>OY754891.1:5463655-6829548 GCA_963576445.1 Lithosia quadra
AAAAAAGTGTACAGTGAGCTTATTTTTACGATAGGTTTGTATAAGGCTAGTTTAAATTAACTGGTTTGATTCGGTAAGAGTAGGTATAAGTAGAGTTAGTGGGTTATAACAAAATTCTCTTAGTCAGAAACTGATGCATATTGCGGTATTTGATAGATATCCAAAAATATTAATTAATTACACCGGTGCTACTGAATACCCTACGACAGGGTAGGCGAACCTTTATGCATCAGCGTGCCATTTTTTTCTAATACACGTTTTATGGGGTCACTGGCGTGCCATCAAAACTCTTTATGAAATAATGTAAACAAAAGACGTATATATTTGAAATGTTTTTATTACACGATATAAAATAATTCATATTTTTCGTGTTTTGTCACTGAAATATGGTTGTAATTTATTGTCAAAATCAATGAAGTTATAGGGATGAAAGGATGAAAAGGATGAAACGTTTAATGATTATATTTTATCTCCCAAAGTATTTTTTTTTTCATAAAATAATGAGCATTTTTCTGACATAAAACCTCTTTGCTTAAGATTTAAAAAAGCATTGTTCGTTTTTAGACGGAGCTAAATTTTGTCTGATCGGTGACGTGCCCAAAATATTGTGCCGCGTGCCACCAATGGCACGCGTGCCACTGGTTCGCCTACCCTGCCCTACGATGTTGATGTCGAGTTTCCCCAGTTAATTTAACGTAACATTATAAAATACGCTCAAAACAGCTTATGTTTTTCGAGTTAGTGGATACCGTTAACTTATAGAACGCTATACAAACAGCATTCTATAAGATAGGAAAATAGTGGCTTAGATTGTTAAATATTAAGCAATCTTCTAATTTATTCGATTTTATATGCACTAAAATTATTAATGATTTGTCTCATATCCATATCAAATATGTAGTGATAACTTTAGTTCGTATAAACAATTAATAATGATTGTGCACTAGTGTTTTAAACGTACCATCGATACCTTACTACGGAAAACTCGTAATTTCCCTTACAGTGAAATGGAGTTACAAGGTTTACGTTTTAAGATATCCTTGTCCGTATCCGTAAGAACAATCGCTCAAAGCACACTGAATCGTGTTCACATCTCTCATTTCAAATCACGCACACATTCTCAAGACATTAAAATTTTTACACACTTAAAACAACAACAGTCTAATGCCGATCTGTAGGATAGTAATAAGAACATTGCATTTGGTTAAGTGGTATGGATATTCAAATTGTTTTATGTGGACGCTTTGTTTACAGCCCACGTGAGTCCTCACATTAAACATTGAAACATGACGATCTCATAACATTGATGAATATTATATTATTTACTCAAAATACTTATATTAAGTGACACTTGAAGATAGAACAATTATTTATGAACTTACATACAACTAACATTAGATCTAGGTATTGTCTTTTGTATGCCAGAAATGTGACTCAATGGGGTCCGTTTACGACAATAATGATGCGATGAATTTAATTTAAATTACCTTATGTTCAATATTACTGCAACATCAATATTGGACAAAGTGAATTATGACGATTTAAGATCTTAATACACAAGTGCATTAATAAAGTACATTTAACATTACTATTGAATAGAGGCCATGTACATTTACTAATTTAGATATTTTTGGTATCAACCATACACATTAAAATATAGATAAAATAGGTAGCTTAGTTAATGTAATGACTAAAGGACTATTATGCGAATTGTCAATAAAAATAAATGGGGGTATATAACAAGTAAATAAAAAATCAAATGGTAGGACACCGCACCAACAGCATGAAATCTATAGTTATCACAATTACATTAAAATATGTTTTGTTATAGCTTGCCGATAACACATCCAACATCAAAACGCCATAAAATTCTGGCAATATCTCAACAACTCTTATATGACTCCGTCCCATTTCCACATTAATTATATTATATACGTTACATTGTATACTTTCTCCATTTATTTAAATAATTACCCGCCAACATACAACTATAAAATCTAATCGCGTGTGTTAACTAGTTTAGGTATATTTAGTACTAATAAATACTATATATCTTGCTCCTCTGCCTTCAATGTACGTTACAAATAATGATAATATAGATAACTAAATAAACTAATCATACGTCAAGGGAGAGAACTATACAAGGGAAAGGCATCTACTAAAATAGATGCTTGATATCAACTTATATACCTATAAAGTTTAGATTTAAAATATCACTTCATACATTTTTGCTGCATTGCGGCAGAGCATTCAGCAATAATATATTGCGATTGACAATGACCTATCACTTTGCTTATAATTACCAATTCATGTCACATCCAACCATACTATCGTGCAGTCGGGTACTAACTTGCCACTCAAATATCAACTTCACTTATAAGGACAGGAACCAATATGCCTGTTATTGATTGTGAGCAAAGGTACTAAGACCAATGTTGGTTGGAATATTTGGCGTAACTCTAAAACTAAAACATCTAGACATAAAATAACGACAATTCACTCCCAACTTATTACAATAAAAATCGTCATGAAATATAATGGCAACTTGATTACGATGATCATCTATCACCTACAATAATTTTAACATTAAATAAACACTTATTTTGGCAATAACTGCAAACAGTAAGTAGGAGGTAAATACGTCATAATTTCATTATATCATATTCGTAGCATTACCTCTTTGATGTCAACTAGTGATGTAACATTCAATTCACAAAGCTTCTAATAGAAGAAAGTTCATTACTTCAACTGAGTATTTTAATTTGTGATATAAATCGATGGAGTTTACCAAAGAAATCATGCCACGACTAAGGTAAGGGCTAAAAAATCCCGGGAAGACCAATAATATTCAACGGATAAAACAAGAAAATTCATTAAATTATACCTTCATAATGGATTTAAAATAGTTGTACATGCTATTGAGCTTTTGACACAATATACGTAATACTGCATAACGTAACCAACAGTCAGTGTAACACAACCTTCACAAAGGAGTCCCAGCTTACTGCGGTTGAAGGATTTCTTGAACCTGAGATTCTTGGATAGACAATACATGCAATAAAGGCTTATGTTAAAGGTCGGATAAAGCTTTAATCTTATCCAACTGAACGTGGTACTTGAATATAGGCATGTACCTTACGGTCATTATTATAGTAGGTATATTGTTACGGTACGGATTAGACGTGGGTACTCATGGTGTCATAGTATCTTGCTCCCTAATGTTACTTACATATACAGTCATCTATCGTGCCGTGAAAGAGGTACGCTATTACTGCTTTGGATCAACATAATTCGTGAAATAGGCTATTTGACAGTGTTATACCACTAATTGTATTATTATTATTATTATACAATTAGTGTTATACGCTCAAATGATTGGTTTTAAAGTAGTTGCCATACAACTGTTTAAAAATAATGATGAGTTGTTCCTAAAAAAAAATTCCAAAAACAAGATTTAATTAGCTAGAGCTATGATATCAAAAACTGATTGACTGAGTGTATTTTGATGTCACATGTACAGACGTGTGATATCAAAATACACTCAGTCAATCCGTAATAATATCTACATACGAGATATTACGAGTATAATAAGATAAGAACGTCTGACTTTTAACGTTTAGGTGACGTCACAATATTGCGTTTTGGCGGACTGTTACGGAATGTATTTTTATTTGTTAGTATAATAAAGTAATATTTAAAATAATTAAAAGTTACATCAGTACATTTCTTATAGTGGACTCTTAAATAATCTCAGATGGTTTTCAGAATTAAGTCAAATAACCTATTCTAACTCGTGCGGCTGATTGGAGTCTTAACCTGTACGTGTTCACGTTAAAGTTGTGTTACAGCTGCATTATACGGGACGTAGGAGACAATGAATGAATACATTTGTGGTGGGTGCTGGTTATTTGTTTACATGTTGGGTAAGGGCACGGTGATTTGAACATAGCTGATCGGGAAATAGCCGGTCTTGCCGTTGACGGAGCCTTCGAACCAGTTGTCGTCCACTTTGCTGATCAGTGTAATGACGTCATTTTCCTGCAACAAAATATCAAATCATATGTTATAATGTTATACTAGTTTTTTTGTTTTTTTTTTTCCATCATGTTGAAAAGCTGTCCTACTTTTGAGAACAGTCCTTCAGGGCATCTGTCACTAAGAAAAAAATCTTACTTTGAGCATTTATTGCAATTTTTTATACGACTTAGGTGGCAGACAAGCACACGGCCCACCTGATGGTAAGCGGTCACCGTGGCCTATAAACGTGTGCAACATCATCTGGCCATCTAGGCGACGCCCAGTTGAAAAATTTACTTTGCATACAAATTCATTTATATTACTCTCCTACAAAGTTAGTAACGTCTATATAAGGTTTAACTAGATCTCAGAAGAGATTTTACCTTGAATCCTAGTTCGCCTTGATTCTCTGGCTCGAAATCGTAGAGAGCAGTGCAGCATGGTCCTTTGTTGGACGCCACTGGGGTTCTTGCGGGAGACTTAACTGGTGATGGCAACGGGGATGCTGTGGAACACTGTACTTTAGTAAAGGTTCTATAATTATAGTTGAAATTAAGAGTCCGTTCCTGTCAAGCAAGTTATGCTGACTAACAATAATTTTTCTGCATTTTTTAATTAATGTAGTTAACCACGCAAAGCATACTCACATATTACTATGGGATGTTTTTTTTTTTAAATTTTAGCTTGCAAAAGCGGCCTCGTATGCAGTTAGCCAGTAAGTATTTGAACGCTAAAGATTCTTAATTATAAAAATAAATTTTGAGCAAAACCAAACTTGCTTGATAGGAAAAATACTCTTAGTAGATACTACGCAGTACTTTAACTAGCGTCTAATTTCGTATATAAGCACTGTGCTGAATATTATTGAAAAAATATATAAGTTGTAAAGAAATAAAAAATACGCTCTACAAAATGTAAGCTTAAGATAAAAGTGAGTCGTAGTATCTACTTGAACTAAGGCAATTTGCACACTAGACGGTAACGATTACGACAATAATCTTAACAGCTTAACGGAGGTCTGAATAATGAGCTATCACAAGAAAATACCAAGTTTTCTTAGCTACTACGACACGATTTCTTTAGTATTTGATCATATCATTTAGAGCAAGGGTCAAATTATATCAAATAAAACTTCAAAGTCGGACGGCAGCACCAGATTTTTGACAATTGCAAAGTGGCTTAGTCATTGTAGTCATTGTACGTGTGTTAAGTAAGAACTTGTCGTAATCGATATAGTGAGCAAACTCCTTAATGATATATGACTTTTAAATAATGATAGTCGATATGAACAGTAAATAGCTTTCTCACAGAAAGTACATGAAACGAAATGAATGTTTAATAGTCACATGAAGTTGATACGAACATTACGACAATGAATAGATTTAGCAATGCTGTATTAGTTGAAGCAACCACACCTTACAAATCACACAAATTCGAAGATCAAATATAGATGTAAAAATTACAAAAAAGTCACAGTAAAGTGTGTTTGCTTATGAAAAATGGAATTACAAACGCTACAGCATTCCTTAAAAACGAACATTCAATTGCAAACTATTCTGGTCTCGCAATGTTTTTATGAATTTGGCATGCACACAGCAAGGTCTTATATTTTTGTTAAAAACTTAGACGTACTATGTAATTGAGATTTTCTCTAACGCTAGCCTAAGTTTTTAGCCAAAAGAAAAGAAAACTACTATGTCCTATAAAAACCTCACACGCCAAAAAAAAGTAAAAGCAAAGGAAAAATTCAAACGAAAATCTACCTATGTGTATTTTTGTCTAGTTAAAAGCTTGTGTACCACTGTGTAAGTCAGCGTACAATTTGATTAAGCATCAGTAACTATTTCGGCTTTATATGTCTATTTGTCTGTTACAATAATGTTATAATCTGTAAACTATGGAAGATTGCATAATAACAAAATTTTGTATAGACCGTAGAAAAAATTTCAATATGTAAAACAGAATGGGTTTTCGGTATCTACATGGTAATGGCTCAAGTAACGCACTTGAACCTGAACGGCTTCGGGTTCGAACACCACAGTACAAATATAAAAAAACAGTATAAATGAACTTGTACATCTGAACTTCAAAAAAAATGTATCAAAGTAGGTTTAAGTTATCCAAACTTTGCATCTAGATAGTGCTGTATAAAATGTCCTAGAATGGTATTATTTTGCTAAAAAAATGATTATGCAATCTTTTAACAGTGTTTGCGAGGATGTGTCTGTGGACGCGTGTTACCGTTGGTTGAGCGCTGCGAGTTGCCAGAGCCGCCGCCGGGGAACAGTTCCAGGTTCGACGGGGGCTTGTGCTCCGGCGTGCCGGCGTGCGAGCCAGCTTTGTGACGATAATGGACATCAATACTACATGTGTACGTCAAGCGATCACAATGAAAACTGCCGACAGCTTCGCAACTAATTATTCTATACTTTAAATATACATTCTGTACAATGTATACCTATTTACGAAATATTTGATCTTAGTAATGGACGCTGCTTGAAAGTTTGCTACTTATATCATACGAATGTTTAGTATAAACAGCTTTCCTTTCATAAAAAAGTAAATATTTGAAACTCTGTCGTCTAAAAATATTCGCTGTGTAAATGTATCTTGACTAATGCGATGTGCATGTTAAACGGTTCGTCTGTAGAGGACTGAACATCGAACGTCTTCAGAAAGAGAGAAGAGACACCAAATATTGACTACTCGAAGATAGAAAGAGATAAAGTAATTGTTGGCCTACCGAAAAGAAATGTAGGTATACACGTTCTAGACATATATAACAGGATTAAAAGTGAAAATAATTTTAAATACGAAGAAAACATTAATCATTGCAATTTAGTGTTGCCAGATCTAAAATATTAGGAAATTCTATTTGGATCACCGGTCTCGTTTTATTGGGTAGGTACTCTTTCAAAATTCAGTATTTCCAATATTTAGGTAGGAAAGAAATACTAAAGAATAGGTGACGAGTGGAATATTACCTATAAAATATTAATGGAGCGTGACCCCAGTATTTTTTTCTAAAAGATATTGGATAGACATGGCAACACTGATAGAAATTACACATCGATTAAAATAATTCGTAACAATGTAAAATATTATCTTAATTTATGTGAGGGAGAGGGGAATGGGACAAGGATATTCGGCAACCTGTAAGAAAAGGTTTCAAATGTATATTCATACCCCGCCTGTGGGTGCACCCAGACAGTTATTAACACAATAATAAAAAGCTTAAATAAATGAATACAATGTTATCTTACTATTTACAGTACCTACAAATAGTAAAACGATGTTTCTTGTATCGTGTAAAGGTACCAAATTAAATATTTACAGTAAAAAGCTCTTTGTACAGTCAGCGGCAAAAGTCTATGATCATTGCACAGATTTTAAACTTAAAAATTCGAATGAAAATGGTTCATTATATTGTAATCAAAGTTTGAGGGTAGTTCAATAGATGGCTCTAAGTAATTAAACATCATTTTCATTAAGAACCATAAGTTACTTTGCTCAAAACTACTGTTCAAAATCTGAAAATGATCATAGACCTTTGACGCTGACTGTACCAGAAATAGATGTCAGTCAATTGGCGTGTAAATCTCAAGTCAACTGTTGCCACTATAAATAGTTCGTAGGTAGATACTTGTGTTTTACCTAGTATTTTGTAAGATACCTATGGGTACATAATATATATTATAATGCTTGTTGGCAATAAAATCGTTCAATTCAGTTTTAACCAATTTCAATACGGATTATTAAAAATTTTATGTTTGTAATATGAAATACAATCGTTTATGCAATACATACTTGGTATCTGCATATTATTTTAATTGTCAAATCGAGATTTACAGTAAATTCATTGCATTGATGCGTTGCGACTTTAGTTTTTTAAATTAACAGACGTTAAAATATATATGATCACAATAATATAGTGTTAATTTACCACTACCCCACAATATCAGCGTATTGGAGTATATTAGTCAAAACATCAAACTTTTTTATTGATGGATATATTTACAAGTAGGTAGGTATGTGGTTTTGTAAAACAGACAAGCAGTATATTTGAAGTTTTATTGTAAAAAATAACAACTCGTATTTTGATACAATAATACTAATCTTAAAATTTAAATGAGAACACTCAACATCGGAGACATGACACCGCTGTTTCATGTCTCCACAGCTCCTTTTTAGGAAAAATATTCTACAAACTGAGCAATATATCCTGTGTTTATAGTTAGCATATTAATTTAACATTTTATTGAAATAATTTATTCGCTCTGTATTTTTTGCTTGATGATTGTGTTGTACTGTTGTACACCCAACTAACGAACACAATTAAAACAATTAAAGACTCTGTTATCGGTCACGATAGGCGAGACATTTGGTTGTCCTTTTTAAAACAAAGAAACTGTTATCATCGGTGATAGTGAAAAACCGTGTACTTAACTAACATCGACAAATATTATTTCAGTCAAATTTATTTTTTAGACGCGGATAAGAAAATTTAATATTTCTTTCATTAGGAAAACGTTCACGAGAGACTAAAAACTATACATGTAAATATCGTGTTCCTAAAACAACACCTTGTATATAATGAAGATCATCGCGAATATTACACGGATATAATATTATAACAGCAATATAAATAGTATATTATTTTTAAAGTACTTAACATTCACCGGAAGACCTCTGTTAAAATAAGAATATACTTCTTTCGAAAAAGTTGTAATTACCGCTTCCTTAATAAGTGAATTGTTAGTTGTTTAAGAGTGATATGTTTTGTCATTCTACCTTGAACCTTAAGTTGTGTGCCATAAAACCCAACAAGTGTGCCCCAAAGCATGACAAATGTACATGAAAACATAAATTAGTGCATGTCAGATTTCGACCATGGACTGCTCCTTCACCTCTCGGGCAAGACTCGCATTGCAGATATACGTCCGCGACTGTACTTAACAGTGATAAGCGAGATTGGTGTGAAATCACGAGTACGGTTATAAAATCTAGCAAACAAATGCGAGTCTAGCCAAAAATACCACCACCAGTTGTTCGCAATCCAGAACCAAAACCAAACAGAAAATATACAGCAAATAAAACCTAAATCACCTGTCCAAGGGTCCCTTCCATTGAATTGATTTCTTGGCGCCGGGTGCGGTTTGAACCCTGGCGCAGGTTTAACGAAGGTACGACTGGGAGGGGGTGCATCCCAAGCCTTGAACGGGTCTGTAGAGCTAAGGTCACCGACTGAGGAGGAAGGGGGAATGTGTTGGCGGGGACGGGATAAACTTTGGGTGGAACCGTACCGCCTACCATTGTTCAGATCGTGAATGCCCTCGATGTTAAGATCAGCTAGAGTCTTCGGTACGAACTCCATCTTGGGACGGTTCACAGCTTCTTCTTTCCTGAAAGTTTAGAAATTTCGTGTTATAATATACTTAATTAACGTGGCGAACAATAATAATTTGAAAATGGAAGGTAGCATTTTTATCGTGCGGTAATCCCCACGGATATCACCACCGCAGCTAGCGGAGGCGGTTATGTCGGTCTCGAACCGACTAAAACTGTACGCTGTCTTGAGTTCGATTCTCGGGTTAGTAAATATTACCAGTATGGGAATATTGTGCGCTTATTGAGATAATATAAACATTCCTAGCGATATGTGGGTAATATACACCTCGGCCTACAATTTCAAGGATACAAGCGTGTAGTTGCAATTTTAACTTTCTATTATTATCCAATAATATAAAGTTAAATAAGTACTCCCTTATCTAGGTCTAAACATTAAAAAACTACCGCTTTCATATTTCGTGCATGAAACAATGTGTTACAAATAATACTGAAACTATAATCAGACACTTACTTATCCATGAGTGCAGCAACGAGTCCTTGGAGAATCTCTGTACATTGCTGGTGATACTCCAAGAGCCCTTCTGCGAAGAATGATAGCTGTGCTACTTGTTCGACCTACAAACATAAGGGCATACAGTATTAGGGCTGCATATACAGTACAATATGCACACACGCAATATCACAGCATTCCTACGTGTTCCAAGTGCTACGATCTCTACATAATTATCTTTCTTCACATTCATACATTCATATGCAGTTTATAGTACCTACCCTGAGCTTTCTCAAGAACATTTCTAAAAGAAGGATGTTATTCTAAGATAATTTCTTTTTGTTTCCACTAACAATGGAACTATGCCTTTTAGTCAAGCGCCTCTCATCCATCTTTTATACCTTTCTCAATTTTATAGCACAACGACCTACTCATACAACTCGCGAGGAATATCTGTACGTTTTGAATTAGACTTAGATCTTTCAGCGATAACTAAGTTGAATGGGCGACTGTGACGAAATGTCATTATAGAAGGTATACTATTTTTATGGTATGTTCGTCACGTTTTGGAATGACTAAATTTACAATATCAGAACATAAATAGCAATCCCACACTTGATTAGTGCTAAGAAGAGAACACTAGAAAAGTTTAGATATTATACTTATTACTCGCTGTCATAATATACTTTGGTAAGGGGTAGTGCATTTATACAATTTATTATAACTCTGGCGTCACTCAATTTACTATGCATCAAAAAATGAAGACGAAAGGCAGCTTTTTAATGAACCCTTCGCTACAGATAGATGGTATCACATTTGTGGGATCCATAGATGTTCCTACGAGTTGTATGAGTTCACTATGATCAGTGATTACTTACATCATTGTCAAGTAGATTGAACATTCCAATCTGGGCGAGCTGAAGTGACTCGGCGAATTTGTCCTCCGCCTGTCGGATCTCATCGTCTGCAATATGAGCACCTGATGTACGGATGCTTCACAAATTTACCGTAGGCACACGTACTCATTATGCGAAATTAGTTACAAAAAATGAATAACGAAAAAGGAATAAAAAAAGAAAATGTGCATACAAACCAAAACGTAGAAAATAATACTCAGGTTATGAATGATGGTAAAGGTGACACGGACGCAGGACAGGAACAAAAACATGAAAGAAACGAGCGTATATTATACGAATTGAATAAACAATCTAATGAGGCTTCAAAACGCGTGTTAGCTTTGCACTACAGGCCTATTGTGTTATTAGTAAGGTTTCAGTGTTCCCTACATACCCTGTCTTGTAGTGTTGTGACTTGGACTCATGTAAGGGCTGGCCCTACCGGGGCCTGGTCAATACATTTGGAAAAAAGAAAATAAGAACTTAAGAGATAGAAGTAGACAAGAAAATAACAAAATATCAATAAATCAATGGAATAGAATATAAGTTAATAAGAGATGATAATCACCTTTAGCCTGCCTTCGTCGTTTGCAATCGAAGTCCAATCGTCGTCCCTGTAGTTTCTTTCGATGATGCTGCAAAGAGAAATTGCAAAGGAACGTAATTCAGGACGTGATTGTTGTTCAGTTACTAAATTACAATAGGTATTCTAAATAATGTATTTGTAACTAAAATGTGGATTTAGGTTCAAAAAAATGAGTAAATTGTGTAACTGTTTGTAACTTCAGTGTAAATATATTTAGGTATAGTATAATGTTCCTTATTTCCATAGTTGCTGTTTTGCAGTTACTGAGGAATAGCCACTATTATCAATAGTGGCTATTCCTCATTCCTATAGTGAGTAATAAACTAAATTTGTACTATTTATCTATTCAAATTCTGAAGGACAAATTCTTACAGTAGTAGAAATTATAATGTTTTTATTTCAAGCCTTTAGTATTTTCTTTGGTATGTCACATAGAATATAAAGATAATTTCATACCATAACTTCCTTCAGGTCTTTGGTCTGCAAATGATGAAGTGGCTCGAGGAAGTTCTGCTTGATGTTGTCATCGAGTGAATATTTTATATCTGCCATTTGTTTCAGTGCTTCGCCCATCTCAATAAGGCAATTTGCTAAAAAAGTTAATCCAGTTTTAATACATTACCGCTGAAAGCACTTCAACCACTTTTCATTAGCAGTAAGTATGCATCATTAGTACCTCACTCTAAGTGCAAAATATAGTCCCAGTACTACGTTTCACCATGAAGTATTATAATAAGCCGTAGGTCCTACGGTTCTTTTTTAGAATAAATTGTAAGAGAATTTACAAAAGAGAAAATAAAATGTACAAAATAAACTTACAGAATACAGTATCTTCTCCAAGTTTCTTGCCATAATGGAGCATACAGTCTCCAAGTACGCCTTCAGGCTGAGGGTAAGTGTTGCTCTTCGCTTGTCCGCTTAGTTTACTGATGCCTTTCACAGCTGCCATCTTCGCTCGCGCCGTGGGGTTCGGCTGCAGGAACTCTTTCGTCTTCGTTTGTAACTCCTCCACAAGTTCACATGTGACGTCTGTTTTCTAATAAATCGAAAGAGTAAAGAGTATTAAAAATAAAATGTAAATATTATGGAAAAATAATTGGATACATACGCAGTTTTCTAAATTCTCATAATATTCTGCTGGTTGGGAAGGGATCATTCGCTATCAAATATCGACACCATGTCTAGCGATATTTTGATTTTTGATAAAGTCACGCGAGGGAAGTCTGAGATAATAACTAGTTTTGAACCAGAACAGGTACTTGTTAAACATGACGTATATCGTGACATTCATCATTAATCTATCTGCAGCCTACGACCACAAATTTATTACAAACATAAATCATATTTAAAGCTTAGATAGGAATGAACGTATTCGGAAGCAGTAACTTTACGTGAGCTTACACAATTTTATTAGGTAAGGTACATTCAATTGTGAAACATCCATTCAATTCCATATTTTCTGCAGGCCCTTATGTTTGCCGATTTATTGTTTGTTTGCGTTCAAGAAATAGTTACTGATATACTTACTCTTTCCATTTCCACGAAGTCCAAATCCAATTTTGTGCCTTCGGCACCACCCATCTTTTCTGTGACATACTGTAACAAAGTAAAAATTGGTTAGATATTTTTTATACAGACATACTCGCGAAGCTGTAAATCATTAGTGAGAAGAAAAAAAATGGCTCAATTAGTGTAGTACCTTGTGCTTAATGACGTTGCCAACTAGCTGGCTCTGTGGGGCGGGACGCAGAGTATTATACCGGGTGCATTTATTGTTTACCGTTACTCTATGTAATATGGCGGTAAACAGTTCATATTTAAGGATAAAACGCAGGAGTGGTGGAGGGAGAACACGAACAAAAGCTTGTGTCGAGGTTTTGCCTTGACCGAATTGCGTCAAGCTTTATACCTACTCGAATCGAATTTTACTCTAAAAACTGAAAAAGGTTTGCGTCAACGAATTCACACTTTATAATAGAAACAAAAAATATTATTCATCAATGCCTAGTAAGTTTAATAAAATTGTTATAAGTAATCTGCGAAATATCTTCAGGATATACTTAGCTTCAGGATATTTTGGTGTACCTCCCTAACGGGAGGTACACCAACACATTTAACATGAGAGTAAGTATGTAACCACTACAAAGTTAAAATTAACGGAGTACGAAGGTTATTTGACTCTTTATTTTTCTGGAGCTTCCCCTCATCGGAACCAACGATGAGGTGGGTATGTTAAGCTCAAACCAAATGATACGGTACCTACGATACGGTGTTTTGTTACAACTGCCAGTGTGACGGGGTAACTGGGATAGAAGCCCTAGATAGGAATCCCTAAGACCCCGACCAGCTGGCAATGATGAACTCGACGTGTTTTTGGGTACTAAATCTTTCCTCCTCTTTATAAGGAAGTGCGTGCGAGTATACGTCGCACAGCCACCGCGCTTACAGCTAGAACGGCTAGTTCGATACGTCACCCCTAGACCCGCTCATGGTGGACTCCTAATCCAACGAAAATAATAAGAAGAAATACGACATTACAGTAACATTGTTAAGGCACTTATGCAGATTATTTGATTACAGAAAAATACCCTTAAATCGATAAAAAATAATGTAATCTAACTTTGTTTATATCGCAGCCTATTCATAAGACCTCAGAATTGATTGACTTTTGACATTACAGAATATTGTATACCCCGCACTGTTAATTTTGTTAACTAACTTCGAGTTACTGTAGTACATTTATTAGCTTAAGTGTTGTTAATTAAACTATAAACATTCCAGTGGCGATGGGTGAATAATTTCTGAAGAGAAACCGACAAAACTTGGATATAATTATTCAACTCTAATTAAGTAAATACATGCTTCGTGAGAAGTAATAACACTTGCGGTATATTTTAAACTGACATAAAGTAATATATTTAAACGTAGATAGACCATCTACATAAATAAAATCACAAATCTTTCCCATTAGGGTAGACAGAGACAGCATCATTCAACTTGCTACGATACTGGCATACGACTTACTTGTAGTTTAAGACTAGACAAAAAATTTATAGCGTAAACATGTACGTATTGGTCGAAGGAATGTATACCTACATATATAATATGGTACATACACCTACGATAAATTCTTGAAGAAATATCCAGTATGTGAGAAATTAATCCGCAATAATATGAAATAATTCGTAGTCCTTGTTGAAAAGGTAATAAGATTTTTGTTATATCTGGAGACTGCCATGAAAATAGAGATGTAGTCATGCATGAACAAAGCTTAAGTAAATGAAGCTTTATATTGTACAATTTCTAGATAAGTAGGTCAAGCTGTACTTATCCGCGATCTGTTCTTTGATATGACCGAGATTCTCTAAGGACCTGAGAATAAAAGATAAAAAGAATGTTGTAATATAAAGGCTGAAATTTTTAAGTGTACGATCCGTAACTTAAGGTAAGAGTAGTAGCAAAAAATACGCAAAGAAGTCATGGAGACAATTTTGGGGAAACCACTCACCTAC
Organism: Lithosia quadra; assembly: GCA_963576445.1. Taxonomy (NCBI): domain Eukaryota; kingdom Metazoa; phylum Arthropoda; class Insecta; order Lepidoptera; family Erebidae; genus Lithosia; species Lithosia quadra. Next base: position 5,478,506 of record OY754891.1, read on the forward strand.
CACTAAAGAAAATAATACATCTGAATTTATTAATGCATATACTATTCGTATAAATCCAGTGTCTTCATGTTTCATTAGGGTAAATCCCCAGTGAAAGGTTTAATCCATAATAATAGAACGTTATGTGATTAAGCACAGTTGGTTTGTTTAAAACCGTTTTGCACCTGGACGGGCTGAGAAGATTATCTCTATCAACAAGGATCTGTTGTACAAATAGGTAGACATAGACAATATTGCATTATATCCAACTGCGTGACACAATATTGATTGATTTAATAAATTGTTCACTTTACGATTGAATTTCGGACATGGAATCATAAGTTTATGTGTTCTTTCTTCAAAATTAATCTATTATACAAACACATACAAGTTCTCAATCCATACTTGATCCATTTTAGGGATGATTTTTAAAACGCTAAACTCAAAGTTATTTGTATACTTAGGTACATACAACATTTTTAAAGCAGGTGTAAAAGAAAGAAGTTAAGAAAAGAAAATTGATTTAAAAATTCTACCCTCTATCCGACAAAGACCTGCGTAAAAAAAGACAATATTAAATTGGAATGTGTTTGAAACGAAATTGTCGACTGTTCATCACAAGGTATCTCATAAATTAACTCTACAGTAACGTAAATTTGTAGGAACTAACTGGCAAATTGAAGGACATAATACGACACCCCTTTAGAGCATCTCGCTAAGTGAATTCTCGACCCAATGTCGCAGGACTCGAGAGCTGTGCGAAGGTCGTAATAATTGGGGCACATCGTGGATGTAGGGCAGGCTGTAGGTCACGGACATACCCTCCCCGTCGCGCATCTCCCATCCTTCACTACCTACTGCTACAGATTTTCAGTACATTAATTCGATTACATCATAGAAATGATATGTGATATGTAAAGGTTTATATGCCCAAGGATATTGATATCCATTAAGTGAAACCCACTAAAATGGTTAGGTGAATCTTGTGCGATTGAATATTTTATATCTGATGGTTTGTTAATGTCCATCTAAATATCAGCAAGATTCGTATTACATATATCAAGCTAAACTTTTGTGTAGATTTTGTAATAAAATAAAAAGAGAATTAACTCGTGGTACTTTAATCGATTAAAACTTCCTAATAAAGTAAAATGTTAGTACTATGGTGAAGATCCCACAATATTTTCTTATGATCCTAACATGTACCTACAAAACGTAATCAGGGCTTTATCAGCAGCTGTACAAATTAGGCTGAAAGCTTGCGCTTTCAAGTTCTCGCAATCCGTACACATACTAAATGCATAAATCAGTTTAACTCTAGTAAAATCTGACATTTGGCGGTTTATTAACCACGCCCAAGCTTTCATATTAAGTGTAGTGATATGTTATTTTTAGGGCGAATTATTAAAAGTTCCTTATCTAATATCTATTCCTAATTCGCTGTGTCTCAGACTAGACGTTTTTAAAAACCTATTTTATATAACCAATATAAAATTTCGCGAAGAATATGTGTCTGCTATAATAATGACAATAATAATAAAAGGCCCCAATCCAATCCGAATCTACAATAATAAAGACTACTTTCAATGTATTTATCCTATCTTCGTCCCAGTTATCAATGACCTTATATTAAAAAGAAGTAGATAATATATAATAATGTCTCTATATTGTCAAGATTTTGAGAATGATTTTGCGTTCTTCTTCACTTCCTCATTTTAGCTGTATATCCCGATTGCATCCGAGGCTACACCTCGGAGACCAGGATCCACTTTCCTGCTTTTTTTCTTCGTTCGGTATCTAACTAATTTTAATAAAGTAATATATATAAAGGTAGATTAGAATTAGTTTAATAAACTTATTATAGTTACATTAGACTATACCCGTTCATGGAGGACTGAAATTAACTGAATTTAGGTTATCACGACATTAGTGGTAGTACGTACTGAACGAAATACCAGCTCGTACGAAGATAACAAATCAACGTATTATCTAGATTACTTCTTATAAAAAGGGACCTTCAATCATCATAATGCGTATTGTACAAAAATAGTACAACGATTTACGTAATACGATGTGATTGTGTCTGTGGTTCACGATCGAACGCTATTATCAAACTGTTCGAATTTACTGGGATAATCAGAAAATTCTGAAACTTTTCTTAATGTGCTATTTACAGCGACCATGAAGTTTGATTGTTCTTACTCGATATCTAGAACAAATTCTTGGTTAGTTTACTAAACGCACATAAACAAGAGATAAGAATGACACTATCATACAGGCATAGGCCGTTTTCGAGGTCGCCATACATATTTTTTCAATGATATTTTCAAGGGTTACGATTAACTCAATTACAGCAGTAACTGCAGTAGGTAAGTAATTACTCAGAAAGTCTTGACGTGTGATTTTAATCATGAGAACGCAATCCGCTTTTAATGTGGTTGCGATTGATAATATAATAGAATATCCAACAGCCCTACCAGGATTTTCGCGGCTCAAGCAATCTTTCGGAGTTGTAGGAGCCAGACGACAGTCGCTTCCGTAATAGCTAATACACTAAACGAAAATGGTCAATTGGAGTAGACCAGCGGACCCTGGGCCCAAAGTGGAAGGTTTGGAGGCAACTTGAGAATTTTCTAACAGAAAAACCAAATAACACTGCCTGAGAAATTTAACCCATGGTCGCAGGCAAGACTAAGGTAGTCCGTATTAGATCTAATTTGATATTACTGTCAACATCAATCATTTGAAATATATGGACTAATCAATTAATTAAAGTAGTGATTACAGTAGCCACAATCGATTTTACGGAATGACCCGCAGCGTCTAATATCCGTTCACAGGTTGATTTACGATCCAAAATATACCATAGCATAGATAACGATTACATAAACCGTATCTCCGTTTTCTTTTATTTCTCTACGAGACTTCGGCCTTCAGAACTTTATGGTATTTTTATAGTCAAAAAATCTACGACGCAGAGATCAGTTTATAGGCGACGAAATGTTTTGTTGTCCGGTAAGAGTCGTAAAATCCATATAAATGGTGCTTGCCAAACAACAACAGATGGCAATTTATTCATAAACAGCCAAACAAGGGAAGTAAGGACGTCACTGCCCGAATGACGAGCTATGATAAGCCCTCTGCTCCAGCCTCAATATACAAGCAGAAAGAATTTATCTCTTAAAATACAAGGACTCTTTGAGCGTTTCCTTTATTTCGTAAGAAAATTCAGCGAAATGGAATCCGGAATATTTGTGGCCCTTTATAACTCACTGTGAAGGCATAGGCACGTAATCGAGTATTTAAAAATTACATTATAAACTTATTAAGGAGTGTTTGTGTGTTGAAATTTACACAGTTTAAATATTAACACAGCTGGTGCTTTTAATCACGTAGGTATAAGTGACGCGGTAAAGAATCTTTGCCGAATTAAGTCCATTACTTTTACTAGGAGCCGATTATTTAAGGTATGCCGATTAGATGAATGCGATGTGATCGATATAATATTATAGACCTATCTCGGGTGTCCATCGATGGCAGTCGTACAATTTCACGTCACTATCACTAGAGGTACTCCCTGTCATTCGGGCCATGGATAAGAGCAATCAATTATAATAACATAGCAAATTCGTTAAGTGGACAGGAATGAATCAGTGAATCATTAGGCATAGTGATGATAAAGAGCAATTTAAATAACTATCGACTTATTTCGTTTATAGAATGCCGAAACTAAAAGCTAAGACAAAGAAGCGTTACCACTTCTTGGAGCCACGATACACCACAAGATTTTCAAGCTCAGGGAAATTACAAATAACTAGGCCGCTCCTCCATTTACAGACAGTTAGTCAGTCATTCCGAGAAAAATGAAAATAGTATTTAGGCAAACCGGATGAAAATAAAAGCCAACCACAATTTACTTAAGAGTAATAAGGCTGGAAGGGTCCTTTACAAATCTAGAGCGCCAATTTACAAAATACTGTCTTTTAAGACCCACTGCTGGCGACTAACGGAAAAAAAGAAATGAGTGAGTAGTATATATCGACTCCGGAAATTTCAATTGTCGTAAAGGACATTTTGACGAAAATGAGTTATATATATATTCGGAATCAGCGTCGCGAGCTCTATCGAATGGTATACTTAAAGTCGTCCTATCTTCAAAAAAAAGTTCTTTACTACCTAGATTTTCAACGAGCTCTGGCTTGATTTTTCTTAATAATTGGGGTGTATCGTAAAAGTAATTTACATCAGGGAGCGTAAAGTCATATTTTTATTATTTATAAGGTCGTAAATGTTTTATTTGATAATCGATACCCTTACGACCTAATCTACGCTTTGCATTATTTTCTGTAATTACGGCGTAAAGGTCACACGGAGGTGCGCGGAAGCACGAAGCCTAGGGCACGAGGGGTGTAAGTAACGGGTACGGGAGGATCGTGACTCGTACGATCCATTTCGCAGCGCCATTCTGCGGGATTTCGTTGAAAGTACTGCTGCGGTCACCGGTGAGATCAGTTTAGGTATGGAATATTATATCCCCTACACTGATGTCACCGGTACCTGCAGGGCGCGTCCCTGGTTTGGGGGCGAGTGCGCAGAGGCTGTTCACCAGAGCATCCGCGCAACGCGATCCTAACGTAGGCCAGTTTAAAGCAGCGTACAACAAAGCCACAAAGGTGTGCAAGAGGGCTTACATCAGAGCGGATGCCCAGCGCATTGCACGGCTTGGGCAGGAGCTTGTGGCGTATCTCACGGACAGCCGTGGCTACTGGCGCCTGGTCAAGGCCGTGCAATCAAACTTCTGCCAGCCTTCGCTGCCCCCGTTGCGAAACCCCGATGGATCACTGGCTCATGAGCCGCAAGAGAAAGCCGACTTGCTGGCTAATTTCTTTGTGGCTAATTCCGGGATCGATGATTGCTGTATGCAACTGTGACCACGCAATGCCTGATATCCTTATCAGGCAACGCCATGTTCGTGCAGTGCTGCAATCACTCAATGTCCGTAAAGCCAGTTGTCCCGATGGAATTCCAGCGGTGGTTCTACGTAAATGTGCAGCGGAGTTGTCTCCCATGCTTACGCATCTGTTCCGCATCTCATACACCTCGGGTACAAAGCCGCCAGCTTGGAAGGAAACGAATGTGCAGCCGATCCCCAAGAAAGGGGATTGGTCAGACCCGGGCAATTATTGACCCATAGCCGTCACCTCAATGCTGTGCAAGGTTTTTGAGCATATCATTAACGCACAGTTCATGCGTCACCTAGAGGATCACTCCCTAATTAATGATTGGCAATATGGCTTCAGGCCGAAACGGTCAACGGGTGATCTACTAGCATACGTCACCCATCTATGGGGTGAGGCTATGAACAAGCATGGCAGCGAGTCATTGGCTATCAGTCTTGACATTGCCAAAGCTTTCGATAGGGTCTGGCACAAGTCGCTCCTTTCCAAGCTGCCTGCTTTTGGTCTACCTCCCCTATTATGCAGTTGGATTGAGAACTTCCTGCAAGAGCGCCGCATTTGAGTGCTCTGCGATAGGCGGAGATCGGCGTTCTTGCAGATCAATGTTGGTGTACCGCAGGGGTCCGTTTGGTCGCCTACTCTTTTTCTTCTGCATATCAATGACATGCTGTCAGTTAGGCAGCATTCATTACTATGCAGATGATAGCACCATACACGGACGATATCACGATCACCCTGCGGACAAGCAGGCTGACGTAGGGGAAAAAAGACAGCTTCTTGTCACTGAGCTTGATCGAGTCCTGAATCACATTTCGCAATGGGGCTCTGAGAACCTGGTCGAATTCAATGCCAAGAAGACGCAAGCTTATGCGTTTACAGCAAAACTATCTCCTTTCCTTCCCCTCCCTACTCTTCGGGACACTCCACCACCACTTCAGGATAACCAAGAGATACTCGGCATGGATGTTCGCTGCAAACTGAATAATAAAAACTACATCGAGAGCATCATCAAAACGGCCTCTCGGAAACTCGGAGTCCTGAACAAGGTGAGGTGATTTTTCACGCCGGAGCTGCGGTGTGGAATATTGTTCTCATCTCTGGGATGGCTCTGCACAATACCTCCTAGATGCTCTCGACAGGTTGCAGCGACGTGCAGGCCGTATTATTGGGAGTCCTGAAGTTACCAACGCTCTCAAACCGTTACAATTACGGCGAGACATGGCCTCTTTGGCAGTTTTTTACAAAATCTACCATGGTGATGATGAGTGTTCCGATGAGCTCCCCCAACTAGTTTCACCCTCTCCTTTCCTATATAAAAAACAACACGTGCAAGGCTGAGATACCACCCTCATACCGTGCAAACAATTCCATCAAGAACTAAGCGCTTCGGTGCCTCTTTTTTTTGCCGCGCCATAAACATCTGGAATTCTTTACCAGCCCACGTATTTCGTTACTCCTATAGTCCCGGGCCTTACAAGCGGGGCGTGAAAAAGCATTTGATAAGACCGTCAAGTTACAAAAATGTCAAATTTTTGTAACGTTTTTGACTGAATTTTTTGATTAAAAAATACAAAGTATTAAAAATCCCTTTTATTTCACTTAGTTTTTTATTTCTTAACTAGATCTTTAGCTTCTTTTGTTCCTTGTACCCCCTTAGTCTCCGATTTAATTGACTCGTACGACCCATTGATGATCAAGATTAGTTCTTTACTACATATCTAATTTTATCACAACCAATTTTTTGTGGCTGTAAAGTACTTCAGTTCAAATTTTATGGGTCGTAACGGACACTCATTTTCGTCAATTATTAAGTTTGGTTTATTTTCTTAATTGCAACGGATAGAACACAAAAAAATAGTTAGGGTCTCCTTTGACACCATGAATATAGCACTTTCTTTAAAAAAGTTATAAGGAAAATAAATTTTTTTTTTTCGTTTTTTGGCTCTCCTGAAAAGTCGTGTTTTGTCCTTTACGACAATTGAAATTTCCGGTATCGATATCCACTTATTGCTTCTATTTTATTTATTCTGCCTTAGTCGATTCAAGTAACTCGTTATAATACGCATATAATTATTATGATTACTGAACATTTTTTGTCTGGGAGTGCCTACCTTTCGACGAAATCTTACAAGATAAGACATTCATAGTTATTTTGTTCATACTCGTAAGTGCCTACGCACGTCAATTAAATCAAAACAAAGTATAGGTACCTTAGTAGAAATACTGAGGTGTAATCTACAGAAATAAATACATTATAATACTCCTAGGTATGTTCAATCAGTCACGAAGCCTAGCTCGTTGACCCATCACACTGAGATATAAGGTCACTCTTGATATTATTTAAGACACATCATGACTATTAGGTATCTATTCTGAATAATAAAAAATATGCATTTACAATTGTCTATGTTAAATTTTTGATTATATAACAAATTACAGAATCAACCTTTAAAAATTGATCAGTCTAATCAAGTTTAGGCCAGTCGTATTACATTTTTGGATCATTTTATGAATTCATTTCTGAGTAGGTACGTGTTCTGTTCGCAGACGATATTTACTGAAGGTCGAGAGAGCTCTCAGTTTATTTTTCATCAGCTTCTAGGATACTAAATAAATAACAAACTTGGCTCTTTCAAAGTAATATTCACAAAATGTTAAACATTTCATTCATTAGCAGGAAACAAAGCGTTAGGGAAAGGAAACTAAGCTTTTGAAATGTTGAGGGATTGTTACATCTAAATATTGTCGTAGGTTTACACAAAGTCTGGAATTACAGAGTTATAAAATGTAAGAAAGATATATTAATATTCAGTCATGATGTGAGTGATACTGTCCCTATTCATCCTACTTTTGCGACGATGCAAACGCGCGTTATAATCCAATGATGCATTCAGTTGATTAAACACATCGATTCTCTATCCCGAATCTGTCGAAGCCGAATCGCTGCTACAGCAAGCTATTGAATTGATAATATTGAAATTAAAAATAGCCGAGAAAGTACAAGCGGTTGCGTAATTAATGTGCCCTCTTTCAGCATTAGCGTATTTACTATGAATATAAACAATGTAGGTCCTTACTTCATCATCATTCTCTGAACCTTTTTCCCAACTCAGTTGGGGTCGGCTTTCCAATCTAACTGTGATGCGGCTGAACTTCGATATTTTCCGTGGAGCGACTGCCATCTGACCTCCACAACCAATGGTCTTTATGACCAATGGCGATATCGAAGTTCCAAGTTAGACTGGTTGGATTTTTGTGGGCTCCAACTACCCGTAACGACTGCCATAGATGTTTGTATGGGCAACCGGGACCGACGGCTTAACGTGCTCTCCGAGGCACTAATAAACCTGCGATAAATACACACATAACTTCGAAAAGCATCAAAAAGTCATTGGTGTGTGCTATGGTGAACCTGGGATCGAACCCGAGACCTCGTCTCAGCAGTCCATTACCCAAACCACTAGGCTACCGCGGCTTAGTAATGTAGGTCCTTACTTCATTTTCAGTAAAAACCCTTAAGCACTATTATCTGCTCGTGTCGTTATGATATAGGAATACAAATAACTCAGACGAAAAGCAATTTTTCCTCTCCATCCCTTTTTTTTAATTAACCTTGTAGTGTAAAATTGTGATCGAATGTGAGAATATTTGAATACACAGTACCTTTTGCCAATGATATTCTGATGTTTCCCTATCTAATTTGTAAACTATAAATAATACATATAAATAAATAGATTCGTTTCGATTACCAGACTAACAAAGAACGTCGCCGTAACCGCATGCGTTTGTGTTGTGAGTTGGAGGTCATCGCCCAAAAAATAACTAGTAGGTTTCATATATCCAGACTAAAATTGACTACAAACAGTTACCAACAACAGAATTTGTCTTTCTGACTGTTTCAGCTGCTTTTTTGGATATTTTTAAACTTTCTGTACATCAAAAAAATAAATTCTATAAATCAAAAAATACATAGCGAATCTTGCAACAAAATAAATAGTTTTATTGGCGAATCATTGAATTTATCAGATGTTAATTTAGAAATATGCTATGAATTAGTATGCGTCCAGTCAAAATAATTATAATTTCACGAAGTTACGGCACGGTTTTTTATATGTTCATCGTATGGAAATGCAACCAATTTTAGTATACTAGTCTAGCCTACTATTTGAATATCTACCATAAGGAAATGACTGTACCTAACTTTAGATTGAAGGAGTAGGTTTCATAGGTATCTCCTCGATGTCAGGTCTATAAAACAAAAAATCATTCTAGCCAACAACGGTCTTACCTACTACTAGATATGCCTAAGACCGTGCGAAGTACGGAAGTTAAATTCGATGAGCCGAACCAAGACTTCGAAGTGAAAGCTTCGGATGCAACCAGGACTAACGTTATATTAACTTCTATATAATGATGAAAGAAACGCCTGAAACGCCCCGAATCCTGCTAACAGGTAAATTACATAAAGGAAATAAAACAGTATTTATTCTGTATGGTGGACGACTTTCCGTCACCAAATTTATACGGTTTCTGCCTCTCGTAATATCGTTATACGTTTGATATTTGTAAATCTGTTAAAATTTATTTTTAGCCTCAAAAATATGGTTCAAATTAGAATATCATATTGTAAGCAAATAAACCTGTATAAACTTTTGATATTGCCCGACTCCCGTCTACGTTACCTTAATCTCCGAAGCTTAAAAGTTTTTAATCTCAGTGCCTTATTTTTTTCAGAGCTCGAACTGGGAGTTTGTGAATAATGTTTTATAATAAACTCTCTCACCTGATTGGCTTTGTTGATTTGTTTTTTCAGTCCGGCGAAAGCCATGGTTGTTACGTTGCTTGTTTTCTCGTACTAATTTATCTGTAAAAAGCAGAAATTAGGTCATCAGACAGTTTATTTTAAGTAACACTTACGAATGAGGAACAGCGTGATAAGAGAACACTGCTGCGGTATGCCTGAGAGATGTAGAGACTGAGAAGGAAAAAGAATGCTTTGAAAATTCGAAAGTGCGAATATAGATAAGTAAATTGGCAAGCTGAGGACGAAACAGATTTATAATGAATGTGTTTATCACGGCGACTCATATTTATTTTCCTGGCGTTATGAAATTCGTTCCATTACAATATTGGAACAACATGCATGTACATTAGAAATGCAATAACATAATGTAGGCACATATTTTATTTTTCTTTGAAGTACATTTTTTCTTCGTAAATTACGTCTAAGGCTCAACTGGCTTATTCCGCATTCGCTCCAAACTATTACCACAGAATATATAATAGTTGTTACATAAGCAAGCGTGTATCTTACGTAAGGACGACAATATTCGGTTAACATCTCCGTTCCCTTTGTCAACTAGGTAAGAACATTAACAGCCTATCCCACTTGATATTGCTTATGCAATATTTGAATCCTTCCTGACGGAAACAATTGCTACACTGTAAGTAGGGTTCAAAAAGATAAAAACAAATAATTAAGTCGGATTACGCTTAAAATCACAAGCGAATACCCCTCTTTTTTAAATAATTAGATTATAATAAATTCTTACATTTTCAGCCGGTCTGGCGTGATTAAGTGACAAACATTCATCCATCCATACTCGTATAATTAAGCTATAACAGTAATAAGATTCAGATTTACAGTATACATTTAAAAAATCTTGTAGGTATTGATCGGTCAGCAATATGAAGAAAAGGGAACAGATTCACCGCTCAACTTGTTAAAAAATATTTCTAGCTGTTGGAAATTGAAGTACGGTTATGTAATTTCATTATTCCGCTACATTAGGCTTAACTTTATAAATTCACATTATACGTGAGAACTTCTTCCATTTGATACTGTTCAGACTTTTATAACTCTGTCACATGCTGTAACTCATGGTAAAGAGTTTTAGAAACATTAGGTATATAATACCCAGAGTTGCAATGTGCAAGCTTTGGATGCAACTGAGACTGAGGCTGCGATGATGACGATGATTTAATTCGGCACTAAATTAGATTGAAATGTTTTAATTCCTCAGGCTATCAATCAACATTCCAAGAATAGTACTGAATGTAATGCTTCCTTATATTTCTCTACGCATGATGAAATATAAATTCTTTTGACTCAAAACCGATGTGAGATCATAGCAACTAGGTCGCTTATCTGTATATTAAAATGGAAAATAGATGTGATGTGATTAACCTACAATAATCAACAAATTGCTTAATTATTGCTAAGCTCAAATCTTGACAATACTTAACTTGTCTTGGCCGATTTGGGTGTTTTATTATTAAGATTTAAAATCTTAAGCATGTTTGATTACAATCGGTTAAGTAGAGTAATAAATGCGAAAACCGACGTCCATCTGGACAAAGCCGCAGGCATAGGCTAGTTTATAAAATACACTACATAAAATGTCTTTAATTAACCCGCTCATTATGACTCATGGCAAAATTAAAATCTATATGATGATGACCTTCATAGATACCGCTCCACTGGTTGTGATAAAACCCAATAAGATGTTTTAAATAGGATTGATAATTCTTAAGATTAGCGTGTTCAAATATACAAAGTCATCATCATACTATAAAAAGATTACTAGGTAAAGATAACAGACATCTTTTCCTGTATATAATAAGTACGAGTATGTGCGTATTATTATATCAAACGGATTGTGTTCCGAGTTTTATCATTTAAAAAAATCCATTTTACTGCAATATGTTCGGTCTTAGATTATTTTTGATCTTATATATCATGATGAGATTCCAGAAGGTTAACCGCCATCTAGGAAATGGTGATTGCGTCCTAAAATAAAAGTAGCCTAAGGTATTATAACATCAGCTATCTGCAGTAAAAGTCGGTCCAGCCACTTTAGTGATTACCCGGGACAGACAGCCAGACAAAATAAAATAAAAAAAGTGTTTTTTTATCAGTATCGTGCATCCATAAACAGAAACATCAATGTTATTAAATTTATTTGAATAAATGCCTACCCCGAATGAATGAAATAAATGCTTAAACGTTTATTAGGTGTACCTGCTCTAGTATTTTTTAACTGATATGAAATACTATAACGTATTTTATGTGTGTTATCATTTGACCGCATCAATTATGATAAAAAGTAACAGTATCATACGCATGACATATGGCAGGCGTACCGTAACTTGAGCAAAGATGTAATGTATTTTATTATTAATCTGCTAAAGTTTACCTATAAGCCTAAAGAATAATACTTCCTTTGAATATTTAGATGTGACTGATGGAGTATTTCACTATAAATATATGTAATAACGTGGGTGAAAAATAGAATGACATTTACTTTCAAGTTTCGGAATGACGACCATTCGTATGAAAAATGTAAGTATGTTCATAAAGGAAGGGAATTTATTTGCCTGTGGTAATGAAGGAGGTACATTTATGTAAGCCTACGTACTTTTTGTTTTCTTGTTTATGTCTAAAACAGTGAGTGACTAGTTTGCCATCGGTTCTTCGGTAGATTTTGGACTGGCATTGGCACATCTACCAAATAGTCGAACTCTCAATTAACTAGTATACTACTATCTAGTATTTTTCATTGTTATATTGTAATGATGTGTAAACATGAACAAAATTTTGATAACCGAAAGACCTTTAAAGTATCAGTTAAAAAATAATAAACAGAGTTCAACAACTTAGAGCCCATTAAACTATTCACCCCGAGCGAACCTTTGTCACGCTCAAACAGCTAACGAATTTGGCTGAAATTTGATGTGGGGGTAGATTACATAATCTGAAATAACTATTACTGCGCTACTTTTTATACCTAGAACAGGTTCTCATGGGTTGGGAGAACGGGATCAGAATTTCACGCGGACGGAGCCGAACAGCTGTTGGTAAATAAATAACGAATGTCAGCGTTAATTTCCCCATCGAATTACGCTCCAATCGTAATGACAATCACAGTTCAAACATCCTCAGTAAATACTCGATAAAAATGTACTCAATATAATGGAATCAGAGAACACAATTCGCACCAAGAACCACACATCACTAGCGGACCACTAGGATAATGCGACTATTGGCTAACACAAGCACGATTCAGATCCTAATACATATAAATACTTTTGTGTACAGTCAGTGACAAAAGTTGTTAATGTTCTTTACATTAATAATAGTATTTTACTATGTAGTATCCCGTATTTGTTACCAAAGTGGGAATAGCTTTTCTAGCTTGTGATAATATTATAAATATGGGTTCTAGAATCGAAAGGTCAATCTGAAAAAGAGCACAGTACTTACATCGCTCTTTAAAACATTCAGTTTATAAAAAAAATGTATTTTATTTTTAGTAGGTGAAGAACTAGGATAGAGGACTTTGACTTATCAATAACCATTTGTTCAAGTTATTATAGGAAATTCCAAAGAAGGGTAGGATACATGCTTCACATTCATTAGATAGTCAAGAGCACATCGCCGCTCGCCACAAACCATCTACAAAATTATGTGAACTTAAATTAGCAGTAGAAAATTTCTTCTTCGCGTAATAAATTATTCTGCACTTGCAGACGCAAAGCGCATTTAAAAACAATTCACAATTGTAAAATGGCTTTAACACCAAAACTTTTATCATTGGGCGCAAGTCTCTCTTCTAGAAACGGTGTAGGATTGCCGAGTTTGTTACTGGCACAGTGCCACATTAACGGATCGATACGGACACGAGAACCGTAAGTAACATTATGTAATAGCAGGCTTGTGCAACAATAACCCTATTATACTAGTTCGGAACGTATACCGTGACGTCAGTGGCCAACGGATGACCGCACTCACCCTATTAACAGCTGTTGATTATCTATTAACGTTCTGGGTCGGCATTGCCTCCGAAAAATCACGGTCTTATCTCACACAATTTACTTCTGAGACCATTAATAAAGAACTTACGCTATTTAGCTTAATTTAATTGAAGATTAAAATGTTTTGGACCGCTTTAATTCTGTTATCTATTTTAGGTTCAATTTACGTTTTAATTAGGTAATTTCGTGATTTATGTGTTCTAGATTTTAGTAGAAGTATAACCAGTCTAAGGTATGAGGTGTGTTGTAATCGTATACTTTTAAATAAACAATTCGTTTATTAATACAGTTTTGTTTTCTAAATTTCTAAGGACATTTTCCTTGTAAAAAAGCAAGGAATTCCAAGCGAAGTTTTTATTTCGCCAAAGCTGGTTTCACTGAAACCAGTAACAGCCGATATACGAAGTCAGTACCCAAAAATGTGTCCAACTATGGCGTTATTACTTTATGTCGGACTGCAATAGCCCATGAAAAAACTAATATTCAGACTAAACTAGATACCAATCCAAACTAAGCCAAACCTACATTGGGGTTGGTTCAATATTAGGGCTCTTTTGTTTTATGACAAGAAGTTTGTCATTGTTGTAATTGATGATAGTAATATCGTTGAGCTTATATGTGTTAACGTACTATATCCGATCAATGGATGCTATGTAAAAGGTATATTATGTATATTCATTTTTGATCTAGATGGCACTACCTATATATCCAATAATTTTTCGATTTATTTATATCTAGCATTTTTTTAGATGTCTTTTATGAAAAAAATTTACTTATTCAAAATGTAACCGAATGCGTGCTAAAACATTGCTAAAATACTTCAATATTTAATATCTTAAGACTAAAACAGACAAAACTTAATTTTATTAACAGCGAAAGGTTATTTAGATTCAGTCTAGGTATGTGACAGTCAACTTATAATTATTATAGATTCTTCGGGCCTAATCGCGTGTTAGAGTGATGGTGCGTTCAATAACTAAATAAATAATGGCCTTAATTTTGATTATACTATTTCACTAAAAGTTACTTAATAAACTTTAGTAACTGTTACCAACCAACACGCACTTCGGTTAAAACATTAATCTTCTGCGGTGAAAATGAAATTATGAGATGACTTCATCATCATCACAACGTTGGACTTTATTGCATCCAAAACCCACATTTTATAACTTTTTTTTCGTGCAGTAATCCTCACGGATACCCCCCACCCAGCCGGGGAGCGGGGGCGGTTATATCGGAGTCGAACCTACTAAAAACGCACGGTGTCTCGTCACATCGGCCTACGTGGCCGTGGAATCTGGTGCGCCCTAGAAAGGATATCCCAGAGATATATTTTACCTGATGTGTAAATTAGTCAGAGATTTAAGTGTTAATAAATGTTAATAAGATGCGTTAAATTCCCTAATTATAAAAGCTATTTCCCACGAGTGAAAGCTGTAACTAGTGATGAAAATTAATGCTAATTTCGTTTAGTTTCATGTATCGTGAATGATTTTATACTATGCTAATCAAAAAGCGCATGGAGAATAATATCCTTGTTTAGAAGTGCCCTTTGTTGTAATAAAACTATTTTTGCCGGATTCTATAGGTATTTTCTGCACTGTTGCTGATGCGACGTTTCGACTGGTCTTCTAAAGCGGCGAGTCGCGAAAAAATAACATACCTAAGTAGGTACAACAAGAATATTCAAAACAAAATAACTGTCATAGAATCTGTTAAAAATAAGTTTAATTTCGATGTGTAATATTCGAGTAAATTTCAACAGTACCGTAATTTTTTTGTTTTTAATATCTGATTAGGGTTCATGATGAAGTAAATTTACAATATAAACGACAGTCACCGATAAGGATGGCACTAGGTTCCGTTTAAATGGACATAAAAATTCAATAGACAGATAAAGATACTATAATTAAACCATTTTACATTTGAAAACGTGACATTAAAAAAGCGATAATTTAAAATTTGTGTACCAACATAAAAAAAACGAGTTTTACAACGTACTTTCTCGTTTACAATGAGAAGAACACTTTTACCATGTTAATAATTCATTTTTAAGCTTTATACCCTCTTCCTTAAAGCCACTCGTAGGCTTTGTAGCATACTTGAAGGACTCTACGGCGTAGCACTCGAAATTGTTTAGTTTACACCTTTTGATTAGTCGGTGTTGTTTACTCAAGTCACGCATAATACAGATTAAGTTAGGAACACTTATAAACTGTGCTGTGTAGGCTGTCATTCATTACAGAAAAGTGTTCTTTAAGTATACATTAACACAATTAAGTTTGCGTGTTAATCTAGAGTTTAGATTTTTAGTAGTTTTTTAAAAGTCTCGCTTTTATGTTAAATGTTTCACTGAGAAAGGACTTAACTTGTCAGACAAATCACTGATTGTAAGGAACATAAACTCCTTTTTATCCTTCTATCCTACTTTCTGGTTTCCCACTTCGCTTCAATTTAATCTAACGGTAACGTTTCCAGGGGTTCATATAAATGCATAATGTAATCTCACTACTCCTCTCTACATGTATCCGTGAACTTTTTAATATGTAAATAATAACTACTCTAGGACATATTACACAGTGCCATCTAGACCAAACCGAGGTTTATAGGGTTAATATAATCTCGTGTCATAAATTATTTTATGCCTGTGACACAATTTATCAGGCATAACAAATCTAGCATCCGTACATCATTTACTTAAGGCGCCTTTTAGCAGCACGGGTAACCTAAATATGGCAGTGAACATACACATTAAGTTATTATAGCCGATAAATTGGGTACAGGTAAATATCCTAATCTGTCGGTCGGGCTGTATCTACTCCTCTTGAATCATAATCGTATCAAAATGATATATGAATAAATCTATATAATGAACTCACAAAATATGACCTAGAAAACCTGATATAGCGTCTCAAATTATTTAGACATATATATTTCACTGGATATTGGCAAAATCGCGACGATTTTGCTGCAGAAGCCATAAAAAAAAGAAGACGTTACAAAACGAACGTATGGTAGAAAACATAGAGGAAACTTCCAAAGTAATGTACAGCATAAGCTGTACGAACATCGGTTACGACCGATATCAAATCACGTATGATTTTTGTAATGACCCCATCTCCCCAATCGAGTCGACGATTAACTGTAATTGGACTTCGAAGTTCACGCTCACGACACGAAACAAAACGTTCGGAGTTTTCATGGTACAGGAAAATAACAAGTACAGCTTCGTCATGAATAAATGATTAATTTAAAAATTAGGCTGCCTACCTGAAAAAGGACCCGCATTTATTATACAAAATATGCAGGCGGGTTTTCAGATAACTCATTAGAACGTTATTAAAATGTAATTTTGTTGTCCTAATATTTATTACACCTTTGAGATTGACATTTGAATTTTGGGCTCGACTGACACCGAGTTTCAATTTCGATGTCAGTCGAGTTGAACAGACTATAATTCTGTAATAATTATTACATCCTGTTTAACTACTTTCTTATTATAGCGTTGACTACGGAACTCCCTAAAATGTATAATCTATCAAATTTTATTGCTATGTATATTAAACCAACGCCACAGGCTCTCTGAGGTATTCCTGCTAACAATGAACGACTTTCATCTAAATGAGTTTCATCAAAAACATTAGCATACGTTTCTACTCAAAAACAAATTACAAGTCGTGATGATGAACGCGTACATTATGGCTTCGCATAAACTAATCGACATTTCGCTTCAATTACCGTTCATAGACCATAGTATACTAAAGATAGCATTAATGTGGGTTCATTTGTTTGTTTCTAACTATGTATACCCTATTCACTGAAGCATGGAGCAACTGAAGCTTGGCACATGTAAACAAATGACAAAAGGATTCATTTATTGTCGCTTGTTTAACGTGCAGATCAAGAATAATATGCAAGAATGAAACTATAAATTAATTATATTTTGAGTTTAATATTTATTATAATTTAATTGAATCTTATATTTTCTCATCGACGAAAAGTTGACATACGTAAGTAATAAACAATCATAAAAAATATCTAGTTACGTAAACATACACGTGGAAATACCTATTTAATGGAGCTAAGAGTTTCTAAAATAGGACTGACTATATCCGCCACTGCGCTTTGTCAATTAAAGTTTGACATATACGTACGTGTGACTATGTGTGCGCATTTGCTTGTGTGTGTGCAGAGTTAGATTAGTTATTCGCAAAATAGAGTTCATCGGTGACTTTTATGTATAAATAGTATACACTACTAGCCTGGCTGTATGAGACAAAAATAAGGTCTCATAGGTGCTCATACCTACAAACTGATAGTATAAAAAGAAGCAGATAGGCAGTTTCAAAATTCATTAACTCATTTATCTGTCTTTAATTAATTAATAATAATAAACAAAAGAGTACAATTAAAGATACACAACATTTGCTGCTGGAATGTGTCCGGAATAGGAATGAGCGCGACTCGCTGCTGAACAAACTAAATTTAAAACAGACTAGTGATCTAGGTAGGTCGTATTCAAACCATCCTACCCAAACCAAAGTCGGAAGAAGCTAAGAGGTTTCGTCTATATGGTGGTTCAGCAGTGAGCCCCCTCATTCAGATTGTTTTGAGGCACTATTTGTGAAAGGGTATGATGGTTGGCATATCTATTTTAGTTGGCATTAAAACAAAGATAAATACAGAGCAATCTCTATTAATACTCATTCAAATTGTTTTTGAAACTATTGATCTCCCCAGGCTTAGTGAAGAGAGCACCACAGTGTCCCTGTACGCGAATGATAAACGCAAATCCAGAATTATGTAAATCGCTCAGGTTTAATTTTATACTATACGGAGAGTTTTAAATGGTAGAGAAAATTTTCAGTGGAGACGTGCATATCAAACAATTATAATTTATGGCAAGCGGTAAATTTCCTTTCTGTAGTTAATGGCGCCTCAATGAAGCTCTATTATCTTTTACTCTATAGATATGATCGAAGCAGTGGAAGTAATATCCGGAAAATAACAATCAAGAAAGTGATGAAACTCGTTTGAAGGTGCAAAAGCAAAGTATCGTCTTTGATTTTGCACAGTAAGCTGCATTCACGTGGAAGGTGAGACTGCCTCCCTTTCTTTCCTTACTTCGTATTCTTCATATGTAGGTAAGCACTTTGTAGGCAGTAGCTGTCATACACCACAGTAATCGATTATCATTAGGGGAGCCGGGTACCGTTTGTTACATATTTTTAAAAAGTAAAAATTGTATAACTGTTCACCATATTTTTAATATGTTGTCAACAAATATGTAAAGCGAACATGTTTTTCAGTTCTACAAAGAGGTATGCGTTTTGGTGTCAACTGGGCACACTTACATGGACTATAATATATGTTTACTGTCGGATGGTAAATATATTTTATCCCTTAATATGCCTATATAATTTGTCTGTTTCAAATAAAACCAATAAAAGTACAATAAATAAGGCACATTTCATATTGAAACTTATAGGGAGCTGTGAACTGTATTTATATTTCGATACCTACATCCAACTTTTATAAATTGTTTTGCGTTACGTAATGAGGGAATAATATTTTCTTGACAATGTCCCTGAGGCGAGCAATACACAATGTTATTCCGATATAAGTTCTGCACCGCACTGTAGCATGAAAGGAAACTTATAACAATATATAAAGTCGAGATAAAATCTTATATTGGTGATACAAAAAGTAACTATGGCACATCTAGGTGTAACGAGAGACACGAGTCTTCTCCGCCATGCTAAGACTGCAAAAGTTAAACGCTACTTAGGACTCCTAATTTCAGAATATTTCTCCTAAATTCAGAATATTTTGAAACATTTCTAAAAATACGCAATGATATAAATACCTTGAACGTGGGCAAATTACCTATTCATATCGTCACAAATTAATTCCCTTGAATTCGAAGTAGCTATCTTTTCATGTTTTTTCAGAAAATGTTGCCAATGGTAATATGCGTCATATTTAAAGGTTCTATTAAAAGCCTCTCTGTTCCGCAAGTAGCGTGGGAGTTTATAAGAAGTAAGCATAATTATTTCGCATCCCGCCCACGGCCGTAGGTACCTACCATTACTTAGTCATACACGTGTTCGTAATTATAGGCATATTCCCAAATGGCCCACTGTCGCTTAATAATTCACACTACTTGTACCTAGGTACTAAGTCGGAAAAGTGTATCAGCATACATGTACAGTTGGATACAAAAGTGGACATTTACAAATTTATTGGACGCCCGAGTACTAAGGTCGTTAGTGGTTCAGCAAACATGTACAGTCGTGTATAGGAGTGAAAGTTTCAGAATTTATGAAACATCGAGTATTTCCTAATAACTTAAGTTATGTAAAGTAAGTAATAAGTATTGAAATCTTACGGCAATCTGGCTGTGTTTAAGTAATCTTTTCAAATTACATGTTTACAGCGGATATGGAAAGGGCTACCGTATTTTATGAGACTGCATTTGCCTACCATAGCAGTCGATGCATGATCTTCAATTTATCTGGTTTTGTAGGCACTGGATACACTTATCACGAATTTATTTTTAATAGCTGTTGCCCGCGGCTTCACCCACATGAATTACTGATCCCATTCCCGCAACCGCCAAACCAGGAGCCCTATCCCTGTAGCCTATGTGTCATTGCAGACCATAAACCATAATCTATCCCTGTACCAAATTTCATCTAGATCTGTTCAGGCGTCTTTGTGTGAAAAAGTAACAAACATCCATACTCCATAATGTTTGTACATTCGCGTTCATAATGTTAGCAAAATAGGATATTCAATTTATTGAAACTAATAGAGCTTTTAACATTATGTCGTCAATGAAGCTCTGGCCATCCTACTTTCCGTCAGAGTCACAATCCTAAACAATAACTTTAATTTAATTGGCGACTTTTTGTACTAAATTATCTCCTTTTTCAGTAGTTCTAAATTTGAACGTTTTTCTTACCATCAAATGTGACCCATCTGTTCACAAGTGGCTGCTAAGGCTTACAATACACGTATCGAGGGGTCACTCGCGCGTTTCCGCTTTTATAAGGAGAGGCGAAGGCAAAAGCTATGGAGCAAAGGATATACAAGATTCTAAATTCGTATGAAATGTAGCATACGCCTACTTGAATTTAATATTAAGAGAGGGTGGGAAACTGATCCATTCATACTGCAGAAATAATGGCTGTAAACATAAATTGTAACTCAATTTCTAGGATCTCAAATTTCTTTATCTATTGTATATAGATGTGAAATTACATCTCTGTTTCTTATTTGATAAGCTGTATAAGATTGAAATTTGCAATTATAATAATGAATCCGTTGATTGGATAAAGGTTTTGCTTCACAATTTCATATCCAAAATTCACGACTTTTTATGATACCCTATAAACCTTTTTGAACCTTTAGTAACTTTCATATACTACATAATATCAGGGGTTTAAGAAAATTAGGGATTTAATTCACCATTTCAACAATGAAGACATAACCTTCCCTTACAATTTATTTTTAACAGGATCTCGACAAATAAGCTAAATATAGCTTAAACATAAATAGACGCAAACCGGATTATAAGACCATCTTTATGAGTTAAGTGTTTTAGCCTTCCAATGTTACAAAATATTTAAGGTTTTAAGAACATAAGTAAAATATATATTCAAATAGTCAATTGTCACGGTCTTCATCTCTTCCATTGTCACTAAAATGAACATGTAATAACGTACTTCCAATCCGTAATATACTCGTAGATTTATTCCTTGAATAACATCAAAGGAAAGGTTAAATCTACCAATATACCAATATAGGCGTATTTTATTGGTTCCTTTTTATATCGACGTGTTCCTCTCATAACTTATTACGTACATTTATGAATGATCTCCAACAAAATATTACTGCATTAATATTGCGGCCAAATCGAAAGTCAATTGAATAAAGATGTAGGTAATAATATTCTATTCAATATATTACCTTGTCCTTTGATCTTCCAGAAGTTATCTTGGCTCCTTTGAGATCACGTCACTGATTCACTTTGACGGTATATAAGAATATAGTGACAGTTTGTATTCGTAGTGCTACGGCGTAGCAGTCAATAGTGGTCGTAGCACCAACGCGACTGAAGCGCTCATAGCGCTACTGATTCGTAGAGGTGCGCGCGCAGTCTCGCCTCGCCCCTCACATGTAAACCCGATATCAATCCACTTCCAAATAACTTCGAAGCGATTTGCGAATATTCGATTTTAAATCTTTAAGTATCAACATGTGGGAGTACCATTTACCGTAATGAGCAAAATATCAAGGACAGTTGAGACACAAAATTATATTTTCCTTTTAAACGAAAGACGAAGCGACAATAAAAAAATTGGTAAATCATTTTTGTCAAATGGTTTAATATTTTATTTTAATATCATTACTGGATAGATAAGGAACATAATATGATTTTACGACTTATATCCATAGATCATAGACATACATAAGCTTGAGTGTTATTTAAATGAATTTCCATCAATTTACTGTTTACAATAAAACCTTGCCAAGGGTCTCCGTCTCGGATTACTAATGGTTCTAACGATTCCCTGTTCGCGTCCCAGGTTAGATAAAAGGTAATTAGAGAAGTACTATTTTGTAAATTCTCAAGTTCGGCTATAATTGAGGTTTGCGACTAAAGATTACAGTTTCAATAATAATATTTCGTGAATCTTGACAAAAAGAACGCTAAGCTTATTACTTACATGACCTAAATATTTTTGTAGTAAGTAGTTAATTTTAAGACTTGTGATTCGAATGTTGTTTAAGAAAATAAGTAAATCATCTTTTACATCCATATTTTAATCTAACATTGATTTTACAGGAGCGACTGCCGTCGCATCTGTCGACACCGAAAGGAAAACCTGCGACAGGGCTTCCTCCGTCAATCAGCAGGTGTACCGGCTTGCAGGTGATGCTATATATCCAAGAAAACTAAATAATAGAGCTTCCCTATTATTTATTGACTGAATGTGTGTAAAGTGATTTCAAAAGACATTATAAACTTTATAGCACTATTTAGACGTATTATATTAAACTGGTCCTTTGCACTTATGTACACAGAGTTTCATAGTAAATAGAGTATTGTACTTATTACTTAACATCCCGAGATGGTTCCCCCCGGGCACATTTTGTTTCATTGTATGGCCAGAACTACTCGTATGTCCAATACCGGACACCGCTGCACCACCAACTTTGTCCTTTACTAAATGGATACATTTTCACGCGCAACACCACAACTTTTTAATTTAAAACTTTAGTGAAAAATAGCAAGGCATTATTCCGTTCAACTTTTATCTATACATATAATAAAATGGTAGGAAAGTCAAAACTGTACATTGAATATTTTTTTAAAAGAATACTTGGGGTGTGATCTACAATCGATACCGAAGCCAAAAATATAGTTTTTAGAATTTTTGTCTGTTTGTCTGTATGTATGTCCGGGATAAACTCAAAAAGTACTGCATGGATTTACTTCAAATTTGGCAAGAATATTGTTAGGAAGTCGGGTCAACACATAGGCTACTTATTATCACGCTCTCACCTACGGGGAACGAGCAGTGAACGTTTATATCTTCAACGCATTCTGTAACAACGTGTAATCTAAACACGCTTACCTGAATGTTGTTATTATGTTAAACATGCTATAAGCTAGCTTCACACTATAAGTAACTTGACCGATATATTATATAATAAAAAACAAACTTAATTTTGCGGTTTAATCCGTAGACCCGATTACTGCACCAACCGCAAATAATAAGTTTGTCGTAGGTTACGTCAATAAAACTGTAGAGAGGTAAATTCTGTACATTGAAATATTTACAAAATAAATTCGGGGATGATTGGTGATCAATACCAATGGTAAAAATGCAATCAGTAATTTTTTTGTCTTTCTTTCTGAAATGCTCTAATAGGCCCCCTTTTTTTCCGTGCGGAAACCCTCATGGATACCCACCCCGCGGCCAGCGGGGCAGGTTATGTCGGACTTTTACCGACTAAAACCGCACGCCATCTAGGGTCTTCTGACGCCAGGGTTTAAGATGGCCCATAGAGCATTTCCCTCGCACCCCGACTTGACCCGGGCCATCTCCGGATTCGAGATGGCCCCCTCGGGCTTGGTATCCACAGTGTTCCCGTCATGCCCCCGGAATAGGTGGGGGGGGGGGGTCGCTTCCACGCGCCGCCGCCTCGGCCTGCTTCTGTTAGGGTGACAGGCGGCTCCGACGGAGGTCGTTAGACCTCCGACTCCTTCGTCACCGCCGCCCGGGAGAGCTCTGTGCAGCCTCTCCCAAACCCTATCCGCCGCCTCCTACTAGAGCATCACTCGCTCGCAGAAGGAGGCGGCGGCCGACCACGCGTCCGCACTTTGCACCATCGCTGCGATCAACACCGGCAGTGTGAGGACTCCCACCCCGAGGGCTGCCAGGAGGGCCTGTCTCGACACCTCCCACGCCGGACACTTGACCAACGTGTGCAGCCCTGAGCGTCGGCTCCTTCCGAATCAGACACGATTGATCCCCGAAGCACTTACCAGAGATCACCTGCATCAGCCGGTACGAGGGGCCCCCGTGAGGTCTCCATGACGGGTCTTACCGCCGCTATAACGGCGTGCCCCGTGCTTTTTTTTTGTAGTCGATAAGCTCGCGTTTTCCCAAGTCGGTTCTTCCACTCCACCACGGTATCCTGGCGGAGCTGGGCGTGGACGGCCTTGATTACTCGAAGCTCCGGGTCCGCTCCCGCGCCTCCTTTCGCCACCAATATAGGCATAACGCGCTGCGGCGCTGCCAATGTATGCACATTTTTTTTTTTATATAGGACACGTCAAAATAACTCCACCTCGCCTGATGGTAAGCGAAAGGCAAAGTCTCAGGACTGGGGCCACCACCACATACACCGGTAGTGCTACAGTGGCGGCCCTCAGCTTGACGGCATCATCAAATGCTTTTTCACGTCCCGCTTAAAGGCCCCGGGACTATAGGAGGAAGGAAACACATGCGCTGGTAAAGAATTCCAAGCCTTTACGGTGCGGCAAATAAAAGAGGCACCGAACCGCTTGGTTCTTGATGGAATTGATGCCACCGTGTGCGGGTGATACCTCAGTCTGGCACGTGTAGTTCTGTGTAGGAAAGGAGAGGGTGGGATTAATTGGAAGAGCTCATCGGAACACTCGCCATGGTAGAGACGGTAAAAAACTGCCAAACACGCTATATCTCTACGTAGCTGTAGAGGCTCGACATACACCTGTTACGGCTATTCAGGGCCTCCGCCCAGATCGGGCACGCCATCGTTAAGGGCCATGGACCACACGATCCCCGCGTAGAGCCTCCTGCGGGAGTCATCCGGCCCCCTCATGTTGGGCAACAGCCGCGCCAGAACGTTGGCCCCCTTACACCCTGGCTTCAGAAGACCCTAGACGGCGTGCGGTTTTAGTCAGTAAGTGTCCGATACAACCTGCCCCGCTAGCCGCAGGGTAGGTATCCATAAGGATTTCCGCACGGAAAAAAGGCTATTTTTTTCCGCCCGGAAAAAAGGAAACCGACTCCGCCCGCGAGTCAAGGTTTAAGGTAGGTCATCATTTTTTGGTTATATCTCCAGTTCTAATTAGCCAATTACAACCAAACATAGGGTAAATTTTAAGTCTAAGCAAGAACTTTCTAATAAAAAAAACCTCATTAAAATACATTTAGTAGTTTTTGCGTCCATAGCGATTATCGGCTTTTGATGGGGTCTTTTTATTAGGAAGGTATTGGTTAGACGAGTGGAGTGAAGAGTAGAGTGGAGAGTGGAGAGTGGAGGAGTGAGTGACGTGGAGAGTTGTTTTATTAAAATAGACTTGGTGGCGATACCGACCTCCACGCGGGCGAAGCCGCGGGCGGAAGCTAGTATATAAATACGTATATAAGCTAAAAAAAATATTGGCACCTAATTTATCAATGTCGCAAAGATACGGCTTGAGAAGGGAGAACATAATCTTTTTGATTTTGTTCCTTCGGAAAAACTCAACATCGCGTCGTCAAAGTCATTAACAGTGTTTAGTCGAATATTTTATTTATAAAATAAATTAGATATTTCAGAACTTTAGTTGTCAAGAAGTTCGTATGGCCGAATTGAGTGAGTTTGTTTTATAATAACGTCGTGTCGATGATAAGCTTGAATGGTATTTAAGTGAGATCGCAAATAGTTTGTTGAAATGTAGGTCATAATACACTTCTGCCTACACTTGGGTGATATACAGGCGTGAATATACGTAGGTATTTAGTTCACCACTAATTATTATTGTTGTGGTAATGTAGTCTAAATATTTCAAAGTAGTTGTTATCTTGAGGGATTTTTTGTTAATCTATAAGCATAGGATAGTAGATTAAAAAATAAAAAAGGGACAAATAAAACAACATTAGCATCCTGACGTCAAAGTATTCAGAAACTTGTAGGATTATTACGGTATAATGTTACTGATATGAACTTTTACCCTTTTACCGTTCTCGCAGAGAACCGTTCGAGGGTAAGTAGCATTGACACAGAAGTAAGACTAAAAGCGTAGGCGTGGGCGGTGAAATAATGGGGCTGGGAAACCCAGCTTATCTCGATATGTTTAAACCTAGAATCTTCGCATAGGTTGATATGAAGTAGGTACATTCAGTATACATTTATATAGAAATCTTAAACGTTCAAAAACTGGATTTGCTACGGTTTCATAAGACTACAACTACATTTATAAGTAGTTTTAGTCTTATGAATTAACGGAAGAAACCTAAAATGATCTAATGTTACACAAATAGAAAGTAACTAAAATTAATTTTGAAATTTAAAGTAAGTAGCCATAATTGATTGTGCACGCCAAGGGACTCTTTCAAGTTCCGCTGTTTCTAAAATATAATAAAATATTTAAGCAGCAAATATTTAAGTAGATGCTCTAAATAAACAGCTAAAAGGTTTTGTACACAAAACTGTAAAACATTGTCCCATACTATCTTTATCCTGGCAATGTTTATTTGCATTTAAGTCATATTTAACGGCCATTAAAATTGGAATACCTACACATTACTGTGTTAACCATTGTTATTTTAAAGACTGGTTTGACAAGTCCACTGGACGGCCACCACGCAGCTTTAGTTAGTACCTATGCAATTGTCTTTGGTATTTTCAAAAATATCTTGTTTGAGAAAATAAAGTTTGATTGGTTTATCCCATCATAAATTAAGATATCTTCCTCTCAGGAGATCAGCCGGACCAGGGCCTTAAAAATAGTACTTCCAGAACATCCTTGCATAAACTCAAAATCACATTTTCGGACTCTCTAAGTTTACTTTGGAGCTGTTTTGCGTTGAGAGCTTTCAAACATTGGCCATTAGTCTTTAAATGTTCTTTTATTTATTACTTTGGTTTCGTTGTAAAATTTTCTACCGGCCGACGGCTCAAGGCTCTTAGGATAACACCTACGTAAAGTTACGGTACCTTATAGTAGATTTTTTTTTTACTTTATTCATACTTTGCATTAGTCTTTGTTGGATTCACGCACCTTTACATATCCTTTTGGAAAAATATGAAATGTGTACCGGTCTACATATTTTCAGTTAACAATAGAATTATTTTATCAGACCCAAGGATAGATCCTTACAGAAATATTTATAAGTTATTCAGTCACCAGGCACATAATATCAGAATCTAATATGACGACATTTTTGAACATAATATCGATTGTATATTGTAAAGTAAATCTATATTTGATAAGGTTGTATCACAGAACAAAGAAAAATCCTTAGGACTAGAAATCGTATGGGGGCGTGTTTGTGTCGCCAAAAACCTAAGTGTAATTGCATTTACCTCACACATATACACTTGTGTATGTGCACAACGCAGGCTAAAATAATCAAAAAACAAGTTTATGCGATTGATTTTAAGGTTTATTTTCCTATAAGTTTTCACGAAATATTTACTTCAATATTCTAGAAGTTTCTATACCTGTCCAATTCAGGATGCTAAATGATAATTTTGACAGTTCACGTCTATGAAGTATCGTATTTTTATATACAAAATAATACCTCTAAAATTATCGTAGCACATTGACAAGTACCGCCCACTTTTCATAGTGAAGCGTCTTGCAAGAATTCAGCACAATTGACTATGACACACAGGAATCGAATGAATCGAACTTAAATTAATTTATTGAAATTTTTAAGTACTTATCTACTACAATTTTTTGTAATATAGCTAATAATAATATAGTATAATAATAAAAGTGGCTAAGTATAATGCAAGACATAATTACGGTAGGTACCATAAAACTTCTCTTTTATCATTCTGAAATAAGTTACCTAAAATAATAAAAAAATAAATGCTTTTGTGTTTTTATAACTATCGATTCCATATTCTACGGGAACGATAATCGAAAATCGATTAGATTCATTTTCGATTATACTATATGGGGTACACTACTTAGAGCTGTCAAAATTATCATTTTAGGTAAGTTTGTGAAAAATGTACGACAGAATGTGGTGTCCGTATTTTGAGTTAAGTTAATTTCATCCTTACCATTGTTATATTTAAGGACTGATTTGCAATACAATACAATTTTAGACATCTATTGGTGAAAAGCAAAACTATAATGTACATTGATTTTGCTATTGACCGCTAGATGGGGTATTATTGGGATAAATAAATGTGTGCTCTATTCCAACGTGGCTTAAACATAATTTTGTTGTATATTACTTTAAAATGGGGGCAGATTTGATGGTACTCTGTAAGCATCATTGAAGTTTATACCTTGTCAAAACGTACTTTAAATTCATTTTCAGTAAAATAAGGTGTGTAGTTCTGCTCTTCTTATATTTTAAGGTAAAATGTATGCAACCAATAAGACGTCCTATAAGTCTGTGTGAGTGTATTTTTTGGCGACAGCTATTCCTTTGTATTTTTACTTAATTACTACTTCTATGGTTTTTTAATGTTCTGTGGGTTGTATAGACATCGATTTCGCAAGGCGTATGCCGCGAATATTTTGAGACCGTGACTAGCTCAACAGATGTACAAATAAGCACCGCGGTTGATTTACTCTGTGTACACTGTTCACTGTAATTTCCTACTGGGAAACGTGTTTGGTGTGTAAGTTAATTTGTAGTAACACATTATTTTACATTATGTTAAGTAACGAACATTATAAAGATCAAAATTATGTCAACGATTGAATGACTTATTATTTTATTAGATACGCAGAACCCAGATTCCTGTAATATAGTCCATACTCGTTGTTTGGAAGAAATGGCAGACAACGATAAGACCACTGTTTGAACAAATCAAAACGGCCTATATGGTGGGAAGGTAATTTTATTTTTGAAATCATGGCAATTGCTTTTGTACCTCACTATAGGTGTGAAAAAGCTCAATGTGACGTCTGTTCAAGGCTTAGCCCCTTCTTACGTCACAGTGTTCGTTGAAAATGAGGTTAGTTTCTGCTTTAAAAGTAATAGTAGCTATAGATATATCTACGCCTCGGCAAACGTTGCGCACGGTAAGTAACGTAAACGTTAAAACATAAATATAAATAGTAGTAGTTTTTATGAAGCAAATTTCGGTACAAAATATTGTATCAGCTGGTTTTCCTCACGTGCTAATTGTATGAATCGAATGAGTGATATATTATGTTGCTACGGTAATAATTCTTTGCGTAATTTCAGACGTAGTCAGTCTACGGAGAATTTTGTATCTGCCATTACTCAGTTCATTACACCAAGGACGTCTGGGTTCGGATAGACGTGTACTAACAGCGACGATTCTTATTTTGAATGCTTTCCAGTAACCTATGAATTTTAGAGAACTTTTCGCTGGAGTTCACTAATCTTACAATAATGGAGGAGTTTGCTATTTCTTCAACATACATTTTTACGATTGGGTGTATTTACTAAACCTCACCACGATCTTCCGGTCTGCCAATTTTATCTGTAAACCGGTACATCTGCGAGGGGAGGGAGTACTGGCAGTCACTCCTTTAAAAGCCAAGATATATCAAATCTCTTGTTCAGTTCGACTACAATACCCGCTTAATTATGTACGCGTATGGTGGTAAGTACCTGAAGGGTATGACCTACCTACGCTACTTGACGGACAGTCTAGTATCAACAATCAACAATAAAAGGTTAGTCTGAAAAGTATATTAGTTCAGGCATGCCCAAACTATAGTTGAGTCAATTTAATAGGCCACATTTGACGTTTGTCAGTTTTATATTCATAATGAGGTGACCTGTTAAAAAAAGGTCGATTAAAACGAATGAATCGATACGGACTTGAAAGATAATGTGAATTTTTAAAATCCTCAGGTGAATCCCTGTCTCATTATTATTTTTTCTTTCGTAAATTTAAGGAGCAAAATAAGACAAGTACATGATCTATACTTATAATAAAACTGTAGAGAGGTCAATTCTGTTCATTGAATATATCTACAAAATAACTATTGGGGGATGATTGGTGATCGATACTAATGCAAAAAATGCAATCAGTAACTTTTTTTGTCACAACGTGGTTACTAATTTTATGATGATATTTCTTCACAAGTAATCATTGCATTCGATTCTACTTATCAGCTTTCGATTTTTAGAGTAACATGCCTAATTTTTAAAAAGAAAAAGGATTAACTGACACAATATTGTAATGACAAGGTAATGACGTTCAGTTCTATAAATCAGAAATTGTTTATTATGTTTAGAATGGTTTATTGGTGAAAGCAAAACGTAAAATTACTTGTATCTGTCATTATTTACAATAAATATGTAATAGTAATTGAAAGAAGTTAAGCAATTGTGCAGTTCTAACAAAACGAAAAATATATAATTTGATGCCCACCGCGGCGCGTCGCGTAAAAGGTTGCGATGTTGAATTTTGATGAATTGTCAAATGTGGCCTATTAAATTGACTCAACTATAATTTTCCAAATGAAATAAAGAACAGGGATATTATAATTTATTCTGGGTGAGAATAAAATTAATTCTGCGCCTATTCAAATAATATTTTATTATCAACAAAACTCACTTCACGTTAATAGTTTAATTAATTTCCCGCTGATACGATAGGAAATAGGTATAGAATTACTTTATTTAAATAAAATTACGTAAGCAGGTTTAGGAAGCGAGGGCTATATAGCTTTTGTTACAAAAGGAGCGTGGGGATTATTAGACATAATATACTTAGCCACGATGATAGACGCCTATCTAAGCACAGCTTGACTGTCCTTGTGGGTCGTATTTATAGGTAGGTACCGTATGTTGAGCTTCTTTTCATGTTTTTCACGTGAGTGAGTCACTCAGTGGCAACAAGTTTGAGTTTACTCAGTATCTCAGTTTGGTTTCAATTCATATCCACATATAGGTATCTTAACACCCAGATCAATGCAAATATACAGATTAATTTATTCGTCATCGTTATTGATAATCTTAGAAACTATAGAAGTACACGTACCTATACGTGTGCATAAATATAGTATCCATGTATTATAAAATAAATCTGAAAAGAATAACCGGCAAGAATCGTGTTACATATTTACATATGTCATCGTACCTGATAAATTTATGAGCTGCACACCTATTAATCACATCAATTCAGCCGCTAAATACCGGTGATTATAAAGTATTTTTCATTGTATCTTTTATTCCACAGGGAAGGCCTTTGTAAACGAAAAAAGTTTTATTTGTTAGGGTTTAACAAAAAGCCCTCAAATGTTTAACAAGGGTACGCGCACCAGAATTCTCAGAGGATTCCAGTTCATAAGGTTTCAGTCAAATGAACCTAAGTATGTATTTCTTTTAGTATAACTGATAAGGTATTCAAGAAAATAATTCATAAATAAGTACCTAGGTACATAGTCGATCCCCCAGAATTTTCTTTAACTTGTAGGTACTCGTGGCAACGAAACAGTGCCTACTCTCAACAGACACTACCCACGCTAAAGAAACAAGGAAAGTAGCCAGTTTACCCTTTTTATTGAGATAGCGTTTATATTATGGCAATAAAACTAATAATAGACGAGGTACGAACTAAAAATAGAAATAAAAATAATGGAAATAACGTTAAAGGGTATTTGAATATCCTAATGGATGCCACGCTACGTGAAATCAAACCGTTCAAAGTGAATCGATAAATTGATGGGTTTGTGTAAATACTGTACATAGTGTATAGATTCTAGCACATACGCATCTATCTTTCGATGCAGTTTAAACGGTATAATGTGATCCTAACAAATTCTCGTTACGTATGTGTCCCGTTAAAATTATAGAATCCATTTTTGCATTAGACTGTAACGAGACTGCTGAAAATGATAAATATAAACCTATGCGGAATAAACCGCTGGTATAACTATATTATAACCATTTCCAACCGATTTCTGAACTGAAAATGTTATTGTTATCTATATATAACAATAAATACGACCTTTATAACGTTACTGTACAAGTGTTTGCATAATATAAACTTATTGTTTTGAAAATAAGTTACGATTGAAAGTACTTTGTAAAATATACAATGGACTAAACATTGTTAAGGGATGTTGACTTTTTACAATTATGTGTATCCATTTAATTTTGTTATTACAATACATCAAGGTGTATGAGTCGATCAAAATATACGGGGGTAAAACCTATGCTAACCTAACCTATAAGCTATGGATGCCACCGGTATTGGCGCTCGAATGAAGAGAAGATCTTGTTATTACATTCTTTGTCAAAGACGATGCACATAAACACGTCATGGTTTGAAATAAAAAAACTTCATTGTTACGGTAATGTGTTTAATTTCACTGCGGATGTAAACATTACTGCCATCACAATTTAAATCTATTTTAGTATAACGTTAATTGTGTAAACATGCCAATTCAAACTTTTTAGGTACCTACCACTGAATATTTTACGAACCATTTCGGTTCTGCAGCTGGACTACCAACACTTACAACATCTATTAGTAGGTACGCATGGTTTTCACTGCTTAGACTAGTACTTAGACCTTTAAAATAACGCAACGGATTTTGATGCGGTTATCACTGTCTTTTTAAACATTTTCTACAAAAATCTTGTATGCTTATTATAAGTATAACCGAACAATAATACTAAATTGGAGCCGTGCGAAGCCGGGCGGGTCATTAGTATGATTATATAAATAAAATCAAGTCAGCGCATAGCGAACACTCCTCATCATGTGTATGTTTAGTCTGCTGATATCACAAACACAACTAATGTCTTATCACGCAATGTGTTCCGTAATTATTGTGATAAAATGCGAGTGTATCCGAACAATAAAAGTTAGATAACATTGGGGACATTGATCCACCTCTATCGACCTTTACATTCCTCGGCGTTTATCTAACGCGGTTATTAAATTCCGGACAATCCGAGGGCGGTTCGGGACAGTAAAAATCTGCAAATTCTGCTACTGGTTTTATTTTTCGACACGCGATAACGGTGGCAAAAACAATGTGAAACGTAGTTAATAATCTAAACGATGTAACGAATTTTGAATACGTTTTTAGCTAAACGTATTTTTAGTAAGTCAGAAAAACATTGGTTATGTAATAGTTTAACTTTCTTTTAACTTTTATTCAAAATTGACTGCTAAATATGTGGTTAAATGCTATGAGTAAATTAGGACCCCTCAACTACTGGTACCATTGAAAACAAAGATAGTGGTTATAAAGACTGTCGCACACGTGATGTCATACGCTCAGTCAGAGTGACCAATCTTTTCATTCAAATATCTAGTTGGATCGAAGCGAATGCGCGCGCATCCTCTGCGCCACCGGTGAGGACACGATACATTGCTTTGGCTTATTCTACATTAAAAAAAACGAGAACTATTGCCGCCGATTGCTACCAATACCACTTTTTATATTTTAGAACATTCTTTGTATACAACTTTGTTGCAAAAATAAAATATAAAACAAAACGGTGCGTATGTAACCGTCTTTGGGTCACATACAATATTGATAGTTTTTGTAGGTACTTGGCGTGACTTGCAATCGGGCCTCTGTCAACGTTTTTACTCAGGTGTAGCTATTAAAGTATTTTTTGCTGCAGTAACGTATTCCTCTATTCATACTTAATTAATCATTAGAAACGGCGGTTATTAAAACACAGATGTATCACTCTAATTGGGCTATAGAGTTCTGTATTTTTAATTATAAAGGCTCCAAAGTCGAAATACAATACGATGTGAGGTACGATTTCTCAAAGAGGTTAAGTAAGTAATGCGCTTCATAATAGGTAGAAATTGGATGTGCTAGCTAGGAGTAAATATTCACATTTATTCCTAATCATGTACAATGTTTATTCAAACCAAGGGGATAATGTATTAGCTACCAAATAATTACCTGGGCAGCAAAGTCACTAACAAACCTGTACAGCTATTTCTTTGACCGTGTGTATTATGAGAACGTTGGTGAAAATCACATTTCGCGTTAGAAACGACATAGAAAAACTCTATTAAAAGTTTTGCGAATTTTGAGACGCCCGAAGAGGGTCTTAAAAGGTTTCTGACGACTGGTAAATTTTATTCTACACTTAATATCCACTTATCTTATTACGGCGATGATGTTACTCCTGTGTGTTTCCATTTTTTTGCAAATCCGATTTTCTTTTTTTTTTTCTCATAAAGAATATAAGTAGGTAACCGGTTCGATCTTTATAGCATTTGGTATAATTTGTTAACACTGCCATCATCATCCGATTCGCTCTCCTACTCTTTTTCCTCCTTTCCATCATTTATTTGGTCTATCTACCTTTTAAATAACGCTGAGTTCTAGCTATCTTCTCTACTATATAAAAATAAGTCGGGTTTTCCTTCCTGACGCTATAACTCCAGAACGCACGAACCGATTTCCACGGTTTTGCATTCGTTGGAAAGGTCTCGGGCTCCGTGAGGTTTATAGCAAAGGAAACTGGAATTTACACCCGGGTGAAGCCGGGTCCCGGGTCGCTAGTATTAACATAAAAAATATAAACGACGTTTGACCTAAAAACAAGTAAAAAAGATACATTAAACAAGCTCAGCGAAGTTTCAAGCAATTATTTTCTGAGTAAAACATACGATACGAGTAATTAAGATTAATGTTAATACATTACAGATGTTTTGTCAAATGAGCCGAATGATTCCAATGTGAGTCAATGTGTCAGGGGCACATTATATAAAGAACCGCTCGCGGAAATTAGGTCGCGAACCATCGCAGAAACCTGACCGTGCCGCACTCACCCCAAACGATTCATCTCGTTCAAGGGGATAAAGCTGACGAGGAGAACATTTTCTATTAGGATTTTTGACAAAAAAAAACATGCGTAAATATTACACGTACTTACTGCATGTTTTTATGATATCAATAAAAACGATAAGAGTAACTCTTAACCAAATATTTCGGTTGAATTTCATCAGTGGAAATAACTAAATTTACGCAATTAATTAAACTAAACTGCGTTATCACGTTTTATTCAATTAATTTTATGGGGCTAAGCATGAGTATCCAAATAAGTTGAACTTGAACGCAATTATTTTCATTGTTTTAAGACTTCAAGCCGGTCTTAGAACTTTAATTAAGTTATAGCAACTAACACGCCCTAAAGCAACAATAAGGACTACTAAATAAATACATTAAGGGATAGAAAAACATCAAAATAAAGTAAATGTAATGTACCCGTATGAACTTAAGTGTATTGAACAGAGGCTTTCAACAATAAAGTCGTCCTAGTATACTACGTGGGCGAGACGCCATTATCTAGTGGTTCAACGTCTCGTGGCGCCCGACTGTCTGCCGTCATATCCCTGCAGAGTACGAGAGCCAACTAGGTCAAAAAATACAACCTACCATTAGGCAGTCAAAAATTACACTAGACAAGATGAACTTCAGATATAAATAGGCACAACTTTTCAGCATCACCGTGATTCCCGTTTCCATCTGCAGTCCGGGGTCCATACGCCTTTACATTTTGTTTGGCTTAGATGGAAGTCCTGCTATGAAAACAGCATAAGCCAAATCTAAAGGAGAATAAGAAGTAAGTTCTTGTAACAATATCTTTTTTGAAATTTTTGGGATATCGATATAAGATTAAGACTAGAGTGAGACTGAATTTTGACATATTTTTATTACGAGAATGGACCCTCAGGAATCATGCTAACACGGTAACCATTATATGGATAGGAACAGAACCAAAATCACTATATTTTAACTTTACTAACACAGCTATATAGGAACTAAAGTATATCTATAGATTAAGTCGCTAAACTAACGGTAATACTTGGTGAAAGTTTAATGGATATTTTAGTTACACTACAATTTTCTTGCTTTCGACATTATTATAGGCGATACTTAGTATTAAAGTTAATCTACATTCGTTTCGAAATGGAAAGCATACGCTACATTCCCACGTAATGGCACTCTAGACTCTAGTCTAGGAAATAAATAACATAGTTTAGTACGTGATAGGTATGATGTTGAAGCCCAATTAGCTGATAGGTTTTTACACCTACTTACATATAATATATTTAATTAAAGCGGCGTATTTTGCTATAGACCAGAGGAATGAATTCATAGTAAATACTCAGGCTAACGACCTGCCAGAACATTTTCCACCCTATCGATCATCTGAAATAACCGAAGTCACTTCACTATCCACACATCATAATCATAGCCTCTGTCTCGATCACTTACGTAACGTACATTCCTATCAGATGTCATCACCTCAGTCACTCCCTTGTCAATGTCCTCTTTTACTCTATAAACATCTATATTCTCATTTTGAACCCTGTTAACTACAGGACTATAATCTTTATCCGCACATACAAAAGAGGTGGAAAAGTCTACTAGTATTAATGGTCCGGTTGTAGCTTTAGTGTTCCTGACTTCGCACATTACTATCAAGAGAGCACTAACAATATTAGAGGAATTAATGTCTTTATGGTGCACACACATATTTGTATATAAAATAGGACGGCCGTATGTAGTTTTAACTAGACTGCAATAGCACGCCTGTATCTTGGCAATAGTATGTATGACGCTCTCATTTCTCCAACATCTAAGGCACTATAAAATTTGTCGTCTACGGGCAAAGTTCCAAACTTTACTGAGAACTGTGGTGAATTATTTACCAAAATTATAACTTTGTCTGTTCTAGCCTCTCTCTACCGATCGGGTGCTCCTGTGAAAATTCAACGGAAGAAGTGTTAGCAGATGTTAACTTAACTGGCTACTAAGTTATTCTGAAGTGTAGAAAATAGGCCGATGATAATAAGCAATAATAACGTTTGTAATAATGTAACGCAATGTAAAAAAGTTATTACTGGCCTATTTTTTATTATACCATCAACTTGCCAACAGGAAAAATTATAAGGATCTTTTAAGTAGTTTCTGCTAATTACCAATATAACAGAAACATATCTCAAATATTGAATGAAATTGTCGACCTGTGATTTTAATGAAGTTATAAGCATGACACAAGTTCCTCATATAATATCAAAATTTTAAAAACGACTGCCCAGTGGAGAATTCCAATTTGCGGCGGAAACGACAACTATCAGGGTTCTTAGAAACCTCTGACCGTTATATAATAGGTGGGTAAATACCAAGGGAGTCTTTACATAAGATGATTACTTTATACGCAGCGAATAGGAAAACGCGTGTTAGAGATTTAGTAGGTATCTTGCCCGAGCCCTTGGATGCTATGGGGAACTAATCTTGAGCAAGACAACAGGTTGATCGAAGTAAACCTTTTAAGCTATCACGCACAGCATAAAATGACTTTAATGCGTTCTTGGTGCGTATGTTTAAAGAATAAATACATCAAATAGTTTAATAAGGTAACATTTAACATTCCATCAACGGTAGGGATGTCTGTTGGTATGTGAAGCAATGTACGTGTTATTAACATTACCATTTGACTGGTTACAATAAATTAGCAACTTTAGCAGTACGTATAATCTTGGAACCCCATTAAAAGTATAAGTACCCGACTTTTGCACACATTATCGATTACGTTATGTAGCATAGTTGGATTCACAATGGCGTTAATAAAAAAATTGCTCACTCAAATCATCTGAAACGGCCTTGACATTCGTGTGAATACAATAGATGCTCCTAGAGACCATTAGCGTCGATGTCGAATCAGACCGAGAGGTTCAAAGACAACGCCTGATTGACCAATTGACCGCGGAACTCGTTACTTGCCCTAATGTGCTACAACTACGCTGAGGCTTCATTGGGACATTGGACTGATTTGATGTCGATTTTTTGTATTTGTTCAACGCTTAAAAGTCAACGTTGTATAATTTTAATTTGGCACAAAGCTATTTTTGCGAATTTCCTGTTTGACGAATAGTTCGCCGGATATAGTGTAAAAATCATTCTTACCCCTTTTGTGCAAAAGGACAAGGGTTGCGGTCCCACAAATTTGGTTTCAACTTTAGACTGTGTCTCTTGCCATCGCAAAAATAAAATAACGTTCTCTGCCTTTTGCACGCTATGCCTAAATAAATAAAATATAATATTTCGATGGATTCGATGATATGACGTTATACTGACGCTCACTTTCTATAAATTTAGAGTTAGAGCAACAAATGTTCGAATCCAAGATTAACAGCTATAGCAATTGTTTTTAATTTCAAATAATGTTAATGTTTATCCAGTTTATCTGAAAATAAGTTTTACCGAGGTTATTTTAGATACCACCTCGGTCAGTAATGGTTAATTTCGTTTAACCGCAATGCGGTACTAACGTGTTTAAAAAACATTAGTGAAAAGACGTACCGACCTAACCCTTTATTTTTACTAAAATTTAATATTCCTATTATGTTTTTTTATTTGTTCACATTTAAACGTAGTAAATTCGTGTGGATAAGTAGATAGGATTATTCATAAACACCGGGATATAAAGTTTGGTGGCAACAAGAATATAGAAATATTCTTACACTTTCACACCTTCTGAACGGTGTTCCCATCCCATCGAATGACCCGATCAGGGGCCTTACCACAAACTCTTAAAGCAGTATTATTTCAATATTACTTAACTCTCATAGTGTGAATCGGACCATCGACGTCGACGGATACACTAGTGTTGTGGTCTAGCATATCAGTATGAAATATTTAAATCCATGTATTTATTTGAAACCCAACTTAGATTGTGATAACAGTAAAGTGGCTTAGATCGGGTAAACGAGGCAATATGTCCCAGCTGACCTTTAACGTTCTCATACAGTTAAGAGCGTTAGAGCAAGGCACTTTTATTAGTATATCCGCGGGCTAAGAACATAGTAGGGCGGCTCTTTGCGGTTTGATACCCAAAGGGGAAACAATGAGAACCTATAATCGAGTCTATGATATTTACTAATATTTAGTTATGTGTAATGATTGTAAATATTTATTAGAATTGTTTATAACAGATTGTATGCCTCAACCATTCGGAAAACGCGTTAAGCCATCTGTCTCGGTTGCCATACGAATGAGGCATTCGTTGCAGGTGGTTGAAGGCCTAAAAAACGGCCCAATTGATGGCAAGCGGTCACCGTAGCTTATGAATTCTGACCACGATGAGATTTATATATTTTTGTATTATTATGGACAATTGAGGTAATTTTTAAATAAATATATCTAATTATTGATATCATTATGCAAGCTGGTACGGTACACGCCTGCTTATTGACGGACGATACTCTGACGAAAGCTTTCGGGTTCAGGCAGCAGTTTTAAATGTAACCGGTATTGGCGCTCATTTGAAGATATTAACTTTACCGATATCATGAATCCTTTTCCATTTATACATACATCTACGTAAATCATACACAGTTCGTAAAATTGACGGGCATACCTACGTTAGTAAATATACTACTCCGTACACATTCTAATGGGATCATTGCTCTCATTTTCCGTCACCAGCTCCAATACAAATAATCACGAGGTTTATGACCTTATTAAACGCTTCATATTGAGCGACACAAATAAAAAATTGTTTTAACAGAACATATTATTATTACTTGGCAAGAAAGATAAGTTCGAAGTTTTTTAATTCGAAGGGACCGAGGGAGCATGGGCTGTTACTAAAATAGAAGGACCCCCACGAAGAAAGCGGTCTGTATGTGAGTGTTCATTATGCAACTATTGGTTAATTTACAAACTTCACGCATCGATGCAGACTGATGTGCCACTTTAGAACGTAAGTCATATAACTCCGACCGATTCACCTACATTCCTAATACAATACTAGCACATCTAGTACACTACTAACTCAACTTAAACTTCTTATATAGATGACGGCTATCGGTATACGAAGATAAAGCGAGACAAGGTTAAGTAGGTATACGGCTTAGCAAAAATGTTAGAAGTAAGAACCAACCTATACATTCAATTATGAGCCTACTATAAGCAGTTGCGTCAGTATCATAGATAACTTTAAGCAGGTACCTACCTACCAGATAGATACGAACTCTGCAGTCATTGTACAAAAAAGAACTTAATAAGAAGACTAGCTATGGGGCCTTGAACTAGGCACACTAGGTTCTAGGTATATATATCTTTTGACGTTGTTGGTATCCCTACTAATTCTTAGGCCGTCTGCTGCCTTATGCATGCCACTACTTGCTGTTTCAATTGTGCAATTGCATATTCCGCTCTACTTATTTCCACGTAACAGCAAGCAGACTTTTTTTTATCGTGCGGAAATCCCCATGGATACCACCCCCGTCGGACATCGGGGGTGGGGCGAGCATCGCGCCATTTTGCCGACGGTGTAGGGTGACAGGCGGCCGTCCTGTCACCCAACCGTCGGCGCGCAGACAGTCAGCTCGCCCCCCACTCGCTCCCCACTGTACCCTCTACCCCGGCCGGATTGGCCGCAGGCAGCAGCGTCTCCCGCGGCGAGTGGGAGGCGCTGCTCGCCTCCGTTGCCCGGGTGCACCGCGTGGAGGTTCCGGCCCACACCCAACTGCAACAGTAGCCTAGATGCCTAAGATAGCAGTTGGCCTCACCAGTATTACGAGTATACTAATGCCAAAGTTTGAATGAATGGATGATTATTACTCAATTATGGCAGAATGGCTGAACAGGTCTGGATGAAATTTGGCACAAGCATTTAGGCTAGACTAGACTTTTAATTCCTTATTTTATATTTACTTCTTTCCTGTTAGACACTAAATTCTGTGTTTAAATATAAAGCTGTAAAACAATAAAAGCAAATCACAATTTATCTCTTGAGATCTGGTAGTTGATCTTGAAAATTTATGGATGATATCATCTACATTATACACCTTGCAATCATGGGTTTAAAGAAAAATTATTTACTATGTTCATCAATCACTAGTTTTAAGGTTCAAAACCTTTTAAATCAGTATAGTAATTCAGTTTGTACATCTGTACTGTCAGTTATTAGCCTCAATTAGGAACAAGTGTCTGGTCAAAAATAAAACATCATTTATGATTAGTACAGAACAGGCGGGCAATGACTGTGCAATTCAAAGTTATCATATCATTTAAAATTTATAATACGTATTATGTCCATGACATTTGCAAATCTAGATAGAAACAAATAAATAATTTAGTTTATTCATCAACTGTAGGTATATTTACTTCTAAATTTATACCAATACAGGTTTTAAATAATATTGATATTGATATTATAAAAATAGAAGCTGAATTTTTTGACTTTGTTTATATATTTGGGGTAATTTTTGGAACCACTGCACTTATTGGAAAAATTCTTTTATGATTTGAAAGGTACATTATCCCTGATGGACTTGCTCTATACATACACTATTTGTCAATTATGATGAGTTGAATATAAATAATATTCATAAATAAGGACCGAGGAGGAGTTGCTAATGAACAATAAGACATGAACAATTATAGTAACTACTTAATGAATAGGAAATAAAGTTTATAGAAAGACCATACATTTTTAATGAAACAATGATATTGGTAGATTTGAACTTCCTATTTTTATTTTTCTGTACAATGCAAAGAATATTATTTGAGTTAAATAAAGATTTTGATTCACTTATTATTTAGTTTCTTTGCTTCTATTTTCTCATAAGATAAGACTTCTTTGTACAATCAATATCACGTTTACCAACTCATTATTTACATAAATCAAAATGAAAAAGTTACTATAAATTACACTAAACTAAACCAAATTTTTGCCTTTAGTTTATTGGAACTTGCACAGGATATATCTCTTGTAACAAAATAATATTTAATAAGTGACTGTTTCGATAAAAATTTGATAAGGCACGTGAGGATAATGTTACTACGCTATGTAAAGAGCTCTGTATATCAGGGAAATGTATTGCTTTTTATCGGTTTTGATGATAGATACATTCCATAAAAAATAAATATTACTGTAATGAGTAATTTGAAAGCTTAACCACTTACCTGGGACGCTATTTCTCCGGTACACAGTTGGAAACTTTACAGCACTATTAGTTAAATGTGAGGTCCTTCAATTAAAAACTATTATATCCGTCCTTGATTCTTAAAAAGATCAATACAAAACAACTTCTTTAACGATTAATGAGCGTTGGCATACATAGTTAAATGTTACGTCAAAGTTGTCATTGATGATGCAAAACTCAAAAACTGTCACCATCAGCTTTCACCAGTCAACAATTTATTATTCAGTGAACTTTATAAGAATATTTGTAAATAAACATACCACATATAACTTCATGTTTATTTCTGTTAAACTTCATTTATATTAACATTAATAATTTAATTTCTTTTGTAATGCTTAAGCTTAATCTGGTTTAACCTACTATGCGATTCAGGTAAGTTGATAACTGTCATAATGACATTTTGATTCCCGTTGCTTACTTCATTGCATAAAGTAAGGTCAGCAAATACATTTTTTTACATCACTATTCCATCTGAGATAAGTACATACAATGATAAATTACGAAATAAACTATCGGTTCTTTTTTATATTTATTTATTTTTAATCGGGCGGTAACACTTCGAAGCCGCTTATTTTATCCTTTGCACTGTTATCGGAGCCGCACGAACAATTTCACGTGCTCGTGAATGTTCCACTGTGCCTTCCCTACTCATTTTAATCAAATTTAACTGTACCTAACAAAATAAACTTATCAAAACAATAACAAAAGTCTTTATCAAACACAATGTAACAACAAAAGTCAACAAGGACGCAACAAAATGGAGAAAATCGGAAATATATATCAATGGCTTTGGAAGCGTAGCTAGCGGCACACTATGACACCAATCAATTATGAACTATTATTATAAACTATTACTAAGAAAATATGTTATGTATTTAAGGAAAAAAAATAAAAATCAAGTCGTTGTTACCATAACAGGTATGAACCTATCCGACGCGCCGTGAAAATTTTGTTGCTAGCTGTACAATTTTGACGAGTACGGAATGAAGTTGGTGTCAACGCGATTATCTTCTTACTTGAATCGCATAGTATTTAGTGATGGCAACACATTTCTAGAAAGACGTCGAATAGCAAACGTTCTAAAACCTAATAAAATTATATGAAATTAAATAAACGTAATCAGATACAGAGTTTATCTAAACATCAAGCTTTCAGTTAATATATTACTGTAACTTTTTTTGTTATGGACCTGTATGAATAATATATAAGATTCATAATTATTGTGATTGATGTTTCATTGAACTTCACAAGTTGTACTGTGTCTTATCGATTAACAAAATGTTATGTAAAATATTCCAAACGCACTCCATTCTTCATCTCTTTCTTTCACTACGTCATTCTCTCACGTTCGATGTGAGGTGTCAGAGAAATATTCGTGATAGCTATTAAAAAATAATTAGATCTTGAAATGTTTAGAAGGTTTATTTCTTTTGTTAATAATGTATTACTTCAATAAAGGCATACCAGTGACTTGGAGTTATCTGGAAT
Organism: Lithosia quadra; assembly: GCA_963576445.1. NCBI lineage: Eukaryota > Metazoa > Arthropoda > Insecta > Lepidoptera > Erebidae > Lithosia > Lithosia quadra. The sequence goes on from OY754891.1 coordinate 5,522,167, forward strand.
TAATCTAGTGAAGATTTTTTTTGTTTTATTAGTTCATTATGAACTGTCACCAAGTATTAAGTGGTGCCTGTAATTCAGGAGATCAATGTTTTGCAGTTGGTTCAGTGGAAGGAATACCTTTTACAGTAAGTATAATGATTGCCCATCGTCTCATTGTTGTTAGCCAGGTCTCGTGACTTGAGACCCTTTTGGCCAAAGTGATAACTTAGAAGTAACGTTTGTAACAGGAAAATCTAATTTACCTTAGTTTGATAAGCATAACATTTTCGTTTAGACACTAAATACTATTATCTTGTATTGTTTGTCAATGAATTCTGGCTCAATACTTGACATTAGTTACAGAGATCTACACAAATGAATATGTAGAGTTTCCTTGAATACTAATTTGCATCATTCATTTATAGATATTTAAATAACAATATCACTAAAGGCAACTTTGATATCTGTGAAGTTTATTTTATAACACTGGTATGTTTCACTAGTTCTTGCATAAATGGGTGTGAAGAACATACTTCCACAAAGTTCTGATCATAACAAGTTAAGTAAATATTTGTAAATGTGCTAAAAGGAATCCTACAAATTAGATATAAACTGTTATTATACCTTGGAACTGTTTTAGACACAGAACACAACTATGTTGTTAATAGTCTTTTGTTTAAAACATCAAAATATGATTTGTTTTTGTTATGTATTTTAGTTGTTTTAATTAACAACATAACTATACCTAGAAACTGCCAGACTAATTTGAATGCTTTATAAATATATATGCACTGAGAGGGGATTGAATCTACAACCTGTGACACACAGGACCACCAATTTTAAAAGAAAGAAAAAGAATCAATAAAGTTGTTATAAAAATTAACTATACCTAGCAGTTATAAAATAAACGTACATAAAAGATTAAAGTGTAGTAAAGTTTCCATAATTATATATTTTTTACCCTCCTTATGTTCGTTTGCTTCTTAGGCGTATGCAGCAGGATGTAACATAGTAATATTGGCCTCCAACTTTGAAAGAGTGCAAATTATTCCGGGTGCAGTACACAGTTATGTCCGCATTGGCTCACTAGACTGTAGCACAGACACAGGAAAAATCGCTGCTTCATATGGAGCTGAAGTGTGTATATTTGAACCAACACCTTTGATACACACAGCTGCTACCACTCATGTAAGTACTTTTTGATATTACAATTTGCAGAACAAGTTATATAAGTAGAAAGCATATACAGGGTTACACAGAAGTAATATGTAAGAGATTATTAATATTTTTTAATTAACCCTGTATACTGATAGCAATAAACCTGTATATTTAAATTGATTGTCCATATGCATTGGGTTGTAAAAGTCATGTTAATATTAAAAATACTCAAGTTCTTGCCATTGACATTGTTAGAGGAATTCTTTGAATAATAAAAAAGAAACAATTTATAAGTAATCAATTCGCCATTAACAAATGAAATGCTCCTAGCATAATGCTATAGGTAGCATTATGCTACATTTATTTATCATTGTACAACTGATATAGTATATTTATTTATTAGTTCATTCATTCATATTTAGATAGAGGTACATTTTTTCTACCTTAATATTCTAAGTGTTTAATAACTAGCTTAATGTTAGTCTTTGAAGTCTCAATTTCCTATTTGACCTATTTACTTTTCAATTATTATATAATATTACTACAATGAAATTCTCACTTGGCTTTATAAATGAGATGTGCCTAATCACAACACAATTTCTGTAAGTTGTCTTTTTTCATCTTATCATAACACAGTAATTTGTAAATAAATACAAAAGTACTGTCTTAAACTGATAATGTCCCACAAAATTGATTATGATAAAAGACTAAGTAGGGCTATGCGTGGATTGCAATGTTAGCACACTGATATTTTCACTAAAAAGTTATATAACCTTATGCAAAAGATAAAATGCTGCACCCGATTCAGTTTTTCAAAGATTAACAATTGAATTTTTTTTAATTGTTCAAATTCTGCTATACTGTGTCTATTCACAGGTCAGATATTGGGTCATAGTAGTTACATAAGAGAAATCAAATGAAGACAGACCATATTGAACTAATAAAAATAAAATTCAGTATTAAAAAGATGTCTTTTGCAGATAGACAAAAGAGAATGTCTAATATGCATATTATAACAATTAGTCTTGAAAGAGAATAATTTTGTAACAACAATTTGGTCATTCTTGAAACTTATAAACAAATACTATATTTAAACAAAACAGTGTACTGTGTAAAAAAAAGAGTTTCACTAGACTTGTGTTTGATTATACTGTTAGACAAAAAATTAAACTTGTGTTGTAGTATAAAGTCAATATTAGTTAATGGAATGAAATAAAGTTATTCTACAGGTGCTAGAGTGTTTACCCTCTTCTTATCTATGTAACTAGACAAAACATAGTAGGTAGGTAAATAATACTATGAAATGACTAGTATGTTTACTACACTATTGTTTGTACTTGTTCTGCAATTAATGCGACTTTTTAATTAGCGCTATAATTATCTCTGTCCAGTGAATGTTAATTCTCTGAAGAATTATATGTTTAGCTGTATTCAAACTACTGTTTATTTATAACGCTATATAGTATTTGTTGCTTACAGTAATATACTACACAGACTTACTATATATATTACTTACTATGTATACTACTTGCATTATAAAACGGTTTCATGAATATCTATGAAGTTTGAGCCAAACAGTTTATACTCGAGTCAATTTGCCAAAGTATTACCTACAATTCGTAGAAATTTTATATGGGACATTAAACATTTGCCGTGTCAACATGAACTACTAACATAAAAGATATTCTTTAAATTGCTCTTTAGATTAACGATGCATTGTTCGCGGTCGAACATAATGGCGCTTAGAATTACGTCACCTCGATACTTTAGTTAGTCAAATGATATGGATTTTTCGAAGAATCCCATTACATAACATAATAAACCCCTTAACCCTTAGCAATTACTAATGGTGGAACGCAAAATGAGTACATAGGAACTGCGATTTCCCAGTCGTATCATTATAATACCGTATTAATACTCAGATCTAATTTCAAATTTAACACTTCATCATCATTTAACATTCAGGGTTTAGAATATCGATGGGTGCAAACAGGCAAGTTGGTGGCGGATGGGCCGATCACTGCGCTGTCATGGAATCTCGAGGGCACGCGGCTGCTCACGGGCGGCAAGATATTGCAATTATGGCACCAAGCGTCGCTTTATCAAGATGACAGCCAACGTAAGATGTTTTTCATATTCAGTTTATGTCGGCGTATTTTCAGGTTCATTTCAAGTAGCCCATTCAACCTTATCGTTGTGCCCATTCAACCTTATCGCTAAATCAAATTAGATAACTATCATCGTTTTAGGAAAATCTCCAACGTTTTATTTTAGGTAGTCCGAAAGTATGTAGAAAATACATACTTTGTTAAAGGACATCAGTTATATGTTTGAAAACAGCTAGATGACCAGTAATTTCTTTAAATGTTGAAGTTAAGGTGATGCTTATACCTAAACACAATCTGCGGTTTACGATTATAGGGGTTTTTTTGTCTTTGAATGCTTTTAACATCGGAGGTATCTTAGACCTATCCGTTCTTCATCCGCGGCCTTAGCCTCTACCACTGCATACAGAAGGCCGTTGCCTTTCGGCCTTGATTTTCTGCAATAAGAGATATTTTCTACAAGGACGAGACTTCATAATCACGTTTTCGGCTTTTATCCACTATATCCTCTAAAATAAAATAATGTTTTTTAAACGATACTACGTGAGGCATTCTCCCAACAACTCACAACTTGTATACACACGCTTTTCTTTTAGTATTTGTTTTAGCTTTTATACATTCACTTCACGAGCTTCCTCTATCGTGCTTCTGACATACTCTTTTTCCTAAAACATTACCGACTTGATCACATTGATGACCCCGACCGACCGATATACATTACAGACATAAACCACTACTAGTACAGCTGTTTAATTATCAAGAGTACCTACTAGTGTGTATGTGAGCCACCCACTTTACTAGTAGGTAATCTTTTCTATTTTCATTCGAGAGTTTTAAATAGGTATCGTGTGTATTTATTTAGATTCAATCGTTAAACTAGTTGTCAGTATCTATTGGTTTACCGGTACATTTGTTTACCACGTCGCCCTATAACCAAGTCAACATAAATAAATAAAAAATGTATATATTTGTGTGTACGGGTGTCCATTGTCCATACCCCGACCATAAAAATAAGATCTTCAGAAACTAAGCCAACCTCACTTGGTATTTGGTACACTTGCTAATCATCTAGTATTCCTCTCGCGGGTCGCGGGTTAGACGACGATCGCTTCCGTAAAAGCCAAAAAAATTCCGTAAAAGTAGAAAAGTCGAAAAGCAGACCAGATGAAACCGGGACCAACGCTGAGATCATGATGATGTAAATGATCATCATTATTTGAATGAAATTTTAAGCAATTGCATGCTAACTATTTCCAATGATTTTCTGATCGGAAAAAATGATCATCCAGGACGGGACTTACATTACAGGGAGATCATCATTATGCCAATGTTATGGGACATACTTCCATCTAAACTTTTTAGGCGTAGCAATTATGTCATACACACTTAAATGAGTTTAATACTTTAGTAAGGGACCAGCAATATCAAAGTATCAGTATAATCGTTGCGAAGCGAAGGTTAAGGGAAGTCGACAAGGCCTAGGTACAGTCTATCAGCTATAATAACTATAATCACTGTATGCACATGCTGGATATCACTAGTAGTTTCAAATTACTTACAAGAAATCTACGCTTAGAATATCTGATGAAATGATTTTAATAACAAATAGACTTTTTTGTCACCTAAAGGTCAATAATTTTACAAATTATTTAGTTGACCTAGACGAGATTCAGACTATCAATCTAATCTAAATTTAATTTTTTTTATCCTCCTAGTCCTAATGATTCTATCCTCTTAATACTCTTTCATAATAACGCTTTTTATAATAGATGTGTGAATGTGATCATGTTAGTCTATAAAAATGAACCCTAAGACCTTGAATAGTAGTGGACTATTAATTAACGCTTTATTATTTTTAGACAGTCTATGTTTTATTCCAACCATCTTACTACTTTTTGGATAGATAACATATTTGCTCAATCTAACATCTAAACTGTTTTGGATGAATTGAATGAAATTTTTAAGCAATTGCATGCTAACTATTCCAAATAATTGTCTGATCGGAAAAAAATATCATCCAGGACGGGACTTGAACCCGTGACCAGTCCCTTACAGGGGAAATGCTCTGACCAACTGAGCTACCTGGACCTATTCTAGATGCTCGAAATTTTCCGATATATGATCCGAAAAAAAATCATTTGGATGAAGTTTGGCGCAAAGATAGATTACAGTCTGAATTAGGATATTTATATAGGCTATAGATTCCTATGGGTCACAGGAATAGGATCAGTATTTACACGGGCGGCGCGAGCTAGTATTGTTATAAAATATAGGGTTTATCTGCTTTCAGCGAGTTCAGGTGTTACATTCCAAATCGGCGGCGACAAAGATGACAAACCGAAGCAAGCGGAGGAGGACGAGCCTGTGAGTTGAACGCACAGATTGCGATACTTTGATAAGATAAAATGCTACAAACAATAGATTCCACCGCCACCGTCCATTCTTATCATTGTTTTGTTTATCTATTATGGTCCGTGTAACTATATTTAACATTATACAATGATCAATTACATGCATCATGCGTGTGACTATGGCTGATATATGTTTCCAGTAACCTGATGATTTCAGATTTTTTAATAATACGTAGTTAAGAAAAAATGTAAAAAATGACTTCATTATATTTTAATCGTTAGTATGGTTATGGAGCGTAAAAGGTAAAACAGATTTCCTTTTAATATTTAAAAATGTTGCGTTGATTATTTTAAATAATTGTTATGTATCCTACTGAAAAATACATGAAGTTCTCAGACTTTCGTCTTTATACTTTTGTTTAGTTTAGAAAATGACCTCTCAATACGACGGAGGAACACATTATGTCGCCGGATTTCTTTCAAACAAATAACCGGTACAAGAATACAACTCACGAATACTTCTCTCTATACGACGATTCTATACTTGTTTCATCCGGTAATCAAACCGACAACTGTGACGTTACTAGATGTGATCACTAAAACTATTTTGTTCTCCACACAGTAAAGTTTTCATTATAAAGCTTCGTGTGTATTCTTCAGATAAGTCGATACGATAAGGATTAAAGATAAATTGTTAAAATTAAAACATTATCTAATGCCAAAGATACAAATTTTATTTCATAATAGTAGATAGCTGATGCTAATGACTTGGATTATCAAAAATTGGCAACCTTGTACGATTACATAGATACTGCTTTCCTCTGAAATAGTACAGAGTAACGAGTTACCTAATTGTCATTATGCCTTAGGTAATTTTTTGCAATCCACCTTGGACTGAGCGATACGGAGATAACTAGGGTACAAAATAAGTACTGGCTAAACTGTTTTAGCAATTAACTCAGACTAACATTTAACAATGTTACAGACAAAACTATACTCGGGAATGAATCTGCATTTGATGATTTTTTTAAACATTATTTTATCATTTATTTTTCAATTGTAGGGGTGGATATGTGTATGGCAGTGCCACACCGCGACTCCGGCGCATCATCTGGCGTTCTCTCCTGACGGTGTGCTGTTCGCTACGTCCGGCATCAACGACAGACTTGTCAAGATCTGGTACCAGAATAAAGGTAATTTTTTAACAACTATTGATAGCTAGGGAATTAACTGACTTAAATAAATAAATAATATTTTATGTCGTTCTACTCATCGCTCACTAGACCCAAAGTAAGCATAGTTAACTAACTAGTGTTATAGGTTCTAAATTGAACACCTAGACCAGTGCAAATAGATATATTCATGCATACAAATATTTGCACTGAGCGGGAATGGAACCCGCGCCCTCTGTCGTAGCAGTCGAATGCACTACCATTACGCCACAGAAACCACACTTTATAAGCTTAAATACATAGTTTATGGGCAAAGTTATACCGAAACTACCTACTCCAACTCCGAACAACTGTAAATTACTAACTTAAATATTATCCACTTTGGGGTTCAAAAGTGCCGCAGCAAAAGTGTAAAAGATGCCGTGGCATTAGGCGAACTGACCATTTGAAAACTACACTGCATCCATGCAGTTTATTGTTTATATGCCATTGAAACAAATGGCTTGTACACAATCGTAATAATTTTCAAATTATTCACATCTTTTTAGCGAGTCTCTAATAGTTATCGACCATTATAAAGTAAATGACAAGGATATGTACCTACCTTACCTATGAAGGTTAGTACTATAAATGTAAATATTTTTCACACAGAATTATTCAAATTTGATAAATGTCATTACTCATACGCATATTGTATTTTAAATCTATTAATACAAGTATTATAGAGAATGATTCATACTGATATAAATCATTAAAATATTGGGTGTATCACACCGTCACTGACGCAGTCGTTAGTTTTTCGAGTCGTTAGTATTTTTGTATTTGGTAAGACATATATTTCATTCTCCTTGTGAAACTGATACTACAGTTAATCTATACTATTATAGATATACATATATTAATTCGTGCAAGTGTCTTTCCTTATAATTTATCAAATTATACGCATAGAAACGACTGCCTACGAATTATAATTTTATCAATTTGATTATTAATGCACTAGAAATGATTTCGATAAGATATTCAATTATCAATACATCTCTGGAAACATCAAATCTGAAAAATTATCGTATCTATGCTATGAGAAAATGATTATAATGATAATTGTCATGTCAGCTTAAAAACTAATAACGATGAATATTATCTCAGAAATTAGTTCCACACCAAATAAATCACTTGTAGCTACTGTAGCACTACCGAGACTTTGCCTTTAGCTTACCATCAGGCGAGGTAAAGTCATTTTGACGTGTCCTATATAAAAAAAAAACGAATATAATCTTACATTTATCATTGGGATCTCACTTAAGTATAGCTCACTTGTCTGTTTATTCGCGTTGGATGCAATGACTACTGAACGGATTTTGATGCGGTTTTTTTATTAAAAAGGTCTTGGTCAGACTTTAAATCTGCCGCATGTTTGATTCCATATGTAGAACTGGAGATCTGACCAAAGTAACGATTACCAGCATTCACACGTAACACGTATGTTTCTCGTTAAAATGGGAAATCCCCTCATGCCCAATTTCGTTCTTGCGAGTATTTTATAAAGCCGGATATGATATTATCATCTTTAAATGCTTATCATGACATGTCATTGCATAGATAAGTGGAAGTGAAATGATGAATGATATTATTTATCATAGATATACAAAGAAAACATAAAAAAGTAATGTTCTTTAATCTTAGTGTCTTTAATAACGGTACATATTTACGCTAGAAATTAATACAAATAGTCTGACAATGGAAGATCATCATTTTAAAGTTGTTCCCGGTTGGAACCAAGGATTTCACCTCTGACCCTGGGGCTTATGACACTTTCTTTATCTTACGATTTGACTTATCTTGGATTTAAGAAGGAGACTGCCGTCTGAACTCCCAACTTCAAAAGGAAAAACCTCGTAAATGTCAGAAAGTCTCACAATTTCGTATTTGCGGCTTCTGCAAACTCATTTAGTTCTTTTTAACCCTCATGCAAAAACAACGTAAGTAAGTTTGACGTGTCTGTGGCATCGTAGCTCCGAATGGATGAGCCGATTTTGATGCGGATTTTTTGTTCGTAACGATAAAAAAAAATTGTCGGGGTTTTTTATTTTTATTGTATCATTAACTTGGGTAATTTGTTTCAGTCTTAAGTCAAACTCACAACGAGCATTCAGTGCAGGAGTTGAACTACACCTTCATTTATGTGGCTCATCCGCGCGCCGTCACACACCTGTCATGGAGGAAAACCAGCAAATACATGCCAAAGTAAGACATGACAATTAGTCAGCTGATTCATCAGTAACACAAAATCGTAGCTATCAGTCAGTAACATGTTTGACTAATGGATAGGCAGATAAACGCCTATACAATACAAACTTAATATATCTACCTCCACGTGACAAGCACATGGCCCACCTGATGGGAAGCGTTTACCGTGACCTGTGGATATGTGCAACACCAGGGGCCCATATACCTAGTGTGTGTTGTTTAGTGAACTTAATAATAAAAAGAAACATAACATAAATTCACGCCTATATCCCCGAAGGGGTAGGCAGAGGTGCGAGCAACCACATTTCGCCAGTTTATGTTTAGGTCCCAATGTAATAGGTGGCGAGCCTATTGCCACTAACCGGGCACTTATAAACCTGCGATAAATACACACATAACTTCGAAAAGCATCGAAAAGAAATCTCGTTGAAACCATGTTATAATTATAGGAAACTACCTTAACGTAAGTTGCAATTGTGTATTCCTTCAGGGGCAGTGTAGGCAATGTGCTGGTGACATCATGTGTGGACAACATCTGCCGCGTGTGGGCGGAGACGCTACTGCCGGAGGACGAGTGGGGCGGCGGGTGCGTGACGTCACACTCGCGGTCCCCGCCGCGCCGCCAGCGAGCCACACACCGCCATAAACACCGGTTTATGCAACGACTCAAGCACATGAAGTAAGATCAATTCAGATTATTCTTGTTTTATTTTACCTATTTATTACTTCAACACTAAATCTTATTCACTCACTAGCTTTCGCCCGCGTGGAAGTCGGTATCACCACGAATTAAACGACTCTGCACTCGACTCTACTCCACTATCCACTTCCACTCTCCACTCCACTCTCCACATAAAAAAGGTTTAAAAGTATCCTATGTCCGTTTCCTGATTCTAAGCTACCTCCCTACCAATTTTCAGCCAAATCGGTTCAGCCGTTCTTGAGTTATAAATAGTGTAACTAACACGATTTTATTTTTTATATTATATAGATTTAATGTCAAACTGATACAGTTATGAAAAACGGGTTTTAAGTGGTCCAGTGGATACAGAAATCATAGATTTGATAGAGCAAATACTGAAATACAATACATGGATGGTGGGTGTAGGTAGAGGGTCTCCGAGGGAACCATCTCAAAGCTGGGTCAGCCGGGGTGCGAGGGCATAGCCTTTTGGGTCACCTTTCACCCCGGCGGTTGTGAGACGGTGTGTGGTTTAAGTCGATTCAAATCCGACATGACTGCCCCCGCTGGCCACGTCTCGTCTATGACAACGTCGCTCTACTAGCTACGATCCTGGTATCACCTTTCGCTTCTTCTACCTCATAATTGTTTTCATATATAAAATAGCATTATATCTAAAACTGGTAGACATTGATTTAAAAAATATTGTAACAATTAAGTGAGCTGTAAATCCATTACAACAGTTGAGTTTAATAGCCTTGAGTTATGACTTTCACCGATTAGGTAATTGTACAGTGTGTTCATGTTTACGAGTTAACGCTTCAACAGGATCACACATAATAAACCTTGTATTTAAACGTTTAATCGTGCAATTTAAAGGCTTAATTTTATACCCTTAAGGTGACAAAAACATCCGTTCGTGCCCATTTGTGAAACATCGCCTTTGTTCTAATAACCGAAAATTAAAAGTAATATAATAATTGCTTTCCTTTCACATTAGGTATAATAAGATCATCAATAAAAAGTATTATTTAATTGTAGTAGATATTTGTATATTGTATTATTCGACATGCGGCTCCGCCCGCGCGGATGTATTTAAAAAAAGGATGTTTTTTTGTCATATCTTCGGTTCTAATAGAGAAAAACGCATCAAAATCCTTTCGTTGGTTTTTACGTCTGTCGCGAATAAACAGACAACAATTCGAAATCTCGTCCAAATAAAAAAAAATATCTGAAAATTTCGAAGATCTAGGATGAGTCCAGGTAGCTCAGTTGGTCAGAGCATTCCCCCTGTAAGGGACTGGTCACGGGTTAAGTCCCGTCCTGGATGATCATTTTTCCGATCAGAAAATCATTAAGAATTCAAAAATCGTAAATTTAACATGCAACAACCACAATATTTATAAATATCTCCACTCCAATGTACAGACAGCTCATTTTAAATTTTATAATAGTATACATTGTATGACGAAGTAGTACCAAGGATTAATGTTTGTCTTTCCAACAGTATCTTACAATAACCTCACAAACTTCCTCTTGTAGCATAGTATAGTTAAGTATGTTGATGTGACGAATGGTTGTCTGTTACAGAACATGCTTCCACATCCGGCGGACGGCGCAGTCTTCGAAGCAGCCGGGTGCGCCCATCCCCACCCTTCCGTCTACATACAGCGCACACGACTTCCACAACCCTTATCACGCGAGTTCCTACACTGGAGGTAACACTAACCGGCACTTAAAAACCATCAAATAAAAAAATGAAAAAAAAACCATTTACATAACGATTTTTTGTAATTGGAATAAAGGTATAGGCATAATGAGGAGATCTTTGTAGATATATCAGGAATCAGATCAAAAATTATGTGGGTGTTTTAAAATATCTAAACACTCGTTATTCGTCAGATAATATGTGATGTCAATACACAAGACTTATGCGTTTATAATGGGTAATAACAGTTCCTCACTCGTGGTGATTTTTGATTGATTCGTGATAAAAGTCGTCATAAAAGTTTCTCAAACTGGCGAGCGTTTAAACCATCCATTTGTTTTTTTTTTAAGAACGTTATATTTTTTAATATTTGTATAGCATCATTGTATGTAATATACTAATCAATATTACTACTAATCAATGTTACCAGGTCTGCACTTTCACCTGGCAGCTTCAATAAACGCGGAGACGGATATTCCCTTGGTGCCATCGTTGGCCGGTGGGGGTCGCTTTATACTGCATTGGCTTCACAATAAGGAAATGCACTTCACCAGTCAAGCAGAGGCTATACTACATGATTTAACTAAAAAAGTAAGTACACGCAATCTTTGAAACCTTCCTGATGAATGATTTGGTACATTTTGGCTTTCACGAGAGCGACTACAGTCTGACCCCCAACCCCAACATGAAAGCCTGCATCATAGCTTCGTCTATGAAACTTCTCAGAAACTTCCTCTACTGTTATTAAACCTTTCATGCAAGCTCGCTAATTTCGAGTGCTTTTGACCTTGCCTTTCTTCAGTACCCTATCAATTTGTCCATTACAGTTCTTAACACATTGATTTATGTTTAATTATTTAAAATTTTAACTAGAAATCATTTAATTACTCTTAAACACATTAGCATTACATATCTAGAAAGGACCTTAGGTAATACATTGTTGAAAATCTGTGTATAAAAATTATGCCCCTTGAACTAAGCGAGTCTGTATCTCAAGAGGTTGTTTAGTATCTATAGTACTGTAATTCTAGGTCTTCCGTTATACAACGAATTGATTTTTTTATTATTTATACTATGGTTAAGATTTATAAAAACTTAAAAAATTTGATGTGTTTGTGTGTGTTTAGATATTAGATAAAGAAGAAACTGACGAAGGTGGTTCTGGGTCGGATCACACGCATCATGACGGAGAAAATGAAACAAGTAAGTAGTCTTGTACAATTTAATCAATACCTGTTATTTAGCCGATACATTTATAACCAGTATAATCGCATACGTTACGCCAACGCCGCGTGGTATTACACCAGCTTCAATTAATATATGCCTAACTGCTTTGTTGGATTAGTGCAGCTCTTTCAGCCTGAAAGGGTATCATCACTGTCTTCATCAAGTTTGGAAAAAAATTCCTTATAATATGCGCAGTGTCGACCCCAACTCGATAATATCATCGTTATATTTTTATCTCTCTCACTCATTTATATAGCCAAGTTTGACCAAACTCTCAGAAAATGACACAGAGGGACCGATAAACATTTTAAATAATCGACATCAGTATTTCTCGTAGCAATTATTTTTTTGAAAAAAAAATGTCCTATTCAAGTGTAAGACGTCTTTGGTAATTCATAAAGGTGTTTGGTGATATGGCATATAACTTTTTTTTTTATGAAACATTACTCGTATACTTGGAGGATGCCATTTTAGGTTAGCATTAATATTATAACGTTGTAGCCTATCATTATGCTGCAGCTCATTTTATAATTATGCAAAGCTGCTTATTTACTAGCTTTTCTGTTAACTTTATTTCACGCTGCGACATAGGACATAGACGGCCAAGTCAACACTTAACTAAAATGCAATCTGAGGATAATAGCAACAGTGATGAACCACCAGGTATGTGAAATGCGGGCTTACTGTGAAACGTACATCCGAAACTTCGGGCTCGCACGCAGTACGAGAGATGTAGCATTTATGTTTCATGCAGTTACTTTGTGACGTATCGTCTTCGGGCCCGATTTCGAAATAAATATGTTTCATGGTACCACTTGCCTTGTCTGAAACTTCGAATGTAGTTTTCATGATAGGTCTATGGAATTCAATTACAGAAAACTTTGGAGTTTCAAGAATGTTGTTCCAACTTTGTACTGCATATATTTCAATTCTTCAAACCTTCTGTCTGTTCTTAACATTTGAAATACAATCCAAGTGCATTGAAAAAAACTTATAAGTCTGACTGCTTGTAAGTTTTTTTAATAATAGTAATATTCTTTGCCTACCCCAGAAGGAGAAAGACGTGTTTATATGTATGTATTGTTATTAATTGCGTCGTGAACAGTCAAATTTTAAATAATATGTTTGAAATTATAAAAAAATACGAGTGCCTAGCAAATCCTAAATGACCTATACTTACATATAACTTTTTCTTTCAGCCAACGGTAACCACAGTCACCCAAGTTTATCAAACACAACATCAATTAACTCCATCGCAACGGACGTGACGTGTACACACTTGCCCGATTCCCTGGACGCGAAAATTGAGTCGTTATTGAGAGACTGGCATCAAAGTCCCGACCTACTGTTCTCTATACACCCTGTTGACGGCAGCTTTCTTATATGGTAAGGATAATAATACTATACTAGACTGTAATTTAAACTATAACAGGATTATGCAGCATTCCCTTGTAGCACAAATACATCTGCATAATGCAGTTCAAAGTTTGGTGTTGGACCCACATATCTGACATCTATACAACATTTGTATCATTAAATGTTGTGTAGATTTAATGATACATTTGATAGCTAAAGGATCAAAGAATTTATTACTTTGCGTGAGGACTGTGTGACGGTAGGCGAGGAGGATTTAGACGATTTTTTTTACAAGCTTTTATTTACTTTCACTTGTGCGTTGTCTGCAATCAAATATTTCAAGTTAAACTTGTTTTTCGAAATTTTGCATGCATATGATATCGCGTGACAATGCAATAATTGATTTTCTGATCGGATGGCGCCCTAAGCCGTAGAATATATCGGAAAATTTCGAGCATCTAAGATGGGTCCAGGTAGCTCAGTTGGTCAGAGCATTCCCCCTGTAAGGGACTGGTCACGGGTTCAAATCCCGTCCTGGATGACCATTTTTTCTGATCAGAAAATCATTTAAAATAATTAGCATGCAATTGCTTAAAAATTTCATTCTATGCAATGGTTTTTATTTATTTTGCTTGTTGCATTTATTATGGAAGAACATTTTGCAAAATCCACTGTAAAAGTTAGCATCTGGATGATGCCGAACACGGACAGCTAGTTCACTACAAATCCCTCAACTGTATTTTTTTTTTCAAATACAAGAACTTTTTTGTTACGCAGGGTGTGCGAATGGCTAGACGAATTGCAAGCGGGTGCAATCCGCCAGGCGCAAGTATCGTTCTCCGCCCGGATACCCTCCGCGTTCCCTCTCGGTGACGCGACCACGATGTGTACTCCCGCCGCCCTGTACCACGCGGCCGCACAGCCTCTGTACGTGCGACACAGGACCAAGCCCGTCATGCCCGGTAACATGCAATTTATACGCTCATGTCTTTTTTGTTGCAGTTAATATTATAATGATCGGCAAACAACTTGACTATGTATTCTAGCTGTGCAGAAAAGGTTTTTAGGTCTCTTTAATGGTTGTGCTTGGAATCAAAAATTCTATAAAACTAATTCAATGAACTTTTGAAGGAATAGTATGCTAACTTTTGATTTTTGACTAATGATTTAGATCGAACCTAAGTTGGTTCCAGTTTTCTTCCTGTAAGACACTGGTCGCGGGTTCAAGTCCCATCCTGGATGTTCACTTTTTCCGCTTTAAATCATATTAAAAACTAATGGCGGGCTTACAGAGCATCATTGTCTAAAATTTGGTGTAAAAAGACGTTAACTATGTGCTTAGCAATAAATATTCCTTTCACTCGTAACAAGAAAACCGTCTCTTGAAGAGATAAATGAAATACCTCGAAATTACAACCAGTTGTTTTTTTTTCACCAGTAGGTACACAACAACAACAGCCAGATTCTGTGACGACCCCTTTGGCCAGCGTACAGGAGGAGAAAGAAGAGGCGGAGTGGCCCCAGGGCGAAGAACAAAACGACGCACAAGAAAATGGTAAGTTGGCAGACTTTGCATGTGTGCATGTTGTATGTTAAAAATTAGACATAGTACTTAAAAGCACCTTTGTTCAAGAGGAAATTAAAAAGTCCAGCACGCTAGCGTTTCTGTCATACATATGGGATTTTTCACTAAAAGAAACTCAGCTGAAATAATTAAATTTTAATCATGTCTGCGGGAACAACTTGATGCCAATATTATTTCGGTGCACACTATTGTCACAAAGAAAATTGTATTATTTTATCAATACTGCCGTCCTTATCATAAACAACGCACTTGCTTGGCGGTAACTTTCGAGTAAATGGCGCCTAAAGTTTTTTTTCGTTTTTTTATTGTCCCTCTAAAAGTAAAACGAATATTACAAATATTTTTATTTTGTTTCGTGCCTTTATATGTGAACTTTGCATGGGCGATCCTATATTTATAAATTAAGTTAATTTAAATATTTTTAAAGACGAAAAATTGTTTAAGACTAGAAATCATGAACTGCAATAATATTACTTTACCAGGCATAAGCAACGCATGTGTGGCAAGTGAGTGGTTTATGTCTAGAAATATGCCTTTGTGATGTTTATGTCTAGCAAAGACATTGAAATTACTTACATGTAAGTTCACCTTTGTAACGTATATGTTGCAAATACGTTTAACATGACTAGCAAATAATGGTAAGAGTAATCCACATGCGTTTAATTTTATGCAACTGAACAAAAAATAAAACTACTTTCTAGGTATCATACCATATTTATTAGATAAAAAAATGAAATAAATGCTTGCAGTAGGTGGGTAGCGGTCAGCACACTGTGAACGGTCCGTTATTAACTTAGTTATATTTAGTTTATCACAATTATTGTAATCGCAAATCTTAATATTATTACCTATACAAAAATATTGAAATTAGGTTTTCTTTGAGTATCAATATAATTATCTTTTCTTAGCAATATAAAACAATCTCAAAATAGAACAATGAATCTGTTAAATCTGTAGTTTACTACAGATAAAACTTTAGGCTTTAATCCACACACGCTGTCCTAATTACGGGTTGGTGCATCGGACAGGTCGTTAGAATTTTTTCTAGGACATGTGGGTTTTCTCACGATGTTTTTCCTTCACCGTCAGCAGAATAATGGTAAATCGTGTGGTTAGCGCATATAAATTCCAAAAAGTGAAATTCACATTGGTACTGTCAGGCCGGAATCAATCTCGATACTTAAATGTAAAAGTTTCAAAATCTTGATTTTTTGCAAGCTAGAGTGATAAAATCACAAGAATTTTCTACAGTTTCTGCAAAGGTACAACCATTACCATTATTTCAAAGCTTGTTCCTCTAATGCAAGAAAAATGAAAACATTTTTGGTATAATTCATTTGTTTTAGATGCCAATGATTTAACTCAAAATGACCGGTTTTTTTTTCTATTCAGGGACTATATTTTTTAATTCCCATTTTAATTTGTTATTCAGGTACTTAGTGAATTGTTATTCTTACGTAAAAAGTAGTAACCTAGAGATTTGACAGATTTATTGTGCTATTTTTAGATTGTTTTATATTGCTAAGAAAAGATAATAACCTATATTAATACTCAAAAAAAGCCCTGATCTCAATTTTTGTACAATATATTAAGATTTGCAATAAAAACGATTGTGATAAACTAAATACCTATAACTCCATAGGCCACGATGACAGCTTCCCATCAGGTGGGCCGTGTGCTTGTCTGCCACCAACGTAGTATAAAAAAAAAAAAAAAAAAAAAACTAAGTTAATAACGTACCATCCACAGAGTCCTACCCACCTACTTTAAGCATTTATTTCAATTTTGTTTTTCTAATAAATATTTTATATGATACCTTGAAAGAAGCCTCCCATGACTCCCTCACTTTACCCCGGTCTTGCCCATACTCTGACACACTTTACTAATCATAATAGTCGCAAATGTAATAATTGCGTTACTTTTCTTATTGCTATTTAGTTTAAATTCATATTAAATACTTGTCATATATAGCGCAAGTACGTTTATGACCTGTTCACATTATTAAAAATATTTTACTTTGCTAATTATAAACATCACTAGTGCCGCATGCGTTATTTATGATTAGTATTTTCATACATCTAAATTCTGACTGAAATAGTCAAGAGAAACGCATAATTTGCTTACGATGCTTATGACTAGTAATAGGTTTAGAATGGGGCAAATACGCTGTTTATCAATAACAAAAAAACTAAAACCATAAAAGATATCGAAAAATGAGTGATTGATCCTGGTAGATCTCGTTTCCGTGATTCCGAATATACTAATAACTCAATTTCGTAAAAAATGTCGATTGCGTTGTTTATGATAAGGACGGCAGAATATTTCTCATGTGACATGTAAGATAGTGGAAAGATGTTGTCTCTGCCTATGGGAAAAAGGCGTGATTTGTATGTATGTATGGATGTATGTATTTCTCATGTATTGTCTCTCTTTCATGTTTATGCAGGACCTCGAGAAGAAAATAACAACGAAATGCAGCGTAAAATGAGTGTGGCTACTGAAGACCTAGGGGAGAACCAAGAGGGTGACGTGTTGGACTCGGCGCCGGTCATATCCATGGTCACGAACCACACGAACGGCACGCTCAACCTCTGGCAACTCACGTTCGACGATAAATCCAAATTTTCACAGGTGATTTAACAGAGAAATTATTTCTAACAATATTGTTTCACAGTATCATTAATTACATAATAATATACATATGAATTTATTTTTGTGTCAGTAAGAATAGCGGGCTCATGAGTTTCAAATAGATCTAAACTATACCTAGAAAACATAGAAATTATATTAAGGAAATTCATTGATATCATGTGGGATTAACAGCTTTCGATTCGGGTTCGATCCCAGGTTCACCATGGCACACACCAATGACTTTTCGATGCTTTTCGAAGTTATGTGTGTATTTATCGCAGGTTTATAAGTGTCCGGTTAATGGCAATAGGCTCGCCACCTATTACATTGGGACCTAAACATAAACTGGCGCATTGTGGGTGCTAGTACCTCTGCCTACCTCTTCCTGGATATAGGCGTGAGTTTATGCTATGTTATGTTAACAACTTTTCATCAAAATTAAATTCTAAATTTAATTTAGTAGAAGATAGATAGATAATTACTGCACAAAACCAAACAATTAGTAAATAAATAAAGAAGTATTATACGTAAACGGGAATTAACGCGATACACGTTAAAGGTATATACATACCTTTGGATGCCTGACAGCCTGTGACCACGGCCGGTGTAACCTGGTCGAAACGTCAGGCATCCAAAGGTATGTATATACCTTTAACGTGTATCGCGTTAATTCCCGTTTACGTATAATAGTTATGGAACGCGAAAGTTTAAAAGTTAAAATAAAGAAGTAATAAGTAAAAGTAACATATTACTAAAATAACGTCTGTATTCTTTCAGGTACTATCAATAGGCCACGCGTCAAGAGCGTCCGGCCATAGGTTTAGAGTAAATGACATCACATGCCATCCAGTATTACCTCTACTACTCACTACAAGCCATCATAACATATCTGGTGAGTTTAATATAATATCTTGAGTGATCTGTTGGTGATCCTGTATCTTTTAAACGATTTTACGAATAGTTTTTTTTGTATACTTGACTTTCTAATAAAAATAACTATAATAAATTACTCTACCGCTCACTAAAAATAATTGAAGCAGACGAATTTAAAGACAAAATTTTCGTAACTTCCTCAGAACAAATTACTTACTGTATAAAGTAGATTATACAGGTTGAAAAATTGCTTGAAGAGATATACAGGTTAAGAATAAGTGATTGAAAAATTGAAAGTGCTAAAACACTTCATTAGTTCTTACTGGTTCATTATACATGTTATTAATTGTTGGTTGGAGAACAATGTTTTACGTATCTCTTCTCGTATCTAATGATAATTTTGTTAATTTAAATTAATCGTACAGATAGTGAACGCGACACACACAAATATGAAGACGATGCAGCAGCAGGCGGGTTATGCTCCGAACTGATCATGTGGAGAGTCGAGTGCGTTGGCCCCCTCGGCAAGTCTGGTGGGGTTTCGGAGCTCGCGAGGGTTAACTCACCGCACTTATCTGCCTTTAGCAACGTTGCCTGGTTACCTACATTATTGCCCAGGTACGTAATTGTTAAAATAATCAGAGTATACGTTCTTTTGTTTCCCATGAGATTTGCTTTCCTAAATTTTCCCTCAGTACATTACAGATTACATCGTAAGGCATTTAGTTAATTTGGGAGGGTTAATTATTGTGACATTTAAAAAAAATTGAACTACCCTTTTTTTTTGCTTATAGACATGTTACACTTCAACTTTTGAACGAGCACTATGGTGTGTTTACAGTTGTGGTTTAGAGTAGATTGCTACTAAATGATATACTAACATCTAATAACTTCAGTTAATATCAAATTAAAGTACACCCAAAATTCAACTGTTTACACATTGCGTGTAGGCTTGAAGTGTGGAATCATAATGTTTATAATATTTTTAGCACGACTCTGGGTAATTTATCCAATTCGCCGTCCGCTTGCTTCGTGGCGAGTGACGGGGAGAGCCTTAGAGTATACCAAGCTGTGATAGATGCGCGTACGCTGTTAGCTGAAATAGCCACATCAGAGAGACGACATAAAGATATTCTGGTAAGTTGCGATTCATATTACAATTTATGTTATGATTTAAAATTAGATTTATAAATGAAGGTATTTTCATTGCGGAATTGTGGGGAACGGGTTGGGGGGGGGGGGGGGTTATTGCTTTAGTCTCCCCGCTGACAGCACAGAATCCCTCCTGTGAGCTCTGTCTACCCTACTTACCGCCGGAAATACAACAAGATGGTTATTATGGCCGCGGTCTTCTGAGGAGGATGGAACCGCGGAGTTACTACCCCAGTCGGACGGGAGATACCGTGTCCTACCTCTATAAAATGCCACCAGCCATCAAACTTAATCGCTGCCTATTTTCAACAGCACGATACAATGTCTATGTCATCTGAATCGACTCTGGAAGAAGGCGGCGGCGTGCCTCTCCACGATCGCATCAAGATAGTATCCCAGCAGTCCACAGCGCGGCCCGGCGCCATCATACAGTTACACGCGATCGCCGATGCCACACACGACTGGCACAACACACAACTCTTGCATGTGTTCCAGGAACAACTTATAACTGGTATGATATGGTACAATTTTATAAACAACTAGCGACCCGGGACCCGGTTTCGCCCGGTTGTAAATTCCAGTTTTCCAATAAAATATATAGCCTATGACACTCACAAATGACGTGGCTTTCTATTGGAAAAAGAATTTTTAAAATCGGTTCAGTAGATCCAGAGATTACCCCTACAACGTCACAAACTCACAAACTCACACATTCACACACTTTACCTCTTTATAATATTAGTATAGATTTTCAACAATCATTGTTGAAACGGTGGTCAGAGAATACGTTTGGTTACCTGCAGTCTTTTGTAAAACAAAATTATTTGTACACAGTGAGATTTCCCCGATTTTGTAAAATTATGACAAAAGGTTTCGTGTTACACCACTTTCACTTTTCAAATTACATCTAATCGTACTTCGTGTCAGCTACCGCACAAAACTGACTGTGTATGAAATACATGCCGAATTCAATTGCCACCCTTGTTGTTATCAGCATACCTACTAAACCAAATTCGATCCGCTATAACCCACTCCAGAATCATAAAAGCACTATAAAACAGAAGTATAAAAGCACTATTTTTATAAATAACTTTTACTACTGAGTTGATTATTCATCATCAGTTACTTCTTACACAGGTGAACGAAGAACGGTAGAACCAGAAAATATGGACTCTGGTCTAGAAAACTCAGATGTACATACAATTACTGAGGCTGGACTCGAGGCTATCGTTGATCTACGTAAAGCTGCTATTTTCAACGAACCATTCTATATTGTGGTGCTGGAGAGAACTGATGGAGGCTCAACGGTGCATATGTGGAGATTGACAGTATCCTCACAGGCTGATTCCAATGGTAATGTATTTAATTTACAAACCTAACATTACAAACATGTAATAAAGCGAAGATATTCTGATCAAATGTTGTCAAATGTTTTTTAGAAAATTTTGCGTGCAGAGAATGTGTGAAAGATGCAGAACATTATTATAACTAATCCCCCGGAGCTCACTATACCCCTGCTTCCCTCACCCATTCCTATCCCCCCCGCCCCTTTCCAGCCCCCCTTCCCTTCAGGGTAGGCAGCGCATGTGTGACACCCTTAGTGTTGCACACGTTCATAGGCCACGGTCACCACTTTCCATCAGGTGGGCCGTGTGCTTGTCTGCCACCTACGTAGTATAAAAAAAACTAATTTAAATTTCAAATCATTATACCTGACCGTTTTTTCAACCAAATAAAAAAAATCACGCTATATGACTCTTCTAGGTATAGATAGATCTCTCTCTAAAATTTTGATAAAATATTGATAGTCAAATAAAAAATTATATTTTGTAGATGACCTGACGAATAGCATGATGTACGTACCAGACAGCGCTCTGATTCAGGAGGACGACGGTGAATCGCGTCACAACTCCGTGTCGATGGACAATGAGCGCGCACCGCAACCCCACAAAGACTCGCACATCGCCATATCTACTAAGAAGGTATTCCTTTAATTCTAACTTGTATATAGGTACAAGCAAACAACTAGACTATTTAACCTTGACCCATCAACCAATCATAGATAACCCGAACCTGAAAGAGCTCGCGAATTTTTTGTCACTTAAAATCGCATAAAAATCGGTCCAGCCAAATGCTAAATAATCGCGGAGAAACATACAGGTCAAACAGTGAACCTTTGAAGTCTGAAGTCGGTTAGAAACACTTCTTATGAAGGTACCGGGTAAAACGGGGTGAATAGAAATCAAGAAGTGAATAGAAATAAAATTGTCATCAGAATTTGATTCATAATTTCTTCTAGAAAATATCAAGATTTAACCGGATATTCGATGATTTTCTTCATTGTGACGTGGAAGTGGTTTATAGTTTCGCATAAAAGATAATAACTGCAAAATTTAACTAACTGTTTTTTCTATTCACCCCTAATTTCTATGCAGCCCGTTCTACGATACCTAGTTGTGATTTTTATTTGTTGTAGGTGTGCGAATGTCCACTATCCTTACCTGATGGTGTTGATGTGATCCACGCTACTCCTGCGGCCGGACATTTGAGCTCTGCGTCAATATATCCAGCTTGCTTAGCTCCTTATATCATGGCGACCGCTTGTTCCGACAGCACGTTAAGGTAATGGGTTTTAATCTTAAACTAGATCTAAGTAATACCCGTAAAAAGTATAGCAATGTCATCAATCATTATTCATATTTACTCTTAGGATAGATAGATCATTACAACGGGGATGATTCCCTAAGAGAAGTTACTTTTTACTTTCCAAGTTATGAATTAGACACCAATAAAATTAATAACTTCTTCGAAATATTAATAATTACTACAGCTGATTCATCCATTCAGATTTCAACACCTATATCGACGATACCGTCATTCCCTGACTCTTGTGCCAAACTTGCCCCTATTATCATGTTGTTTTTGGTGGCATATTAATTATTGTTCCCGCTTTGTCGGACAATGCGGTAGAAGCGACCTTTTCTCCTTTGAAGCTATGCACAAAAAGGAATAAGGATCTCAAAATAATTTTTTAAAGTTTAAATATATTGATGCAGGTTTTGGAAATGTGACGTGACCAAAAAAGAAGACGAGGACTTTGAATACACTTGGAAGGAATGGGAAATGATGAATAAAGATCAAGAGTCGGCTATAGACATTCCAGGTATACTTTTTAATTGAATTTTAAAATTGGAATGACTGCACGAATGCCATTCTAAGTGGTGTTACTAATGAAATTGTTTTCAATTATTTGTTTTATTACGAATTTATAAACTAACTACTACTATAATGGGATTTATAACTATAATAGATAAATTATGTTTATCTTTTCATAATACGTAATATTTTCTATTTAGGTCAACCTCTCCACATAAGTGCCGCATACTCCGGCCGCATAGCTTGCGCATACAAATGCGGGCGTTCTTTCACCCGTCCTAAAGGCGGCGCTACTACAAACAGCTCAGACGCGCGATTCGTCAACTTGTGTGTTTGTGTGTACGAGTGTGAGAGTACTGGTGGAGCAGAATGGTTGTTAGAAGATACGATACCTTTGAGGAATGTCAGCCTGCCGAGAGTAGGAGTATGTACTGACACGCAGATTGACCTGTCTTACTTGCACGACACATCGTTTATGCAGAAGAAACAGAGATTAAATCAGGTATGTTTATCCTATGTATCTATGTTATGGTAATTTTTTTCGTTGCCGGGCTTATTTCGGTCTATGTTTCAGTTTTATACTTTATTGGGTTGAGCTTCCAGTCACAAAACAATGACTATTTAGTCAAAGTTTTGGACTTGGAGGTACCGCCTCGGATGCAATCAGGACACACATATTAGGAATTTTGGGAGATTCTACAACTAGGGCCCATATTAGCTTACTAAAATCGACTTGAAAAGCAAATATGTGTATTGCGTAGTTGTTTTTCATCATAAGGAGTTTTCATTCTTTTTGAATGGCGTAATTTCGTAAAAATTGTTGTTGAAATTCAGTATGTAGTCTTAAAACACTTGTATTTTGGTGTTTTATTCATTGAAACTCAATTAAAAAATTCAACAGTGATCATTTATGTGGTTTTAATACAGTTTTATTGCCCTAAAATAGTAATCAATACTTTTTACTAATAAGACAATTCTATATCCCTTTGGGAATCTAAATCTGATTACTTTTGTCTAATATCCAGGTGCTACAAACATTATCATCAGACGAAAGTCGAAGCATACGTAACGGAGAAGGTGACACGGGTAAATCAGCCGGACTACTGGCCGTCCCTTCATTCAGCACTCTACAATCATTGAGGAAGAGCATCATGGAGAATGGCAACACTTGTCCGTTGACGCAGAAACATTTAGTACAATTAGACTGGGTTTCGAAAGAAGACGGCTCGCATATATTGACTGTGGCTGTTGGCTCCAGAGTTCTTCTGTTTACGCCCGTTTCTAGTGATCTAGCTCAAGCAAATTTAAAGGTACTTCCTTTTTTAAAATAGAATTCTTCAGTATTGCAGTTAGTACAAACTTTCCCTAAGTTTGTACTAACTGCAATACTGAAGAACTACATTATTCCACAATACGTACTTTTGTATTTGAATGGTACAGGTCTTAAACATTTAGCTTCGAATGGGAATTAGGCCCACTTCATGATACACGATCACCTAATTTAAAATATTTTCAGGCTATGAAAGAATCTATAAGCAATAACCGTCCACTTCTACGCAAAGCCTCATCGCTTGCAGCGCCGTTGTTTGTCGAAGAGATTCGTTGGATGCAACTCCGGCGCATAGAGTTGAAAACAGCTGATGGTTTACCGCCATTGCCTATGCAAATGTCTTGGGTGCGCGACGGCATACTCGTTGTTGGAATGGACTCGGAAATGCATGTGTACTCACAATGGAAGCCTGAGAATCAGCAATCTGCGTTTGGGCAAATGGGTGTGCCGGTAAGTTATTTTTTTTTGGAATTGGAATATTTCACCTAAGTAACATTTCTATTTGTTGTTCGATGTTTCGATTCAGTTGTTTAACCAATTTGGGTAAATTACACAACTTCAAACATACAATTTTGTTTGCATAGATAATGTTTAAAAAAAATCCATAAAATAGTTCTAAAGGTTTTTAATTGTTCACTATCAACAGTCGTGTTCTAATGTTTGAAGGAACTGGAAGAGGGTAGTGAATCACGCGCACTTCGCGACTCAGACCTGCGCATATCCGCACCACATCTACAGCGTGTGTCGTCTATCAACTTGCAGCTGTTAGAACGAGATGCCAGAAGACGTAACAAAACTCAACCTGATCAACCACAGGTAGTTATTGATGAATTTAACAAATGCTCCAATAATTAATTTAATATACGACGTCATCGTTTATAGTTTCGATTCCAGATTCACCTTAGCTAAAAACTGTGAATAGTATTGTTAAATATATTTAACTGTTACTGTAATCAGAATTTGATTTAACATAAATGATTTTGCTAAAATTTGGTACGAAAATTTCTATACAGTTAAAAAAATGCTGGACTAAAATATAATACAGAGTGAGTTAAGTTATGTATTTTTTTTCATTTATTTGTTGTCAGCCTCTACTGGACTATATGCCTGACTACGGCCTATTCGAGGCCTCGCAAATGGCGTGCCCGGTGCTACCTCAATATCATCCGAAACAGTTGATGGAACTACTCAACAGTGGTAAAATACGTTGGGTCAAAGCTATACTTGCGCATTTAGTCAGGTAAGCGGATATTAATTTATACAAAATCTAGCCAACACGCTATTGAACATTATATATTACGAGTATAATGAATATGAGAAGCTTGACTGTGGTAACAACTACTGCTATTATTGAGGGAACTGGCTTCGATGCCCGGGACGAGTATATCCACACTTTGTTCATCCGGCCTTGTTTCCAGTATCTATATTTGGTTACCTACTGAAGCTGGCGAAATGTAGGTTTATAACCATTTATGACAAATAATAGCCCTCATATTTATCTAGGTTTTTTTTACTACGTAGGTGGCAGACAAGCACACGGCCCACCTGATGGGATTTATAGTGAAATATCTCGATTACAGTTAATAAAAAATCATCCTCTGCTCTGCGATGCTATGTACTTCCTCATATTGGCATGAGCTAGTTCATAGCATAGCAAACATTACACATGGAAGAGATTGACATAATGTTCTACTACCTAACTTTATTCTCAGATGCATAGGTGGTACATACACTGGGCGTAGTTCGCAAGGTGACGAAGATAGTTTATCAAGACAGGTATGAGAATTTGTTCTTGTATTTATCTGACTCACATAACACAAGGCTGTATTTATAAAAGTGTTGTTGTTTTTGTCTTTTAATAAATTCAATTCATATATAAACGTAAAACGTGACTTCTTTAGGACAGTTGTCATGAAAACAATGTCGCGTATGCATTACTATACCAACGAAATATAAAACCTAGAAGAAGTGCCCATTGACAGATATATAGCTTGTATGCCAGAATATTTTAAAGATGTACAGTGTAATTCATAATCGCGATTTGCTATTATTGACGTTTTTTAGATTTGATCTCTATTGACCAATCATGTTTTTGTGAAAATTCACAAAAACATGATTGGCCTGTATGCTATTTAATTGTTAAATTTCTTATAAGCGAGGTTTGAGATCACTTCTTCTTGAGGTCATATTTCGTGATTATAACTAAATGAGGTCTGTGCAACTAAAAACTTAATTTCACTCAGACCGATTAGCTACATACTGTTTACGAGTTATTAACCGAATTAACTCACTCACTAAGCGAACAGCTAATCAGCTCTTGCTGTTACTATACAATATAATAATACTCGCACACGCGACTAACATTTTGAAGTCCTATTATATATACATTTTTCAACTAAGCTTTTAACTAAATTTTTACAAAACTGTGATTTGTGTTTTATACTCTAAAGTGCACAATAGCATGACTATTTCTATAGCTAATGTGGGCAACAGATTCAATTGTTAATGTATAACTTCATATATTATTTGTCGTACTATAACAAAATACTATAGAGAAGATTGAAAATTAATCACTTCATCAAATGATTAATTAGTAGCTAACTAGTGTTTGATCAGTTTTTTGGAGTGTGTATTAACATCCCCGAGTGATACTAAATTTAACCATTACGTTAGTATATTATAGTTGAAAACATAACTTAAGATTTAGCAGAGATCTTTAGAATAGTCATTTGTGATTAACTAGTTATTACCATAGATTTGACGGGCATTCGCCTTTCACTTGAGAAACATTAGCAATCATTTCTAGAATCTGCAGTACGCATGAAGGCCATATAAATATTGTCATTATACGGTCGGCACATTTGCGATTAAAAATCGCATAGCTATTGCATGTCGCACGTGTGTTGCAGCGCGGCTGGTCGCGCTCGCGCACGCTGTCCGTGTCGTTCGCCGCCGGCGCCGCCTCGCCGCTAGATGGCGTTGCACAGGTAATTGTTGCTTTTATTCACTCGCGCTCATTTCACTTTTATGTATATAGGTGTACAGTTCAGGTAAATTAGTAATTATCTTCACTAGTAGTAGGTTGACCTACTGGTTGAATGCGGAGTTAAAAAGTATTTCGCGTAGCGTGTAGCGTTGGGATTGACCTGTATACGAGTAAGACTCAAAACAGGTTAATGACCCCCCAGTGGGAACAAGTTTCGAAAAAAAAGAGCTCGAGCTTGGAAAAAAAATTAAATCATAATATTGAATTTCAAATATAACACAGGGAACACTGCTTATATATCTAAAATATCTATTAGTCGTATATAATAGTATTAAATTGTGTATAACTAGCATACGGCTAGTTCACAGATTTTTATTACTTGATGTAATACAAGACAACATTCTAAGTGTTTAAAAATAAAACAGATAACGGAAGACGTGCAACTAGATTACGCCGAGCTAACTTCTGTGCCGCCTCTCCCGCTATGGACTTTGCTAGTCGCTGATAAAGAGTCTCCACATCATCCGTCCACTATGCAGGAGGCTAAGGTATTTCATTATTTTTCCCATTATCTTAATACGCAATAAATAAACATTATAAAGATACGGTGGGCAAAATAACTTCAATTTTGGGTAAAAAATTGATTAAGTATCTCAGAATAGGCATGATGATGATGTTATATATTTTATCAGGTGGAAGGAATTCATAAGTATAGGAGGTGTAAATCATCCAGAAACAGCTTCCTATAATATAACTCAGGTTTAAATACCGCTCCCCGTAAAAAAAATATCATACAAAAACTGATTTCAGTGTTTTTACCTTTCCGAGTCTAGTATTAGTCGTTGAAAAAACCTGTTTCTATTTTATTACTATATTTTTAATCCAATTTCTGCAGGACTACAAGGAACTTTTTGAAGGTACTATACAGGACACCGATGATGATCTCGATGCCTTATTGCTAGGTGATGATGAAGGCGTTGACCGACGACCCTCGATGCCAGAAAGACAACCTTTGTCGCATTTTGGACCTAGACAAGGTAATGCAGCTTTCACATAATTATACACTACTTTATTTCAAGTTAGTTTAACAGGTGACTTAATAACAGATCCAAAGTTGAAGTAGTATTGATTCATCTAATGTGAAATTCTGAAAGATAAAGGGTTGTTATAAGTTTTAGAAATATACGACCCACATTCTCAATAATTTTCATTTGGTATATTCTTGCATAAATTAACTGAGAAGTAAACCGCGGTTTACACTGCGGGGTACATTACGCCCTCGATCGAACCCACAGAACTAATTTTATGGTATTTTCCAGGTCGTATTCTGTCACGTCTTCTAACCCACACTCATCTGCCGGGCCTAAGTTCGCTAGATCAGATGCATCTTCTGGCTCTAGCCGACACAGTATCAACTTGCGATGCAGACTTTGCGGAACGACTAGCGAGTTCAGCACGAATTGATGTCGCTCAAGCAGCTGGACAAGAAGTATTGCCGGGTTAGTTCTAGTTTCTTCTTGTTACTGTCACAAGGCACACTTTGCACTGCATATTTTATACTTATATCTATACTAATATTATAAAGAAGTAAAGTTTGTGTGTTTGTATATTTGTTAAATTGTAAGGGGTAATCTCGGGATCTACAGAACTGATTTTAAAAATTCTTTCACCATAGAAAGCCACATTATTGCTAAGTGTCATAGGCTATGTATTTTATTGGAAAACTGGAATTTACACCCGGGCGAAGCCGGGTCCCGGGTCGCTAGTAGTATATATTAAAAGATTCTAATAATACCATCTCGAATAGTATTCAAGTTATTTTTTTTATGTAGCCGATTTTTTCCCATTGCTCCATTGCGGCTCAACGACTTAAGTATATCCTCATCTTTGTTCCTACTGAAGACAAGCAATAAATGGGAATACATTTTAGTCCTGTTAAACTCGTTTAGGTCAGTTTTTATTAGACTAGGTTGCAATATCTATACTCGAAACTATGAATACCGTGACCGGCCAACATAAAAAGAAAAAAAAATATATATTTAATTTTTCTGTATTGACATCAGATTCTCTCGACGACTGTGGGCTTCGCTTCCTTCTTGCCATGAAGCACTACGGCTACCTTCTACGTTGCCTGCCTCTGGCACAGCGAGGGAACTTGCAAAGAACAGGCGTTGGCACTTGCAATCTAGTGTGGGCCTTCCATTCCGAAACTCATGAACAACTACTCGCATTAGTGCCGGGGTATACTAAGGGACAACCTAAGTGGGCTACTATGAGAGAACTTGGTAAGTAAACAATTTCCTTATTGACTTTTCTAAAGTATGCAAATCTTCAAAAAAGGCCACTTTTACGTGAGTGAGCCGTGAGTATTCTGACAACCTATTTCAATTGATTCCATTATATAAATAGCACATTTTCCCAGGTGTTGGTTGGTGGATACGAGGTGAACTGCTCCGCACTTGCGTAGAAAAGCTTGCCCGCGCGTCATACATGCAGAAGCAAGATCCAATGGACGCAGCGCTTTATTATCTGGCTATGAAGAAGAGGATGTTATTGTGGGGACTGTTCCGTTCCAACAGAGATGAGAAGATGACGCAGGTATTTTAAAACATCCAGTATTCGCTTTTGTAGGCGTCAAGTTGCCAAATGTTTTGACTGTATTGTGATAGGCCGTTGTAATGTTCGGTTGTTAAATTAACTGTAACAAGTGCACGGGATCAAAAACATAACTAATGAAGTATGACACCTCTTAAAAAATCCTCATGTCTGACAATTAGTTTTGAAAATTATATGCTCCTACCACCTTTTGCCGGGGCAAGATGGGGACACCGTGGTTCCCACACCTGAGGGTCAGCCGGGCTGCGAGAGAAATGCCTTATGGGTCACCTCAGTATCTGTAGACCCAAGACGACATGCGGTTTTAGTCAATTTGAAGAATTCAAATTGTTATTGTATTGAATAAAATGTGTCACATTTTCACTAAATACATACTCCTATTTGTCCTGCCTGTCCAGTTCTTCTCGAATGACTTCACCGAAGATCGTTGGCGCAAAGCAGCTTTGAAGAATGCTTTTGTATTGCTCGGCAGACAACGGTTCGAACACGCCGCTGCATTTTTCTTGCTCGGAGGAGCCCTTAAAGACGCCTTAGAAGTAAGTTATTTCCTTCATTAAACATCTAAGCAGAGTTTGAAATGGTACTCGATATACTTTGTGAATAAAACTATTTTAATTACTGGCAGCTAGAAAAGAGTGTGTGCGGTCGTGAGATTATATTGCAACATTAGTTCTATTGCCTTGTTAATCTGGCTGTAAATGTATGAGCAATAATGTTGACGTTCAAAATTGAATTTCATGTAAGTCACAAAGAAAAGAAAGCTTTTTGTGACTTACATGAAAAAATATATTTGAATTATTTAGTTGACATAGGTCAACTAAATAATTCACCTGAAGATAATTGGATAATACATTGTTTGTAGGTGTTAATCACACGATTAGGAGATATACAATTAGCCATGGTGGTGGCGCGGTTGTATGAAGCTGACAGCGCTCTACCTCCTAGCCTCAAGAAATTGCTTATGGACGAAATATTAGGGTAAGTATTAACAAGTAATTATATAGCTTATAACCTTCCTCGATAAATGGGTTATCTAACACAATTTTTTTTTATTTGAACTAATACTTCTTGAAATTAGCGCGCAGTTCTTGAAACCAAACATAAAAACTTTTCAGGTTTATTATGTTAGTATAGATATTGCTTTAGGTACAAATATTTTGTTACTATTTATCAGTGGTGAGAATGAAGACGGTGAAGTAGACTTGGAGCGCGCGCACCCCGACCCGTTCGTCCGCTCCATGGCGCTGTGGGAGCTGAAACGCTACGGCGAAGCGCTGGACACGCTGCTGAGCCCCGCGGGCCGCCTGCACGCCGCAAGGGACAATGAACCCATGCCTAGCGTGTTCAACTTCTACGTCTATTTACGGACGCATCCTAGGCTGAAGCGACACAATTTGCCTAGTCAGGTTCGTACCTATTAGTAATAATTAATGTTTCTTTGTTAGTCCCGTATGCGCTCCTATTGTCTTACAATTGAAATATAAATATGGAGGACTAATATTGACGGAGAATTGTTTATGTCTCTAGTGACGTGGATAAAGTTAAGGCCGGTCTTATTTTACTTGAGAGGCAAATACATCTGTCTAAATCTATATAGACGTGGCATTTACTACCCTTTTGCTAAAATTAATCGTATTACTTACCATCACATAAGATAGTGGTCAGACACAGCCCTATCGACTATTTATTTTTTAAACTATTGAAATGAAGTCGGTATATAATCTCAAAATTTAATTCTATAATTGAATGAATAGAAATGATTACACTTAAGTAACTTTTCAGAAAACTCATTTTATAGAAATATATTTGTTTATCCCGAAGGGTGGAACTCTAGCCCTTCTCCAACAAGAACCAGAAGAAGGAATCACTCGTCTCGAACGTCGCCTGTACTTCCAAACAGCTCACGGTCACTTCAAGGCGGGATGTCCCGCGCTCGCCCTGGAGGTACTGTCCAAGCTGCCGGCGCGAGTTCGAGAGGAAAGACCCAAGGAACCCGTAGCTGCCCCGTCTATAGACGATTCGGTTATACACACGGGACAGTTTGGAGTGGACACTACTGACAAAAGTATGCAACGTTCAAGTTTGTTTGTACGTCCTATATTTTATTGTACTGTGTGATTTTATTTCATCTGTGTTAAAGATAAGATAACTCTTTGCTATACATGTTTTAGTCATTCAATGACAATCATGGTGGACGGAGATGTTTGTAAGTGCGCTTACTTCAGAAATGATTTCATATCTAGACATCTATGCACATTTTTAAACATGAACAGATACCTACTATATGAATATGAAATACAAGCTATAAAGTGGACCGCAATTTATGTATTAAAACTAGCTGTGCCCACGACTTCGCCCGTCGCACGTAAAATCTTTGATTTTTAAGAATTGCTTTTTTGTTATTAGTATCGTACATACACACACGCATTTATTTAAAACCTCTCATTACAAAATTATAAACAGACACTTCCGTTTTATTTATTGACGTGACAACGTCTTATAAATTGGTTTGCCGGGTGACACTTCAAGAAACTGCGTTACGCTCCGCTCACGTTATGCGCTCACAATGAGAGCGAGTGAGAGGCACGCGTCCCTTCCACTCGGGCATGGTTAGCCCGCCTAAGAGCGAGAGAGACAGACATAAAAATTATTTTACCACTCAAAGTCGTTGTCACGTAAAACTTTCGCCCGTATACCGACTTTACAGGCAACCAATTTTTATATACATTTAATGACTTCGCAATATAACTTGTATAGCATGTATGATAGGCACCAAGCAGTCAAATTATCAACTCTCTTTTATAGCTTACCTGCATTGTTACAAACGACACTAAATTTTAGATGATAATATAATTATTATATACTGGGTATCTAAATTCGGGGAGGCCTATGTCCAGCAGCAGTGGACATCGATAGGTTAATTGATTGAGTGTGAAAATAATATGAATTCCACTCACAGGTCAGACAACAAACAAAGAAGAAGCTAACATGGACTGGGGATCAGCTCCAATGGACTGGGGGGCACCTGTGTCTACGATGAAGTCGGATGATCTAGAACTCAAATGGGACGATGATGATGATGATAAGGGGTAAGTGCTTTTTTTTTTCCTGAAAATAACTCGCATACAATGTGCTCAAGTCTTTTTAACTCCGGGGTAGGCAGACTACTGCCATCTGCCTCCGTCCTGACGTACATCACGCGCTTCCTCTACTGTCATTAAGCCTTTCATGCAAGCACCCCGATTTCGAGTATTCAATATAGTTTTTTTTTAACCTGTCTGTTTCTATTAGAACTAGAACTCTTTGGTATAACAATATTACTTTGTTTAAAGGTCGGATGGTTCTGGCGCGTCTACCCCGCCTCTGGAGATGAAAATGGATAAGAAGGAAGAAGAGCGCACAGCTAATAGCAACTCTGAGAAGGAGTCTGAAGACGCCCCGACCGTGGATATCATGGCGCAGCAACTAAAGTTCGTGGCCTGCCTCAAGATTCTGATGGAGGAGCTCAGCACTCTGGCTACAGGTTTTGAAGTCGACGGTGAGTACATGTGTATAAAATAACCATATGTTTCTATATTTTAATAATTAACATATTGAAATTGCACAAACTTTGAAATTCTTACGTATTAAAATAGTTAAAATCATTTTATTTTATGTAAAAATAATTAAGGCAATTCCGATTTTTTTGACAAACATTTTGAACAAACGTCAGAAAGTTCACGCGTGTCTCCCATATGGAACAACCAAAAAAACTGATCATTTTGGTCAACCAATGACGCAAGTCCTTTTAGCCTACATTGATTTATGATTAGTTTATTTTGCACGTCGTCGCACTCCACAGTCATGTGTTTTGCGGTCTCTTTGATAGATACTTAAAAACACTTCTGCGCAGCTAAAGTACATTGTTAAGATTTTGCCGGTCTTTTATACAAACCAGTAATCAAAATCGTATATCGCAGGCGGTCATCTGCGCTATCAGCTTTACATCTGGCTGGAGCGCGAAGTAGAAGCACTCCGGCGGCTGTGCGGCTACCAGGCTGCGGGTGGAGGTGCGGGCGGCGCCCTACTATGTGCGGAGCCCGACCTGTCGCCGCTGCCCGACAGGCCCACTCTACACCAGTTGCTGGTG
Organism: Lithosia quadra; assembly: GCA_963576445.1. Classification (NCBI taxonomy): domain Eukaryota; kingdom Metazoa; phylum Arthropoda; class Insecta; order Lepidoptera; family Erebidae; genus Lithosia; species Lithosia quadra. The sequence goes on from OY754891.1 coordinate 5,556,610, forward strand.
CGAGAGAAGGCGGACTTCGAAGCTAAGGTGCAAAGAGCCTTGAACAGAAAGAAGTGGCTTAAAGGTAAGTAGAGTTTAGGGAACGATGAAGTGGAAGAACAGTGAACCCAATATAATTCATGTAGGAAATATGACCATATTCTCTTCTTTTCCTGACAGCAAACGAGACTCTACTGCGTACACTCCTATCGTATTGCTCCCTCCACGGCGCGGGCGGAGGTGGTCTAGCGTCAGTTCGTATGGAGCTCGTCTTACTACTTCAAGAGCTTGGCCAGGACAAACAGCATCAACAGTTGCTATCCCCACTGCCATTCCCGACTACACTGCCGTTGTTAGCTGCAGCCGTAGCTACTAATAACACAGTCGTTGCGGATCCTGTCAGACACTTGCAGGTACGTTTAGTGCTCATAATATAATTTATCCTCCGAGCCTTTCGACTTTCAGTGTGACTACGGAACAGTGGAACTTCGGTATTTTCCTTGAAGCGACTGCCATCTGACTTCCACAACCCACTAGAGATTATATTGATGTTAAGAATTCATAATGGACTGTAGGTAAATTAAGTGTCAATAAAACTATATCATCTATTCATATCAAATTTCGAGCATCTAGAATGAGTCCAGGTAGCTCAGTTGGTGAGAGCATTCCCCCTGTAAGGGACTGGTCACGGGTTCAAGTCCTGTCCTGGATGATCACTTTTTCCGATCAGAAAATTATATCATCTATGTTGCTTCTACAGTTAGGACGTGATTAAACGTCTTTAAATTTTACACTACACATATAAAACCAGATTTTATCAGTATATTCTAACTATAATGCTATAACTGAAAGTAAGTGTTTATAAGTGCATTTATTTGTACACAGTCCGTGGCTCACGATATGTTGGGCACTGTTGGAGAGCTTGGCATCCCGGGTGGTTCTGCCACAAGAATACTTCACACGTTACGAGAACTGGCTGTAGCACTCTCAGCTTGTATTTACCAGAGCCTGTGTGACTCCGATACCTTTGGCGTAAAGCACAGCCATCACCATGATAAGTGAGTTTACTTTATTAATTTATTTCTATAATCTAGTTAATAATGCAGTTTTTGCTGCCGATAGACAAGATAGAATAGATGAAAATAGGTTGCAAAAAAGCTGTTCAAAGCAGGTAGTCATTAATATCATATGAATGTTATAACAAATTGTGATTTTAAATTATGAATGAAAAATATCCTGAACATTTTTTTTTAGTATCATAGCTGACACCCCCGGAACTAGTCAAATAATAGTGCGCCAGAGGCGCTATTCTACTGAGGAGCTTACCGTCACTACTCCACCAAATAAATGGCCAGGTAAGATTTATTATTTAAATATTTTTTTACATCTGTCACCAATTTTTCACGTGCATTTAAGTTTTATTTCGTCTTTATTCTATTTTATCAATGAGTTCAAAAGGAATAATTTAAGAAAAAAATGATACGGGCAAATAGTTAAAATAGATATGATAATCCTGAAGTTGTCTATATTATATCTCAAATAACCCGCTACACCTCCACTGATTGCAACAAACATAAAAAATACAAATGTTCCTAGGTGTGTCAGCACTCCGTGGTTTAGCTCTCCGGGCTGCAGAAGAAGAGGACGCTCCACGTCTGGCGGTGCTGTTAGCAGAAGCTTTCTGTGCTGTGTTCATGGCGCTGCTGGGCTGGGCTATTGCTGCGAGAGACGCTCACTTACTGTACAGGCTGTCTGCGCACGCGCCGCAAGGTCCTGACCACGCCAGGCTTTTTGGAGGAGGAGTCAAAAGACTGTTGACTACAGCTCCCGCGCCTGTTCAGGTTAGTCGATATAGAACATTATTTTGTTCTGATACTAGCTGTCCCCCGTGGCTTCACCCGAGAGATACTGCGTCCCCGTGGTACCTATTTAACCCATACATGCCGGTAATTTTTACAATAATGTATGGAAATTTGCTCGATTTGTTGACATATATGATTAATAAGCCGCTCCTCTAGGTAGTAGCGTGATGATAAATAGCCTATTACCTGCCTCGATAAATAGGCTACCTATCACAAAAAGAATTTTTCAATTCGATTCAGTGGTTCCTGAAATTTAACTTAACAAACGAACAAACTCTTCAGCTTGATAATATTAATATAGTTGTTAAAATATTCAATAATATTTGTAAATGCACAGTCTTATTATTTAAATAAAAATTTACATCTTTCGATGTATCAACCCGTGTGTTACCTTCACAGCCTAAACTAGTGGAGCGGCCGGAAGGTACATCCGTGTGGTCGTCCCTTCGAGAGAAGCGAGCTCTACTGAACATGCGGCTGTTAGGTTTGGGCCCTACAGCACCGCACAAGAACATACAAGAGGGCCGCCCTACCTACAGGGAGCAGTTTGTACCACCACACTGCAGCATACTTACATATCTGCTCACTAAGGTATTCAAATAACTGTTAACTGAAATATAACTGTTAATATAGTCATTAAAAACATATTTCTGTAGACATTTGGAGTTATTCAATTGTTTTCATCAACATCAATGGAGCAATTAATAGAGAAATTCAAAAAGAAAAAAGAAAGGGTGGAAATAACCAACTTATGCGGAACGAGAAACTACAGATAAGCAACACTTTTTTATGTGGATACTATGACTTCACCTCGCCTGACCTCAAACTAAAGGCCAAGTTTTTTTATGTAGGACACGTCAAAATGACTTCGCCTCGCCTGATGGTAAGCTAAAGGTGAAGTCTTAGGACTGGGGTCTCCACTACATACCAAGGTTTCCTCATAGACCAACGCACCGATAGTGCTACAGCGGACTTCTTAAAATTAAGATAACCTTAAAGATGTCAACAATACTGCAGTGGAAACATCCACTGAGTGTATCAAGATGATGGTAATTAGCATACTTATATAATACCGTAACTTTTCTTTTTTTTTCGTAGCCAACTGCTGAACAAGACCCTGAAAACTATGACTACGATTCGGCAGAATCTGGTGCTGAAGATGTGGACGACAGCGGCAGTGAAGCCGATGATGACGACATTTTCGACACGAGTAATACCAAGTATGGATTGCCATATACTCACTTTTATATGTATATGAATATATTTTTATAACGGTTTCTAACGAAGTGAAATATTGAGGCCACCCTACCTCTCCTGATTATCAATTAAACCAACGCACGTTTTTATACTAATGAAATAAAATGTTTTTTATTTTATGTAGGGCACGTCAATTACAGACACATACGGCTCGATATTTGACGCCCCCTAGAATTCTTTATAATATTATGCATATATACTTAAGCCTATACATAAAAATGGTAAACAGAGAAGATGTAGGAACTGGATGTAGGATGTAGGAAAGAAATGTAGGAACTGAAAAAATAATTGACAAAATATAGCACCCAATATAGACGTGAGTACATATTGTGCCAAACTAAATGGTCTAAAACTTGTTAACTAATGTATATTTTTGATATTACTAGACCCGAAAAGCGTCGCAAAGGCACAAACACTGAACACTCGGACCCGGATTCGTACTCGTGGCTTGTGATGCGCATCGCGGTATTACGACTCGCGCAACAGAAGCTACAAAACTTCTTACAGTTGTGTGGTATAGAAATGTCTGGTGAGTATTTTGTGATATATATATTTCGACTAGCTGAAGCCCTGTATCTCTGTCTGAATTTCAGCCAGATCCGCTCAGCCAAACAAACAACCAAACATCTTCATAGACTTTCAAATATTTTATAATATTAGTTGGGAGTAGGATAAGTCTGCTAGCCTGCATTTCTTATTGTGTTTGTTATTCCAAGGTTTAAACTACTGTTGGTGGTCAGTGATGGTCCGGTGGGGTTTTTAATATGTATTGTAGTGACACGATCTACAATAAGATATTACTTATTTACTCTTTCGTAACTGCACGATTGTAGGATGTATATACTTGAAATACTAGAAGTATCTCAACAATGGCCCTGCATGTCCGTCTTTATATTCTTAATGTAAATATTATGCATCAAATTGATCAAATCTTAACTCTGAACTAACCTTTATTGTCTCTTGTATTTTCTACTAGAATTGGCTACGACGAGTCCTATGGTACACGGTGCATTAAGACGTGTAGACCAGTGGCAGCAACAATTGACTGAGACCCTGGACTCAAGGGCACCGCCGCTGGACTACATCCCTGGTTGCTTCCCTGACCAGCAGACTTCTGGACCTCCTATTAATAAGTACAGGTATGAAGATTTAATGCATTTATATTGTCTGTATTATAGTAATCAATAAACTGCATTTATAACTTTGTTGTAGTTAGTAGACGTTGTATCGATATTGCACTGTAACTTAGCTTATCATCAGGCTAGGTGTAGTCGAATTAGGATGTAGAAATTCAGAGTTTGTATTAACAACTGTTCCACTAATATCTTGAGTGGGAGAGTTTGTTATTCAATCATGCAAAAATTTTACACCTAACCAGGAATCGAACCAGTTGATTTAAAAAAAATACGATTCGAGTTCAATTCCTGGCTGGAACTATTGATTTTTTTTAAATCCAATGATGCAATTTTAGATTTCATTAAATAAGCCCCGAGACTCTATTGGGCGTTTTTCGGTATTCCTCATAGCTTTTGATGGCCCAATCTCATGCAGTAGAAAAATTCAACCTGTATATGAAGACTTCAATTTTAACTTTCATTGCAGATGTTTAATAGAGAAGCATAACACACCATTCAGTACAGCATTGTTTAGTGCGGCTCCAGCGCGAAGGCTATGGAACTTCCTCGTTCGACAAGAGCCAGTGCAGGTATTAACTTTCATGTATTATTGGAAATGTATAATTAATAATCAACCTCTGAATCCTTTGCGGCCAAGCCAACCTCCCTGCAAGCCGGTACACTAACTCATTGACAGACGAGGCTTTGGTACAGGCTTCCTTTCGGGGTTGCGAGGTCAGATGGCAGGTCGAATAGAGTAAACGGACCTGAGATCCGAGTTAAAAATTTCGAAGGCAACCTTAATTTCGGGACGACGCTAAGATAATGATGACAAATATTAGACATACAATGTCTACATTTTTTAAAGACGCCAAAATTCTCTTCTTAAATGTCAAGATAAAAGTAGTAGGTGAGCAGACGCTGGATTCCAAACCGCAAGCTTTAAATGCAACTAGAATGAACGCTCAGATGAAGAATTTTTAAATCTCTCATCTAACAATTTATGATTGTTACTGCCGCTGATAATTATTATTTATACATTAAATCAATAATTTGTACAGGATCTGTTCATCCGTGCGGTGTTCTCTCGCCGCCGTACACAATCCGTCACCGCTGAGACGGCGGCGGGTGAATCCCGGCCCGGGGGCATGACCCAGCACCAGAGGGACCGCGAGATGGAACTTCACAACCCTGTGCGGATCATACACAAGGAACAGGACTCCATCGCTGCTTTCTGTCTCAACAAGGTAAATTTATATTTATAATAATAATAATATAGAAAGCTAACTCTCCAAATTGTAGAGACTGCGATAAAGTTGAGGATATGCATTTGCTGATGGAGTGTGTGCGGAGCGAAGCTGAAAGAGAGGTACTAATGACTGATTTGCAGTTAAACAGGCTGGATGTGGGGTGGGTTCAGGCTGTACTGTCCAAACCAACCTCAGATGTGGCAAAGAGGTTGTGTCGTTTGGTTGCAGCAGCCAACAGTCTGCAGAACACTGGCGGGAGTTAGCTTGTTAAATCTTAAGTTAGCTGTTAAGGAATATTATTTAAAGGCATGATGGGGTTGACATATCTTTATTGATAAAAAACCCCAAAAACAAAAAAAATATTTAAAAAAAAAAGATAATTATATTATAATTAAATAATCCCCGAAATTCAATTTTAATGCCTCTGGTGTTGTCATTATTCACGCGCATGAGTTTAAGTGAGTTAAGTTTAATTCTCTTATTAATTAATTAGCTTATATTAACCTCTTTATCTCACTTTCTCTTTCTTTCACTGTCTCTCACTCTCCCTCTCCCCAATGAGCTTCTAGATAAATCATAGCTTTCACTCTCGCACACCCAACAAAAAATCTGAAGTTGGTGTATAAGTTTGGTGTGTGTTGTGTGCAGGTGGGCGGCTGCCTGCTGGCGGTGGCGACAGCGCGCGAGGTGCAGGAGATGGACGTGTCTCTGCTGCTGCGCGCGGGCGCGTGGTGGGCGGAGGACGAGTGCGAGCTGGACCTGCTGGCGCTGGCCGCCGACCCCGCCGCGCTTCCCGACACTGGCTTCCTGCTCATACAGCACCACGATAACAGGTGAGACACCCCATTCCTTACACATACTGGCTGCCGCGCGCGAGTTCGTCTAAGTGAATTCTGTTTCCCTTCCCGCTTCCCATAGGAACCTATTCTGTGGATAGAAAGTACCTAGCCTATGTGGTTGAAAACGGCGATGAATAGCAAACCGATACGCATCTGACCCGCTATCGTCTTATGTGTCTTAAGGCAAATACCTACTTGTTTTTATACCACTTAGGTGTCAGACAAGCGCACGGCCCACCTGATGGGAAGCGGTCACCGTGGCATATGGACGTGTGCAACACCAGGGGTGTCACAATTGCGCTGCCGACCCTGTAAAAACAATCGTCAAAAATTTTACGCAGATAGTGCTAACTGGCAAACCAAAAAGCCAATTAAACGACTCATCTACCAATGATGCAAGCCCTTTGAGCCCATGATTATTTTCCCTAAGGCACGACCAGATATCCTAGCGAAATGTCATACAAAATGAACTTAAATGCCTTTATGAATATTAAAATATTCTTTTTTTTTCTATCCAATAATGTTTTGTCTTTTTTCTTATAGACCCAACACTGGTTCAGTACCAGGCACCGGCAACAGTTCTCCACTAAACTCCAATGCGCCACAAGTGCCAGTCGGCATGGCCAGTCAAACTGGACGCGGTGCCAGTGTGGTAAGTCTCCCTCACTTATGGATTTAAAAACAACTGTAGTTATGTCACAGTCTGTTACAAATGACTGATCGCTAGCGACTCATAAAATATACTTACGTATTTACTATTAAAATAACGTAACCTCTTGATGGTAAGTGGTTACTAATGCATATAACACTCGCAACGATCGCCAAGCCAACTTCAAGAACTGATTCTGGTGGAGTTGCTACCCTAGTTGGGTAACTCCAAGTTCACTGTACCTGTCAGAGATCACCACCTTGTAATAAGGTCGTGGAGTGTATTCTTTCTAATATACAATAAATAGCTATACTACCAGACGTCCAGTCTAAAATACGCATCACTTATGTTGACTCTGAAATATCATGAGTGTAATTTCACTTCAGTAGCACTTTGATTAGTGCCTCTTTTGGATCTTATTACTTGGAACGATATACAAGAAGATAAGGAACATAAACGTGTCTCCCTACCGTAAATAGTCATTGGCTTGATGCCTATAAACGCTAGCAACAGAATTTTTTAACCTTAACAGACAGCTCAAAGTTTCAATATTAATCGTAGCGAATATAGTAATTAAATGAATCACCGTCACACATGCCAGGTTAGGGAAATACATGAGTATTGTTGTTTGTAAAGAATAAGTTTCTAGAAAAATGTTACAAGTCTGTGGAAATTAAAATTTTTAACGCATCCAGTGATTTCCCTCACTAACTGTACCTATAACTGATATATGATGTACTAACTTACTAATATTTTGTGTTAACAAAGTTATGTAATTGATATTCTATATTATATGACATGTAGATTTATCGAACCTAAAGTGTATGTTTATGTATTAATTGTGTATTAAATATATTTAACAAAAAGTTACTTATCTTTGAATGGAATGTTATTTCAAAAATTGGTAAAAATAAATTGTGATCTTGCCAGTGCTATCTCATTTTCTTGTTAGAGTCCTCATCAATGCAATTTTTTTTAAAGACTAACAAGGTAACAAAAACATTCACAGCTGGAGCGACGGGCCGGTTCGGCTCCAACTGGATTTGAAGCGTATATTGTGAATGTAGGTTCACGAAATAATTCCTGCGCTATATCGTGCACATACTGAATAAATAAATGTATATTTTATTGTCTTTTTACTAACTATTTTTGTTGGAGCAATTATACTACTGGGTTAGCGACATTATGCGGTCAGAAAATAGCCGCGATAGTGGTTTCAAAAGCCCTATTCCATATAAGCGTTTATCATTACATACGCTACGCATATTGCTGCTACAGGCGTCATGCTCACATAATATATGGCTCTATGCATCAGTTGAGGCTTTATTAAATATTTTATTTCAGTGTAAAGGCATTTGAGACATGATTAATTCCTAATATTCCTTATTAATTTTAAAACTTTTGTATTCTATGATATTAGGTATAATCAAATGATATTCCATATTATGTTTTTGATATGTGTTCCTTTGTGTATCTTCTGATGTATTCTTCTGTATTGTTATTATATATTATGATACTATTATATTAGTTCATTGCATATACTCACACTGATTTATTCCCGATATAGCCAAAGGTGCATCTATATTAAAAGTGTTAAGTATATAAAGTTTTAAATGACTATATGCATATTATACATAATGAATATGAGTTTTTTTAAATTCACAACAGACACAATGAACCGCTGCTTGTTACATTCGTACAGTAAGCATTCATTCGTCACTTACATTATTATATTTTAATTCGAATACATACAAACATTTTAGACATGGACAAATACTCACGCAGTTATGCCATTAAATATCCTGGAGGAAGTAGGCGGTATTTTAAATTCTACCTTGGGCCACGTAATGTGATTTTTATTTATAAAAATGCATTTATTTATTCAGTTTTGTTCTTGGCATAATGGTATTTTAACGTGGTATGGTTGTGTTCGTACAATAATGTCTCTGTACCGTGTCGCCTTGGGCTTGGCTCTCGCTTTCCTTCAGAATCTCTGTCAGACTGAAACGTCTCTATACCTATACTGAAAAGAGACGGAGAGATATTATTATCGTTTGCTACGGGTTATGTAAGCCTAATGTCCTTTGTGTTAAGTTAGGATTTTATAAAAGCTAAACCAGGTGCAGTTCGGCGAAGGTGATCTAAAGAAGTTATAATAAATATTATTTAGTAATAATAATAACTGAATTATCGTCCTGTTGCTATAATTTAAACTATCAGTATGTGAGTCGGTATAACAGAGTGTTGGTCGCAGGTGAAGGGCCTACAGTTCCCGGGTTGCCACGACCCGAAATACTGTCGGCTGGTGCTGCACCGTTCGAAGCTTCTCATGAAACCGGTCAGTGATCCCCTTAGACCATCCGCCCTCAATGATGACGTCACCTCCTTTAACCGACAGTCCGCACTCCTTGCGTTCTCTTTAAAACTCAATGTTTCATTTATTTTTTCCCAATTATAATTTTATTCTTCTCTCGTCATCATTTTTAATTTTCGTGCTAAGACAGTTCTTTTCGCTAGACCATTCACGTTTTTATTTTTCCATGGTATGTTTTTTTTATTTACTCACTGGCTCTTCACGTCAATGGATTTGTTTCGATTAGGTTACGTTTTATTTTCATAGTAGAGCTCCGTCGATGTCGCACGTAATGTCATGACCGGTGTTATTCAAATTTTTTTACCATTTTGTAATCCTATTGCTATATGTATTGTATGTTGCCTTGTATTTTTGCACACATTTATTTTTCTAATTGTGTCAAGCATGATCTGTTTCATTGTTATATGTGTACTAACTTGTCGCTAACCTGTGTAAATATTTAAGGCGGTGTAGTATGTACCCTATACTTGGAAATATTTTATTCTAATGATAAATTTCGGTGTAGGTGCTGAAACATAAAATCGACAATATTAAGAGGATGGCGGCTCATCCCTCGCAACCATTGTGTAAGTTTATAGTATTATTATTATATACATACAAGCAGGTAGTAGTTGACTCGGCATTCATTAAATTAGTGCCTCTAGGCTCTTCAAACGCATGGCAGTTCACATAATGTCGAAAACTTACCACATTACATTTCGTTTCTTAGACCTGACGGGTGGCGCAGATGGTTCAGTCCAACTATGGGAATGGGGTCACCCATCATGTGTATGGTCTCCTCGTGCGCCTGGAGCTTTCGCCAAGGTCACTCGCGTGCGATTCTCGGACTATGGAAACAAATTCGCTGCGTCAGATGCGGATGGAAACCTAGCGATGTGGCAATTGCATCCTGCACCGAACCAGCCCGGGCATACTCAAGCTTCTCCTAGGCCGTTTTTTGTGAGTTTGTATGCCTGTTCATAAAAAATATTTTTTTGGCACAACAAATATTTATCTGAAACCTTACTTAAGTACTTTTTTTTATCTTATATGAAAAGTAAATAAATAAAACAGATTGTGTGAATACACAATGTCACTAAAAGCTAAACAACATTTGTAAACTTCAAATCCAATTACGTGTTCAATAAGAGTGTACATGTAGACATTTTCATACTTTTAAAAATCTTTTACTAAACTTCTTAAAAATGATATTTTTTCTTTTTTTCTTTTCTTGTAATTGTGTGTTGATTACCTATTGAAAGAGTACAACCAACACTGAGGGCTACATGTTATCAGAATTTTTTACTATTGTCAGGTGACATAATAATACATCAAGTTTTAGAACATCAAAATCAATAATTGCAGTAAAATTACTAATGCATGTAACTTTTTCTTTCAGACTCACCAGTGTCATAGTAAAGGAATCAGCGATTTCGTATTCCTCGGTTCCTGCAGTTTAGTTGCCACAGGTAAACGCTGATACATTTCCCAATACTTTTTTGTGATAATTGTGTTTTTAATTCGATATTTTACTTTTCTAGCCGGTCACAGCTCAGAGAGTAAAAACGTTGCTATATGGGACACACTGATGCCAATCAAGAAAGCTTTAGTAGTTTGTGAGTATTATCGATCACATTATAAATATTTTTATGTTATGCTGAAACCATATTTCGTTATAATTATGTTATTTTTTTAAACCGCTGTAGTTGCTCAATATTTGTCATATGAGCGGACCAAATTTGGCAACCTCACTTCGTGGCCAACATGTCAAAATACGTATACCTATTGTTTACATTTGCTATTCGCGTTTAAGTGCTCGCTATGCCTGTAAATAAAGCAAATATAAGTAGACGAATGAGCTCTTCACATTTCGTAGGTATGGGTAAATAAGGTGAATGACAAGTAACATAATGAAGGGTGGTTCCTCCATTAGATTTATAGTACCAATACTTGATCCTTTAAATGTTCGATTGCAGCGTGGACGTGTCACGAGGGCGGCGCGGCTTGTGTAGCATGGGCGGGGTCGAGCGGCGCGTTAGTATCATGCGGGCGGCGCGGCGACGTGCTAGTGTGGGATCTAAAGACGCGGGCAGTCCGCCACCGTCTGCACGCACATCACGCGCCCATCAAATGCGTAGCTCTCTCACCCCGTGAGGATTACTACGCTATTGGAGCCGCCGACGGTGATATCAAGGTAGGTTACTCCTAAACTTAATTCCAAAAGATCCTTATTAGAATAAATTGAGGAGGCAGGACACGACGGTATCTCCCGTCCGAAATGAGCTGGCCGACTGGGGTAGTACCTCCGTCCTACAGAACACCGTGGCCATAATAACCATCGTGTTGTGTTTTCGCCGGTAAGTAGAGTAGCCAGAGTTCCTCAGCCCCCAGCCCTCCCCACTTCTCAGGGTAGGCAGCGCGTGTGTGACAAGCTTAGTGTTACCCACATTCATAGGCAAGGGTGACTTTTTCCAATCAGATGGGCCGTGTGCTTGTCTGCCACCTACGTAGTATAAAAAAAAATATAACACCTGATTTGACTGTCCAATAAAGATTATTGGAATCGCATCACATATTAATCATTATTATTGTGAAATCTAAAATAACTTCGGTAAAGATATTACAAGCTATAATTATTTCACAGGTGTTCTCGTTGACGACGCACCAGTTGCAACATACATTCGCTGGTGAGCACGCTAGGAGTTCCTTCTTCAAGCATATCGGCCAGGGTGTGACGCAAATACATATTGGTAAGTTAAACTTTAACCTTTTACATCAATATTGCTCAAACTTTATAATGCCCGGGTCCAGTTATTTTAATATTGCCCCATCGAAACTCACAAGTTACTGCCTCTTAAATTTAAAAAATAAAAACTATTCAACGTTTCTAGATCACGCATGAGTATTAATCTGTTTATATCCTAGCTAGACCATGTATAATTAAGCGCGATAGAATTTATCTTTTAGAATAATAGAATTAAAACGGAACTATAGTTTTTGACCAATCTGGATTTTACGACTGTCATCTGACCTCCACAACCCATTGGCGATATCGAAGTTCTGTAGTCAGACCAGTTGTCGGACTTTTTAGAACTCCAACTACCCGTAACAATTGCCATAGATGTTCAGTAATGTCAACCGGGATCGATGGCTTAAAGTGCTCTACGATGTACTTATTTTCTTTTGGTAGTTTTGTTCAGAATTAGCTAAAAAAAATACAGAACTAGTTCTCTGAACCACACATCTCCATGATGGGGGATCCCAGTGAGCGTAGACGCGCTGATTTATTCCGTATGCTTGTTTGCAGACAATGCTGGCCGGTTGTTCTCGTGCGGCGCGGATGGTACTATGAAGGTGCGCAAATTGCCCGAACGGGACTCGCCTCTGCCTCACCAACCACAATACTAACTCTCGCCGACTCTCACTATATACGGTAAGGACATCTGGTTGACTGTTATAAAGCTTATTCCGATGGCATATTTCACGATTGATTGCTAGACAACTAGCTTATAAAATTCTATTAAATAGTATGACTTATGTGTACTTTATTGTAGGTAGGCGAGATGCAGCCAACAGAGCATAATCGTCCGGCACGTCGCGTCTAGCCCCCTTGTGATGTACCTATTTATTGTTGTTGCTATTCAAATGTTATGAGTATGATGATAATTATACGCCGATAGACTAGTCACTGAGTAGGCGATGTTGTATCTTATAATGTATTTAAACTGTTAATGAATCTTTAGTTAATTTAGTGTGAAATATTCGCTATATTTAACTTAATAAAACGTGTCCTAGATAAATATATAATTTATTTGTTTTGCACTCGCTGTCAGTCTTACCGGCTTGCGGCAGTGGCTGGCCTAAGTCGACGCTAGGAGATACGTTAGTGTAACATTATTGTATGATGTGGTGTATTTAGTATGTGTAAAGTGCAATAACTAACTCGATGGTAACTTATGAATCCGACTACTGATGACGTCGAAGCCTTCACTAGATAACATTTTAGCTATTTTAAACGATTTAGCTTGTGATACGAGTGCATATAACTTGTTGACGCATAATAAATAGTATTTATTAACTGCATAAGTATATATCAATATGTAAATCGTCGTTGGCGTACCTTGAAATGTTTAATAACTATTTAATCGAGTGGGCCGTTAAGATAAGATCATCTCAACGGCATCGTATTGGCATATTACATTGCTATACTTAACCCCCTAATATGCACCTCATATTGTTAGTGATAAGTATTATATTATTATCTATGTATTCTATGTGATGTATTCGAGATTATAAATTATGATTGTTCATGTTATTTTTAAAGCAATATTATGTTCCATAAAAGCATTTCTACAAAACGAAGCAATAAAATTATAATTATTATATTTCGTATACTTTCCTATGCTTTTTAACAGTATTATACGCTTGCGGTGAAGGAAAATAACGAAATTATTTTTTAAATATAACTTTTGGCGTTTATATATCGTTTGTATTTTTAAACTGTGCTCTTGTGATACATACAGTGATAATATAACAAAAAATATCATAGCATTTTCAATAAATTAACTAACTATTTTGATCGTAATTTATTTATGTATATTATTGAACTAATGAACACATAGCAACAATAGTAGCCACGATTTTATGTATGTTACTAACTGTAATACAATTTAGCAATAAATAAATCACTTAAAAATAAATATCATAATATCGATGTTAGTCTTAAAATTAAACCGTTGACTATTATACACTTTCTTTGAAATGAAACCCTATTCTGAGTGAGTAAAAAGACATTTAGTTTCGTTGTTTTTCTTTGGTTAACTATTTGTAATATTTATTAGGTTAATAATGTGAACACCAAAGTTAATTCTATCGAACATAATTGTGTAGCTGCTACTTTAAAATTCAATATAGTAAGTTACCGAATTTAGGTTTTAAAAATAAAATTCGCACAATGTTTTTATGGGATGCAAATGAAATCTTAGTTAGCTGTATTGAGGTTACTGACACCAGTAAATTAAAAACACATTGCAAGTCAATTACTGTGGTAATGTCGAAATGAAATCAAATAATTCACGCCACAATTCTCAGTGTCACATCCGAGAAAATCAAGGATAAGTATGCTAAAAAAATAAGGATCCAATAGTGACAAAAGCATATGAAAAATACTGCCACAGTATTCCTATATGCAGCTAATTCCAAAATACCAGACTTACAAGACATCTATTATGACAGAGTTATGAGCCATGGTTCGAGTTATGACCCAAATGCACCGTCGTGGTCCGTACAAGTACTCCCCTCTCAAATAACACCAAATTATGCCCATGATCTTTCTAGTTGCTACGATTCTAGCCATTCACTTCTACTTTGATAAGTTTTCATACATAGGCACTCGCCGGTTGTAGGTGCTAATGGATCTAGTATTCAGTTTCTATTTCCCCTCTTTATAGCCAACATGCAAGTTACACCTCAGTCTTTTCAATATTTGTTATTGACATGTGATTTTGTGGTCCGTGTACATACGCATACGCGCGTTTGGAGTCCCTCCATCCTAAAGATCTTATGCGCGAGACATACTCAATTCCGATCATGTTCCCTTTACCTATAAACAGGATCAAACAGTAATAAGTACCTACGCATAAACTACTTATTATGTTAATAAAAAACTTTACGCTACAGTACTGACCCAGTAAACATGTCTGCAAAAATAGTTAGTCGATAAATTGTCATCCTAAGAATTACGAGCCTTCTATAGAAACCAAGGCTTCCTTCGACTTGCGCCAGATCGACCTTCTTTTTTTCTAAAACTCAACTTGCATTTTCTCGGAAATTTTGTAGATGGTTTCTGGGTGAGGCTTAAAATACTGTGGTTCATAGTTTTGCTACTGCTTGCACACACCTGTGGTGACGTCGATACGATACGATATTCATAGCAATGTTGAAGACTCCATTGTATTACAGAGCTTAAGGACAGAAAGATAGATTTGCATCACTTACCTGTAAACATACCTATTTGATTATCACATAGTCATGAGGGTACTCTCACAAATCATTACATTTTCCCTGACATATAAATATGAAATAAGTTTTAATTCACTGCACCTGTTAAGATAATAGTTAAATGAACAATGTTCAATGCTTATTTTGTTTAATTTATGAAGGAACATTTAATTAAATAAAGTTTAACTCATACTACTTCGTTTTATTTCAAAAATCTTGCCAAACCATACAGGAATTCTTAAAATGTAATAAATAAATAACTTAAAGTTACCATTTCTAGGGGCCAGTTGTTAAATATAGATAAAATGTTAACATATTTCTGCATTCTCCTAGAATTTTTAAGCAAAACACGAAACTATCATAACACATTCACAAAATATTAAAAAGTACATAATATATAGGCATAACTTTTACATAATTAAATATCAATCTTAACAGTTTTAATCCTTCACTATGTGCCAGCAGGCAATTAACTTATAAGTTAAGCCTACAGCCAGAAACAAAAACAGAGATTATATCTCTTCAATGTCATTTATCCATATTAATAATAAGTTATTTCTTATCTGGTTTGGCGCCGCCTGAAAGAGTGCTTCTGAGATGAATGGACAGTATTCCCAATTTTAACGATGTGTTACCTACCTATCTATATAAATATTTATCTAATAGTTGCATGCAGTTGCAAGTGCTTGATTACAAAATCTTATAAAGCACATATTAACGACGAAAAAATAGCCTAGCTGTTCTGGCCACTCCTATTGCCGAGAAACCGAGGTAAGAGCGTAATTTTAGAGCCATTGCTTCTCTGTTACCTAGTTCTGCACGTCTTTATAATAACAGGAAGCACATAGAAAGGACCGCGGGACAAATGTGGATGTAACATGCCACGCGCTATCTATGAAGTAGCAGTTTGTTATATTTTTAATAGTTTAGTTTATTTGTGAGCCGCTATCGTTATTTTAAAAGTTTCTTGTCTACATCGCTCGCTTTAATGCCCAAGTAATTGGTAATAAATTTCAAAGCATCGTTTTGATCCAAAGTTTTTTTCCCGACTGGATTCTCTAAGAACCATGTTACTGATTTCGTGCCATTAGCAATATTAATAAACTTACAATATGGCGTTGTTGCACTTGGGCTATCTTTCGGTTTTTTTGGTGAAATTATAATTGTTTTAGTATTCAATGTGCTGGTATCTTTGACTTCTGCACCATTGCACCATAAAGTAAACTTGATACCGTACAAACCAAAAAGAACAGTAGCCTCGTGATAAAGTTGGCTCAAACTAATGAATTTATTGGTTTTATCCTTAATTATGACGCTACCTTGATTACCCGACACGCCAAATCGAGGTTTTATGTCTTGTAGAACTAAGTTAGCCCATGGGTTCGCAGGCACCTCTACCTCTTTTCTCCAAGTGATAACTAATTTTAATGAAGATCCTTTCAGTTCTTGAGTTTCCTCTATAATTACTGGTAAGGATGATGTGATCTCTTCCATGGGCCTAAGTGGCGCTTTAACAGTAGATTCAATAAATTCACGGTGTGAATTTATTATACGTAATATATCGCTTGACGTATTCACCGAAAAGTAAACGTTTACTTCGTCAGTTGGCACTAAATGGGCCTTCTTCCTTAACTTCTGAACTCTGTTAATGATTTCTCTAGAGAATCCTTCATCAAGCATATCTTGATCAGGCGTAACATTAAGCAGAATCAGGACATCGTTATCACTATGTGCTTCATACTGATCGTTGCCTTCAGCCTGAAATATGATCCTGACTTCGGACACGTCAATGCGCTGTCCAACTAGTTCCACAAATCCATCAGCGATAAGTTTTTCACATTGTTCGTTGGTTAAATTCTTCAATCCTTGTGTGACGGCTTTAAAATCGCCTTTAAGTCGAGCTCCAAGTATTTTATGATCTGGCTCTGCCCTTAACTTGATACCATATTTCTCTTTGTCGCTTGTTAAGTGTAATTTTTTTACATTCATCTCTTCTAAAACATATTTTTCCAAAGATTTTACATCTTCCAAGTAGACTGGGTCCTGATGGATTACTGTCATTTCTGGTAAAGGATATTTTATAGGTATGGTTTTCCTGTCCCTCAGAACCCTACCTAGCTCAATTACATTCTGCATCCTTTGAACGGCTCTTTCTATATCTGTGTCTACTAATTCTATTTTCGGATCCGCTATCATATTAAAATGCACACTTTCCAATGATGAGCCAGGTAGCAGCTGTCGTAACGTCTTATACATCAATTCCATAAGGAAGGGAGTGAATGGTGCCATCACTTTAATCATATCAAATAAAACACCAAATAGCGTATCCAAAGCCACCTGACAGTCTTTGACACCATTCTCGCCCTTTAGCCTCTTTCTATTCATTCTTACGTACCAATTGGTTAAATGGTCGATAAATTTCGTTAACCTCGGAACAACTGTATACAGTCTATATGCTGCCATTTCCTTTTTAACGAATCTGATTAGAGATTGTGTGAACGAGGCAATCCATTTGTCCATGACATTTTCTCTTACTGCCTGTGCATTAAATTTATAATCAATCTGCTCTTCTTGGACAATGCGTTCTACATTTTGCATTAGAAATCTGAAGGCGTTATACCACGGTAGAAATACATCTTTAATAATATCCCTTACACCTTCCTCTTTAAAGCGAAGGTTTTCCGCCTTTACTACGGGAGAATTAATAAGATAGAGCCTCAAAGCGTCTGCACCGTATTTTTTAACTACTTCTAATGGATCAGGATAGTTCTTTTTTCTTTTCGACATTTTCTGACCATCAGCTGCTAAAACTAAACCGCTAGCGATCAAGTTTTTAAATGGTGCCTTCTGATATAAAGCAGTTGACAGTACGATAAGAGTGTAAAACCACCCTCTGGTTTGATCGATACCCTCGGCAATAAACTGGGCAGGAAATATTTCTTCAAATTCTTTCTTATTTTCGAATGGGTAATGATTTTGTGCAAACGGCATAGAACCCGATTCGAACCAACAATCAAAAACTTCTGAAATTCTTTTTAAAGGTGGATATCCAGGTCGAGATGATGGAATTTCCAAATGGTCAATGCTTTCCCTGTGTAAATCTGTGACCTTTGCACCCGTCAAAGCTTCTAATTCAGCAATACTACCAATACACACCACCTCTTGTCGATCCTGAGACATCCACAAAGGAATTGGTGTACCCCAATATCTATTGCGGCTAATTGCCCAGTCGCGTGCATCTTTTAACCAATTCTTAAATCTTTTTTCTTTGACGTATTCAGGAACCCAATAAGTCTCTTCGCAAGATTTTAATAAGCTACCACTCATTTGTTCGACTCGCACAAACCAAGATGGTACCGCTTTATAGATAAGGGGAGTATCTGATCGCCAGCAAAATGGATAACTGTGTTTAACTTGACCAACTTGAATAAGTCGATTTCTAGCCTTCAAATTGGCAATAATGTTTTTGTCAGCGTCTTTAACATATTGTCCTAAAAAATCTTTAACCGGCATCATGAACCGACCACTTGGGTCAACAGGACAAATAATTTCTTGATCCCTCGTTATAATTCCAGCGGCAAGGCAAACCCTGAAATCATCCTCACCAAAGTAAGGTGCTTGATGTACAATACCTGTACCAGAATCATCTGTGACGTAACTATCGACCAACACTTGAAAAGCGTTAGAGCATTGTTCAACAAAGTAATCAAAAATGGGAGTGTATTTAATTCCCTTCAGTTTGTCTCCAGTGAATTTTTCAAGAACATCAAAATCTTGAACATTCTTAAAAACGACTGGAAATCTTGATTCTTGAAGAACATAACAATTACCAGTCGACTTCTCTTTTACTTTTACGTAAACCAATTTGGGATTCACACATAAAGTTAAGTTACTAGGCAATGTCCATGGAGTGGTGGTCCACGCAAGTAATGAAAAACCTTTTGATGTAGGGAATGATACTACTACTGCAGGATCTACAACATCTTTGTAGTTCTGTCCAGATTCAAAATTGGAGAGAGGTGTGGAACAGGCAGTGGAGAAAGGCATCACTTTGACTCCTTGATACACCAAGCCTTTATTGTAGAGTTCTTTGAACACCCACCAAATAGATTCCATGAATGATGGATACAGAGTTTTGTAATCATTCTTGAAATCTGTAAAACAAAAAAAATTATTGTCACTTAGCTTTAGGCAATAGCTGGAAAATATGAACTTTCATATTATAGGCAAACTTGCTAGCTAAAACAACCAACTGACAAGTCTAGCATTACATTATAGCACCATCCAATCGTGTTTTTTTAATTGTACTTTGTGACAATTATAAAAAAACACAATATAGTTAAGAATTTAATAATTTTCATGAATATTTAGAAAATTTGCCCTGTGTGTACTTCGAAATGTAAAGTTATTATTAACATTTTACAAAATATCACTACATAGTATAAAACAAAGTCGCCTTTTCTGTCCCTATATCCCTATGTGCGCTTAAATCTTTAAAACTACGCAACGGATTTTGATGCGGTTTTTTCCAATAGATAGAGTGATTCAAGAGGAAGGTTTATATGTATAATACATGCATCATATACTAAGGCTAATTTAGTATCAGCATTGCACCCTTGCGAAGCCGGGGCGGGTCGCTAGTCTAGTATAAAAGCGAAATCTAGAGGAGTCAAAATCTTAAAAACCTAATAAATAATTTGGTAGCCTCACCAATCCATCGTCCCATTCGTGTAATACTTTTTTCCCATTCATCAGCATACTTCATAACTATCTTACGACATTCAGCATTGTAATTGGCAATGCCCATTTTTTCAACATCTTCAGGTCCTTTGATACCTAAAGCTTTATCAATTTCAAACTCAACGGGCAATCCATGGCAATCCCACCCAAACCGCCTTTCTACGTGATATCCCTGAGAATAAAAAAATATTGTTTTCTAAGACTACATTACTATTAATAAGGTAAGTATAGAATTTTATACTGAAGATAAGTTTAGGATAACAAAAGAATTGTTTGAATAGTCATTTTTAAATACTATTTCATACCTGTTGGTGTGCATATCTTGTGACAACATCCTTAATAGTTCCTGCCAGGATGTGGCCATAATGTGGTAAACCTGTGGCGAAGGGAGGCCCATCGTAGAATGAATACCTGATAATGTAAATACAGAAACAAATTTAAATACTATCATCATTAGGCTAGTCAGTTCACACATTATCTATATTATTTATTCCACTTTAGGGGCAAACTAGCATACAACCACCTGATGTGACACGGTGGATGTGTGGAGTATTAACTCAATAAGAAAGTACAAATCATAAAGTGAAATTTTATTATTACTTATTTTACATTTGAAAACTATATGTACCAAATGGTTAATGAATGTTGTACTGCTTGCTAAAATAGAAGTACAACACCACACTTTAAGACCTTTTGCTTCTTCTTCTCTCGTGTTGATGTAAGACCATGGCCAGATGATATCATACAAGAGACTCTTTGCTCATCATCATCATTTGATTGGACATTATTATATCATGCGGTTTGTGTTTAGTATCAAAGGCTCAATATCATAAAAATGCAACTGATAAAGCCTTTATCAGCTGTAACATGTTCAACTCTCACATATTTTATTGTCCGGTCAAGTAATTCAAAATCAGAAATTGGTGGTAATTATTTTATATATGACATGGCAGTGCGGTCCATGTGTAATTTGATACATATGCTAACCCTGTATACAATAACATGTGTTTTTAGTAGGTATCTATTCTATGTGAAAGGACCTCAAATACAATAAGTATACAAAATTGTATTGAAAATAGAAAACCAATCGCGTAAATACTACTACTATTGCCGTTAAGTCAGTCAAATTATGTTAAAGTTATACAATATTGTGAAATTTGAGCAGACTTACTATGCGATTCACGTAAGTTGATAACTGTCATAATGACATTTTGATTCCCGTTGCTTACTTCATTGCATAAAGTAAGGTCAGCAAATACATTTTTTTACCTCACTATTCCATCTGAGATAAGTACATACAATGATAATTACGAAATAAACTATCGGTTCTTTTTTATATTTATTTATTTTTAATCGGCCGGTAACACTTCGATGCCGCTTATTTTATCGTTTGCACTGTTATCGGAGCCGCACGAACAATTTCACGTGCTCGTGAATGTACCACTGTGCCTTCCCTACTCATTTTAAGCAAATTAAACTGTACCTAACAAAATAAACTTATCAAAACAATAACAAAAGTCTATAACAAACACAATGTAACAACAAAAGTCAACAAGGACGCAACTAAATGGAGAAAAATCGGAAATATATATTAATAGCTTTGGAAGCGTAACTAGCGGCACACTATGACACCAATCAATTATGAACTATTATTATAAACTATTACTAAGAAAATATGTTATGTATTTAAGAAAAGAAAATAAAAATTAAGTCGGTGTTACCATTACAGGTATGAACCTATCCGACCCGCCGTAAAAATTTTGTTGCTAGCTGTACAATTTTGATGAGTACGGAATGAAGTTGCCGCGAACGCGATTATCTTCTTACTTGAATCGCATAGTAATTCAGAACACGCAGTCACCATCTGGTTACATTACATGTATGAATTGTATCCCACGCCACTAGTACGTATTTTATTGCACCACTTTTGTAAATGAATGCAAGGTTAAAATGTTATATTGCATCATTGTGAAACAGTACAAATGTTAATATAAAAATAGGAAGCCTGAATTATTCTAAAATCGTAACTAACCTAGGTTTATTTTTTGACTGTTTCAGACAAGTTTGAAATGCATCAATTTCTTTCCAAAACTTAAGAATATTTTCCTCTTCCTTCGGAAAATTAATATTTTCAGGTACTCTTTCCAATTTTAATGCCATGGTTAATTTTTTATAATTATTTTTTCTTGTAACCGTCACTATTTCCACATCATATCAATTCACCATCACACACACTGACATGACACACACTACACACAGAATTACACACACATACCACACATACTTATACAGGTCAGTGCACACACTGCACACACACCACTACAGATACAGGCACGTTTACTATGTCCGCGACGGCGCAACCGCGTCTCCCGCGACCTAAAAATCGACCTTTGCGCATATATGACGCGTCGCGTGGGGCCAATTTACCATGAAGCTAAAGATAAACATGGAGGCCAAACCGGGAAGAACAGCTTGATCCAAATACCTACATGTCTGTATCTCACTCTCTGTGGGCCGACTTCTCTTTCGTGTATTTGTACAATAGACCAGTGCAGATAGCTATGAAAATGGTAAAAAGTAAAAGAAATTTATAGTAGGATGAAACCTGTTGTAAAAGGAAGAGAATATAATAAAAATGATAGGAAAAATAAATTACGGGCGATCTGAGCTCGGGAAGGGGGGAGGGGGGTGAGTCTTAAGGGTAAAAACGGTTTATCTCGATTTCCGGCAAAACTACAAGTCCTATGGAAAAAAGTTAAATGACAAAGTTGTAGGTAATAAAGAGACCTACAACTTTTCTATTTACACTTTTTTTACATAACCTCAAAAAGTATGTGAAAAATTCAAATAATCAAGTTTTTGGTTTTTTATTTTTATCTTAAGCAAAACAAATTTGTTTTCCACGAAATTTGGTGAAAACTTAGCTTTTTATGTCCCAAAGACACTGTAATTTTTTTGATTTGAAATACTCTTTTTTTCAGCTTATTTTGACTAAATATCGAAAAACCACCCCAATTTTCAATCGAAAAATCTCACGTCAAAATATCAGCTTTTTAAAAAAAGACAAAGAGTTTTTTGTTCTTTGAAATCTCTTCTTTCTGATAATGTAAAAATATATATACATTGCTATGGTAAATGTTCTCAGAAAATGCAAAGAAGAAAAACTCGAAATCGAAATTAACATTTTTGTATTTAGTCATTTCCTCGTTGAGGTGGGATGAAAAGTTACATGTTGCACTATAACTTCATGGTTGCATTCGAGTGCAAAGATTTTTCACCTTGTGCTCTTTTGATTCCCTCGCTAAAGCTCAGGGTTCTATTTTGTGAATCGCTCGCTGCGCTCGTAATTTAAATTATGAACCCTTCGCTTGCTCGGTCATCAAAACTGAGCACGCGAAGGGTTCTAAAAATTGAACCCAGATCTTTAACGAGGGAATCAAAAGTGCGCAAGGTGAAAAATCTTTGCACTCGAGTGTAACTATGAAGCTATAGTGCAACACGTAACTTTTCATCCCACCTCAGCGAGGAAATGACTAAATACAATAATCACAAAATAGAACCCTGAGCTTTAGCGAGGGAATCAAAAGAGCACAAGGTGAAAAATCTTTGCACTCGAGTGCAACCATGAAGTTATAGTGCAACATGTAACTTTTCATCCCACCTCAACGAGGAAATGACTAAATACAAAAATGTTAATTTCGATTTCGAGTTTTTCTTCTTTGCATTTTCTGAGAACATTTACCATAGCAATGTATATATATTTTTACATTATCAGAAAGAAGAGATTTCAAAGAACAAAAAACTCTTTGACTTTTTTTAAAAAGCTGATATTTTGACGTGAGATTTTTCGATTGAAAATTGGGGTGGTTTTTCGATATTTAGTCAAAATAAGCTGAAAAAAAGAGTATTTCAAATCAAAAAAATTACAGTGTCTTTGGGACATAAAAAGCTAAGTTTTCACCAAATTTCGTGGAAAACAAATTTGTTTTGCTTAAGATAAAAATAAAAAACCAAAAACTTGATTATTTGAATTTTTCACATACTTTTTGAGGTTATGTGAAAAAAGTGTAAATAGAAAAGTTGTAGGTCTCTTTATTACCTACAACTTTGTCATTTAACTTTTTTCCATAGGACTTGTAGTTTTGCCGGAAATCGAGATAAACCGTTTTTACCCTTAAAACTCACCCCCCTCCCCCCTTCCCGAGCTCAGATCGCCCGTAATTTATTTTTCCTATCATTTTTATTATATTCTCTTCCTTTTACAACAGGTTTCATCCTACTATAAATTTATTTTGTCTCAAAGTCTATCGGCACTGGTCTACAATGTTGCTATCTTCTTATTAGTATCTCCTAGTAAATTATAGAAATAGACCATACTAACCAAAATTGCAAGGAAAATGATTTATAAATAACTCTATAGTTCGACTACGATTATTAATGTGGAAATTGAAAAAATTTTATGCCATTTATTATGCATGATTGGGTTGTTGAATCAGGAAATCAGTGAATTAAATTCCCATTGTCTATGGATTCAGTACGTAATGTGGCAACATTAGTACTACATGTCAACTATAAATAAACAATATGGCGGTTGTTTATTATTGTTTTGGTTTTTAACATATTTAAAGTTAATTATAAGTATAAACTCAAAAAATGGTGCAAAATTGTATAGTGCGTGGTTGCGGTAGTACGTGGCATCAAGGATGTGATATAAAATTCCACGCGTAAGTGTTTAAACTTGTTTAAATGGTGATTTCTTGCTTAGAAGGTTATCATACTTAGAAAGAGAAGTCGGCCCACAGAGAGCAAGATAGTAAATACAGACTGAGCATCAAGTAGGTATTGGGAGTGAGGCCTCCATGTTTATCTACTATAGCTTCATGCAATTTACGTGCCGGTATCTGTACCTACCGTAGACAGAATAGTATATAGACAAGGCATTAAAATGACAATGACAATCAGAGAGGGACGCTCTTATACAAATTGATGGTAAGAGTAAGCGAGACGGACATAATGTCTGTTGTCCTTATCTGCGTACCAGGGTATTTTTGACGTTTTGGAGCCTGGGCTCCAAAAAGTCAAAACTGACACATACTATCCGACTAAAATGAGAAGTAACGGAGCCTAGAAGGACGGTCGAATCTGATGGGTCGATTTAAAATATTATCATAACCACGAGGTGGTGTTCGGTATGTAAAAGCTAAAGTTCCCCAATTTCCTTTGAAAAATATACAGCTGTCAAATTATAAACTGAGAATGCAGTGTGGATAAATATAAGTGTACCTACCCATAACACAATAAAACACCTGAGTTATGTTCCTCCTACTTTCTACTATCCTACAAATATTATAAATATGAAGATTAGTAAAGATGTTTAGATGTTTGTTACTCAATCACATGGGTAGGGTAGGTAATGCCGCGAGCAACAGCTAATTTATAATATTGTCCAAAGTTTACGCTAATTTCATATATTATTGAAATAAAACTATTTACAGTTTTATTTCAACAGCTAGCTTACACAACGAAAAACGACTTAGAAAAAGTTACTTTGTGAGTGTTTGGTGGACTAGCGCCGGTGTCATTTGCTTTTTTTTATATACCACTTAGGTGGCAGACATGGCCCACCTGATGGGAAGCGGTCACCGTGTGCAATACCAAGGGCATTACCCACGCGCTGCCGACCCTGAAGGTAAAGGGCCTGGGTAGGAAAGGGTGGGGAGGCTAGGAAGGGGCGGGGAGGAGGAGGGGTACAGTGAGTTCTGGATACCCTACTTACCGCCGGAAACACAACACGATGGTTATTATGGCCGTGGTCTTCTGTAGAGCGTAGATACTTCCCCAGTCGGACACCTCATTTCGGACGGGACGTACCTTCGTGTCGTACCTCACTACAGCTTTCTCAAATCTGGCCAAACGATTACGGCAGATATCTATGGTCAGCTACTGTAAACCATGAAGGAAAAACTAGCTACTAAACAACCGAGATTGATCAATCGCTTTAGGCCACTGCTGTTTCATTCGTATACCTTTTCGTATTTAGATCATTTTTTCGTACTCTACTTCATGAATGAGATGTTATCACCATACATTACGGGTAAAATTCATAACCTGGCAAGTTTAAAAAACTATTGCCATCACTCTCGGGTGAACTCTGACAGCGCGTCTATTTCCTTCTCTGTCTACGGTACCTACTATAAGCTCTACCATGAAGCTCGTGTGTTCGATTTCTTCGTGTCGGTTCGTGTTACGGTTCGTGTCAATCGTGTGTTAGGAGTAGCACTGAGGACTAGGCATGAAGCTATAGATAAACATCGATAAACATGGAGGCCGCACTTCCAATACCTACTTGAAGCTCAGTCTGTATTTACTATCTTGCTCTGTGTGGGCCGACTTCTCTTTCTAAGTATGATAACCTTCTAAGCAAGAAATCACCATTTAAACAAGTTTAAACACTTACGCGTGGAATTTTATATCACATCCTTGACGCCACGTACTTACCGCAACCACGCATTATACAATTTTGCATCATTTTTTGAGTTTATACTTATAATTAACTTTAAATATGTTAAAAACCGAAACAATAATAAACAACCGCCATATTGTTTATTGATAGTTGACATGTAGTACCAATGTTGCCACATTACGTACTGAATCCTTAGAAAATGGGCATTTAATTCACTGATTCCTGATTCGACATCTATGGCAGTCGTTACGGGTAGTTGGAGCCCACAAAAGTCCAACCAGTTTAACTTGGAACTTCGATATCGCCATTGGTCATAATGACCATTGGTTGTGGAGGTCAGATGGCAGTCGCTCCACAGAAAATATCGAAGTTCAGCCGCAACACAGTTAGACTGGAAAGCTGACCTCAACTAAGTGGGGAAAAAGGTTCAGAGAATGGATGGATTCCTGATTCGACAACCCAATCATGCATAATAAATGGCATATAATTTTTCAATTTCCACATTAATAATCGTAGTCGAACTATAGAGTTATTTATAAATCATTTTACTTGCATTTTTGGTTAGTATGGTCTATTTCTATAATTGACTAGGAGATACTAATAAAAAGATAGCAACATTGTACAAATACACGACAGAGAAGTCGGCCCACAGAGAGTGAGATACAGACATGTAGGTATTTGGATCAAGCTGTTCTTCCCGGTTTGGCCTCCATGTTTATCTATAGCTTCATGGTAAATTGGCCCGACGCGACGCGTCATATATGCGCAAAGGTCGATTTTTAGGTCGCGGGAGACGCGGTTGCGCCGTCGCGGACATAGTAAACGTGCCTGTATCTGTAGTGGTGTGTGTGCAGTATACATACATACGATATGAAACCACTACAAGTAAAAAACTCGCATAAGAAACGAATATTTACGCACGAAGACAAAATCAATAAAATATTAAATTATACGCCTTTCACTTAATATTCTCTTTGCCTTAAATACGCAACACACACACTTTCGAATGCTCTATAATAAAGCTAAGTGCCAAAAGCTATAGAATCGTTTAAAGGTATGGAATGGGGTTTCAGGATTATGGACACGCATGTTGCAAGACTTGCAAGCTGCACCAAGTTACAAATTTTATTTTAAACCTAGTTTTTAATTACATTGTTAGCTTATTATGTTTAGGTTAAAAATAAACAGTTTTTATTACGTTAAGCGAAAAAGACTCGTATCCAGCGGCTAACAAAATAAAATTTTGCTTTTTTGTCTTGTCAACACTGTCAAATGTCAAAGGACACTGACTTAAAACCGCTCATAGATAATAAACCGCTTGAAAAAAACTTTGCTTGCTGTTTACGTGACGTAAATAAAGTTATTTGATCATACAAAATAATTATTACATTTTAGTTTAAATTTAAATTCACTACGAACTAACTAATTCTATTTAGGTATTAGCTCTACGCCTTAAAGTTACTATTTTATATTTCAGCGCTATTGCAATGGATTGTCATTGGTTAAAGTTAAGTCCAAGGTGATGTCGGAGCTATTGTACATTGAATGAATTGATCAGGAAAAAGCGCAGTACAACTGAAATAAATGCGTTCTCTTTTATTTTCAGTTTGAATAAAGGTTTGGCCTGTATAAACAAATTAGATGAGACTAGATTTGAACAGTTTTTGCGCCGTATTGTAACGAAATTGAAGCTTCAAGATTCAGAAATATTTACTGAAGAAGAGAGAAATAAGTTGGAAAAAATATTTAACATTGATAAAGAACATCTTATATTGAGCATAAAAACATTACAATACATATTTATTAGAATATTAAAATATATATTTATGCCAAGTAATCTAAAAAATGATCTCAAAACCATAGGACTGAATAATGATAAAGCTGATTCAATAGTCAAAGTGTGGTCAACTGAAACAAGGACTACTCTCAATGAAATTGGTGCAATACCAATTGATTTGTCTGATTCCTTAAATTTTTCTTGGAAATTAAATGCAGAATTGAGTTCAGATTTTCGTAAAAAGTGCAAGGTGCCAAAAGCATACTTGTCAGTATCTAGACAAAGTGATGAAACTGAGATGGAACTCACTCATGCAGACCTCTATTCAATGTTCCTTCAATTTGAATCTATTCAGAATGTATTGGATAACTTGATAATGAAAAGTTGAGCTCAAAGTTGCTATGATAACCTACTATTACAATAAATTTTATATTGAATATTAAATTTTCTTTTCCTGAAAATATTCTAAGACTACTATTTTACTTCATTGTATTCTGTGACATTACTCTTTAAGGATACTTGTAATAAAACTTGTCATTTTATGTATTATGATAAAAATAAAGTTGTGGCTCCCGAACAATCCTTTTCAGGGGGTATTCCAGTCAGCCAATACGCTCATACTGGGCCACTTGAGGCTGTCCAAAAGCCAAAATTCTTACGAACTAATGGAAACGAAATGATGTTTTCAAATTTTTTATTTTAAATTGAAGCCATGATTCTTAGGTAAAGTTAGCATACTAAGTGCTTCAAAATATTATTTAATAATGTGATAGAGTAATCTAAGCTCACCTGAAAGTTGTCACATGTGCTGATTAATGGATTCTGGTGCATGATTTTCGCTCGGGGTTTGAATGGAACGTCGGACGGTAATCGCTCCCGTAAAAGCTATAGCAAAGGAGGAGTAGTAGAGGCTGGAGAGGGAACCCAAAACACCAAAGTGCAAGCTTAAGAAACGACTGGGCTTGACGCCCGGACGAAAAAGAATTACACAATTTAAAAACAACGTATTGTTTTAAGGCCATCAAAATATTGTATTTGTATAGGAATTTTAGATATCATGTATGGTAACTCGTAACACTCCTTAAACTACCATTCCAGTCCTCGGTGAAATAACAGAATGAAAGATAGTAGGGTGCCTTTGGGGCCCAACCAAAATCTTCGGGACCCATGTCAACCTCAACTTGCAAGCTGTAGAGCAACCAAAAGCAACCTTAGATTAATAAAGTCACAAACAGAACATGCTGTAGATCAGACTACAGATAAAAAAAATACAATTTTATTGTAATATAAGCTGAAGAAAGCAAAATGCAATGATATATAAATAAAAAATTGTTTCATTATGTACATATTATTTTCTTTATTATTATTAATGAATAGCTTCTAGGTAGAGTGTGATTATTTAATGTGTGTATATGGCATTTATGACAATATTAAATTGTAATATTTTCATATTGGCAACAACAGTCTATCTATACGTCAGAGGTTTTGGCAGCCCGCGGGTGAACTATTTTCTTCATTGTTGACCTTTCCTAAATCTTAGGTGTAATTATTTCATCATTAGACGTACTCTGGCTGCACCCTTATTATCTAGTATACATATTTAGTCAAAGTTTCGACGATGGATTCCGAAGATGACACAAAGGATGATGTGGATTCGGGGAATGAGTCTAGCGGAGACGATGTCGACTTTGCAATGGACGTTGAGACACATAATACACGAGAACGACAAACAGAGATTGACGATTATCGATACGAGGTGTTATCTACGGAAGAAATTGTTCAGCATATGGTTGACTGCATCAAAGAAGTGAATACTGTTGTCGAGGTCAGTATGTTAGTGGTAAACAATGGCCTAATCGAATGAGGTTACTCGTACACTGATGTACTTTAGTACGCTCTTTTGTGTCACATTCTAATTTATTTTGTGCCAGATATAATGAAACGTTCTCATTTTATCCCCTTGCCACAGGTACCTATAAAATTGTTTTAAACCAACTTGTTGGGGTGATGTTACTTGTGCTCTATAAACCTAAATAAGTTGGAAAACAAAGATAAATACATTATCATGTCCTGTTCAATTAATTTTTTGTATTTCCTACATCATAATACATGTATGAACAAGAATTCCATTGATGATTACTTTAAATAGAGTAGGTATGATTGATAATTTTGTTAAGAGTATCTAATTCTTGTTTGAAATCAGTGACTCATATCAATGATGACTGTTTGGCATAAAGTATACTAAAACTTTTAGAATTTATTGCTTGTTTTGTTATTAACAGCAGTATATCAGTTGTTGATAGCAAAATACTATAATAAAAGTTTTTTTTTTCTGTTTACACTTAGGTATAAACAAGAATAGATCTTTTACCATCTCATAAAAATACATACCTACAATAAAAAATAAATCTTATTGATAAGGATATTTGTTCATAAATAAATAAATAATTTCTGTAATAATAAAAAATTCAAATTACAATTTACAGAGATTCTAATTAGAATTATTTTACAATTCCCAAATGGCATTTGTAAAATACATCCAATTAGAATCTTTTTACATTCACCTAACGTTTTCAATTGATTACTTGGACTTAGCCTATTTGAATTGATCTGGGTGTTTGTATGTATAATTATGTATGTATTTACAAAAAAGTGTATAAGTATGTCTATCTGCATTCTAGAAACCTTTGAGGAAAGACGTTTAGAAGACTTTGGGTCTTTGGACTTTGGTTTAGAGAGAAAAGAAAGTGTAGAATGTCGTAGAATATTTATTTATTTAAGATCTTGTTCTAGATCCCAGCTACAACAACCCGCATATTGCTAAACCATTTTAAATGGGATAAGGAGAAGCTTATGGAAAGATTCTATGATGGTGACCAAGACCAGTTGTTCTCTGAAGCTAGAGTCATAAATCCTTTTAGAAAACCAGTCATACAGAGGCCAAAGGTAACAGTAAGTGACATATTGTTTTTTTTATAGTGTTGCTGTAAATTTTCAGTCTCGGATTCATATATAGGGTCACAACTTGTACTGTTACAGGTCCTATACATTTACTATAGCATGGTTTATTCGCTGGTTTCATATGTATTTAGATAAAATTTACAAAGCAATCTGAATATTTATTTTTTATTCACAATGGAGCATTATTTTGGTTCTGTATTGGTAGGGTTTCCTTACTAAACTGACTTTTCATGTTTCCTTCAATGAAATTAAGTCAAACCTTATTGAATGAAAGGGGAGAACTGGGGAAATGGATGAAGTGCAAGCATCGCGGGCGGAGCGTCATTCTGGCTGCTGGTGTACATGCAGGAAATGATAATACTAAATGAAATTAACTGACTAAATGAAATAATACTAAATTGTATTTAACCCAGTTTAGTTTTACTTGGCCACATTTATCTTCATTGTGAATTAAACAAATATCCAAAAATCTTAATAGATTTAATTTAAGTATCACTAGTGAAAAAACTGATATATTAAATGTATGGGCACTGCATAAGTATGAACATAGGAACCTCAAAACTAAAAATTGTAAAACTAGTGTTTTTTTTTAAATCTTATTTCATGTCATTGTATAATATTTTTACGCAATATGTTTATGATGAAATAAATTGAGATGCCTTATTGATGTGGGTAAATATAAAACTCTCACACGAACATCCTGTAAAAATATGAGTTTCTATTTTGTTATGACCTTATAAAATGTTTTCCCATTTGCACCAAATATTACTTTGACCTAAGTCTTACCCATTATAACCTGTAGTTTATTTAGAATATGCAATAGGTTACAGATAAAAACAGCTGCCATCAGTATTATAACAAAAATATTTACCAAACCACCTTGAACCTTCAATGTAAATAGTTATTTTAATTTACTCCTATTTATACTACCTGTACATTTGACTATGTAAGTTATTGTGAAATATAAATATTTCTGTGTCTATGACACAAATATTTAATTAAATATAATAACAGTTTTACACTTATAACTCAAAAACATGTTTTTTTTTGCATAATTAGAACTGATGCTCACTATACTGAACACCGATTCGCAACGCGCCTTTGTTCTGAACAGATTACTGAACGGATTTTGATGCCGTTTTTGCTACCAGAATAGTCTTGGTGGGATTTAAAATCTGCCGCATGTTCGATCGTAATTGGTCAAGTAGAACCAGAGATATGACATACCTAATGACCAATAACGATGACCGACCTCCGCGCGGGTGGAGCCGCGGACATCAGCCAGTTTATACTATTTCTTCCAATGTGTTCAAAATCATGGGTGTGATAGAAGAACTTCTTATATTGTTTCAGTTGCCCAGACGGATATCAACATCAGGAACAGAAGAGTGTGAAATATGTTTTTCAATTCTACCAACTTCTGTAAGTGGTATTTGTTTTTATCCCGCGAATACATTCCTGTGTGTGCGAGGATATGATTAGTATAGTACAATTATTTGCCCTGAGCCGACATCGAATCCGCAATCTTACGCTCAGCAATAGGCATGACCCTGCGGTAGGCATCCGATAAGAAAGGATTTCCCGAAAATGTACCCCCAAAGGGGTGAAAATGGAGGGCAAAATTTGTATAAGACAACGCGGTTCCTTAGTCCAATCAACCTCATAAACATTCTTTAACACAATAGACGACAAACGTGTATAATATTTTATTGAAATTCATCTCCTAACGGGGTTAAATCGGGGTAGAAATTTATTTTGAGGGTGTTTTGCTTCGATAATTGCTTGATACCCCCTGAGTGCTTTTGATCTAAATTACATTTTATTTTGACCGTTGAAGTTGGTGCCAAGCCAAATAGTAAACGTAAGTCACTTTAAAAAGAACTTTTGGTGGTAATACGATACGATACGGGCGAAGCCGTGGGCGCAAACTAGTGATTAATAAAAATGAAGACTAGTAATATTACACCAGTTGAGGTTAACCTAGGTAATAATGAGAAGTTGTTTGAAATAATTTAAATGAGGAAGGATATAACTATAATATTCTATAATGGGAAGTCCGAAACAAAATGTTAATCTGACCTCCCATGCCCCTTAGTATAGATTGTAGACAAGTTTATCATTTACATTAAAAAAGAACTAAGTTCATTTATTTGTGTCAATTATCTTACTTTTATAGGTACTATATTTTATTGAACTCTATTTTATGTGAAAGTTTTGAAAGGACTGATGTTCGTCAATCACGCCAGAACGACTGAACGGATATAGAAGAATTTTGGCGTACTAAATATAGTTTCTGCAAACGCTACATTTTAGTTAGGTATATTGCTTTGGCAGTAAAATGTTGATGAAGCTACATGTAATGTATGTAACACACCTATGCGTACCTAGCCTACTTGCTTACCGTACCTAACTTACGGCTTCGCTTGTGATATATTTAGGTCCCCCGGCACCCATTGAATCCATACGAAATTTATTAGTTAAACAATAATACTCGTATTATTATAGAAATTACTACTCCGCCCCCTAAGTAGTAGCGTGATGATACATAGCTTCTCGATAAATGGGCTATCCAACTCCAAAGTAATTTTTGAATTTAAATCAGTTCCTGAGATTAGCGCGTTTAACTAAACAAACTTCAACTGTGTAATAATTAGTGTAGATTATTATTTTGTCGTGCTTTCAAACATTTACAGATGATGACGGGTCTGGAGTGCGGCCACAGATTTTGCACACAATGTTGGTGTGAATATTTAACTACTAAAATAATGGAAGAGGGCCTAGTAAGTATATTTTGTCTTACGATTTAGTTCATAACTAAAGATTCACGATTCAACAAATGGCTCACAGGCAATCATCATCACATGATGCCCACGGCCACTTTTTATCATCGCACCGCTCGCCACAGGCAGGGAATTCATCCTCACACATTGCATCCGCCTGCAGTGCGCACTGTAAGGTTTGAAAGAAATTTTATTCCGCGCACGCTTAGGCTGTGGAATGATCTCCCTGCCGTGGTTTTCCCTAGCGACTACAATATGGGGTTCTTCAAGAAGGGCATTAGAAGGTTTTTGCGGGGTCGGCAGCGCGAGTGTGATGCCCCTGGTGTTGCACGCGTCCCTAGGCCACGGTGACCGCTTCCCATCAGGTGGGCCGTGTGCTTGTCTGCCACCTAAGCGGTATAAAAAAAAAAAAATCGATTGAGTGTACAGGGCTCTACCTTTAGGGCTTAAGCCAACCTCACCTGTTAGTTCAAGATGTGAGTCAATTTACTATTCAAGTTTGTACAGTCAACAACAAAAGTAGATGACGATTGGACAGAATTGAAACTTGAAAATCTTTATGAAAAATACTCTTGAAAATTTGAAAATTATTTACTTTTGATTTTACACTGACTATACATATTGATGCCGATATTGTTACAAAGGACCCAAACCAAGGTCGCATGCAAGTCCAATGTAACGATAAACGAGGTTCTTGCACAGGCTTTCCTTTCAAAGTTGATGTATTGATAAATCTATCTATACTATTATAAAATTGTAAAGTAACTGTGTCTGTACATTGACTATATTTATTAATAAAATACTTGGGTTATGTTATATGAACGATTCTGAACACGAAAATATTTTTTTCTGTTGTCTTGTCTGTTTGTGCGTGGATGATGCAAAAACTACTGAACGGATTTTGTCAGGTCTAGGTCAGATTTAGAATCTTGCGTATGTTTGATCACAATCGGTTAAGTAGAACCGGAGATACACAAAATGTGAATACCGACATTCACGCGGGCGGAGTCGCGGGCATTGCACCATTGTCAATTCATCATCATCGGAATATTTACTACCTGTTACTACTTAGCGTTTATGTTGTTGATTTATATTCTTGTTTGTAAAAAGATAATATCGGTATCTTATGAGCCTTAAGTAAAGTTTTCTTGACGGTTAGAGCATTTTTTTTAATTTACGTCTCTTTGTGACGTATCTTTGTGGTTTGTGACAGTGCAATAGAACTAAAGTTTTCCATTGTGGACGTCTTAAAGTTAAAAAAAGTATATTAATTACCTAATTTCGTAAGCAAAGATTTTTTCATGGTTCAGTGGTAGCAAGTAGTGCGACTACTGTGAATGCGGTCTTAAATTCTAGCTCGGGCAAAGTGTTATTCTATACGTATATCACGATAAATCACAGTTGACGCAACTGCTGAAAAGTGTCGACAACTAATCCAACTACAGACCTTCGATATCGTTTGCGGATTGTAGAGGTCAGATGGTAGTCATTTATTGAAAAAGCCTATCTATGCCCGCGTCTCCGCCCGCGTGGAGTTGGATGTTCGGCCATTTCGTTTCTACTGAGATCTC
The DNA here is from genome assembly GCA_963576445.1 of Lithosia quadra. Taxonomy (NCBI): domain Eukaryota; kingdom Metazoa; phylum Arthropoda; class Insecta; order Lepidoptera; family Erebidae; genus Lithosia; species Lithosia quadra. Next base: position 5,592,206 of record OY754891.1, read on the forward strand.
CTCACAACTGTGTTGGGCAAAGGTTCGAAGAATGATGACTATTTCTTGATTTATTTTGAATGTAATTTTCACCAGGGTCAGACAATAGCGTGCGCCGCGCATGCGTGCGACATACTAGTGGACGACGCGACCGTCATGCGACTGGTGCGCGACCCGAGGGTCAAACTCAAGTACCAACATATTATCACCAATAGTTTTGTTGAGGTATGTACTGAATAAAAAAAAACGTTTACGCCGACTTATTTTTTTGTGTTAACAATTGTATGTTAGTACTTAGTACTATTTGTATCTTGCGGTTTTACCTACAGATAAAAGTAGCCTTTGTATACTCGTAGAAGATAATAACATAGGCTATTTAGAATCTCATTACAATCTCTTTAGTTTTAGCGTGAATGACTAACAAATATACTGACTCCAACATTCTGACTTAAGTCAGTTTTATGAAAAGTATGTATGTTATACTTTTCATAAAACTGTAACTTTTCAGCAATAAAACAAAACTGTATGTTTGTTTATTCAAGCGTCACACAAAACATACTGGACACATTTTTAAGAACATTTCCAGTGACTCGGAACTTATTATTAAAATTTTAATTGGTTTTTATTTTGTCACTCTACAATGATGGAAACAGGAAATATGAAACATGTTGTACGCGGTGAAGTCAGATAATTAAGAATATATTATAATATATCAATAATAATGAAGTGTTTTTACCATTATATTGTGCGCATCGGTTAATGAATATTGAAGGTTGTAGCTATTTATTATTTTAGAGTTTCAGTTTGGTGGTAAGTGACGATGTGGTCTACGTTTGCGTAAAAGGAACCTATTCACTCGTGACTTTAAGATTCTCCGTGTGAGGGAAATGCCTTTTGGGTCACCGTACACCCCGGCGCTATAAGACCTGAGACGGCGTGCGATTTTGCGGCACTCCGATGATCGACAGGAGTGGTATACGTGGGGATTTCCGTACGGAAACATAGATTCGGGCGGGGAGTTCTACTACTCCAGGTCCCAAAGTACTTATTGATTATGAATGCAAGTATTCCGCTTGTCCAGTGCAATCGCCTGCTTCGCTGGTGTCCGTCGCCGGACTGCAGTAACGCCATCAAGGTGGCGTACGTGGAGGCGTCGTCGGTCACGTGCCGCTGCGGGCACACCTTCTGCTTCGCATGCGGCGAGAACTGGCACGACCCCGTGCGCTGCTGTCTGCTCAGGAAGTGGATTAAGGTACGTAACGCTTCGCTACTGTGTAGCTTGAGACAAAAATCTGAACAAATTACAAAAGTTCGCGCATGTGCACTAAATGGCCTTAAAACTTGGGAGTTCTTACTCTTGTAACTAAGAATTCTCTTAGTTACAAGAGTATTATTCACCTGTTTTGATATTTCGGGGATCGACTTAAGATCGAGAATAGATCGAGATTGAATCTTGAACATTTTTTTTTTACTTATCTTTATTATCTTTATTACGAGAATTGGCCCTCAGGTGTGGCGAGTACCTACATAAAATCACGCAGTTTTCCCATTGGGTTAGGTAGCGACATCTTTCCACTTGCTACGATTTTGGCATACGCCTTTCGCTTCTTCGAATTTCATGTTTTCATACGGTTAAGCAAGACCGGCGAGTGCCGGCTTTGAATCACGAGTGTAGGGAGTTTTTTTTTATATAACATTTAGATGGCGGACTTGTACACGGGGTACCTGATAGGAAGCGGTTACCATGGCCTATAGACGTGTGCAACACCAGGGGGGTCACACTCGCACTACCGACCTTGATGATGGACATGTGATTCAATTCTAGAATATCCTCGCAGCAAACACAAATTTTGCTGCAAAATCAAATTTTGATGCAAGCAAAATATTCCCAGCAAATGTGCCCTTTTCGTGCCGGAGAGGTGAAAATACACTATTTAACTTTGTGCAGAAATGTGACGACGACTCGGAGACATCGAATTGGATAGCGGCGAACACGAAGGAGTGTCCGAAGTGCAACGTGACGATCGAGAAGGACGGCGGCTGCAATCACATGGTCTGTAAGAACCAGAACTGCAAGGCGGACTTCTGCTGGGTCTGTCTCGGGCCTTGGGAGCCACATGGCAGCAGCTGGTATAATTGCAACAGGTATAACATCATTTTGTTGATTTGATTATCATCCTTATAGCGATTTCGGTTTGTTTTGCTTGGTATGTCAGCTTCTCCAAAACGAAAACTTGTACCAGAGCCTAGTTTGTGGTTTAGCGGGTGAGGTGGACTTGCGCCTTGAATGTGTTGGTAAGTCCCTGTATACCCAATAACATCTTTGTGTGTATGTGTGTGTGTGTGTGTGTGTGTGCGTGTGCGTGTGCGTGTGTGTGTGTGTGTGTGCGTGTGTGTGAAAAGTGAAGGGAGCAGAATGACTAACTGAGCCCTTATTATGTTTGACAAATCGTACCGTAACCATCCACGTTCGAATTAGCCGACACATTTAGGTTGGTTTAGTTTTACACCGGTTCTTTTGTCTATATTAACGTATTGAAATCGACTGACTTCTCACTTTTCGACTGTGATTAGAAATCCATGTCAAACAGAATAATACCTCTGGTAACCGAGTAGGTTAGCTTATTGCAAAGCTACGCAATGCTAGCCAGGTAACTTCTGGCATGGGTTACTATGTACGGTCCCGGTTAATAGCAACTCATTTATGTCCCATTGCTGGGCACGGGTCTCCTCTCCTCTAACAAGAGACCTTAATACACACAGGCGGGCCTAATCCAGGTTGGTGGATTGGACATGTCCTTAGAATTTTTTCTAGGACATGTGGTTTTCCTCACGATGTTTTTCCTTCACCGTCAGCAGATGGTAAATCATGTGATTAACATATTCACATTGGTTCTGTCCGGCCGGATCGAACTCGATACCTCTCAGTAGAGGTCGCGTTCTTATACTACAGCTACTGTCGCATCCCGGTTACCATACGAAAATTCGTTACGGGTAGTTCAATAATCTGAACTTTAATATAACCAGTGTTTTGTGGTCCATTTGCTTCCAGTTTTAAATAATTTTGATTTTGACGTTTTGTAAGTGCCGCTTGAAATGGTCTATACAGAATAAATGATTTTTGACTTTGACTTTGACTTTGAAGGACAGAATGCAGTCGCTTTACGGGAAATATCAACGCTCGGCCATTTTTATCACAGATATGACGAGGACGAGGCAAAGGCGGCCCGCGACGCTCAAGAACGATCGCGTGCAGCGCTGCAGCGCTACTTGTTCTATTGCAACCGTTATATGAACCATATGCAATCACTGCGCTTCGAGTCCAAGCTCTACGCCTCTGTAAAGGAGAAGATGGAAGAGATGCAGCAGCACAACATGAGCTGGATTGAGGTTTGTGGGATGTTGAGGTAGGGCACAATCATACGCAACATCATTACAGCGTTAGTTCTAGCTGCATGGAATCTGGAGACCTCTCTTCTATTCTTTTCTTGATATCGCTTAGCTTTGCTTTTATGGGAGTGACTGGTATCTAATTTCGAGACGAAAATCTGCGCTAAAGCCTCATCCGTCAATCAATAGGTGAGGTTGGCTTGGACCTCATAGATTTTGGCCTCATATTTTTAATCATACTGGATTTGATAGCTCAGTTTATTAACTCACACATACTGCAAATTTCTGACATTCTGACTTAAACTTTATTTTGCGTCATGCGTTATACGCATGCATGCATCTTTACGTGAGCGACTGTACGTGAGCGCTGCACCTAAATCATTTCAATAAATTTATATTAGAGTCACACAACTCTTGACCGGTCAATAGTACTCTTGACTGCGACGACCATCAAAAATATTGTAAATACATTCACTAACCTAACCTTGTTTTGACTGAGTACCTAAACCTCACATTATAAAGAGCCTTCCAGACTTATGATCTTTTTTTGCAGATAAAAGTACGTTTTGACTTTGACTGCCTTACTGGTTAATAGTACTTTTAACCGGTTAAGAGATCTCACTGCAATATAACTAATAACATGTAATGTAATTGATTTTTAAAAAAGTACTATAATTTATGTTAAATTATTTCTAGGTGCAATTCCTTAAGAAGGCAGTGGACATTCTGTGCCAGTGCCGACAGACGCTGATGTACACGTATGTATTCGCGTACTACTTGCGCAAGAACAACCAATCGGTGATCTTCGAGGACAACCAGCGCGACCTGGAGTCCGCCACCGAGACGCTCTCCGAGTACCTCGAGCGGGACATCACTAGTGAGAACCTGGCTGACATTAAGCAGAAAGTCCAGGATAAGTATAGGTGCGTTCTACCATTGTGTTATTCCACGAGGCAAAAATCTTGAGCAAACGTCAAAAATTTCAATTGTGCATGCACTAACTGGCCGATAAAAAATTATTTCCACCTTCCATTTTCTGTATTTATATCATTGTGTGCAGAAATGTTAAATGTTAAATATCTAATAATAAAAAAACAGGTCTTTGAGCCTATGTTTAGTTCGCAGTTGTTTGACTTTCCGCTAAAGAGAACTACAAACTCGTAACATCATCAACATTTTGGAGCCCGGGATCCGTAAATCCATTTTATATTTGACTAATTTTGGTTAAAATGAGATCGACTGTCTCACGTCAACATTATAGCTAATAGGTATATCAATATTGATTTTTCAATCAATACACTCGTATACTAAGTTAATATGCAGCTCATATCTGTCGACGAACAGTATGTGGTAGTGGCTTGTAGTGTTGGGCTTTGTTTCAACTCATTGACGTGAAATCATATCAAAATATGTTAGTGACGTCATCATCATTGTATCCCCAGATACTGCGACAGCCGGCGCAAGGTGCTGCTGGAGCACGTACACGAGGGCTACGAAAAGGACTGCTGGGACTATACAGAGTAATCTTGCCTCTATACTACTCGTACATGACTTACATACACACACACATACACCCTGACACACACACAGACATACACCCTGACACACACACACGCGCACACACACACACACACACACACACACACACACACACACACACACACACACACACACACACATTCAGCAAAATTGTAATCTATGAAATTTGAAAATGAACACACGAGATTATTATTTCAAAGTTCATTTACTGTGAAACAGTAAATTTGTAACACATGTGCAATCATTATAGATGCCGGCTAACTTTTACTTGAATTTTATTCAAAAATATTAAATAAATGTCGTCATTCACTTATAAAGTAAATAAAATATTAAATAATAAATCTAAGAAATTCCATATCGTCTGAGTAAATTGTAACCTCCAAATTCATAAGAACCTTAAAGAGGGCTTTCATGTTGAAAGTTTGCCCTTTTCCATCCTTTTATGAATAAAATAATGAAATTCTTATACATAAACATAATAATTTTTACAATACATATTTTTTTGTATAATTATTTCGTTCAAATACTCAAAGGTATGGAAGGACTGACTCTATATATAAAGTGTCCCATGCTACCGAGTCAAACTGAGATAGCAATATTTTCTTCATGCACTAATATTACTTAACTTCAGGCTATTCTTTTGATCCATTACCCGGCTTTTGGCGTCCGACCAAGATCAACTTAGTTTTATAGAGCGTTTTCTCTATAGCACAATAGACTGACAGTTTGACATAGAGGTATCAAACTTTCAGTCCTAATGTACGTATGAGAGAACGTTCTACAATACCGATCTTAGCCGAATTCTTACTTTTTCTCGCGTGGTGGTAAGTCGAAAACCAGGTACATACTTTTTCGTTCTTGAGTTGCTCTTTTTCTTCTATTCCATATTCAATCATAATCTACATACTATATTATATAAATCAAAATTGAAAAATTTATGAATTACTTATATGGGATCATTATGTTGGCTATTAGTCTACAAATATTTCATTATGACAAACGGCCGATTTATATGCAATTGTGACATTTTATCATTCGAATATAAATAGCAAATCCTGAATATTTGTGTTTTATGTTTTAATTTGATATCTCAAATTTCATAGTAAAAATCTTAACCATTATTGAGTTTTTAAAAAGAAAACGTCCCATATGACATCATTTCTGCTCAGCCATTCACTCCCTTCCTCGCGATGTTCATTGCGTTGTACCGCATCCCTCTTTCACTAACAGTAAAAAACCAACAAAATATGGATCGCCGGGCAGTACGAGCGGCAGGACGAGTAGCATGATGTGCAACGTAGTTATACGTCTCTGCACATCACTATTTCTCTAGTGTGTAGCCGTTACATAAAAAGTATACAACACTTTTATTTTGCTCTTAAATCTTCTGTCAGACGTCGCTCAGCCGTCGATATTTTGTTCTACATGTTTAACTCACATACCTCTGATACTAAACATAACATTTAGTTTTAGTTTTCCGTAGTGTTTGAAATCAAAGTTGATAGTTTGTGTATACACATTTATTAGAAAACAATCCTCGTCATGCTTTTGTTTATACACTAAAAGCTGCAAACTAAATCACATTATATTTAATATCTATTTCTAGCAGGGACCGATATAAAAAGCAAATTAAATTATGTTTTTATTAGAGATTTTAAAAGGCTTTGACTAGCTTAGACGGTGTAAGCGCAATCAATTTCAACTTTTTTTTATAAAGAAATAAGTAACGAGGTAAATAAATAAATGACTGAAACATTCTATTTTTAAATTCTTTATTGCAATAAATCTAATAAAAAAAAAAACTTAAATTTTTCTTAAATTAGTTGTACAGTTGCATTAAGTAAACAGTGATGTAATAAATAGCACAACCATTCATTAATATTATCATATTGGTTATGTGGGTCACATAATACATACTAATATTGTTAGTACTTACATAACTGCATGTGTACCCAAAACATCGGTACTATACTGCAAGAGGTTCGGGCCACCATCTTGGCATTCAGCTTTTGCTTCTACTTTCATAATTATTTTCGTACATGTTCACCGGTTGGCGGGTCTCTTTCATTACAAATAAATAATATTGCTTACTTTAAAATATGCTTTGCGCTTGAAAATAATGTCATGCTGTAAAATTTCCGAACCCATCTGTGAGATGATCAAACCGGAGCGACGAGCCACAAGAATAGTGCGAAAATTTTTCGTTCTCGCGTTTTAAAATAATTATTGAAAGTACTTGCGGGTTATACATATTTTGAATGTTTGGCAAAATAATTACCTACCGTACATGTGGCTTTAGAATTTCAGACTAGATTAGATTTAAAAATGCAATCTAACTAGAAAATATCATTTTATTACGTCACTGTTTCCTTAAATAAAATGTGATAGTTTCAGTCAAATTTAATAAAATTTGATTAGTCATTTTCATTCAAAATTAGTTTGAAGCCAATCTATTATCTAATTATGTATAACTTTTATTGATTATTATTCGAGTTTTCTTGCAAGCATAATGTACGAGCATAAAGGACATGATTATGTTCTTTAGAAAAATATTATACAGTGACCGCAGATTATCATAAAGTTTGGTACGGATATGCAGTGCCTAAGCACGTCAAGTGGCGCGTGAAGCGTGCCGATTTTGCGGCGATACCCGCGCAATTACATATGAACATAATTATGATGATCTGTCGTTTCGTTTATGAAGACGCGGAATAACGCGCCGTGGTTGCCTTTCCACCTGCAAGCGCCGCTGCAAGCTCCCCGCCTGGTCAAGAAAACCCGCTGCATGAACGCTGCCGCACATGGTTACATACGTTTGTATTAACTGCACGCTTAACGCGCCACGCAATCCACCGCGCCTCTATCATTGCCCTCTAATACTTGACTCTGATTGGACACTAAGAATTAAGAAATAATCATAATCGATCATTTGAATATTATTTGAGAAAAATGAAAAAAAAATGTATATAATATTGATAGAAAATAAAATTCATTAGAACGGCAAAATTATTTATTCATTTCTATTAGTGACAGTGATGTTTATTTTAGGTAATATTTGTTTGTATAGAATCTATGGATATACTTTAAACAATTTAAAATTCTTTAATGCTAAATTATTTTAGAGAACAAATTATTATCATTGCTTCTTGAACAGATGAGCTGGCATTCTCATTGAAATTACTGGCATTTTATCGTCGCCTCTCTCCGATTTTAAAACGTAACATTAGGACTGCAAATTTAATAGTCAGCTAGGACCTCTACCTTCGTCAGTACCTATTCTGTGGAGGAGCTCTGTCCGACGGAGCTACAAAAAACAAACCTTACTTTATGTGTATTTCGGTATACGTCTTGATGATTTATAGACTGGACAGAGCATCCCTACGGATTGAAATGGATGCGTCCTCGAGGTCCGTTCTGAAATGTATAAAAATTGATTAGTACATGATTCAAAGTTAGACCTTTTAACATCGTGACGTCACACACGTGTCGCGACATACAAAGAGGAGACTGTTTTATTGTACTCATATTTCGGTTTTTATTGGTTTACTACACATTTCTCTTGGACTTTTTTCTATTCAACTAAAAACATACCTACTTAAAAAAATGTAAATAAATGTGGTGACTTGTGCCGCTCATCATCAGTTCAAAATCAGTTATTTTGTGTTATGTATGAATTTTATCATCTTCTTAATCTAAATTTATGAGAGTAAAGGTCATACTTCCTTGTGCGCAAATAAAAATGAATTATGATAGTTGCTGCGACTCAGTATGATAAGTAAAATTAAACAAAAATAAGTGCATTGAAGTATCATCCTCGCATCATACCCCTTAATCAAATTTAGTATCTAGTTTCAGTCAAAAAAACTCATAGAAAACACAAAATAATGTTCACATTGATGAGCGACCCCTTAAGACTTAGTTAATTCTAGTGATGTGCTTAAAATTATACAATTCTCATGTATAAATGTATACATTGCAGATTAAACACGCATTTCGTGTGTTAACAGATTCAATAAGTATAAAAAATATTTACACGCAAAAATCATGGCATAGTTGATACTTTGAAAGTTGGTGAGGTAGACAACTCACGAGCCACATAAAAACAGTCACGAACGCTTGATCGTTAGTTGGTTCGCGAAATATATCAAAAATAATATTGTAGAGGACCGAAACGCGCGAACTTGCTTTGTCATGCTTGGTAACGCTTATCCGCGCAGTTAAACATGCCAGTAAGTCGTCCCGCTTATATTCTTATTATCGTCTACCTGCCCTTGTCCCAGTTATAATGTTGTCATCTCTCCTCAGTCATTCCCTTCTAACTATCGTTTTCTTGAGCTTACCTCTGCTACTAAAGTCTTCATTAAAATTCGCGCGACCACCACCCATCGCATTTCGCGACTCGTGAGTTGTCTATCTTATAACATCGGTGGCGTATCTACGTTTCATTTACCTTCATTGGGGTTTGTATAATCTTTTCAATAAACATTACATTATGTATGTTTCTGCTAAGTTTCATAAGGTATAAGTTTTCATGTCTGACACACAGTTTAAGTACGTGTTCATTGGTTTACTGTGCCTTTTCAAATACTTCAATAAATGTATACTAATTAAGGTCATAATTAATAAACTGGATGTTAGAAATGTATGTATAAACCACGTTCATTATACAATATATATAATACATAATATATATTAAACATAATTAATAGTTTCTGTAATAGCGTCTGTTTAGTGCTTTATATATAATGAAGTTAATTTATTACGGTACAGTCAGCGACTTTCGATTCATAATAAAGATTTGATTTTATTAATATATAAGCTTGAAATGTATTTGATAATCTGATATTATTTTATTTGAAATTGAAAGTCGGTAAGTAAAGGTATACTCATACTTCATCTTAAGAGAAGAGCTTTCTAGATTAGATTATGATGTGATTTCGTGATGGCAGCATTTAGTTGTGTGATGAACTGTTCTCGCGGTTACAGTCCACGTTACGTGCTACACCTCTTAACATAAGACTCACATTATAAAGTTCAGATCTCCTATAAAATATTAATTTTAATAAAGTTCATTTTATTTTTGTGGATTGTAAACTTAGATTTTATAATTTTTAATATTAATAAATAGTTTTGATATTTTGAAAGTCTCTTTAGCGTTGTGTAAATCGCTTAGTGTACTGAAATATAGAATGTTTGTATTATTATGACCTCATTTTCATGGTAATGTAAAATATTTCGACTTACTATAAGTTCACATTAGCGGTGGTTTGTTTCGTTCTCCATTTTATTCTCGATGACGAGTTTATTATTAAAATAGCACAATATGATAAAATAGCAATTATCGATTAAGAAGAAACAAAATATTTTTACCAAAAAAAAACTTATTTTTGTTATTAGAGTACTGTAATCAATATGAAAACTTAGTTCAGGACTTCATGCCAGTGCATGTTTTGATTCTGTGATTTGGATATAATTTAACGTCTCCAAGACGTTTCACGTTTGATCTTTTCCGACTTATGGTAATTAAAGGATAGTTTATAAAGTTTTCAATAAAAATTGATGACTGGGATTGTAAAATTGTATTTTAACTAATAATAATAGATTCGCGTGTAATGAAAATTTTAAAGTATAAACGATCACGCTGAATATTAACTAATTAAGTAATTTGGTACTGGAAGACGGAGCCGTACAAAATGACTATTTTTGAATACGCTCCGGGTCGCGATAATCACTCTTTTGTAAAATAATTCTCGCGCTACATATCTGTCATTAATATACATTACTGAATTGTGGTACGATACGTGCATAAGTCAGTTGCACTGCCAGTAAATATCTCGAAGTAAATTAATATAAAGCTTGCTGTATGAGAGCCCACATAGTGGACTTTCGATTAGAGTAGAGGGGCCCCACTCGTTCACACTATTCGACTAAACTTTCTACTTACTGCCGAGGCCCCGGTACACACATACTATTGTACATATAGATGCTGTATAGATATTTATATGGTTAATATGCTATGTATTGACAAGCATCTTGTATGTGTGCCTATGTTAAGCACACAATATTGTCTTAAGACTAAGATGGAAATAAAATAAAAATAGTAACATCTAGGTTTTAGTTTATTTCTCTCGTTACCTTTTGTCCTATCCTTTGTAAATGGTCATATCAGATAGTGTTCACCCATGGGTTCAAATTAGACTATACAAATCACAGGGCTTGAGGCAATGAACAGATACGGGGGCTGCGAGGAAGGAACGAATGACCTTTAGTAAGTTTAGTAATGGGGTGGATTAACTGTCGCTAGGGGACAACCCCTAGTCCCGTCGAAGTAGAGGTAAATATTGGCATATAGAGAACCACTCTTCATTGAACCATTACATAAACGTAGTTATCGGAAATTTCGGTTGCGTCGAGAAGTTGCCGCAACAAAAATATAAATCGTACATAAGCATACCAGCGTTGACGTTTCCAAGCCTAGAAAGAACCCAGCTCTTGGCGGTGGTGAACGTCACTAGATTTGCGAGTTTCACGAGATTGGGCCCGTAGACAAGTTACACAAGTGGTAATCGATAAGGAATAGAATAGAATAGGTCGACCAATCACACCCAAGCTCGTCATACCGCCGCGGCGCGCGCGTCGTTCGCTGGCGACGAGCTTGGATGTGATCGGTCGACCTATTCTATTCTATTCCTTAGCGATTTACGCTGTGCCACTTGTCTACGGAGGCTGGTGTACCTAAGTAAATTCGACTCGTGAAACTGTTGTTCGGCGTAATGCAATTGGGGTTTGCTGTACCTAGCAGTCGGATAGGTCGAGAGGCCCGGGTTCGATTCCTTTTCGTACGAAAATGCCTACGGATCCCACCTTTGGCCATAGGGGGTGGTTATGTCGGACTTAAATGGACTAAAACTGCATGCCGCGCCGCCGCGCCGTCTCGAGTCTTCAGACGCTGGGTGTAAGGTGTCCCAAGAGGCATTTTCCTCGCACCCCGGCTGACCCAGGGCTAATCGCCGGCTTCGAGAGGGCGTTTGAATCCTGGCCACTACACTACCAACGTGAACCCATTTGTAACATAAGCAATATACCTAGTTTAGTTGGACGAATTGGGTGGAAATATTATTAATTTGGATAACAGCTAATCTTCTTAAGAAACTATGGGATCATTGGGATCAATCTATCCTGTTTCGATTTCACCCTTTATGACGTAATGATTTAATAAAATATATTTTGTTCTCATAGGGATGCCCTGGCCCCATCTCCAACGAGACCTAGTAAAGCCTAGCTATAATAGGGTAAGTGAGCATATTTTTAGATAGATATTAATGGTTGAGTAAAGTAGATTTACCTGTTTCCTACTAATAGGTATGTCTAGAGAGCTTAGGTATTGTATCTACTGTAAAATGGGTGATTAGAATGAATGGGTATGTAAAAATAATGAGCTGCTACCACTTGAGCCGCTTGCGCAAGCAAATTTTGTAGAAAAAATCTATAAACACATTGCAGCGCTATCTACCAAGGACAGCAACTGGAAGAATATCATATAAGTATTCGACGACCTCTGTGGCCTAGAGGTAGAGCGTTCGACTAAGTCAGAGATCGCAGGTTCGATGCCAACTCAGTGCAAACATTTGTGTGCAAGATTATGAATATTTGCACTGGTTGTATTTACAATGTGCACCGGCGACGTTCTTAGTTCTTGCCGTTTATCTACCTAGCAGTATTCGGTAAAAATTCGTTCTTACTTTTAATACGACATCTAGTACCTACCTATTCAGGGGTGGTAGGGTCCGGGTGGCTGACCATAAGCCCGGGGCCGGTTCGGGTTCGATTTTTCTTTAAGGTTACCACAAGCTAGGCTGGGACCGGCCGGCAAATGCCACCCTGACTATAAGACCAGTCCGACGCTGTACCTACTTACTTAAGTTATAGGACCGCGTTACTACCAGGATTTAGGACTTGTATCTTTATGATTGAGTAGATAGATTTTATGTATCTAGAATATTCAGATAATAATGTTTTTGACCTAACTTATCTATTGGCTCAGAGATATCAATATGTTTGATAGGTGCACGTGTTCTTGTGGTGAGATAAATCGAAAAAATATTTTGATATGCAATGTTTACTTTACAATATAAAAATTCAATTCTAAAATCTGAAATAATTGGCTGTGCAATTTGGCTTTCCCTATCCTCACTACTTTCTCGACAGAATTTTATCCGGCTGCAACTTCATCCTCATAGCGATTTCCCAGTAGCGTCCCAAGTGTGGATTTAGGGGCCCAATGTCAGCTTTTTGTTTCGATTGATATGTCGGCTTTTCCGCCTACTGTCTGACTTCCCAACCCCGGCAGGTGCTGTACCTGCAATGGAAGCGTGGAATTCTGTTTCCGTTCCCGCTTCCCATGGGAACCTACTCCGGTGTTAGTACCTATGTGTTATTCCTATTTATATAAGACAATAATCCAGTCCTGTACATCCCTATTTTAGCCAGATCCGTTCTGTCGTTAGAGTGTGATTGAGTAAGAAATATCCAAAAATCTTCACAAACTTTCACATAGGTAAATATAATATTAGTAAGATAGTATTTCAATTTCTAGGCCATGTTATTAGCCTGGCTTGGTACGTAATGATAGAACTATTACTTACGCAAACCAGGGGCCTTACCATGAGCTCTTGATAGTAACTCAAATGCGATGCAGTTCAACTCAGGGAGAGAGATGGCGCTATACACGGTAGGTACATAGCTCCTCTCTGCCTGAGTTGAAATGGAACGCATTGGAATTGCCGAGACTTATAAGGTCCCAATGTACGCCATAACACCCGATCCTCCGCCTTGCGCATCCAGTCTATCCCAGCTACCTTCTTTAGGTCGTCCGTCCATCGTGCTGGGGGGCGTCCTACTTTCCGTTTGCCAATTCGCGGTCTCCACTCTAGGACTCGTTTGCTCCATCGGCCATCAGTCCTTCGGTACATTGGGAGAGGCCTATGCCGCCTATGTCCAACAGTGGACTGCAATAGGCTAATTGATTAATTGATTGATTTATGATAAGGTCCCTGGAAGTGTCTATAGTGGATAATTGATTCAATATTTTTGGTTTCAGGTTTCAAATAATTTGGAATGTTTGCTATATCAGTACAAATTGAACAAGTGTTTAAAGACTAGATGAATATTATATTATCCACGCTAGTTAGGTTGTTAGGTACATATAGTATACTTATCCAAAAACTTCATGACATTTTGTAATTTATAAAAATGTATAGGAAAGTTTTGTATATTATTAATAAAAAACATAAATAAAAATAGACAATGACGTTTTATTTTAGCTTGTAGGTATTTACATAACAAAATAAATAAGGGAGGCCTTGGTCGAAGGTTTAGGGTTCACAGCAGCAACACTGTCTGTGTTAGGTATAAGTAGTCAGCGTCAAGAGTAGATGATCATATTCAGATTTTTAAAATCTGATTTTGTGCAAAGTAATTTATTTTTCTTAACGAGAATGCCGTTTAATTACTTAGTACGCTCTACTGAACTATATTTAACCCTAAGAGCTCTTGTTAACGACAACGGACAACGGCCCGATTTTTACAACGGGCGACGGGCCGACGCGCAGTGTTCAATAAGTTAGAGTGAATGTTTGTTAACGCGACGGGCTCATACCCGTTGCAACGCGACTCAACGGATGCGCGCACGTTGCCCCTCGGCGCGACGGCGGACTGTCCGATGCAGTGAACTACGTCATTTCATAGAAGTGTGTTGACGACGACGGATGTGCGCACGTTTATATTTCTAGCTACCTACCCTGTGCTGCTCAGACTTTCATGAGTCATTCGAAAGAAGTTATAGAACTTTGTTCCGTCTTTCTTTAAATCCTCCATCAGAGTATGGAATACTCCATAAGACTCTCTTTCTAATAAAATAGGATGCACCCACAGCTTTTTCCTTTTATTTTGTAGCTGCTGTTTTTTGTATAAATAGTAGGTTAGAATAAGCTTTTTCTTTGCACTCGACATAACGTACGTGCACTTCTTCGCCCTTCAAATATAGAACTGATATCGACAACAACGGACGCGTTCACGTTATATTTAGCGGATCGTGTACAAAGGTAACCGTTTCGCGTCGGCCCGTTACCCGTTGACAAAAACGTTCGTTAACAAGAGCGCTTAATAGGGCCCGAGCCTGTGAGTGCTTTTTCTTCAAACTAACACTGGTTCCTGGCTAATAATAGCTCATAGATTTCTTTTTTCGCAATATTTTTTATGGGGGTTGCATTTTAGGGGTAGTTTTTCCGGTGGTAAATAATATACCATTGCCCGTTTACAACTTCAAAATTTTGCGGAGTGGTGGTAAAATTGTTACCATTGCCCCTTCTGGCGCATTTTTATTTTAAGACTAGTGGTTTCATCTGTGTTTGTCATACATTTTTTGTTAAATAAATTTATGTAGCTACCTTATTATTTTATTTATTAATTTTTATTGTTATCTATACTAATATTGAAAACAAGTAAGATTTCTATTCATAGACTTTACACGAGTCCCAGCTTACCGTAACAAACAAACTGATTTTTATATATACCTAGTTACCTACGGTTTTCAAATTCAAATTCAAATTCAAATTCATTTAATTATTGTTTGTCACAGGTAGATAGAAGATGTTGTCAATTACATAAAAGTATCACCGTAACATGTCTGATAAGATGTACAATAGTATTATCATAATTATATGAACCACATCACACTAGGTACAATTATCATTATATCAACCAAAAATATAAAAAATTAAAAAATTAAAAATTAATAATCAAATAATAATAGTAAAAAATAACAAATGAATTTATAGGTGAATGTCAACATTGTTTCTAGTCAGAATAATAAATAATCAGTAAGTATAATCGGGCAATGGTAACTATGTGTATTTTACCACTTAAAAACGATATCGAAAAATGTATTAAAAATCGTTCCTGAAAGCTGCTAATACGTAAAACGAAAGTAAATATACCCTATTTTATAAATTTGTATCGTAAAATCTCTTATAAGAATTATTGTAGAACAAATTTGCACAAAATCCGCACTCGACCACTAAAACATTCAATTTTTACCACCAAAATTCGTTAGGTCAACTTTGACAGTACCGTAGATTGCTAAAATGACTTTGCCAACTTATGAAGTGTTAAAAATATGACAGTAAACTTACTAAAAAAATATAATGAAATCAAGGAATAACATTTAATGTTTCCATTTTAAATATATCTCAAATTTTGTAGAAAAGCAGAAAGTGGTAATATATTATATACCCTTACCCTATTAAGGGTTAAACGTTGCACACTATGAATAATTTTTATTCAGATTTTTATGTTGGAAATCTGTGCATTCTGAGCAATCATCATCAACTTTTGCCGCCGACTGTACGAGTACGCCGTTAGTGAGACTTGGGTATCACTGGGACCCGACCGGCCTTGGCCGCCAACGTTAGTGACTTTAATCTGTTTCAGATAAATAGTAACAGCCACCTATGGAAGGACGCGTTAGGGAACATCTTGTGTTATGTAACATACTAGCTGTGCCCGCGACTTCGTTCGCGTGCAAAATTAAGATAAGTTACCTACTCCTCGTCGGTCCAGCCGTTTCAGAGATTAGTGGGATGAAATTGAAAAGGGTAGTTTTGGTAAGTATAAAAAATTTCAAATAAATATTTCAAACAGACACGCCAATTTTATTTAAGTAGGTATTTACCTATAGATATAGATAAAATCATAAAAATGTACCTATGTAGTACGGCTAGGTACGATGATAACCCAGGGGTTTTCTACTACGGCTTAATATCGACTGTTTGTGCCATTTACGGTACAGGAAGTCGAGTTTAACGATTGCAATTTAACTGCCAAAATACAATGAACAGCCAAGCCGTTTAGAAATATTATCACGTCCGACTACATTCGGGATGCAGGAAACGTAGGCACCAACAATAGATGAGGTATCTACTTATTCTTGTTGTTGTTCTTATTTATTGTCTAGATAACTACATTTATTACATACATGGTTTTAGTCGCGACTTGGTGCCTCTCCACGACCTTCGAGCAACGCCAACCTCACCTGTTACCCGGTACACGTACAGATAGAGTCCTGAACAGGGTGAGGCGGTTTTTCACGCCGGAACAGCGGTGTCTTTTGTACAAGACACAAATCCGTTCCGGGGTGGAATACTGTTCTCATCTCTGGGATGGCTCTGCACAGTACTTATTAGATGCTCTCGACAGATTGCAGCGACGTGCAGTCCGCATTATTGGGAGTCCAGAAATCACAAACACCCTCGAGCCTCTACAGCTACGTAGAGATATAGCGTGTTTGGCAGTTTTTTACCGTCTCTACCATGGCGAGTGTTCAGATGAGCTCTTCCAATTAATCCCACCCTCTCCTTTCCTACACAGAACTACACGTGCCAGACTGAGGTATCACCCGCACACGGTGGCATCAATTCCATCTAGAACCAAGCGGTTCGGTGCCTCTTTTATTTGCCGCACCATAAAGGCTTGGAATTCTTTACCAGCGCATGTGTTTCCTTCCTCCTATAGTCCCGGGGCCTTTAAGCGGGGCGTGAAAAAGCATTTGATGAGGCCGTCAAGCTGAGGGCCGCCCCTGTGGTACTACCGGTGTATGTGGTGGTGGCCCCAGTCCTGAGACTTTGCCTTTCGCTTACCATCAGGCGAGGTGGAGTCATTTTGACGTGTCCTATATAAAAAAAAAAAAAAAAAAGATGGATTAGGTGCTTCTGGTGCAAGCTTTGAGTTGAGACAAAAAAAAACAAAAAAATTGGTATTGCGAAAAATTTGTTTTGTTTTTGGCTAGAATGAACCTTGTATCGTGGTGGCTTCGGTACATAATGAGGATCAGTCACATAACAGAACTTTTAATTTTTAATTAATGAAACGTATGCGCTACAAATTTCTAAGCATTTTGTTTTTTAAATGATTAAAATCCGACAAGAAATGACGAAGTTATCGAAGATTTAAAAACGGCTATTTTAAAACGCACACTCTAGCTGGATTTTTGTCGATGACGTCATAGCTCGCCTTTGATAAACAGATGATGATACATCAACGAAGAGCCTAAACCGCTGGACCTACAAACTTGAAATTTTGACAGTAGATGCTTTTTATGTTGTAGGAATCCACTAAGAACGGATTTTTAGAATTTTTACTCCTAAGGTGGCAAAATAAAGCATAAACATTTATATGAAAGTTCTTCATTTTCAATGTTAGACGCATTAAATTTCATATACCTACTTTTGATTAGAAATAAATATACACGTATATCAGCGTTTTCAAAATTTCACTACTAAAGGCGTAAAATAGGCGATGGCTGGTTGCATGGAAAGTCCGTTATTTTGAAAGTAGAAGCACGAAATTTGATACAGCTGCTTCTGGTTAAAAATAAACGTACCCCGTGAATCGCGGTTTTTCAAAAATCCACCCCTAAGGGGGCAAATAAGGGTAGAGTGGTTGTATACCTAGACATTTGTTATTTGGGAAAGTGTTCAAGTTTCGATGAAATGATGTCCATTACTTAGGTATCTCCCTCGCATCCCGGCTGACCCGTACCCTCTCCAAGATGTCCCCTCGGGTTTGCGAGCCACGGTGTCCTCTTCTTGCTCTTATCTTTATCTTTATCTTTATCTTTATCTTTATCTTTATCTTTATCTTTATCTTTATCTTTATCTTTACCTTTACCTTTACCTTTACCTTTACCTTTACCTTTACCTTTACCTTTACCTTTACCTTTACCTTTACCTTTACCTTTACCTTTACCTTTACCTTTACCTTTACCTTTACCTTTACCTTTACCTTTACCTTTACCTTTACCTTTACCTTTACCTTTACCTTTACCTTTACCTTTACCTTTACCTTTACCTTTACCTTTACCTTTACCTTTACCTTTACCTTTACCTTTACCTTTACCTTTACCTTTACCTTTACCTTTATCTTTATCTTTATCTTTATCTTTATCTTTATCTTTATCTTTATCTTTATCTTTATCTTTATCTTTATCTTTATCTTTATCTTTATCTTTATCTTTATCTTTATCTTTATCTTTATCTTTATCTTTATCTTTATCTTTATCTTTATCTTTATCTTTATCTTTATCTTTATCTTTATCTTTATCTTTATCTTTATCTTTATCTTTATCTTTATCTTTATCTTTATCTTTATCTTTATCTTTATCTTTATCTTTATCTTTATCTTTATCTTTATCTTTATCTTTATCTTTATCTTTATCTTTATCTTTATCTTTATCTTTATCTTTATCTTTATCTTTATCTTTATCTTTATCTTTATCTTTATCTTTATCTTTATCTTTATCTTTATCTTTATCTTTATCTTTATCTTTATCTTTATCTTTATCTTTATCTTTATCTTTATCTTTATCTTTATCTTTATCTTTATCTTTATCTTTATCTTTATCTTTATCTTTATCTTTATCTTTATCTTTATCTTTATCTTTATCTTTATCTTTATCTTTATCTTTATCTTTATCTTTATCTTTATCTTTATCTTTATCTTTATCTTTATCTTTATCTTTATCTTTATCTTTATCTTTATCTTTATCTTTATCTTTATCTTTATCTTTATCTTTATCTTTATCTTTATCTTTATCTTTATCTTTATCTTTATCTTTATCTTTATCTTTATCTTTATCTTTATCTTTATCTTTATCTTTATCTTTATCTTTATCTTTATCTTTATCTTTATCTTTATCTTTATCTTTATCTCCGATGGCCGACAGGGGTGATATCCGTGGGGATTTCCGCACGGGTTATATAAGTACTTGA
The DNA here is from genome assembly GCA_963576445.1 of Lithosia quadra. Lineage (NCBI taxonomy): Eukaryota > Metazoa > Arthropoda > Insecta > Lepidoptera > Erebidae > Lithosia > Lithosia quadra. The sequence goes on from OY754891.1 coordinate 5,611,939, forward strand.
TTTCCAACATGCCTTAAAATGCTATCGAACTACTACTAATGAAAGAATAAATATTTCATATATTCTTAATACATCTAATAATAAGTGGGACCCGACGGTATCTCCCATCCGAACTGAGCAGTCCGACTGACTGAGGTAGTACCTCCGCCCAACAGAACACCGCAGCTATAATAACCATAGTGTTGTGTTCCCCAAGGTAAGTAGGGTAGCCAGAGCTCACTGTACCCCTCCTCCCCCCCTCTTCCTAGCCACTCCACCCCTTCCTAGCCACCCCTCCCCCTTCCCTTCAGGGTAGGCAGAACCCCTGGTGACACCACGTGTGACACCCCTAGTGTTGCACACGTCCAATAGGCCACGATGACAGCTTCCCATCAGGTGGGCCGTGTGCTTGTCTGCCACCTACATAGTATAAAAAAAAGAAAAAATACTTAATTCTATAAATTAAAAAAAAAATTCATGAAATGTTTTATCCGAATAGCCCTATATTCTCCATAGCGGCGCGGCGCGGCGAGCGGCGACGCGCGACGAGGCGAGCTATGACGTCACAGGGTATTTCTACGCGATGGCGAGCGTTTTTGAGATTACCGCACTAAAATGGCTATAACTCCGTCATTTTTGATCCGATTCAAATAATTTTTTTACAGAATTTATTGTTTTTTTTAGGTCTATAAAACTGCATACTCAGCTAAAAAAGTGACTGATCCTCATTGTTGACTGGCAGAGCTGTACTTAACACGAAATCATGTTGATATTTGTTAGGTAGATACCTTATGTGTTTTTCAATATTATTTTTTGTTGACTTCCAAATACTTTTTATCTGGTCTTAGTATATTACAGTACATATTCAATATATTTTAGACTGTATCATGTACCTACCTTATATTTTTCATACTTATTAAGCAAGCAGGTACCTACTTTTTATATCAGAAACCTTTACAGATATGTACTTATTGACTAAGGCTTAGATATAGTTGGAAATCACCCAGGTACCTAATTGAGAATCCAGTTGAATACCCCACCTTGCTGTCATCGTCTGCAACTCCAACGAAATCTCTCTACAAAGTTTAGCTAGCGTGACCACGAGCACTCCTGTCACTCCTTCGGAGCCCCAACCACCTTAGGCAGCAAACTCGCTCGGCTTCGTGAAGGTGCGAAGGAGGAAGCAATGATAGTGAACCGTTGCGGCACAAGTTCCGCACTTAGTAGCCCCAGCTGTGCTCCTCTTGTTACTTTCAATAGTTACGTTTATCCTGATTTTTACGTGGAGCCCATAAACCAATTAGATTGGATATTTTATGGAATACAGTAAATCGGTGTTTGGACTGATGACCTAATTCACTTTGAACGACCCAAAAATATACCTAATTGACGATTGTAGTGAAAGTCGCATACCAAGATATAACAACACACTTCAGTTAGGTTCTAGCCAGACAAGTAAGTACTCGCATAGGAAGAATACCTACTGCCATATCTACTGGTAAAAGATATTCCTACCTTCTTCTTCGTCGGTACACTCTTGGCAGAGTGGTCGTGGTCGTCATTCCTATCTAGTAAAGTAAGGTCAAAAAGTAAGAAAATAAAAATATTTAAACCGTCCAGACCGACATCGTAGCTAGCCCGGTAGAGCATACAATGATCAAATTGATAAGTGTATTGAAAGAAGGGCAGCCGATAAACACTGGAAAAGAAAAACACAGCTGTAGGGCTGTTGACTCTGAGTAGATACCCCGTAGGAAGAAAGGTGGGAGCATAGATAAGTAGGTAAGTACGTCTGTTCGCATTTAATGAGGCTCGAAAAGGTAAACATTGCTTTGCAGACCTGTTATTCAACAAAATATGCAAATCATGTCTATTTATAAAAACAGCGACATAATATCGTTATGTAACAATGATTTGGCGATGTCTTATCTTAAATATAACACACATTGTTAGTAAAGCATTCAGTACTTGGTAAATAATAAAATCCAGAATCATTCTTCTATTCTTGTGTATCGTTGGACTGATACAAAAGATTTACACCGAATTTATAATATCAGTGCTTAGCCCATTTAAAACATTATTTCCGTTGCTGCGTTCGTATTATAATACCTACTTATATATTCTGTGACACAGTGCCATTATGGTAGATATAAAAAGGAGGGGGTGGCTGCCGATGCCGGCCTGGTAGAAGACGTGCAAGACAGACGGTCACTTTTCATTCGTTATAGTCTTATCGGTATTCTATTATAGAGATTTGAAATAGATAGGATTGCGCGTTACTTCTATTACATAACATAATATTCGCGTCAATAAACGTGGAAAATTATGCGCCAGAGTCCTTTTTGTGCACTGAGCTAGGAAGCATCGTACTCGCTCTGGCCAATCGCAGCATTTTTGATCTGTCATCGTGATTATAAAATAACGATACCTACCTAAGTTCCTGGCTAAGTTGACCTCGTACGTAGGAGTTATTATAATAGGTAATACTAGTGGTTTCTCGCGGTCCCACCCGCGTGGACCTACACTAAACTTGGTAACTACCAGGAGCCTGATTCAGTGAAATTTCGAAGGGCCCATGCCTCCCATGGGGGAGGTGAGTGCTCAGCTAGTAAATTTATGACATTCAGAAATATTTATTTTCGCGCAAGTACTAGGTAGGTACATAACCAGTCGTATAGACTTTATAGGTACGCTGTGGTACGCTGCCTATCAGTGCAGTGCGATAAATTTGATAAAAAGCATAACACAAAACCTGATATCACGCTTAGAAATATGCAATTGAATAATACTCACATAACAAATATTTATTCAAAGAATACTTAATATAGGTACGTTATTAGTCTAAGCTTAGGTATATATTTATATTTTTGGTGAATGAGCTTGAGTTACCCAATGGTCTTTATTGGAACACTAGTTAACTTGAAAAAGTGGGTAATACAAGTGTAATAGTAGATACCTATTATCAACTAAATTACGATGATTTCTAAATTAATATGTCAGCGAATATGCATTTCGCAAACTTATACATTATAAGCAATTTGCTCTTCCTAGGTACCTAATGTACATTTCAAATGCCAAAGATTACCCCAAACATTATAAACAAAATCACAAATTGTGAGTCTCTCTTTTAGGAGGTAGTATTATAGTTTAGGTAATTAATTGTTTGAAAGTATTAATATATACCTATTATGTTTTAAAAACATAGGTAGGTACTATAGCTTGCCATGGCAGTTCACAAAAAAATAAAAGTTTGTTATTACAGTATACAAGCCAACGGCTAGGACTGGCGCTATAATCACGTTCGAGCTACGAATAATGTATCCTAGGATATTATTATTCGTAGCGTTCGAATATTTATGAAGCCCAACACTAAATATCGTACCTGCCTCTTATTCGTTAACACATATATATATGAAGATTACGACATATTAGAGCTCATTTTTGTCAAGGTTGTACCTGTCTAAAGATCCGGTTTCTTAATAAACAAAATGTGGTTTTATTATTTACCAGTGGTGTTAATAGTGCTGTACTATGGTTTATATTATTACTTCACGCGAACTTTTAGTTATTGGAAAAAACGGAATGTCGCCGGACCTGAACCTGTCCCATTTTTTGGAAATATAATGGATTCTGCCCTGCGACGTAGCAATATGATGCTCGAGTATCAAAAATATTATAACATGTTCCCTAAAGAGAAAGTTGTTGGTATTTACAGAATGACAACACCCTGCTTATTTATACGAGATTTGGAGATAATTAAGCATATCATGATAAAAGATTTTGATCTATTTAGAGATCGTGGGGTTGACTTTAGCTCTAAGGGACTTGGACAAAATATGTTTCATGCTGACGGTGAAACGTGGAGTGCTTTAAGAACACGTTTCAGTCCCATTTTCTCATCGGGCAAGTTAAAATCTATGTTTTACCTTATAAATGACTGTGCCGACATGTTTATGGATTTTATGGACAAAACAGGTCGTACTGACACGGAATTTGAAGTTGGGTCATTGGTTCAAAGATATACAGTATCATCAATTTTTGCTTGTGCATTTGGTGTTAATTTCAACAATTTTAACACTGAGTTGGATAATTCATTAAAGACATTAGATAAGTTGGTTTTTTCACCAAATTTTGCATTTGAACTGGACATGATGTATCCGGGTCTTCTCAAGAAACTTAATCTTTCACTGTTTCCAACAAATGTAAGAAAATTCTTTGAGAAGCTTGTATATGATATAGTTACACAAAGAAATGGTAAACCATCGGGGAGAGGTGACTTCATGGACTTAATATTGCAACTACGAGAAATAGGAGAAGTAAGCAATTTAAAAGTAAAGGAAGGTGAAGAGATTAAATCCACTGAAATAACGAATGAAATGATCAGTGCCCAAGCTTTTGTATTTTATGTAGCTGGATACGAGACAAGTTCCTCGACAATGACTTTTCTATTGTGTGAACTGGCAAGAAACCCAGAAATCCAAGAAAAATTAAAAGAAGAAATTGATACTGTAACAAAGGCTCATGGTAATGTAATGACATTTGAATCTATAAAAGATATGAAATACTTAGAGAAAGTATTTTTGGAAACGCTACGAAAGTATCCGATAGTGGATCCGTTGCAGAGAAAAGCAAATGCAGATTATCCAATACCTGGTACAGATGTCGTTATTAAAAAGGATCAAACTGTGTTAGTATCTGCATTAAGTATACATCACGACAAGAACTATTATCCAAATCCAGAAGTATTCGACCCGCATAGGTTTGATCCAGAGGTAGTGAGTGCCCGGCATCCGTGTGCTTTCTTACCCTTTGGAGTCGGTCCGAGAAATTGTATAGGTAAGTAAGACTGTATTTAAGTATTAAGTAGGAAATAACATTGAACAGTTATGACAAAACGATTTGATAAATTATGTGATAATGTCAGTTATCTACACTGCTTGGTCTTTCAAATAGTAAGATATAAGATTGGACGTAATATTTGATAATAAAGACGCAAAACGTAAATAAAGGTCATAGCACTGATAAATAAAATAGATAGCTGATCTGATACTTATTGAAATAATCACAATGCAATTTGTTTTTTTTTTGCATTTGCAATTTGGTAAAACGTGAATCGGATATCACAATTACTAACTCAAAATTTTGTACCCTGTACCCATGTTGTACCTATTACAGTACCAGAGCGAAATAAGTGATTGATTGATTGATTGATTGATATTTCATTTTACAATTGATTTCAACCGATTTAAAAATTGAAGCTGTATTCATATTTTTTAATGTAGTTAAATTTAGGGACCTTTAGATTTATAAAATTTGAAAGGAATGCCATTGATAGTGATAGTGCTCTAATTTAATGAAACATTTCATAAAATTATCTATAAGAGAAAATCATCAAATCCTATATTTGTAAAGCCTAGTCGTGTCAACTGAAATCATATTGAGGCATTGTTTAAGTTTGTTGAAGTCGGTTATACCTTCTTTTTTATTTATAGTTTCTTAGTAGATACATTTTTAATTTTATTTTTCATTTTAGGTATGCGGTTTGGCACACTTCAATCTCGTCTATGTATCGCCAAACTTATTTCGAAATTCCGAGTGGAGCCTAGTCCAAATACGAAGTCATCGTTCAAATATGATCCGTGTCGTCTTCTTCTTGCACCAGATGGAGGTATATACTTGAATATAGTGGCACGGTAACTTCAAGATCTAGGCCAATGGTCTAAAACCAGTCGGATATTTGAAGAGTTTTGTGTTTGGGTTTTTGTGATCCCCCTTCACTTCCTTTTTCCCTTCTTCTGATTCTCCTCCCTGTGTGGTCGCAGAAAACGAAAATCTTACTTAGCACCACTTAATTTTATATTTGGTTTAAGGTTGTACATATTTTTTAAAATTGAAATTAAATTATTAGGTAATTAAATTCAATGCTAACTCAATAAATAGAACGTGTATTAAACTGTTTTTACACAAATATCAGTCAGTGGATTTCATGAATGATGGAATAAATATCAAATAAAACTAAACTGAGTTTAGACGATTTACTCGATGAAAATGGAGTTGTCGTAGCGCGTTCAACTGTTACATCGCGATCTGCGATGTTAAGTCGCTACGTTGCTACATCGGAAGTCGCAAATTCAATTCCCGCTCAGAGTAAATATTTGTATGCATAAATATGTATATGTGGATAAGTATGGGTGTATTTTTTTATGGTTATCCATATTATAAGCTAGCTGAGTTATGCTTACTTTGGGTCCAGATAGCCCTGTTTTGCTTGTCCCAATTATTATTAAATAGTACAGTTGTTTTACTATAGTGAATCTATAGAGATCCATTATAGTAAACATTTTGTGTGATTATTGATTATCCTACCCTTTACTTAATACCTAGGTATAGACTACTGTTAAGTATAGGTACATACACTAATGAATATTTTAACATATCTTTGTAAAAATGGTAACTTATTAAATGAAAAGGATATGAAGCTGTGAATATTTTTTATATCTGCTACATAACTTTTGTTTAATCATAATTAGATTTAAATTTGTAATTTAATTTAACCCTTATCATATCACTTAGAGGTATGAAAAAAAGAAGCCGATTCTCAGACCAACTGAATATGCATACCTATAAAATTTCAATGAAATTTTAGCAATTAGTACCTATGTTATGATTTTTGATCGCAAAAGTGAACATCTAGAACGGGAATACGCACTGAGTAAAAAAACCGACCAAGTGCAAATCGGACTCCCTCACGAGTACATCATGTTCTGCTAGATAGGCGAATATATTTTGTTGTTTTTTTTTTGTTAACCTTGTGATCAATAACGTTCAGTAGGTTAGGTAAATAGGTAATATGTGAATATGTACATAATGTACATAACGTGTGCTGCCTCCAAGCTTTCCTTGCCGTTAATTTTGTATCTTAACAGGGGGTTAACTGAGCATTGCTACGTCGAAGTCGAACCTGCAGGAACCAGAGGCGATTTGGCACAGCTGCCAGATGTTCGTGATTGCTGCCGACCTCATTCCATTAAAAAAAAATTATTCGAATAAAATACGGGTCGACTCGAGATTGACATTAATTAATCCACCACTCACTAAAAGTATTGGCTGGATGTAGGTGTTGGAAATGAAGGGGGTCGGCAGCGCGAGTGTGATGCTCCTGGTGTGGCATGCATCCCTAGGCCACGGTGACCGCTTCCCATCAGGTAGGCCGTGTGCTTGTCTGCCTCCTAAGTGGTATAAAAAAAAACTGTGCCATTAGTGGTGCCACTAGACGATTCTTCCTTAAATACTATATTACTAGCTGAGATGTTTATAAAAACAGCACGAACACAATGACCAGACAACATTTTGGTCTGCCTCATCATCGTGACTTGTGAAATATATTTAAGCTCTGTCATTTAATTTTGTTTATATTTTCAATTTGTTTTTTGTAAGATTTATTGCAATGTGTGTAAAAATGAAACATCTATATCTATATACTTACTTATAATAAAACTGTAGAGAGGTCAATTCTGTACATTGAATATATTTACAAAATAACTATTGGGGGATGATTGGTGATCGATACTAATGCAAAAAATGCAATCAGTAATTTTTTTGTCTTTCTGTCTGTCTGTCTATCTGTCTGTCTGTCTGTCTGTCTGTCTGTCTGTATGTGCACGCATGGATCAAAAACTACTGGAGGGATTTTGATGAAAAGTGGTACGATTATAGTTCATACTTCTGGGCAACATATAGGCTACTTTTTATACAAGCCGATACCCGCGGCTCCGCCTGCGCGTCGTTTTTATGTAGGTTATCGTTTTTTGGTCATATCTCCGGTTCTACTCAACCAAATGCAACCAAACATATTTCAAATTTTAAGTCTAAGCAAGACCTTTCTAATAAAAAAACCGCATCAAAATCCGTTTGGTATTTTTAGGTAGTTCACTAGAACTACCTACCTTATTAGAAAGGTCTTGGTTAGACTCAAAATCTTACGCATTTTAATCAAAATCGGCTCATTAGAACAGGTGATATAGTAAAAAAAAACGCGAAACCGACATCCACGCGGGCGGAGCCGCGGGCAACAGCTAGTTGTAAATAAAATCTTTGTGAGATTACTAAGAATGCCATAACTGAAATTAAATAAATACTCTTTGTGGGATTAATAAGAATTTTATAACTGAAACAAAAACAAAACTTTGTGAGATTATTAAGAATTTCATACTTAACTGAAATTAAATGAATTTTATCTATGTAAGATAAATACATCGTTGTGAGATGTCATAAGTATGCCTGCTAAACTAGCAGGCAGGGAATCATTAACATGAATAACTAGAAAAAAGGTTTTTGCTTCCTTAACCCTAGGCGCACACTTGGCGACAGGCGACAGGCGACAGCGACAGCTCGGCGTTTAGACGCGACGACAGGCTGCGGACGACAATTTCATAGCGCCACTAGATGCGACGATTACCCTAGCTTGTAGTCGCGACTCCGCGTCTCGTACGGAAAGTGTCTTGCACACTTGCCGTACGCATTAGTTATAAGCTTGGTTAAAGAAAAAAAAGTAATTAAAAGAAGTAGCTATGTGCTCTTTTTCACTATTAACATAATTATTAAGAATCTCTGTAAGTTTGTTATACTTATTACAATGGTTTTACTTTACTATAAACTTTTCTAAGGGGCTGAGTGGCAGGCTTACCCGTATGGACACCTACCCGCAATTTATGAAGAATTATACTTTTCGAATATGTAATCCCAAATCCACAGTAGGTCCTTGCCAAGTTAGATGCCGTGCACTATACTTGTTTCTATGTGATACATTTTGCCACAAACAAGTATAGTGTACCTACAGCATATAACTTGGTGAACTATACACTGCGTGTTTCTCCTCACTGATGTTTTTGTGGAGAAACTGTCGATAGGATCAGCAAAAATGGTTTGTAGTGTTGCTGGTAACTGGTTCGATACCACACCATTATCACTATGTCTCGTGTCACCGTCGCGCCTGTCTGCCAGGGCGCCAGCTGTAACAATCTTCGTGCTCTATTAGCGCAGGCCTGGGTGACGAGTGGAGTTTGTAACCCTAGTAGAAGCAGGCCGAGGCGGGGTGGCTGCACGGGAACGCGATAACCCAAGAACGAGTGGACTATTTTTTAATATTTTCGATAGGCTAGCGTATAACTACTATCTCATCTGTTAGTAAGTGATGATGTGGTCGACGATGGAGGTGCGCCTGCCTAAAAGCAACTATTCACTCTGGACATAAATACTCTCAGGTTATAGCTCTTCAAGTAAAAAATTGTAAAACGAGGCGTCATGGTCAACACCATAGTATCAAACCAGACGTGTTCCCGCGATCCTAACGTTTACTACGTTAGGTAGGATCGCGCGATACGTTTCAATAATTTACAACCACGCCACAAGGTTGCCTACACAACAGTGTGATAAAGTAGTTATTTACAGAACTATTTCAAAATTAAAATGATTTCTGATCGGTCATCCGGACTTGAAAACCGCGGTAGCCTAGTGGTCTGGGTAATGGACTGCTGAGACGACACCAATGACTTTTCGATGCTTTTCGAAGTTATGTGTGTATTTATCGCAGGTTTATAAGTACCCGGTTAATGGCAATAGGCTCGCTACCTATTACATTGCGACCTAAACATAAACTGGCGAAATGTGGGTGCTAGCACCTCTGCCTACCTCTTCGGGGATATAGGCGTGAGTTTATGTTATGTTATGTCATCCTGACTTGTGACGGTCACAATGTCAGTCATCGGTCATTTCAAGAAGTTTATATTTGTTGCCTTCTTGTTCGTTAAAGTACCTATATTAAATAGTTTGCAAGTCATTCCTAGTATGCAACCGCGCATGACTTGCCAGTCAGTAAATTAATAAAAGCACATGTTGTTGATTACTCTTACTACAATGCCTATTATATAACAAAATACTTAATAATTATTATTAGCTATAATGTAATTATCATTGTTGTAAGTAAATGTAAAAAACATATTTACGTATTATAATTGACTACCTAAATCGTACTGGTTCGATTCCGTCGGCGTTGATAGGTACTACCTGAGGTATTAGGATACTAGGTATGCATCAGCATTAACTGGGCAGTCACCGTAAGTGGTGGTGTAAAGGATACAGGGTAATTCTTCTGTCGAGCAGAGGATGTGAGCGAGCGTATCACGCTCATCTCCTCTGCAGGACAGACGAATTACCGGCGACCTAGTCGCAGTAGAGGTTGCATGCATGACCGGTAGCCTCACCATCCTCACCATGACTGCCGCCCTCAAGCCAAAAAGTGGCTGAGTGACAGAAGCAAATTTCGCAAAGCGAACATTCTAACGGAGATTGGCTGCGGGGGGATGTTATTCGTGGGGAATTCCGCATAATAAATAAATTAAAAAAAGGTTAGTCCTATATGAATGGCCGTAAGATGGCGTCTTTATTTAGATAAATTCGTCCGAAATTATGATATACCTAACTTTAAAAAAAGATCTCATCGGGTCAAGCACGTGTGAAGATAATGTGTTATTGCATTACAGAAGAAGACATACCTATTTAAGAAAACTGATAGTTGTTGCGTTATTTATATTCATTAATATCAGCTGTTTTTTTATTAATTCACTATTACTGAGAATTTTTTTATTTATTTTGTAAATAGGCATGATTTGTAGATTATGTAATATGCAACCCGGTAGGTAACTACACGGTTGCAGCCGGGTATGAATTTTATTCTTCCGAGGCGGCGGCATGCGCTAAAAAATATATTTTTGTGTTCAGAAGATAACATATCTAAGTACTTTTTTAATATCTCAAATGTACCTACCTACACAGCTAATTTACAATTATAATAGATCATCCACTTAGACTGATGTCTGCATCTTTTTATATCCAAAAATAATTATGTCTGTCTAAGTAAAAAACTATTTGCGCAGCTGTTGCGACTTTTTGTACACCTCAAAAATATGTACAATGTTTATACATTGCAGATATTATAGGTAGGTACTATTTTTGTTGTAGTAAATTGCGTCATGCAGTAAATTGCGCAACGTCCGCTGTAATAGGTATATTTATGTGTCTTGTGTTTGACACAAGCTACCAGAACGGAATATTTTATCGCCAATTATTGGGTTTACGATAATAAAGTCACGCATTCTCAGACGCAGTCTCTGTTTCCTATTGTTTTCACTTGACACACTGATTTGGTTGCTATATCGATGACCTAACTCAGCAGTAGGTTCTTCCAAGCAGCCGTGTCAAAGGGCATAGCTTACATAATTATAAGATTATTTACTTTAGCGTTTCATTGTGACATTATGAAAAATTCAACATCATTTCTTTCTAATATCTACATAAAACAGTTTGACCGATGTTTATGATTTTTAACCGATTTCAAAATAAGAGGAGGTTCTCAATTTATTTTTTATTTCGTAACCTCAGAACTTTCAACTGGGTAAACCGATTTTGATGATTCTTTTTTGATTTGATAACTGGCGCTTCCTGTGTCCGTTGGTCCGTTGAAGTCGTTTTTTTTGTAAGAATAATTGTTTAAGAACTCACGCGAACAGGCATCTATACCTACTCTGATAAAAACGAGTGTTTAAATCAACTCTGAGTATTTGTGACCCCTACAACAAAATATCGGCACATATATAATGAAACGACAGATTTAATAGTCCATTACTGTCACAGTTTTTATTTGTTAAGTATTTACGTGTTACAGAAAATGTTACAATATTTAACTTATTTACCAGTTGTGTTAATAGCGGTGTACTACGGTCTATATTACTACTTCACAAGAACATTCAACTATTGGAAGAAGCAAAATGTCGTTGGACCAGAACCTGTTCCATTGTTTGGTAACTTAAAGGAATCTGCTCTTCGACGCAAAAATATCGGTGATGTGTCTAGGGAACTTTATGAACTGTTTCCCAAAGAGCGAGTCATCGGTATTTATAGGATGACGACACCCTGTTTAATGATACGAGACCTAGATATCATTAAAAATATCATGATTAAAGACTTCGATCAATTCAGAGACCGAGGAATTGAGTTTAGCAAGAGTGGACTAGGTCAAAATATGTTTCATGCAGATGGCGACACATGGAGTGCCTTAAGAACACGATTCACACCTATTTTCACGTCGGGAAAGCTGAAAAATATGTTTCATCTGCTAAATGAATGTTCTGACACATTTGTGAATTATTTAGAAAAAATTAGTAGCATCAATACAGAACAAGAGATTCGCAGATTCCTTCGTAAATATACAATGTCGACAATTGCTACTTGTGCATTTGGAGTTAATCTTACGAGTTTCGAAAACGAGACTGAGATGGATATAACTTTACAAGAGCTGGATGATATAGTTCTCACGCCTAGGTTTACAAATGAATTGGACATGATGTTTCCAGGTCTTCTAAGAAAACTCAATCTTTCACTTTTTTCAGAAAAAGTAATTCAATTCTTTGCGCACCTTGTAAGAGACATAATTTCACAAAGACATGGAAAGCCATCAGGTAGAGGTGACTTCATGGACTTAATATTGCAACTGCGAGAGTTAGGAGAAATTAGCAACTCAAAATCAAAACATATTGAGAGTAAAAATATTGAGATAACCGAAGATATAATAGCTGCTCAAGCTTTTGTATTTTTTATCGCTGGATATGATACCAGCTCTTCTACAATGTCTTTTCTATTGTACGAATTAGCGCAAAATCCTGAAGTTCAAGACAAATTAAGAGAAGAAATTGATTCTGTAACAGAAGCTCATGGCAAGGCTCGGGGTGAAATAACATATGAATCTTTACAAGATATGAAGTATTTGGACAAAGTATTTTCTGAAACATTACGTAAGTATCCGATAGGGGATCCATTGCAAAGAAAAGCAGTTATGGATTACAAAATACCTGGCACAGATGTGGTTATTAAAAAGGACCAGACTGTGTTAATACCAGTATTGGGTATACACCATGACAAGAACTATTATCCGAAACCAGAAGTATTCGACCCGAATAGATTTGACCCTGAAGTAGTGGGTGCTCGGCATTCGTGTGCATATTTGCCCTTTGGAATTGGGCCTAGAGCCTGTATCGGTAAGTAAAATCCTAATTTAGACCTGTCAAATCAAAATTTATTCAACTTATGCACAAGTATGGGGCTATATTGATTAAACTGACATCATTGTCAACATCTTGGAAGTCTCGTTATCTCTGAGGGTTACATACGGAACTTTCACCTTGAAAGACGTGGCCAGCTTGTCTTCTCTATCCATTTGTATTTGACTTATTTTATCTACAACGAGAGCAATTGCCGTCTGACCTCCCTCGCAGAACTAGGAGGTCAAGGAACTCAGTATCATCCTAAAATAACTAACTAATAATACTATTTAAGTAGTAGTTTGTGATCACCACTATGCTTAATTGTTATTTTTGGTGTTTATACAGGTACGCGGTTCGGTTCACTTCAAACTCGTCTGGGTATTGCCAAGATCATTTCAAACTTCTACGTGGAGGCTAGCATCAACACGAAGCCGTCGTTGAAACGAAACCCTAATAAATTAGTCCTTACACCCGCAGAAGACATATTTTTGCATATTAAACCACGATCATAATAATTTTGTAGAAAAAATGATTTGCTCTAGCAGATACTTACTGTGAGTCTATATATACCTAATTGTGTATCTATTCAGATTATATATCACTTGAATGCTAGTTAGTAGGTTTCCTACCAGAATTAAAAATCTGAGTCAGATAAAAACACCTAGACTGTGTAAACTTAGGAAGGTTACTAATTTAAGTATGTACGGATTAATTTATTGGACGTAGAAGTATTACTAAGAGCTGATTGCACTACGAGTAATGACAGGCGCCAAGAATAAATAAAGAACTAAACACTATCAGTTCGTTTTACTCAATGGGTTTCATAAAATAAGTACTTATGTAATACTAGCTGTCTCGGCGAACTTCGTACCGCCATATTTTCCACCCGCGTGCAATTCCGTTCCCAGTCCTGTTCCCGTTCCCATTCCCATTACTATTCCCATTCATATTCCTATTCTCATTCCCATTCCCATTCCTACTACTACCTACTACTACTAAATACTAATCCCGTAACGTAAACATAAACTTCTCTCACTAAATAGAAAAAGTTTGTATGAGAAAAAGAAAAGTTACTTTCTGAAATTTTCTGTACAACTGTTTTATTATTTTTTTTCGTAAGAACCTTCTCCCGATAATAACAAACAACAAAAAAAGAATTAGTGAAATCGGTAGAGCCGTTGGTGAGTTATGCGCTTACCAACACATTTTGCGATTCATTTTTATATTATAGATTAAAAAAAACCAATTACAAAACCAAAAAGCCACTAAGCTTTCCTATACCGGCCGTCGATTTAAGGGCTGGGAGTGGGGGGAGGAGGAGGGGGAGGGGTGTAGACCTCCCCCTGTGAAGGAAAAAGTGCGGAAGCCCCCCCTTTTTGAGATACGATTTTTTAAAATTCTAACCTAACTTTCGTAAAAAACAAGATTTCTTGGTGGTTTGAACGATTTAAGGGCTGGGAGTGGAGGGGGAGGGGATGTAGAACCCTCCCTGTGAAGGAAAAAGCGCGGACGCCTTCCCTTTTTTATATTCTAGATTTCTTGGTGGTTTGAAAAAAAAAAATAACCTTAACCTAATCTATCCGAGTTGGGGTGTTAAAAATGTTATATACTTACATTATAATACGTAATATAATAAAATATGCATAAAAATTAACTTAGTCATTCGTGGGCGGCTAACATCGCGGACGCTCCCCCTTTTTTATATTCTAGATTTCTAAGTGGTTTGAAAAAAAATAATAACCCTAACCTAATCTATCCGAGTCGGGGTACGGGGATACCCATTATTTGGATTGTTTTCCACCGCGAAGCACGTTAGTGCGAAAGTATAATTTGTGGCAATTCGCCGGCCGCTGCCGCGGCACGCTCGCTTCGCTCGCTCGGCTCGTGCGTTGTTCTAGTCACAGTTCTAACCTAACCTAACCTACAAAAGTTGGATCCTGGTGTTTTGTTTTTTTTAGGTTAGAATATGAAAAAAAAACGGGGGGCTTCCGCGCTTTTTCCTTCACAGGAGGGGGTCTACACACTCCCCCCCGCCCACCCCACCCACTCCCAGCCCTTAAATCGACGGCCGGTATAAGAAAGCAAAGCCAAAACAGGCACTGAAAAGAAAAATATCTGAATTACAGACTTAATACAAAATACAAAAATACTTAATTTAGCAAACTCCTGAGTGTAGGTATTTATTCAATAGTTGATATCTCAATTATTACAAGCAACGAAGTACTGTTTTAGTTAACTGATATACACAGTAGGTACTATTGTTTACGTATCACTGTTATGAAGCTAAGATAATCATACTGTCCCCTATATTAACACAGGCACTAACTAATTATATCCTACTAAGTATTCATTATATTTACTGTGTACCTTATTTATATAATATAATCTGCAGGTAGTAGTACATTAATACTTAATATCTTAACTATACCATAAGACATTAATAATGTAACAAAAGTATAACATACCCCCGTCTTTTAACATTATAAATAACTGTCTTCAAATATTACTACACAGGGTATCACTATAATAGCTCACTTATAACAAATGGTTACAAGTAAATCACGCAAATTATTATACAAGAGAATGCACAAGATAATAAACCAATAAGACAAGAGAATGAGTTAGATCGTACCTTACACTTCGAAGACTCGGGAATAACTGAGCTATTGACTAGTGTTCGCCTTTTACACTTTCGTGTCGTACGATATTCTGTCTACCCGCGTTAACAATTTGTTCGGATAAAATATATTAAACTTATAAATACTGTAAACACATACTAGATAATTATATACTATGCATATATCTCTTCATATTATATATATTATATTTATCATACTTATTCATAAACTAAGCTTACTTTGGGTCTAGGGAGCGATGTGTAGAATGTCGTAGAATATTTATTTTATAAAATATCTAACAAGTGCACCCTGGCGTCAGAAGACCCTAGACGGCGGCGTGCGCTTTCAGTCGGTAAGAGTCCGACATAACCTGCCCCACTGGCCGCCTTTTTTAAGTTGTTTTTGGCTTGGAATAGGCTTGAACAGAAAAGTCTTTATTATTAAAAAAAATATTATTAAATCTATATTTCATTTTTTTCGCGCCTGTCTTAGTGGCTTTTTTGGTTTTGTAGTCGGTACTCGGTTTTATTATTAATTCATATGAGACTAGCCGCAGTCGAGTACTAACCGCTGTTAGCCACTAAAATATTTTAAAAAATATTGGTAAGTACATTTAAAAGGCTTTGTCCTGAATGACTGAATGACTGATTGCCTGACGGATCAACGCATAGCCTAAACTGCTGATAGAAGGACCTGAAACTTGGAGGGTATGTTCTTAGTATGACGCAGGCGTCGTCGTAAGAAAGGATTCTCCAAAATTCTTCCCCTAAGGGGATGAGTAGGGGGCCTAAGTTTATATCGCGATTCCTTGGTCCAATCGACTTCAATTTTCGCATAAACATTCTTTAACAAAATTGATGGAATACGTAGGTAGGTACAGATACCGGCACGTAAATTGACCCGCCGCGTCATATGCGCAAAGGTCGATTTTTAGGTCGCGGGAGACGCGGTTGCGCCGTCGCGGACATTTGATTGGTCCGTCACTTGACGTCACTTGACGGACCAATCAAATGTCTCCGAGAGTCGTCTTGTAGCGAATCAACGTTCCGTTCGTTCGTACTTTGAATCATTTGATTGGCTCAAAGTGATCGATGCGCGAACTTACCCCAAACCTGGCCAAGTAACGTGCCTGTATCTGTATATCGTTTTATATTGAAAATGGGGCTTAAAAGGAGTAGAAAGTTATTTTGCTTAGATATTTTGATTTAAATTACATTTTATTTTGACACCATGTTTGCAAACTCAATTTGAATTTTGAAAGGCCGTCGCCAATTCTGCTATTACAAAAATCTTTAAGCTTTACATCCTAAAAATTCCGTCACCTTTTTAATAAAGTCCTGTTAATCCGACGGCACATAGAACAATATTTAGAATGGAACCCTCAGTGCGCGAGTTCAAATCACGCGTGCCCGGTTTTTTTTTCAATTCACCATTACGTAGTCATTTCTTATCTTATTTATAAAAAGACATGACTTGCAAGTTATTGTGACATTATCAGAAGTAAACATACACCCAATGGACCATAAGGTCAAAGGTTAAGCCCTGGTTAAAGATTTCTATGTAATAGGCGTTTGTGGCTCTGTTGTACGCTGGCATAAAGTGGCCCACGTTTGCGTGGCCCACGTAGCCACGTTGTGCGTTCCCTTGCCCAAGAGTGGTACGTAAGGTCCCATGGTGGGCGTCAGGGTTTCATGATGGACTAAGTAGGTGGCCTTATTAACTCCTAAACTCATTTGTTTTATCTTGACAAAGTTCCTGATGTTACATGATATTTAGGATCTGATGCTGAGTAGGAAGGTGACAATAGGAACTCATTAACTAAAGAAGTTAAACCACTCATTGTTTTTCTTTTGACAAACTCGTCTTCTTCAACCTAGCGTTAATCCCAGTTGTATCCAAAGCTTTCACCTCGGAGTCTGGGGTCCGCTTTACCAGTCTTAACTGCGGATTTAGCTGAACCTCGAAATTTTCCGTGAAGCGACTGCCATCTGACCTGCACAACACAATGGTGACATTAGGGGATATCGAAGCATTGCAGCTAGACCGTTGTTGTTAGAATTTTTAGGGCTCCAACTATCCGTAACGACTGCCATAGATGTTTGTATGGCAACCGGGACCGACGGCTTAATGTGCTCTCCGAGGCACGACCCGACCAATGCAAATACTCCATGCACACAAATATTTGCACCGAGCGGAGATCAAACCCGCGCCACCTGCGCAGCGGCCGCGTTCACTACCGCTACGCCACAGAGGCTGTAGTGATTTGACAAACTCTCGTACTACATGGTATTCACGGTCTGATAATAGGTTATATGAAGATGGCCATAGGCACTCCTAAACTAAATAAAATACGTAATTAATTCTAAAAAGACTTTTTAAAAACATGCTCATGACCGGTTTATCTTGACAAACTCTGGTATTACCTACATGGTTTTCAGGGTCACAGTAGGCCTAGGTTAGGAAGATGGTTAGGCACTCCTAAACTAAACAAAAAAAGGTTAATTAGTTTTCCAGTATTCGCTTACTTTTTTATTTTCTCGTGCGGAAATCTTTAAGAATACACTCACGTTGGTCTTCGGGGATGGTTATGTCGGATTTGGACCGACTAAAACCGCAAGTCGTCTCGTGTCATCAGTCGCCGGGTGTAAGGTAACCTAAGAGGCATTTCTCTCGCACCTCGGCTGACCCAGGGTTAATCTCCGGGTTCAAGATGGTCCCCTCGGTTTTGAGAACAGCGGTGTTACTATTTTGCCCACTGAAAAGGTGTAAGGGGGGAGGAAGGGGCGAGTATCGCGCCTATGCACCGGGTTGTATGTGATAGCCTATGACACAAAAGATTACAATACAATTATTCTGTTTTGTACAACACGTAGTGATGTTAATTATCTATAATAAGTACTCACATTATATACCAGGGGTACCTATATCATGTGAGTATTATCGTAATATCGTTTAATTGACTATAGATGTTCTATTTCACGAAAGCGGTTTAGTGCTGTCATTGTAGTAAAACATTATCCCACTAAAAACAAACCTGTTAAAAAGGGGGCCAAGTTCCTATCGGCTAAAAGTTCGCCTAAAAAAGGATTGAAATCCAATCCAATGCCAAGTTTAGATACACTTTAAAATCGATCATAATCATCTAAATTTCTTCTAAATTTAACTTGGCAGGTTAATTTAATTATACAATTAATCAAGTGTTACGTATAGTACGAAAACCTGCCAAGTTCAAATTTAGAAGAAATTTACGGCATCTAACTTGGCAAGGTTTTGGAGTAGTGGGGCCCACACTACTCTAAAATATTGCCAAGCTAGATGCCGTGCACTATACCTAGTGTACCCTGCACCTAGTATTACGCACGGTGCTCACGGTGAAAGTTATAAATTTATGTTGTTGTAATAATATTACAATAGATACCTGCTTGTAATGTAAATGGAAGAATATTGTATAAGTATAAATGTACACTCACACCCAAGATATTATTTTTTATATCGGTTACGTCAATATGAATACACTTCACCTGATGGTAAGCTAAAGGTAAAGTCTCAGGAAAGGGGTCGCCACTACACATTACATACACCGATAAATAAACGAATATAGGTTTTATGGGTGTACCATGATTGACGTATGACTGTTTTATAAATAAATAAATAAAATATTTATTTATATAAAATAATGACATATTTAGTTATCTTTGTTTTTACTATTATTATACGGTTATACCATAATATTAGAGACCCGAATCATTACGCATACGCTAAATGTTCACGTACGGATACACTGATAAAACACAAGTATCTACTTAGAAGCTTTAAATGAAATATGTGTAGGTATTACCCGACCCCAGCACTATTTGTATGAAAATATTTATTTTTTATTTTTCGGCACATAATATAAAAGCGATTACGGATTTAGAAATTCATAATTGTCATAGTTTTTATTTATTAAGTATCTGCTTATTGTACAAAATGTTACAATATTTAACTCATTTACCAGTAGTGTTGACTGCGGTGTGCTACGGTCTATATTATTACTTCACGAGAACTTTTGACTATTGGAAAAAGCAAAATGTCGTCGGACCCGAACCTATTCCATTTTTTGGTAACTTAAAAGAAACCGCTCTTCGACGAAAAAATATCGGTGATGTGTATAAGGAACTTTATGAGATGTATCCCAAAGAGCGAGTCATCGGTATTTATAGGATGACGACACCCTGTTTAATTATACGAGACCTTGATATCATTAAAAATATCCTGGTTAAGGACTTCGATCAATTCAGAGACCGTGGAATTGAGTTCAGCAAGAGTGGACTAGGTCAAAACATGTTTCATGCAGATGGCGATACATGGAGTGCCTTAAGAACACGATTCACACCTATTTTCACGTCGGGAAAGCTGAAAAATATGTTTCATCTGCTAAATGAATGTTCTGACACATTTGTGAATTATTTAGAAAAAATTAGTAGCATCAATACAGAACAAGAGATTCGCAGCTGTCTTCGTAAATATACAATGTCGACAATTGCTACTTGTGCATTTGGAGTTAATCTTACGAGTTTCGATAACGAGACTGAGATGGATATAACTTTACAAGAGCTGGATGATATAGTTCTCATGCCTAGGTTTACAAGTGAATTGGACATGATGTTTCCAGGTCTTTTGAAAAAACTTAATCTTTCAATTTTTTCAGAAAAAGTAGTTCAATTCTTTGCGCACCTTGTAAGGGACGTAATGTCACAAAGACATGGAAAGCCATCAGGTAGAGGTGACTTCATGGACTTAATATTACAACTGCGACAATTAGGAGAAATTAAGAATTCAAAACAAGCTGAGAGTAAAAATGTTGAAATAACCGAGGATATAATAGCAGCTCAAGCTTTTGTATTCTTTATCGCTGGATATGAGACCAGCTCCTCTACAATGTCCTTTCTATTGTACTCATTAG
This sequence comes from Lithosia quadra, assembly GCA_963576445.1. Taxonomy (NCBI): domain Eukaryota; kingdom Metazoa; phylum Arthropoda; class Insecta; order Lepidoptera; family Erebidae; genus Lithosia; species Lithosia quadra. The sequence continues at coordinate 5,632,578 of OY754891.1, forward strand.
CGCAAAATCCCGAAGTTCAAGACATATTAAGAGAAGAAATTGATTCTGTAACAGAAGCTCATGGCAAGGCTCGGGGTGAAATAACATATGAATCTTTACAAGATATGAAGTATTTGGACAAAGTATTTTCTGAAACACTACGAATGTATCCGTTAGTGGATCCTTTGCAAAGAAAAGCAGTTGTGGACTACAAAATACCTGGAACAGATATGGTTATTAAAAAGGACCAGACTGTGTTAATACCAGTATTGGGTATACACCATGACAAGAACTATTATCCGAAGCCAGAAGTATTCGATCCGAATAGATTTGACCCTGAAGTCGTGGGTGCTCGGCATTCGTGTGCATATTTACCCTTCGGAGTTGGGCCTAGAGCCTGTATCGGTAAGTCATCAAGTAAATCATAATTTAGACTTGTCAAATTAAAAAAAAATCAATTTCTGCACAAGTATGGGGGCTATATTGATTAAACTGACATCATTATCATCATCTTGGGGATATCATCATCTCTGAGGGTTACATACGGAATTTGCACCTAGATAGACGTTGTTAGCTACTTACCCATTTTTATTTGACTTATTTTATCTAAAACGAGAGCAATTGCCTGCACCAGAGCCTTGTTTGTTGCCTAATTACCTGTTTAGTATCATCCTAAAGTCTATGTTTGTATGGATATCGGCTTCTCCTTTTTTATTACCATTTTAGTAGTAGTTTGTGATCATCACTATGCTCAATTTTTTTTTTGTGTTTATACAGGTACGCGGTTCGGTTCACTTCAATCTCGACTAGGCATTGCCAAGATTATTTCAAACTTCTACGTGGAGACTAGCATCAACACGAAGTCGTCGTTAAAACTAAACCCAAATAGATTAACCCTTACACCCGCAGAAGGAATATTTTTGCATATCAAAACACGATCATAATAATTTAATAGAAAAAATGATTTGCTCTAGTACTTACTGTGAGTCTAGATAAAACTGTGTATCTACACAGTTTACATTATTTTATCATCTGAATGCTAGTTAGTAGGTTTCTTAAGAGAATTCAAAAACTGGGTTAAATAAAAAACACTATCTACAAGTAGTTGTTTTTATGTATCATTGCTGTCAAAATATTTTTAATATCAGTTCATAAACGATGTACATGTATTGTATGCCGTACGGCATACGTACATCGTTTATGAACCGACAAATTTAAATGGGACTAACTGGAAAGTATATATTACCCTTTAATTTGTATACCCTTTGAAAAAAAAAGATAGTACTTACCTATGCTATAAAATGACATTAAAATAGTTTTAAAATTAACTTTAAAACCCACATGGATGTGTTGAGGGCACACAATCACCAAACCGAAGCGTAGTTAGCGAGGGTGGTTTGCTAGTTATCATAAGTTAAAGTTAATCTTAAGATTAAAAATTTTACACTTTTATATGTAAATATATTTGTAAAGAATCTCTAAAAATGTATTTTTACTTGTGACGCTCGCTTTCTTGAATTAGTGAATATATCTATCTAACCACAAAACTAATTTTTTGCCACATTCTATACAAGGCTCTTCAGGCCCAAAATAAGTTTAATTAGTTTAACTAGTTTGTGTCATGGGTTCTAGAATGCAGATAAAGGGCCTTTATATTGTATTTTTATAAATATATATCTATACAAAAACATCCAGACTAATGCAAATAAATATATTCATGCCACGAAAATTTGCACTGAGCGGGAAAAACACGCGCCTCCCGGCGCGGCGTAGCAGCAGCTGCAGTCGAATGCAATGCACAACCGCTAGCCACAGAGGCCGTCCCATACCCCGCCGAATATAAAAAATTATACTGTTTTATGAGGTAGCAATTTTATGAAATTGCCTGTCTGGTTCCTTTCTCTTCATTATGAGGTAACAACAGATTACCTGATCCTACTAATCTAAGCGCACGTTAGTGTGCAGGACAAAAATCTTTCAAAACTTGAACTTGGCAGGTTAAGGTAAAGGTTATTTAGATGATTATGATCGATTTTAAAGTGCATCTAAACTTGGCATTGGATTGGATTTCAACCCTTTTTTAGGCGAACAAGTAGCCGATAGGAACTTGTCCCCCTTTTTAACAGGTATGTTTTTGGTGGGATATGGGAAAGTTTGTAAGTATGGATGGATGTATGGATGTTTGCTATTCTTTCACGCAAATGCTTGAACGGGTTGAGTAGAAATTTTGTAGAGGGACTGATTCAGTCTAAAATAAAACATATGCTAATTTTTATCCCAAAAGTAGGAACAGATATTCACGTGCGCGGAAATATTGACGATGCAGCCACGATGGTGCACGCTTGCCTAGTGGTAATATGTTCACTCTAGACTTGAAGACTCCCAGGTTAGGTATAGCTCATCGGAAACATAGACTTAGGCAAGGCATTCATCTTTGTGTTCTGCAGGTATCGCTTATGCGCCCTGCTATAGAGATGAACGCTCATATTTTATGTAATGAAACGAATTGTTTTGGCAATACGGTTGATTGTGTTTTTGCCCTGTGCAAACGGAGGCCTAGTTTTATCACACCTATTTTGCGGAACTGCTTCTAGGGCTCTCTAAGGTCCTAAAGGTGATAGCTCAGTCTGGCACGTGTAGTTCTGTATAGGAAAGGAGAGGGTGGGATTAATTGGAAGAGCTCATCGGAACACTCGCCACGGTAGAGCCGGTAAAAAACTGCCAAAGATGCAATATCTCTACGTAGCTGTAGAGGCTCGAGGGTATTCGTAACCTCGGGACGCCCAAAAATACGAACTGCACGTCGTCGCTGCAACCTGTCGAGAACATCTAATAAGTACTAGTGTAGAGCCATCCTAAAGATGAGAATAGTATTCCACCCCGGAACGGATTTGTGTCTTGTACAAAAGACACCGCTGCTCCGGCGTGAAAAATCACCTCATCTTGTTCAGGACTCCGAGTTTACGCGAGACCGTTTTATTGATGCTCTCGATGTAGTTTTTGGCATTCAGCTTGCAGCGAATATCCATGCCGAGTATATCAAGATTGTCCTGCAGTGGCAATGGTGTGTCCCGAAGAGTAGGGAGGGGAAGGGAAGGAGATACCTTTGCTGTAAACGCACAAGCCTGCGTCTTGTTGGCATTGAACTCGACCAGGTTCTCAGAGCCCCATTGAGATTTGAGATTTAAGCCAAATGTTATTATAATCGTCGAGCACCTACTCTGATTTATCTCTGCATCACAGAAAGTTTAAATAAATAGAAGATAAGCTAGTATCGCATTTAACAAACATTGCAATCACTGTAAATCCCTTAAAGCTTGCTTCTGCTAAGGCAGCAGAAGCAAGCTTTAGGGGATGGGGGGCCGGACGGGTATGAAATTTACTACAAGGCCGCCGGGAACCTCATCCCATTATAGGGGATGATTAGGCGTCTATGTTCCGTGGTCGTCCACGTACGAAAGTCGACGTCTACGCGGGCGGAGCTGCGGGGATCAGCTGATAAGATACTTGTACACAAGAAAAGCTTTTTTCAGATTATTTGATAAGATTTCGAATTTATATAGTTACCTACAAAGTGAAAAAGCAATTATTTGATAACTATTGCTTCATTACTTTGGAAAAAAACTAATATTTTAAAACTGATAACGTAATGATGCGTTGAAACTCGTATAACGCAACATAAGTGTCGTCGTTGCGAATACCAGCAGATTTTACGGGTTCCGTACGTAAAACAGGGATCCTTACAATTCTATAAGGCTCTTTTTTTCATTTCGTTGTTTGTCCATCTGTGAAATTAATATCAAATATTCAAGTCTACAATACCTTGAAACAGTGATAAAATCCAAATTTAAACAAGTACTATTCGCCGGCTCAAAAAATTGAGATGATTGTTTTATATACAGCTTTGGTGGCAGACAAGCATACGACCCACCTGATGGAAGCGGTCACCGTGGCCAATGGATGTGTGCAACACCATGGGCATCGCACTAGCGTTATCGACCCTATTATTGAAAGTTGGATATTGGAAAGAAGCAATGCTACATATTTCAGTCATGAAATCGATTTTGGCTAATTGTAGTCAAAGTGTATTCTATATAGACCATTAGTGGCACTAACATAACTTCAAAATTAAAAATATTTAAAACTAAATAAGTAAAAGGATCATCACCGCGCACCAGTCCGAAACGCGACCCAGACCTGAGAAGACGCCGGCAAGAAACTAAGCGTGTAAATAATCGCTGTAGAACGCTGTTCGGCAGAGTTTCCTTTTAATAACATTTTAAAATTTACTTACTTGTAAATCTCTAATTTCACTTGGAAATAGTTGTAGTTCACACAGATCTCTACCAAAGCACTCTCCTCTGCCGTAGAAGGCTCACCGGGCAGCGGATATCGCAGAACGATCCCTGTAGCCCTAGCAGAAGCAGGTTTTAGGGGATGGGGGACCGGCTGGCTATCAAATTTACGATTACGGCTACGATTTTAGGTTGCGGATCAGTCCTGCTATCACTGGAAACTTTGTCCTGGAATCGAGTTTCATACGGAACCCTCAAAGAGCGAGTTCAATTCGCACTTACCCGGTCTTTTTTTCAATTCACCATTACGCAGTAATTTCTTATCTAATTTATACATTGACATGACTTGCAATTTATATAACATTATCAGAAGTAAACATACACCCAATGGACCATAAGGTCAAAGTTTAAGCCGTGTACTTTGATTACAAAAGTTGTCTAAGTAACAGGAATTTCGGACTCTGTTGTACGCTGGCTTAAAGTGGCCCACGTTTAGATCATGCATGGCGCGTGTCTTTCGCCCAAAAGGGTTGTACGTTAACTACTTTTGGTAAATAGCCTTTGCGCATTCGCGCCCAAAACCTAAAGCGTTAGAGCCCTGGTGACATTGGTATAATTGGAATATAGGTAGTGTTATGGAATACTATATCCCACACAGTGAGATCAGTTTGGTCCATACCCAAACTGATTTCAGCAGCAGAACTTAGCAGTAGCACTTTCCGACGCTGCCTTACCCTCAAAGTTGTGCTGACCAGTACCCTTGCACAGATCGTAGGGGATCCACCTTGGAGCAGACCAGACAATGGTCGTAGTTGCCTGAACCGACTTTTAACAACTGGTCTGGGTGCCTCGCCAGCATAAAATCTAGGAGACAGGGCGCTTGATCTGATATTTTCGGTATTCTGGTGGTCTAGCGCACTAGTTGACTCAAGTCATGCGTGAAAGTGAATGCGTGGGCGGCCCTTCCCGGCTTGTCTGCTTTGACGGAGTCCAGTCAGGTCTCATTGTGGGCGTAAAGGTTTGATGATAAGAAAGTGAGTATGTGAACTCCTAAACTAAAAAAAAACTTATCAAGTTTAGGCTTATTCGTCTTATCTTGACAAATTCCCTGATGTTAACTAATATTTAAGATCTGAAGTGAATGTAGCAACTCTTTAATTAAAGAGCTTAAACCTATCGAGTATGGGCTTACTTGGTTTATCTTGACAAACTCTGATATAACACGGTATTCAGGGTCTGATAGGTTAGGATGTCTTATAGGCACTAATGAACTAAGCAAGAATAAGTAGTTACTTAATTTAAAAAGATTTTCTGACAAGCTTTCTAGAACCAGACCCCAAACATGACAGAGTTATCTTGTATAGTTTAGAAATTCCTGTGTCCACTTGTCCTCTCCATCTTCAGACCCTAGATAATCCTGTACATGACATTACCAAAATAGTAGCACAATAGTAAAAAACTAAGCTTTAATTAAAAAGAATTGTTGTACGTAGGTACCTACTAAGCGAAATTAATAATTCTATGGCAGTCTTTACGGGTAGTTGGAGCCCTAAAATGTCCAACAACAACGGTCTGGCTGCAATGCTTCGATATCGCCTAATGTCACCATTGGGTTGTGAAGGTCAGATGACAGTCGCTTCACGGAAAATATCGAGGTCCAGCCAAATCCGCAGTTAAGACTGGTAAAGCGGACCCCAGACTCCGAGGCGACTGGGATTAACGCTAGGTTGAAGAAGATGTGTCGGGTTATAAGTATTTGAAATCAGCACAACTCCTGCTTGCTTTTTTAGTTAGAGCTTGGTTTCAAAAAAATACATTTATTTTATTCCTAGTAAAGGGCGCGACAAACCAAATGGCGACAGCTAAACCAACTTCAAAAAACGTATCATTTAAAATGTCACAGATGTGCTTCAAATTCACACTCACGATGATGCCTCACCATTAAAGTGCTTTATTACACACAAATTTATAAAGTACGAAAGTAACTACATAAACCGGGCAGATAGAAACAAAAGCCCGTATAAGGACAGAAGCAGGTGACAGGCTTTTGTGTATACACTTAACGAGCTTCTTATTATTATGAAAGTGAGTAAAATTTCATGACAGTAGAGTATCTTCTGTTATTAAACCTTTTATGCAAACCCACCGGTATCGACTCCTTCTGCTTTCAAATCATTATACCTATTACTATTAAACCTAGGTAACGTACCACCAAGAACATTAGAAATTTCCTTGTTACCACATATATGTAAACTTATTCTTTTGTGAGCCAATAAATGATTTGATTTATTTTGATTTAAGTCATGTATTCATGAATTAGATACTCTTATTTTTCTAAACAAAATAAAAAACTGTGATTATGGCCTATCAGTATGCGATAGCCTACGACACGAAATTGTTTTGCAAAAAAAACATAACTAGATATACAATTGTTCAATTATGTACAAACATGTAGTGATGTTAATTTAAATAATACTCACATGATATACTCCCTGTATCGTTTAGTTGAGTATTATATACGAATACTTAAAATAGTGTACTATAACAAATTCTTTTTTTTTCAGTGCATAGTCGCTAAGATGCATATTGTATTGTTTGTTATGTTTTCTATTTATTATTTAACTTCATGCACAAGGTACATTGGCGGGCTTAATGCCGTAGGCATTCTCTATCAGTCAACCATAGGGTGGTGCAGAGCTAGAATGAAGCAGGTATAAAAATGAAATTTACATTCAAGGAACATCTAAAAATATATCCTACCAATCCTACTTCCTACTTATATTATAAACGAATACGTAAGAATTTATGAATGAATGAATGTATGTTTGTTACTCTTTCACGCAAAACGGCTGAATGCATCTGGCTGAAATTTGGTACAGAGATAGATTATAAAATATAGGCTACTTTTAACCCGGTAACAGAATTTTACGCGAGCTGAGCCGCGGGGTACAGTTATATATAAATACATTACATATTATTAAAATGATACATACGCAAATATAATATAAACATTCACACATATCAATATAACATGAAAAGAGAATAATAGGTAATTACCGTTAATTATTCTGATTCTGCTTATTTCTTGTAAAGCAATAGCCATACTCTAGACTTGAACACATCCCGGCACGTGCTCATCATGACCTCATGAGGTAGAGCGTTCCAATGAAGAATAGACTAAATGAAGAAAGAGGATATTAGTGTATTATGTGGCCTGTCATACTGAATTTCGAAGTTTTCGTGCTTCGCGGTGGAAAACATTCGAAATTGTGGGTGACTGAAACGATTTGGCGCACTTTCGCACTACCATTATTTAGCGCTATAGTTCGTCGCTATTTTGAACTTTGAAATTCAGTATGACAGTTTTTTTTATGTATAGAAGATGAAATTAATATCACACGAACATAATTTCAAGTACTACTACCTATTATTATACCATAATATTAGAGACCCGAACCATTACGCTACATGTTCACGTACGGATACACTGATAAAACACAAGTACTTAGGAGCTTTAACTCAAATATTAGTAGGTATTACCGACCTCTGCACTATATGTATGTAAATAGTAATGACTGTTATTTTTCGGCACATATATAAAAGCGATTACAAATTTAGAAATCCATAACTGTGACAGTTTTTATTCATTAAGTACCTGCTTATTGTTCAAAATGTTACAATATTTGACTTATTTACCAGTAGTGTTGACTGCGGTGTGCTACGGTCTATATTATTACTTCACAAGAACTTTTGACTATTGGAAAAAGCAAAATGTCGTCGGACCCGAACCTGTGCCATTTTTTGGCAACTTAAAAGAATCTACTCTTCGTCGCAAAAATATGGGTGACGTGTTTAGGGAGCTTTATGAGATGTATCCCAACGAGCGAGTTGTGGGTATTTACAGAATGACGACACCCTGTTTAATGATACGAGATCTAGATATCATTAAAAATATCATGATTAAAGACTTTGATCTATTCAGAGACCGTGGAGTTGAGTTTAGCAAGAGCGGATTAGGTCAAAACATGTTTCATGCAGATGGCGATACATGGAGTGCCTTAAGAACACGATTCACACCTATTTTCACATCAGGCAAGCTGAAAAGTATGTTTCACCTGCTAAATGAATGTTCTGACACGTTTGTGAACTATTTAGAAAAAACTAGTCGCATCAATACAGAACAAGAAATTCGCAGCTGCCTTCGTAAATATACAATGTCGGCAATTGCTACTTGTGCATTTGGAGTTAATCTTACCAGTTTTGAAAACGAAACCGAGATGGATACAACTTTACAAGACCTGGATAATATAGTTCTTACACCTAGGTTTACAAATGAAGTGGACATGATGTTTCCAGGTCTTCTGAGAAAGCTCAATCTTTCACTTTTCCCAGAAAAAGTAATTCAATTCTTTGCGCACCTTGTAAGGGACATAATGTCACAAAGACATGGAAAGCCATCAGGTAGAGGTGACTTCATGGACTTAATATTACAACTGCGACAATTAGGAGAAATTAAGAACTCAAAACAAGCTGAGAGTAAAAATGTTGAAATAACCGAGGATATAATAGCTGCTCAAGCTTTTGTATTTTTTATCGCTGGATATGAGACCAGCTCCTCTACAATGTCCTTTCTATTGTACTCATTAGCGCAAAATCCCGAAGTTCAAGACAAATTAAGAGAAGAAATTGATTCTGTAACAGAAGCTCATGGCAAGGCTCGGGGTGAAATAACATATGAATCTTTACAAGATATGAAGTATTTGGACAAAGTATTTTCTGAAACACTACGAATGTATCCGTTAGTGGATCCTTTGCAAAGAAAAGCAGTTGTGGACTACAAAATACCTGGAACAGATGTAGTTATTAAAAAGGACCAGACAGTGTTAATACCAGTATTGGGTTTACACTATGACAAGAACTATTATCCGAAGCCAGAAGTATTCGATCCGAATAGATTTGATCCTGAAGTAGTGGGTGCTCGGCATTCGTGTGCATATTTGCCCTTCGGAGTGGGGCCTAGAGCCTGTATCGGTAAGTGATACCAAAATCTTATCCTATCTATCTATCTACCTATACTATTAAAAAATTGTAAAGGAGCGGGGTCTGTAAAATAGAGATATTAAAAAAAAACTTGGGCTATGTTACATGAACGACACTGAATTCTTGTCTGTTTGTCGTATAATCTTCTTAATAGTAGTTGTCTGACAATTTTGTGATTCCATTGATATGAAAGGGATAGAAAAAGGAGACGCGAAATCATACGACACTACTTCTTCATCCGAGCACCAAACATAGCTCACACTACTAATGGCGCCTAATGATGATGTATGTAGCTGTAATTATCAGTTCTAAGGGCCTACGTTTCTAGTCTTTGTTTTTATGGGAATAGTGCTTCTCCTTTTTTTTGTTTGTTGGAAGTTCAATTAGAACCACTTCCTGACGTAAGATTGGACACAAATTTGGTATACTTGGGTATCTTCGGTGACACTGTGATAATATGGTACTATGAAGCTGCTTTGATTATGGGAGTCGGAAGCTGTCTATAGGGACTCCTGAACTAAAAAAGATAAAACAGGAATTTCGTCTCAACTGTTGCCCTGCATATTACCTCTTACCGTCTCTATCTTCGGAGTCTAGAAATCATGTGGTATCTAAGGTCTGAAAATGGAGACAGTAGGTGGTCATAGGAACTTCTAATCTCATTTTATTTACCTTATTTTTAAAGAGTCTTTATAAAATTAATAATTTTTCTCATTTATTTATTGTTGTTTGTGGTCACTATAAGATATTGTTTTCTTTTTATACAGGTACGCGGTTCGGCTCACTTCAATCTCGACTAGGCATTGCTAAGGTTATTGCAAATTTCCACGTGGAGACTGGTATCAATACGAAGTCGTCGTTGACATTGAACCCTAATAGAATAACACTTACACCTGTTGAAGATATATTTTTACATATTAAACCACGATCACATTAAATTTGTAGAAATAAGGTGTCATTATGCCTACTGTTAGTTTAGATGTAGTTGCGTGATAAATCTCAGAAATGCTGGTTATTAGGTTTCCGCTCAGAATTAAAAAACCTGTTTAGATAAAAAATACAGACAGTGTGAAGTTCTTCTTCATCGTCGAATCAAGGGCTCATTAACTTGGCTTTTGTTAGATTTCGTCGACCCAATACTTGGCCAAATCCACAGCGTTGTCCGTTGCCCTACATAGGTCCTTAATATAACAGTTGGAGGGACACATCTGAGTTGGGGCCCCGCAATCACAGGCCACTTGCAACTGGTCTGACTCTGGAATGACTTCCAAGTTGACCACAGGTGATGATGTTCAGGCAGCAGGTTAGGAAGGTTATTAGGTTAAGTACTTGCGGATTAATTTGTTAAACATAGAAGTATAACTAACGTCTCGACTTGTAAGTTAAGTATAGAAAACCAGTTTAAAGACTTTCAAATCGAGATTTATGACTGAGTATCGATCTAGAATAGAGATCTAAGATCTGATTGCACTAATGACAGGAACAGATATTTGAGGCAACGAATAGGCTTAAAGTGCGACTTTCAGGGGACCAGTGGGTTCTGAGCCAACTAAACTGTTATAACATTTTGCTCAATCAGTAAAATTCAATTTAATTAGTTCATAAGTTAACTTTAAGCAACATTAAAAATGTTAAACTTTTATAAATATATATCTAATACGAATCTCTAAAAATGTAGTTTTACTTGTGTCGCTCGCTTTGTTGTGTTAATATATAATATGCGCCCGCGACTTGAACCGCGTGGATACAGATATTCTTTATACCACATAGGTGGTAAACAAACACACGGTGGGCCGTGACTTATTTGCCACCTTAGGTGTTTAACAGCAACTTATAGTTATTCCTACAATCCAGTTTTGTACGGAAACCTCAGCGCGTAAATTCGATTTGCACTAATCCTCGGTTCTTTTTTCAATTCATCATTATTCAACAATTTCTTATCTTATTTTATATACAGGCAGAGGCATGACTTGCGAGTTATATAATACCAATATCAGAAGTAAATAAACTACTAATGAAACAAGGTTAAATACGCGAACTTCGATTAAAAATGTTATTTAGATATGTAATAGGAATAAACGTAGAAATGGTGAATCTTGAAATTTGGCGAATTCAATTGGAGCCTACTACTTTATGTGTTTTGTGTTTATCTGTTAAATTTAACAACATTATTTTCACAGTATTGGGCTCCAAGGGAATCAATTGAATATGCCAAAGTTCATGCCGTCCGACGGCCGAAGGTCAAAGGGCTGGCGCCTAAGGCTCGTCCTTTGTTCAGCAAGTGTACTGCCTGTACTGGGTATCCATTAAGGTTAGGTTTGGCTTCGAAGATTAAAGGAGAGACTCACACACAGCTTCTGCCGCCATTAAATAAAAAATATGTTATGAGCTTCATACAAACATACAAACAACATCAATACAAAGCGTACAAACAATCAGTTGTTTGTTAAACCTAACATTGCTGACAGTGCTAAAAGTCAATAGATGCTATTTGACTGCTTAAAGCATTGATGTCTATATGTATTTATAAAGTATCCTTTTCAGTCGGTTAAAGTGGTAGTATGCAATTGGATATCTATTTGATGGACAAACCTAGGCCTGAAACATTGTGCTGCTTTGCACACATGCACATAATATACAAACACAAGTAAACACTAATATTCAGTAACTCTGCACTGCGCCAAACCTGTTATTTTTCGGCACATACCTATAATAAAAGCAACTATGGATTCCAATTTACTAAAAGTGGTCCTTACGACCCAATTAAAAAAAACAGTAATTCAGAGAAAATTTATTTCACGTTTTGTTGACTGATCTGAAAACTTGACTTGGGTCTTAATTCCTTTGATCACTAAATCCTTAAAATTGCTTTAAGTACTTGTATGCTCTAAGAAGTCTAAGATGTTGTTATATATATGCTGTGGACGTACCTAATAAAATAAAATAAATTACTTTTAACCATCACGCAGTCACAACACTGACGTAGTGATGTTTCAAGGTAATTTTAGCTAAAAAACAAATAGTTACCTGCTAGTATAAGACTCACTAGATCCTGCATACAAACAGCGTAAACAGTTTTGTAGGACCAATGCCTATAACGTGTACCTACCTAACATGTAAAAATAATAAATAAATAAAAAAGAAAAGTAAAAAAGGCGAAGTAGGTATCTTTTTGTCCGAGAATCAAACTTTTTATGTTACTTTGAAAACTTTACTTTTAGCATTTTAATGATAGGTACTGTTTCAATCAACTCATCATCATCCTTCAGTTGCGCTTAAGTTAACGTTGCAGAGCCCAAGTCCACCTGTTGTTTTAATTGATATGCCTTTTTAGGCAGCGCGAGCGACTGCTGTTTGACTCCCCCCCCTCACCTCTGAGAGAAAACCTGCGCCCATTCGTGCTTTGTTTAGCTGGCTGATGTACCGATTAGTAGGTGAGGTCGTTGTGGGTCCCAAAAAAGATGTTAGTAGGACCCAGTACACCTGATGCACTCCTTTACTCATATATCCTCTAGTATTTATTAGTCTAGTAGTCCCTACGTATTTATTAAATTACTTATTTGGCTTTAGATTTTCCATTACACATACAATATACATTTTTTTTGTAATATGAATTTATTTATTTTACAAACAAGATATGAAGTCAATAATTTAATTTAAAAATGCCATTATTGACAAGTCCGTATGTTCACAACCACGGAAAGCGGCATCACCGTGAAACCAATTACTACATTGAAGAAGAAGAAGAAGAAGAAGAAGAAGAAGAAAGCTAGTAAAACAAGCAGAAAAACAAAATTTTATAAAATTACAATTTATTTTCACTTAAAAACTATTACGCTTAATTGGATTTTACCCATGAAAAACCGTCTAAGTAACTAAATTGGGTTCTCACTCGAACCACATTGAGTAAAACGTAACTCAAAATAAATTGAAATAAGTTTATTTCGACTTAATCTTAATTCATTTATAAGTTTACACAGTCCATTTTTTATTTGACCTTACTTGCTAGCAGGAAACTTAACAACTAGTATTAAGGTGATTTGCAACAGGTTTTGTCAGTTCCAAAAAAAGCAACAGATAATTTAAGAATTACATAAAACATGGGTATAAATTGTCTGCATTCGATTTAACATGCGTAGATACATGACAGAGATCCCCACTTAACTTGCTTTCCTTATCATACAATATATATTTTTTTATAGAGAGAGAGAGAGAGAGAGAGGGAGAGGAAGTAAGCATAACAAGAAAACATTTTTATTGTACAAAGTTAACTATGATCGTGGTCGTAAACGTAAAAATATGTCTTCTACTGGCGTTAAGGTAAATCTAGTAGGGTCCAGAGTGAACGATGACTTCGTGTTGATGCCAGCCTCCACGTGGAATTTCGAAATAATCTTGGCAATGCCTATTCGAGATTGAAGTGAGCCGAACCGCAGACCTGTAAAATAACAATTGAGCTTAGGTGATCATAAACATATATCATAGTCATCATCATCATCATTTCAGCCGAAAGACATCCACTGCTGGACAAAGGCCTCCCCCAATGATCTCCACGACGACCGGTTCTGCGCTTTTCGCATCCAGCGGTTTCCCGCGACCTTTACCAGGTCGTCGGTCCACCTTGTCGGAGGCCTGCCCACACCACGACTTCCGGTTCGTGGTCGCCACTCGAGAACCTTTATGCCCCATCGGCCGTCGGCTCTACGAGGCATGTGCCCCGCCACAATATCATATATTATCAATGGATTATTTTTGTATTCTTTCTGTGCAGACAGAAGTAACTACCTAGTGAAATTTTTGTTGCCATTTGATAATCATGCAACTTTACCTATACCGATCATAGTCGTAATTAGTAATAATGTTATTATTTATAGTAGTTCTGAGTCTGTATTAACATCTTCGGGGTCTTAAGCCTGCTAATCAACGGACGAGCTTTTGACGCAAGCCTTTCTCCAGAGCAGAGGGAGCAAGGTAGTTAGATGGTAGTCATTCCCGTTATTGCCAACTAAAAGTAAATGGAAGAGAAAAGAGTAATTTCGGGTCCGAGGTGAAAGTCACGGTGCTCACCGATATTACCGTCAAGATGATGACGCATGATTTTAGTACAAGTGATACAATGATGCCATGTACTTGTGCTTAAGGTTTAATAAATGCTTTATGTCACCTCCTCAACTGCCAGCAGTTACACCATTCGATTAACAGACGTAGCGTAGGCTTTCTGTATCGGGCTGGGTGGATTGCGAGTTATCGTTCTTCTATTCTTATTCTTATAAATACATTTTGAGTCTACTTACCGATACAGGCTCTAGGCCCCACTCCGAAGGGCAAATATGCACACGAATGCCGAGCACCCACTACTTCAGGGTCAAATCTATTCGGGTCGAATACTTCTGGCTTCGGATAATAGTTCTTGTCATAGTGTATACCCAATACTGGTATTAATACAGTCTGGTCCTTTTTAATAACAACATCTGTTCCAGGTACTTTGTAGTCCACTAGTGCTTTTCTTTGCAAAGGATCCAATATAGGATACATTCGTAGTGTTTCAGAAAATACTTTGTCCAAATACTTCATATCGTGTAAAGATTCATAAGTTATTTCACCGTGAGCCTTGCCATGAGATTCTGTTACAGAATCAATTTCTTCTCTTAATTTGTCTTGAACTTCGGGATTTTGCGCTAATGAGTACAACAGAAAGGCCATGGTAGAGGAACTAGTCTCATATCCACCAATAAAAAATATAAAAGCTTGAGAAGCCATTATATCCTCAGTTATTTCTATAAGTTTGTTCTCAACTTGTTTTGATTTCACGTTGCTAATTCCACCCAGCTCTCGCAGTTGTAACATTAAGTCCATGAAGTCTCCTCTACCTGATGGCTTTCCATGCCTTTGTGACATTATTTCCTTTACAAGTTGATCAAAGAATTGAGTAACTTTTGCAGGAAAAAGTGAAAGATTAAGCTTTTTCAAAAGACCTGGATACATCATATCAATTTCATTCACATAGTTAGTAGTAAATATCAGATTATCCAGCTCTTGTAAAGTCGTATACATCTCCGTTTCGTTTTCAAAATTAGTAAGATTAACTCCAAATGCACAGACAGCTATTGTAGATATTGTATATTTACGAAGTAATTTACGAACATCAAGTTCTGTATTGGTGCGACTAGTTTTTTCCAAATAATTGACAAACTTGTCAGAACATTCATCTAGCAGGTAATACATACTTTTCAGCTTTCCCGATGTGAAAATAGGACTGAATCGTGTTCTTAAGGCACTCCATGTATCGCCATCTGCATGAAACATGTTTTGACCCAATCCGCTATTGCTAAACTCAACTCCACGGTCTCTGAATAGATCAAAGTCTTTAACCAGGATGTGTTTAAGTATATCTAAATCTCGTATCACTAAGCAGGGTGTCGTCATCCTGTAAATACCCACAACTCGCTCGTTGGGAAACATATCATAATGTTCTTTAGACACCAGACCTATATTTTTGCGTCGAAGAGCAGATTCCTTTAAGTTACCAAAAAATGGAACAGGTGCCGGTCCGACGACATTTTGCCTTTTCCAATAATTGAAAGTTCTTGTAAAGTAACAATATAGACCGCAACACACCGCAGTTAACACGACTGGTAGATAAGTTAAATATTGCAACATTGTGAATAAGCTGACTAACTTAATAAATAAAAACTGTGATACTAATGAAATTTAAATCTCGTCGTTGCTTTATATTTGTGCCGCAAAATGGTGTCGGTCAGGCCAGCACGGCCCCACGGAATTTTATAACAAGATAAATGTTCTATCTATCGGACACCTTCACCCAAGCATACGAACTTATTTCGTTTTTGATGTTAAATCGTAACATAGTCAGCTTGCTTTTTTTGCCTATACTCTGTATATGGAATAAAGATTATTTTTATTCTTATTATCCTTCTTACACTACATGATTCAAAGTCCTGACTGACTGACTTAAATACAACGCACCGTCTAAACCGCTAGTTTTCTAGTAGGTATATTATAATAAATCTATGAGCTGGTCGTAGAGAATTGTTTGTAGGGAGTATTTGTTTAAATACACGATGGTGTATGAATGCTTAAATACACTAAGGAAGGATTTTTTGAAATTCAACGCCTAAGTCGGCAAAAGTGTTGCAATTGTATTGATTAATAACTAAAGAGCGGGTTTCTAGAAAGCCTTAAGGATAAAAAATTAAAAGTGAGAATATAGTTATTTTTAGTGTTCTGTGCATGATTAGACGGACGGACGGAGGTCATTGACTTAAAGATATCTGAGATCTTAAAGTAGGTTAGATTTGACTTGGCCGGTTTTCATTACATCAGTCAATTTATAAAGTTATTCAAGATATAATATATATATATTTTAATTCTGATAAAAACTGGCCAAGTCAAATATAACCTACTTTAAGATCTTACATTTTTAAATAACAGCAATTGTTATAGGTTCCAATAAAGCAAAGAAATAGAGTTTAATACTTGTTCATAGTGTTATTTTGTTCCTATAAATACATATTTTGATTTTGCATATAACTTGGCACTCATTTAGATCTCCATTCTTTTTGCGGCGGAGCCCATAGCCAAGCATACTTTTTGTATTGAACTTGGCTGTCCTTTTTTACATTTATGTTTTTGGTGGGATATCATTACTTTTTGTTAAGAAAACTAGGCGGGTATTTAGATTTAATATTTTTTCAGGGACACCACTTATTTTTTTTATTTTTTGTCTTTTCTTTATTTTTAGTTTTTTTCCTACGCTCACACACAATTACCAAGCTGGATTCCAAATTTCATCCTTCTAGGTCATCTGGTAGTAGGTTAGGTTTAGGTACTATAAGTCAGTCAGTCAGTGCTAATTTTTACGACTTTTGGACCTTCATATCTATATAACCGTTTGAGCCAGCTTCATGAAATTTGGGCTTCTACATGTCCTTATGGGTATAATTAAACATTCGTAGTTTCACGTGTTTACGTTATATAGGTTTTGAGTTATAAAGAGGTCAAAGGTGGCACCAAGTGGTTCATGTGAATATACACTTGTAGCTGGCTAGCCAGTTCCTTTGCTTGAACTTGGCTTGACACGCTCCCGCGTGTCTAGATTAAAAAGGTACATTGAGGTACGAAATTATTACGTATGCTTACGTCAAGGAGTACGATAGATTGGTACATAAATCTAGTTACCAACATCCGTGGGGCCGGGCTGGCCTGACGGACATGAAAAATAACAGGTGATTTAGTGTATAAATACTCAGATATATTATTATTGTCAAATTCTTGGTTTTCTCAAGTGATAAAATTAATAAATCATGATTCTATATTGTTTTATTTATCATATTGGCTCCTTAATTAAGTAATCTAAGTAAATAAATAGTGACCTAGATACGTTTTGGTCATGACCGTTACCAGTAAAAGAGGATTTCTGAATTTAATTTTAGTTCTTCGTTTTAAATTTCTGCTCACAATTTAAGTGAAAAAGGAAGCTTTAGTCATTTTTTAATAACTTGACACTTTATTTATGTACCTAAATAAGAACGTCAGTTATTTGGAATGTATATTATGCGACATCACATGAGTGGGTTATTACCTAGACATTTTCACGAAAATGCCCATTTACGAAAACCTCAACTTAAACCAGTTTCGACTATGTTACACCGGCTGTGTTCACAGGCTCATTGACCACGGCTGGCCACGGCTGACCACGGGTGTAACCTTGTTGAAACATAGGCAATCCAAATGATTATATACCTCTACCATGATCGCATTAATGCCCGTTATCATTAGATATATCATGGGTACGTGAAAGTTCAAAAGGAAGAATGTCGTTAAAAACCAGCATTTGGCAAAGGAAATTTTGATTTTGGCCGAAACCGAGATCGTTGGCGAAATGAATTTTTGGTTCCGGTCGTTAAAAACAAGTGTCAATCTGATACTGAAACAGTACTATCTTTATAATAAGAGTAATTTAATTTACTTGGTATTTATCAGTGAGCACCTTACTATTACATAAATTATCATCTCTACGCGTAGCACATATCTACCCAACTTGTGTTATCGGTACATTGGAGACATGTAGGTATGAACAATTCTGTACTTACACATAATTTTTTTTGAGTTCTTGTCTGTTTGTCTGATCAATTAAGTAAACTTCTATGATATAGGTAAAGCGAATCTGTCATAAAGCGAATCTGTCCTAAAGCGAACAAGGGATTCATTCATTGTTATTACCTATGACATTAATGAAATTATTTTAGTAGATAATCATTGTACCTAGTTGTTTTGTAAAAAAAAAAATAACTTATCAGAGACGCTCAAAATAAAAATATTTTTGAAATTTATTAATAAATTTATTTTATTACTTTTCATGAAAAGTAATAAAAATATTATTACTTTTCATGAAATTGATACCGATGTTTACGCGGTATTTTGTTTCAATTATGTAGGTGCAGCTTGAGCCCCGGTAATTTTGAGCATTAATCGGGCATTTATATTTTCCACCCAAAATGCCAGGGCATAAACGCATCTAATTAGATTTAGAGCGGATTGAATAAAATAGCTCGGTAATATAGCTCGATAATAGCCCAAATCGTACACCAATAAAACTACAAGGTAAAGCAGTCAAGTTCTATATTTTATTGTTTACTTAATTTATTTTGTACAAACTTCAACAATATATATATATAATAAATACTCAATTAAACCTCTATCATCCGCAAACTGAACTCACTTTTTTGTCATAAGTATAATATATTTAAAATAAACAATACAATGATATTACAACTTATTGTCTAAACTTAATTAAACACAACTTCTTTGTGCAAATATGCCTAATAGTAGATATAAGTTTGGTTTCACCAACAAAATAACGACAGTCAGGTGTTGACTTAAAAGTGCAAGCCGCGCGGACCTTATCGAACCCCGTACCTAACGCTATAAGGAGCTCAAAATAAGTATATCACATGATTTTAAGTTATGCAAATATGCACTTCAGATGATACACTAGATGTACGAAGAAACCAGAATCAACTCGCATACGACGTGGAGGTGTCATCCGGGGCAAGTAATCCCAGTATGAACCTCAGCTTAAATTAAATTATTTTCGTACGTTTGTATAAATTCTGATTCCTTATTATAATTGATTTTTTTAAGTTAAATGAGAGCAAATAATCATCTAGCTCGTTTATAAAATTATCTAGCTAGCATGCTTATTGGCTTATCATAATATTTTAGTAATTTAATATCTAATGTCGACAAGTAGATGCGTTACGTAAGTACAACTACCGGCCAACCGTCGGTATCTAGTGTTAGCTCTAACCGAGTACATCAATATTGTCTAGTTAACTCATACTTAAACTTAAAATTCAAGAGTGATATTAATTTTCACAAACACGTCAATAAGGACATTTAAAAACAAATGTTCAAGATCATCTTATCCGATCAGTCTTCCAAAGCGCAATATAATATTACATATTAGAGGAAAGAGTTGAAGTGGGTCCGCACGACTTGGTGAACTCTACGTAACGTAGTTCGTGTTCGGTACAACTCAAATAGAACGTACGAGTAACACAAGACGGGCGGACCGCTCGAGCGACGCGAGCGGCCGCACAAGGCGGGGGCGCGGAGTGCGCAAGCGACGGGGAAGCTCGCTCGCACACTCCCGCACATTTAATTATAAAATTATCTACATAATCATTATTTGTAACCATAATTATTGCAAAATATGTGCAAAACCGTAAGCGTCTCTTTAGTTTTCGATACACTGACTCTTTAAACTTTGCAACACTTAGAATTGTCTTGCACTTCAGATTTTACATTTAATGTAGACGAACTGAAAACAACCGGCACACAACTATTCGGTGACATGTTCCATACAAGTAATGAAAAGCGAAACCTCTCGTCGAGCACACGTTAACGTTATTGCTTCAAGCTTATTACGTATCGCTGATATCAATAGATAGTAGACATAATATTATGATAAATTACGTGTTGCGACGTGCGGTTTGGGATCTACCCGGCAATAAGCTCTCAATATTTACAGAGTAGTAGAAAATTGACCACTTCCAAAGTTAAATTACAAAAATTGTATGATTCATTATTCTGTTGTGCTAGAAAAGACAATACTGTCACAGAACCGGTCGTGGCGAGGCTACACCGCCTGCGGGGCACCCGGCCCTCCGCAGCGCTTCCATGCCTCTGTTTAGCTAGAGAGATGTCAATCGAAAAATAAACAATACTTCAATAATATCTACCTTACTCGGTAAGGGACGTTCGATCTCTTAGGTATATCAATATTATCTTATTGCTAATTATAGTGATCACTTTCAAGTAGCCGAATCGGTTGTACATCGTGAATGAACATTAAACATCATTAACATCGTCAAAATGTAATCTGCAAGAGCAACACTCATCGAAGCAGTACCAGCCCGCTCGCAATATCAAACATATTATGTAGGTCCTACCGCGGGGCGGCGCGGGCTCGCGCGACCGCGCGGCGCGGCGTGGGGAGGCCGCCGCGCGGCGGCCGCGGGCCCGAGCCGCCGCCTCTAATGTAATCTGGGGAAGGCATTACATTAACTAGGTAATGTGGAAAGTGCGCGTTACATAAAATGGCTCGATTCCTATGATGCGTACTGAATTAGGACGGAAGTGAATTCTGATACCGATTTCACAGCTGATTTGTTAAGCTTACATAGATAACTTTGCAAAAATTTTTCTAAACTCTTAATTCCGAGGTGATCGACGGCGAGCCGACCTCGTTTAGGCAGACGCATCTTGCGTCCTTCGGTACAGTGAGAAGCTTACAAATCGGAACTATTAAAACTATACGGACAAAATTGATATGAATCGGCGTAGCCATTGCTTCTCTTAAGCGTCTATCAGAAACGATTACCCTAACACCCTTCGTAGGCGAATCGTTGACGTCAATGTATGTAATATAAATAAAGTTGAGTCGGAAACGATCAGTGCTACATCGAGCAGCGTGCGTGATGCGACAAGCGGAACGAAACGAAGCGACAGTCACTTCGCCTTGCACTCCCATCGCTACTCAGCCACCAGGGAACCACTTGTTGTGCTATTGATCGACATCATTTTGGGGAAAAAAATGATATCTCACAATCGGTAACAAATCATCGAACTTCACAATATTATTAAGTAGAGGTTTGATTTAGAATTTTACAGATAAACAGTGATATTCTTCGAATACAAAAATAAGCTTTAGAGTTTCCTCAATTTTATTCAATACCTTACATTACATCACTAGTGACGAATAAAAAAGGGTACGCTCGCGAGAACGATCCTCCCTGATCGACAGGTTCCACTGTCCGGTAACCGACCGCGTGACGATCACAACAATACGGATGCGGCTACGACTCGGAACGAGAGCGCGGCGAACGCGGGAACATCAGTCGCAAAACAAACACAAAAGCTTCGGCCACGCGAATACAAAACACTCCTGTGAACACGTCGAACGTCTCTAAAACGCGAAAGAACGGTCCAAAGAAACGGCGCGAACGCGCGGCTACGCGGTCGTCACGTTGCGCCGCGGCCCGCCGCCACACACCTGGACGTGCCGCAAACGTCTAGCGTAAAAATAATTAAGTGCGCTTGGGTGGGCTCAACAGCTCGGGCAGCGGTGCGGGCAGCGGCAGCGGCGCGTCGTCGACCAGCGCGGGCAGCAGCGCGAGCGCCAGCGCGGGTCAGACGGGCGCCGCGCCGCCGCCGCCCGAGCCCGGCGACAGCACGCCCGGCGACAGCACCACGCGGTGCCCGTTGGGCGTCACGGCGTCCATCAGCACGGCCGTGGCCGCGCCCTCGCCGCCCGCGTCGTCGCCCGCCGCCTCGTCGCCGGGCTCGTGCGCCCGCCGGTGGCGGCGCCAGGCGTGCTGGATGAGACGCGCACAATACTCCTCGCGCTGGCGCCAGAGCGTGGACGACACGGGTTCGTAGCCCACCTCGTCCGGCCGCCCGACCTCCAAGTCTCCTGGGTCCTCGATTGGGTTTCCCTTTCTCGCAAAGAAGTCTTTCGTTAACGCATCTAGGATGTCCACGCAGAACATCATGTCCCCACGACATATCGGAATGTCCATCGATATGATTTTGTACTTGTTTGGTTTGTGAATTTGTAGTGGAGGTTCGAGCACGTCCAAGAAATCCGACAGCTGCTCGTACCGGATGTACTGAGTACCGTCCGGGTCGAAACGCTGCCAAATTTCGTAGTACATGTCGTAGTCATCATCTGTGAGTCCTTCTTGCACGTCCTCCGTCGCCTGCGAACGAAAAGAACAGTTTTTTTATGTAATACCACATTTTAGCAGACCTGTTTATAATGCGAACTAAGGCATGCATACTGGCCATGATTACCTGTGAATAGTTTTCGAGAATGACAGCAATGTACATGTTGATGACGATCAGGAAAGAGATGACAAGGTAGGACAGCAAGTATGTGATGCCGATGGTGGCGGAGCCGCAGTTCCCGGGGTAACCACGCTCGTTATCCGGCAAGTCGCACTCTTCCTCGTTAATAATACCGTCCAATACGCCATCCCACCCGGCGGATGTCGACATCTGTTCCATAAGTATAACAGAAAAATAATATTTAAGTATGCATTGTATAAAAATATTCGTAAGCACTGATTTTATTACATAAACATTGTATATAGAAGCCATTGCCGACTTTACTTCCTCTGCTCCTTTCTGCATAAAGTTGCAAACGCTTGGCAAATGGTTAAGAAAATGCAATGACGTGATGGCTGGGCTTCACTTTAATATGTTTGGTTTACATGGGTTTACAATTCAACATACCTGAAATAGCAGGATCATACTCTGCACGAAGGTCTTAAAGTTGTAAACGTCATCAAGACCGCCTTTATCCTTGACGTGCATGAAGAATGACATCCCGAAAATTGCGAAGATAAACATAACAAGGAAGAGTAATAGACAAATGTTGAACAAGGCTGGCAGTGACATGGCTAACGCGAACAATAATGTGCGGATACCCTTGGCACCCTTTACAAGTCGTAACACTCGACCGACTTTTGCTACTCTTACGACCCTTAGCAAAGTGGGTGACACAAAATATTTTTCTATAATATCACTCAACACCAAACCTGTAAACAAAGAAATATTATTTCATCAATTCGTTGTTGATAGTCATCAATCAATTAAACTATTGAATAATACTCACTTAGTATGGAGAACATAACTACTACAAAATCGAACAGGTTCCACGGTTCCACAAAATAATGATACCGTAAGGCAAATATTTTTAGTAGGCACTCTGAACTAAATATCACGATGAATATCATATTGAGATAGTCGAGCACGGTGCTGAATGTTTCAGACTGTTGATAATGATCGAGTGTCATCGTCAACATGTTGAATCCAATGAATAACATAATAATCATGTCAAACTTCTTGTCCGTCACTATTTCGAATACGATTGCTTGCGGTCGCCACTGTAAAAATAACAAAATGAATGTTAGTTATGGGTTGGACAGATCTACAGGGACAAGTCTGAACCATTTTTATTTCGTTACCTTCGGCCTTGGTATAGCTTTCAAAGGTTTTTTCGATCCCATTTTCTTCATAGCGTTGTAGTATTTCTTTTGATCCTCAGTCATGAACATTTCAAGACTGCCACCAGCTTTCTTCTTTTGTTCGTTGAAGTTGTCAATGATCACACCGATGAATAGATTGAGGGTGAAGAATGAACCGAATATAATGAAGAATACAAAGTATAAATACATGTAGATGTTAGTCTCCCGAATCGGTTGGCGGCCCACCTGGAAATATAACAAAAAAATAAATCAAAGTGGCTCTTTGTATCATTATTGGTATGGTTCATATTTTAAGTTCATTATAATATACCTCTCTCGAATCGATAGCATCATTCATGATCTGAATCCAGCCTTTGAAGGTAGCTACTTGGAAAAGGCAGAGGTAAGCCTTGCCCACGTGGTCGAAATTCATCGGCGAGTTCTCCCAGGTGTAGTTCTCCAAGATACATGCATTTCTGTCTGGGATGATCTCGTGGCTCAGCGTCGTGTGGTTCAGGTCAACACACTGGAAAATTGTTAATGAGAAATTAAATAATTATACAAGGTAATAGTATTTTTTTTGAACGAAATTCACACTCCTGCCTCTAATAATTATGTTCTTTTAATCCACACAAGCTCCAGAGAAATCAACTCATATAATTAATTTAGCCTCAAACTTAAAATTGTTTAGTAGGTACCAAAAGAATAAGTTACCACTTATAAGACTTGCCATATGGCATGCTAAAATTTGTTCAGTCTCCATAAAAAAATATGTCAAAATAGAACTTAATCCTCCTATTCAATTACAGATTACCTTGAAGTACTTTCCGGCGAAGAGTTGGACGCCCATGATAGCAAAAATAAGCCAGAAGATCAGGCACACGAGCAATACGTTGAAGATGGACGGGATTGCCTGCACCAGCGCATTCACGACCACCTGTTGTACCATACCAATATGATGAACTCATGGTCTTGGATCCAATTTACAATTACAAGATATTTAAAAATTATCTCTTCAAATTTTCTACTAAATAATTTTTGTGATTTGATAGAAAGATTGTTAGTTTTAATGATCATGTAAATTATAATATATTATTATGATGTTTATTACCTACATGAGAAAGATAAAATTTATTCAAATTTACATTTATTAACGTAACATCAAATACATTAAAGCACATATAAATAAAGCAACATAAAACAATACTACTCTCACCTTGTCGTCTAATATAGCCAGACATTAGTTGGAAGTAATGACACATGCGACTTGCCGACTCGTACGATGAAGATACAAGAAGAATAAAATCTAAGGTGCAGAATATTAATTAACATTCCAAATAACTATAGTTATAAAAGACTAATCTAGCTAATACTAAGATTAATGAAAAATAGACCAAAACACAGATAAATATCACTCCTAAAATATATCCAAATAATCCATTTCTAAAAGAAGTTTATAACGAACAGTGATGATACTAAGCCATTCAGGAGTGCCATCGACAACTTCAACTTGATTCGCTAAAAAATAAATCCATAACCGACTACTACCAATGAATATGTATCAACTGCCGAAATTAGCACTTTAAAACAAATGAGATCGGATGATTGATGTAGAAATATCGAAAAAGGAGCTGTTTTCAAATGTTAGAAATATAGTGTAAATAATGATCAAAGAAGTTGAAATAGATGTGTTAGTGAAGTGTGGAGCAAAGTGTGTGGTGGATGGATGAACTGGATGGAGGTTGCCGCCGGGCGGTACGTACCCTCATGCCCTGCATACGGCTCATGGCTCTGAGCGGGCGCAGTGCGCGCAGCGTTCGCATCGTTTTGAACGCCTGAATGCCGCCGGCGCCACAAAGCGCCGCTACGAAGTTTATAAGCGAGACCTGATGAAATCAAGGGTTGCATATTGAGACAGTATATATTTCAAAATCAGGGTTAGTAAAAATAAATTCTGCGTGAACTGCGCCACCTAAAAAGTGTTGTTAAAATAAACTATCGTAATTAACGACGATGTTATAATGAATTGGTCCATATCCTGGCAGAAGAAACGACCTATATCAAATCCAAGGACAAACTAATAGACTGACAATATTGGAAGATAATAGACTTTATTAGACGACGGAATAACTACCAAAATAGGAATATATAGTGACTCTCAAGTTACACACATTGATATTATAATATAATTAAGGACATCAAAGATTTTTGTGTCCCAAATTTGGCAAGTAAAACTTCTTCGATGTCCTTATAATGAAGCTACATCACATACGTATAACAGAAATATCAAGAGTATGTATATATATTTAAACGACATCGACAGCAATCAAGATCTGTGCCGTTTTCAATACTACAATTTAACAATAAATCATCTTAATTTTTTTGAGAGACTTAAAATGTTCTCAATGAAAATGGCACTATCTCGTACGAGAGCACAAATAACGAAGTCATATTGGGTCATGCACTTGAAAATACAAGGATTTCAAGTAGCTCTGTGATAGGCCTTACCATAATCGGCAACAAGTAAAGATGCTGTCATATAGCAGGGTTTGTGGATAGAGAATCACATAGAAGCGTAATTTATAAACAAACATTACGACATCGAGAGCTCAAGGCAGCGAGTTAAGGCCGGTTGGATTTATCACTGCCATAGACATCGAACAATCAAAGCTGCACGCTTTGAGTTACGTTGCACATCAACAGTCTTAACGATTGGTACTAAAATAAATTCAACTGAACACCATAATATCTAGAACCAGGTCAATGTGCATCGCAACAGTACCAACACAGATAGCGCCACAGTGGACGCCCATGAAGGCGCTTACTCACGCGCATGCCCTCCCAGCGTGACACAGCACGGAGCGGTCGCAGTGCACGTAACGTGCGCATCGATCGGAACGCCGGGATGTCGTCTGCGCCCGCCATCACCGCGCCGTGGTTTACGAGCGACAACTAATGTGATAGCAATTGTCATTTGCTTGATAATATCATTCTCATCTTAAAACTTAAGATTTCATATACCTATTTTGCTTAGCACATCCTGCGCTTGTTAAGATAATAAAGACCTATCTTATTTCAGGGAAAAAAGAAATTAACCTGTAAGGAAACATTAGTTATTTAAGTAATAATTATTCTAATAAAATTGTATTTTACCATGACGATGATGAAGTCGAGCCAACACCAAGCGTTCGTGAAGTATTTCTGGAAGCCAAGGGCAAGCCACTTGATCAACATTTCAAGGAAGAAAATGACGGTGAAGATACGATCCATATAATATAAGATATCTTGAAGAATTGGCCGATGGGGTAAATTTACATCTTCTAAAGCCTGCGAAAATCATAATTTTAATAATTTCACTACTTCAGTGTGATATACAAAATCAGAAGTAGGTATATTTTTATCAATTTACCAAGGCCAAACTACTGAGCAAAATCATTGTTATCACAGCCGTTTCAAAATATGTGTTCTCAATGAGTCTGAAGGTCTTCAATCTGAGCATGCCCCAGCCTTGCCAAAAGGGTGACTCATCATCGCCAGCAAGGAACGGAAACCGTGCATAACATGGCTCAGGACAACAGTCAGCCGGGCTATCATCAACAACTTCCTCGTCAGCCGCTACTATAATATCTGTCTTGCCGAGATCTCCATCTAATTTACCGTCTTCTTCTTCTTCTACCATTTCTGTTGAAATACATTTTATTAGTCAGTATCACAATATTCTATTACCAGTAATGGGACGTTTAGTATCTATTTTCATATCCACCTTCTTCTAATCCTAAATCTTCTTTACTAGCATCCTTTTTCTCTTCACCATCTACCGTGTCTGCCGAGCCTTTGTGACTTTCATCTTTGAATGACCTGATTTTATGACTACCGTACGACTTTTGACTTATTGTATCATCATCCTGATAAATAGGAAGAACATGTTATGCATTTTAAGAATTATTCATTGAAGAGTTATTGCGTCAAATAATTTTTAAAGGAAATACATTTACCTGTATAGGATATCCATGATGATTTAATTCACAATCTAACCGATTGTCTCTATGATTGTCTGTTATCGCATTAATATTATTTAACAATATTTTGCCTTTCTTGTATTTATTGTCACCTAGTCAACATATTCAATATTTTAGAACATATTTATTACAACATAATATTCCATTACTTCAAATTTATATAAATGTAAGAAATGTACCTGGTATTGTGAATTCCATACCGTCACCTATAGCTACTTCTACTTGGTCTTTGAGTTTCTTGTCTTTATATAGTACGGCGTCATCCAGGTCTGTTCCAAGTTCCAGCTCATTGTCAACTCGCTCTGAAGAGACACAACGGCCACACAGAGCCGCTTTTAAGCCTACATGTCGTTGTGTCCACCGTGCGATCGAGCCACCCGAACACCAAGCATAGAAATCAGACCGTAACAACATACTTAGATATCTTAGTCGAATATATTTTTGTATGGAAGATACAAGTACATATTTCAATCCTCATTATGTGATATGTTTTGATTGCAAGCATGTGATAGTGTGATAGTATACTAATATGTACTATGGTATTCTATAGTTGTCGTGACAAGGTTTTTTTATTCAGGTCAGGACTTAAAATTCTTATTTAATATATTTTATTCGTAACCAGAACTACAAAAGTTACCTAATATAAATATGAAAACATACTTTTGACTAAATGGTTTACGTAAAAGGAGAATTTACAATTAATATATATTATATACATATACATACAGTAACAACATTTAACGTTCATGCACAGACACATAAAGCTATAATATATACATAGATAAACATAGAGATAGTTTTATAGTTAGATCTCATACCACAAGCGTGAACACAGCACCAGTATGAATGTGGCAAACCAAATCATAATTAATTTATAAGAGGATTATAATATTTAATATCCACAGAGTACCTATACGATTTGACGACTATTAAGTGTACAAATATTATATAAAGCTCGATGTTTTTTTCCTCACATGATCATGTGCACAATGTAAAATTGAACTGCTCAGGCAGAAGATACTTCGATATACAGAGGCTAAGCGGTTTTTAACGAGGACCGACTACGTACTGGGGTGACTAGTTACTTAGTATATCCAGGGTGTTGATATAAAATATTTACCTAGATGTGTTTAGCCTTTAAATAATAATAACGTTTAGGTACTATTTAGGAGTCATCGGACTGACAGTACACATAACATGTGATAAAAAAATGAAAAAAGTACAGAGACAAATGGAACATATAAAAAAGTGACAAAGCAATCTCTACAGTTCTTTACATTTTCTTTGTGAGGTGAACTCACTAAGCCCACTTCAACACTCATCTACAGCCTTTTTTCAAAATGAGAACATTGGACAACTTAAAACAGTTAGGTGTACATAAAAAGTACTATTTCATGGTTTAAGAAAAGCTGTTGCATCTGTAATACCCGTTTGAAGAAACAGCCATGATATAGAATATAAAGAAACACAAATAAAATAATAAAAACTAACTAATAGTGTAACGAGGACTCAAACACGACACTCAGATAAGGGTCTGCTTTCTACACTTAAATCGCTAGGGCGCAGGCAACGCACAGTGACCACGACACATACCATTAAAATCATAAATACACATCATGCTACTGTAATCTTTGAATAGGTATACACATCATGCCAACAATTATAAAATACAATAAATGTTAGACAGGTAGAAAATTTCGAGCGAATTATAATGTTGTCATAATAATAGATAGTCACCAATGAATTTATGAGTAGGATATTAGATTGAGATTGAAAAGGGCCGACCCAAAAGCGGTGGTTTATTTTATTCTAATCTGGGCGCATAATATATGTTAAGCACTTCTGCATTAAAATTCCGCACGAGCTTAGGTACCTACAAAGGACCTAATCTTAGCTAGACAGTATATATTTGCAATGCCGCAGAAGGATTCTGGTTTAAATTTTGAAACGGCGTTTGCAGCGTTAAGCGAATTTGCAGCAATGAGTTGGTGAGATATTCAATTCCTCATTTAAAGTCAGCAGATGTCAAAAGTTTTACGTTCAGTCAGATACGGTATGTAATAATATTTTTTAATATTATAACATTGTTACTTATTATCACAATAGTCATGGTCGACTCCATTGCCTGATTCTATATCTTCATAATCTACATGGTATACAGACACGGTAACATCGACATGCCACGATAAGACAACCGCACACATATCTTACCAGGTGCATGAATCGCTATCTGATTAGTCAACTTGTTCTTCAAAATTTTCATGAAGTCAGCCACGTTTCGTTTAATCCAATCTGTGAACCTAGATATCCTGTTGAATGCCTCTGCTATTTTGTTGGTATCCTGGTCGGCAGTAGGCGTTGATAAACTTGATGAACCAAAATTTGACAGTAACAGGGCCAAGAAGAGGTTAAGGACCTGAAATGAATTCTTTTTTAGAATGCGAAAGGCTAGGTTAAGGTGTAATAAAGTTTGGACAACGCTGACAGCGGATTATTGCAATTTACTTAGCCTTACATTTCTTGTTTTGGACTATATATATATATATGTTTTATATTTGTTTTGGGTACTGACCACAAGATTGCCAATAACGACGGTTGCCAAGAAGAACGGAATACATGATACATCACCGACCAACATACAGTCCCACATGCTTTCTATCCATTCTCCACAGAGCACTCGGAATACAATCATAAAGCTGTGCATGAAATCGGTGAAGTTCCATCGAGGCAGGTCACCGTCCGGGAATCGGTCTACATAATCTGTACATACATAAACAAAAATTATCATATATGAAATTTTATTCAGGGCTTAGACGAAATTCTTGGGAAGTCAATAAATATCTCCTGTACCTATTATATGATTGGTATTAATTGAATATCAATGTGTAGATAAGGTAAAAACAATAGGCACATCACAAAAAGGTCAACATAGTCACAGAAGGTAGATATATTTTTACATAATATTCAAAGAAGTATAATATACGATAAGGAGATATATTTTGATGTTAAAGTGGCAATAATATAGTAATAGAAAAGCAATATTTTTAACACGTAATACGCAATACAAATTTCGCAGCAGGATAATGAAGTTAACTTGATCGAAACAACACAGTTTTTATTAAGAGCGGATTTCACCAATGATAGGAACCGTGATCAAGGCAAGCTGCGTAATCACGTTCTATTCAATTATCTAATTTCATTGAGTAAAACGTGTGAACGCAATTTTCACTTGTGAAATCTGCTCTAATCTATAGTTAAATTTGCATCCTCACTTTCTTGGTTTGAACTGCGACAAGCTAAAGTAAGTAAAAGCACCTCAACATTTTGTGTAAACTAGAACAGGCCTACATATTGTTACATTTGTGAGTCCTATTTTGTGATTTCTAAAATTATAACCATGCAACGCTAGTTAATAAGCTTAAACATAGTACTAAACTTGTTACTTATAACATTGTACTTACTGTAAGAACATGCTATTATTATACTACAAGATATATTGGAGACATTAATATTTAGCTCTAACGTAATGCTTAGAAAGTATATCGAATATGTGAAATAGAGGAAACATGAAAGGTATAGCTACTTAGCGGTAATGTTTCACAAGTGAGGCGCCTTTTCCTTTGGCTTTAACATAAAGGACGTTATATACTTTTAGGGTCTGAAGCTCACTTGTAAGGAATACATTGACTCTTACCAATATTATCTAATGAGCACAACAGTGTGACGCACATAAACACAATATCCACTATTAAAATGCGACGGCGAGCCCGACTTAAAGTGTGGAGGTGATATGATTTAGATCAAGTGAATTTTCCGAATGATTCCGCTCTGAAATCTCAGCTTTTAATAAACTTTATAAGGCATGCAAATGAGCATCGTATAGAAATTCTATATTCATATTAAATATTCAGAACAGAAAGCGAAATTTTGATTTTAAAAGAACATAATCAATGAGTTTATGAGACATGACTTTGCTCATAACCAATATCATTCCATCATCATTAACTATCCTATTCGATTAGTAATATATATGTAAACATCACATATTCCACACTTTAAAATGTTATGTAACACTCAATATACTTCAACAGTAAAATTATTTTAAGGCAATAGTATTTATAAAGTTATGATTGTATTTTAGTGCTGTGAGAACTTACATCAACTTAAAATAATACCTTCTGAAAGCTGAACTCACTCTTCGTAGTCTACTAATCGAATTCAAGTAGTATTTATAAGGGCTTGTCTTAGTTGATAAATAAGAGAAAATAGCAACTTTTTTGTCTTTGTTGCAAATGCTTTAAGTTAATTACTCATTTATATACATTGTGATAAAGTTTCTGATCTGATCTCGGCTCGGCTGAGAGATCGGTTCCAATGCTACGAAACAATTATGTGATGGTAACCGTAGGAGAGTAAATGTATCTACAGAGGACTCTTAGACGATAAGTATCGTAGTTTTGTGCAAATTTAATATCCACTTTGCATATCACTAATACACAGCTGGTATACAACTATCAAATTTTATTGTAGCTTACATGCCTGTTGAAATACATTAATCGTGCTACACAGGGCACCAACACCGTTCACCAACAGTCAACATCTCCAATCAAACACCAATGTACATGCAACACTCCCACCAATTACACTTACCCACATAATTTTTGCCGAATAGTTGCATACCCATCACCGCAAATATGAAAATAATGATGCACAATACGAAGGTCAGGTTGCCCAAGGCACCCATTGTCCTACCCATTATGGAGATGAGTAAATTAAGTGTCGGCCATGACTTTGCCAATTTGAATACTCGAAGCTGCAATTACAAATTGTGATACAAGGCGTCACACAAGCTCGCTTACCGGCGCTTCACCTATGCTACTGCGGTACCCTTCCACAACCCTCAATCACTCACAGTCCCTGAGTGCGAACATGTCGGGGGTGTCAACGTGCCGCATGCCGTGCCGTGAGTGATTGTGGGCCCTTATTTTTTACGTTTAGCAAATGTGTGCTTGAGATACCTATCGATGTGCACAGAATTAGTTCTGTATGAGTGGGATTTATGTTAGTTCTTGTCGTGAGAGCTTTTGGATCGATAATATACATTTTTTTTGTTATTCATAGTATATATTGTTTAGAATAATCGGTTCTAATTGGACGTTTTGTCACTTATAACGACATAGATCCCATCAGTAGACGACCTGATGCATCAAAGTACTCTTCGTAAGCGAAGCTGCAAGTCAAATCTATGTTACTTGATGCAAAGCTTAAATTATGATTTGAAGCTGCGTGGCATAGCTTTATAACGTATGACCCAGGC
Organism: Lithosia quadra; assembly: GCA_963576445.1. Classification (NCBI taxonomy): domain Eukaryota; kingdom Metazoa; phylum Arthropoda; class Insecta; order Lepidoptera; family Erebidae; genus Lithosia; species Lithosia quadra. The sequence continues at coordinate 5,665,780 of OY754891.1, forward strand.
TTTGTGCGGCTCTGAGCCACACTTCGTGTTATAAAGCCACAGCGAGGACTCATCTGTCCATCATGAAATTAATGTTGAATCAAGCCCAGTGTAAAAAATTTGGTTGTGTAAAGCTGAATAATTAATAATGAAGCTTAATTCTTTAATTAGAGATGCTAAATTTTCGTTTAAATTAGAACCTGTGTAGTTCTTGCCAAACAACTGCATTCCCATCACCGCAAATATGAATATAATGATGCAAAGTACAAAGGTCAAGTTCCCTAAAGCTCCCACCGTCCTACCCATTATGGATATAATTAGGTTTAGCGCCGGCCAAGACTTGGCCAGTTTAAATACACGTAGCTGAAAATATTTCACCACATTTATATATTAATTACATTCACATCAGTATTAGTCTTAATGTTAGTGTGACGGATGAAGTTAGAATAAGTGAGTCAAGTTAACTGAATACAGAAATATTGATACTTGTTGTTGCACAACCAAGCGGGGAGGTACCATCAGAAGAGAAAGGTATAGCAAATAAATTTGTGGAAATAGACGTATATTCAGATATTTCAGATACACAGAATGAATGATGTTGTAAAGTGATTATATTATACTTAAATTAATCTAAGATAATGTGAATGAGATACATACCAAACGAAATGAACGCAACACAGACAAACCCTGAACACCTTCCAGTCCCAACTCCAACAGTGATAAGGCCACAATAATAAAGTCAAATATATTCCATCCCTCTTGGAAGTAAAATTTAGGGCTCATTGCTATTAACTTCAACATAGCTTCAATACCAAAGGTAGCCGTGAAAAACTGAAATGTAATAGTTATGACGTTAGTTATGACATGATACTTATATACCTAATTCCTATGTCTTTGGGGGCTTTAGGGGCCCGACCAAAATCTTCGGGGTCCAAGCCAACCTCACCTGTAAGGCGGTAAATCTAATGATTGACAAACGTTTCTCTGGCACAGGCTTTCTGAGATGTCGGTTGCTCCCATTTAAGATATAATGAATCAAACCAACATGAGGAGAACGTATAAGCGGACTCCGTGATTCAAGATGAAGGCCACGGATGCAACCGGGAACAATGCTAAGATAATGATGATACTTACATAATTGCCACTCTTCAGCGCCCTCTCCATATCTTTATCCATGTCGTGATGGTCGAGGGCCATAAACAGTGTGTTGACAACAATACACAGCGTAATGAACAGTTCCACAAATGGATCGAATACCAGTAGCGCCACGTACTTCTGGAACTCCAGCCACAACCAGCAACAGTCCCACACACAAAAGAAGTCTATGCCCTTCATGACGTACTCCAGAAGCTTTTCCTTAAACGTGGGTCCATCCTCATCGTCTTCCGCTGTTGGGAAGTAGTATACTGACACTGTTGTGCCCCGTTTACCAGCAGAGTGTGTGTGTGTGAGAGAGAGGAAGAGAAATATTTTGTTAGTATTCGCTCATTATTTGTATTACAAAACTTTCCAATAAAAGATAGTCACCTTTCACAGTGAGTTTTGGCAAATGAATTTATTTTACCTATTCATTCTTTTATTGGAATTTTTTATCTTAAATTCTAGACACCAATATCCATATTTTTTTGCAAGTTTGCTGGCTGTCATTTATTTTGAAATAATTCATTGTATGCGTAATTCGTGGCTCTCACCAGTGTTAGCAGTTACAGGTACTCCACAGGAGTATTATAACACTGTGCTACAACCTCGTGCAACTCAAACGTTACTAGCGGTGACTAAATTTCGTACACCTTCAAAGGCTTTAAAGCTTACTTACTTAACTACTCAAAATGCTCTCGTGAATGATGTTGAGCTTATACAATTTTAAATCGCAGTTGATAAAAAAATATGAATATCGTGGTAATAGGTACCATACCAGAGAGTGATTTAAGCAGATCGTATTTAAACTTTTAGCTTGATTACGGTATTAGAATTTTACATTTTAGTTTATACTTTCCATATGATCCAAGTCTATTACTAAAATACAGGACTATGAACTATTTAATATAAAATTAGGAAATACCATGCAATAACCTAAGATTGTGTATAGCAGCTATGAAGCTATTATGTTAAGTAATAAACAAAACAAGAGGTGCCAAGTGAGAATATAATTTGAGCTTTGATTTGTGCATTCAAATTAAGTGAGCATGGTTTAGAAAAGCTGTGTCCAAGTGAAAACAATGTATCAGAAAGATACATTTATTGTGGAGAAACTTATGAAGTACCTACATCATAGGTATTAAGACGTAATAAATGAACATCTACATGTAACACATGTGAGTTTGGTGAACACTGTAGGATATCAATGTAAAGTACCACGTAGACAACTACTGTACACGGGGATGTCGAAGAAAAATATGTGATCTTTGCTTGTATCGAGATAAAAAAAATATATAGAAAGTTTGAAATAGCATAAAAAGTGATAATGTTTGAATGAACTTTGTGTGAAGTCGATATCATTTGACATGATTTTTCTTCAACTCGATGTGCGTGCAAGAGCAATATTTAATTAGTGACTGTGGATAACGCCAATAAATGACATCCAAAAATGTTTTAATGTTTCATTCTTTTGCCAATTATGCTTTCTTCGTTGCATAATGAGCAAATACCGGGCAAGTAGAATCTGTTAGTGTTTGTGTTCACTGTTTAGTTGTAACTTCATTTGTTAATTATGCTGTGGGGTAACTTGAAAAAGCAAAACACTGAACATTGTTAAAATAAAGTTAAAGAATGCAGAGACTTTAGCGTTATTAATTGGCAACGACATTGAATGTGTATCGTGTATGGTCGTACCGTTCTGGTCACTTGCACGACTCTGTCGACCCGCTTGCTCAATGATTTCGTTTAAAACCATTACATCTGGAACAGAGTATACATTTTTAATATCCAATTGATCAGCTAATTTTCTAAGTTTCCTAAGTTAGTATTTAACGTTAAGAAAGTTGAGAATAATAATACCTCTCATATCAACTACGTTAGGCTGTTGCTGCTCAATGAATGGATTGTCGGTAGATGGTTTTAACACTTTGCCTGCTTCATCTGTGCATTCGGTCGTGCTCATCTCCTGAAATCATACATTAACTAATAAGATCTCAAGTTACATGACAATATATTTATATTGAGGCTCAATAGCCATCAAGGACGGGTTCAAGCAAATGGAAAATTTTAAACAGGTTGGTACCTACGTCAAGAAATAAATTCTAATATTTTTTTTCTTTTAACTACTGTATTATATAAATTAAGATAACAGTAAAAATCCTAATCAGTAAATAAGCACAGTTAGACTGGAAAGCCGACCCCAACTGAGTTGGGAAAAAGGTTCAGAGAATGATGAGTAAAAATCCTAATTAGTGAAAAAAAAAACATATATGGTTAGCTAATGTTAAGTATGTACAGGATCTACTAATAGGTATTTTTTGGCTTAAATTAATTGTTCTAACAGAACAATCTTAATCTAACTTAAGTAATTTACAGCAAACCTTAAAATTTACTGTGATAGAGTTAAAGTTTTCACATGAGAAATTAGGTTAAAATTTAACGAATAAGATGAAGATTTATTGAACGAGTTACAATATTAATTAATAATACTTACATATTCTCTAAGAGGTCTGGAGGCAAGTGAGGAGTCCTGTCGCGGTAATGGGTACGCATGCGGCTGCGACGTGACACTGTGATTGCGTGACGCTGAACGCCCGCGCAGCCGTGCCTCCTTTGTTTGTGCTTTGCCACCGCCCAGCAAGTCACCATGCGACGTGTATGATAACCGCGATTGATGCGATGTATATGACGAATGACGGGATCCTGTTCAATCAATTATATAGTTATAGCATTAGAATGTGACATAAAATCTTCTAAACCACTAACATCAAAACAAAATATTACTAATACTACTAATAGTCTTTAGCTACAATGAAGTGTGAATACGTGTGGCTATAGATTGAACGCTAAGTGTAAACATTACAATACTTTATAACAGTACGGGTCATCATTACTAACCTAAATTAGCGTAGTAAACTGGAATAATGATAGCACCGTTTTCTTCAGACATTGGGGTGACGGCGTTTGAGTCATCGGCATAAGGCAGGTGTTCTTGTGCATCCAGGTATGTAGAGAGCACCAGAGGCTTGCGATCTGCGCCCGGCGGGTAGCGTGGGCGTCCATTTGGCCGCAGCGCCATTTGATGGGACCCTCGCGAACCCCGCCGCAAATTGAACGGCGAACCAGGTAGAGATAATGAAGCCTGCACCCATACTCATCATTTAGCATACTGATCAATTTACAAAAATGGTTAAACAAATTCTCTTTTAAACTTTGCATTATGACATATCCTGTTGATTTCATATCTTTCCTCAATTCAGATCGAGTAGCTGTAATTTGTTGACATTTCAGTTGTCTCTCACCAAGTAATATTTCATTTGAATGTAATAAACCAGCTGCAGAGGCTTTAGCTAAGCTTTCTGAAGTAATCAATTCTAAATGTCACTGATAACTTATGATTCATTTACTTTCATGTGCTGATAAACAATAGCGAGAAACGAAATAAAGAAGTTGAGGAATGTACAAAAATTAAGAAACAGTAAAATAAATGATCGGTGCTGAGAATGGTCTACTCGAAATATAACGGCAAAAGTAAAGAAATGGTTAACAGAAATTATATTACTTACTGCAAAGGAACTTGGAAGATATTGGTTTCCACTAATAGTACAGTCAGAAGAGCAAGAGCTACACAGAAAAAAACTAAGGTGGAGTTAAATCCTATAGTAAAGGAAGAGGTAAGGGAGCACAAACACCAATGAGGATTGAAGGACAAACCTGTGAGCCCTCCCGCAGAGGCCCATATGACAACTGGCCGATTTTATTTATGCGTTCAGGGTGGGGGACCTTCAATACACAAACAAAATTTTGAGTTTATAACATTTCAAGAAGTGATAGTGATCAAATATCTAGCATCCACCAATCAGGACAATAGGACGTAGAGTAGGCATTTGTCATATTACATAGAACAAATGAAAAACATAAACTCAAAACTTAGCATACAATAAAAACAGAAGTTGCAGCTTAGAAGCGTTCTCGTGATGAAAACAAAATACTGTAGTGATAATTAAAGATATATTCCAAATCTACGAATGTGAACTAGCTTTAGATGAAAACATTTTAAAAAGTTTGAGGAAATATAAATATGTACAATAAGAATTTTCCATCGTTGTAGCATCCAAGGTAATTCAAGGATTAAATAAAATAAGGATGCTTGATAAAAGTCTTATTGTCTTAGAACAAAATATATTAAAATAGCAATGATAGTAATGGATGAAAGCAACGGTTAGTCCAGTAACTTTGTTTATAAACACATGAAGTAATATGGGGTTCTCATGCATATTTGCATACGACTAATTCAGTCCTATCGTAGCTATTTATTTCTTTCAATCTACATCTATAGTCATGACGACTGTTCTTTTGTTCGTCCAAATATTGAAGCCTCCGCATGACGCTAATCGAAATTGAGGAATTAAATCTAACTTCAATATTAATATGAATAATATAATTGATAATATTTATTATGTTGACTGAACCTACCTCTTCTTCGTCGATACGTTCAGTTTCGGCCCGGCCCAGTCTTAAACACTCACATTGCAAAAGAAACAATCTACCATGACAATAGATTCCTTTTCTCCAATATTATTTCTCAGCATTTTCTTTTGTCTTTTTTGAGGTAAATAAAATGCCACTAGTTAGTAGTAGCCATAATGTATCGAAGAAATATTATTGGAGTCGAGATGTAGAGCTAAAACTGAACTACAGTGCATCATTCCATGAGCAAATATGTAACTTTTAGGAACCATGCTGACATGAAAGTTCCATAATGCTACTCAAGACATATTTATACTATTTTTTTCTGTAAACAATGAAATAACATAATATTTTAAATGAAATACTCGTCGTGCTTGCTAATATTTCATCTAATTGAGGAAATGAGTAATCTTTTTTTTTTTCAAAGCAATGGAGCCGTAGGTATTTTATTCGTGCATGAATCTGAATAATTCTTCGACGGTGACATATAAAGTACATTGGAGCTAAGTGATAATGTATGTAACGAAACTGATAGACAAATGTTGAAAATAGCCAATCGTAACCTAGTACATAATAGAGACAGTCGTCAACAGAAATTAGATAACTAATACTCATGCTTCAAGACAACAGTTGTTCTGCTATGGCTGAAGACTGAAGATCACATCGATAAAAACAATTGAAGACTTTGCAAACATACAGAAAGTAATAAAGTTATTAAATAACATCAAACGCTTCCGCGAATTTTTGGCCTGTGTATTTGCATAAGCCAAAAAACATTGTACATCACGGAGCAAACTCAAAATAATTGGAAGCTTAGCGATAAACACATAATAATAAAATAGTTCTTTTCAACTTGAGTAAGATACTGACTGTGCTGTAATGAAGATGAGAGTGGAACAAGAGTGTTTGAAGCTTTCCTTATTGTATTAAGTTACGAGAAATTTGCATAAAGCAGCGCGTGTTTTGGGTCAAGTTGAAAAGACACTGCTCGATTGACAATAATTCATAAACATTATACAACATTCTTTCTAAGAAAAGGTAATTTGAATTCTAAAAGTTCATAGTTTCGGTTATATGAATGGGATGGTTGAGAGATTTCGAAAACATCGCGACACACGAACAAGACTGTCCTGGGACTGAAACAGACACATGCGACTTTGAAAATTTGATTATAAACGAATAAAAACAGAAATTATAGAGGACTAAATCAAAAATTTTTATTAACACAATGTACATGGGATCAGAGACTTAATGAAATAAGTCTCAAGGTTGAACCTATAGGTACTAAAAAAAAGAGTGTCATTTAAAAAAACCATACTCTATAAATACTTAAGTCCATGATCAGTAAAAAAATCCAAATGGATGTGATTTTGAAACTCAATGTAGGAAAAAATGTGGAATTCTGTTTATCAATTTTCATTACAGGACACCACCATTATTCCTGAAATGACTTAGGAGCTGTACATTCTTGTAGACATTAGATGTTATTTGTCTTGAACAATATAACATTAAAGTTTAAATACAACTCTTAAAATGTATCTGAGTTCGGGTCGCGAAAGTTCAAAACCAAAAACAGAATCATTGTCAGCGAGGTGTTTGGTGAGCCTGAGCGCATACTCACCATGCTGACTTTCCTCGGACGGCGTGCGTTCTCGTGGGGTTCAGTTGGCTTGTGCGTGGGCTGTGTGCTCACCGAGTCCTGGAAGGGGTCGCTACGAAGGGACATGCGCTCGCGCGTATTGTCGTCCTGGTTGCCTCGCTCCTGGTTGACGAAGAGCTCGTAGCTCTGACACGAAAAGTCAGAGGGAGATTTGGCGGGGTGCGCCTCAGCGTAGGCAGCAGCCTCGGCAGCCGCTGCTTGCTCGCGCGCATGCGCCTCCCGCGCCTCCTGCTTGTCTGCTCGAGCTGCTGCTTTCTGCTCAGCTTCCTAATTGCAACCAATTAAACAATTAGTATGTAAATTTTGGTGTCTGGTGGCGAGTACAAGTTACCTGCCTGGGATGTTAACTTTTTGTGATCTCTAAATCAATAAATTAGTTTCCATTAATGTTTATTATCATCTTAGCGATGAATTGATGATGATACGTGTTTCATCAGTAGTTATATCCACGTTTCCACCTCGTTATAAAATCGAAAATTTCAAAAAATATTTGTAACGTAACCAATATATATAATTATAAAATCTTACCCGCAATGCTTCTTCTTCTGCCTGTTCTTCCTCTTCAGCCTTTTTCTGCAACTCATCATAAGACATGGCGACGATGGCCAAGATCAAGTTCACTAAATAGAACGAGCCCAAGAAGATGATCACCACGAAGAATAACACGTGCCATGACCCCGCTGACCGCAGCACCTGTAAAAGAAAATTGTGAAACAATTCGGTCGCTAAACAAAATGCTTTCTAAAATTCTTTTCAAATTCAAATTCAAAATTTCTAATTCGGATTGTGATATCCTCGTTGCTCTGAGTATCATTAGACGACACAACATTCCATGTTCAAACTAAACACTTTGCTAACATCCAACCGTGGACAATCTTTTGACGCCATTGTGAACCTAAACTCAGGCTAGCTGCTAAAGGATGGCATTTTATGATAAAAAAAGAAGAAAGTTTTACCAATTGATAAAGATTTTCCCAGTAGTCTTGCGTCATTAGTCGGAAAGCTGATAAGAACGCCCAACCGAAGGTGTCGAAACTCGTATATCCATAATTTGGATTGGGACCATAACCTTGCAAGCACATGTAACCCGGTTCGCATTGTCTGTAAAAATATATAAAATTATGGAAATTTTCGTAATATTCAATCGTATCTACTAGGATTTAATTGAACAAAGTTGAATTTGAAATTATACATAATCTGATATTAAATCATAAAAAGTTGCAATACCCAGCTCCTGATGAATTCCCACAAAGTGGGTATTCCCCTCCACCCCCATACCAGTTGGCTGAAAATAATTAAAAACATTATAGTGGTTACGAACCAATAAATTCACAAATACTACGATAATGTTTATAACAAGAGTTACGATAGATACAGACGTGTAAAAAGGTAGGAACAGGAGTCTAATCTTACACCTTCAAATATGTTATAATATTATTATGTTAAATTTCAATGACGAGAGTGCGAGTGAATTAAACAAAAACTGCTATTAAGCAGTCTTTGTTTAAATATAATTTGGATCAAAACAAATCGAAACAAAGAAAGTAAAGTATCGATCGAGATAGAATTTAATCGAGATTATATTCCCTCTTTGTTTTAAGACTGGACTGTTATTATGGTCACCCTGTCTTTTTGTAATGTACCTATTAATAGCGAATTGATCTAGTACATAAATATTGCTAATTAACGTTAAAAATGTATTACTTCTATCTTTCAGAAAATATTACACAATAATATTTTTTTGGAAAATATTGAGTACTTATAGGGAATATTCCTGACATTGGTATGTATGTGTGATCTTACTCTCATTCTGGCAGAACCTCTCCCAGTTCTCATCGGTGAGGTTACCCCAAGAGCCGTCTTCCGGGAAGACCTTTATACATTTTTGCGTCAACACTCCCATGTAGATCTGTAGGCCCATCAGCGCGAACACAGACAGTGAAAACATAGTCAAGATTATCACATCCCGCAGATTTTTCACTGATTCTATGACAGCACCCACGATGGTCTTCAAACCTAAGGAGCAAGTTAAAAGGCATCTGTAGACTTATATGTAGGTTTGAGAACTTACAAACGGTTGGAATCATTCTAGATTTGTTGTAAGATTTTGATATTAAAAGATTAAGAATTAGTTTTCTCGAATAGGTACCTACACTACTGTCAATAATCGTAACAACGTGTAAAGAAACAACAAAAAAGGTTTGAAAGGTCAGTATTCAGTTCTTGATAATGTTTTATCTGCTGAATACCTAAGACCTCGTGTGATAATTAGGTTGTTTCGTTTGTTATTAATAACAAATAATCATATATGATTACTTTTATATCAGCCCAGTTTAGCTTTGTTTGTCTTTTGGATTTACTCACAATGAACTATTTACGCAAGTCACACTATTCAATGCCTATGCGTTCTGGGCTTTCGTTCCTATCCAACTATTATTTCACTTACAACTAGGTATACGGTAAGCCATTGTATTATTGGCACCCTTTTACAGTTATTAGCACTTTTACATTTTATTTAAAATGTTTGAAATCATTTCTATGATTTTCGAGTTCATTCATTAGGTACAAACATACACTGGGTACATTGTTCCAATTTTATTTCTGACAATGATAACATTTTGTAGATTCCTTGCTTTGATTTCTTGTTTATAAATATACCTAATTTAATTTCAGAACAAGCATAATTGAAGGGGTGCCAATAATATGACGGGTTATTCTAGCTGACATCAGGGAAAAATTAACCATTTCCAAAGTGTTTGCCTGACATCTAAGTAAACCTTGTAAACTTTTGTTAACCTTCATTCGCGCAGCTGATAGACAGGAGTGTATTCTACTCTCATATGGTTCGTACTTGATTCTATGAAAGCCATAAGTTAAGAAGTATTGTTTACCCGGTATGATAGCCACCGTCTTCAACGCTCGGAGTACCCTGAACGTTCTGAGGGCGGCCAAGTTGCCAAGATCTATGCCCATCGTCACATAACTGCAAACAGATACCCACAACAACAAAATCTACGTTAATATACAAACTACAACACTACACACATTGTACTAAAACAATTGTTCCTAATTCTGGTTATTTATAACATCTGAAAAGTATTCATCTTCAGTTTATCGCTACAATCAAATTACAATTAATATTAAGTACTCTTTTTAATACAGAATCGACTAATATTTATAAATATTCTTCTATAAAGAACTAGTCAAATGACATCAAATATAACGATATAATTAGTCTACAATTCAACAATTGAACGTACTACAAATTCAATAAATTGTCTACTACTCACGCTAAAGCTATAACTACGAAGTCAAGCCAATTCCATGCATCTCTAAGGTATGTGAATGGCTGTAGTATGAAACCCCTGGCCATTACTTTCACCGCTGATTCAAACGTGTAGATCCCGGTAAAGATAACTCTGGAAAAATTCACCTCCACTGAGGAATGCCACTCGTAAAGTAATAAAAACATATCTCTATTATGAGGTACAATATAAGAGTATCTTAGCTCGTCAAAGATGGTTGTAAATGTATGAACAATGTTGACTACACAAGTGTACAGGAATTGTAGGTATGGTAAGTATAGGTATGGAGTAATTACGTCTAAATTAAAGTAATAATTATAATGATTGTAGGTATGTAGTATGTACATTAGTGGTGGATAGTATTTCAAATATTATCGAAGGTGTATGAGTGGATGATAATCGAGTTTTACAAATACCGAAGGAAATGCATCTGAAGACAAAAACACTGTTATTAAAGTAGCTATTTCATTTCAAAATGAAATTTTATACAATCATGAAATGCATTTTGATCGTTACAGCCAGGGAATCTTCTCAAATATATTGCTATATGCCTGTCTAAGACGATTCAGGATTCTATGTATAAAATATACATGTTTATATAAAAAATGTTTTCCAATAATTTACTATGTATATAAATTTCTAACATTATTTACTTTCTTTTCTAAATATCAATTATATTAATTGGAAAACTAGCTGAAATACAAACAATTTTGAAACTAGCGTGCATTCTACAGTTCTAGAACCTAAATAAATATATGGGCCGTCGTTCGGTGGTATTTCAAAATTGTAAATTGAAATTCGTATTCGAATTAAGAAAGTTACTTAGATGTTGGAAAAAAATGTAGGTTTATATAATACAATGTATACTCACTCAGTACTTTCGACAGTTGGTGTCGTAGGCATTATCATAAGAATACAGTTGACTAGAATTGTGGTAATAATAAACAACGAGAACAAAGGATGTACTAGAATGTATATCGCCACTCTTCTTATAGGATTAAATGGGTTTAGTAACCATAGGGCGTTGGTTGCCGAAAATCTGAAGATATCTTTACCCTTGCTTATCACTACGAAGGTCTGAAACAAATACAAAATAGTTTCATTAGGTTCCTGATAGGAATCGTATGACACTAATGACTCATTAATGTAAAGTACAATACTAGCTGTATTGAATAAAAAACTGGTATCGTGAAAGATTACTAGTTAATAGATCACCAACAATGCGCAACTTTTGTTCTTGTCAAACACTATAAAAATGTACGCTACGTATACCAGCGCACATTTTTATCGTATAGACAGGTGCCAATTAACTTGTTTACCAATTTTCTGTCCCATTTCGAATTTAAAATTCATTTCCGCCTTCCGCCAATTTTTGTTCCAAACAGCTTATCTAAATAGAACTCAATATAATTATGATAGGTACATGTAAAAAAGTTCATTCAAGCCATAATATTAATATATTAGTTATCACAATAAACATTGATATGAAAACATCATAAACTGTCTAAAAGTTTATTGGCATAGATTTTCGGCCCGCAATGAGTAGGTATTGTCAATTATAATTATACTAAATAGTTTATATATTAAATACCGAGCTGTTTATTATGATCGACTATGGACTTCTTACAAACTGTACGAAAATATTTTTTTTATACCACTTAGGTGGCAGACAAGCACACGGCCCACGTGATGGGAAGCAGTCACCGTGAAAGAACTAGGAAAAGTACCTATGACACTTCTCTTAGTCATCATCATGTTTGTGTGATTTCCAGTTGCACACTAGACTTTTAGATTTAACTTATGCTTTAGTCGTCTGACCTCCCAACCTCAAGAAGAGAGCCTGCTTCAGACACTAATTTGTCAATCAGCAGGTGTACTGGCTTGCAGGTGAGGTTGACTTGACCCTAAATGTCTTGACGGAACTCCGTACACTCTGTTAACTTCAATCCCTTACTCTGTTAGTGTGTGTGTTAAAATAAATTCAACTACTTTCAAATCCATTCATGATTTCAACTGTTATTCAGTTTATGCCATACTATTTAGTCCATAACTTCTACATGGAAACAACATTTTACAGAGTTATGTAAATTACTTAGGCCAAAAATGTTAAGCATTCTGACTATGAGATCTTAATCATACTTAAAAAAACCGTTTATTATACGCGAGTTAAGTGTACTTCGATTACTGACAAGAAAATGTTGACCTTGAAAGTAGAAAAGTAGTTAGTAATGAAAGATTAGGTGAGTTTCTTCAGCTCGGTTGCTACCCAATTTCTAAGTGCCATTAGATGGGTTCAGAGATTATCTTCAGCTGCCTTTGTTACAATTATTCGGGGTTGCCGCTACATGTCTTATATTCCTGTCAGATGTCATTTCCTCGGTCACTTCCTTGCCATATCCTATTTCACGCATTACATCTTTTCTTACGGAGGCGGTGCTAGTGCTCGTAAAAATTGTAATTATGAATGACGCCTGCATTGGTATCAAGTTCTAAATTTTAGGGTTTAAAATTGTTAAATTTTTGAAAATGAAAAAGTATTTTTTATAACATAAATCGATATGCCAAATTGAGCACTCCTTGAAACAACTCCCTGTATAATAAAGGACGTCTTTCTCCGTCACAAAAAATAGGAATGAAATGCTTCACTCGCAAATTATTTACATCTAGGTACCTTTAATTCTTGGTTCAGTAAACGGCTTCTCAAAAGTACAGCATCACGTATATGAGTCAGTATTGCATCAAATATAGCAAACGTGCGACTATTACTTTAGATTTGAAAGATCTAGAATAACTTTAGATCTAGAATAACGGAAAGTATAGTAGGTTATGATTACCTCAACAACTGGACTTCTTTCTAGTTTCTGACCATTCAGCAGTATGCAGAGAATCGATGGACTAAATATAACAATAAAATCGATTCGGGTTTTTGCTAGCGATACTTACTCTTTGGCTATGATAAAAGGGGTCGATGTCCTCGAGGGGTATTGAAGACACCTCAGCGGGGAAGGTACCCTGCATTCGCACCGGCAGCGGCAGGCCCTGCTCCAGGGTCGCGTCCGGCTGAGGACCTTCGTCCTCGTCCTCGTCATCGTAACGCACCTAAATCGATACAATACACCATTTATGACTCACGAAAGTGTAAACGTGAAATATCTAAGTGCCAAAAACGCATCTAGAGTTATGTACCTACTGCAAATATTGAGATAACTAATTTAATTGGTACGAAATGAGATGTGTATTCGCTATTATTACTCTGATGTGCTTTTGGTTTAAAAATGGCATCCTCTTAATTCGCATAAGTTTTTATGTCCTAATATACTTTGGCATAACGAGTTTAGCTGACTTTTAAAGTTGTATCATTTTTTCGGTCCTATTTTGAGTCGCATAAGCTTAGGCATATTATGAATAAGTATAACAGCCTTTAAAGAAAATAAGGAAATCCCTCCATCTGCAGAGTATTGCGACTCGAATAGAATAAACTGAAAGGTTAAGACGGAAGTACAGCATAGCCGATTTCTCGCCTTAACTTTTGTGATATTTTTATAACCATCTTGAAATAGCCATTATTTTTAGACCTTTTTACTAGATTTTACCAGGTTATTCACTTGGTGCTCTGTTTATTATGATTTAAAATCATTATGCATTTATAATCATATACTGCAGTAAAATGAGGATGCTTTCTTAAGCATAATGCTAGCAATAGTTATACATAGTAAGATAGGTAATGTGCTTAAAAATGTATGCGTAACAATCACTAGGAAATTTAAAATTATGCCGCTGTGAATTATAACATAAAATTTTATGCGAACAAATAGGGAATCATGTAAAATTACTTCCTTGAGATCTATGTTGTCCTTGTACTTCGTCAGTCTTTGAAACTTACTTACGCACATAGTATCATGTCCACTTTCCTGAGACAAGCTAGCCTAAGTAAGCCTAGTTCGTGTCATGAGCATAATAATGCGCTAAAACCCGTAACAATACTATTGGCTCCTCAACTAGTATTATTACAAAGTCACTGAGTTAGCATGTCTTATGAAGGCGTTATAAGCTAATTTTATTTAGTGGAGTGCTGCTGTCTGTGTGACCATGATGCGTATCTGGCATAACTAAAAGCATTATTTCAAACATTCCCTGCTATTATGTTACCATTCCGAATGTAAGAGCGTATTACCAATCGCCCGGTGTTAACCACCACACTTTATGAAATGAACTAATTCGAAAACGGTTCCAGAATAGGAGGTGTGACTAGCACAAGCCAAAATGTTACAAAATACGAATCATAACCAACAATATTTTTTATTTATTTTGTACGTTTTGATAACTGTAAACTATTATGCACTAAACGCTAACTAGGTGATGCCACCATACTAGACCTAAGTGACGGCAGTCAATGATGATGTGACGATCATGAGCCAGTCCTGTGCAATGCTTGAAATGGTGAATGTTATGTGCTGGTGTAGTCGAATTAACCGCTTCAAACTGAACTTTATGTATTCATACAATTTATCCGTCTATTGAATATGAAGGACCTACAAATCGGTGATATTTCCTATTTGAAGTTATTTTGGATTTTAAGGGAAGTTAGCTACGTATTCGATAGTTGATTTTATTGGATTCCTATGATTGGATTCAAGTAAAGGTTGACTAAAGGCTGCTAATAACTATACAATGCATTGTTATTTTTTGGTTAGTTACTGTAGGAAAGGGAGAATTTCATTTAGTGAATAATGGTGGAGACTCAGTTGAAAACTTACTTCGTCGATATGCAAATAAATGTGACAAGCCCTTGTGGTTCTACAGTAAGGTTAGCTGTTACGTACAGTTTAGTATCGTTTATTTCTCAGCAACAGCTAAACTTACAAACGCCGTTCGATGTGTTTAAGGAATAATGCTTTAAATGCGATTAATATGCATAAATCTGAATGCAGCACAAGTTATCGCACTTGAACAAATGTGGCGATAATGTAGTGGGAGCTTGCAATATTTTATGTTGAAACTAATTTTGTTTTGTGAAAGCGATAACTTGCTAAAGATTTTCTCTAATAAAAACGAGCCGTAAAAAGGTAAAAGGGGCAAGCAAGCATTCTTACTTCTTTTTTCTTTTTCGTCCGCCCCAAATCGTTCTGGAATATTTAAAAATGATCCGTCAGAGAGTATTTGCTTTGTTGTATGTTTTCTTGCATGTGCCACACAAAATGTTACAAGTGAAATATTTGTGTGCTACTATTTCTTTTATAACTTTGTGTCGAAGTCAATTGATTTCGTCCTAGCGATAGTTTATAACATAATATTTTCGTATACTTGATCACACGTGTTGTCGACAAGCGTTTGAATCACTCACCTCGCCTTCCGCTCGTTTTTTCTCGAGTTCCTTTTGCTTGGCATGCTCCTCAGCTATGCGGGCTTCGATAGCGGCCAGTGACTCTCTTGTGAAGGGTCGGAACAAGCTTCGTTCTTCCTCGCTGATCGAGTCCAAGTCCTCGGACATTGTCTATCGAACTCCCCCCGAGTGAACTGCCTACTGTATTAGAAAAAAACAAACATGAAAATGTTACTTAGCTGTAGTAGCACTATAATATCTTAGGTAAGTATCCAAAGACTTGCCACACTACCGTAACCTAATTCCAAAACAGTCAAATGGTTAGGGTATTGATAATATAGCTAAAGTTTGATGTAATTTCGACCGTAGGTAGATAGCATAAGTTCGAAACTAATATCAAATCAATCCCAGAAGGGGTTACACAGAGTGATGAAGTTTATATGGAAAATTTTGTGCAATTTCATGCCTTAAATTGTCCATTTGGTACAAATGAAATAAACTTCAAGTAGGTATATAATTTTTTTCATAACTCTAAGGGGTGTGTCATAGAGTTCTTCTTGGGTTACAATTCTGGGCCTCGATTCTGCTAAAGGTAAACCACTGAAATACCACTGACACTCATAAAAATGCTATTTAATTGTAGACTTTACCGTTGTACAGTTAAAGTCTAAAATCAAATGAAAAGAATTCATTTAAGTTTTTCATTCGCTTTAGAAAATATCATTTGACTTTAGACTTTAACCTGATAATAATAAAGTCTACTATTAAATCGCATTTTTTAGAATGTCAGTGGTTTGTCTTTAGCAGAATCGAGGCGCTGGAGTTCTAACACTGCTAAGTTGGATCATTATGTTAATTTAGTATATATAAAATAAAATAGGAACTGAATGTCGTATCAGACTTATGACAATAATGAATCACTATGTTGGCATAAGCCCAAAATGATGAGCAAGCAAATTGATGGGTCGCTGTTGTGGACGGTTTAGCCTTAATAGACACAGTTCAAGAATATATGATGGCGTCTCTTAGTGTGTACTCCAGACGCAGGGGCCAAGACCTAAATAAATTATTTAGTGTGTCTACACACAGTGAGAATACCAGTTCGAAGAGAAGATATTCAATCTAGAAATTAAATGAAGTTATCCTTTGCATGCGGTATGTGGACAATAACTACTTTTTCCCTTGGACATACACACAATTAATTTATGGATTTTTGAATTGTTTGAAGTCCTGTCATAATCAAACTTAAGTCGAACCTTTTTTCAACCAAGTTGGGGTTGCGAAAAGGCCAAACTTGAATTCAAGTCATAGTAATACCGAAATTCTCATCGGACTGACCTAATTATTGTTGCTTAAGCTTGCAGTGCCCCTCAAAACTTAGCCCAGATCTCTCCAAATTTTATAGAATATACTAAAACATTTACATAAATACTCAGTAGTAGGAATGTGGGGTTATATGGACAATGTAATGTACTACATATACCGACGTCCTGGTTGTATAAGTCAGTGTTTGTGCCTTCGGAACCAGGCCAAGGACACTCTTTATATTGTGCGTTACGGACGTAACATATTTTTATTTCTTTTCTTTATCACATTCGGGACAAATTATACGATTAATATTGACGCAAATAATAATTATTATTTACTGCCTATTTTGACCCTTGAATACCCATTTCGCGAAATTACTTCATATACCTACTTACTATAATAAGAAATGTACAATACATTTTGTCAATAAATGAGTTATATATTTTAATATATCCTTTATTTGGGGTATATAATACTATATAAAAATGTGTATTAAAGTTTTAGAGTCACATCAAAACTTATTTTCAGTTTTTCGTCAGCAGATACGCAATGCGGGAGGGGAAATTTGTTATTCCGCACTGCGGAGTTGTAGTGATATCTTTACCTAGAGAGATTTATTTATCCTAATCCTGTTAAAACAATTTAAGCATGAAGTTTACTTGGTTTTTAATAAAGTAGGCTATCCGTGTGTTCACGAGTACCAATTCGCCAAAAAAGAAAAAAAATCATTATTGTTCTATCAGTTCTATGATTATAAACGTTCCATCAAATTCTGGGTTCCTTATTCAAAAAAAAGAATGAATTGAATGTTGTTGAATGAACAATATTTACCTGCTAACAGTGAATGGGCGGGTGCGTGTGGTGCGGGAAAAGCGCGCGGCCGCTCGCTCCACGCCCGCGTTCTCCCGCCAACCACCTACGGGCGGTCCGCCCTTCTGTAAACCATAGGCCCTGCTCAATCTTTCTGCTCTGTTTGTTTTATTTGTATTTAATTATTGTATACATTGGTTGCTTTTTCAAAAGGTATTAATGAACCAAAATAATATAAATAGATTTTAAAATCATGGTAGATTCGCACGTTACATACACAGTATTTATGATACATATTTTGATTTCATTTCTGTCTAATTAGGTTAAACCTGTGTAGGAAACTAAGCAAAAATAATAAATGAAAATAAATTTGTAGTGGGCCTAAATGCCAAAATAATAAAACATTTTACTCCTATGCCATATAATTATTATATAATAATAAGATAATATGACATTTTAAAGCCCTATCAGATACCTATGCACCACAAGAAGGATAGTCAATGGGCATTCCAGCCTTGTACAATAACTCTTCATGAAAAAAACTTGTATCGCGAAAGGCCATAAACAACACAAACAACATAAATTATGTATTTAAGAACACTTTTTAAAATAAGCTTTCTAGTAAGTGCATAACTTTGTTGATTGTAAAGTTGATCTTGTTTAGTTACTATGACCACCTACGGTCTCCATTTTCAGACTTTGGATATCATATAGCATCAGAGTATTCGCCAAGGCAAAACAAATGAGCTTAAACTAGATTGGTTTATCTAATTAAGTTCAAGAGTTCCTATGGATACTTGCCGACTCCAAAACCAGGCCTTATTATGTATTATTATGGTTGTATTACATTTCAGTTGCGAAAAAAAAATGTCACCTAATATGGGTGGTAGAAAATAAAATTGCAAACATGCCGCCTATTCAAAGTTACTTCGTCGGTTTCGTAACCAACTATAGTCTCTGTGTCCACTACACCTCTCCATTTAACCGAGACACAAAAGGAAACAAAGAAGTTATTGGCCTCGTAGACAATGGCCAAGACCTTTAAAAAATGTAATTTGTCAGAAGAAAAAATTGAACCTATACGTACCAAACCACAAACTACGTAGGCGTATGCATGTACACTAACTGTTCACGTACATGGTACGGGTACATAGTCCATGAACTAAGGTAAGAAACAAACGAACTTCACAAAACAAAAGAAATGTATTGAAGGCACTAGACGCACAGAGACAGATACGCAGCTATGAGGAGAAGACGTAATAGCACCGAGTTCACACAGAATGAAATACGTAGAATACAAGATTGTAACAATAACATAGCGCGGCTTGGGTCAATGGACGATACGTCATTTTAGTAGGCCTCGGAACATATAAATGATTAAAGGTCACCTTCATCTGTGATCTGACACTCAGGTAGCAAAACATCCGATAATTGGGGCGTGACTGCGATGAATTACATCTACACCAGTAGGTACGGTGAAATTAGTAGATATATGGGTGAATTTTGAAATATGGCGTATTCCGTTAATTCCTCTGGCGAAGATTTGACAAAAATCTACAATTTTTAATAAATAAGAATGAAGTGATGTGTAGGTAAATCCTATTACATAAAGTTTCTTCGAAAAAAAATTTTTTTTTGAGAAATTACACAATCAATCAAAATCCTCTCAATGCAAAGAATAAATCACACGGTTTTACAAAATTATCGTGGGGTCACGGAGACTTTGCGAACCCAATCAACAGACAATACACCCAATTACATGCCAATTACCTGTTAATTAGGGGTTCGACCCACATCGCGTGATACGGGCGTAGGCATCGAAATGACTGACCTTCTGGCCTATACATGCAGTCGAATAGATAAACAAATAAAATGAGTCACCAAATATCGAGAAAAACTCAGGTTAAAGAAAAAACTAAATCAGCTACTTTTTGTTCATAATACCATTATGCGCAAGGATGGTTTAAAAAATTGCGAGGATAGTACGAGTAGTACTAATATTTTAAACGCGAAAGTTTGTGAATATGAAGTATGGATGTTTGGAACTCTTTCTGCAAGAACGGCTGAACGATTCTGGCTAAAATTTAGTACGGATATTCGTAATTACGTATCCTTCGATAAAGTATCCTAACTTTTATCCCTGTTCTATAATATAATGAATAAAGAATAAATAATATAATTATTATAACAACTAACCGACCTATAAACCAGCTTTTAAAGTATTGAGATTCATAAATTAATAACAACGATGCAAAATTGTTCACAACTTCCCCAGAAGACTTAGAAGACCCAGTTTTAGCAGTAAAACTGTCTAAAAATAATATCTAAGTTAAACAGAAGTTACAGCAATTCATTAGACGCACCTGACATACATATACGAGTAGAAAACCTAATGAGACTGAATTAATTTCAAAGAATATAATCCCATATCATTGAGTGTTGGAAATATGCTCGGAAACTGTCGAACATATTACAGGAGCGTGTCAAAACATAGTTAAAACCTGGTTAAAACAGACTACAATGTTATGCATCGTAAAATCAAAATGCGCGGTTGGATTGGCGTAGTCTAAACCAATATCTGCGCTTTATCACGCAGTGCTGCGACCACAATCACCTATTCTTTCATGAGGCCGTCAAGTTGAGGGCCACCATTATACTGTCAGTGTATGTAAGGGGTCCCCCTTTAGACTTTACATTTAGCTTACTATCAGGCGAGGTGAAGTCATTTTGACGTGACCGTTATATAAAAAAAAATAACGAACATTATCAGTCAATAACTAGTACCTAACACAAGACAACCTGTATTGCGACCGCGACCTAAGTGATAAAGCTACAGATTTTTGAACTTGTAGTTAATTTACAAACCTTTATATTTCAATGAAATTTTGAAGCAGTAAGTATGCTAAGATATACTTAATAAATGAGTCGACTAATTTCACCTGGGAGATAAAGCGTAGGTGATATGATTCGCAGGTGAAATGAGGACACTACAAAATCTACTTTGTTCACTCGGGTGATATCACCTAGGTGAACAAAGTGGAATATACCATTAGATCGGATTCCAGGACAGGATTCGAACTGGAGAGTTTGAATACCTAAGGCGTGTCCAGGTAACTTATTTGGTCAGAGTATTCTTCCCAATTAGGGACTGGTCGTGGGTTCAAGTCCCATCCTGGATGTTCTCTTATTATCTACATTATTAACCTTGTTATTTAATCAAATAACTGACCTGTCGTCCGCGAGAGCAGTGTGGCCGCGGCTACTAGAGAGATGAAAGTTACCACGTGTTCGCTGATAGGGACAGCCAGCAAATGGCCAAGATTTTTCATGACCGACCTGTAACAAATAACTGCTTTAATTCCAAGTGTCCGATGCAACTAAAATATTTGGTAACATCCATGGTCTAAAAATGCAAGATCTGCTATTCCGAAAGCGACACATGCTTACCTCACTATCCAATTGCCACTTTATTGCAACAAAACACAAATCTGGGAACATTTTAGCCAGTTCAAAAATATTTACTCATTTAAATTATCGTTTTGTTTGTCTAATTACATGAAAAATTTAGGTGTAAACTTATATTAATGTAGATTGTTACCTAATTAAAGCCTCATTGTGTTATCGGATTCACATAAGTTGGGGATTATTATTTTCATCTGAGCTGGTAATAATATTGGCGATGACGTAGGCTAGTGTTTCCCATGTAGTCAGTGTAGGTATTTATTTTAATAAAGAATAGAAGGGTATTTAAATATTATTTGAACAATATGTACCGTATATAGTGCAATGCCTAGGTGTGTAGGTCTAGAGGGCGCGCGGGGTGGTGGCCGCGTCGCCCGCTGGCCGCGCGCGCTCCTCTCTCCGATTTCGGCGCGCGCGCAACATTTGCATTAGCACTCCACCCGCCAGTCTGTTGGACAAACAAAATATCTATTCTGAAACATCTCGATTGGGCATTTGTTAATATTATTGTCACTTTTATATGTTGAGATATGAGTGATATGATTGTTAAGTTGGTCTGGAAACTGTCGACCTTTAGAAAAAGAAAAAACATACGGCAACCTTTACTCTTACTCTTTATTTTCATTTAAGCTGATGGTAAGCTTAAATGAAGTTGTATTCTCATACTGTAAACCAGACGTCAAACTGTCTTGTCTAACTTTCTGATTGTGATTAATATTGTATTTGATATAATGTAGGTACTTAATAGTTAATAGCAGTTTTGATTCATTCATTAACTTTAATAAGTACTTTCTAAATTTATAATTGAAGCGAAGTGAGATTTAAACACTACAAAACAGACAAATTTCTTATATATATTAAGTATGATAAATCAATACACATTGCGCGATGTAGCGTACGCCATTGTAAGACACATTTAACAAAAACAATAATTAATTCGTACATTTGGGTACGTCAGTACCTACCTAATTTCTATTCTGTGATTTGGGGCAAATGTGATAAAGATTTGTTATTGTGTAGGGTAAACGAGGGAGTGATTGGACACGACCAGTTATTGGCCACTTTAAGAAAAACAGCTCCAAATGATAACTTTGTTTTATTCTAACTTGATGAAATTTTACTAGATGCTACTGTGACTAATTTATATGTAGTCAATTTAAATTCATAAATAGTTATAATAGCGGATTTTGTTACGACGGGTAAATATGTTACTCAAACAGCTAAGCTTCTTAGCAATTTTCTGTAGGACTTTTTTGGGGCTGATTATGATTTTTTTAAATTAATATTCAGCTGTTGTTGCTTAAATATGGTGTAATATAAAGTATTCCCTTTATTTTAAAACGACATTTGTATCCTAACCATCATTCATCATCATTATAGCCATCCTAACGTGGGCAATCACTGTACTTTTTCAATTTTTTTTTATATTTTATTAATTTATCATATTATATAATATTTACATACATATTACCAAAAACTGTTAACATTCTACAATAGAATTTATTGTGTTAAAAAAGGTAATAAAAAGTTGATAGTTAAAGTACTTATTTTTTCTTACGTTGAAGTGAGGTGAAGTGTTTAAGCGGCAATAACTACCTATACTGTTTACCCTATGTGTTATTTTACTGTTTACTACTTTTATCTTGATCCTTGTAGGTATTTGTTAGGAGGAAATGATAAAAAGGTGAAGTTATTAATGACAAGTTATCTAAATATACATAGATAACGCTAGGCCTTTACACAATATAAAAGCAAAGTGATAATATTGTATCTCATTTACAGTTATCTTAAGTTTTAGTGCACATATCATAATATAGGTAAAATGTTTGTGCTTATTTTACCATTAGTTTTAATTGCGCTATGCTATAGTTTATATTATTACTTCACGAGAAATTACAATTACTGGAAAAAACAAAATGTCGTCGGACCAAAACCGATGGTATTTTTCGGCAATTTAAAAGAAACTGCACTTCGTCGTAAAAATATGGCCGTCGCAATGCAAGATTTTTATAAGATGTTTCCTAAAGAGCAAGTTGTTGGTATTTATAGGATGACGTCACCCTGTTTACTTATACGAGACTTAGATATCATTAAACATATTATGATAAAAGATTTTGATTTATTCAAAGATCGTGGACCGGATTTCAGCAGCAGCGAATTGGGACAAAACTTATTTCATTGTGATGGCGGTACATGGAGTGTCTTAAGACCACATATTAGTCCTATGTTCACGTCAGGAAAGTTAAAAAATATGTTACGCATTATGAGTAACTGCGCGGATATGTTTATGACTTATTTGGATAATGCGAACCGAGTGACAGAGTACAATATTCACTCGCTGGCACAAAGATATGCAATATCATCAATAATGGCATGTGAATTTGGTATTGATTTTAACAATTTTAATGGTGACTTGGATGATACTTTAAAAAGTGTAGAGAAATTGGTTGTTACGCCGAATTATAGGGCAGAAATCGACATGATGTACCCAGGTCTCCTAAAGAAACTCGATACTCATTTTTTTCCACGAGATGTAAGAAAATTCTTTAATGAACTTGTAAATGGCATAGTTACTCAAAGAAATGGTAAACCATCGGGTAGAGGTGACTTCATGGATTTACTATTACAGCTACGAGAAATGGGAGAAATCAACAACTTTAAAACAAAACAGGAAGCTGAAGGTAACAGGAAATCTATTGAAATAACCAATGACTTTATGGTAGCTCAAGCCTTTGCATTTTATATAGGTGGAACTGAAACGAGTATTAGCACTATCGCCTACCTCTTGTACCAAATAGCACTAAATCCCAAAATTCAAAACAAATTAAGAGAAGAAATAGATACCGTAACAGAAGCTCATGGAGCGGCGCACGGCGACATAACATACGAAGCTCTTAAAGATATGAAATATTTGGAGAAAACCTTTAACGAGACGCTTCGAATGTATCCAATCGTAGACCCAATACGAAGAAGAGCACGAAAAGATTACAAAATACCTGGAACTGACGCTGTTCTTAAAAAGGATCAGGTTGCCATAGTATCTATTTTAAGTATACACCATGATGAGACTTATTATCCAAATCCAGAAGTATTTTCCCCTGAGAGATTTGATTCGCAGCTCGTAGGAATACGGCACCCGTGCGCATTCATGCCTTTCGGAGTTGGTCCAAGAAACTGTGTCGGTAAGTAAAACAATAGTTACTTATATAAATAATATTTAAACAGTACTGTGTAGAACGTCGTAGAGTATTTATTTTAAAAAAAATAAGATAAGAAAAACAGAGAAAGAATATACAAATAATTTCGTGTCTTTGGTTTGAGATCAACACATTTTATTAGTTAGAAATACTTATTTTCTGGTATAACTTCAGCATTTGGATTTGTGCATACAATTTTATGGCGAGTTTTGACAGACTCGCAACGATCGCGACAGATCGCGACGTAGATTGCGCATGCACGAATACGTATTCGTGTTAAGAGTAAACGGGACAGATATAATATCTTTTGTCCTTTAAAACCTGGAACATACTATCCGACAAAATTAAGAATGCACAGGTCAGAAGGTAACGGCACGGTAACGAACACTTTTATTGGGTCGCTTTAAGTTTATCTCATAATCTTTGGGTTACATACATCCAAATTCTCCGTCTACGCTTCGTAGGCAGTCCGCGAAACCGCTGGCATTATTATCCGCATTATAAAACTCATAACACAAGCTTGTTAAACTATTTTAATATTGGTTCTAGTCTGCGCTGTTTAGAATATGGTAGTAGGTTAAACTTACAGGCATTTAAATAGCCTGTAATTTGTTTTATCACAGAGTGGTATAGATGAATTATAGACGTAGGTATATTTAAGACAGGTAACTATTCTATTCCAGGCTCTAAATATATCTCTGCAAATTTCATCCAGCTTCGTTCACCCGTTCTGGAGTGATGTAACAAACATTCTTTCATTCATGAAATTTTTCGCATTATTTAATAGTTAGAAGGATAAGAATAGTATTTTTTGTTTAAGGTGTACGGTTTGGCGCACTTCAAATCCAGATATGCATAGCCAAGCTTATGTCAAGATTCCGAGTGGAAATTAGCGAAAGAACAACAAGATCTTTACAAATTAACCCCGAAAGATTTACCATTGGGCCTAAAGAAGGAATATTTCTAAATATTATACCAAGAAAATTGTAATACTTAGTTTCTGGTAATTACAGGTTACTGGTAGGCAATGGGTACATAAAGATTCACCACCAGTATCCTGTTATTTCTTTGAAAAATAATTGGATATTTCTAAAATAAAATTAACAATTAAGTACATAACGTCTGGATATTTTTTTCGTTCCGGCCCGCACTCTTTATTTCACGCTCTTAGGGGTTGCAGGTATAAGTTATGTACTGTGGTATAGGTAGCTTAGAGGTTGTAGGTACCTAAATGGCAAGATTTATTCTAAAGTGAATGCTTGCTATAGAGGTATAAAAGACAACAACTGTCAACATTTCACGATGGTGGCTCGCGTCCTATACAGTAACGCCTTTTTTTTTTTTCTTTTTTTTTTTATCGTGCGGAAATCCCCATGGATACCACCCCCGTCGGCCATCGGGGGTGGTTATGTCGGGATCGAACCGACTAAAACCGCACGCCGTCTCGGGCCTTAGTAACCGGGGTGTAAGGTTACCCGATGGGCATATCCCTCGCACCCCAGCTGACCCCGGGCCATCTACGGTTTTAAGATGGCCCCCTCGACCCCCCGAAAGGGGGGGTGGAGCGAGAATCGCGCCACTTCGCCGATGGTGGGGTGTAGGGTGACAGGAGGCCGTCCTGTCACCCAACCGTCGGCGCGCAGACAATCAGCTCGCCCCCCGCTCGCTCCCCACTGTGCCGTCTGCTAGTCAGAGGGACACGTGGAGAGCCTCGGAGCAGCCCTCTAGAGGGCCACTCCCACCCCGGCCGGATTGGCCGCAGGCAGCAGCGTCTCCCGTGGCGAGTGGGAGGCGCTGCTCGCCTCCGTTGCCCAGGTGCACCACGTGGAGGTTCCGGCCCGCACCCTATACAGTAACGCCTCGCATTTAAGATGCGTGATTTCAATTCGATCAGAAGGTAAAATAAAAGAAATGGATTTTGGTATGATCTGCCAGAATAAAATCTATCTTCTACGCTTTCGTGAGGTCATCAAACCTTTAAAATCCCCCATAATTTGATTAATTTTCAATTAGGTTTTAAACAAGGTAAATGACACGTTTTAAAAACGTCAATCTTACTGAATCAGGCTCCCTATTTAGGATCTACGTTGATGAATAGTGATTCATCAAGTGTAACCAAGTGTGACCAAGTGTGACCAAGTGTGACCAAGGTAGTGACCAAGTAAGCACCTAATTATGTATTAGATGAGATAACATATATACATAGGATGACACTACATTGTGGTTGGTATTCTTAGATTGATTATTATATTATTCTATGATTAGGTATTCTGTGTCTATGACAATAAATGACGGTAGTTAGGTATATAAAAGTAGTCAGGTAACGTTTTTAAATTGAGAACATTGACTATCTGATTTCCATTCATGGCGAGACTGCTTTCGCTACGTCTCTCTTGCTGCATTCATTACAGACTGGGCGGCGACAAGTCTGCTATTCTGAGTAGCGTCTCGTTCATTGAATATCATTCTGACAACCGCTACTACCTACAACACGAGATAACTAATGAAGAGTTTTGATGGTTATTTTAAAACTCAACATGAAATGAGAATATTTCTTGACCTTTTTACGAGTCAAATGAATATTAGACTATTGAATCTGAATGATTGATATGAATAGTCTAATTTAACAATAAAATTTGTAGCATAATACTTTTTTGAGCATAGCACGTTTCTGTCGGAGCAGTGAGCGAGGTTAGCACGCACAAAGTCACTGATAAACAGACAAAATTCTAAATATCATTGTTTTGGCTACTATTACATTCATAAAGTCCCTCAGTAAAAGTTTTTCTCATATATCTTTCACATACAGACACCGATCAGTTACAGATTTATCATTTATGTACGTAGGTACCTATAGATAAAACATTTGGGTAGGTCAATTACTATCAATAGGTATTGTGATTTGGGACAAATGTAAACTAATAACTTTATTATTGCGTATGTGTGTACTTTTATGTTGATACTTGTACTTGTCAAATTAGAAAAAATGATAAAAAGGTGAAGTAAATATGACAAGGTTATCTAAATACATATAGATAACGCTAGGCCCCACACAATATAAAACCAAAGTGAAAATATTGTATCTCATTTATGTACGGTTATCTTAAGTTTTAGTGCACATATCATATAAAATGTTTGTGATTATTTTGCCATTAGTTTTAATTGCGCTATGCTATAGTTTATATTATTACCTCACGAGAAATTACAATTACTGGAAAAAACAAAATGTCTTCGGACCAAAACCGATGGTGTTTTTCGGCAATTTAAAAGAAACTGCACTTCGTCGTAAAAATATGGCCGTCGCAATGCAAGAGTTTTATAAGATGTTTCCTAAAGAGCAAGTTGTTGGCATTTATAGGATGACGTCACCCTGTTTACTTATACGAGACTTAGATATCATTAAACATATTATGATAAAAGATTTTGATTTATTCAAAGATCGTGGAACGGATTTCAGCAGCAGCGAATTGGGACAAAACTTATTTCATTGTGATGGCGGTACATGGAGTGTCTTAAGACCACATATTAGTCCTATGTTCACGTCAGGAAAGTTAAAAAATATGTTACGCATTATGAGTAACTGCGCGGATATGTTTATGACTTATTTGGATAATGCGAACCGAGTGACAGAGTACAATATTCACTCGCTGGCGCAAAGATATGGAATATCATCAATAATGGCATGTGAATTTGGTATTAATTTTAACAATTTTCACGGTGAGTTGGATGATACTTTAAAAAGTGTAGAGAAATTGGTTGTTACGCCGAATTATAGAGCAGAAATCGACATGATGTACCCAGGCCTCCTGAAGAAACTCGATACTCATCTTTTTCCGCGATATGTAAGAAAATTCTTTGATGAACTTATATATGGTTTAGTATCTCAAAGAAATGGTGAGCCATCGGGTAGAGGTGACTTCATGGATTTACTATTACAGCTACGAGAAATGGGAGAAATCAATAACTTTAAAACAAAACAGGAAGCTGAAGGCAAATCCATTAAAATAACCAATGACTTCATGGTAGCTCAAGCCTTTGCATTTTATATAGGTGGAACTGAGACAAGTACTAGCACTATCGCCTACCTCTTGTACCAAATAGCACTAAATCCCAAAATTCAAGACAAATTAAGAGAAGAAATAGATACCGTAACAAAAGCTCATGGAGCGGCGCACGGCGACATAACATACGAAGCTCTTAAAGATATGAAATATTTGGAGAAAATCTTTTACGAAACGCTTCGAATGTATCCAATAGTAGATCCAGTACTAAGAAGGGCACGAGAAGATTACAAAATACCTGGAACTGATGCTATTCTTAAAAAGGATCAGGTTGCCATAGTATCTATTCTAAGTATACATCATGATGAGAATTATTATCCAAATCCAGAAATATTTTCTCCTGAGAGATTTGATTCGCAGCTCGTAGGAACACGGCACCCGTGCGCATACATGCCTTTCGGAGTTGGTCCAAGAAATTGTGTCGGTAAGTAAAACAATGCTTATAAGGAATATTTAAACATTTAAAAGAAGAAAAAAAAGAAATACTACAGAATTCCACCTAGCTCGTCCACCCGTTCTGGCGTAATTAAGCAATAAACATTCATCCATCCATCTAAATTTTCCCATTGATAATAGTTAATATTTTTGTTTAAGGTGTACGGTTTGGCACGCTTCAAATCCAGATATGCATAGCCAAGCTTATTGCAAAATTCCGAGTGGAAATTAGCGAAAGAACAACAAGATCATTACAAATTAGTCCTCAAAGAATTACCATTGGGCCTAAAGAAGGAATATTCTTGAATATTATACCACGGAAATTACAATAACTTATACTTATTTTTTTAGTGAATTTTACTTGTAATTACAGGTTACAGGTTCCGCGACCAGTGTCATCTTATTTCTATGAAAGATAATTTGATATTTTTCATTTGCATAATAGGTATCCGCTTCCATAAACCTAATTCACCTCAGCCCTTCCTTCGAATAAAAAATATGAAACCGTTTTTACGTGACTCGCTAAGCGCTGATATACATCTACTAACACTTCTATTTCACTTTTTTTTTCTCTTTTAATTCTAATCGACAGCATTCCCTGTTTCTAACTTTGAAAAGCAACAACTGTCAAAGTTTCAAGGCTCGCGCCCGATACAGTGTACAGGTTTTCAATACGCATGATTTCAATTCGACAAGAAGGGAAAATGGAGAAATGTTTATTTGGTATCAAGCCTTTAAAACCACTCATGATTTGATTTATTTTCAATTAGATTTAGAATAATTTTATTTAGAATATTTCGTAAGCTTTGAAATAGCATGTTTTAAAAACGTAATTTTACTGAATCAGGCCCCTTTTTATGATCTACGTAAATGAATCAGTGCCCGTAGCCAAGTGGCAAAAGTCTAAATCGCTATCGAATCGTATCGAATAGAATAGCTTAGGTCGACCAATCACACTCCAGCTCGTGATTCCGCCGCGGCGCGCGCATCGTACGCCGACGACAAGCTTGGATGTGATTGGTCAACCTAACCATTTCTATTCGAAAGCGATTTACGCTACGGAATACACTGACATTTGTCTACGGGCCCAGGTGTGTAATAATTATATTTTTCCTATATTTGAAGGTAAAATATATGTATTGATTGAGAAGTACCTACCTATTATAAGTCTGCGAGAGTGTATTTTTTAGCGAAAATGATTTCTTTGTACTTCTACTTAGATACTACTTCTACTGTCTTCAGTGGCGGATTTACAAATTTGCCGCCAGTAGGCTATACAATTTTCCCCATGACTACCCCCCCCCCCCCCCCCCGTCAGCCATCGGGGGTGGATATATCACTATCACAAGGACGCCGCTACCCAACCCGCGGCTAACGGGGCAGGTTATGTTGGACTTTTACCGACTAAAACCGCACGCCGTCTAGAGTCTTCTGACGCCAAGGTGTGAGGTGGCCCATAGAGCATTTCCCTCGCACCCCAGCTTGACCCGGGCCATTTCCGGATTCGAGATGGCCCCCTCGGGTTTGGGAACCACGGTATTCGCATTCGGGGGGGGGGGGGGGGGCGTGCTTGTGCACGCTGCCGCCTTGGTCTGCGTCTGCGCACGTCACCGTCCGGGTGAGCTCTGTGCAGCCTCTCCCGAAACCATTCCGCCGCCTCCTTCTCGAGCATCACTTGCTCGCAGAATGAGGCGGCGGCCGACCACGCATCGCAGTAGAAGGCGGCGACTGACCACGCGTAAGAGTATACCTGCTATTGAAGAGCTAAAAACAGCGGCGAGTACTAATTAGAAGGTGGATTAAGATATGCCTCTCCAAGAAAACGCTCCCCAAAACTCGTTTGTGTATATAATAAAGTTATTTTTTTTATTTATGAAAGAAAAAAAAAATTGGCTCAAAATTGCCGCCCCCTAAAATCTGCCGCCCTAGGCTCCAGCCTACTCAGCCTACTGGTAAATCCGCCACTGACTGTCTTTTAATGTTCTTTGGACGGGACAAGGAGGTAAGTAGGATAATTGAGGATAATCGAGTATTATGTATAGATAGGATAACAACATGCCTATCTCACTACTTGGTATTTATGAGCTATAACAATAATAGACAGTAGATATATAAAGGTAGTCAGGAAATGTTTTTAAATTGAGAACATTGAATGTTTGATTTCCATTCAAGACGAGACTGCTTTCGTTAGGTACGTCTCTCTTGCTTCATTCATTACAGACTGGCGACGACAAGTCTGCTATTCCGAGTAGCGTCTCGTTAATATCACTCTGACAACCGCCACTACCTACACCAAGTAACAAAGGGTTTTGATGGTTATTTTAAAACTCGAGATGAGATGAGAATATTTCTTGAGACTTTTACGAGTAGAATGAATAGTCTAATTTTACAATATCTTGCTAACATATTACTTATGCGTTTTTAGCACGTTCCTGTTCGTTGCAGCAATGGTTACAGTATTTTATGAGGTCGGAGATGAAAGCAATAACTAGTTTTTAATAACCATAGATCATTATACGGTAAGGTAATAACGTAATTGTGGTAAATTATTAAACATCTTGAAAAGGAAACCCGAAAAGTTAAATTTTTGATTTATTAAAGTTGTAAGTGCAATTTAACTTCTTCAGCTTTCAATATCTAAGTATTAGTTATAATCCCCATTGAGAGATGATTAAGATTACGATTCAATAGAGCGAATTGAAGAATTTCAATGAAAGAAGACTTTTATTTCTTCTCGATAGAACATGAGCATCTCTTGATAGATTAGTCCGAGTATCATTGAGGTTCTGAAGCCAGTAACGCCTTGAACTTTTGCAGTTGTATACTGTCTGTATACAATCATCAGAAATTTAAAATAACCATGATCCCTTTTTTTGATAGGCACGTTAATAAGTGATAAGATATAGAAAGAGACTTTGTCTAAAGGGAATAAGGTTGATAATTTAATCACCATTTAAAATTTGACCATATGGATAAAACTATTGGCAATCACACGGTCTAGAAATAAGTGCCAGGTCACTGGCAATAGCCCCCTATTATTGGAAATGGAAACATAGTTGTCATCTTTGGCCAGCCTTTAGGGGAATATATCCACGAGTACAATATATTACAACGTCTTATAACTCGACTATTTTATTCAAGAAAAAACGAGTAGCAAGATCTCAAGTAGAATTTAATGTTACACCTAATTGAATTTTGAAACTTTGGCCTCGCGAAATATGGTGCCCGGTCCACGCACAATCAGGTCAAGGAGATTGTTTAATATTAACTTTTATTAACTTTTAAACTTTCGCGTTCCATAACTATTATACGTAAACGGGAATTAACGCGATACACGTTAAAGGTATATACATACCTTTGGATGCCTGACGTTTCGACCAGGTTACACCGGCCGTGGTCACAGGCTGACTGTTTCAGCCGTGCACGCCCTCCGTCGCCGAGTCCAATTAAGATATTTATTTATACAAGATTGTTTAACTCTCAAAGCATCTTTGTCGCTCTCTTAAACGATTTTATGGTGAGCCAAGAAAACATCTTGAAAACAAAATATCATCGTTATGCTACGGCGAACAATAAAAACAATAGATTTTTTTATATTCATGTGTAACCAAGATCTTCGGCGCCCTTCGCCTGAAGGTCGGTACACCTACAGATTAACGGACGAGACTCTGGCGCAAGTTTCAATTTTTTTTTATACCACTTAGGTGACAGACAAGCGGGTGCGGGCCGGAACCTCCACGTGGTGCACCTGGGCAACGGAGGCGAGCAGCGCCTCCCACTCGCCACGGGAGACGCTGCTGCCTGCGGTCAATCCGGCTGGGGTGGGAGTGGCCCTCTAGAGGGCTGCTCCGAGGCTCTCCATGTGTCCCTCTGACTAGCAGATGGCACAGTGGGGAGCGAGCGGGGGGCGAACTGATTGTCTGCGCGCCGACGGTTGGGTGACAGGACGGCCTCCTGTCACCCTACACCCTACCGTCGGCGAAATGGCGCGATGCTCGCCCCACCCCCCTCTTCGGGGGTTCGAGGGGGCCATCTTAAAACCGTAGATGGCCCGGGGTCAGCTGGGGTGCGAGGGATATGCCCATTGGGTAACCTTACACCCCGGTTACTAAGGCCCGAGACGGCGTGCGGTTTTAGTCAGTTCGATCCTGACATAACCACCCCCGATGACCGACAGGGGTGGTATCCATGGGGATTGCCGCACGATAAAAACACGCGTCTCCCGTGGCGAGTGGGAGGCGCTGCTCGCCTCCGTTGCCCAGGTGCACCACGTGGAGGTTCCGGCCCGCACCCTGACCTCCTAACCCTGAGAGAAAAGCCGGCACCAGAGCCTCGTGCGTTGTTTATCGCACACCGACTAGCAGATGAGGTTGACTGGACCATAAAATTATTAGTAGGGTCTTGTACATCCTATACAGGGACCTTTTATGACTGAAGGAATTTCCATATATTATATTTACCATATTTGTTAGCGAGATTTGATCCTTACAATTGAACCTATTGATAGCAGGTCCAATTACCGAGTGTGGCAAGTAAATTTTCGAAAATCTTTGAATGCAGATTTATTTAATTTCAAAAACAAAGGCATGTTTCCTTTTAATAAAATTGACTATCTCCAGTATTTAGAGTACTTTCCCTCCAGATAATAATACTGTGTATAATCATGTAGTAGTATATTCATATATTGCACCCGTTCGAAGCCAGGGCGGGTTGCTACGAAACATATAACACGGAGAGGTTGTATAACCACGTGTGCGGTACTTAAAGTGGCACTTGTCTGAAGATACAAGGTATGAGAAGAGTTAATAAACATTAGGCTCTCGGTGTCTGTAATTCAATGAGCGCACAACCGTCTGGGTAGGGCGGGTGAACAAACCCGGTGCCGCATAGATCGATACCGCGCGACCGACTCGCGTTTCTCCCTACATTGCAGCACTTTGTGAAAAGAACACTATCTCGTCATGTGGCTTATTCATGTATCAATAAAGAAAAAAAAATTACCACTAGTTATGTACCAATAGTAAATGTTCTTGAAATTGCCATGAAAGACTAAAAAATACTCGGACATAACTGGTGATGACACACAGTTACAAAGAGGGTGGAAAGAATAAATGCAAGGGTATATTATGATCTATATCGACCATCGGGTAATCCAAGTGACATGAACTTTTAAGCATTACATGGATTCACCATGTGGGCACCGGGTTCATCGGGACAGTGAGAAAACTGTACTCTCATCCTTCTTCCCGACATACAAATCAAAAGTCGCTACTTTGTATTAGATACCTACCCTACAGGCGCGATTAGGCAGTCAATAAATATCGCGAACCAATATCGTGTTTCAATATAGAGACGAATCGCGTCACTTGCACGTCAATATATTATCAGATAGATAAGTATATATTGGCAGGATCGTGATATATAAAAATTCACTCTGTATATCTACAGGGTAAATTTTTCAACTGGATGTAGATATCCAAATTCGAAAGCATAAGGAATAGCGAAAAATTCTCAAAGGAGTCCCGAATCCGATTTTGATAAAAACTAAAACTACATTAAGATAGATTTTTTTAAATCTATACATTTAGCCAGAAATCGAACTCATTGATTTTGAAAATAAAATCACACCCTAATATTAGTACCTATACCATTCGATAGTGCTGCTAATAAGGAATGAATTTTAGGAAGTACCTAGTAACATACAGCAAAATTAAGAAAAGATCAAATTTTTTATCTGAAAAAAAAAACAGATTTTACTTGAATTTATTGATTCTATCCACGTTCAGGTTAAAAATCCATCGCGTTCTCACGCCTATTCTAGCCCGAGGTACTTATTCAAAACCCAGAAAACTATAAACACATTATGACATTATATATCTTAATGGATTTAATGTCACTTCACACACACGATATCACATAGTTTGAACAAAGTATTGATTGTGCTACTAAAACTATGAAGCAGTAAGGATTTTGATAACCTTTAAACGTCCTTGCGTCTCAAAGGTCGTTATTATGGCAGTTCTACACAGGGGTGGCGGAATGCTTACTGAAGTTACGAGGTACCCTTGAATTTACGGAACGTTATATTGGCTGCGGTACCTTGCTTTCTTGCTTCAGATTAGTAAAGGAACATATCGATGGTTAAAAGACAATTAGAGTACCCACAGTGACATCGACTTTTCAAAGAATAAAATGTATTAATGATTCCATAAAAAGTTTACAGTTAGTGATTTTACTGTGGACTGTTTTTGCCGCTTGCACTTTTTAGCCGATTGCTACTATCGCATATTTAGGCATTATATCCAATTTTATAACACAATACTATGCCTCCACGCGCTACGCGCTAAATGTGTTCGCAGGCGTATGATATATAATATGCAGTTCTATGTCTATGTCCATCGTGTATGCGTCGATATGCTTTTGAAGTCGGTTTATTTTTTTTTATTAAAAAGTTCTTATAGTATGAGTAGAGTGATAAAGTACTTTTCAGCCTCCTATTCCCACATTTTCCACCTCCCATTCTTTTTATATACAACACCACTACAATTGAATCGTCGTCACTTTGACTAAATTTAACCGACCGATAAATAAATTATATGACAGAAACGTCTACCGGGTCAGCTATATATATGTATTGCACAGTCATAAAAGCTTGGCAGTAGAAATATTAACTTCTTTGGGTTTTGTAGACTCAAAGTTACTCTGTTTGACATTATTCTTTCACACTCCCACTGTTCGGAGAGTTGCGCGTTTCCAACGACTTTCCCTTTCTATTCGGCGCCATATTGATTCTCTCACTGACTCATTCACTGTCTAGAATAATACGAGTAAGTTTAAAACGACTTTTATACCAGCTAATATCCTCTAAAGGAAAATTTATGCGACATTCGGCTGTCTACTTTGAGCTTTGATGGGTTAGTTTGCCCGCATTAAGGATTTATATACCTACATATTTAAATACTTAGTAGAGGTTCATAGTATCGGATGCTTTTGCATATAAACCCTTTAATACTAATAGAAGTTTATTAGGATGAACTCATAAAATCAGAATGGTCGCCACTTATATTTAGAATGAGTAATGCTATGCTATGAGTAGTGC
Organism: Lithosia quadra; assembly: GCA_963576445.1. Classification (NCBI taxonomy): domain Eukaryota; kingdom Metazoa; phylum Arthropoda; class Insecta; order Lepidoptera; family Erebidae; genus Lithosia; species Lithosia quadra. The sequence continues at coordinate 5,702,026 of OY754891.1, forward strand.
TAATTAAACAGTAAATAATGAGCGTAAAGATAATATAATAACATTTCAGATGCTCTTTTCCTAATAATACTTAGTACTAGAATTACTAGCATACATAGTATATTATTTATACTATGATAATATACCTACTTTTGTATTTTATTTTTCTTAATTTAATAAGCTCAAGTAAAAAAAGTTCTGCCAGGCAACTTCATAATATTGTTGGAAGTTTATCTACACGAATTTTCCACATTGAACAAACTATTTTTATTGAATTCTATCGAGTTTTATTGCTACCTACTTATGGTATTATTGTTATTTACATTGAACCCGACATTTCGAATTTTTCAGCTGCCATGGTCATGGAGACTTCCCGTGACAGCCCTATACTCGTATGTTAGAAGGCAGCCTGATATTAAGTTATGGTGATTAGATCAACCACTGGTGGGCACTTGACTAGTTTTATAGGATTAATACGTACCTATCTCTTTTTGTAAATGTAAATACTTAACATGTATGGTAAAAAACTGATTTTAAAACTTATGTTAGCCGATCGTCACCGAGTTCTATATCGTATTACGTATTACATCTACTTTGTTTAGAACTGGCAACATTAAGCCGATTTACTAAGCTGTACTTCCCCGGAACGGAACGACAAACAACTCTTGTAACGAGTTTTTAACTCGCCGAAACGACCAGAGTTTTCTAGAGCCCGACTCATATGTAAATATTATTTTTGTCCGTGTAGCTGAATAATGTTACTCGCATAAGGACTGAAATAGATATGCTGTTTAAAGCGCTTTTCGACTAACTAGACATGAATTTCTAAAGAACTATAGTTACCGTCATATCTCGCCGAATAAGCAAGCTGAAGTTTGCCACTTTGCTAGCGCTGGCCACATCTATCAAAGGACCGATGACCGTTGAAGTATACGATTCCTAAAGTGGATACCACGAGTCAGCAAACGGTAGGTGGGACCCCCAACCAGATGAAATGACGACCTGAAAAAGCTAGCTAGCATAGACTGGATGCGGAAGGTGGAGAATCGGGAAGTATGGAATTGGGAGAGGCCTATGTCCAGCAGTTCAATTGATTCATTGAGACACTAATTTCACCAGAATATTAATCTTGACAACTCTTCAAAGTGAAGTTTAGTCGTTGTATGGAATGACAAGGTCAAGAAAAGAAAGGTCAGCAACCGTCAGTAGCACTCTATTCAATCTAAACATTCTTAATCCTAAGTTTGTCATAAATGTCACAGGTAGTGATGTCACTCGATAGGTAATTTATCGATAGAATATAAATATATCGTCTGAACTTGATATTGTTTGTGAGTACTTTTGCAGTATTGTTTTATCTGTCATACCTAATTTGAGGCTGCCGGATTAATAGGACGTGCCGAATTACTGAAATGAGGATTAATGCCACTCTACTGTAGTCGTATTTTCATGAAAGGCATGTTATTATAATGTTACACATTAAGATCTGAAAAAGTCAACATTCAAGACGGGGCTTGAACCGACGACCAGTACAGGCCAGACATACTACTTGACACAGCTATTAGTACTTGACATATTATCACTTTAGCATTGCATATAGCTATTTACATAAATCAAAGTTTCAATACAATAGGACTGGATTCTAATCCGGTCCTTTCTAAACCAAAACTGTAAATGAAAATTATAGCACCTAATAAGGCTGCCGAAACAATGGCGGTAAAGCGGATACAAACATATAAGCCTTCTATCGCCACAGGAGGTGAGGTGGTATATTTGTAGGGTCGGTAGACTAAACCACATAAGTCAAAAAAATGCTTTTTGTTATTACAATGCCAACCACATTCAAAAAAATTAATACACCGACTGACTAAAACACATAAGTCACAGTCGATCATAGCAATATGAACTCTAATGTGTACCTTTTCAACCTTATAGCTCTCTTCAAATCTTACGATATTATAAATAACACAAGTCAACTTATGTCAAAAGGTCCACGAACATTTTTGTATTTAGTAAGACGATGTCTAGTGACTTATGTGATTAGGGACGTTAAGTGGGTGACGTTATCATTTTGCTAGCCTGAGGGTAGCTCATTAAGAATATTATTTATTGACTAAAATATTGAAGTGCATGTGTTGTTCGAGACGCATAACGCTAATTTACTCAGTAGTGATACGAATCTTGAAAACTTTGGTTTAGTGTAGACGTTATAAATAAAATACCATATTTTCATATTGACTATGGATAATCGCCGAGGAAAGAAATTAGTCGAGATGGTGTTAAAACCTTCATCTACTCAAGGTAAGTCTGAGAACTTTTCGAATCAAAATATGTATTAAAGAAAGTACCAACTGTATTTGCATTTCATGTTTTTTTTTTATTTCTTTGGAAAAAATTGCAATTCTTATGTTCGTATGTCGATATCGTTCGAAATACTAAGTATGTTATTTTCTAGGTGATCAGATTGACAAAGAAACTAGAAGTATACCAATGCAAGATGAACCAGTGCCTTCCACATCATCGGGATGTACTGGTAATACATAATGTTGCTCAACCAATGGACTTTTCAAGTGATGACTCCGCCCAGGACCCACCAGTACTCTCTGAAAGTGCAGCAGTTTCTAGTTCTAGTAACGAATCTTCTACCGAAGATGTACCCGGAGCCATTTCCCTAAGCTCCGCAATAACATTCAATTGTGTCAAGATAGCTAGACCAAAGCTGAGTTACTTGCTCAACATAATGAGCACAAGGCTGCTGGTGATCAAGCTTACGACAGGAAGAAAATTTTATACACAGATGTGCAAAAATGATAGTTCTGTTACACTTGATTTGCAGCAGTGTTTACCTACTCCAGCGCTAACTTCGTCTGTAGCTTTTTCAAACGTCAGTTGTGGACCTTCAATTTAACTGTACACGACAACAAAACTGGTTAAGCTGTTTGCTACATATGGTACGAAGCTAATCAAATAGCCTCTTGTCTTTTTAAGCACATGCAAGCGTATCTTCCAGAAAACACAAAGCATGTTATATTCTATTCTGATACTTGTGGGGGCCAGAACCGAAACTCTCATGTGTAAGTGCAATGTTTACCTGGGCTCTGCAAAAATTAAACATTGACATCATTGATCACAAATTTATGATTCCCGGTCACAGCCATTTAGAAGTAGATACCGACCACGGGATTATTGAAAAAAAAAAGAAAAAACTAAACTGCAAATCTATCATCCGCACGATTGGATGCAATTGAAAGATCAAGCAGCAAAAAATTTGAAGTGGTTGAAATGAAAAATACAGATTTTTTGACTTCTCTTCATTGCTAAAGGGTCGGTTAGTATTACGACTCAAAGATATAGATGGGCGACAATTTAAGTGGCTCGATAAAAGATAGCTGCGGTGTGACAACGAATGCGGAGTTATTTCTTACAAAAAATGACTTGGAAGAAGAAACTGATTTTTTTAAACTCAACTTGAAAAGAAGAGGTTCTGTGGTACCAGATAGTATCCCCATAATATCGTTACAGCCTTTAACCGATATCCAAGAACAAAAAAAGACGATTTAATATCTTTATTCACATTAATACCTGATATTTTCCAAAGCTTTCATAGAGATTTGCCTACTGCAAATGATTTGAGGAATACTGACCCCGATATTATAGACAGTGAAGACGATGAATAATTTAATTTTTACAAAGTCTTTACACGTCCCTACTTTATTCAAAAGAGAATAGAAATTAATTTAGAATTAAGTTTTAATTTTTTTTTATACATCTGCACTGTTCTTATTCCCCTTAAGTCACAATTTTAGGCACAAGATAGCTGTTCCTAATTACATAAGTCACCAAAAAACGTCATTTTAAATTTTATATTTACAGAAGTTTATGTTGCATGTTAGTATTGTATTGTAAAACTAAAAAAACAAAATAAAATGTAATTAAATACCCATCATAATTTTTTTTTTAGTTATTTGTTGTTCCTGAAAAGTATGACTTTTTGACATATGTGGTTTAGTCTACCGGCCCTACATTTATTGTGTGGTAACATAGCTATAGAACGTAACGGTGTGATACCAGCTTCATACAAAAATAGTATATTTATGTAGGTTACCAAGAGTTATGATGAAAGTTACAATTCTAACTATATTTATAGCTATGTATGAAATAGATAGATATAAGTATAAAGGAAATTCAAATTCAAATTCAAATTCAAATTCAAATTAATTTTATTTGCAAGAGGAGGAAAGATACTAGGGTGCTCTTTTCTAATTGCGGGGCTCTTGGTTAGTGGTAACTGATTGACCGCTCTTAACAAATTGAGTTCTCGAATATCGCCATTGGGTAGTGGAAGTCAGATAGCAGTCACTTCACGAAAATAAAATTTAGCTGCTATGTAGATAAACTGAAAAGACTTCTAACGGAGAGGAGAAAGGGCTCGAAGGAAAATGATGAAGTGATCTAACGAGTGTTTTTCACTTAGGAGTGAAGGTAACGTGTTATCAAACTCTGACGTAATCAAAATATGAATGGAAAAGGTATATCAAACCATTAGAATGAAGGACACAATAGACACCATAAGTTGACAATAGAAAGGTCGACCCGCCGTCACAAACAGATCCCATCCCCAGTGTGCTACAAAGGTATACAAACAAAAGGAAAACCACAATTGAAAAATATTTAGTTGAAATAAGTTATGATCACGATCAATTATTTTGAAACGTTGCACATTTAGATCACATAATAAATTATTATAAAAATGGCAATATGTGTGGCGTAGCTGATGGTCAGATATCGTGGGGTAGATTCCCGTATAGTGTGAATATTGCATGAATATACTTATACCTAGTGTATAATTTGCGTTCACCTGTGTTTTTACTGAAAATGTATGTAATTAGTTACTTATGTCTATTCACATTATTAAACCCATATTAGAAGCTAGCTAAGTTATGCTTGCTTATCAATGAATCATTTGAGTACAAATTGTTATTATATTGTCGAACTATAGCTGTACTCGTAACCCGCAACAACGTCTGCGCTAAGTTCATAGTTAATTGCCGGGAGAGCTTATTTACATGCCGAAAGAAGTAATAGTTAATCAGCTCTTAGTAGTACCTTATTATCGCCATTTAGTGATAGAAACACTCGTTTAATTTTGCAAATCCAGGCCATAATATGGAACCCACGGATCCGAAACCCTGCAGCCTACGTTGCCTGCTAGGGTATAGAATAGGTGCGTTAATACTCGAAGGTAGGTACCTGTACGCCGTGTCCTGTCCACAGCGTCGTCGGGACGATTCTTACGATAGCGAGCGTCATGTTCTTAAGATTACGCTATTTCTCGAAGTATTAAATAACAGACCTGACGTCTAAAATGAAACACTTAATTATTTTTAATGTCTCATTTATAATAAGTAGCTACAGGCGTGAAATAATAAAGATAAAGAAGTAGCTAATAAGAATCAATCCAGCGATACAACAATAACATGGTAAGTCTCCTTACATACAAAAAGAACTCCTTATAGAAGAAAAAAGTATCCTACTTAAAGCTTCTACTTGTATAAGTATACTCACGAAATTCTCGTCAGTCTCAACCGCCCTCAAAGAGATAAAATCGAACGTTAACACTTTCAGTTCCCTACAGTGAGGAATCTGACAGCGCCGACATTGTCTAAAGACATCGCACGCCCGGAACGCGCCGGAACTAGGTCAGGCAGGCCTTTGAACGAACACATTACACCTTCAAAGAAACACAGACAACCCACTACATACCAGCTGCATATTATGTATCGATTAATTATGTAAACGTCAAAGTAGCACCAATGTCAGGTCTACATTGATAAAGCCATGATAAGGCACTATGATTTCAGCCAAGGATATTTATTACGACAGGTGTAATATCGTTTTCTTACAAAAATATCGAAATCAAACATAACATAACATAACATAAGCTCACGCCTATATCCCCGAAGGGGTAGGCAGAGGTGCAAGCACCCACATTTCGCCAGTTTATGTTTAGGTCCCAATGTATTAGGTGGCGAGCCTATTGCCATTAGGTAACCGGGCACTTATAAACCTGCGACAAATACACAAATAACTTCGAAAAGCATCGAAAAGTCATTGGTATGTGCCATGGTGAACCTGGGATCGAACCCGAGACCTCGTCTCAGCAGTCCATTCCCAGACCATTAGGCTACCGCGGTTCGAAATCAAAGTCTAAAAGTAACTTATGAAATTCAAAATCAATGCTTCTACATTCACAGCAAGCTTCGCAAGGCAATAGATAAAGGGTGTGAGAAAAAAACTGCTAAAACTGCAAAAATTTACTGCAAGTGGCAGTGAGTTTTTATTGTTCGGTTCTTTTTTAATGACCAGTAATTAGAATGACTTAACATATTGTCACAACAATGTGTCGTAACAAACTGTAACAATATTTTTAATATTACATCATATGTATAGTAAAAAAATAATTACCTATTAAACAAATGAAAATAAAATTATTCGTAATAAGAGATACGCTTCATAAACATGTTTGTAAAATAATAGCTAGGTAATTGTGATTAGATTTAGGAGAAGCAAAAAAGTTTATAACAAATAAATACTTTATGATTAGGTACTTTCACAGAACATTAATGTTCTGTGGGTACTTTGCACGACGATGTACCTACCTATGCCAGCATAGTATAATTTTGGGCATCCCTATTCGGAATACGGTACCTAACCCTTTTGCTATTTGAGTGCTTTACATCTCATTTTGAAAATGGAAATCTTTCAAGTAGAAACAGAAAAGGTAAATAAAAATTGGTTGCCTGTAAAGTCGGTATACGGGCGAAAGTTTTACGTGACAACGACTTTGAGTGGTAAAATAATTTTTATGTCTGTCTCTCTCGCTCTTAGGCGGGCTAACCATGCCCGAGTGGAAGGGACGCGTGCCTCTCACTCGCTCTCATTGTGAGCGCATAGCGTGAGCGGAGCGTAACGCAGTTTCTTGAAGTGTCACCCGGCAAACCAATTTATAAGACGTTGTCACGTCAAAAAAATTGTATTTAATATATCAGGCAACCTATTTTAATACTGTTTCAATGTGTTTTTCTTACTCAACATAATAACTCTTATGTTCGTCAAGAGATAAGTTGGGTAACTATCAATTTTACTCATTATCATCATCCACCTGCCCTTGTCCCAATTATTTGGGGTCGGCGCAACATGTCATTCTCCTGCATACATTCCTGTCAGATGTCATCTCCTCAGTCATTCCCTTCCTTTTCATATCGTCTTTCATACATTCTATCCATTTCTAGTAAAAACGAAAGTCCCAGTTACGATAGTATAAAAATGTATATTTTTTTTAGTAAGCATGAAGGGTTTTCCACGATGACATGCGCAGCCTGGCCATTCACTGCCGGGTGATAATATCAACGTTGTACCCTCGTCAGTCAATTGTCAACTGTTTACGAATGAACAAGAAAGATGTAAACACACAAAGTTTTAAACAATATTAAATTATATTTAGTTAGGCATAATATTATGTCTTGAATTCGTGTGACCTTGTATTACCTGGCTTGTCTTACATAGGTAGTGTTGTGATTGCACATAAAATAAGTTGCGCTCAAAAATTGTAGGAAGAACTAACTGTGAACTCTGCGATACATTATATAATTATGTATAATATTTGTTAGTGGAATTGATGGGATACAACATCGCTTATTGTGGCATAATGTTGTAAAGAGGTTCTACATTAGGTATAATATAATCCGCAACACGATAGGTCACCAACTGACGACCATTCGCGGCAAAGTTAAGCAAGGTGACCATTTTAAACACATCGAAATTCTTCCATACCTCGGAGAGCATGATACGTCATCGGTCCTACATAGCCGAACCAAAAGGAGGAGAGAGTTTAGTGGACCCCTGGTTCTGAGATGAAACACTCAGATGCAACTTAGAACATCAACTTCGATTACTGTGCAAACAGTAAACAGACATGGTGAGAGGATGCATAGGTACATAGATATTGAATATATTCATGTATTTCCGCTGATATTGAGTGCCTAATTGCACGGACTGGACTATCGCGTATTCATATTTAGAATATCAATATAACTGCAGGATATTTAAATACGCCATACAAGTCAATAACCTGTATTTGATAACAAACTGATACACGTGAAAAACTAAGTACAGTCAGAAAGAAGTTGGTTCACACGTCTTGGTTTAAAACCGACTTCAAATAGGAGATTTCGAGTTTGACCTGTATATGCTTGTAAGTATGTAAGTTTATTCGCGATTATCCCGCGTTTGATTGAAGTTTGAACCGATTTTAATGCCAAAAGAAGTATTTAAATTTAACTTTTTTCTGTTTTTTGATCCTATATAAGAAGAAATGGGCCTGATGCCAACCAGATGATATCAACCAGATAGTACAGATTCCATACCATACGGGTAGTTGGAGCTCTAAAAATCCAACAACTGGCCTAATTACAGAATTTCGATATGGGTTGTGAAGGTCAGGATGGCTGTCGCTTTACGGAAAATATCGAAGTTGAGGCCCTCCTTTATAACACTGAATAGTCAACCCCAACTAGGTTGGGAAGAGGATAATAAGAGAAAGACTACAGAGTAATAACTTAAACCTAAGAAGGGAAAGTGCTCCTAACAAGCGCCAAACATCTTTGTTAACCCATTTATGCAAAAGCACAAGTAGCTAAGCCTCTTTAATCCGCTGGTCTTGCGAAAGATACAGCGTCTTAAAGAATAACTTGCTTATTAAGTAACTGTTATTAAATCTAATTAGGTTGTCTACAACGGCAAGCTGAGCTTTTAACTCTTCTTATTTGTATTAATTTTATTATTTTTAAAGTGATTTTACAGTTAGCCACAAAAGCTGCTAGACATTAACATTTACAAACCGTCTCCCGGCAACTCCACATGTTTATCACGTGATGAATTTTGAAAAGAAAATAAACTAGGTAAAATGATGATTTGATTTTGATTTGAATGATTTTTTGCATTAGGAGTAGTAACTAAGTAGGTATATAATCTTAAAAATGATCTTTTCAAATAAAATCATACACATTGATTGAAATAAAAGACAGAGCGTCACAAAGCAGTCCTCTTTCCTTTATACTTAACGGTTTGATTGAATCTCTCATAAGTATAAAGAAAATTCTACGGTACAGTAAGTCAATTACAATCAAATGAGATTTTGAGCATAAGGAAATGTAACCGGGCCTCAGGTGTTTCACTGACACGACAAGAATATTTGAGATTCATAATAAATCTCAACTGAGCCATATTTGATTACATTTAAAATTAGCTATTAGACATTTTCATTAGACATTGTATTATTAGGTAATTTCAGATGTTATAATATATTTTGAATTAACGTTGTACCTATAGAAATAAAATATTTCTGTTACTTTAAATAAAATATAAATTACCGAGTAATTTTCGTTTGTTACTTTTTTACCCTGTTAAAAAAGTATATATGCATAAAGTATATATGCATAAAGTAGATTAGGGATTTATGAGCATCGTGGGTGTATGGGGCACCTTCAAGATCTCCGAGGTCCAAGCTTACCTCACTTGCGATAGCTGATTGACGGTTACTGATAAGTAACCGTCAATCAGCTGTCAAAAGAATGGTCACCCATTCTTACACTACCATGGCTATTGTTGCTTAACTTTGAAATGTGTTAACCCACATAGCCAAAAGTCCCTCGTCATAAAACCGGCATCAGCCAAATCTAAAGGAAAAGAGCAATGGAAGAGAAGTGTTTGTGACGTCATACATTAGTATTTCAAAATGCAGAAACATACCGTTTTGACGTTATGTAAAAATAGATTGATTTGATTTGACAGGGTTAATTAGCATGTCCATGGGCCGCGTGGGCCCGGCATGTTCCAGGTCGGCCGATCGATTTGCAGGCGCCGACCCGGTCAACGCTTAGTCGACTAGCTTGCCGCGTTTGACCCTTGCACTACCTGTATGGACCGATCGATATTGCTTGTTTTCATGATGCCCTCGTTAATGTTTCGCGAATGCCTGTCAAATGTCAGTGTACTATTCATAATGATAACTAGCTGCTTGGGTGTGACTTTGTCTGGTAATAAATGCTTTAAAAGTCCTGCACCACCACCTACCAAAGAAACGAACCGTCGTCGTCGGTAGGTTAGTAAAGGTTAAGGAGTCAGTTTTACGATCGAGAGATCCTAGGTTCGAATACTGGCCACCACCGATGTGAACGTACTCACAATACAAGCAATGCAATTTAACTCAGCTGGAGGAGTAAGCGGGGTTACTAATAAATTCGATTACTAAAAAATGATAGCATTACAATATAAACCATAAGTAGCTTCAATATTGAATGTCATTCTTCTTACTTCCAAAAATAACTTTCCATTGTAACCCTGAGTTTTGGGTAGTGCGTTCGACTGCTAACTGAGAAGTTGCAGATTCATGCATACAAATATTAGCACTGACTGGGCAATGAACTCGTGACCTCTGACTGGCACTCAAAAGCTGTACCGCCACGCTATCGCCACACAGGTCAAAATATACATATTATTCAGATAAGCATGTCTATGTACTGTATAGTTTAGATGCTGTTGACTGTACCTACATGTAAATGAGCAGGCAAACCGTAGTCGACCTCGGCGAACATATACTTACCAATCAAATGAGCAAAATAATTGTTAAATAAAAAAGTCCTTAGAAAAACTGGACTTGAAATTGAAATGGGACCAAATGGGTAACAGCAGCTGTTAAATTAAAAAATAATTATCAATATTGGTTCACCTAGACGGAAGTTCTGATGGCATACCAGGCAAACCCACAGTGGTTTAAGGTTTGACCATGTGTACGATACATGTGTGTTATATTTCATAAATAAATAAATAAAAAATACAAACAAAAATCAATCGTCGAACTTCCTTCTTTTTTAATTTGGTTAAACAGCTGCAGGTCAAAAGTATTCGATACCGAAAGCTTGCATGAAAGTTTAAGTTTAGGATAGTAGAAGGAGCTCGTGGAGTCTGTAAAGACAGAAGCAGAAGACTGGCTATTGATTCTTTCTACCCCGGGCTGAAAAAGGCGTGAGTTTATTATGTTGTGTATGTTATGTAACTTGAAAACAATGCACAATACGAAATATAACAATAGTTTGTAAACGACATGAAGTCGTAGCTTCATAACGATATAATATATCGATCCTATACTGAGAAAGCCGCAGTTGACGCGAATTCACACACATTCATGCTACTATTTACCAAAATAGCGCACAACACATTTACAAATATAAGGTTGAACACTGAGCTTGATCCGTTTAAATCAGGGTTGATCCAGCCTTCCAGTGAAGAGGAGCTCACTCCGAGCTTATCCAATTCGAATGGGAGTTCATTGTTCATTTAAAAATATTGAAAAGCTTGAGAAAAAAAATCAGAAACTGAACACTGTCTGGTTTTTTAGTTTTTGGTGACGTTAAGGGTCAAATGTGGGTTATTTCCGGTTACGCCTATATAGACTGATCGATGAAGCTTTTTAGAAAAAAAATGTAATTAGCAGTTTCTCTGTTATAATTTAGGTTTTAGTGTAACAAAGGAGTGTTATTTACCTCTGAAATTTCGCACGAAAAACGTAGTTTTTTACAATTTACGGGAGAACTAGTAGACCCTTCGACGTCTACTACAACTCATTCGATGTGTTTTTGAAAATATTTTTTTTATGTGGAACATTTTTGTACACCCTCAAGTTTCATTCTCGCCTCACCTAGGAAACGTGACACAATTTTTGTTTCAAATAGCTTGTCTAGTTAATGAGAAAAGTAGACCCGAGCGGAACAGTTTCCAATTTGGGACAATTTTAAGAAATCATCCAAGTATTATTACCTTACTCTTTACTCTGGTAGGAATCGATGTTTTTGACAATTATCAAATCTCTCTCTAATGTAGGTAAGTGGTCTCATATTGCTAATTTTTACGTTATAAAATTTGGGTGATGTTTACGGTTGGTCGGTTCATAATACCTTCTCATAATAAATTTAATCATTAGTGTACTGATCTTAAATTGATCTCTATTGCCGTCAACTTTATTGTGGTGTAGAAAAAAATAACAAGGTCGCAATCTCAAAAAAACCCTTAGCTACTCCATGTTCCCTCAATGTACCGAACGGATACAGTTAAGCAGCTATTTCAATCCAATGAACACAGAAAATGTGTTGCAAATTTACAAAATAATGTGAATTCTAAGAAGGGAGAGAATAATATGCCATAAGTATAGGAAATTATGCTCGAATCGTTTCGACAACACGAATGAACGCCTGACAAAACATAAGAGATTATGTTCCATTTTCAAATAAAGTCATATTGAATCTGTGACATATTGTATTAATTTTCTTCCGTAACAATATGAAGGGGAAGAAGTAAGGAGGACAGACTCATTACGCATGAAATAAGGGTTCAATAAAAGTACAATTACGTTGAAGAGTCATTAACGGTTCAGTTAATCGACTAGACTATTTGTAAATTACATTTATTGATTTTAAATTCGTGAATTGTGCGATGTCTCCGTCTGGTTCTGTCATGGTTATTTTCAATCTATGTGATTCAACTCTAAGAATTATAAATTAGCGCTTCTTCTCACAAATGGAATGGAGTTTACTACGAATAAATTTAAGATCTATTTTGAAATACAAATTAAGACTTTTATAATTAGGTAATACTTATAGTTCATAAAATATAACAAATGATCTCTGTGACAAACCAACGAAGTACCTAACTTTGAATAGGCGTCATGGTAACGATTTTATTTTTTTATCATCTATATTTTCATTATTTTTTCTTACAAATATCTACATAAATTTAGTTGAAAAATCGTAATGCCAATATTCCCAACGCTTTATTGAAGAAATAGAACCTTCTCAAAAGCCTCTTAGCGGTTAGCGTGAAAGCGTGAATACCTCAAAGGTAGGAAAATGAAAAGTATGAGCGGCACGCAAGTCGTGGCTGGCAAATTCTGCTTCGATATTATTCGCGTACGAATAAAGCGAATATCATAGGATTATGATATATCGTGATGTGGTACGAAAGCGTATTAATAAGTTAAGGTTATTTAAAAAATACTTCCGCAAACTTGTATCTTTTCGTTCGTACCTATTTCATAATAATATGGATATTTTTATGTTATTTTGATAAACGAAAATTTACCTATTGATAACATAAAAGTACTTACAGGATTTTAATTTTTCGGAATTTAGCCGGTTCAATTACCGTGTACCTATTGCAAGTAAATTTTCTGAAATCTTAGATTTTATTCTTATTCTTAGCTTAAATTGTTTTCAAACTAAAGTCTTCAGTAAAATTGTTCATCTACATTATTAAAGACATTACTTCCCCTCCATGTGGCATCACGGTGGGACACCCTGTATACTCTATACAAATATATAAAATTGAAGTGTCAAAAAAATAATTAGAAACGTCATTTTGAGTTGTATGTAACTGGTAAATGTATAAAAACCCTCTGGCAGCTGACTGACTAAGGTTGAATCTTGAAATTTGGCGTATTCGTTTGGATCTCCTGTCGCCCACTACTTTGAAGATTTTTAACAAAATGTCTTCAGGACATTTTCTTATTTATGTATTGTTACTTTTACTATTGATAAATTAATTAAAAAGTAATTTACAAAGTTTCAGTTTTTATGTCAGTTCTTATACCTAATGGATTTTCTTTTTAAGAGCTACCGATAAATTTACTACATTTTCTTTAATTTTTTTTTGTGTAATGAGACCGTGATTAGAAATTTAAATAGATTTTTATTGTAAACTAGCTGTCAGCCGCGGCTCCGCTGTATATTCCAGACTATAATCTATCCCTGTACCTTCAGCCAGATTCATTCAACCGTTTGACGTTAAACATGCAAACATCTTCACTAACTGATCAACCAATGACGAGAGCCCTTTGAACGATATTGACGTTTAAATAATTTATGATTAAATAGTTGATATGCGCACCTCCGCCCCTAACCCCATTTTTTCGTGCGGAAATCCCCACGGCTATCACCCTCGTCGCCAACGGAGGCGGTTATGTCGGAATCGAACCGACTAAAACCGCACGCCGTCTCGGGTCTTATAGCGACGAGGTGTAAATACTAGGTACAGAACTTATAATTGTTCACTCTAAAATAGAAAGATGGCGTTCGTGTGGAATTAAATGGCACTATGGTTTCGTGCACACGGACTGCATAATTTTAAGGGTCAATGACTTACGTTATTCTATGTCTGTAAGGCAGATATTTAAATTAAACATGATCCAGCTGTCGGGCGTTTGGTATCAGTTATCCAGCAATTCCAGACCAGATCGATCAAAATGAACGACTTTCGTGCGAAATCGCCTGATAACAAATACTAAACGTCTAACAGAGGGATCACGTAAATACATAAATCATTGACTCTTTTATATAGTCCGTATGAACGAAATCATAGTGCCATCTAATTCTACAATAACGCCATCTATCGATTCAAAAGTGAACAACATTAAATTCAACTTAATGTTGTTAACTCTTAAATCGATTTCAACTTAATAAGTTGAAATTTAACCAAAGTCTTTGAAGCCATGAAAATCAAACTAATAGGTCAATGCAATCAAAAGCTACAGCTGTTTATGAAGTGGATTTCACCAAATATAATGATATCAAAACCTTAGGATACTTCCCGTTGAGAAAAAATCATGGGAAAAAAAATAAAGATCATCAAATTTGGTAACAAGCCAGAAAACAGGCAAGCAAAAGGAAACGTCCGAAAACCGTAATAACTGTAGTTACCTACTTCGCAAAAAAATATCTGTATGTTAATAATATATATTTTTCTCAGAAACACGTGAAGACATCCATTTGAAATTAATATTAAATACTTAGGTCTGTAACGTTACGAAGATCAAAAAATATTATCTATTAAGTATGCAGCATATTTGACACTCGCAAGGGATTCAAAACATAGATTAGGGTACTTCTGGTTGAGCTAGAATCTTGATATGTTGAAAGTAAAACGTCGCAGTGCAATTAAAAACTAAATTCCGAAAACCGTAAATAGTTACCCTCTAATAAAAAAATCAGTAGGTAATTCTGTTAAGATCTATTTCTTAGGAACACGTTGAGGTATTAAGTTGAAATTCAAATACGCAAGTTCTACGTCAACGCCATCAAAACATACAACATATTTAGACACTTGCAAGGAAAAATAATATATAGCATTAGTGACGAAGTATGCCACGAGTGAAGCCGCAGGGGATAGCTAGTTACTTATATTGTGTTCACGTCGAAAGTGAAATGGCAGGATTCAAACCTACTCTCGATCGTATGGCCGACGCGTTAATTATTAAGCTACTGACGCTTGTACAGAGAGTAACGAGTTTTATACGCTTACTGTATCTTAATTTATACAGTTTGTAATACATAGGTACATCCATCTCATTAAAGTCTAAAATAATCATTCATGAATGTGAACTCATTCCTGTGCTACACCCGCTTTTGAGTCACAAGTAGTACAAACATGATTTATTCAAATGTTACACTCAAAGTACTTAGAATTTTCCTTGTTGCTCATTGGCATAAGTTTGCAGCCCTGCGTTCGATTTTGGGGTCGAAAAAGGTAATATTTTGATTTTTCTGTAATATTAAGCAGAGTAGACCTCCTTTTTTTCGTGCTGAAATCAGTTGACTCCCGGGTAGTTATGTCGGACTCGAATCGACTAAAACCGCACGCCATCTTGGGTCTTCAGAAGCCGGGGTAGAAGGACGTCTGACTCAGAGCCACGTCACGCTGCCGTCTCCGATGCCCAGGTGCACCGCGTGCACCTATCATTATCCTCCGAGCTTTTATTCCTTCTGACCTCCACAACCCATTGACCATAAATCAAGTTCTTTAGTTAGATCAGTTGTCAGACTTAAGGGCTCCAACTACTCGTAACGACTGCCATAGATGAGTATAGCAATCGGAATTGACGGTTTAAAATACTCTCTGAGTCACGAAGGAGTCTCAATGTGTTCAGAATGGTCACCTAGCTGGTATTGTTTTTTTTGTATATATTCCGTCAATTGACTTTAATAAGCTGGATGGCTAGAAGCTATGGTAAAGTCCAAAATGCTTGATTTTGCGTTAACTTACTCGTTTGCTGCAATTAGCCACGAGTCCATTATAACAATATTAGCTGGTATAAAAAATCCGTTTAGTTGATTGTGTAATCTTTTAACTAAAACACTGTCAACTGTTATAACAATTTAGCTTAATTATTAAACGACCTAGTTTCGCACACACGGTCAAACAAATTAGAACATTAGGTATACCTACGAATATGACATATCGCTTCAACAAGCCTACATAGTACCTACGCATCATTTTCACACTTCTTTCCACAATTTTAAAGAGGTTTCTGAGTGGGGTGCTATTGTGGCTATTCTGGGCGAAAGCCTTCTGTGTTTTTCTCGCTACACCGCGGTTTTTCGTTTTCCCGTATTTTACGCTCGAACTGGATGATTTAAATTATGGTACTTACGTTAAAAGTTGTGTCATCTAATCGTACCTACTTCCTGTGCTCATACTAATATTATAAACCAATTATTGCCCGCGATTCTTGAAATTTGGCATATAAGTTTGTTACCCTGTCACCCACTAGGACAAGACGGTATCTCCCGTCCGAACTGAGCAGTCCGTCTGGGGTAGTACCTACCTCCGCCCTACAGAAGACCGCGGCCATAATAACCATCGTGTTGTGTTCCCGCCGGTAAGTAGGGTAGCCAGAGCTCACGACCCCTCCCCGCCCCCTCCAGCTTGGCAGCGCGAATATGACACCTGATGTTGCACACGTCTATAGGCAACGGTGACTGCTTTCCATCAGGTGGGCCGTGTGCTTGTCTGCCACCTAGGTCGTATACTCTTCGTTAACACTTCAAAATACCACGGTGCCGCGGTGGCCTGGGAATCAATTGAATACGCCAAATTAAAGATTTCTTTCAGTTCCCGTTCCTGCCACCCATGCAATCCAGGGATAAAAGTAGCCTATTTGTTATTTCAAATCCGTTCAGCCGTTTAAATTGAGCGTGATTAAGAAATAAAATGGGTGGCTATGGGGTGGGATACACTGTACTAAGATCTTCAGAAGATGGAACAGATCGCTAAATGTTGCTGTCTATAGTATAGCCACCCAAGAATTATTTTTTTAAATATCTGCAATGTACAGACACAGCTAATTTATAGCTTCATAACAGCATCGATGGATTTCATTTCATTATGTGCATTTTTGCCTTTTTTAAAGTGTTGTAATCTTTGTACTTGTTACCTTGTACAAAGTATGAAGCTACGTATGTAACGTGCACCTGGTTTCATAGGAATGACCTAGTTTACGGTTGCCGCATCGGCGCATCGCAACGACCGGCGCGGCGCCGGGCTGTTGCCACTAGCGACACCACGCTATACTAATTACGAACTAATTCATGTTTATCAATTATATTCATTCGCTTTCACTCGGGCTGTCGGTATTTGAATAATGTTATGCAAATATTTGTACGCAATTAACACGATCACGGTATAGATACGTATCAGCCGGGATGCGAGGGCGATGCTTCTTGGCTATTACATCTCGGTAATAGTCCGAGATCCCACTGCAAAATCATGCATGCATCGAATATTTGCTAAAAACCAAATTTTACGCATATTTATGATTAGGAGAACATATATTTACTAGGTTGCCTATCAAAATGTGGCCGCTAATATGTTTAATTCAATTATTGCTAATTCATTTATAGGAAAAAAAAAATCTTCACATGGTTTTTAAATAAAATACCATCGTACGGCAATACACATAAGGACTCTAAAAATCACGGTTGCCGTTGCGCACTTCGCCGTACCTCTTTGCAGCCAGGTGTAAACAGGTAGGGTGCGAACCGGAACCTCCACGTGGTGCACCTGGGCAACGGAGGCAAGCAGCGCCTCCCACTCGCCACGGGAGACGCTGCTGCCTGCGGCCAATCCGGCCGGGGCGGGAGTGGCCCTCTAGAGGGCTGCTCCGAGGCTCTCCACGTGTCCCTCTGACTAGCAGATGGCACAGTGGGGAGCGAGCGGGGGGCGAGCTGATTGTCTGCGCGCCGAGGGTTGGGTGACAGGACGGCCTCCTGTCACCCTACACCCCACCGTCGGCGAAGTGGCGCGATGCTCGCCCCACCCCCATTCGGGGGGTCGAGGGGGCCATCTTAAAACCGTAGATGGCCCGGGGTCAGCTGGGGTGCGAGGGATATGCCCATTGGGTAACCTTACACCCCGGTTACTAAGGCCCGAGACGGCGTGCGGTTTTAGTCGGTTCGATCCCGACATAACCACCCCCGATGGCCGACGGGGCTGGTATCCATAGGGATTTCCGCACGATAAAAAAAAAAAAAAAAAAAGGTGTAAACAGGTACGAAGAGGTACGGCGAAGTGCGCAACGGCAACCGTGTTATGTGTATTACCGTGACATGGATGATATTTTATAAAAACCATGTGAAGGATTTTTTTCCGAAAAATGAATTAGCAATAATTGAATTAAAAATATTAGCGGCCACATTTTGATAGGCAATCTAGTAAATATATGTTCTCCTAATCATAAATATGCGTAAAATTTGGTTTTTAGCAAATATTCGATGCATGCATGATTTTGCAGTGGGATCTCGGACTATAATTAAGACCATCTTCAGACGATAAACCAATGTTCGATTTGATCTGTCAATAAACCTTGTTAGTTGATGTAGGTGTTTTTATGACGTTGAGAGTTGCTTAAAATGACGTTGCATTTGAAGAAAAATATTTTTGTTGTTTATTTACCTACCCTTACAAGCTAACATTAACATTAAAAACAACGTTGTTAGGTAAACATACAATCAATATTGTTTGTACCTTAAATTTAGTGTTATATAACTTTAAAAACAATATTTTTAAAATTGTATTCGGCACTGTAAAAGGTTATGTCAGTCCACATTTTTTTAGTAATGTGTTAAAATAACAGGTGATTACAGTGTTGTAAATGTACACTGTTATGTACAACGTACAGTTGTACAGTGTACAACTGTAATGTATTATTTTGTTGTAAGTACATAACAAAATTATACTTTTTCTTTTAAATTGTGTAACAATAATAAAAGTTTCCTAACATTGTAAGCTACGACCAAACCGATGTTTTAGGTAAACAAACGGTTGTACCGATTGTATTTTTTAATGTACGAATGTCACTGGGTATATAATATTGTATTCCACACCTACCGCCTAACAGAAAGCAGTCATCTTATGACCTTGTTGGAAACTGGGCACTCGGGTATTTTAGTTGCTGTAATTGGCTAGGCTTTTATTCGTAAAAAATATAGATAGATAGATATTCAGATACTCTTTGTTGCTCACCAACAAGGATACAAACAAAGCGTAGAGGTACATGAAAATTGATTTGTAAGTACAAAGGGCGGTTTTATCCAAATGCGATTTCTTCCAGACAATTAATGTGAATGATATATTACAGAAATTTGGATAGTTCATAGTGTACCCTAAGTAAAAATATGAAATACATAATTTCTTATCTAAATATAACAAGCTATATATTACAAGGAAGTACAGGATATTAACGGTGATAAAAAGTCGACGGTGTTGCCGATATTAATTTAAGTAGTACGTGACAGAAATATTAGAGGCACGCCAAACTTAGTGAAGATACGTTCCCGACTTCAATCACTCAACTGTGATGGACTTTGCCAGAGTCGAATATATGTTACATGGTTATATATCTATGTATTATATAGGTACATAAACATACGTACACCTTGCTCCTTTGCTCGAGTATTGATAAGTAAAATCATGAACGAAATAAAATCTAAAACGCATCGAAGGATACAACTGACAACACTAGTGTCCGCCCACTTGTTAATACTTACAACAAGTCGGAACGCACACACTCACACACTAGTCAGCCACTCCCGGCAAACGTTATTCGATTCAGTCAGTTTGCTAGCGTAAAACACAGTATGACTTGTGTAGTGACATGGTATAAAAACCGTAGTGATAGCAAGAAAAAATATCCAGGAATCACAATTTGGGTAACACGTTGCAACCCCATTCACTTACATATATTATGATTAGCTGCCGGCATTTTTGTGACACTATCTCGTTATCAGCGTGTTCTGTCTGTAGATTTTATACTTTTATGAGTAAAATACCTAAAAGAAAAAGAAATTTTCCACTATGAGGCGTAATTACCTCCTTTACTACAACGTCTATTCTTTTAATATTTAATCGTACGTCTAAGTAGCATACAAATATGTGAACACGACTAAGTAGCTTAGGTAATTACGATAAATAGACTCTTATAATTCATATAATGACGGAAAAACTTCTTCACAATGTACTCTAGCTGTACAGAAAATAATTTTAGGTTTTTATGCCTTTGGCCTTTTGCCTTTGTCTTTCGTGGTAAGCGCGGGTCATATAAGCCAATTACGGACTAAAAGGGCTCGCGTCATTGGTTAATCAATCCTTTTATCGGTTTTTGGTTGGTTCGTATCTATACTATTATAAAATAAAATTGTAAAGTGGAATTGAAAATTGGAGATATTTCAAAAATACTTGGGTGATGTTATATGCGCTATTCTGAACACAAGAATATATTTTTTTAATTTCCTGTCGAAAGGCCGCCCATCGTACATAACTTCCATAGTATTATCGTTGCCTGTACCTTGTATTTGGTGTACAATAAAAAATATTTATCTTAACTTATCTTATCCTTAATCAGACTTAAAATCCGCCGTATGTTTGATTTCAATTCGTTAAGGAGAACCGGAGATATATGATCAAAAAACGATAACTAACCTCCGACCTAAGTGTAAGTATATGCATGGACTTTCTAATATCTTTTGAGATGTTTTACATAATACCTAATATGGTACGCCCCCTAGCCAGATAATGGACTGACGACCTCAAATAGGTAGCTGGAATAGACAGGATGCGGAAGGCGGAGAACCGAGAAGTACCTACGGCGCACATTGCGAGAGGTCTAAGTCCAGCAGTGGACGTCGATAGGCTATTGATTGATTGATTGAATATGGAAACAAGTTCCTAATTTGTTCTCATACCTACGCCTCCATTCCTGAAACGTTCCCTAAGTAGAATAAAACGTATGGGATAACCGAGTGGCATACTGATGTAGTAACAGGTTAATTATAAATGAGTGCGTGTTTGGACGGCCTTTATCGGCAACTGTCATGTGGAGACAGCACGCGAGTGCCCTACGTTTGTAGACTTGGCAAATAGAAATATGTGAACTGGGTTAGGTCTAGTACACTAATGTAGTTCACAAGTATTTGTTCTGAGGGCCAATTCTCGTAATAGAGATATGTTCAAAATTCAGTTTCAGTCTACTCACGATCTGGTGTTGATCTCTCAAATGTCATAAAAGGTATGCTTTTAGTTACAATAATACCTTTTTTGACATTTAAGAGATCGATATGAGATCTAGACTAGACTGAGAGTCAATTTTGAACATTTTATAACGAGCATTGGCTCTCGGATCTATTGTTCTATTGTCGCGAGACTGAAGGGATTAGAAGGTTATTGAAACGAATGAGAACTGCTTTATCAGATGACATAATATACATACCATACATAGATAAATAATGAGGAGGCAAGCGAATTGGGTACGTAGCAGATAACCTTAACAGATGAGGTTCTGGTATAGATATTCTATCTCACGAAGGCGGGTGAACAATTAAATAGTAGTACCTGTGTCTTGTAAATACGCGTACATGTGTGTCCGAAAGTTCATGTCACGTCAAAAGAAATTCATGTAGCATTTAGTAGAACAATAATTGCATTGCAAGTAATTCATTTTTAAAAGTAATGTGTATATTATTATGTTTTACTACAATTACAGCTAAACCGCCTTCGTGAAATAGAACATCTATACTTAACTTTCCTTCAGGGTTGGAATTCAGATGGCAGTCGATACCATAAAGGTCAAAATAAGCCAAATTAAAGAGAGTAAGAGGAAGTGCGAACTTAGATAACCTTGCATGATGGTGATGATGTTTTTTTTAAACATCATCGAGTCTTTGTTTGTTTACCTACCGTCGTCGGTCCAATAAATCGTAATTCAAAGCTTTGAGGTGATTTCACCAACAGGAAAAATATTTACAAGCTCTGCAATCTTTCCATTTTCCTGTTACAACGAATTGTTTGTGTACGTTGGTCAAACCAGCGAAAAAATTGTTGAGCAGCTAAATTTGGAAAAAATTTAAGAGAGGAAATTATCCAATATTGGAGTATACATAGCGAGAATTTTAAGTAAATAAATGTTAAGCAGCTTTAGTCCTAAGTCCAGTGGCTGTCCACTACATCTAGCTGACTTTACACGCCACTTTTTTTAATGCGCTGAAGACGCGCGTAGAACGTAATCGTACGTGTGGATAGCTGTAGAATCTGTAGATACGTACATACATACGTAGGTATATAGAGTGTACGGTCATAGAAAAATATTGACGAACCTCATTTTTACATTGAAATACAATTGCCCATTAGGTAGTTGTATAATACTTAGTACAAAGTTATTATATTATTTGATATTTTTTATCGGTATTACAAAAAATGTGATAAATGAAGAACCGCTCGACCGATTTTGTGCAAGCTTCACATAAACCATCTACTAAATAGCCCGAACTAAGCCTAAACATTTGGTTTGGATAGGTGAGCCCGTTCTTGGGTTATAAAATTACAACGAAACGTGGCATTGACTATTTATTTATATTGATTAGAGCTGAAGGCGATAGACAATGACGTGAGTATATGTGTGTATGTAATAGAGCTAAGGTCATCAATAAATTCGTTTTATCATTAACTGTACTTACCTATTAACTTTATATAGAAAAAGTTACGCTACCGACGCCGACGGTCGTGTGATGCACATATAAACCAGCCCCTTTAGCTAGGTGGCATTTGTGGATTGCATACCACCCCAATAACATCACGCCATTCGCCCTAGCAACAATAATTACCTCAAAATATTAACACTGTATTAGAATACTTTATTTAGAACCACAAAACGATTTCAACCCAAACTGAAAGTCTAAATTCGATGTGACAAATATAGATTAGCCCGTTCAGGCGCGACCTTGATTTTATACTTTATATAGGAAGGAATTTTAATAATACTAGCTTTTACCCGCTGCTTTACCCGCCTTATATATTGATCCTGTTCCCGAAACAGATACGTTTTTCGACGTTTCAGGTCTTTTCATCAGCCATTATCCTGTAACCATAACTGTTGAAAACCAACTGAAACTACGGGTTCAGTTTAAATAACACCAAATAAATCGCAATAGAATTCGTTACCTATTTTTTTAATGTGTAAGTAATATTCGCGTAAACTGCCGACAATATTAAAGTCTGCGTGTTGTCTTTGGAAAATCTTTTAATTTTTATTTTTATTCTAGGTGAAAAGATAGAATTCCTATTACACCACTTCTCTTTTCTGTGTATTACACTTATTCACTCTGAGTTGGAATGGTGAAAAAAAATATCAATTCCACGTTATCCTAGATGGAATAATTGGATGGAAAAACTGTAATACTAAGTGATGACTGTTATCTTTATTGAAATAATTAAGTACTTATCTACTACAATTTTTTATAATATAATGAACTAAGTATAATAAAAACTAAAAACTAAACAAAATAAATATTTACATGGCGTCAAAAAATTCCTCCGCATCATCGCTGACTGGTAATGTGCCCAGAAGGCTGGCAGCATTGCCACGCTGAATGGCAATGCTGATTCTTTGTGCAAGATAGAGTCCAGCCTTCTGGTCACCTGTGGCGTCGATCAGCCGCTTCGCCAAGTCTTTGTAGACAAGGCGGGCACTTGGACCCCATGACCCCAGCGTCTCAACCCCAAACGGCTCAAAAATGTAATCACCAACTAAGTTGGAGTATTTACGCCGTTTGAGGTTTTCTGCAGATGCAGCAGCAGCGCCGGCACAGCTTGCTGTGCTTGGAAGATGTGAAGGCGCAAGGGTGTCGACGCACGTTGCGTCCCACACCAAGGGCCTACCCATCTTCCAAGGCAGCAATGACATACCATCCGGTCTCTTGCCATCGTCACGTACCAGTCCATTAGGTTCACGAACGGCTGGCACGCCGGCGGTGACAAGAGCATGGCGGATGATGTCATTGATGCAGGCATGGCGCGATATTCGGCCTGCGCTTCTGCTGCATGAAAGGCCATGGTGTCCAAGGCTGTCGACGGCTTCACCACAGTGGCAATGATGCGGAGAAACACATGGCGCGCCTAGACGGAGGCAAGTGGCAAGGCGGAAAGTAGTATCGTCCAACATGGTACCTGTGTTGGACGATGGAAGTGCCTGGATCCAGAGCCCTGACTCCCAATCTCCCACAGCCAACAGGCGTGCACGCTCTGTAACATTTGAAGCTGTATTAAGTAAATGTTAATGTTTAATTTGAAAAAACCTGTTATAAGATCGCTTGATCTGTGTGGTAGACCTTGCTTTGAGATTTCAGCCTATACATCAGGTTTACAATCACAGAACCAACAAAACTAATACTTATTGTATGTTCTGTATTTACAACAGATAGGTACCAAATGACCGATGGCCGACGGGAGTGGTATCCATGGGGATTTCCGCACGATAAAAATAAGTACCAAATGACGACATGCGTAGCGTGAACGTAGAACGTTGACTACGAGCGTGCTACGACAAAGGTCGCGGGTTCAATTCCCATTCAGCGCAAATATTTGCATTCATGAAAGTACATATTTACTTTATTGTAAATAGGTGCTTAAAGTTGTAAATATTTATTGAAAATTATACAGTATTTTGTATTTTTATTGTTTAATATTCATTGTGTATTTAAAGTGTATCTAAATATGTTTATCTGCATTCTAGAACCTATAAAATAAACTGTACCTGCTTTAGGTATAAATTGCGCAATACAATAAAAACTTAAAAAAGACAAACATTCTAATAAACACACTACATAGAAGTACAACATGATAGGTAATTACTTCAAAAGAACTTTATTTACTTAATTTGATGCAAATAAAAATTACGGACTAACAAATACAATTACTCGTTGTTCTTGGAATACAAGAAATAAATGTTGTTTGGGGGTTGGGTGGTACGGGGAGTGCACGGTAGGGGGCGGGGGGCGGGCTCAAGGTTCGGTGGGATCGGGCGGGCGCCACTGCGGACTATGCGTATTTCTAGGTGTCGAGTGTCGACTGAACAGGCGGTGTTACGGTGATTTTACATTTAACTTTCGTGTGGTCGGGCTCAGATTAGCTGGCGAAATGATCTTTGCGTATTAACTCTATTGTATCGGAATACTAGTTGCGGTGGTTTATTTTGCTTTCAGTAATTGACTTGCAATGACTGACTGATTCATTACCGCAGGATCGGTGTTACATGCTTGAGATTTTGGCAGCTGATTTCTATTATTTTTCTAGCATCTACTAAGGAAGGGTTTTTGGAAATTTAATCCCTTTAAATAATTACAAAACTAACGGCAAAATTAGGATAATGTATTTTTTCATCATTTATTTCAGAGTAAGAATGTCTACATTTCTTATATTATTCGAACTTCTGGTTAGAAATGTAAAAGTATTCCTCAAAATTTCACGCTTTAGAGGCTGAATTAGAGGTTTATACATTACACTGAAAATTCGACAGCCTCCACAGATACTTTTCTACGCTCCCACTCCGTTTAAAAAAACCCCGCAGTTTTATGCAGTAGGAATACGTGTTGGGTAGAGCACTTCAACTCTTTACCATGGTACAAAGAAAAGAAGTAGTTTGCCATTTAGTTTCAGACCAAAATAATTACACACCTTTATGTCAAAAACAATGCACGGCTGAAAATACCCGACTATTTTCAATAGGTTTAAAGATAAAGAAATGCACTGACACTTTTCTTGTTTTCTGTAAAAAAAAAGCAAAAGGGATAAAATGTAGGATGACTAAGGATTTTAGGTGCATTACGTAGGGTGAATGCGGAATAAATTCATATTTTTATGAAGGGCACATCAATATGATTTCACCTCACCTTTAATATACCATCAGTAAACTATAGGAAATGGAATTAAGTTTATCATTATAGATATAAAACTATAATGATCGCCGTCAGTTTCATAGCCTCGTCAGATAGGTACCTACTTTTCACGGCCTTCTTACAAGAAAAGAGATTGTAGGTAGACAATAGTAAACACCACGTCGTTGGTCGTATCGTAATTCACCCGTCACTTCTATTCAAGAGCAACCGTTTAGTCCCAATGCATTTACTTTTTATTTTTGAAACCGTAATCGTTAATACTTAAGGTCTGAAATTAAACTCCATTTCATTAAGTAGGTACTCGTGTTGTCAAAGATAGACTATTCTCATTAGTGTAGGTAATTATATGAATAAACAAGGGTTGAAATTTTGAAGACGCCTCAAAAGACATATTCTTTCAAATTTCAATAACACTTTGTTTCTTAAAATGTGTTGTAAATTGTTTCTTAGTTAACAAACTTTCGATCAACGGTCCGCCGCCGCCACCTCTAACAGTTCATAAATAAATTCAGTAAGTACATAAAGAGTACCCGACTACTTTTAGAAATTTGGCACGCAGTTCACGTGGATGGAACCACCTATTCAAACTTTCGCATTTATGAATATTCGTATGGATGTAAAAGGTATTTAAACAATAATAATCTAAATTAGCATATTGAAATCGGTATAATAAGCTACGTTTTTATTTTTAAGCTCGGCATACTTTTCCGTTCATTGTCTTCCGAAGTTAGAAGCTTTGTTGCCGAGGTCATTGCATTCTTTGTTAAACTCACGCCTATATTTCATGTATACGAGCGCTTATACATATTTTCGATATTATCATTTACCAAATTTTCGACCGGGCACTTTTTTCAGTCTCAGTGTCACTTCTAAGAATTTCCCAACAGAAAAACCTAAACATATTTTGGCCGACCAGTTCGAAACCAGGTATTCATCATAGACGATTATTCACTTTGATTTACTAAGTCAGCTCCTTCATGACTATACGACTGGTATTAATTAGACGCTAGTAAATATTAATAAAAAGATTCAAAGTATGAATATGAAAATAAATGAGGACATGGCAAGGAGAGGAGCTACTAAAGAGATGACGTCTGACAGAAATTATCTTCTATCTTAATTAATGTTTATTCACTGTACAGTAAAATCATAACTTTCATATTTATACCTACGACTTTTAATAAATATTAATTTAACAAAAATATGTAGTATCTACATCAAATCCCTCTAATGAGTTTCTGGTTTTATGTACTACGTAGTTACTATCTAATTTATCTACTTTTTGCTAGTGCACTTTAGATATACGTGCAAAAAATAAAAACAAAGTATTGTCGATATCTCCAACACTACAATAACATAACTGGTTGCGGATAAAGAAAGGTAATTCTTCTAAAACTGGTTACAAAACACGGTTGCGATGGCAGCTGCAGAGCCTAAACATAATATATGGGCGTGTATAATATCTGAGACCAAATTTCAAAAAACCTAAGTTTCAAAACTATCCAATAATATAAGCCCATACAGGGGACAATCTCACTTCTCTCACATTTGAGTAATGTGCGAAGGGTTAGTGTCTGTATGTCGTCCACACCGTAACCGTTTACACATTATTTGTACCAATTCGTCCGGCCTGAAGGCGTATACATAATATATTTGTACAGTTTAATGCACACACCCGCAGCGGTCATGAACCCACAGGTAACGGCTCCTCGTATGCCTACATTTAAATTATTTTTTATGCGGTTGTTTTGTATTTTTCGGATGTCGTTGAATAATACAGCCATGGTACGTTATTCAAGTGTGTGTATAAAGCGTTTTATGGAAATGTTGCCAATATTGGATTGTTGGGTAAGGTATTAGAAATGCGTAATTATGTTTATTACTCGAACTTGTTTCATTATAGTATTATAGGATTCTACCCGGTTGCATCTATAGTCAGAGCTTGTATTTTGGAGCCCGAGCCCCGCCTTCTTTTCGTGAATTTGTTCCTTGAGTTTTTCGGACACTCCGAACCCCGAAATAAAAGAATGTGCCACATGTGAGGTTGGTTTCAGCTCCGAAGATCTTTGTGGCGTTCAGTACGTGCCATTTTAGACTTACTAGTATAGGTATAGTAGGAAAAAATAAAAATTTTCGCAAGAAATAAAAAAGGTAAGTATTCCTATTATATATTTGTATACCTATACAAAGTAATACTTTTAAGACTGCAAAGGTCAAAAAATATTGACGATCTCTACCTTAAGTTTCCCATATTTAGTTAACACATTTTGTGATAATAATTTGTGCATTATACAGATTCGGAGCCTGGGTGCATTTTATGTCTACAAATTAAACGTTTTTCAAATTACCCACAAAAATTGTTCACTTAAACATATTAGGTATAAAATAAAAGTACAATTCCTTTGCGGTAATAACTCAGAAATATGAAATTCCATTTAACCAGTATCGCAAATACATCTAGCTGGCGAAGTGCTGGTTATTTACATTGAATTCGATATCAAAGTCCACTCCACTCTGGATCAGACGACTGTGAACTGAAGTAAAGCTTTCTTCAATTTTGCATCACAATTTTGTTCAATGATGTAACACTCAATATCTGAAGGAAATGTTTTGTTCCGCCCTTTCATCTTCTCTTGTCGGTAAAATTAATATTTTTCATTACATAGACTTTTTAAAGCTGTTTATTCATTGCAATTGCAAATTTAATCACGTAATAACCGACAAAAGTGACATTCTACATACAAATCTATTTATATCACATCTACGCAGAAATTACCCTTTTACTTTTTCAAAAATAAGGTAGAATTATATTTAGAGTTGTACTAATGTAGATTTTTTGAGAGAGTTAGAGAGTCTGTGCTGACAACGCAAGAGACTTTGGTCTCCCCGCTGACAGCACGGAATCCCTCCAGTGAATTTTGGCTACCCTACTTACCACTACCGGGAACACAACACGATGGTTATTATAACCGCGGTCTTCTGTAGGGCGGAGGTACGTCAGTCGGACTTCTCAATTCGGACGAGAGATACCGTCGTGTTCTACCTCCATGGTCCATAAGTAAAGCATAATTCATTGTGCTTTATAATTCCTTGTAGGTGTTACAAAGAAAAAAAAAACAAAATCGTAGGTATTTATTTTCCTTGTAAAAAATATCTTGTACCTTGTATTTATAATATTACAATAATGCCAGATTTTATAATATAAAAACGACTTTGCCAAGCCAAATTTGGAAATCGTAATAAGGCACGTGATGTAAACATCTTTTGATCTGTACGGCTTAAGTCACCTCGCTATATATCAGAAAGAGATATCTATACGTCTATACGTTATCGACTGTGCCCTTTTAATGTCAAACGGCGTTTGAAGTTTACATCGATTGTGCGAGTGATATTTCTGGTCTCAATAAAGCATTTTGTATAGGTAATAAAAGTTGTTATAACCGATTTCGATGTGAAATATTGCTAAATGAACCAAATTTTAATAATATTATACCTAAATGTGAAGTTTGTGAAAATGTTAGGATATTTATAACTCAATTACGCTCTAACGGCAACGGTTGAATTTGGCTGAAATTTGGAAAAGGGGGAGAGTTCGATTACCGGGTGTTGCAAGTGAATTTTCTTAAATCTTTTAAATTGTTTATAAAATTAAAATGAAGACTTTTTCAGTAGGTAATCAATTTTAGTCTATCCACATTATATAAGAAACTTCTCCTCCATGTGGCATCGCCGTGGGTCACCATTTAAATTTGTTACTCTTTCACGCAATAACGGCTGAACGGATCTGTATGAAATTTGGCACAGAGGTAGATTATTCTCTGGCATAACACATAGGCCATATATCCTAGGAATAGGTTCCCATGGAAAGTAGGAACGGGATCAGAATTATGTGGGTGGAGTCGCGAGTAGCGTTAGTTACTTTCAATATAAGTGCAGAAGTTCAGAAACACTATTCGCTGACATAAAAATATTTTTTTTAATATCTTGTAGGTTAGGTACAACCCTGAAGTTGGAAACAAGTTACGATATTACTGTTCAACACTACATCTGCTAATGTAGTGATACAAACAACGGTTTTTATACCCTTGGAATGTATAAAGAAGTTATTCCGATACCTATTTACACATACCTGTTTGTTAAAAAGTTAATTTAGATAAAAGCTTCAGTGGACGGATATACTTAGACTGAATTGTTGTTAGCCTAGGGTGTGAGGTACATTGATGACGCACTAGAGAACCTTCGTATGGGGATTCATGGAAAATGGTTTTTATTTAAAAGTAGTTTTACTGAGAACTGTTATATCAGCTTGTAGTTAGCAATAATTACATAATTCTAGCTAAGAATATTTTATAACTAGCTGATACTCATAATAGCCCGGCCGGATTTCGGTTATCGTTTTTGGACATACCTCTGGATCTATTTAACCAAGCCGGCATCGGCAGAGAAAAGACCACATGAAAATAAATATAATAGTTACTTCCTTAAATAAAAATAGGTCTTCGTATTATTCAAAATTCAAACTTACTTACAAATATGGCGAACGTACTTGGAAAGTTACATAATTCTATTAAGATTTCTTTTAAATGAAGAAACGACAGAGCTAAAAAGGTTTCCGTGAAAAGTTGAAACTCAAAAGGAGCACTACAGAATGTAAGATGAGGAAAAGTACAAGACTTCTCTCAGCCTTTACCGCCTAATTACCGCCCAAGCACACACACAGCCAGTAATAAAACCAGCCAGTATTTTTATATCCAGAAATGATAATATTTCATAAGAAAAAACATGTTTGTTGCACTTTTTATGAGTACTTGGGAAATGTTTGACAGGAAATCCATAAAGTTGGGCTTACGGGTATATGGCTCAAAGGGTGAGTGTTGGACCAAGCTCTCTCCATAAGCCATGCATCCATTTACATACGTTAGCTAACCGTGATGGGCGCTCTCAGTGAAATTGCTTTCTGCTTTTACCGCGCGTAAAAAGAATTCACAAAGTTAATGTATTCTAATTTCATATCATTATAGTGTAATGGAAGACAGTTGAATATTATTGATTTATCAACATTCAAAAACTTTATTTAGAAGAAAAACATGTAAAAATTACAATAGAACAAAAATTAAGAATTGGTAAAATTAAAACTTTCTATACAAGAACTTATCCCGCCAATAAATTTAAAATAACAATCGGGGAAAATTAATAATTGAGAATCATTTCTGATATGAATAGATAAATAATCTAACTAAGCGGAATAGACATTCGTATACAAATTATTATACCTACTAGGTACTTGGTTCAAATAATTTGAACATATTTTGGGAGCAATATGCCATATGCAAGGTAATATGACTGTGGTGTGGTATATTAAAAATATGCTATCTTTACGTATTCTGGTGGATGAATTTTATAGATATTATCGAAAACTTTGTGATAAATTTCCTTTTCAACATTATAGGATCAACATTAGGTAGGTAGGTACTTACAATATTTTCAGTTCGAGTTATATAATAATTGTTTAACTCCCATCCCATGTTTAAGTACAATCAGGTGGGCCGTGTGCTTGTCTGCCACCTACGTAGTAAAGAAAGAACTCGAACTTAAAATAATATCGTTCCTGAAGGTAACTCGAAGACAGATTAGCTACCGAAACCTTGAAATCTATAGGTACTTACTTAGAATAAAACTGTTAAGAGGTCAAAATTCTGTACATTGAATCTATTTACAAAATAACTATTGGGGGATATTTGGTGATCGATACTAATGCTAAAAATGCAATCAGTAATTTTTGGCTTTCTGTCTGTCTGTCTGTTTGTCTGTCTGTATGTACACAGATGAATCAAAAACTACTGAACGGACTTTACCGCGGTCTTTCTTATTAGAAAGGTCTTGGACCACGCGAGCGGAACTGCGGGCATAAGCTAGTCTTGAAATAATATTGTATTCTAATGTACAATTGTGAGGTATTATAGAGACCTAAAAAACTATTTTAAAAAGTTGTGACTATTACCAGAGATTAGATAACGCAGTTGCTGTAATTACGTAAACAGTTGCATGCTTAGGGATTGTAAATAATTAAATCGTGCTGTAGTGCTGTAATTTGATGTGTCACCAAAGCCTCATTGAAACTTTTTGCATGTGTAAATGAAATGACCTAGAAAGAACCCTTATTTCTAGGTCATACTTGAAGTCAATATAATATGACCTATAAGAAAATCTGGAACCTAGAATCCTGGTATGATCCAGAAGGAAATCTGGTAGTTGAAGTCTTTGTTTAACCCGAGGATAACCTGTAGTAAATCTTTTCGTCATGAATAAATATAGCTCTATCTAGCCCAAAGTAAGTATAGCCTAATTGGCTTGTAAGTATTAAGTATGAATGCTAGAATGCGGATAAACATTATAAAGATTTTTTTATAGTTAAGTTATGTGAACATAATATAGGTAGAAACAGCCAGACCAATGTAAATACATGCATACATTTGCACTTAACGGGAATAGAAACTGTGATCTCTGACTTAGGTAGTAGTTGAGCTCTTTACCGCTACAAAACAAAAGTCTAAATACCTAGACACACTCTAAAAAGCTATAAAAGCTAATCTCAAGATATAAGAAATTCTTTCTAAGTTATCTTAAGTACGATCTTAGCCATAAGCGCTCACGGTACCCTGTGTGATTCAAATCGATTCCTATCTGTGTCGATTTATTTATTTCATCTACTCTCCATGATCAACTGACCTCATTACAACCTACTATCCCAATAAACCTGTCATTAAAAATACTACTAGATAAATTAACGCTAACCGATTTAAAATATAAAAAATCCTTTGGTAAAGCAATTACTTTCGAACTGCTATATTTTCCAATGGCGACAATAATAACCGGGGCAGGCCACGGGTCGCGTGTAGCAATGTAAATGAAACGACTCGGTGCTCCAACACAATCACGCATGCAGAAAAACCACGTACTACATTATATGTAAGACGAGCAATGAGTTTTAGCGGAATTAGGTCATGATAATGTAACTTTTGTGTTACTTCATTTAACATTTTTAAAGTTTTTTTTTTTAATATGTGGAAATCCCTACGAATATCCAAGGCAGCGGGAGTGGTTACGTCAGAGTCAAACCAACTAAAACCGCACGGTGTTTTGGCACATCAGCCTGCGTGACCGGGAAATCTGATGCACTCTATAAAGGATTGCCCAGAAACCCCGACCGGCCTTGGCCGCCAATATCACAGAACAAAGAAAAATCCTTGCAACATAGTCGACCCCAATGTGTTTTTGGAGATTGAAATTCCCTCCCTGCAGAGAGGCAGCATACATACATGCCATGGTGCTTTTTTAAAATTACATAGGTAAGCGTAAGTATTTATTGGTCCCAAAAAAAACCATTTTGTTCCTGAAGAAATAAAATTGGCTGCGGCAGATAATACATCTCGCTGATAAGGAAATGGCGCAGAATACGAATCGAAGTCGTTCCGCAGGCTCGAGACGCGATTAATGTGTGATCTGCGACGTTACCAATGTGCTTGTATTACTGAGTAAGTCATTTAGGTACGAAGAATAAAAAATCATTTTCTATACATCCTACTGAGAATGTGCTCTATAATCCCACAACCTGATACCTCCGTCCTTTCTACTAACGAATGACCAGACGAGCTGGATGCGTATGGTGGATATTCCACTCATTGCTGACATAATGCCTACAGCTAAGGAGTGGAATTCCAAGCCTTTTTCACCACATCGTCACTTACCACCAGGGCAGATTGAGGTCAAACGTAAGCCTATCATGAATAATAATAATAAAAAACAACTATTACAAATATTTAAGTTTGTGAAGATGTTTGTTATTCAATCACGCAATAACGGTTGAACGGGTGTTTGGTAATATGAATTATATTCTAGAAAACATATAGACTACTTTTATCCCTGAATCTGAATCTTTTGGCCATGGGTTGCGGAAAGATTAATTTTCTTATAATTTTATGATCCTTTTTAAAATCAAAATGTTATTTGTGAAAATTCTAAATTGACCTGTATTATCATTTTAGCGTTATTTTTTTAACTATAAATTTATGCCATGATTTGTATTGGTCTGTCTTGCTCATTGTTTTTATTGGTAATAGGCTCGCGTTTGACCACAATCTCACTCTTTTTTTCCACTTAGGTGGCAGACAAGCACACGGCCCACCTGAAGGGAAGCGATCACCGTGGCCTATGGACGTCTGCAACTCTGCTAGCAATTTAACACATAAAGGTTTTATATTACTAATTCAGATTGATATACCGTCGTTCGAGTAGCAGTACTACCTAAATAGCCTCCGGGATGGGGAGACCTCACATAACCAAAATGTAATTAAGGAAAAATGTACATTCCGCATACCATGGGCGCGGGGAAGGTACGCGATGTGCGGTTTTCTTCTTTTATATTTGTGTAGGCTGATGAATCTCTTAGAACACGTAATAGACATAAAGATGGAGCTGCTACGCAATGTATCAGGAATGTTTTTATATTTTAAATTGCTCATACTCTGGAGTAAGCAGTATTACAAAATCACAGAAATATACCTAGTGGTACGTATAACTAGATGTTACCCGCGAACCCATCCGTGTGAAATCCGTGTACGTTATGTGAGAGGAGTCTCGCGAAATGTGTAAGGATAGAAGCATAATGTTGGGCTGGGTCTCTGCCTACTCCGGAGAGAAAAGGTGTGAGTATATATTATATAGACTTCGAGATCATCTTGACCTGAGCTATCTAGCAGACGTAGATGGCCCAGGGTCAACGGCGGTGTTGTGTGGACGTAGGTGACGTGCGGTTTTAGTTGGTTCAACATAATATATCTGTGGGTACTGGGTACCCGTGAAGATTTCCGTATCAATTAAAAAAGATCCTAAAACTGACCTTCATCTCAGTAAGTTCGTATATTATGTGAACTGCAAAATTGAAATTAAATAAGAATGTTGTCTTCAAAATTATGAAAGTTCAATAATACTGTTCAGTGAAATATCATTAAAAGAAAAAAATAAAAGGGTGTTAATGACCAAACAGAACCGGTATTTCAATTAAATTACGAAGCGATTAACTTTGGAATTTGTGGCTCAACGTTAAGATAATTCATAAAGTTGTTGAAATATTAGCGTACTTCTTATCGGTCTAATATACTTCTCGTTATATTGGGTAATTTAATATAGGAAAAACAGATTTCAAACAAAACTTCGTTAATTATATAATTCTTACATACCTATTACAAGCAAAATAATAATCCTGCCCATGAGTGTAAGATCCGGCTAACTAACAATAACCAACATTACAGACTGACATGGATCCACTAAAGATCACCAGAGAGATTGATCAGAAGGTCAATAATTCTCGTAATAAAATATGTTTAATATTCAGTTTCGATTTCATCTCAAAAGACGGCCTCTGTGGCGTAGCGGTAGTGCATGCGACTGCTACGCTGGAGGCGCGGGTTCGATTCCCGCTCAGTGCAAATATTTGTATGCATGAATATGTCTATTTGCATTGGTCTGGGTGTTTCTATGTATAATAAGTATGTATTTACAAAAAAAAAAGTATATAAGTATGTTTATCCGCATTCTAGAACCCATAACACAAGCTAGTTTAATTAAGCTTACTTTGGGTCTAGGGAGCGCTGTGTAGAATGTCGTAGAATATTTATTTATTTATTATTATTATTATTTAAAAGTGATTCTTTTGGTAGGAGAGGATTTTATTCTACGGCTTAGGGCGCCGGTTGAGCCATCTACCGTAATTCGTTCGAACTACGGTAACAATGAACAATATTGCAATTGTTTTTAAACATTATTTTTAGATTCTCCGCCCGATTAATTGAATGAAATTTTAAGCAATTGCATGCTAACTATTTCCAATGATTTTGATAGATCAGAAAATCATTGGAAATAGTTAGAATGCAATTGCTTAAAATTTCATTCAAGGAGAGGATTTTGGTAGGAGGTAGGTGGGAGATCGAGATTAGACTGAGACTGAACATAGTTTTATTACGAGAATTGGCTCTCTGCTCAAAATAGATGCTGACTAAGCTTAAAATTACGTTTGAAATACTTTTATACAAAAATAGAACCGACTTATCTCTTTTTTATATCGGTTAAGTATACTAAACCCTTCCCCGGGAAGTACAAAATACTTTTCTGAAAACATCCAAATATTCTTTCTGGTCAAGTAGTGAAATAAATTAGAGCAATGCTAGCTCTTTTATAAAGTGTTGCAGTAAGAAGCATAGCTTGATAAAGAAGATCATTTTTCAGAAAAAAATATCTTTTGTGTATTTATAATGGGGAAAAATTATTCATTAACCGAGGCTATTTCTCGTTTGTTAAACGTTTTTAATTTATAAGGCTTTTCGCTGTTTCTTATGTAAACAAAAATGTTTACTTTCTTTATAAATGCAAATTACTCTGTAACAATTGAGTTACTGTGTTTTCATTCAATTCGGTTCAACTCATATCGAATCATATGGCTGTATGACCAACCAACTAAGACCTTCGGGGCCCTAACCAACCTCGCGTGGGAACGTGCACCTGTTAATAACAAACGGGACCCTGGCACAGGCTTAAGGAGTCAAAACTGGCAGTCGTTTCTATAAAAGTCAATGTATGTCAAATTGAAAGAAGAAAAAAGAGTAAGTGGGTCCAGGAACCCAAGCGAGCAGTCGCTGTATGGAAAATATCTAAGTATGGAACCCGACCCCAACTGTTTTGGGAAAGTGTGTGACAATCAGAAAAATCAGAAATTATAGTAAGTACTAAGAAGACTGTGCAATTTAAAAACCTACCTAAGTATCTGATGCAGCTTAAAAATTAATATTGTTGCATTTCCGTCAAGCTGAGTGCCACCATGGCACTATCAGTGTTTGCAATGGCGACTCCCATTCCAGAGACTTTGTGCCTTTAGCTTACCATCAGGCGAGGTGAAGTTATGTTGACGTGACCGACATAAAAAATAAAATAATAATGTCGACCTTATAGACCAGCTTCCACTTAACAAGCTGGTAAAAATTTTAGATACTGTACTACTAAAATATATGATATCACTAGCCCTGTAAAATTTAGTTTTATGCAGATGGGCTTTGATATTATACAGCCGAGTAGTATATAAAATTTATTTAGTACCTACATAAAATTCGTGTAGCTATCCTTTGTAATCACAAATTTAAGAATTACTTTACTACAATGTATACAGGAGCGGTTCTCTTTGGCTACGCTTTAGCCTTATATAAATTAGAAAGACAGTAGGTCGCCAGTCGACGTCCGTCGTTACAAAGTATTCAAAATCAGTGATGGATTTTCGTCAAGAGGCAACAACATGACGCCCTGTTATTATAGAATCGATTTATTTACAAAGTAAACGCTATTACAATTTATGTCAACGTCAAATGTACGTCATGAATTTATTATCATCACTCATGTTAGATACACTGGTTATGTCAGACATAATCAATGTTTACTTTTAATGTACTTAAGTCTGACTTAAACTTAAGTACTGTATATATAGAAGACCATATAATGAAAGTCATTTTATAAAGGCTAAACGGATCCAGCTGAAATTATAACACATACCTAGACTACTATTTGCATCTGGAATAGGTTTCCATAGGAAGCAGGAACGCAAACAAAAATTATCGTGCGTGAAGCTGCGGGCAAAAACTAATACATAAATGAACTTTTACGAAAGATGCAGCGAAGACATATCATAATTCTCGGATCTACGTTTTACTATAATTCCCAGATCACTTAAAAAACTCGACTGGAATTTCGTATGAACGCCAGTGGGGCTATCCCAGGTTCGCACGAGGAATAATATTTTTTATACCACTTAGATGGCAGACAAGCACACGGCTCACCTGATGGGAAGCGGTCACCGTGGCCTATGGACGTGTGCAACACCAGGGGCGTCATGCTAGCGCTGCCAACCCTGTAAAAACCCTTTTAATTTCCTTAATGAAGAACCCCATTCATTTCAATAAATATCTTTTTACAAGGTGAAAGGCATCAACTGCTAAAATGTCAAATTTGAAACTACTACCCGTTCGCGCTAACATTGCCGCTGTCACGTCAATATAGCGTTTTCTCACTGGAACTAAAATTCAGTGAGTGAGACAACGCTATACGCGTGACAGTTGAGAGCGGCAAACTTAGCGCGAACGAGTAGTACATGGTTAAGGCACTGCGATGATGAATAAGTCAAATATTCCCACAATTCTATTCAGCAAAAAGCAATCGCTAGTAAAAAAAACTACCAATATGACCACAGCAGTCATTACAACAGTTACTTGTTATTGCACACACAGTCTGACTTCTGCACATAACCAATGATACAAGTAACTATGAAGCTACATGCAAAGCCATTGTATTTTACCGTTTAATCCATAGCTGTATGCGAGAACACGCCCCGTTTGTTTCTAATAGCTCATAGGGACGTATACAGAGAGATTATAATAAACTGATACAACAAATGAGGAAACATTTAAATAAACCAACAAGAGTTTCCGAATTAGGTTAACCCTTGAGGCGAGGTCCAAGGATATTATTAAGTTGTTCGATTTTTAAACATGATAATATAGTATAGTAGGTATAGATAGTCTTGAGTAGAGTTTATAGAAAAAGAATTTGAAGTAAATTATTAGCATTTTTAAATCGTCATGGGCTGCACACAACTAAATGTTCTGATAAAAACATTTTTGGTTCCAGATATTAAATCTTAAGTCTGAAGCATAAATGTTTTGTAAACTTTAACCATTCTTGATGTTTATGAAGGGAAATATATAAATATTATAAATAATCCAAATTTAATGTATTTGATGTAGATATAGGTAATAGTAATTTATTATAATAGGAAAATCAGTTCTTGAAGTTAGGCATTTTAGACATTTCTGAATATACATTTATATAACTATGTTGGTAAACAGGATAAATAAATAATTTTATTACCAAAAAGAAAATATACAATGTTGGATAACTTCTTTCATGTACTTCTTCACCTCGTCTGATGGTGTGGTAAAGGTAAAGTCGACCCCCACTGGGTAGGTTTGTGTGAAAAGATTGCATGTTTGAAAACAAATTATGAAATTAAAAGACGCGAAAGCGCATACCAGGTTTGTAGAAAGTAGAAATATGTTGTCTCTGCCTACCCCAGTGAGAAAGAGGCATAATTATATATATTATACGAGTATGGTGAATGTACTTTTGAAGTGCCTGATCTAGATGTTTCGAGAAACGGTACACGGCGATGTTGCTATCTTTTTTATGAGTTCCCAAGTCGTAAACCAAAAGCCGTGTACCCATGACTGGTCGTCCCAATTGATTTACGAGGCCTTGGGTTATGATGTTATCCCTATAAACTAATAGTTTTTATATCCTAACGATCGCCTAGATCGACTATAGTGTTATATACAGTTAGTCTTATTTCATCCCTCTTCTGATTCAAATTTTAGCAGACATGTTGGAGCCAAAAATAAGAACAACAAAAAAGTAAATTGTAAAAATTTTTTTTGGAAATAAAAGAAAGCATGTTTGCTTTTTACTACTTAAATAACAGACAAACCTATTGTTAAGTTGTTCTTTCTATATCTATAAAACAATTCAATCAGTCGTCTAAATATTTCCAAAGTGAATATCAAACGTGGGAACGATACTTTCACGTCGTCGAGTTGACCTATTCTAGCTAAGAAAACCTTACTATCGTGGATTTTCTTCAAAATATTTTTTTTTGTTAAATTAGTAACACAAAAAATTGTTTTGAAGAAAGAATGAAAGAAAGAAATCCGTTACCCGTTGCTAAGTTCTCATGGACCAAACATTCAAAGTAGGACTTTTTTCCGCAGAAACCTTTTACCAGAATAAAAAAAAAATCTAATGTCCTTGGTCAGATATTGATCTGTGCGCCAAATTTTAGCCATACCATCTTTTGTGTGATTAGGTAACAATGAAACTCAACTTTTACATTAGTATAAGTTACAGATCAACAAACTCGACGATTTACATTTACAGGATGTTCTCATTACATTACACTTTACACACTAATCTTCCGTTAATAAGCAAGTGTACCAGCTTGCAGATGAGGTTGGCTTGGACCTCAAAGATCTTGGTGTGTGCCTATATACATGCACTTGCCTAATATACTAATAACAATGCTAATAGACAAATAGTGGTAGTGATGGTTAGTAGGAAAGGAGTGCTAATTTCACCCTCATACCCACCAGGATCAACAGTAGTGACTTACGAACACACCGAGTAATGATACTCGGGAAATCTCAAGGAAAGTAAAATTATGTTGGCAGCCGCATCAAATTAATCAGCATTAAATTAGAAGAGTTTATATAATAAATTCACTTCCCTCCTCAGCAAAACAGGGGGTGAGTAAAGTAGTGCTAATGGTAGTAAGTTAACTTATGTTTTTGTATGGAAACAATAACAAAGACGGGCTTAAAATGATCAAAAAATAATTCAAATTGACTCCCCGTGAAATAAACAAGGCACCAGCATTTCTTCCCCATGTGTGTCATACAATGCGATAAAGAGATATAGGTATTTGCTATCAGACAATAAACAGTCTATGTATCACTGTCCTCCGGACGGTAGTAGGCTCACATCCTAATTTTAAATATGAATGTTATTACAGCTCTGCCCATTGGAGATTCACGAGGGTTGGTTTTGATTGATCTTAGTGGGGACACTGGGCCCTTTACAGAACCCAACCCAACATCGCTTACCATCTAGTACAACTGCCAATCATCGGACGATGTTGGGTTTCCTCTTGGGGTAGGGAAATTCAGATGACAGTCGCGCCCGTAAAAGCCAAATAAAAAAGCGTTAATAGGAACCGGAATTACGTTGTAACGCTGATAATGAGTATGTACAATAAAGAAGAAATCTGGTAGCTGAAAATAAATTTAACCTAGATACCACGAAGAATAAAGAAATCAATAAATGAATATCAAAACTGTTTTATTAATCAATGGAGTTATTTTATGATGTATTCGACAAAATCGAACTACAACCTTTTCAACAGAGGCACAGCTATATGTGTATGTATGATACAAAGTTTTAAAGTGATTATATCATTCATATTCATGAATTAAAACTTAATATTTAAGTCTTACCTTCACATTCTTACTCTATGTCGTAGGAGCACATTTAAGCGTCAATATTTTAATAAAGCGAATAAAATTACTAGTAAGTGACTGTAAAGTTATTAATATTTCATAAAAGTTATAAAGCCCGAACTATTTAAAGTGTGTATAAATATCTAGCGAATACTATAATGGAACAAGGAATTATTTTATATAACATCCTGTAGAGAATGCTAGACAATGCGTGTAGCACGTCTACGAGAGTGCTACGTAACACGTAGCGCGTAGCCGTATCCGTAGTTAAGAGTTTAATATCTCATTGGTTTGGTATTTATGAAAGACAATTGTCAGAATCAAGCGTGATAATAACAGCCGTTGCTGTTTAAACATTGAAAGTTGAATGGAGTGCAAACATCCCTTTACGTAACAAGCTGAGCTGAGTAAGGATAAAACAGATCTTATTGCAATCGTTTGACTTTTAAGTCAACGTTATTCGAATAACAGACTTCGGATATGCAGGCATTAATACACATTAATTATCATTATCCGTTGTGTTAACTAAGAATGGTTGTTGTTTTGTAAAATGATTGTCACTATAAAAATATGATAAGCACCTGGTTTTAGACCAAATTATTGCACAAAATAAGCGTTCTTAGTTGGAAAAATCTTTTATTCGGATCAGGAAGTAAGCTGTTCTTATGACAGCTAACCAATCTTCCGCGTGACTCAAATGTCATGTAAGTAATGATTCCAATAAAGAATAGTGAAGGTACGATAGCTTAGAGCACAATAGTGAAAGCAGAGACTTGACAGGCGCTGGTGGCGGTGGCGGTGGCGGTGGCGGCAGCGGCGACAGCAACGCCGGCGTAGTGCGGCAGCCAGCGCGGCGTCCTTGCCGCGGGTAATACGCGCGAGTCACGCGAGCGAGGTCGATAGCGGCCAGCGGACAGCCTCCGCGTCAATTATTCAGCACGCCACCGCCACCACCACGCGCCCGGACAAAGAGCGGGCGCGCGCACTGCGGCGCCACCTACCAGCCACCGGCGGTCGCCCGGCCGCACGTCCTCGTCCGGAACCGACGCTGATCCTGCCACACAAACAGCGCAACACTAAGTAATCCCTGTGCGGGCGATGAGGAATCGCGAGAGCGCGCGCGGTGGTCGCGCGTTACGTAAAGGGCGCGACGTTGCGCGAATCAGCGCGTGTAGCGCGCTCGCGGCGGGCGCTCGGAGCGGGGTCGCGCGCGGAGTGCCGCTACACAGTTATGCAACGCGCCGCCTCCGTCGCCCCGGACGGGAAAATCGAACGCGAGGGGCGAAGGACGTGCGCGCGCACCCGCATCGATAGCGCGCCGCCGCACGGTAGATCTACCCGCGCGCCGCAGCGCCGCCCGACCACGGCCGCCGGCCACCGTCATCCGCAATTGACATTACACCGGAGACACCACTCAATCCTGGACGTAACGCACATAGTACACCAACTTAATTGATACCGCCGACGCGATGTACGTTCATAATTATTCAGAGGTTCGTACGAGGAATGGTACTTAGATAATGAGGCACCACTTAACAAATAAGTTTCGGTGTCCATTCGTAAAGTGTTTTTTCATTTACAATTCCCTGTCGGTCTCAACATCAATGACACAAAATTAGATTCATGCTTCGCTATAACAGTTATATTTGATCTGGTAGGTATATATTAGCGTTTAGTTAAAGAGTGTAAAATGGTCTTTATATTTGCGGGTTGGCGAGGATGTTTCCAATATTAAAGTTGGCGCTTCTGGGAACGCCGCGGCTGAAGGTCGTTCGTACGTGACCTGCTTATGGACTTCCATGACTATCGAACGAGTAGTGTCTGCGCCAACTTTAACTAGGTAGTTGTCCTAGAAAATAAATTTGAACAAAGGATCATAAACAGTATTAAAAAAAAATGACATTTTGTACTAACGACTACTTTTGTGGTAGATTTAATTCAGTCATTACGCTTTTGTTGTTATAACTGGTGTTAAAGGAAATATTTTATAATTTATTTATTTCTGAAAGAATTAAAAGAGAAATCCTTAGACAGAAGCTATTTACTAGTAAATAGCTAAGGATTGGTTGACGTCAATACTAAAATAAGTTAGTGATATTATTATAAGTCTACAACCTTTGAAAAGCGAGGTCGATGACAGAGCGCAATGGCGCTTTCGCCACTCCAACTTAAAATTCAGCATGTATTGTGAACACTGTACATGTAAGATAGCTATCTCTTGTCTCTGCCGTCCTATCTACCCGATATTGAAGCATGGATACTAAATTTAGTTACCTCGAAACCGTCAGAGCTCCATCGCATTGTGGTCACAGATCAAGTATACAATTTCATGAATGGTTTCACTCCGTCCCTTAAATGAGGCATTTGGAATGAAACGTGCCACTGCGTGCAATTAACGTAATATTGTTCGGTAATAGCATGTTTATTTTGATTAGAGGTTCTAGAGATTTATGTTCGAGCTTTTAAGTTCGTTCCATTTTAAGTATACTTAAACATTTCTGGTGACCATTCCGATGTTTTCAGTTGACTTGACGACAGTGATTGCGTTGGTGACGATGTTGTTCACAAACCGATATGGCGTCGTCAGACATGAAAATTTCCTTTCCTTTTTCTTTCTTTTTAGAAAAGATTACTTCTAAAATAGCATATATATTACTAGGTATATAGTTATCCCTACCAATTAAGCTTATACGCATATATTGATAGTGGATTAACAGCGATAAATTGTGGGGTGGGATTTCAAACTTCCAACTTCCAAACTTTTAATTGTAAGTCTATATTTACTAACTAAACTAGGTATTACTTCTGACTGGAATGTATAGAACAAACGGTGATGTGTTTTGCCCTAGTTGGTCCATGGTGAATGAAGTTTAGTAATTTATTCTGTGCTACAAAAAAGTCGGTCCGCGGGAAAGAAAATACATTTGGTTAAACCGGTTGGTAATCGCATTTGGCTCACGGATAATACAAAAGAAAAAGCCCCAGTGTGAACATATTTATTAACTACTAGCTGTTGCCCGCGGCTCCGCCCGCGTGGACGCGTTTTTTTACTACATCGCCGGCTCTAATCAGCGGATTGCAATCAAATTTGCGTAAGATTTGGAGTCTAACCAAGACCTTTCTAATATAAAAAGCTGCATCAAAACCCGTTCAGCACTTTTGAATAAAAATTTACCCTAAGTAGAACTGGAGATATGACCAAAAACGACCTAAAAACGAAGCGCGGGCGAAGCCGAGGGCCCTCATCAATTTTCAGCCAAACCGGTCCAGCCGTTCACGCGTGATGCTGTAACCAATGAGTATACTTAGGCATTCACTTTTATAATATAAATAAATGTACTAAATTGATTGATTACAAAAACTTCAATGTAACATCTTCGTTATTTCCTTAGCGAGGTTATTTCCACACAGAATAAAAATAAACCTAAGAATCAAACCCAGGACTTCAATAATA
The DNA here is from genome assembly GCA_963576445.1 of Lithosia quadra. NCBI lineage: Eukaryota > Metazoa > Arthropoda > Insecta > Lepidoptera > Erebidae > Lithosia > Lithosia quadra. Next base: position 5,746,707 of record OY754891.1, read on the forward strand.
CAGTCGCAATCTATATCACAACACCACTAAGACATTTCTAGTAGTAGTAGAGTATCTTGTGATAAATAAAAACGGGAGTAAAATATTTTATACCTCCTAGCTCTAAAGTAATTTTAAGACTTGGTCGCCCGCCAAAAAGTCCATTACAATAGGTATTTTCAGTCAGCTCCTGGCAGACCAACTGTCTGGGCTGACTATTGCCACAAACTAATAGGTAGAAGGCCGGTTTCATATGAGCGAAAACTCGTGGCCACGCACATAATGGACACCTGGACTTACCAAGACGGTACACCTTTAGTTGGAGGTCAGGCGACAGTCATTCCCGTAAAGGCCTTTATAAACCGGTAGGCGGGCCCAGGCGATCTTGGTGGCCTCATACCCGTATGTGAAGATCCATATAAATCGAGTGCATCTAAATTAAAAAAATATTACGTATGTTTGATCACAATCGGTTCAGTAGAACCGGAGTTAAAGTAAAAAAACGCGAAAACCGACATTAACCGACGTCTTCACAAACCTTTGCGTTTCATACATCAGTGCCACACGTCGTCATTCATTTAACCCTCACTGAATACGTTTTGGGCATTTTTGTTTAAAAACAGCAATGGTGAACACCTTTTCTATAGTTGCTTGGGCTGTTAGTACACAGCCTTCTACGTAGTTTAGATCAGTCAGTTACCAATAGATGTCGCTGTACTAAATTTCTAATAATAAGGTACTTTACCAAAATTAAATACTATGGAAGCTACAGAGCATAATTTATAATTGTTCACTCTAAAATATATAGATGGATGGCGGTCCATGGCACTACGGTTACATTCACATGGACCACATAATACTCGTATAATTATAAGAGTAGGTATGTGTACAGTACAGTGTTACATAAGTAGGTATTTACGTGATCCCGATCTTAGGCGGGTTCGCACTAAAGTCGTTCTTTTAGATCGAAGTCTGGAACTAATGCACCAGTGAATTTGTGATGACACAACACATTGTATAGACAATATAGATGATGTTATAAATATTTCGTGATTATTGCCTGAATTTGTACTGACTGCCGTATTTTCTATTACCTACTTTATTTCCTGAATCAATCATACATTTTTAATTATGCTATTTAAGGTGCAGACAAATCCCAAAAATCACAAGATCATAAAAATATATTGAGCCGTTCTTGAATTATAAAAAAAACCTTTTTACTGGTAAGGGGTGAATTTCAAAAAATCCTTTCTTAGATTCTTCTTACATCGCCAGGTGTTGCACTTGTTCATAGGCCACGGTGATCGCTTCCCATCAGGTGGGCCGTGTGCTTGTCTGCCACTTAAATGGTAGAAAAATACGAGGAAGCGGACTCCGGGGTCGGAGATGAAAGTCTCGGATCCAACCGGGAAAATTGTTGATAATTATTATTATCAGAATCATGATTTCCAAGCGGCTTACAGCAAACGGCATGGCGGTGGCTGCTGATGTGAAAGTATACCTACATGTGTGATTGAAAATTAAAAAAATATATCCATAAATGCCTTTTTATTAATGCATCATTACATTTCACCACAACCATATAAATTCTAACGATATTGAGATTCATTAACTTATAATTAAATTAAACTGTTAGAATAATTCTTGGAAATCAAAATATTTCTCTATAATAAATAAATTATACTGTCGTATTCCTAATTCATATATATGTATACATACATACATACATACATACGTCATACATACACAGGTAGGTACGTATTTGAAGTCTTACTATTAATAGAAAATATTAAACTTAAATAATATTATCGTTACAACCCTTATGTTATACCCATGTCATTCCTATTTTTCTTTCCCGATTCTTATTATTAAAATTTTCTTATACTTTGCAAAAGGTTCTTACAGGAATACATTAAAAAAACTGCACAAAAATATACTGATAACCTAATGACTATTTTGGAATACCACGCGGGCGGAGCTGCGCGTAACAGCTAGTATGTCTTAATCACAATTTAGACAGCAAATTCAATATTAAACCCAACTGTTCTTCTAACTTATGTTTGTCAACGCCATTGTTGATAACCAGATCCCATTCTGTATAATCATCTAAATCACACTCGGAAGCCACGTCATCCACGCCAGGTTTAAATATAAAACCTCTTTGCTTCCTTGTATCTTCATCCGCTATTATCCTTATAGTTCTAATGAGGTCTCCATTGGTTTCCTTAAACCATCGTATATCTGTTTTTCGTCTGATGTCACTCACAATCCAAATAGGTTTTTCAGGAGCTGAAATATAATAAAACCATGTTTTTTTTACAAACCTCAAATTCAAAACAACTTGCCAAATCAATAATTCGAAAAAACACCAATAAACATAATTAAATAGGTATACACCACAGGCAATAGGCATATAAATACTTATAGTGGGAATCGAACCCGCAACTTTTTGTTTACTCCTTTTTCTCGTATTGATTTGGAAGATATATTACAGCTTTTAGGTGATCGCCCGCCAACTGACCTCCCAATCCCAAGAGGACATTCTGCACCAGATCCTCATCCGTCACACTGCTGGCTTGCAGGTGAGGTTGGATCCGAAATCCTTAGTGGTGAGGGTACCACCCAAGACTATCGTAATTATATGTATGTACCAACTATTCTGATTCACGCTACCTACAGGAACCTTTTCCCGGGATAATCTGTGACTATACCCGGGAATAAACTAGAAGATCTTTTGTGTTTATAGTATTAGCAGGATAGGATAGATGTTTATTACTCTTTCATGAAATAGCGGCTGAATAGATCAGGGTAATTTTTGGCACAAAGAAAAATTATGATCTGGAATAACACATAAGCTACTTTTTATTCCATAGGAAGCAAGAACAGGAACAGCCAGTACATCCACAAATCCGTACTTATAAACTCTCGCGTTTATAACATTATTAGGATATTTGTATGTATGAATGATCTCACCATCTTGACAAGCCAGCTTACAAAAGTACCCATAATCTTGCGCGCGCATCTCGTCGCTCCAGTTGATCATATCGAGTCGGTATTGTTCCTTATACTCACTGTCGCCTAGTAGTTCATTCAAATTCAAATTTTTCTCTTTGGCCCAATGACTTTTAATTGGTTGTGATATTTTTAGAACTTCGCATCTGTTGCTGAGTCTGTAAAAGAATTTTTGTTATAATATACCAAACGGTTGACAACCAAAGCATGATATGCCTTTCTCCTATGCCTGCCTCACGCATAGAATTCTGTTTCCATTATTTGTTATCCATGAGAACCTATTCCCAAGTTAAAAAGTGATTTTTTGATTATTTATTAATTTATTTATTTATAATACAACCCACCAACCATTTTACAGGTACTTAAACCTAAACTTATGGTAGTAGACATTCTAATATGAAACTTAAAGTAACCTACAATTAACTTATTTCTAATAACACAGATAAGTCAATTTATTAATTGTAAGTCAATATATAATAATTATACTAGACTATAAATCTATCTCTGTATTAAATTTCAGTCAGTTCAGCCGTTTCAGCATTTCTGAGTAACAAACATTCAGACATCTTCATAAACAGTAATAGGAGCAATAAACGATCGAGTGTCAAAACAGTACATCTTCGACAAGAAGTACAAAATCCAGCTTTATGAGGACTGCCGATGCGAGGCATTATGCCCAGCGGAAGTGAGAATCTTCACAGATGGATCCAAGACAGACAGAGGTACTGGCGCCGGAGTCTTCTCTGAGGACCTAAATATCGCCATCTCAAGACCATTAGGGACCCACAACACCGTATTCCAAGCAGAATGCATGGGGATTACCCTGGCAGCCTCAGCAGTTGTGGCCAGGAAGGTGATGGGTCACTCAATACGAATACTCTCGGACAGTATGGCCGTGTTACAAGCGTTGAACAGCCATACCATAAACTCAGGACTGATACTGGAGTGCCACTACAAGCTGAACCAGATAGGCAGCAAGCACAACATAATCCTACAATGGATTAAGGGACACAGCGGCTCGCGAGGCAATGATGCAGCAGACGAACTCGCAAGAAGAGAGTCTGAGTTGACCGCAGTGGGACCCGAGCCTATCATACCAATCCCCTTCGCATACTTACGAACCATCGTGGAGAAACGGACAAGGGACCAACACAGCAACTACTACACAAACCTGAGCGTATGTAGATAGGCCAGGGAAGCCCTCCCTGTGCTCGAGAAGAGACTGACCAGGCATCTCCGGCTCCTGTCTAAGCAACAACTACGCAAGGCTACAGCTGCCATCACGGGACATGGCACCTTTAATAAACACCTTTTCACTTTAGGCATCACCGACAGCCCTCTATGCAGAGCCTGCATGAGGGAGGAGGAAACGGCAGCACATGTGCTCCTGCACTGCCCTGCAACCGCCACATACAGGGTCAAGTAGTTCAAAAATACAGGTATGCTCCGGGAGATCACCAGCAGTATAAAAAATCTGCTGGCGTTCTTCCAAGAGGTCGGGTGGATCGAATAATGTCCCCACCCACTTACGCAAAAACCGCGCCAGGACGTGGAGTTGCGTATAACAGCCCGAGAAACCTTACCATACCATACCATACCATCTTCATAAACTTACATTTTATAACATTAAGTAAGAAAGTAGAATTTGAAATTTTATGAGAATGGATATACCTCTGTGTAGGTTTGTGAAATTTTGTTTACAAAACAAAACAGTTATATGGATCTGAATGAAATTTGGGTTAGCAATAGTTTTTAGCCTGGAATAACACATAGATAATAAATATATGTTCCTGTGAGTCGGGAAATAGGATCACTCTTTATAGCAGTAGCATTTCTTACAAGAAAGTCAGTTAAGCCCTTACTTTTTTTTTAAATAGATAGTTAAACTTACAACTTCTGTAAATGATTAGTGAGAAAATCCTTCCCAGATTTTCTTTTACCGCTGAATAATAATATAATCTGGGGCATTGTACAGATGAATCTTCAATGTGACATCAAATGGAAAGTAAATGTAAATAGTTTTTAGAGGTTCATAATGACCATTATCATTAATTACAATAATTTTGACTTGTCTTTGCTGCTCTCTGAAAATGGATAATACAAATATTATAGTCAGTTAGAGTAGGGACAAAGTTACAGTTATTATTATTTGTTTTAATAGGGAAACTGATGACAACACAAATTTAATTATCTACACTGCATGCTTCGTCCATTTAAACATTGGGCCTTAAGTTAATTATTGATATAATATGGAGTAGAGATTGGATGCATGGGTTTCACTTACCCATCTGTATAGGGTGTTAGCTCAAAATTCAAATATTCCAAATGACCCCAGAGATTACTTTATAGGTCCAATATCTAATACTATTTTATTGCGTTATCTCTGTAGATAGTTCAGGTAATGTGTGCAAGGAAATCCGAAGTTCACAGCATTTAATTAGCAGATTATCCTTATGTCTTGACCAATAAATTACTTTATAGAATCATATTTTTTATTTGCAAGTTTCTTATTGTTTCTTATACACAACTTTTTAACAAGAGCCTCAAATAACAATTAGAACAACAGACTATGCTACAAGCTTTCCTTGTACAGTTCTGCCACTACAGTATGGCTAAATTTAAAAACCTGAAAGAACATTCTGCCACTACCAGTATGGCTAAATTTAAAAACCTGAAAGAACAAACTGAAAAAGACTGAGATGCGAGACTATAGCCTAGCGAGTACTGAGCATCTTGGGCTCACAATAGAGCTAGGATTTGTATTATCATATTTAGTATTGTATTCTTATTTCTTTACCTGCCGGAGAGATAAATGGAGATAAAGTCCTGAATATAAACAAATAAAACAAAACCAGACAACAAACACTGGTAGAATGTCAGAAATCTTCTGTCAAGTCAAGTGTGAAGTGTCATTATGTCTGACGTGGACGTGTCATGTCACTCATGTCATAATAAAAGTTGCTGTCAAGTGTCAAATATGAATGATATAAGTAAAATTCTTGTTAAAATAATTAAATTAATAGAAGCGAATATTGAATTCATGAATAACTGTACAACACCTATCTCGTACCTATAATATAAAAATAATTCCTGAGAGAATTTTCTCCTCATCATGGTAACAGCGCCATCTAGTCATAGTCTAGTCATGTAGAGAAAATTTTTAAACTCAGTAATGCCGATAGATGGTACTAGTATCGCAGTAAACCGAAATGTGATTTTGCACTATTTTGATGATAGATGTCGCGTCAAGTAAAGATATTTTATATAAAGAACTTTTTTTATTTTTTTTCCTATAGTATTCACAAAGACGATATCGTCTTTGGTATTAATTTTATTTAAATGCACTCAATATTTTCATCTTCTTACCTCAAGTAGGCGAAGTGGTAGAAGCTGTGAAAGGTGTTTACTTGTCACAGCTAAAATATAGGTGGAGGATAAGCTCCTAACCTAACAGTCCTAACCTACCTAGGTACATTGTATGTGTCTATCCTGTTCTACCTACTCCCACATTAACCCCTCTAGCTAAGTGAAATTGCTCGTGTAGGCGTGGATTCACGTCTGCAGTAAAATGGCCAGATTCGAACCCGGGACCTCTCCATCGCAAGAGACCTACCTACCACCAAAGGTCTACGTAGAAATACAACACAAATTACCGTGAAAAACTCAAAAGCCATCTATCTATCCACCAACCAAATCTTTAAAGATTAATCGATTGCTCTTCGTAAATGGTCCATTGAGCAATTATCGACAACATTATCTACTATTTCCATTACATTTTTTATGTAATGGCTCTCTATTACTATTCCGTGACTGTTTATAATGTTACAATGTGATCTATAAAAGCGATATTGTATGACGTAGCAAGGGGTTTAATGGGGCTGACGTCTGAACATCTGCTCTCCCCTCTGTGTGGGGAGAAAACACGCAGGTACCTTGGAGGGTACGTTTTCAATGTAACTAGTTCGGTGAGATACAGACTACAGTCAAGTAATAAAAAAGATATTTATGTGGTATTTTATAATATCTGATTTAGTACTTAAGTAATAGCTTGCTGTCAGTATTAATGCTATTAGGCTAGACTTAGACTATTAACGCAAAATTCTTTGAGGCTAGATTTTACAAACGAATAAAACGCGTTTAGATCAATTTTAACTGTGTTATCATTTGAGTAAAATCTCAGAACTCAGTTTAGTTGAACAAATTTTTCCCTAGTGAATTCAAACTCAATGTCATTTTAGATTATATTATATTTCCGCTATAACTAGTTTTTTTGTTGTTGTGATCGTATCTTTTACGATATTTTATGATAAATATGTAATAACTTTAATTAAACATTACTTAAGCCAGTAAAATTTGTTCCCAGGATTCAAGATTAGCGAAAAGGACCGAGGAGGGAGGGATGCTAAATAAATTAAATTACCTTACCTACCTACTTTATATCTATGGCGTGCCGATTAGTGCGTGCTACGAAAGACGTAGCGAGTTCGATTCCAATAAGTGCAAGTATTAGTATGCATGAATATTAATGGTCTAGCTGTCCTTATGTAAATATAATATAGTATTTACTTATTTACTTAAGTACTCAGTAAAAATGTCTAAGATCTAAGTATTTTTCCTAGATTCCAAATTACAAGCCACGTTTAGTTTAGGTCTAGCATGGGTCTAGCTAGCTTTGTGAAGTTTGTCTCAGAATATTATTTTTGTTAGGTAGGTACCTAAGTAGGTAAGTTGATATCTATGTAAGTATTTATTTACTAATTGTAGACTTAGGTACCCGAACATAACTAGGTAGGTACCTACATCAGATAGGTCATTATACCCACTAGCTAATATTCGTAGATGTAACCGGTAAATGAACTACGTTGATATTCAATAAAACTTATCAATATTGTTCATTACTAAGCCGATATCCGTGACTAAGTGAATGAATGCCTCGCCGTATCTGCCCCGACACGTAGGTACCATACCATCGCCCACGCCACGTTATTATACACCCAACATAACATACATATACATCTAACTATTAAATAAATTCGTGCCGACACGAAAAAAATGGCGTTATTTGAATGCCGGCCGATAATTTAAATGTAGCAACAACCGCTTTTAGCTTACAACCTTAATTGACTTAAAAATGCTTATCAATATAACCCAGCAATAAACACTTCAGAACACAAACAACTCGTTATCAAAGTAAACTTTAATTGAATACGATAAAAGCTCAGTTTAAAACAGACGTAGTACCAACTTGTACTGTTTCGGAACAAGGATGAAGTTGGAAGCACGATGCACGCTCACGACTTTCTGAACAACTCCGGACATGACATTCCACGTTTCGCTGTAGATTAGAACGGGACGGATAGCGACCTACCCGCTGAAAAAAACGAGACAAGCGACCACCGAGCAGTCCACGTGGACTGCTTAATATCAACACAGGAGCAACGACCAATAGAAAACGGTACCGCTAATGTATTTCTCACCTCCGCACTCACACCAAGGACGGCTGCCATTTTTACATTATTTATACGATTCTAAACTGTATACCGTGCAGTTAGAGTTTTAAATCTTGTGTTGCGGTGACAGGGTATTCCATTTTCGAAATGACTTATGAAATTGTGATGTTATGATTTTGGATCATATTTTTGTGATGTTAAGGTAGGTATTCGCACGGTGAGTGTTCTGCGGTTCTTGAATTTAAAACGATTCCCAAGAACACGGGCGCAAGTTGGTGAAGGTTGGAGGAGGCCGCGGTGCAAACTGCATCGTCACAGCGCCCCCCGGCCCACCCCTGAGTTGCTCTCCCGCCGCGTATTGTAGGTTCAGTGTATAATCTGTGTGTGTGTATGTCTGCTCAGAGTCAACTGTTGTGCTGAGCCACGTTTTCATAGCTCTCGGAGAGGAGCAAGCAGCCGGTGCACACTGCACACAGTCTGTAGTCTGCACTCAACGCGAGCAATGAGCAATATTTCGCTTTTGCAATATGCTATCTACTTTTTTATTCTTTGTACCGTCTGTTTGACCAACTGAACAAAGAGTTTAGGTAGAAAATTTACATTTATAAATATACATGTTAGGTACCTACTTACCTATCCCGAGTAATGACTTGTATTAGGTACTTAATTTAATATCTCATTGCATTCAAGAGAGCCCCTAAGGGTTATTCTGTCTAGAATTTATTGTCATTTCTAACGTAGGTAGATATTACCTCATCAAGGGTTACTTAGTAGGTACCTATAGTCAACACAAACGAACACAAAAGCCAATAACATTGGTCACAGATTAGATCATAAGCCACGTGGACTTTTTAATAACACGCAATATTAACGATGGAGATTCAAATCAAAACTCGTTAATAGAAACAAATGGAGTCTGCAAAAGCTCTTACGATTACTTTTCAATTTGATATAGGTAAGGGGATCTTTGTATAGACGCCCGGAAATATTATCTACTCTCAGATGTGGCCCCGATCACCCCTCGTGAGTATTACAACTAATTTCGTCATTCATGAATGTATTGAAACTGACACTACAATGATGGGTAGGTAGGCCTGCCTCAGTATGAAATAAGTTCACATCGTAGGTAGGTATCGTGTCAACATTATTCAAATTAAATAAATTTACGGGATAAAATTCTTACTAATTAGGTAGGTGGGTAGTATTTGGGGTTGAATAGCAGAACATTGTGTGCAAATGCAAATGGTATTATGTAGGTAGTATTGAAATTCGTGTCTGCTCCTGCTATTATTAACTATTCTGTGACATTATGTACAGTCAATACCAAAAGTGTTTAAGTAATTAAATGATTTTAAAATCTTGATTCAAAATTAAATTAGTAAATTACCTTCGGATTTTTAATTTAAAATTTGATTGATTGATTGATTGATTTTGATGCTAACTCTACCATAAGTAATATTACCACACTACTACGCCAGTAACTTTCACAATAAAGACTACGTTTACCTTCGTATTTTTTACATAAAATATAAGTGTTATCGTTCAGTAATCTGTGCTAATTATACCTATTAGGTATTGCTACAAAAATCTACACGAAATGAACTAACAAAAAGTTTAATAAAGATATAGTACCTACCTATATACCTATATAGTTAAGTATAGTTGTCAAAAATCAATTAGGTATGCACTTTTATGTAATCAAATACCTAGACAAATAATTTGTTGATATAAAATTCAAATGATATCTAATTAAAATAGGTGATAGGTATCAACATCGGCTACATCCTGTTGCAATAAAAATAATCGTTACATAAACACGACAAGATAAATTTAGTTGATAAACGTGAATGGGCTGATATTTTTTATTAACACAGAGAGACAAATTATGATCAGTGAACGCGTCAATTGACTCATTCTCATGAATTGATTGAACAATATACGCCTCGCAGCGCTGCAACGCTTAATACAACAGTGTACGTGTACTTTTTTTTTGTTCCAAGAGTTTTCTTGAAACACTTAAGCGCGTCGAGTAATGGCTGCCGACGCGTTCCACATCGGAAGCTCTTTATAAATTATGTACCTTCAAGAGAAAACAGTATCGCAGTGTGGACAAAACGCTCCCGCTTTATTTGAGCTAATATTTGATTTATAGACGAAGTTATTAGCCCCGTCCGCCCCTTCTCGAAAAAAGCTGCGGAATACGTTTTTGTCTCGCCAACTATTCGGAGTGTGAATGCTTTTGTGTGTTTGTTTTTATTTATGACCCGTGACTTATGTTAATAGTTTCGAACCACAACGGACGTCTTGAATAAGTAGGGCATTCAGATAAGGGTAAGACAAAATTATTGCGCACAAAGAATGCAAAATGAGGTAAATATTGGGAAAGATGTTTATCTTTATTGTATGAATAATATTAATATATTTATACGTAGTGCATATACAGTGAGGTGTATGTCGCAAATAAGGCACCCTACATCCACCGTCGGCGAAGCGGCGCGATGCTCGCACCACCTTTTCGAGGGGTCAAGGGGGCCATCTTAAAACTATAGATGGCCCAGGGTCAGCTGGGGTGCGAGGGATATGCCCATTGGGTAACCTTACACCCCGGTAATTAAGGCCCGAGACGGCGTGCGGTTTTAGTCGGTTCGATCCCGACATAACCAACCACCCCTGATGGTCGACGGGAGTGGTATCCATGGGGATTTCTGCACGATAAAAAAAGGGGTGGTATCCACGGTCCATGGGACCCGATTCTCCTGTTCCTATAGTACCTACCCATTAACCAACTCTTAGTTTTCTCTCTTCAGGGTTAAATAGAAACATTTCCGCTATTTCCTGTTTTCCCTTTCCTTGACTATGGCACTATGGTACAAGATTTTGCATTTGCTCAATTAGTAACCTATGCATAGTAGGCATAGTAGTCTTAATTATCAGTGCCCATCGACATCGCATAATCTGTCATTCATGCCAAGTGAGTGGTGAAGCCTGTGTGTGTGTGGCAGTGACTGGGCGCGGGCTCTCCGACGCGGGTCCGACACGCCGCACGACACGCTCACATTACTCAACACAAACAAAAAGGGAATAAATGCTGGAATAAAATACTTTTAATTTCCCCGGGCGCCGCTAATCGGGCCGTGTCGATGGAGGGCGCCAAATCGCCCTTTTTATTTTACTATATGAACGCAAATCCGGCGGGAAAACGGCGTTAGGCGAGCGGGGGTATTGAGGGGCTAGCGGCGGGGCGGTGCGGTCACGCGCTCGGAATTAGCGGCCCCCCCGCGACCCGCTCGCCCCGCGGGCCCCCGCACTTGACCCGCTCGAGGTGTCACCGAGCACGTTACCTACCCGCAAAAAATAGGGGGTGAGCCGCACCGCACCGTGCCGGGCGGCGCTGCACGGATTTCATTTTTATTTTTTTATGATTCCGCTTCAATAGGACCACAATTCGATGCCAACTGGAGCCGATTGAGGAAATAAAAGAATAATAGTAAGTATAAAAAAATATCGTGTGACATTGCGTGCGTGAGCATAAGTAAGTGCTGTGGTTAGCATACACGTAGGTACGTAGCTAGAACCCATAAAACTCCGAAGCATATATCCGGTGGTGGAGGCCGACGACGGCGCAAGCCACTAATTGACTCACAAACAACCCATAGAGACCGCAAATACTGAGATATTGGAGCTTCAGTGCCAAACAATGACTCACGTTGTGTCATTATCGAGCTGTATTGTAAATTCCATTTTAAGATTTCCTTCCCTGTATTGATAAAACGTGTTTAAATTTAAATTGTACTCGGAAAACCTAAGCTTAGATGTATTCTGTTTACTACTAATTAGTTGAGCACTTACCTGTTTACACGAGAGCGAGGCGAGACACAAATTAGTTAATTGCTACATGAATACTTAAACTCGAATACATTTATAAGGTACTCGATATAGCGCAAAGGAAATTAATTTAATAAACTTATCATAACTAATTTTTAAACACATCACGTACAGTCAGTGCCAAAAGAGTTAGAGTTAAAATTAAATTGAATTGAAATTAATCATTTTTTACCAGATTTTCGATTTTGGATATTTATGCAATTTATCGTCCACTTTTGACGCTGACGGTACCCAGTCACATGTGTTAGATTCGGTTTTTCTACCGTTATGTTGTTAATCTCATGCAAATTACTTACAACATTTATTAGTTAGCAAATATCTAAATAATTGCGAAATTGCTTTAAACCAAACTAGAGTCGGATTCTAGCGAATTTATTTAAAAAGATGTTCGCGTCAAGTGCGATGCGATGGCAGCCTGTGGCTCGGTGGCGCGGTGTGTCTGCGCGAGGTGTCACTAGGGATCGGCGGTCTTCAGCCGGCAGTAAAAATACGTGCGGGTATTTCCTGTCCCCGCGACAGCCTCGACTGGGGAGACGCGGGGGCGATAAATAACTCAGTTTGCGGCCGGAGGGGGCGAGCGGGCGAGATACGCGCGGGGCGGATGGCGGGGTGTTATTTGTAGGGCTCGCGTGTGAATTATTCGTGGGTTCACGCGCGCTGTTTGCCCGCCGTCTTGTGGAGTGGCGCGCCGACCCTCGTTAATGAAATTTCATATCGTTCCCGCCGCGTTCCGCTCCATTGTTGATGCACATCGCTGATCCATTCAAACTACTGGCTTGTTACACTTCACTGTCACTAATGAGTTCGTCTATGTCTACTTTATTGTTATTTGCCAGTGTGTGGAAAACGTGGTGGCTTAAAAACGACTGGCTGGCTGATAGACTTATTGGATTTTAAAACCCCATAGTTACATTTTCTCTTTACTCTCTTACATAGTAGTCTTTGAGCCTACGAGTGGTTTCTATACTTTGACGGCCTCTATGGTAGTGTATTCGAATGCTACGACAAGGGGTGCGGATTCGATTCCCGCTCAGTGCAAATATTTGCATCCATTCTATATTTGCATTGGTCTAGTCTAGGTGTTGCTATGTATAATCTGGGTTGTGTGCTTGTCTGCCACCTAAGTGGTATTAATAAAAATTTTGAGGGGCCGTTTTTGCCGTATCTACCTATTTTTAATATAAGATCATTGGTCCAAGGTCAATCTGTTGCTATTAAAATCATAAATAGTTTACAGATTACTTAATAACAACTTAAGCTTTAAATAAGTAAGCTAGGTAGCGCGTACGCATATGCCGTCAGGTAATAAATAATAAATCATACACGGTTACTAATTTACATAGCAAAAAATAGTTAGGCTGCGTGCCCACCGACGCGGATCACTGTACATTTCGTGTTCGCATGCTGATAGCTATAAAGATTATGTAGCAATAAGTGTTTTTCATCGGTGTTCGTTGAGGCGATCGTCGGTGTGCGTAATTAGACAACACCCTTATTGCTTGTTGCATTGCTATAGGTACCTACATTGCTTTTTAACAGATATCACAATACATTGTGTATGTGTGTGTGTAGATACAGTCGGCATCAGATCAGTCTAATTCTAAAAATTTGTACATAAAATAATAAACAAAAATTTAGATATGTAAAATATTTACTTAAAACAGTCTGTGTTTACAAAAACTACGAAATATCTAGAAGATATCAAGCCATAGAAGTACTGTGCGTTAGAGAGAACGCTCTACAAAACCGCTCTACAAATACCTACGCATAAAAATCCGTTCAGTTTCAGTAGTTTTTGCGTTCATCGCGAACAGACGGACAAGAATTCCAAAACAAAAAAATCGTTAATTTACTATGACCCAAGCATTTTGTTTAAATCTCTTTAATGTACAAACACAACTTTTATAATTAGTCATATAGATTGCAATACGAACGGTCTGAAACAGGTGTCAAAAATAACGCAATAGATAGCCTTTGGCGTGCAAATATCCGCCAGTTAGGAACTATCCACTTATTTTAGACCGCGTCTATTTGCGGACATTCCTACGTAAATTGGTCAATGTTGACTGTAATGTGAACTGCTAATTTACGCATCGACGTCGGGCTATTAACTTGCCTTATGTGCGTTTTAGTGAGACGTGTAGGTATTGAATATAATATGATATGTTATAGAATTGTATTCTTCGTCATCCGTTAGTCCCGGATGCATCCAAAACCTGCCCTTTGGAACCCGGAGTCCGCTCTTATACCAACTTACTGCCATCTGTCCAAGGTTATACACTATACACTGTACAGCTGATAAAATTCAAATAAATTATCCATATATGACAAGATTTCTGCAGATTTATAGAGATCAAAGCTACTATAGAAGCTAACTAGAAGCAAATGGACCACCGACCGGTTCGAAACGCGGCCCAGAACTGTTTTTTATTTTTTTTCCGTGCGGAAATCCTCATGGATACCCACCCCGCGGCCAGCCGTATGGTGACCATACGTATGGTGACACATGTTACTCGTAGTAGGTACCTAATTGACGAATGGTATCAAATTATAAACGAGTGTGGCGCCGCGACCGTTTTACAAGTTTGATCGAGCACGCGATTATACTCGCGTAATCTGTTACCAGTGTTTTGTGCTATTGCCAAGTACAGTCGTCCTCAGAAGTAGCTTAATACTAACAATTTTAAAATCGATCATTGCATTGAAATCTATACTATTATAAATTTGTGAAGTAGCTGTGTCTGTACATCGGAGATGTTTAAAAAAAAACTTGCGTTAGCTTATATGAACGACTCTGAATTAAAAAATAATTTTTGGCATTCTTGTAGGGTACCTGCCGCACTTTATAACATGTAATGTAGGTATACACCAAACACACTTTATACTGTCGATTAATGGATGTAAAGTTTAAGAGATAAAGGAATACCTTGGAATATATTAAGCAAATACTGAGAGCGACTGTACCTACTTAACAAGGTGTATTAGATGTGTGACCTTCCGATACGGGCCTACCTACCTCGGTGATTGTCTAAAATGTCTGCCTAGAGAGATTGATTGATTCAGATGATTGATTTTGGTATCGGTTATCAGGAAGTCGTGGGTCTATTAGATATTGTCCTTCTCTAAGTGCCACAGGCTATGTCTTTGTCAAGTTTCATTGCTCTCGGTTTAGAGGTTTAGTCATTTACTTTCACAAGTAAGCGTCATAGTTACTGAATCATCTACTACCGTTAGTTTAGACTTATGCTTTTGATAATATAATCATCAGCCTCTTAACGATTTCGCAGTTGCGTCCAAAGTTTGCATTTAATTGGTAGGTACTTATGTCGGATTTCCCGGAAGCTACTGCCGTCAGACCTCCCAACATCGAGAGAAAAACCTGCGCCAGAGCCGAGAGAAGTATTGGTAGATGGTAGACTTGGTAGGGCCCTGCATATCCCCTTTTGATGATAAATTTAACTAAGCATTAAACAGTGGAATTGTCGACCACCAGTCGGTAAATCACTACATACTTACATATAATTATTTACAAATAAACACGTTGAAGTAGGATCAACAAATCAAAGGACAAGATTAAATTATAGTCTCGATCTTTTAGTGAAGGTAAGGGTTTCGGCAAACTATAATTTGCTAAGCTATTTTTAATACTGCTTCACATTCGTAAAAACCGTTGACTTCAACGGACTGACCTTCTGACAGACAAAGGTAAAAACAAATTATCATTTCACTCTTCAAAATTACAATCTTGCACCCAACAACGTTAATAAATAGCTGAGTAGCAGCCACGCTCATGGCGATGCACCTGTTACTAACAGGCTGTTATGCCCTCATTGTAACAATATTTTGTATTATGACTACTAAGTTATTGTGTAACTACACTACACTTAGTCATATGTCGTGAATGAGCTTTTTTTAACCAGTCTCTGCCTTCATGTCTGAGTTTTTACTGTTTACGAGTATGAAATCGTTCGTTTTCGTTTCTTAATATATTGAGATTATTTATACAAGATGCTTTAATAAGTAAGTTGTATAAAATTCCCATTTACTTACCCAAATGCCATTGATATAGGAACTTACTTAAGTTATTTACGCTCGCCTACGATCAACGGCTTCAAGACTAGACTCATTCTAGTATTGCAGCCGTTAAGCCTTTCTGATAAAAATGAATATTTATGTATGTTGTATGAATATATGTATGAAATTTAATGTAAAATTTATGAAAGAAATTCTTTTGTTTCCATATAAAAATAGAGTTCGTATTTTTTTCTGTAAACTTTACAAACAGCCAAACGGTAGTCCATGCATACAAATATTCGCACTTTTATTACTAGGCCTCAAGGTATTAAACCGAGTAGGTACACGTAATAAATAAAGTGCGAAAGTAGCACTGACAATCATTTTGTTAAACTTGTTTGTCTCTTTAACGATCCTAAACCTCTGATCGATCGTAATGGAACTTGATTAACGAGATAGTCAGGCATTCGGAGAAGGAGATAGGTTCTAAGAAACCACGTCCACGTGGACAAAGGTGCAGCTATTAAGTGTAGTACCTGGTAATAGCCTTAAAAATCCACTGCCTGTCCATGATGGGCTAAATGATTGATTAATTTCGAGTAATCATAAATTTGTAAATGGAAAATACATACTTAAATTGATTTATAATAAATGACAATTGAATTCTCACATTATTGTTAATTGATTGATTGAATAATAATAATATTCATGAGTATAAGTTTATGATACAGCGGCTGCGCTATCTAGATGTAAAGTAATAAGTAGTTAGTGGTATATACTCCATAGACTTAGTCTTAACTTAAAAAATTGCTAAAACTAAGTTAGTGACTTTCAAAGTAAATAAAAAAACCATTCGCCTAAAAAGTTGACAATTAAAATACATTGTAGACATAGACACATTATAAGCATTGTAATGTGTACTTAAGTTCATAATTATGTTTATATATGTGTGTGTGGGTACATAACCACACGGCCCATTGTGTGCTGTGTGTACATAGTCGCTATAGAGAAGATGGTGTGTGAAAGTGTTGCGTCACAATGTGCCTTATTGACACAGTTGTGTTGTCTATTGTCATACCGCTCTGTCATACATAATATCCAAGTATAACAAGCAGTTCTAGTTGCTGTACTTTTCATTATTGTGGGACTTGGGTATGTATGGCCCACCAAGATTTTTGAGGTCAAAGCCTGAAGGATTTGGTGCCGTGCCCAAAGGGTAAAAACGGGACCATAATTATTTTACTAAGATAACACTGTCCATCTGTTTGTCTGTCGCCAGGCTGTATCTCATGAATTGTCTTAGAGGTCCAAGCCGGAAGGATTTGGTGCAGTGCCCAAAGGGTAAAACTGGTACCCTCTTACTAAGACAGCACTGTCCGTCACCAAGCTGCATCCCATGAATCATTAAATACCACATGTAGATATATACTCCTCGTACCTATACCACGATCACGTTAATTCGCGTTAACATCAAGTAAGTATAGGTAGTATAATGAGGGCGAAGTTTTAGGAAGTTTTATTGATGAAAACATTGAGGAAAATTCATCACGAGTTCCCCAATAATAAAACAACATTGCGTAAAGATATCGGTGTAAGTAATTGTTACATTAATACAACTTTAAAAACTGCCTTGTATGAAGAAAATAAATCATAAAAGCGTCATCTATGCAAATAAATGAAGTGAGTTTATTTATTTTAAAACAGTATTTAATTGAATGTATGTTTTAGCAATATTGACATCGATGAATGTATAACTATATGAAAATACATACGGTCTATCTGTCAGTCTATGTAACCTACGAAGTGACTGGACCAATTTTGACAAGCTTTTAACTGCAGTTTATGTAAGTTACTTTTATTTAAAAAAAATAGGGTTTCGTGCAAAAAAAAACTAGATCCGACTCCACGAAGATCAAGTCACTGGTACAGCTATCTACACTAATATTATTAAGATTGATTGTTATTTTTGTTTGTTTGTTTGTTTGCATTGAATAGGCTCCGAAACTACTTGTTAAAGTATAAAGATAATATTAGTCAAACTGTATGTTAATCGTATTTAAGCATCATACCGTTCTATAATATCGTGTCTGTTTCGATAGCGCGCTACAATGAGAATATCCTGTAAACATGTATTGCCTATTAATGGACTACTTTAAATGGAGCGTGGCTCGTTCAGCTGACCTCAACTGAGTTGGGAATAGTTTAGCAGGATGATGATGAAAGTAACAAAAAAATTTGCAAAAAACATCATTATAAACGAGCTCTTTTTAAATTGTAGTCCGTACAACAGGCACAGTTCTGAAGATTCATGGAATATATACAGTTCTATCCGATCCAAATGTACAGTTTTGTAAATATATTTAATGTAAATGCCTTTGTACCTAAAAATAGATTTAGTAGGTATAAGTATGGATATTTAGGTAGGACATTAAAGCCGATTATTGCCGAAAATGACAAGATTACGTATGACGCACTGTGCCATAATGAGTTGTTTATTTTTAAGTAATCAGTAGCAAGAATGCTTCTTATAATCCATGTTAAAGATAAATGATAACAGTCACATGCTTAACTTGTTAATTGATTATAAGTATAGAGGCGAGTTTTATCCGTATCTGAAAGGAAGTCCTAAAGTATTAATTGAATACCTACACAATAAAAACACCATAAATATTAAAAAAAATATAAGTAGATTCTTATCTCCAGCATAAAATTAAAGCGAATTAGTCAGGTTTATTATAATACTTAAGTAGATATATAGCGTCAAAGATATTACGTACAAAATCGTTCCTAGAAATATTATCTGCTCAAGGAACCTTTACCTGAGTCAAAATTAATAGAAAGAATGTCACAAACAATAGAGTAAAATAGTCGATGTTTCTCAGAAACGTTGCTGAATGTCGAATTTTGAAGTTCTCGGACGAACAGTGGGTCAGATGTTCATCCAAATGGTTTAGTGTTTTACGAACATTGGTGCTTTTGAATTTAAACAAAAGGAAAAGGTTCGACTGTCTTATATTTTCGATTTGTTAAACAACATTATAGAAAAGTTGTTATCCTCTGTTACTTACTTCGTTTCGTATTCAGCTATTTTGGTTTTAACCTATCGAGTAGTAAAAAAAGGTTATTTTAAACAGAGGCAGACAAGGAGACGCTAAGTTTTATCAGCAGGACGGTACAGTCAGCGGTAAAAGTAGATGATGATTGCACAGATTACAAACTTAAAAATGTAAATGAAAATGTTTCATTAAATAGGTAAATATTTTTTTTACCCAAAAACTCATTTTTAAAATCTGTAAATGATCATCTAGGTACTTTTGACGCTAACTACAAAGTGTTTTTGGTGTATGCATGTACTTACATCTTTTTGCATGATAGGTTATAGGTACATGACAAATGTATTTATTCACCTGTAGAATGTTTGAAATTCACCCAGTAGGTACTTAGGTACCTACCAAGAGTACAAGGAAATTTCTAATGTTCTTGGTACCTACGTACACTGCCAACGTGAACGGATTGACAAGCATTCAACTGAGAAGAATGAATAAGTATAACAAATAGAAATTTTGAGTTTATTAGTAGAAGGTGATTCACACGAACTAGAATCGTTAACTGTATATTATTGGCAACTTCAAATACTATTATTTATTTAATAGTAAATTAAACCTACTTCCTCCCTTTTTTATAGTGCGGCAATACGCACGGATACCACCCCTGAGAGCCATCGAGGGTGGACCTGTTACACCAACCCTAAAAAACTGGGACAAGGTTATGTTGGAATCGAACACAGAATACAGACGCGGGGGTTGTAAGGTGGCCCATAAGGGGTTTCCCTCTCATCCCGATTAACCCTGGGCCATGTACGGTTTCTAGATGGTCCCCTCAGTCCAGACACTCCCTCGGACTCTCTTAGTAGCTACTTAATTCTCTGAAGATCCTACTCAAAGATTGCTTGCTTGCTTAACACCTTTCACTTTATACAGTGCTGTTATTTTTTTAGTTCATGTGATAAAGTATCTAGTTACCATAGACTACTTACAATGAATTTGCAGTAATCGATTCACGCGCAAATAATTATAATACCTGTGCGAACTGCGAATCGACCGCAAAAAGAGTAGGTAGTTATAAATTAGTTAAATGTGGGAACCGTGACATTCGGTGCGACATAATTCGTACAATTATCCTAGCCTAGCCCCTTTTGATTGGCTTGAATTGCAGTAGCTTGAAACATGCGTTTAAATTACTTAATTTGATTACTAATTGTAAAGGTTCCTTTGACAGTATCATTGATTATAAGTAGCATGAAAATTATTATCGGCAACCTTTTTTTAATCGTGCGGAATTCCCCACGGATACTACCCCCGTCGGCCATTGGGGGTGGTTATGTGGCGAACTAGGTACCCATCTATTAAATTTTTTAATGGAAGTACTTAATGCAACCTACATTAACGTGTGCACTAAGCCCTTGTACACGCACACTGAGTAGTCAGTGCTTCTGAGAAGGCAATCCAGGTAGCAGTAGCAGCATTCTAGGAAAACATAATTTGAGAGTAGAAACGCCATCGATACGCTAGAAGAAAAGTATTTCATAAATTTTGCATGCTTATCCTCCGAGCCGTTTCCTGACTTAGGAACTAAGCGGCCGAACTTCGTTTTTTTCCGTAAAGCGACTGCCATCTGACCTCCATTACACATGGGCGATAACAAAATTCCGTAGTTAGACTAATTATCGGTCTTCTTAGGGCTCCAACTACTTACTCGTAACGACTGCCATATATATTTTTGTATGGCAACCGAGATCGACCCTTTGCTCCAAAACACAGAGGGTATCTAGGTCGTTTTCGTCCATCCATTGAAGTTCATTTGCCAGTCACCTGTCAGTTTTTGAGCGTGATTGAGTAACAAATATACAAACATCTTCACAAACCTTTCACATTTTTATTTAGGATTTGCTTTAATGGGAGCGACTACCATCAAATCCCTCGAGAGGAACGTCGTGGGTAAATTAACAGGTGTACCGTACCGACTAGCAGGTGAAGTTGGCTTGGGCCCTGAACATAGGGTCCTATACACCCAGCCACGTACTTGTGTAATAGGTACTAATTAAACTGTGTACACAGTGCATATTAATTCGTTTTGTAGCGGAAGTTCCTGTTATTACTATCGGCAACATAGCAACATATCTCATAATTCACAATCGAACCACGACGGTTTTTCCTGTTAATTAATAATAGCTAATTAACGAATATAACACCGCTTTATCATTGCTTAGTGCTTGTACCTATGTCGGTAATTAGTAATTCATATAATTAACTAGCTGTTGCCCGCAGTTACGACTGCATTGCACTTATTTAAAAGTAACTGTAGGTAGCATATTTGCTGAATTTCATCATGTCTTGTTGTTGCAAATTTCCGAAGAGACAAATGACACGCGGTCAATTACAGTATTCTGGCCGACATTCCACTCAATTAAGTTGTTTGTTTTTAGTGCCGCTCATTGTATCTTGTGCGTGTATCTTTAATTTCTATTAAAAGTTTATATTAGCAGTTATAAAAGTGCTTTTTATAATTAAAAAGGCCCACCACCGGGACGCTGCCCATTCGAACTGAACGGAGGCCCTGTTTTTGCCATCGACTTAAGCTTATGCCTACTATATAGTAGGTAGATTAATTTACAGTATTATGTATATAAAAACTTATGAATATGCTATTTGAGATTGACTCTGCAGAGTTTTTATGTAAAGTAATTAAACGAAACGGCGCGATAGACGTAGGTACAATTACTTAAGCATCGAACTTGTAATTCGCGTAAAATTATATCGATCTACTAGCCTATTACCGTGGCTTCGCCCGCGTGGACGTCGGACAAACAGACAGGAATGCCAAAACATATATTTTTGTGTTCATACCTAACATAACCTAGTATTTTTTCAAATACTTATCTTCAGTGTACAGACACAGGTTATTCACAATTTTATAACGGTATATCTGGACAACTCGACGCATCCGGACTAAAGTAGTCAACTAATAACACGTGTAATGTAACAGATGTCAGGCGCGTAAACAACTGCGCTGTTGTTTTTTATTTTGTATACTTACTTATATATTCCATTGGTGACAAAATTCATTGTAGGGACGTGCTTTTTTATCTTTTACATCCAGGGAATAACCTAGATGAATGGGTGAACATAACTAAGTGAACCGTCTTCGATGCAAACAGGGCCTCGATTCTGCTAAAGGCAAACCACTGCCATGCCATTGACACTCCAAAAAATGCTTTTTAATTGTAGACTTTAGCGACACAGTTAAAATCTAAAATCAAATTAAAAGAATTCATTAATCTTTTTCATTCGCTCTACAAAATACCTATATCATTTAATTTTAGACTTTAATGTGATAACAATAAAGTTTACAATTAAATGGTGTTTTGTAGAGTGTCAGTGGTATGACAGTGGTTTGCCTTTAGCAGAATCAAGGCCCAGGTCCCCACATTTACCTATATTCGTCACGTGTGTAGACTGAACCGAGCACCTAAGTACACCACAAAATCTATACTAATATCATGAAGCTAAATAGACGCCGACGCCGACGCGATGCTGAGGCTGCTGGACGAAATTTAGCACAGAGATTTTATTATCTGAATAGATAAATCAATCTAAGTAGGGCAGAAGACGAAAATTCTATCAAAATAGGGACCACCACTCTAGGGACAGCATCTAGAATGTGGCGACTACTCTTTGGACTTCGCCTTAGCTTACCATCACGCGGGGAACAGTTATTTGACGGACCAAATTAAAAATAAAAAGAACGTGGAAATTACACAGCAACTCGGTGCATCCGGACTAAAGTAGTGAACTAATAACACATGTAACAGATGTTAGGCGCGTAAACAAATGCGCTGTTGTTACTATTATGCGCCATTCGACACGTGTGCGCACTGTACAGAGCACCTACACACTCGCCCAACCGAATTAAGTACTCTATACATTTATCTTTGCGTATTTTCATGCTGACTGCTGTCTGACCTACTGACCCCGAGAGGAAAGTCAGATTCTCGTCCGTTAATAAGCAGGTGTGACGGTTTGAGGTCAAGTTGGCATGGCCCCAAGGCCGGATTTAGGGAAGGGTTTCCAAGGCCACAGCCCACAACCCTGGGGCCTCCATATTTTAAATATAAATAGAGCTTTGGTTGGTTGGTTTTTCAATAAATTATGAATTCCATTCCAAAATTAATATAAAATTGTTTATTACATTTGGCAAATTACCTATTGGGGCCTCTTCTCCACTGTTGCCCAACTAAACAACTAAATTCGAACCTGCTTGGCGCTAAGGGTTTTGATGGGCACCATACCTACATTCTAATGTCAAAGTTGAACGAAATCTTTTCTCTATACAATATATCTTACTTAGTTCCACTGTGCTAATAGCTACGCTTATTCAAATAAATTATTTCAAGTAGGTACCTATAAGAAACTTCTCAATTAAGAATTAAAACAGCATACAAATAACAAACAGCTAGGTACCTATATGTCCCTAGATAAAGTATTCAAAAGCAAAAAAACTTTAAGACTAAGTACATAATATTCTAAGCACGTATTTTGTTCTTAATGTGTCGGTAGCCAAGTACTTATTTATAGCTGGCTAATGAGGTTTTTTTTTCGGGTAATTAAACAAGAAGTATTCAAAACGCCATTATATCTATCGAATGGTATGTTGTGTTATTTACAGATAAGCTCTTATTACCCGTAACTGATACACATTTATGACAGTATTACCTACATACCCAATATGTGTTTTCATTCGCTTGGAACAAATAGATACCAGTGTTACCAACACTATCTTTGCAGTTCTACCAACTTTTAATGCCCAAATCTACTAATTTAAGTCGTATACTTATTTATTTATTACATAGGTAGGTACTTTGCGCCATATACTGGTAAACATTCCTCCTAACTCCTCGAACCAAGTTTAATCGCTTGTGTAACGAGTACGTTCGCGTTTGTAGTGTAATGACCAGGTTTCGAACCCGGAACCTTTCAATCGTAAAGCCGACTCCTTAACCACTAAGCTACTGACGCTTTTTTTCGTATTTAAAATATTAACGACAAACTAAATACTTCTGGGTTAAACAAACCTCTAGTAAACTGGTGCCACCTGCCATTCCCGGTTATATCCGAGTCTTTCAGTTTCAGCTCAAAGCAAGGCATACTCTTTCACCTCCCTTCGGTGTGGCTTACCTACCTATACCTACGGCTTTTATGGGAGCGTGTTCCCCCCCACCCCCCCCTTCATCTCCCAAGCCCTTATAGGCTACGCAAGGCCTCTTCCAAGTGTACTACCTTCTTACAGGTAAGTTTGGCTTGAACCCCAAAGATGTTGAAAGGATTCCAAAATTACACCCCAACACGTTTATGTCTAATCTACCAAATTAATTATTAATAGGTATATTATTCTATTTGTTTGATTGTTTATACGAAATCGGTTTTTAAAATAGGTACCTAGTCTTTTTTGTATCTACCTACGTTAAGTATTATTCTTTATACCTAACAGTGTTAAATATCATAAAGTGTTTGAGAGCGCCAGGTCAACAGACGAAGTATAAAATATCCGAGAGGGGAGTAATTTAAGAAGTTGGACCAACTTTTAGTGGGCGGGTGATTTAATAGAAACAACAAAGCGGATTTTACTTAGTCGTTGCATTGAGATAACTCGGTAGGTATATATTATACGTATACCTACCTGTTTATCTGTCGTTATTGAAATGTAAGTACCTAATAATAATAATCTAGGACACAATTGTGGTGTCTAGAGTGTGTACCCAAAGCATAACTAGTGTTATGGGTTCTAGAATGTGAATAAAGATAGGTATTTATACATACACTTTATTTTAAATATGTAAGTAGGTACTAGGTACCGAAGTACAAAGAAGAAATACCAATATTCGTGAATAGATGCAAATATTTACACTGAGCAGAAATTGAACCCGCGACCTTTGGCGTAGCAATCGAATGGTGTAGATATCGCTACGTCACACAGGTTGTGTTCTGTATAATATATTTAAATAATAACAGAGAAGCAGCGATGTTCTTTCAGATCGAGTATAGTCGACGCGCCCGGCTCCGCTCGCGTACCGTAGCGAGTGGGTCAGTGCTGTGTCGCAGCTGTAATCATTCTAATTCAATTTGCGCGGACGTCTGCTCGCCGCCCGCGCCCGACCGCTTTGTTTACATTACACCGAGCAGCGGCCGACAGCCTGCCACTCCGCACCGCCTCGATTAAGGGCAAATCAATAAGGCAGCCGATAGCGAGCAAGTTTAATAGAGTGAGCGAGTCGAGTCGAGCGCCCTCATTACCCCCGCAATTAGCGCACGCCGCGCTCCCGACGACGACGCACCCCGCGCGAAAAACGAATAAAAAGAGCTGCCCTCAAAATGGCCGCCGCCTCCCCCCGCCCCGCGCCGAACGCCCGCCGACCCCCGCGCCGCTTCGTGATTGCATCCCCGCAGCTCTTATAAATATGGCCGTATTCCTCCCGCCTTTACTGATTGCCCGTATACCCCCCGGCCTCCCCCCGCGACCGCGCCGCCGGCGTCTGAATAGATAAACGAGTCCACGTGGACTGTCGCTCTTATAAAAATCGACTCCACCAATAGCGAGCGCAGCGAACGACTCTTAAACCAACCGCGGCGGCGAAACGCGTGTAACCCCGCCTTTAATAAGCGATGCGAGCGTTTAAACCAATGAGAGTGACGGATTGGGCTCGTCGTGCTCACCGTCGACGAAGCGGTCCACGTGGACTCGCACACATCGACGCGCGTATAATGCCTCGAGTGGAAATAGCTATGACGGCGAAATGTGCGACAGCGAAAAAATAAAATGCGGTCGGTCGGTGCGGCGAGCGAGCGAGCGAGTGGGTGTAAACAGGGGATATTTCGGTGCGGCTCGTTCATTATTATTGAATGCGCGGCGCTAATGGCGAGACGGTGCCGGCCGCGGCGCACAGCTTCCTGCCCCAGACGTCCAACTAACGACAACTATCTTCATCGATAAGATGACCAATGCGAGTGAGCGACTGACTGCGCATCCGTGACTCTAATGGAGCATACAAATGACCAGTGTTTAGAGAAATTCCACCGCTTGCTCTATTTTCAGCTGAGAGAATAGGTACCTATACGGTAGCGTAATACTTAGTTGAAGCATTAAAGCATTTGTCTTGCAATATCGAGATTTTAGGTGCCAATCTCGACGAGTTTACGATGAGAAATGATTCCTTGCTAATATTAACGTAAACACGCGTTAAATGCACCCGTTAAGTACCTACCTATTTGTTTCTTCGAACTTGTAACATTTAGTTATAATTGTGTCATTATCGTATTACTGAATACCTACCTATAGGTTTTTAGTTTTAAATAAGTAAATAAACTTACCTAGACACCAAGAACATTAATCAATATAAGTACCTGCTGTAATGGTCATTGTATAAAGATTCCAGTGTAGTAGGTACCTACCTAATTTGTATTCAACAAAAAGGTCCGGCCAGGCGAGGCGATGTCAGGCGACATAAGTCTCACAACAAGTCGGCTGTAGGTTGCGGGCACATCGGCGCGGTCGCGAGGCGCGGCCGACCTCCATCCGATAAGGCAAGCTTGTCCGGTAGCCGGGAGCGAAACAAGCGCGAGAAAAAAATAATTACATCGTACATTGTAGGTATTGGCCTACGCCACGGTTAGGGTAAACGACACTGTTATTGGCACTTGAATTATTAATTAGTAGCGTACGTACAGCGGATACCTAACTCACTTGCTCTTATTAAAAGCTCAAAACAGCATAAATTATTCTCGCTAAATGGCAGTAACAGCGAGTAATACAAAACGTGGCCCCTGCCGTCCGCTGCCGCCTCGGCGCCGGGACATAACCGGAAGCAGCACCGCCTCCTCCAAAGAAAATAAGTAAGTAGGTATGGCGTTTTACTTCCGTTTTCGATTATAGGCTGCACCATGTGTAGGTAAACCTAGGGTATTAAGCTTTTTACTGAGGTTAGGGTTATCACATACTTACCTAGTATAAAGTTGAATCAAAATAAGATACCTAACAAGTTAGTCAATAGTCATGACCAGAGCCACATAGAGAAAAGACCTGGTTTTTATACCACTTACCGGTGGCAGACAAGCACAAGGCCCACCTGATGGGAAGTAGTCACTGTACACTGTACAGTATACCTACAACACCAGGGTTGTCACACTTGCGCTGCCGACCCCGGTTCCAACAAAAAAAATCCGTACCTAAAAGATAAAAACGGGACCCTATAAAACTCCGCTGTCTGTCTGTCTGTCTGTTATCACCGGGCTGTATCTCATGAACCGTGATAACTAGACAGTTCAAATTTTCTAAGAAGTTTTATTTCTGTAGCCGTAAAGTAAATAGATATTTATGGGGACTCCCATAATAACCAAAGTGATTTTTTGCCGTTTTAATAACGGCAACAGGTAGATGCTTGTAATTTCACAAAATGTTAAGTTAAAAAAAAAAACATTATTTGGTTACCGTACAAAAAACGCGTTTTTTTGCTGTTCTGTAATATAGGTAATGGTAACTCTTTGTACGCGAGTCCGACTCGCACTTGACATTTTTTGTTTTTCTAGTGTTGATTTATTTGCTGCAAATAATAAAGATTTATTTTACTTTATATTAAGAGGTCAAAAAATTGTGACAATTCCCGGGTCAGCCCTATATCTTGATGCCTGACAGATACAAAAAAAGTGAGGACGTATCCTGACGTTGGTACTTAATTAGGGTTACCATCCGTCCGGATTAATCCGGACATGTCCGGACTTTTAGGCACTTGTCCGGACTTTGTCCGGCTTTTTAATTTGTCCGGACTTTTTAAATTAGATGGTTTATCATCTTCTAAAACTGTAGAAAGGTCAATTCTGTACATTAAATATAAATGTACAAAATAACTATTGGGGGATGATTGGTGATCGATACAATACTAATGCAAAAAATAAAATCTGTAAGCTGTTTGTCTTTCTGTCTGTCTGTATGTGCACGCATGAATCAGAAACTACTGGAGGGATTTTGGTCAAACTTGGTTATCATAGTGTTCATACTTCTGGGCCTATAATATATTATATTACCCAGAAGTATGAACACTGTAACTACTTTGTATACAAACTTATACTCGTGACTTCGGCCGTATTAGTTTTTAGGCCGTTTTTGGCCATATCTCTGGTTCTACTTAACCAATTACGGCAATTACAACCAAACATACTGTAAATTTTGAGTCTAAGCAAGACCTTTCTATTAAAAAACCGCATCAAAATCCGTTCGGTAGTTTTCGGTCGTCGCGAGAAACGATGGACGAAAAAACAACTCTTAGAATCGCGATATCTCAGGAATGGTAACTCTTAGGAAAAAACCATGAGACTATTTTTGTAGATAATTTTAAGATCTACAACTTTGGTCTGATGTTTTTTTAATAAAATTTCCGTTTTGCACAAAAATTTAAAAAACCTTAAGTTTTGACTTACCTATTACCCCGAATAATTTTTGTAGCACACAGGATCGATGAGGATTTGTAAAATATTATTTGTAATGGCAAATCCCAGCTTTCCACCAAAAAATTTGGCTGTGGGAATTGATGTTATTTTTATCGTTTCAATTTAAACCCTGCACCTGGCATCCTACCCCCCCCCCCCCCCCGTGCAACTTGCAAAGAGGTGTCCGGACTTTTATCGAAATGTCCGGCTTTTTGTCAGGACTTATCAAATTCTTAAATGGTAACCCTATACTTAATCACATCCCAGGTTAAGTGTATGTACGGTATGTACCTAACGGGGATTTTAGGGCTGAGATTGGCTTGGATGGACCCCAAAAATCTTGTTCCAAGAAACATCCAGTTAATAGCAGATTCTCTCCTTTCCTATATAGAACTACACCTGCCAGGCTGAGGTATCATCCTCACACAGTGCAAACAATTCCATCAAGAACCAAGCGATTCAGTGCCTCTTTTCTTTGCCGCACCATAAACCACCACTGTAGCACTATCGGTGTATGTAGTGGTGACCCCTGATCCTGATACTTTGCCTTTAGCTTTACATCAGGCGAGGTGAAGCCATGTTGACGTGATATAAAAAATATTGTTCAGTCTATAAATAGGATATTCAAATTAATGTTACACTATTATCACTTGTCACGTTAAATAGGTACCTACCTAATACCTGCTGACATCTGCAAACCTAATACCTACTTACTTATCTTATTATTTTGTACCTGGTAAAGTTTCGTAAATCTAATGAAAATACTTACAAATATTTAACATCGGCCGGTAAGTAAATAAGTGGATATCTACTAGATAACTAGATAATAATATCTAACTATTTACCGAAGCAATGGTTTGTTTACATACCTACAAATAGATACGTGGGTAAGTAGACTAAGTAGGTATCTATGTATGTAACGAGTAATAGGTAAGTACCTAATTATTACGTCAAATTATATATAGACAGAAAGTACTAGCTGTTGCCCGCGGCTTTGTCTGCGTGGAATTCTGATCCCATTCCCGCTCCGGAAACTGTATCAGGGATAAAAAGTAGCCTATGGGTTATTCCAGCCTTTATTCTATCCTTTTCAAATTTCAGCCAGATCCGTTCAGCCACTTGAGCGTGATTGAGTAACAAACATCCAAACATTCTTTTTCACATCTTTCGCAACTTTCCTTCTTGTACTTGCACAAAATTTTCACCAACTTTTACATTCATAATATTATAGGATTTCAAAATGTATCAAATATTCCATACGTTTACAATAATAGAGGATCCTTTCAAGTTATACGTAGATAAAATACAAGAACGCGGTTTTGGAATATCTCATTCCCCTGGGCAGTAGGGGAATGTGATATTTCGAAACCCTTTTCACCGATTACTTATCTTACATAAAAAGAAAGTTGGACACCAAAAATCGCACGGGACTACATTGTGTCTTGTGTTGCATGCAAGGCACAGACTACATAGGTAACTATTGCCCATGAAATCATCATCATGATGTTCCTAGTTACATCTGAGGCATTGGGAGCATGGGAACTGCTCACTCCTTTTTGATTTGGCTTTGGTATGTCGATGGTCCCTACGTACATAGGTACAGGCATATCAAAAAATTTATTTTTTGAATTAAATTTTTGGCGTTAGGTTTTTGCTTGAATAAATAAAAAAATAATCTAGAGCGTGTCGCAGTGGTTGCGGGTTCAAGTCCTATTCTAGATTTTTACTTTTGTAGATCTAAATAATTTAAAACAATGAAAAAATTCATTGGAATATGTACCTAGGTAATGTATGTGCAATGGAAAATCTTAAGCTAATAAAAATAAACGTAGTACCTATAAAAAAAAACATGCCATTTTCGTCATGTCCGTATGGAACTCAGGTGTGTAAGATAAGCTTCGTCACTGAAGACCTTGCCCACCTCACCCGGGAATCTTGACATACTTTTTGTTAAATATCTTTTATAGTAGGTATACATATAGAAGTCATTGTTCAACTAAAATTAAAATTTAACTGTCCATTCCAATGTGCAACGTTCTATATGATAATTTATTAAAATATGACCTTTGTTTAGTAACACAGAGCACCAAGAGGTGAAACTGTTTACCCTTTAATATAGTCTAGCCAGGAAACAACGTGACAATTAAACTTTTGTGTAATGGCGATCTACTTACTACCTATAAATAATTCAATATTATTTCGAAACGCAAAGACTCAAATAGGAAACAAAAAGGTTTACGACGCAGGTTTTCCTTTCATGGCTAGGGGTTAGGAGTTCAAACTTCAGTCGCCCTTATAAATACTTATCTGAAAGCTGTAAACTAAATCAGAAAGAGAAGAAGGAGTAAGGGGATCCCCGACTCCGATTTAGTAGCCTAGAATGTACCTAATTGGGAACAATGCAAGGACAAATCATAGGAGTCATGAAAAAATAACAGTTTGTATCTAATGACCTCCAAGTCCATAACTCAATTCTCAATTTTCTGCAAGTCTTTATTTTCCATTGGCCATTCAGAAGTGACCAGGATCCTGCAATTAAGACAAAATCAATACGTATCTAAACCAAATTCAATATTATTAAACGTGAATTTTTTATCGACAATAGAACCAAATACCTACATAGTGATTAATTTTCAGCCCATCCCTTCAAAGGTGTATAGGCTCGAGAAGATACATAATATAAAACAATGGTAAAGATATCAAACAAATTGGTAAGTTCCAACGCAGACATTAAAAGAGAATCTTGGCTCGACGAATGAAAATCCACTCTAATAACACAGTAGATTCGTTTAGTTCAGGCTTTATTGCTTCGCCTATTACCTGTTAATTAGTAGCAAAAGCATAGCAATCTACGACTCGCTTTGATAGCTCTCCATTGATATGATCGCGCGATGTAATTAAATAGCATCTCGATTCTCGATTGAATGCCAATGGACCTCTCTAATTATACCGAGAATAGGCGTAGTGAGCTCGTAGAAACAGTTCTTACTGGGAATTCGCATGATACTTTTATTATGTCTTATGTTACGTTGCAGGCGTATTGACACGTATTTAGGTGATGTAGCCGTGTGGGTCTGATGTCTGTGTTGTACAGTTTTATATATATTTTAAAGTACTCAGCAGTAGGGGCTTTAAAAGTATGGCAGCTTGAAGAAATACTTTTAAATGCTGCTTTTCAATCCCATTTAAAAGATGCTATTCCCATCATCCTCAGCTCAACAACTCTCGTGTGCTACCTCGCTGGGATTTAGGATCCTAGTGGTTTCACTGAGGTTAAGCGAAGCGGGATTAATATGACAATAGTCTACCAGAGACCATAGGTCGAAGCAACTTAATCGAAACATCATGTCAACAGAACAAAAAGATTTTAATGTTTCCCTAAAAAACTTATAGGGATCATCGTCGTCTTGAAGCTTCCGACAAATACCTGATGTTAAATACAATAATTATTAACGTTTGTTAGAATAAATATACCTACTTATAAGCTGTAAGTACAAATAGGTCCAGTTACATCGTCGAACCTACTGGCTCTGCTCTTAACATATTCCACATTCGCCACTCGGGTCAATCATCTCGCTGTCAGGCACGCAGATTCTCGCAGTCGCCATGTAACAATGATATTTGCGTTCATTGTTGGCAAGTGACGGTTTTACGAGTCTCCGTTATTATGCAGACGGACACTGATTTTAATTCGTACAGATGGCTGCGTTTGGCACTAATATCTGTTGCGTAATCATCGCATCATGGGAATCTAAACAGTAAGTATTATGACTTGTCATATTTGGCCTGTCATTCATTTTAAGTATACCTACTAACCGGTCTATATTAGTGTGATCTATCAGAAAATAAAACAAGATCTACAAAAATAACAATATTAATAAAATAGGAACATAAAGTTTTCTTTAACTTCAAAATTAAGGGTTAACAGCGTTAGTTACAAAAATATTTAATAATTATTTGGTTTGGGTAACTTTTCAGGAGAGACTGCCGTCTGACCTCCCAAACACCAAAGAAAAGTCTACGCTAGAGTCCTGTCCCTTTATTAGTACCTAATAGGTCTATTGACTTGCAGGCGAAATTAGCGTCATTAGTTTTGGACCCGGAAGATTATAGTCCGTTCATTCACCCCAATTTGTGAAAATAGCTTTTACAGAATAAATATTCATGCCTACTCAAAGCAAAAATACCACCAACAACGACGACGTCATAATAACAGTATACTGCATTTAGTTCCGTTTACTCCCTTCCATTCCATTTCTACTCTGCAGCCAACAGCGCGGAAATAATTCCTTATGTGTCTAACTAAATTAAGAAAATTAATTTTAATTTGTGAGTTCTTTTTTCAAACCACATACCTACTTTCAAATTTCAGAACGTGATCTAGGTAGGTAGCTACTGCTGATGTGAAAGGTTCGTTCCGTAATCGATGTTTTATCAGATTAGTTTTTCTTATAATACTTATAAAAAGGCGCCAAGCTACCGCAACTCGCGAACGGCTTAATACCTACCTATTTTTTTTGCTTTTGTTAGGTGCTATTTTACTCAGTTTCTTTTTAAATTCAAATGTGGGTAATTTGTTTTTTAATGACCTGTGTGGTTTGTTAATTGTATAATTAACATTTATTAACATAACTAATTGCGCGCCAAAATATATTATTTTAATATTGTTTTTACTAAAAAGATACTAATTTGACAAAAAAAAATCAACCAACGACTTGATTGAGGACTGACCAGGACCTCCGATCCGATAGTTCTATGTCAGCTTAGCAAATTGTACGAAAATGTGGAAAAAATGTCAATGCAAGTTATAGTTGCTATATTCATGCAGAATGCATTACGCAATTATTTTACAGCTCAGACTAAAGAACCAGATGTCAAAATTCGTTAACTCATTAGTAATCTGGGTAGGTACTTACTAGATCTTTGCGTCCCGTACGCGCCTTACCGTCGAACCGGGATACAATTTTATTTTAGTTCTAAGCAACTTGTCTACTTAGTAGGTAGGTAGTGTAGCACCTATCCGTCTATTAGGTAAATATCTGTACCTACATAAAAGTCAGTTTTGACTTGGGTTTATCTTTAAAATACAAATTATAAAGATAAATATTATCTCTTTGCGAAAATAACCATTACCATAGTCGAACGAAACTCTTTTCACGAGCAGGCTATAAGAAATTTTTAGGTAGGTAGGTATATTCAAATTTTAAGATAACTTATTAACATATTTATTTATACGTTTTTAGTATAGGTACAAACTATGTTAAATTATACATTCATCTTACCTACCTAATGTTTTAAATAGATTTTAATTTAATAATTTAGAGTACCTAAGTATTTGGACCTTCCTATTTATGTTTAATTCATACAAGTAGAGTATTTTTAAGTTTTATCTTATTATACGACATAATTACTTTACGTTTTGTATTACGTAATACGTACTTGCTTACATAAGATTATTTTATAAGAATTTTATTTTGAACCAAAGAAAAAAAAGATATGTATGGGTAAGTAGGTTTCATATTTCTTCAGTAGATTATTTTTTGTTCCATTTTACTGTGCAATCTAACAATTAAAAATCTGAAAAATTTTATTCTTAATTTTATAATTCCTGCAGGTAATTAATTACTTAATTACTTACCTAATTTTATTATTGTTAAGTATAAATTAGTCAAATTACCTCTTAACCCCAACGAAACTAAGTCATACGAGTAAGTACCTACCTATATGCATTATTTGCTCTGGATTTTAAGTGACGGACGTAAGCATGTGCAAAATAAACTGTTTGCACATGCGTCTTTGTTCGATTAACTCGTCTATTTAAATACTCTCGCTTGCGTTTCATTTATTTAAAAACCACATTATTCCCGTTAATCCGTCCAATAGGCTAAATCATTATGTTACGTACGAGTGGGTCATCATTAGTACAGAATCTGTTGGGTAGGGTTTGAATCAGCAATCTATCGGATGCAAGCCCAGCGGCTTAGCCATTAAGCTCCCGCTAATGTGTCCAATATATATTATATACTAACGTAGTTTTTTACGACACCCTTCAAACATAACCCTCTTAAAAGGATCAAATCAGCGTCGATTACAAATCAATCTATTTTACGGCTATCTCTTTCCAACTAGACCGTGGGTCGATAATTGCACGCCATAAAGTTAATTTGACATGAATATCAATATCCTCGAATATGAAGAAACCATTTATTTAATTTTATTGCAGACGGAAATATAGGCTATTAGCCTTTTACTTTTTATTTGAGGCTTTAGATGATAAACCTGTTTAGAATTAGATGTCGGTTTGACATTCACTTTGATACCTAATCCACGTGCGGCGGAAAGGTGAGTCAGTGACCACTTGTTTTGTTATTATGATATAAGGGTCGTTTACTTTTTACCTGCATATTTAAAGAAGTAAAACTAATAGTCAGTTGGCATTCAGTTGCAGGTAATATCACTGATTACCTAATAGTTGGTTGAAATAGTACGTCAGGATCGAAACGACTCTAACCACACCGCATTCAGTCGACGTGAGTCTTTTACCATGGACCTCTAGTATACCCTAGGAAAGTAGGTACTCTCCAGAAAACTTAACATTTACCTATCGTCCCGCTGTGACAATATTTCATAGGTTTGTTCCCCTTGTCACATAAAGGTAGCTAAGTACATTTAAATCAAAGATCCCTATCTTCAGTTAATGGTTAAAAATTGTCTTATGTTAGGTATTATACGCGACAATCATTTTACAATATGTAAAGTACTTACTCCTAATGAAGCACTTATTGCTGATTGGTGAAATGTTATATAAGTAATAAACATTTTATTTTATTGTCAATTTAACACTTGAGTAAAGAGGAGTGATTTAATATTATCGCGTAGTTTGCACCTACATTCATTAAGTATCAAGTACCTAGATGCTTACCTGCAGTTATAGTGAAA
Source organism: Lithosia quadra (assembly GCA_963576445.1). Taxonomy (NCBI): domain Eukaryota; kingdom Metazoa; phylum Arthropoda; class Insecta; order Lepidoptera; family Erebidae; genus Lithosia; species Lithosia quadra. The sequence goes on from OY754891.1 coordinate 5,782,522, forward strand.
TAAATCTATATCAACTAGTAATATAATGCGAAAGTAACTCCGTCTGTTTGTCTGTCTGTCTGTCTGTCTGTCTATCTGTTATCTTTTCACGGTTAGAACCCTGAACCAATATGTTAAGATTTGGTTATGAGTGTTATGACTACCCAAAAGAACAAAATATACCAGAGGTGAACTCTACTTTTCGTTCTTTCCAATCTTCTTTTCCTCGCCTATATTACTTTTCCATCAGATATAAAAATAGGTGACTATGAGAACGGGTAATCCAGTCCTATGCTATCTCCTCTGAATAGTGACACATGTTTCGCCTCCACACAAGGTATAATCTAGATTAGACTACTGCGAAATGGGGCGCTCATGTTACGAGCTTGGAAGTACCTGCTACGTGCGGTAGGTAAGTAAGTACGTGCTAGGTACCTACTCCTGTTGTCTAAAAACATTTTTGCTAAAATTGCTAATAGTTTGCATAACCTTTATCTACATAATGTGACACAAATTCATAAAGAAACGTCAATAGAATGCTGCCAAAATTAATTATGTTGGTGTAATTTATTTAATAAACGTTTTTACTATAATAAAACTGTTGCCGACCAGTCTATTATACACGATCTTTTGTTCAACTATTGAAGAAAATATTTTCAGAAGTGTTTATCTTGTTACCGCGCTGATGGTAGAGCTGTGTCTACGTTTAATAACAATTAACCTTTCTATCTGCTCTCACAAAAGATTTTGTTTTCACAAAAGATCGCTATTGTAAGTCTCGAGGATCCTGTTATGTATAACCTACCTATCCGCATTAGGGTTGCCACTGTAGTTCCATATCGAATTACAATAATTTTGTTTAGAGTTTTGCTGTGTTTTATTACCTATTGTTTACAATATCGTGTTTTTGTAACAAATAGTGAAGTGTGTTGTACTTTTTAAGATTATGTTTTGTTCATTCAGTAAAACCAGACCAAGTTTCTAGTAATACTAGTAAAAGATCAGTGATTACTGTTTAAAATAACGAAAACCTCCATCAGTGTGTATCATAAATGTTACGGTTAGTTCTCTTTTTCCAAGATCTCTAACACGAGGATGCACATTGTCAACTGTCACCTTTGTTAATAAATGGATGTCATTTGTCCATGGATCTACTTTTTAAGGCTACCCTCAATATTGAAAAGCCCTAATAACTGTACTGTACACTATGTACACAATTACTATTAGTTTCTTCTTCATATTTCTTATTCATCAATTTTCTTCATAGTACCTAGGTACTTATAATACAATAACTAGACTTCTACTAGTACCTACTTAAGTAATGAATGCTACAACCAGCTACAACCCTAATCTATTATAAACGAATGAACCGCAGACGTGCGCTATCAGTTATCAGATCGCCTTTTACGTCAGTGTTTAATACACCATGATTCACACCACCACACTGCACGCAAAAGTAAATAAACTGAGATATATTATCTAAAGACCCGATCGCATGCAATTCCAACTGCAGCCATTAAATATTAATTCACGAGCAAAAAAGCTAGCCGGCGCGGCGGTGGAGCGAGAACGACAGAATCTGAGCCTTCTGGGAAACGAGAACGCTTTGGAAAAAAAATAGTCGCTTTTACGCGACACAATGGCCGGTTATACAACTAATTGTTCGCGCCGGTTAATTATGCAGCTGGTTTTGTTGGGTTTGTTTGCTGGCGCACCTCGCTTCGTGTCGCGCGGTCGCGGCGCATATATATAATACAATGCTGATAATACACGATGCTTGCAGCCACCACTAACTAGCCAATTAATACCTTCTAATTTATATTGTCCTGGTAACGAGATAAACGTTCGTTTGGTAATATCATATACGTTAACTCTAACAGAAGGTTGGCCCTACTAAATGTGGTGAAGAACTCAGGACAAGACTCACCCACGATGACGGGCCGAGCCGTTTGTACAATACCCCGGATGGCGCCTTGAATTGAAGCCATTAGATAAAATACTAGATTTTGTCCGCGTTTTGCTCCGAGACAGTGACTTCGAAAGGAAATAGTGCGATACAATAACACTCGAGTCCGAATATAATGTAACGCACATAATAGTTGTTCACGGATTTAAAAAACTACTTACTTCCGACATAGCAGACAGGTAAAGTTAGATTTTAACGGGGCAAAAAAAGAAATAATTATTATAAAAGAGATTTGGAAGTTGCTAGACAGAAAAACCACAAAATACTTACCTATACAAGAAAAATGTTAAATAAGACTAAAGATTTCTATTTCTACTACCAACCACAAACTTGATTTAGGGTTGCTAATTATTATTATATCTACTATATTAAGTGTAGTAGCTATGTTGTGGAGGAGGTACCTACATAAACACTAAAGTATTCCAGAAAATTCTCTTTTTTCGAGGGGATATCTATAAACGATTAGATAAAGGAACTAAATGGTTGAAACATATTAAGTACCTATATACTTAACTTCACATTATGTGACTCATTAAGTTATCTACGTTCTCCTACGTTTTAGCATTAGAAAGCATGCATCCGCAGAAGAATAAAAAATGGTATGTACCTACCTTCATGTTAGCCATTTTTTCCTTTAACAGAAAATATCTGTTTACCAATTTCCACTTGACTGCAATCCAAAATAGGTACCCACCTACCTAGTAGCCGCTATCTAAAATACCGACAGGTACCTAAACAGCTAATCGTCAGAATTTATTTTGTTCTCAGAACATACTAACATCACTGTTCAACAAATTCACAAGGACAAAACCCAGATAAGAATATTTAGAATAGTTATACCTACTCTTTGAGTAGGCTGTAATAAATCATTTAACTCATTTAGGTAGGTATATCTAACCTTCTACCTAAATTTCAAATTGACCAATTCCGGGAGAGTCCCAATCTATCCTAAAAAAAAGATGATACCGTTACCGTACCCACCTACCCATTTAAAATTCAAACTAAAAAATAGTCAAGTAATTTTTTGAGTAAGTACGTCAAGTAATATTATTACAACCACAGAATACGTAATAGTTTCAGAGTACAACTTTAAATATAGGTAAGCCACTTAATTTAACAAAACTGGAAAGGCACTTCCATTACGTATTTTAAAAAGCTCACATACGTAGGCGTTACGCTCTTTTTATAGCCGTTTACTACTACACTACATGTTTCCAAAGTTCTATAGCAGTTTAAAACTTTCGAATTAGGGTTAAACAATCTCGATTGTAGGTGTTTATTACAGTCATCAAGTGTGTAAATTAAATGGACAAGAAAATAACGGGTCGATTAAGCGGGCCTACCTAATTAATTAAAGCTTATCTTGGAGGGGCCGATGCGATCAGCGCAATGGGATCGTAAAAATTTTGTTTGAGTCAGGTAAGGAGATAAGGGGCGGCGGCGCGGCGGGACGGTGCGGTGCGGCACAATGCCGGTGCGGGGGCGACGCGATCTTGTCGCGGCGATGTCGCGCGATACCGCTTGATTGTTATTTATCCGTTATCGACGATCGACCGCCTGCGCGGGAGCCCGCCAGTATCGCCTCATCTCGAAAGTCGAGACTACTAAATAAATAACCATGCCTTACTTTTATTATACGACGATACAGAAGACCTTTATTAGTCGGTGTAATGAAGTGTCGCAGTTGTTTTAGCTGTCATAAAGTCATTAGACAATTTGTAGGTTGATATAGAAAGGCGATACTTATCAATTAATTTGAATATTATTTTAAGTGGACATGGCGAAACCGTTCTCAGGCTTATAAATATGGTGGGGTTATTGATCTGTCAAGAGCTTGACTAAAATTGATTTACACACCGGAGTTTGCAAGTGTTATGGTTGTGAGAATAGTTTAATAACTACTTCAACTTGACTAAGGTATTTTGAATAGAATCTGAGTGAGAGAGGTCATTTCGCTGTGCTGTGTATTCATTTACTTGGTTAATAAAAGGAGGTCTAAGGTAGGTACCTACACTCTATTGCATTTCTGGTTGACTTTTATAATCAACCGATGGTATAACAATATAATTCCATCAAAATTATCCAACTTGGTCAAAAGACATTTGGTAACAACGTGTGTAACCATTTATTATCTATGAAATTGAACTCGAAAATTAATTTGCTATAATACGACATTGTCCATAAACATATTTATGTCTCTACTTCGATACTAACATAATGAAAAATTTATAATAGTTATACCAAGTTGGGTTCCTACTTTTTCTAAGCGTAGGTACTTTCGTATTATTGGGTTGCTTACTCAGTAACCAGTACTCGATGTTATTATCAGAATTCCAAGCGTGCTCACGTCCTCAGCCATTTCAAAACGAAGTTCTCTATGGGCGTTATCTAAACGGAAGTCGACAGGAGCAGTTTTTTTATGAAAAAAAAGGTGCCCTTCGTACAGAATTGAATTACCATTCTGCGTATTTCAATGAAAATAAATGAACTGGAATATCCTTAAAAAAATATGTAAGTACAGCTTTAGAATAAACACACGTACTTACTAATAGCACCGGCAATTAGTAAGTATGTTTATTATAATTATAAACGTATTCAAACTTTGATTTTATTATTTTGTTTTTATCATTATGTCGCAAAGAAGCTTGCCTACTGTGGTTACTGGTAGGTATACCATGAAGTCAGTATTAAAAAACTAAATTACCTATGACATCCTAATTTGTCGGCAGACTTTTTGATCAACACCGTTTCTCAATAATAATGTCACATTTATTTATAAATTTTTTAGTCATCTATTCTATCGCGAAACAGAATCAGTAGTTGTATTCAGTAACGTCCAAGTTGATGTCGAGTCTCACTAGGGCGAGACACTTAGCTTGTTTTGGGTTATATTCAGGACGCTCGCTATTGACATATCACCAATAGCAAGCTCCCTGAATATACTCACACTGACCTCTCTCATCTGAGCGAGACTCAAAATCTATTTTTATATTACTAAATTTGATAATATGAAATGTATGTAGGTACGGATCTGGTACGGATTTAACATGCATTCTTAATTCAATTTGTTAGTTTTTTATATTCGTTAAAAATACCGCGTCCGTTATAAAGTGTCGCATGCATCGGTGACACAACATGTGGTCCTCGACGGACAAAACGACCGATTCCAAATAAGAATTAAAAATAAACTGGTAGGGGTTTGTGGCTCGTAAATGAGGGGTTCGGTACGGTCGTACCATCCTTTATTTAATTAACTCCACTTGTGAGCTTAGTCAAATCTAGTTATTGGTTTTACAGCCCTTTCTATTTTGTTTCCACACATAGCACTAATTGAAAGTTTCCACTTGTAGTCTCATTTAGTTCAATCTCGATTGGTTTTAGCAGCGGTGTCAGTATAAATACTGTGAGTTATTTCATTAAATTAGTTTTTCAATACTACTCGGTACTTACCACAGTTACAGAAAGTAATTTTTTTTTGCTTCGTTAATGTGTGTTTAAAAAAATGGACAAAGAACATTTTTTTTTCATATTTTGCATTCCGGTCTGCCATTGTTATTGAGCTATCTATTATACCTGCCGGGCTTTTGACAGCATTGCCCAAAAAAATTACCCCACAGTGTTCAGAAACTGTGTGACGCAGAGTCGAATGGTTATCAAGTTAAACTTAAACTGGGTTTGCACGTTGTATTCATTGAAATTCGTTGAGTAAAACGTGATAATGCAGTTTAACTCGACTTTATTGCCATTACTTTTATTGATGACTAGCTGTTGCCCGCGGCTCCGCCCGCGTGGATTGCGAATTCTGTTTCAAATTCCTTTTTTCGTGCGGAAGTTTCTTCATATATCATCCCTGTCAACCAGCAGGAGTGGTTAAGTCTCACTCAGACCTGATAAAAACCGCACGCCGCCGTCTCAAGTCTTCAGTTGCCGGGGTGTAAGATTACTTAGAGCATATCCCGCGCTCCCAAGTTAACCCTGGGATGGGAATTGTTTGATTTATGATGCCTACAGCCACTTTCTATCATCGCACCGCTCTCCACAGGCAGGGAATTCATCCCCACACGTTGCATCCGTCCGCAGTGCGTACTGTAAGGTTTGAAAAAAATTTCATTTCGCGCACGCTTAGGCTGTGGAACGATCTCCCTGCAGTGGTTTTCCCTGGCGGCTATAATATGGGGTTCTTCAAGAAGGACATTAGAAGGATTTTGCAGGGTCGGCAGTGCGAGTGTGACGCCCCTACGTCCATAGGTGCATAGGTCACATAGGTGGGCCGTGTGCTCGTCTGCCACTTAAATGGTATAAAAAAAAGCATGGTGTCCCTACCGAACCCCGGAAAAGAGGAGATGGGGTGTCAGGGGGTACAGAAGACCGCAGCCATAATAGACATTGTGTTGTGTTACCGCCGGTAAGAAGGGTAGCCAGAGCTCACAACCCCCCTCCCTACGTACCTATAATATGTTATGTGTATAGAGCATAATAAACCTACCTACGTACCTATAATGTCCCGAAGTTACGTCCGCATTTCTACTTGCATTTATTTCGCCGCGCATTATTTTTCATATTGCGATAGCTCTTAAACTATTTATGGTAATTATATAATGTGAATGGCAATTTTGATCTGCATTAAACGTACAATGTATCTAACGTATTTAATTGGATAAGAAATAATACTGTATTGTTAAAATTAGCTTCGAAAATGACACATGAATTTTTTGTAATTTGTAAAGATAAAAATGGTTACTGTGGGCTACTCTTATTAGGTAGACATATGCTATTGCGGACTTTTATGTAGACCTTTTTAAGTTGTACATTTCCACAGTACATTATTTTGTTCTATCTTCAATAGTTTTCGCAGCGCACGCGATGTAAGTAATTTGTTTAGGTCATTTTTTTACACCTTGGGTTACATTATTGAAGTTTTAGTAAGGATCCCTAAATTTTTTCGAGATAAATTATAGCCTATGTTACTCACAGATAATGTAGCTTTCTATTGGTGAAAGAATTATTGAAATCGGTCCAGTAGTTTCGGAGCCTATTCGTTACAAACAAACAAAAAAACAAAAAAACAAAAAAACAAATCTTTCCTCTTTATAATATTAGTATAGACTGATTGTTTTAAAAGCCTTTCTGCAAAAAAATATAAGCCTCCCGTATAATACCTAGGTACTCTGTTTTTATTTATGATAATTTCTTGTGCATGTTTTTATTAACTGGTTATAATGTTTAACTATAATTATGCAATAAGTTTAAAAACTTAGTAAAAAATACTAAAAAAATACATTTTCGTGCTCAAGATTCGTGACGGCCTATCATACTACCATTACCACCATAGATACAAGTTCATACAATTATTAAATGACTTGCTGCATTCAAACTTTACTGAATATGTATGTATATATTTTGCTAAAACAAATTTAAAAGTGCTACTACTTTTAAATTGAATAATTTAGCATCCGTAATGCATCGAAATACTATTTACAAAATGTAAAACTTTTGGCTTACCTACTCACGCTCAACTAGAAATTCAAGTAGGTGTGTACCAACCTAACTACATCAACTTCTACGACATTCAAATTTGGAACAGCAACAGCAACTCAACTAGCGGGAAATATGTTGCCAAAAAATGACAAGAGCACTCTTTGGTGGGCTATAAAACGAGCAAGCTGTTACGTTGGTACGTCTTTTTTTTTGTTGCGGTTCGTTACTTGTGCTTGAGCTGAGTAAATTACTGCGCGGTGACAGTGGTGGAGACACTACTTGAGGTATGAATTAAAGACGACACGCTTACTTACTGGTGACGAGTTAAAAGTACGACGAATGTAGATACATGTATCTACAAACCTATAATACTTATGACTTTATGACTATGACGAAGAGATGTGAGTGATTACTAACTAAGTACTTCGGAATGTACCTATCGGAAATCATTATCAGTCCAACACAGTTCCAATCTTTTAACTATTCAGAGAAGATAATCAATATAAGCATCATCAATCATCACAGAAAGTGCATTGACTAAAGGAAAAGAAAATGGTCTAAATTGGATTTGTGTAAATAACTGACCTTACCTATTAAAACTAACAAGGTAAAGTAAACAAAACATGAAGTCATCGGTCAGGCGCATAACTAAGTAATTACAAAGATCAATTCTTCAGCAATCATTGTGGTTGTATTAACATACATAATTGGTTTATAATATACGTCATTTCTTGTGGTATTATTTCTGCGAACCCTTGCTTTAATAGTAGTACCTATCTATGCTCTACCTATAACCTTCGACCATATAATCATACATACAAAGTAACATAGAATATTATAACTAAATTACCTACACCTTCCACAATACTCAATTGCTCACTTTCTCAAGACAATTGAATAAAATCCACTTTTGCGACTAAGCAATAAAATGTAACCTAACTTGCTGCTATTGCCGTAACAAAAAGCATGCGCTCCCTTATAGTTGTTTGTCATGCACAGTCAAACATGAGTCATTTTCAGGAGTCATGACATGGCTGTCATTCAGGAGAAATCGCTCACCTTGTCATCAAAATATAATCGTGAAGTTTTGTAAGTATTATCGAACTATACAATTTATAATTAAGTATGTGCGAGTACAATATATCGTGGCATGGCCGTTGGAGAAAACGATTTCTAGACCGGAAGCCGCGAATCAGCAAACGGAAGTTAATACGTCCTCCGTAGGTAGACTGACTATCTACAATGGATGGATGGCTGACTATCTGAAGCAAAGCGAGTCGAATCGAGTCCCAGTAAAGACCACGAATCTATGAAGACTTGGCAGTCTCCCAGCCAGATCGACCGACGACCTGAAAGAGGCAGCTGGGATGGACATGGATGAGGACAGTAACGGATCGGGTGCGATCGGTCGTTATGAGAGGTTAATGTGCGATAGTGGATTACAACAGGATAATTATTATTAATAGTTGCTCAATTTTAATAATACTTTTCATCAAATCTCTTTTCAAAATACTCAGCTTTCACCGCCAGTAGTTCAATATTATTGAACACGTCGTCATTGGTAGGTACGCCGTACGAGTACGCTGAGTAAATAATAAAATAGTTATAGGAAAGTTTAGCGTCGCCATTAGTCATTCTTTGACTAAGAGGAAAACAGAAATCTTAGTAGGTAGCAAACAATAGTTTAATGCATGTGTGGGGTATTATAAAAATGCAAAGTAGCTGTTTCTGTATATTAAAGATTTAATGAAAAAACTACTTGGGTTATGGTATAACTAGCTGTTGCCCGCGGCCCCACCCGCGTGGATGTCGGTTATCGCGACCAAACATAGCCCATGTTCATTCTCGAGGTCTAATCTACTCCTATACCAAATTTCATCAAAATCGGTTCATCGGTTCAGGCGTGAAAGCGTAACAGACAGACAGAGTTACTTTCGCATTTATAATATTATGGATATGAACGATTCTGAACACGAAAATATTCGTTTTGGAATTCTGTTTATTCGCGATGGACCCAAAAACCATTGAACGGATTTTGATACGGTTTTTTGTTTGGTCAGACTTAAAATCTTACGGTCCGTGCATGTTTGGTCACAATCGGTTGAGCAGGAAGAACCGAAGATATTGTAGTCAAAAACCGCGAAAACGGTATAGACTACTCGTATAAAATTTATAAAAGGAAGAATATAATATAAGCAATACTTATTTTATTAACTTTTCAAATTATAATAGCCCGGGCTTGTGACACTCACTATACATGGTGGTATACTATATAGATGTCACTTTGGCATTGGTAACCTTATCTATCTCCATATAGAGCTCTGCGACCCTACTCAGTAGCTGGAACACAACCCTATGCAAACACTATTGTTTGGCTGTGGGTTTCTGTTGACAAGTCAGTTTTTTTTGCAGTTTCGCAATAATAATTATCATTATCTAGTTTGTAAGTAGTAGACCACCCTCAGAAATATAGGCCTAATAAAGTCCACCTTCTCACTTAATATCTTTAGTTACCAGTATGATGTGGAAGTTTAGGACTCTACCTAGAGTTCGTGAGAGTGCCAATGTGTGTGCTACGTGAACGTTTTCCTCGTATCTTGAGATACGAGGAAAACGTACATAACATAACGATTTCCTTGACCCCGGAGCCCGGGTTCTCCTTTTAGTTTGGCTTATACGACTTTTATGGGATCTCTCGTCACTCCCGCCTGGTGTCTCAATCAGCAGGTTTGGCTTGGTCTCGTAGGTCTTGTTAGGGTCACGGACACCTTGTACCCATAGAGTATTTAATAAGAGTTTGAATGAAGCTGACAGTTATGTAACTGCAAAGTTATGCAACACTAAAGTGTGCACACTGAATACACATCAAAAGAAGTTCGAAAGTGTCGCACATCGAAATGATACTGACAATGTACACAATGTACACATCGGCGGTACTGCAAACGTGGGCTGTGTGCAAAATAATAAGATGCCAGTACATAACTATCGTGGCAGCCTTTGTGGTAAAAACCGCATAGAACACGCGGTGCCCTATGAATAAACATAAAACATCGTTAGGTACGCCTCACATGTATAAGGTGCAACGCAACCGGACACTGCTTTAGAATACCTAGGTACATAATAGGTACAAATTTTATAGTTTACTGGCCGTTTTTTCTTATATCGGTCACGTCAATATGACTTAACCTCGCCTAACATAACATAACATAAAGTCACGCCTATATCCCCGAAGGGGTAGGCAGAGGTGCTAGCACCCACATTTCGCCAGTTTATGTTTAGGTCCCAATGTAATAGGTGGCGAGCCTATAGAACCTCGCCTAATGGTAAGCTAAAGGTAAAGTCTCAGGAAGGGGGTCATCATTACATCCACTGATAGTGCCATAATTTAGGCCCTCAGCTTGACGGCCTCATCAAATGCTTTATCACGGCCAGCTTAAAGGACCCGGTCTGTTGAGTAACCGCTTATTCATGAGGTAAACTAAAATTAGTTTATTTTCTGTCACAGGAACCTATTACCACATCGTATAATCCACCTTATGGGAAGCGGTTGGAGTATGCGAACACTTGCGTCTCCAAAAGTGACTAAGTTCGTGAGGGCGACGCGACGCGACGCTGCGTCCCCCAGCTTACACAAACTAAGTTGTATCTTGAGTAAGGATTCCTGCAGCGCCGATCTGCCACATTACGTACCTAATCACAACTATAACTGACCAGTGTTCTGGATAAAAAGATACGAAATAGTCCATTTCTGATCATACTTCCAGACAAAGTTGGCATAAAAAGGTCATAAGGGCACTATTCAGTACGTAGCTTAGGGCAGAAAGTCAGCCTCAAAATGGAGACGGTAAGTTGTTCAACATAGAATACTGCGTTTAAATATTGCAACTCTTAAATAATGTTTGTGTGTGAGGTATTATCATGTTAAAGCAGTAAACCGCATATATTTGCTGAAAGTTTGTAGTCATAATATTCCTAGTATTATAAGTGAATGGGAAGACCATATACCTAGTTAATGTAGGTTTGTTGCCTTATAAAAATACGTTCATATAATTTAAAACATTGGTACCTAATAACCTTTTTTACAGATCGAGAATACTTTTGCCGATTTGGTAAGTATTTTGCAAATTTCACATTTTGCATGGAAATTACTTTTTCATTATTCGGCGAATATTGCTCAAAATGGACGTCGACAATTGTTGTCACTTTTATTTAGCGGTTTGATATCAAATTCCAATAATAGATAGGTACTTACCAAAAAACAAAAAAAAAACCTTTTAACAATAGTAAAAAAAGATTGCGTGGCCGTTTGCACGTTAAAAGGCTCAGATTTCTTTAAGCAGACCACTGGTTTTTAAATTGAAATATGACCACCCTCGACTACAACCTATTCAATAAAAAATAATCTAAAATTGGTTCATTATCGGCAAATGTATATAAACCGTATCGCTATCGTGAACCTAGCTAATAGGTATAGGTACACACAAAAAACATCCAGTGAATTGAGAACTTCTTTGTTGAAAACATAACTTGTTACAGTTGTACCCGTCTAGCAGTCTAAATACATATTATGAAAAATGGTACAGTTGTGAAAGTCACTGGGGCAGATGGGATACACCCAAATATACGGTGAGGTAGTTAGCAGTTTGAAAGTGTTATTTCAGTTATTTGTTACTTTATGCCAACCCCAGCAGTTAGCAATTATCATCTACTTATAACATAAATGCCTACCTACCTAGGTACAAAAATAGATTGACAAGAAGTCTCACAACCTTTTACAAGTTCTTTACAATTTACGAATCCTAAGTGAACTTACAAAAAGAAAAAAAAAACGACAATGAAATAGGTACTCTTCATTGGTTATTTACAGTTAGAGATATTGGGAATTTGCACAAATATAATCTAAAAATATAAAAACCCCACTCAAGTCCCTCAGTCATAAAGATGTACCTCGATTACAATGAAGATGTTCATCAGAACAGTTTATCACAGTTTATCAATTTCACGCCACACATCGCGAGAGCTCGTGAATCGATCGCTTGTTTTAATATTATTGTTAATTATAGCCTTATCGTCGTTTTTATGACTGATTGTTGTATTTACGCGCTAAAGGCACATATACTAGGGTCTCTGTGACGTTTATTAACTGCTCTTATTAGCCCATAAGTTACGACAACCGACACGGAAATTCACGGAATTTTAGACCCTAAATTCTTTGGTTATGGGGCCACGACGATAACATTTTTGATAGTACCTATACGTGGTAAGTTTAAGCTGCCCCTTGACGAGTAATAAAGTTTCTTCCTTAGCTACACTTTATTGGGTTCTGTTATAATAAGTTTAATAATAAAATGTTGAGCTTAGCACTTTTTATAGGATGTTTTAACTCTCTATTATGTTTATATTTTACCTATAAATAGTTTATATCTCATGAATTTTATTTAGCCATTTAGATATTTAACAATTAGGTAGCATTTTTGTCTTTCGCGTGGGTAAGTTGGTACCTACGGGCTGAATAACTTATCATTTTGAAAGTGCTCCCTCTTTTTGTTTTGAAGTCTCAATATAATTTACTTTATTTCACTTTATTAAACTTGAACCTTGACGATCTTTATGCGAAAGGCTTTTTAATACTACGTGGAGTTGATAAAAGAAAATATCAATGGTCATGCTTAAATATGAAGTAGTAGTCTCAAGTACGCACTTATTGAAGAGGTATCAATAAAAATGTTGTAGTACGTAACATTGCCCTCAATTCACCTTACATTGGCTGATTGGTAACATGTACAGAGTACAAATACCGGTCTACAAGTTAGTAAATAGATTGAACACGGCTGCCGAGGGGCGCTACGATCGTTCATTAAGGTGCCACCAGATACAGATACTAAACGTCGTGATAGGTTTTATTTTTGTCTTCCTCACTTGTGTAATATCAAAGATTTGTATTCTAGTAAAACTCATTTTATCTTCTCTTACGTCTCCAGTTTATATTTCCTCGATTCTATATAGGTACTTAATTAGGTATATCTATCTAATCTACTTAGGTACATTACCTAGAAGTAAGTAGATAAAATGGTTAACAGCTCGTGTGCAGCTAAATTGTTGCAAAATTATAGGTATATATTTATTTTAATTCAAGTATCTTGCAGTCAAGACACGATTATATTATTTTTGCATATTAATTAACCCTTCTACGCGTGACTCATATAAAGACTTTGACACAGTGTAATCAAACAGGACCGCTCCGGATTAAGTATTAGTACCTACAATTTTCTACTATAGTCTAGCTTTAGCACTCTAGCGGTTACTGAAACCGGAAGAATAGGTACTTGTGCCTGAATCTTGTGCATAGTTAAACAACCGTGATCCCATATAAACTTGAAAATAAGAATAATAAAAAAGCAAGGACAGAATAGTCTGTCCTTTCGTTTTGACTACATGAATAGTCATGTAGGCAGGACAGTAGGAACTCTTTTCGAGAAACGGTAGATCCTACTCAGGGCAAGAATAAAAAAATTACTACTTAATGTTGCAATTAGTTTTTTTCTAGGCAATTGACAGCGGAATACCACTCAAACCTAATTTTTTCGAACTTTCTCTCATTAATAAAATAAATCACCCTAAACTTGGTACTAAACCATTATAAAATAATCAAAAAGGGGACACAGTAGCGCTCTAAGTCACTTTTCCAAACCCCCCCAATTTCAACAGTCAATGTTATCGCCCAATATTTTATGACAGAAAGGGATATCAAATAAAACGTCATCAGTTTTTATTATTGAGAGTTTGTTTATCTTTAAAGATCGGTAGCTGCTGCATTCGCAACAAAAATAAATTGAATACCGAAAGCATTGTGTGACAACAACTTTAGACCCTGCCGTATCGACCTATCTGTATCAATTACCTGCCCCTCTGCGGATTACCGAATAAACTACCCACATTAATATTTTAAACTATGACCACAAATGTACGTAAAATTGTGCTGTGCGATCTATTGTGGTGGTAAATTATATTCAGGGTTAATCTACAGGTATTTTAAAAAGATGTTGGTGTTAAATAATTTGTAGATAGAGAAACCTGTGTTCAATAAGTATTACGAAATGGGCAACTATGTACAAGAACTACAAGTACCTACCTACCAACTATTAGGTAATTTGTGCTACAAGATCATTCTCGAAATAAAAGGCAAGTTACTAAAGGCGTGATTTCTTACAATGCTGTTCAGACATGCGTTATGAAAAGAAAATAAACCGTAGAGCGAATTGTACGTACCTATATCCTCTGGCGCAGACTTTCCTCTCGTGGTTAGGTCAGATGAGAGGACAAATTATAGAGGAGGGTAGAAGACTCAAACCAAAAGGAGGTGAAGGAGTAATGATAAAAATAAGAACGACTTAAAAGATAGGATTTTTAAGATTACCTAATCTTTTACTTTAATACTTATACGTAGATTCGATACTTCGGGAGCAATCACGAGCGAATGATGGAAGCATTTAATTCGAGGTAAGGTATTGTATCACACTTTACATTATCTAATTGAAACATTACGGCGTAGAATTGCATGACACACATTCACATTTTCGCAGCTAACTTATCATTCTTTATCTATTTTGTCGTTCCAAATGTTATTTGTTATGATTAGGTGCCCACTTGTGATAAAATCGTCGATACAGTAGTCGTAGGGATTACCGGTGATATCTATGAGTTATCTGTTCAAACCAAAGAAATAAAAAGACAGATATCCTGCTATATTTGGGATCAAATATTGGGACAGGTGGAAATTTGTAAGCCATTTTGTTTTTGTGGACAGCAGATTCTCCCTCTCCTCTTGAGAAGCCCATGCGTTATTGTGTACAGTTCTTAGGAGTTCTTGAAAGGTAGCAATCATTGCAAGTTCTATCGCATAAGCTTTTGTAGTTCTGTAGAGACCTTTTTGGCATGCATTAATAATAATAATAATAATAATAATAATAATAAATCTCTTTATTGTACACCAAGGACATAAGAAAAAGAAACACAAGTTAGAGGTACAGTTAGTGGTACGTACAATTGGCGGCCTTGTCACTCCATGGCGATCTCTGCCAGGCAACCATTAAGTGGAATACTTAACTAATATACTTAAGTAGGTAGGTACCTGCCTAACATAATATCCGTATTAAATAAGTCACGTTTTTTCAGTAAAATATTATCGTCTATCTAGGTAGGTAGGTACCTACATACTTTGTAAGAAACTGACAGTCTGACTTCTGACCTACTCAAGTAGTCATGCAGTGATTGGGTACCTATCAAGAGAATAAGGCTGGCGAGCTCAGACAGAATTGCAATGCAATATTGTTTGCCAAAATAACATCGGGCAAGTCAACCGCAACGCAAACCACCAAACCGTAACACCGACACCCACCACCCCTCACAGAAAATCCCCAGATAATACGTATCTATTAGAGCGTATATCTCCGATTCGGCTAAAGTATTCCTCAAACATGAAGATAGTCGACGAAAAATTCGAGTGGAGAAAATATGTATGGCAGCGCGGCAATCGGCATGCGAGGCGAGGGTCGAACTGGGGGCGGGCGGGAGGTCGCGGCGGTGGGAGCCCCCCTCGCTCGCGCAGCGCGCCAGTTCGTTTCCAACAGTCGTGCGTAGTGGATGTGTGTCGCTCGCTTTTCAATAACGGTGCGTCGCGTGTGACGAATAACGACCGCGCGGAGTACGTACGTGCGTGCATCCTGTGTTGTGTGTCCCGAGTGGAGTGTGTGCTGTGCCCTGTTTTACTCATAGTGTGTTTTTGACCATGACCGCGTGTGTTTGACGTGGGGATGTATCCGAGCGCGGGCGCAATGAACGCCGCCGCCGCCGCCGCTGCCGTGGCGGCCGCTAGGCATCCGGTAAGAGATTACGTTAATGGGTAACTTTGTAAAATCTGAAGTTAACAGTCATGACAATAGCCTAAATACCTAATAAAACATTAAAAATGCCAAAGTTACTGTAAAATTCGTGGCATTCAGTACTCCACTCCATGTCATGTCAATTTTAGGCACGTGGAATATTTCCATAACCACGACTTTCATTCTAGCTTCTTCAACCAAAAACTGTCCAAAAAGAATAAAGACTTACGATACGATACAAAACGAACAGCGATTATGTCCTTAAAGGATATGTCTAACTGAATTTATAAAGAACTAGCGACCCGCCCCGGCTTCGCACGGGTGCAATGCTGATACTAAATTAGCCTTAGTATATGATGCATGTATTATACATATAAACCTTCCTCTTGAATCACTCTATCTATTGGAAAAAACCGCATCAAAATCCGTTGCGTAGTTTTAAAGATTTAAGCGCACATAGGGATATAGGGACAGAAAAGGCGACTTTGTTTTATACTATGTAGTGATAGTGATTATGTAGAAATGTTTGTGCATGTGAAGTTAAAGTAGGTACTAAACAGTTTACTTGGCTTATAACTGTGAGGTGCGGACCCCAGAATCCCCGCAGCGCGGCGAGGGGCGCCGGATGGCGATCATTGTCAGACGCTCAATTACCCGTGAAATTGTCTGCAAAGGATTTTATCATACTCGGAAATTTAAGCGACAAATTAACAAAGCTTTCTCAGACCTTTTTGTCACACTGTTCTTACCATGTGGCATAAATTACGTGTGCTTTTGTGTGTACATAATAGGTGAAAGGTACACAATATTATTGTGAATTTAGTATGATATAGACCTATCTCAAAAGGATAAACTGCTGTAGAACTAAACTCTACTAATATTAAAAATACGAAAGTTTGTATGGATGGATGTTTCTTACTCTTTTACGCAAAAACTACTAAAAGGGATCTAGATGAACGTTGGCACAGAGAGATCTAGATTACAGGCTGGAAGAGGACCATCCTAAAATCCAGGTACCTATACCATCTTAGAATCCTGGAAATAGTTGCCCGGGTGTCACGGAAACTAGATCACAATAATAATTACAAACAGCTAATTTTAAAGGAACAACTGCACTGCCTCAGAAGTTAGAAACTCCTATCCAAGCTATCAATTTCTGAGTAACAGTAGCTAAATCAGTAGTGTAGGTAGGTACCTATATTATGGGATTTGTGGGTGTTAATACCTATGTAATTAATACTTTTTGACTTGGCCTTAATAGGTTCCTATCTAAATCAAGAGTCTAGATAAAATACCTGTACAAAAGTAGAGCTTTTGTCGACGTTTAAGCCAAAAAGATAATTTTATCGATAATATTTTATGACAGCTTAAAATTGGATGCTTGACAAGTAGGTGTGTACCTACCTAACATAAATATTTTACATCAATAACATTGTAATAAACATGTCGATTGTCCCGATAAGATTAAATCCGTTACATTAATTCTTTTCGGTTCATGGTTAACAAAATATTAAATGACGAACTTTACTTCGATGGTTATCTCGTGAGAAGTGTGGGAACTAGGTATATGGACGTGATTTTTAACCGACTTCCAAAAAGGAAGGTTCTCATTTTGTCGGAATCTTTTAACCTAGTTATGCCTATAAATTAGACAGGCAAATTGTGTAGCAGTGCTAGGTATATTAGTTATTTAATAAGTTGATATTTTGTAATTAATTCCCTGTGGTTCGGCCGGTCTGTTTCTTTCTTAGATAAGTAATTCGGACAGGCTTAATTTGATCAGTCTAGGTCCAACTTTGCAGGAGAGACAAAAAACTTAGAAACTTACAGAAAACGTATTTTTTCTTTCTGATTTTCAACTTCATCATCCGTTTATTGATTTTGAGAGTTCAGCTCTCGGATGATCAAGATCTCCTAAAAGTGTGTTAGATTGCACAACGGGTGGTCAGGGTCACATCGAGACCAATGCTTATATTTCATCAATATAGCTTCAATCGGGATAATAAAACAATTTCTATTATGATTACTCATTCATCGGTCAATAATAGGCAAAGATCGCTGTTCAATAAAACTGAGTTACGTAAACAGAATGATGACTTATTATTCCGCTGCAAGTACTGTTAAGTACACAATATTGTTTATATAGCGTCAATCTAAACCTCACACCTCCAAATTTATTGAATGTTGGACAAACGCATACCTAATCTAACGCCTCCATAAAAATAAACTTGAGAGATTACACTAAACTTTAACTGCCATAATATGGAAACACCTCCGTAACAGTCCACTGCATCTGATTTTATTATTTGTGTCCTTGTCTATTATACCTAAACTGCACGACTTTTGCTGGCCTTAGCTTTTGTATTTTTATTATTTTCTTTTTATTTTTTTACGGTAATAAAGACGGCGAAATACCTACTTATTGACATTGTTGATTTGTTTGAATTTGATATAACCGTTAATAGCATTTAGTGATGAAGTTAAGGCTTTATTTTAGTTACAACATTCATTCAATGAATTATTATTACGACAATGTTAATGCAATTTAAATTGCTTGGTTTTAAAGGACGTGAGAATTGATATAACAATTGTTTGATATTACCTAATTATCATCTTGTTTCTTAAAATACTGTATGAAAAATATAAAAACAGAAAAATAGAATATTCAAAGAAACATTAAATTTATTCGCAACATTTTTTTTTCTTAAAGATTTGTAACTTAAACACTAATTTTGTGCAGCTGTTTGAACCAATTATCTTAACCATTACCTTTTTGGTCACAGTAATTGCACGTATGTTGTTCAGATAATAAGCAATGTAAGTACACAACGCTGTTGCTATTAGTCGATGAATTCCCACGCGCGCACGCATTGCTTTTAAATTGACAGTAACGACCATTTTAAAATGACCCCCTTCGTTAATATACTTTAGATCGCAAGAAATCCGGCTCAACTGGCTCACACACGGGATGTTGTGAGACGCTTTTCGCTTAATTGATGCATTCAATTCATTTCCATCACCTTTATGGCATTGATAAGTACCTAGTTTCACTTGACATAACATCTTAATAAATTCTTCATAGCGTGAAATTTTGCAATTGATATAAATGTGGAGTAGGTATTATGATTCGATATTGAACTGCAGAAATATCACGTGGTGTTTATTTTTATGACCCGTCTTGGAAAGCCGGCAGATGTGAAACATCAAATTGGCGTGTGTGCGGCGTCGCATGATGGCGTAAGGCTACCGCACATTATAGACAAGACAGTCTACCGACGGGCTACTTAGTAATCTACAGAAACATTATATAAAAGTGCGCACACTTAGAACTAAACAAAGTTGTCTAATTACGTCGAGACACAACTGTCTAAAGACAGCCTTGTCTATAATTAAGCCCTACTAGCCCCTCGGGGCGCCAATAAATGTTTCACGACAACAGACACCTGGTTGATTTTTTTTTTAAATAAATAAGTTACTGAGTTCAGCAATATGAAATCAGTTCACTATGATCTCTAAGATCGCCATGTAACGTAACGGGGTGGAATCTTGAGGTACGGGGCGCGCAGTGTGTTAATGTAAGTGCCTATTTGTCTATTTGCTTAAAATCCGTGTCGCGTCCTACTCAGTCAATATTTGACTGACAGAATTACCGCTACGAACAAATGAGATGGCGTCTCTGCAAATATTCCAAGTTTTCTTCAAATATACATAACTTGGAGTTCTAGAAATAATAAATCTGTGTCAATGACGATTATTTTAATGTGTCGAGATGAGTTATCAACGGAAACGCCCGCCATGTCAGGATTATCACAGTGATAAGTGGAGTGTCTTGAGTCAATGATCACCCACAATAATGCTCGATATTTGTAGATAGATAAGGTGGTATCAGCTTGCACAAACACGGCATTTGGAGTACGCAAACAATCAAGATTCCATCAAACATTAGCTACGCGGGAACGGAGAACTGACATCAACTGACATACATTTATTTTTTTTACTGCTATAATTACATCTAGCCAAGTTAAATTTAGGAATTGGAAATCCTGTTTCCGATTTTCATTTTAAATCTAAAAAAAATCGTTTTATACAGCTAATATTATACTCGCCTTGTTAATTAAGTACCTAGATTAAATTTATATGTCCACTAGCTATTGCTCGCAGGTTTGCCTTTGTGTGCTTCCCACTGCCGATGAGAACATTTTCACAGGATAAAAAGCCTGTGTGTTATTCTAGACTATAATCTATCCCTGTACCAGTTTTAACTCAGATCCGTTCAGCCGTTTAAGCATAATTAACAAACAACCAAACATTCGAAATTTTTTTTTAATAATAATAAAGTGTATTTATTTCACAACATAAGATCAACAGTTAAGAATGATTTGCTTAAGATTATCTAAGATGTAACATCTTCACGAACTTTCACATTTATAATATTAGTAGGAAGTAGAATAAGGATAGTAGTAAGGGTAAGTAGTATTCATCAGTATTCATGCATGGAGCTTATATTACATTTATAGGATAATCGATATCAAAATTATTAATCGGGCAACCCACACATTCACCTCGTGAGGCAGACGGTGTTATGTTTCTGAGAAAATAAAATCAGCTTTCTGATCCCCGTGCTACCATATTAGTTTTACTTAGTTCTTTTTTGTTTTCCAATACAAAGAGTAATACGTCCAACCGTAAAAATCGATTTTTATGAGCTCTAAAGTGAAGAAAATAGAGCAGAAATTTGCTCACCGTATTTCGACGTTGAGGAGTTACGTTACAAAGTCAACCTCAATGTTCAAATATTTGTCTATACTTGTTTGGTGTGTAAGTGCGAATGGTGTTTAGATGTTTACCGTGCCGCTGAACTTGTGTGAGTTAAGAGCGGTCGAGCTTCTAATATTACTAATAAACAGTTGACAGCGATCCACTTTTCAGAGCTTTCCTCGAACTATACGTTACCGTTAATATAATAAATAACCGATTTGATATGTTTATTTCAATTTCATGTTCGGACAGAATTCATTCAACCACTCTGGAAATCGTATTTCAAATCCAATAAAAAGAAAATATTCTTCGGAGCGTACAGCAGGTAGACGTGGGTAGACGTATTCTATTCAATAATTTGAAATAAGAACACGTATAATATTTCTTTTTATATCCGTTTAACGCATTTTGTTTAGTTTTGTTTTTGTGAACGGTCGGTCGATGCGGGCCTTTCATCCGGACCCTACACAATACTGCCACTCAAAAACTGTTCATTGTATTTTAATTTGACCTTTTCGGTGATAATTTATGGGAATATTTTTTTTTGTGACGAGGGGAATGCTTATTCAGTCTATTATTGCGGAAGATTATTTGGGTTCTTTTTGTAATCATCAGTTTAAAGTTTGGAGCCACGGCCTCTGAGGATTATAGTATCGATGGGGTACCTATGTTTACACACCGTGGGAAGGTAACGTGAATATAGTTTTAGTTTTGCATCATTGACGTATTTTTGTTAAATAAGATTTAGGGAACTAATGTATTGATTTTCATTTAGGTTTTACTGAAACAAGAAAATATACGTGCGATATCTAACTGAAATAACTTGGGATTTTTTAAATATAATTTTTTAAATATTATAGATAGCACTTTCGTATGTACCTATCTAATCCTACTTCCGACACGGGCGGAGCCGCGGGCAACAGCTAGTAAGATATAAAATTATAGTCATCTCCAGCATCATCTAACTAACACCACAGGAAATTTGGAAATTTTGACAAGGGAAATTTACAAAGTGACACGTGTGGCGGAAATAAATGTTCAGTGAGTCTTGATAGGTGATCTACGCCAAATAACTTGAGAATGGTTCCTGCATGTGCACTAACTGACCAACGAAAAAGCATAAAAAGATTGATCAATCATGACGATGACTGGTCAAATTTTCAAGTTATTTTGCATTTATACCTACTATGTTATAAGGTTACGTGTTGAAACAGAACGAAACTAATAAATAAAACAAGAACCATTTTCTTTATTAGGTACCTATTTAACAAATAACTCTCACAGCATTGATAAAAAGCTAAGAAATAAATAAACTTAGGTGGTACAATTTTATTGTTCTAGTTTGCTATAATACAATAGAGTTGTTTTTGCTTTATTCAATAAAATTATGTACTTAATTACTAGTGAATGGACAATTAATTCAAAGAAAAAACATAATCCAACTGCAGAAATTATCCCATGTAATAATTCACGTGTGTAACGAAACGAGTACGCCAGTCCCTAATATCAAGCCACACGAACTTACAACGCCCCACGCGAGCTTCACACAGCTACCGTCGACATTGTTTTGTTTTTGTTCCCAACAGACCTTGTGTTAGCTCGTAACTTCCAATAACTTTTTTATTCTCAGATTTAAGGATATGAACATGATTCAAGTCACTGCTTGTGTAGTTCTCCATATTAAACTATACTTAAATATACCGAAGTAGTTTCTACTCGTAAATAATTTCACTTTCAATAAAGCAATTATCATGAAAACTATCGTCAGAATTTCGTTTGTCCCGTCATAATAGCAAGCATTAGAGAATCTCGGTTATAAATTAGTGCTGTAAATAAGCACGAATTGCGGTGCATAAATGAAGTCAGAATGTTGCGAACAGTGCCTAGATGTTGCGGTTAGGTTATCCACGATGTTACTTATTACGTTATTAAGTGCGATCACCCATTAGGCGGAGCGTGAGACGGCGGCGTGCGGCGCGGAGGCGCGCAACCGCAAGCTCGTCTCCCCGGTGGTTACATTCACTAAATTCCCGGCCACATTTTTCCCGAGCCCGATTGTCCGCAGCTCCATTTACAACGTCTACACGCCGCGCCAGTTCCTTTTACGCTTTTATTTACGCTCCTTTTATTATTTTTAAAGTCCGTTTGTTCCTCGCGCCGGCTCCGAGCGGTGGTTATTTATTTTTTGCCGTCGGCCTCCCGGCGACCGTGTGTTGTTGTGTCCCTCGCTTTATTTTTATTTTCGTGCTTCTTATTATGGAGTTCGTTTTTTTACTTTATTATTACGTGCTCGCGTGTTCGCGTTACTTTATTTTTGTGTTAAGAGGCGAGCGTTCGACTTGTTTCTTTTTTATTAATCGTGGCTCACACCGAATTATGGTCATTAAAGGATAATTTGTATTATGGTAATTTAGGATGCGTGTAATTTTTGTTTCGTGATAGAAATGTTTTTGTTCCAAGACTGAGATTGATGAGTTATGTTAGTGGTTAATACTATGCGTCTAAGTTTTCTTACGTTGCGTGTCGAACAAGCTATTTGTAAATGAATATTTAGACGTATTTAAATATTTCTTACCGTGAAAAGTGTTTTATTACTTGTTATTTATGTGTTACGTCATTAACGAAGCCTTGTTTTGTCAACAGGGTCCTCCACAGCCCGGTCAACCAATCAAGTTCACGGTTGGTGAATCCTGTGACAGGATTAAGGAGGAATTCAACTTTCTACAAGCCCAATATCATAAGTAAGTATAACATAACTAATAGCATACTTAAAGCTACTTAGTACGTAGCGCTTTATGAAAAAAGAATACCGCCCCTGTCTCTAAAAATGTCTTCTATATCAGTAGATGATTTAAAAACACTGAGCGATGAATCAATGCCCCGGGCTGAAGGCTTTACTATAACAAAAATAAAACAAGTAAATTGGGATCATCCGGGATCCCCTGTCACCGGGTATCAGTGGATCAACCCGTACCTGTCCCTTTGAGAACAGCCCTTACAAGGCTTTTTGCGACGCTCATTGTCATCGATGAAAAAAGAGATACAATGGGTTTTATTTACACAAGTCTTTTAAAGTTTAGAGATAAAACGGCGAACTATCGCAATCGGACCCACGCTGGAGTGGATCCAACCGGTCAATTGGATATACGAAATACGTGAAGCGTTTGTTTATTTTAAAGAATGTTTGTGTTAAAATGTTAGGCGAAGACTTGATCTTACAAATTATGAAAGCTCTATTAGTCGGCATTTTGTTTCGTTTCGTTCTCATTTCATGGGGGCCCAAAATTATCATCTTAATAAAAATAAAAACTGTAGGCTATCAGAATTAGCTGTATTTTTGTGACTATAGACAAAACTGCTCATTTTAATAAAATTGAGATGTCGAGATTAAACAATATTAGGTATATTATAAAATAATAGAATTAGGTAATTTAAGATTAGATTTAAGTTATATCTAATCTTAAATTCCCACGGATACCTACCACCTCCGTCGGACATCGGGGGTGGTTATGTCGGAATCGAACCTTACTCTCATGTTATATGCGTAATATAACAGAAGTTGACAGTCGCGTCGTGCGGTGTGTAAACATTTACTTGGACCAAAATATTGACCAGAATAATTGACGAGCCAAAAATTATTGACCCGAATAATTTACGAGCCAATGTTAACCACCCTTAAAGCGTTACGTTTTCGATGGGGAATAAAACAATCAACAGAATATTGATACAAAAATACCGAAATAATACCTAATGGAGACTATTAATAATCGTCAACCATCATGTTAGCGGTTGATCTGCAAATATGTCAATCAGCTGGCGGGTGAATAGACTGGGGTCTCTAAGATAATAAAATAAAACAATATGGCACTCAAGAACCCTAGTGGAGACTTAAAAAAAAGATTTCTTTACCTGGTTCCCAGATAATAATGCTCTTCATTGTTTTGATGTGCTGAAAGTGAGTGAGGTATACTCAATTCCTTAGGGCTTTTAATCTTCATTCAAATAAACCTGTAAATCACGGTAACACCTGTAAAATTCTCGTTATCGTTGCAGCTGTAGTTCTCTTGTTTGTTCACTATGCGTTAGATAGATAATAATGTTTTATTTTTGAACCGTAATTAAGACTCCAATAATGTCAATATGGTTTAACTAAACGACGCTTGATTTCACCACAGAAAATCCAATTCAACCAAACTGAGTTTTCACTTTTTATGTACTGATTAAGGTTTCTAATTCCTATTCTTCACAGTACACAGACGGTTATTCAAATTATAATGTAATTAGGTGTTGTTCACGTCAAAATATTATTTATAATGAGCTGTTCTTCAAAAAGACATTAACTTTAAGGTAGGTATACATCATTACCTACAAGTAATACGACGCCCCTGGAAACAATGCGACATTATGTGTTAACAAAAAATGCATAAGTTTATTTATGTAAAGCAATATGTAAATTAATGTTTTCTCATGCGGTGACCGTACCTATTACCTACTTAACTTCAATGTTATTATGTTATAAAACTCTTATCGAACCACGGTTTCAGTAATCGGTAAATATGTAGGTAATAATCTAGAATTGAAATTGAGTAGAGTAGTTAAGTGACGATAAAAACTATAACCATAACTCAGGTCTGACCCACTATGGCTATTCATTCGATAACAACAAACTATAAAACATGCTGTTCATTCATATTTATTTTCTTATCTTAATATTATTTCTAGCACTCCTTAAATAATATTCTCGAGTATTAGATTTGCTTTTACACTTGACTGTTTCACTTAACTCTGCTTTGTAGTCATGGACAAGAATAAATGATGCTGACCTATTTCGATGAATTTATCGTAAACAAAGATAAAACAATTTAGTAACAGCTATTCAGAATTATCTTTAATGAGAAATCGGATTTTTAAGTATTTCCATAGTTACTACATACACACTTCGAGAATAAATAGATCAAAAGCAGAGATATTTTGCTGTCTGAAAAACACCTATTTCAAAGTCATAAACTCACAGCTATAAAATTAAAAAATAAACATTCTCAACTACTATACTATACGGTCGGTCGTGTTGAATCATATTTTCTCTTTTGTTTCAGTTTAAAATTAGAATGCGAGAAGTTGGCTAGTGAAAAAATTGAAATACAAAGGCATTATGTTATGGTGAGTAAAATATTTTTAATATTAGAAATTCTTGCATTTGTTTCATGATTCTTTATACAACGCTTATGTACTGACGTCCCTATAACTGCACTAAATTGAAACAGTAAATTGTTGTAAGTAATTTATAATGCTGATGACTGATGTTACCTAAATCAAAATAGCTAGTTCATGGACCTAGGAATAACTATGGACGGAGCCATGGGAACAAAAAAGTGACGCTGCATAGTCAGCCAACTTTCGTATACGTATACAGTCGCCACGCACACTCTCACATCATAGTCAGCCACTTCGCGGCAAACGTCGGCTGAATCGGTCGATCTGTCAGTTTAAGCGGAAAGAAAAAAAAAAAAAATACGACATGTCTTGTGCAGTGAAATGGTGTAAAAACCGTAGTGACATGAAGAAAATAAATCCAGGTATCACATTTCACAGGTTAATCAATATTTCAATCACTTAATGTTTATCTAATAATTATACATAAATGTTCATTCAATATGTCAAAACAAAATTCAATTGTTCGGTACAAAACCAGTGATCCCAACATAAAAGTGTGCAAATTTCCCCATATTTTGGGGAAATCTGTAAATTGTGTGGCTTTATGATGAAATAGCATAAACTATTTATTAGTAGTGATAACTGTAGTGATTTAACTTCTTTTTAATAAATACATGGGATTAGGAATCGCAAAAATATAAATTGTGACTAATATGATTTTTTTAACTTTTTTTGTTAATTAGGTACCTAGGTTAATCGTGTGAATATTCCCACGGTTACCATCCATGTAAGTTTTTTTTTATATAGGTATAATGAAAAAAATAATGTAAAAAATAACTAAAATATTATTTTCATTAATTTATGATGAAAATAATACTTTTAAAAATAATGCACGAATCACCCTTAATGATTGTTCATTTATATTATTTTAAAATTTACTAAATAATTTTCCCTATTCCTCAACTGAAATAATAAAAAACGGGGAAATTTAGGTAAAACCTCGCATCCCTACAATTCACGCACACGATGATTAATGCCCGCCATTTTGTGACACAGACTAGTTACTCTAGGCACTCCGTCCATACTTTTCCTAAGTCTATGAGCTAGTTAATCATTTTGTATTGAAATAATAACGTCGGTTCGAAAAAGTACACTCATTTAATCACATAACAAAAGCTATGCATTGTAAACGTATGTCACATCAAAATTACATACTTACTTTAATTCAAAAGGACAGCTTATTTAACAGCTGAATAGAGATGTTTATCACATGTAACAGTTGTAATGGCGTGTGAAATCAATAAATGTGTTGCTTTGTTCAACGCCCGCATGTCACAATGACAAGAATTTTATTTGATTGGGTCGAGTTGGCCGAGTACACCCTACTATCAAGATAATTATCTGTATAAAGTAACTTTTTATACACTGAACGGTATCGATTGTGATGTTGGTGTTGCTGCAATAATTTTAGCCTTTCTGAATATCACTTTTCTAAACTGCCCATTTGGAACTATGATGTCATTTTGTTGATATTGATTGTCTCATTTGGTCTCATCTTAGATATTTTGTTTTTATTTTTGCGTTTGACATCATAAACCAGCTAGCTATTCACTACCTATCAAGAACAATTTGCAAGTGTATTATACTTATAACAAATATTATACCAAAAAGATCTATATGATAAGAGCATCGTATCAATCATAAGAATGATGAACCAATCTGTCATAAGCTTGCGTAGATATTAGTAGCTGTTTTAAAAGAAGATAATTTACATCGTACATATTATTATGTACGCATAGATATATTTTAGCATGCCTTAATCTCAGCGTGTTTGTTCCATTCAGATATGAATCACGATTAAGTGTTGCCAAATCGCTCGCAATTTATTTTAATGCGCTTGAGAGGAAATTTTCGCGAGAATTTTTATGTGTCGGAAACACTTCTGGCTGGTGTCCAAACTGTGCCAGTGCGGATGTTTAGTCACTCGACTCCTATAATTTGAGGAAGCTAATCTGTGCCAAAAGCGCACCGTGTCACTGTTCGCCCGTTACATTTAAGCGCATAAATTGTAATCGATTCGACTAAAGCGTGTTATTTATGTTTCAGTACTATGAAATGTCGTACGGTCTCAATGTGGAAATGCATAAGCAGGTATGTACCCTTTATTTTACTCTATTTCATTCATATTGTATGTCTGAAAATAAGATGGCTATAAATGAAAAAACCAGTTTGTTTCCATTACGCCGGAAGCAGAATTTGATGTAAGTAGGTTAACATTAGAATAATGTTAAAGCAAGTTGAAGGGCGAAATATGGCTATATTTTAACAAGGGCGGTCGGGAGAATTGGCGCACAGGGAAATGTTGTAAAAGCAAAAAAAAAACGTGTTATTGCGCTGCGCCTGTTTGTTGGATAAACGTTGTTTGACAGCGAGCCTCGCGGGCACCGAGCGGGGGCCCCTTGTCAGGGAAGGGGGAGTTGGGCGGGCGCCTCCGCCTGGTCAAGCCACTTTGTTGACATTTCGGTTTTTAATTTGCACCGTACTTTCGCTATTTTATTGCTTATCCATTCGGAATTTTGTATATTTCAAAGCAGTTTTACAAGTATTTATTATATCCTATACATTTTAATTTCAAATAGGTATCTATAAAACCGTAATCACAGCTTGTTCACCCGGTGGAATTAATATTTAACGTTACGACAACGGGGTTTCACTTCAATATAACACGTTATTATCGAAATATTGTCGAAGGGAGCGAAAGTTGTACAAGCTCCCCTAATGTGCGTAACTAAAGGAGAGAAACTATATCTATGAATTAGACGCTTAGCAGAATTCACAAAAAGGGGACCCTTGTAGGGTTGCCTAAACACAAAATTTAACAAGATAAGTATTTTTTGATCCTTTCCAATATTTTGAAATAAAACAACGTAAGTAAGTACGTACCATTGTAAAAAATATATGGAGGTGTGATATTATTTAAATTAAGGCACTTACGACTAAGAATATACGTATCTACTTAGGTAGAAAAGAAAAAGCATAAAATAATATTTGCTTGAATATAATAATCCCACTGGTTACGACAACCCTGACCGAACCAAGAGCGCCTTAACAATAGCTATCGTAACAAATAGGTACGTACACTTAGGGGTGCCACACAGACGAACCCGAGGGTGCCACGCCACGGGGGGCTTCATGGTAATCTGTTGATTTTACGCTCGCCAGCCTGTCTCGAACCCTGCTTTTATTAATAACACCATGTATTTTAACACGTTTTATAAAAGCTATCACAATCAATTTCCTACAACGAACAGATAAGTGAGTTAAAATAAAACATTCGTTCATTTCTCACAAATTAATATTCACACGTACTTAGTTCAAGTGAACAAGGCAGGTGTTAGCTGTTAGCTAGGTAGTTATTATCTTTTATAAAAAATTCTAGAAAGACATTATATTTTTTTGAAATTGCACAAGAAAACTTATTGATAACAGAGTATTAAAGTCAAAATTTATGATATTGATGAACTGAAGGACCAATGGACTTAAAGAAAACCTGTAAATCCGTCGGTAAGAGATATTTGTTTAGGTTCTGGCAAACTAGCAAAACGAGGGGTGATTACGAAGGGTCGTATTGTTTGTTGCCGCGGCGCGGCGGACAGATGGCGGCCTCCATCCACTAGTTCAATGCTTGAATGCGCTATTTAGCGTACAGTGCCGGGTTGCATTGTAATGGATTATTACATTAGCACTTAACACGCTCAGTAGAGCGAGAACCAGAATGCACCCCGTCGACTTTGTTAATCTTTATGTGCTACAGCATGCGAACATTTTATACAATAACAAGTAATGTTTTCCTTTTTCATTCAGTAACTTGTTTATTTTTTTTCGTGACGCCACATGACGGTCGCCTGAAATTAAACCCAATAAAAAAACTTTAATCTCCAAAATTTGGACACGGTTGGGCTTGATTCTTCTAACGTTTCAAGGTAATTTGCGTTTTAAATTTTTGCAAGCGATATGGTTTGTCAAGAAGATCCCCTGGTTTATAAGACTTTATCAACAACTACAAAGCATTGTTGTTAATTAATACCTTTTACCCTACGGTTAACCTACGGCTCATTAATTTTTTATTTTGTCATTAAAAATAATTTATTCGTGAGTTTTGTAACACCTTGTGCACACGTGATTTAGCACAATTTAGAACGTTATGAAATTGCATAATGATAAATATTACTTACTGTAAAATATCATTATAACAATGCAAATAGTTAAGAGTGTGTGAGCTGGGCTTTGTCGCACAACTTGACCGCGGTTTCCCGCGCGTCGTCGTGACCGAGTCGCGCTCGTCGGCGTGACCGCGACTAACACGCGTTTTCCGCTCTTTCTGACGACGACTAATTGCTTAGATTTTCTTTTGTTAGTCGCGGGGCCGGACCGTAGTGCGACCGTACCGAATCACACCTACTTACGCTGTGAATTGATTGTTTCGTCTTTGTGTGGCTGTATCGACACGGAGACTTATTGTTCTGTGCTTCGAGCTATTATTCACGCTCGGACTGACTTTCACGCTATCGATTATCGCACCGGTTTCCTTACTCAGAATCGTTGAATGACGCAGATCCTTTATTAGTATAAATTGATGCATTCGTATATTGAGTGCCCACAACCCACATATTGTATTTACAGAGGAGTACTTCCATGTAGTATATGACCAAGAGACAATAGGGCTGTACTCAACTTCGGCGTTTGGCGGGATGTCGATAAAATACTTTGTCGAGGTTTACGAGCGACACCCCTGAGGGCTGAGGGGTGCACATGTCGCCACCCTCGCCCGCGTTGTTATGAACGTTATGATATATCAAGCGACTCGTTGCTTTGCAATGTGCTATACCACAACCCCAACTGTCGTTGGCTTTGTTAGTTCTTTTTATACTGGCAATAAAATAACTGTTACTGCATCAGATTTAATAGAAAAGCTGCTTTGCGTTATTAGGTAGGTACTGAGTGCATTATAAAGTGTAATTTATTGGCAACAGATTATAAGCTACTATGATGTTACACAGAATTATGGTTATGTTTAGTTTTCCTTCTAAGTAAAAGAACTAAGTAGGTAGTACTAGTACCTACTAGTACTAATACAAAATAAACTACATACTATTTAAATTTTATAGCTTACATAAAAATATTACAAAAGAAATCATTTCACACAAATTCACACGATGCATAAACATAAATCCAATTAAGTTGTCCAAGCGAGTAAAACTCATTCCATCAGTAAAGCATTCTAGCGAAAAATCCATTTCAATACTTTCGTAGCTGAACGTGTCCGTATAATTTAATAATCTCCGGGTTATTGCGATTCCATCCATTCCGTCGTGCGGGGGTGGGCCGATGCGCTCAAATTATTCATGCGCGGCCCGGAGCATTGTTTGCCCCTGCATTAGGGCGCGCCCTCGCTGGTTGCCCTTACTCCGCACCCTGCGACGCACTCTCATTGATAAAAACACTGCACGTGCCATAGCTTTCCTACTGCTTATAATAATAGCCGAGGGACGTGAGCGCTGTCCGACCACAGTTTGTTTGTTAGCTTCAGATGGATTATACAAATATAGCGCAACCAAGTAGGTACTTTGCTTTAAACCGGTTTCATGTCCAAATTATCAAATATTAATACCGTTGATTAATGATTCATATCGTAATTATTGTTAACGGAATACGATTTAATCCAACGCAGAACATTTCGATAGCTAATTTAGATTGTTGCTGCTTATCAGTGTAATCATTTTAATGCTTAATGCTTCTTCTTAAGCTGTAATTCGATTATCAACGAACGTAACCTGCTTATGTTTTTTAATAAAACAGAAAATCACGTGTTGTTTGATTCATAAAATAATAAATGTATAGTATAAACTTATAAGCAATGGATCGACGTTGCGGGGCATGGGCATGCCTTATCAAATTATAGCCGTTGAGTGTTCACATCAACATGCAGGTAGTCGTTAAGGGTCCCCGCATAATAGGAGCGCTATCTCGTATATCTACATGCGGATACAGCACTGTGAATTGTCTAAACGAACACAACTCACAGTGAACGCTCAAGCGCTTCGCCTTCTGTGACTAGGGTTGTCAAGTTTAGTGTCAACCTGTACTATTTCTACCGACACGTGGTTATATTATATAAGAATTCTAGAACTCAATAAATAACTATTTATTTTGTTGACTTCATATTAATTTAATTTGTGAATATCATCTCGTGAATAAAAATAAGTATTTAGTTGACATAAGTACCTAATATGTATTGAATTCAAAATTGTATACCTAACCAAAATACTTTTCTATCTCAGATAACTAAATGGTGTCCAGATTTCATACGAAACGACAAAAATCATTAATTGCGTGAAGTTTCGTACTTCAAAGTGAGTTTAGTACCATTTTATTCGAATTATACTTTTGTAAAAACATCTCTATCTTCCATCTGGTAACCCTGATCACGTCCCCTTCACTTTAAAAGCGAAATTATCTCTCCATCTACAGGGTGCGTCGCGCGGCAGATGGCGCTTGCAATAAAACCACTAAACGCGATATCGCCGCTTGCTGCCCCTCCGTCCGCTTTATTATTTGATCGGGGAGCCAAATTAAAGGATTTGCCGTAACCCCTCGCCAGCGACCCTCGCCCGCCAACAATCACCTCTGTATTAAGTCTAATTGTGTTTTCAAATTCGACCCCTATAATACCGGCGACGTGATATTCTGTACCATGTGAAAAAATAGGGCGTACGCACCCTCGTTGCTTTATTAAATTCGGTCTTTATAGTACAGCGTGTTCTTTAATAAGAGTTCCTTTTAACAGTAATTGAGTAACTAAAAGAGGATAGCTTTAGTTTCGGTATTGAGTTGTTTTATGCAACTATATTAATAAGATATCTTTACTATCCAGGTACCGACCAAAGAGATGAATATAATTTTCAGAACTTAATACGCCACGACACACACAGCTTAAATGACTTGACTTTTAATGTAATTTCTGAAAGTCATTCGCTGATTTTTTATAGTTAAAATAGACATGGTATTCTTACATTAGTCACATTATAAATCGGTTTGTAATTATATTTAGAAGCTTCTCAATATATTTGTATCTCAAATATAATGTAATTAAAAGTATTCCTTATGTAGTGTATGAATATAAATACCGATGTTTATCCAATAAATGATTAGTACTTATTCAGCAGTCAGAGCGTTTCATTCCGTCTTAATCCCAACCTTACATGGCGACCCTGCCAGGATTCGAACCTGGAATCTTACAATATTGCAATGTGTAACTCAAACTCTCAAAAACCTGAAGAGGTCGTGATTAACCAAAATGGTATTGGATCTTCTATTGGAGCTAGCACAGAGCAGCTGCAGTTCCATATATCAACAATCAGCACTGTGATGGTGATGCTCCTTGGACTGAGTATGTTGGTCGGAGCGTACTTCTTGTGGAGGTGTTATAAGAAATGTCACCACGGATGGATAAATGACCAACTACTACGTGACAATTTGAGAAGGTCATTTTCCAGGCGCAGAGAGACCGTAGCTGTGGGTGATGTGAGATATTCCGCGTGCACAGCTGGACAGCCAAGTACTTCGAGTTTTGACAAACATTAAAACCAAAAACTAGTGTTCAAAAACAAAAAACCCAGTGTTCGTGTTAAAAATATAAAAATAAAATTCGTGCAAGTGTCGTGAAAGGTAACCCGACGTTATTTTATATACTATGAGGTAATGATATATCTACCTATTATGCTCGCGTATTTTAAGAATTATGTTAAACTTAATTATGCTGTAATATTATGGCTCATGAGCTTCAGACTATTTGTGAACAATTAAAACTTATTAAAGAAAATTTAATTAAACTCACTTATGAGAGGAGAACGCCAGAACGTTTAAAACAGAAATTACAGGAAGCAACTGATTTGTTTACTGGTTACACAGCATTGAGTCCTAATATTACGAAACAAATTTATGCCGAAGAAATTAGTGGAGAAAGTTTGTTATTAATACAATCTTGTAGTGACCAAATTACTAAACTTTATTCCGACATTAAGGAATTTTGTAATAAGTCGCATGTGCGTCCATCTGAGACGCGTACTTGTGAATCATTTGGTTCAACATCGAAAAACATTACTGAATCCAAGATGGAGTTCAACTTAAAAACCGCCCTAAGTTTATTACCAATTATGAATAACGAAGAATCGATGACCAGACAATTAATCGATGGCATTGATTATTATAGCTCTACTTTGAATAACGATCAATCTAAAGCTAGTCTTATTAACTTTGTCCTAAAGAGTCGACTATCCCAAACAGCCAAGCTAAAACTCAAATCTACCTATAATTCCGTAGATACATTATTATATGATATGCGTATGATCTTATTACCAAAAAAGAGTTCTGTAGCTTTGCAAAACAAGCTGCTTACTTTGCGACAGGATCAACTGTCAATTGACGACTATGGCAAGCAATTAGCTGAAATTTTTATGGATTTATCTATCGCGCAAGCCGACGGCAACAAGGCAAATTTGGCAATTCTGCAACCATTGAATGAAAAACAAGCAATAAAACGTTTTGCCGACGGGTTACGCAATAGGCGTCTAAGTACCATCATAGCGGCTCAAAAATTTGATACTTTACAAGACGCTGTACAGTCAGCAGTTGACGAAGAGACGATGGCTATTCCGTCTCAATCAGGTAATATTTTGGCATTCCATAAAAGGGGAAATAAATCTTTTCGAGGTTCACCTAATCGAGGACGTTATAATTATAATCGGGGTGCCCCCCGTCAATTTAACAATTATAGCAGGTCAAACAATCACCGTGGAACTACGTTCTACCGTGGAGTTCGTGGTCGTCCCGACCAGAGACGAGGACAGTCATCACAGAACCGAGGTAGGTCTACTACTTTTTATAGCAGGTCAAATAACGACGGCGGTCGAGGTCAACAAAACACGCGTCGAAATAATGCAAACATAAATGTTGCAAATGATGACGTCACTAATTCTAATGAATTTAGTGAGCAAAGTAATTTTTTTCGTGAATAAAGGGTTTATATGCGCAAGTAATAGTACTTGTTGCATTGATTTATACGTAGAAAATTATAACTATACATTTTTAATTGACACTGGCGCTTCCATTTGTGCTATAAAATATAAACATGTTATTGAATTAAATATACCCATCCATAAAGAGAGCATCACGATAAGCGGAATCGGCGGTGCAATAGAAGCAATCGGATATGTTTATGTTACACTGCGACATTGTTTGGACTTGACCGGACAATCATTTAAGCAGAAGTTTTATGTTTTTAATTCCTTACCATGTAAGGCACATGCTATATTGGGGCAAGATTTTCTTACAACATTTAATGCTGTGTTGGATCTGAAGTCTTTGTATTTAACATTGACTAAAAATAACTCGAATAAACATATTATTTTGCCTCTTAAATCTAAACTTGAAGAAGGAACTAATTCTCGTTGTTTTATATTACCACCTAGATCTGAATCAGTTCATTATATAAAAACTAACTATACAGAAGAATGTCTGGTTTGCTCGTCTGAATTACATGACGGAATATTTTTAGCAAGCGTACTAGTGAAACCTTTAAATGGTGTGATACCTATTTTAATATTAAACACCAGTGAGAATGAAATTCGCCTTAATAATATTCAACCTGAGATGCAATCAATTAACGATTATAACTTGTGTTCTTTTGAGCAATGTAAAAATGTAAATGCAGATCGTGTCAAACGATTGTTTAGTTTATTAAATTTGAGTCATTTGAATAAAGAGGAACAAGTCGCTATAGAAAATATTTGTGCTAAATATAGCGATATATTTTTATTGCCAGGAGATCAGTTAACTACAACTTCTATTTATAAACATAATATTAGTTTAAAACCGAATTCTCAGCCAGTTTTTTGTAAACCATATAGAATTCCGTATTCACAAAAACGTGAAGTAAACGATCAGATTAGTAATATGTTACGAGATGGCATAATTGAACCATGTCGATCCGAATGGTCCAGTCCTTTGTTGTTAGTACCTAAGAAACTAGATAATTCAGGTAATAAAAAATGGCGACTAGTGATCGATTACAGAAAATTGAACAATTGTATACAGGATGATAAATTTCCTCTACCAAATATTGTTGAAATTTTGGATTCACTTTCAGGTTCTATATACTTTTCTACTCTTGACCTTTCTAGTGGATATTATCAGTGTGATCTTGATATTGACAGTCGTAATTATACCGCATTTTGTTCAGGACAATTTAAAATTTCGGATAATAATGACGTAAGTAAGGCTTCCGTTTCGGGACAGTACCGCATGACGAGAATGCCAATGGGAGTAAAAACGTCTCCTAATGCATTTTCAAAAATGATGACAGTTGCAATGTCAGGCTTAACATATGAAAAATGCCTAGTATATTTAGATGATCTAGTTGTTTTCGGAAATTCACTACAAAATCATAATAAAAATCTTCTAGATGTTTTCAATCGATTACGTCAGGTAAAATTGAAGCTAAATCCTTTTAAATGTAGTTTCTTGAAAAAGGAAATTTTGTATTTAGGTCATATTATATCAGGTGAAGGCGTCCTTCCCGATCCTGCAAAAATACAGGCATTGAGTACCTGGCCTGTACCAACTAACGTAGATGAATTAATTAAATTCGTGGCGTTTGCAAACTACTATAGAAAATTTATCAAAAATTTTGCAAACATAGCTTATCCTTTAACCCAGTTAACAAAGAAAAATAAACAGTTTATCTGGGACAATGCATGCCAAACTGCATTTTCTACGTTAAAAACTATTATTTCTTCCCCCCCAGTACTTCAATATCCAGATTTTTCGTTAGATAAAAAATTTATACTACAAACTGATGCGTCAAAACACTCATTGGGAGCTGTTTTGTATAACTTTAATAAGAAACCAATTGCGTTCGCAAGTAGAAATTTAAATAAAGCGGAGCACAACTATCCCACTGTAGAAAAAGAACTGTTGGCGATAGTGTGGGCCGTTAAACACTTCCGTCCCTTATTTGTATGGTCGAACTTTTATAATTCAAACTGACCATAAACCTCTAATATATTTATTTGGAATGAGAGACCCATCTAGTCGTCTCATGAAATTTAGACTTTTACTCGAAGAATACGATTTTACAGTGGAATATATTAAAGGTTCAGATAATATCCCAGCGGATGCAATGTCACGATTGCCTGTCACATCAGCAGACTTAAAAACAATGCACGAAAGCATTATCACGGTTATGACAAGATCTAAACGTAAAGAATTACGTAGCAAACTGATACCTCCGAGTGCTATGGCTCCTACTGACGATTGGCCTGCGCAACCAAGAGTTGTAGAGATTCATAGTAAACCGAGGAAATCTGTAGAACTTAAATTTTTAGACAATTTTAAACTAAAAAACCTACGTAGGTCTAACACATTCGATTTAGAAAATGATGTGTTTTGTTATTTGTCATCAAGAATGACATTATTTATAAAAATTCCAGTTTTCCAATCACAACTGACGCCAGCCGCTTTTGTGAGGGAGCTGAGAAATTTTTGCGAGAAAATAAACGTGCACGAGTTAGTTTTTATACGAAATAAAATGTATGATGCGATTATACAAAAGATGATTAATGAAATTAAATCATACAAGAATTGGAGCGGTCCGCGATTATGTATTTTAAATGACGTGAAAATAATTCATAATAAAGACGACCAAAAAGTAATATTAAATGATTTTCATCTTTTACCAACGAGTGGCCACGCTGGTATAAGACGAATGTATAATAATATCAAGAAATATTATTTTTGGCCCGGTCTTGAAAATGATGTTACAACATTTATTAAAAAATGTGAACAGTGCCAAAAGCAGAAGCATAGTTCTCATTATGTTCAAGAGCCTATGGTTATTACCACCACAGCCAATTCGGCAATGGAAAAGATTTTTCTTGACGTCGTAGGTCCTTTGGATAAGGATAATTATAATAATTCTTATATTTTAACTATCCAATGCGAGTTAAGTAAATACGTAGAAGCTTATCCTATGATAACTAAAAGTTCTGAAGAAATAGCCAAGAACTTGGTTAATAATTTTATACTTAGATTTGGGATACCAGCTAGGGTTGCAACTGATAGGGGTTCCGAATTCTTATCATCAATTTTTAAAGAGATGTGTGCATTACTAAATATATCTACTTTAAACTCTACCGCATATCATCATGAAACTATAGGATCCTTGGAAAACACTCATAAAAATTTAGGTAATTTCTTACGAATTCAAACTGACAATCATTCGAGTTCATGGAGCACATGGTTACCTTTTTGGTGCTTTGCATACAATACAACAGTTCATACTGCTACTAAATTTACACCTTTTGAACTATTATTTGGAAAAAAATGCAACATTCCCTCCAATCTGACTAAAAATACAATAGATCCTCTTTACAACTATGACAGTTACCCCCTTGAGTTAAAGTATAGATTACAAACATCCCAAAAAGAAGCTTATGAAAACCTATTACAAAGTAAATTACAGCGAAAAGAGAAACTTGACCTTAACTGTAATCCCATTACGTATAAGAAAAATGACTTGATTTTAGTGAAAAATGAAACGGGTAATAAATTCCAAAGTATCTATAATGGTCCATATTTGGTTATTAAAGATGTTGCACCAAATGTCGAAATATTAAAGGATAACGGAAAAACTGATTTAGTTCATAAGAATAGAACGAAGTTGTATTACTCATAAACAATGATGTTAACCAATATACATATTATACATAATGTATCATCAAAAATTGTATCGTACAACATGCAAAGTGTAATGTGGTATAGTCTATTGACACTTATTGTTGTTACTTATACATTTGTTCTTTTACACTTATACAATATATTATTTTATTCTTGTATACTTTCATTATATACACACTTGTATTTCTAAAACAATTTTTTATTGTAATTATTTTAAAATTGTTTAAAAAATGTTGTTTGATCAACTATGTTTTATTGTATCAATACAATGTACCTATTACATGTGTAGATGCTAATAAAATACCATACCTATGTTATCTAAGCTAGTACGTATTGATACTGCTTATGTAGTGGTTGTATAAATAAAATAATATTATATTAATTATTTTATTTTTCCTTTCGGGGAAGGTGTAGTGTATGAATATAAATACCGATGTTTATCCAATAAATGATTAGTACTTATTCAGCAGTCAGAGCGTTTCATTCCGTCTTAATCCCAACCTTACACTTAATTACTTAGATTAATATGCAGCCCGAAATATGTAAAACATACAATAAGGAACAAGCTGTTTATACAAGCTTGATACAGGCGAGGTGGTAAGCTCCGAGCCGGTGCACATTTAACGTTCATAGAGAACCGTGGCGTTCTCTAAGTATTTCTCCTCGTTATTTATCGCCCCTCCTGCCGCCGCCGGCGACGACGGCGTCAAACTAATTACACTGAATACGGCCCCTGTACCACGGGCCACCTTAATTACACTGATTGAGACACGGATATTGATTCTAAACAGTTGAAAGAAGTGGAGTTGCCACCCTTAAATTACTTATTTCCTGGCTTTTTAGTGATTGAATACCAGAACGTCAGTCGTTTTCTTAGCTAAATTATATATTTAATAGTATTGGGTCTACTGTAAATTTGTTTATTACCATCTATCTTAAACAATATACACTTCAAGATAAAACTGACCTATGCTTCAGCTCCGCTTGAATCACTGTCATGCGATTCATAAAAACCTATTACCAAAATAAAAGTAGATAGGTACTGCATAATGTAAATAATCGCAACCTTAGTCCAATACTTTAGCCACGACGCAATTATTTTATCAATGGTTATCTACGTGTATACCGGTGTACTAGGTACATGTTGTAGAATTCCTTAACACGAAAATGTCCCTTAAATCTAGGAGAAAAGTATTTGCGGTGGCGAAATTGGGATAGCTTCTGAGAAGACAAGTTCGTAGTCGTACTCGTACGTGTCGGTGTTACTCGTAGAAGCGCTCGGCGACGCTCGGTGCGGTGCGACGGTGGTCGGGCGTGAAACGGCTCTCATGAATAATGGACGCCTTGTTCGCTCCTTGAGTTTTCATTTAAAACAGACGATTTCTATTCGACTCGTAAACTACACGCCTATGACTCACTCATTTCCCATTCAATGTAATAACCCGTAAAACTGCAGCTCGACCGTTGTAAGAATTTCAAGTGGCGGCCTTTTTACTTAGCATACTAAATAAAATGTAGAGAGAATTTACATACCTACATCACGTATATTTACGTATGTAGATGCTGTGGCGCGTTATTCACAACGATTGTATCATTAAATCTCGCTTACATTATCATGAAAACGGTAACAGTTGTAGGGAGTACGCTGGTGTGCTCTATTCAAATACGGTGAAACAATGCAAACAGGCCGAAGGGGTAAGAACAAACAAGGGGGTGGCGACCCTCGGTGCTATTGACTGTTGGATCCCTCGCAATCTGACAGTTGCCCTAAAATACACTTGCAGGATTTGTATTTAAGTGCACTTTATTAGTATTGCCGTTTGGTGCCTACAATCAAAACATTAAAACATAATACCATTAATCTTGTTGTTACTCTATCGTGCACATGATTGAACTGATAAAGTAATTACCGTTTACAATGTTCTGGTAATTTCGTTACAAAATGGTCACTTAATAATAATGAAAGATTAGAAATTTATCTATGGTAGTAGGTAAAATGAAAAACACTAATGAAAAGTCACTAGAAAGTCTAAACTTTAAGCCTGGTATCTAACACGGCATTCTTGAGCTTCAGAAGTGAAACCTTACCTGAAAGTGAGACGCCAACGTAAATACTTGCAGGTTATGTTAATTTTACTTAATTATCACGAGTTACTGCTGTATTTCCAGCTAGGATGTATTAACAAACTACTGTGTGGGAAACATCATAAACACATCATATTAACACCAATGAAACGTATTTCGCTCGTAGTCTGTCGTAATGTATTGAATGAATGATTGTAATAATATGTACCTAATTTGCTTTTTGTTGTCTATCGGTTTCATATACCTACACGGAAAACATCACAATCACATAAATATCTAGCTTGTAATCTTAATGTTTCTATTTACATAGCCTCACTAGCTGATGACCACGGATCCACACGCGTAAATACTATGAAGGCCTCGATCGTCCAAAACAGACAATTGAAAAATCTCTATTACACCGTACCTGCCACATGTTATAAATTCTCATGAATGTTCACACACTTGAAAATTAATTTTATAATAGAATATCGCCACCCCTTTAAATAATGCCGATAATACAAACACGAGGCAACAAGTAGCTCTATAAAAAAAACTGACAGAACTGGTCGCACCAGAACCCAGCCCTGGTATGTATACAAAATCCATTAAAACGTAGGAATAAAGGCATAAGAACGATACGGGAATTACCTAATTATAATGTAGGTACACAGAGTAAAGAAAACAATAAGAAACGTATCATTAGATCATCGATTGTGAATCCCGCTTCCAGTTTGTCCCTTGTCTGCGTTGGCTTTAATAAAACATTTTCAAGTAAGTACCCACAGATATAAATTTACGAGGCTATCAAAGTAAGTCGGGCGGTGTTATTAACATCGTGGTCAAACGACGTTCTAATGACGCCTTTTATTTATGCTTTTTATGAATATTTAACAGTAATAATATCGATATATTAATTGCACGTAGGATATGTTGTTGAATAATAAACGAGATTCCGTCTAATGGACACGTATGTCCGACAGAAATATTGCCTTATAAATTACATTTTTAATATTTTAATAGGTTTACTGTAGCTACTGGTTTATTTCAACAATTTGGTACAAATGTGCTATTAATGTTTTTGGCGCGTATTAAATGCGCCAAAAATAGTTAATTAGTCTGGTGACCTTTGCGTTCATAGGTGGAACTAAAATTCCGGTTGAAAAACTGCTGTATAGTTTTATTTTTTGTGACAGGTAGTAAAATTTAATATCAAAGAATAGATAGTTATAAATATTCATATGCATTATAACTGACACTATTTACATTACTATCGCATTATCATATTAAAAATATCCCTGTCAGTCGTTATTTAGTAATAAATAAAAATATCTAACACTTGTGGTCGTGATCGTGTCGTGACTAATGAATGAAGTAGGCGTTTAGGGTTACCTAAACGCAACTCATGGTTTGAGTTTTTTAATTGGACACAATGGATATTTTTTGTAAAATATTTTGAAAAATGATAAAACTGAATAATATTAAATACCGTACCTTATATTTTTTGTCTCTCAGTCCTTTATTATAATCACAATTCTAATACAAATATTGGAAGTTATGAAAAGTAACTCTATTATTTTGAAAGTATTACAAGTTGCAAATTACTTTCGTGACTAGAAATTGTAAAGTAAAAAGTTGCTTAAGTACATACTATCATAAAACTAAAAATGTTACTAAATCGACAGAGTTAAATAAAAGAAGTTGTGGTCTCAAAAGAACAAATTTATGAAAATTCTGAGCCCGCGTAGCAAGGATTGACAACCCTATACCTATTTGCATAATGAGTAGCGTTAGTTATCGACGGCTTGCCTGCATCCACTTGATGTTCTAAGGTTTCGCAATGCTATGTTCACGGGGGAAGTTAGATCATTATCGGCCGCGGTTAACGTGAACTCAGTGGTCGCAGGTGCTCGGTACAGAAATTTTTCACAACAAAAGTCTGTAAAGTGCACTTTCTTGACTATTCCAAATTTGATTCTGAAAGAAAATTAAATAACTTTGTTTTTACAAGATTTCTTTAACTTGCTCTGTCGTTTGTTAGTTTGTTAGTATGGGACAAATCTTGGAAGACTAATTAGAACAATTTCCTTAAGGCAGATTGGGCTCAAATTTAGTACTTTACCTTACCTTAACCTACTTGTGTATCTTCGGTAACGATACGTTACCTCGGTCTGAAGATGGAGACAGTAGGTGGTCATAGGAACTTCTGAACTAAACAAGATAAACCCGTCATGTTTGGACTCATTTGTTTGGTTAAGCACATACTAGAAAGCTTGTATAATAAGTTATTTACAATCTGCTTAATAGCTTTACGGTTTGAACTTGTATTCATGTATAAAAAAAATATTATTTTATTAATATTTCTTATTAAGGAAAAATACGTTGTATGTACTAGGTTGTGCTAAGTGTACTAACGTATTATTTAAGACAAGGAAACTTTAAAACCTAGGCTTAACGTTTTACAGTTTTCACGTATCTACTTGTTTCATAGCGACACTAAACTAGCAAATTGTATTTATAATCTAAATATAAACAGCATAAACAGGTATTACGTAGCTTTAATGCAAATAGAGATTAATCTGTGTGCCTGCAAATATCATTGTCTTTTAAACCATCATCAAATAGGTAATCAGCTCATTATTGCTCACAAACACAAACGAGATCTGTGTTATGGTGTTCACATTAGTACTATTATTTATTCTATGATAATATAGTAGTAGTAGATAGTCTGTGGGCTCTGTATTCGGCTTTTTGCGTGCAGAAGTTAAAAAAAAAAATCCTGTTTATAATATTAATGTAGATGTTAATTTGGTATAGATATGGCCTCTTTAAAGCTTGGGAAAGGACATAAGCTATCCTTTGGCGAAAAAAACTGCGTCAATT
Source organism: Lithosia quadra (assembly GCA_963576445.1). Taxonomy (NCBI): domain Eukaryota; kingdom Metazoa; phylum Arthropoda; class Insecta; order Lepidoptera; family Erebidae; genus Lithosia; species Lithosia quadra. The sequence continues at coordinate 5,826,481 of OY754891.1, forward strand.
TTAATACAAAAGTCAGTCAGGTTAAGTAAATAGTTGTTTACCCATTGTGTTTAAATAAATTATAGCTTTATGATACTCCTAGATATTGTAGCTTTCTATAGGTGAATTAATTATTAAAATCGGTCCAGTAGTTTCGGAGCTTATTCGTTACAAAAAAAAACAAAAAAAAACAAATCATTCCTCTTTATAATATTCGTGTAGATGAAATGCATAGAATAATAAATATTAACATTGTTAATACATACATACCAATATATACTCACCCCTTTTTCCCTCTAGGACAGGCATACTGTACGAATACTCAATAATAAAACCCATGTTTATGTAATAATAATAATAATACCTATTACGTAATATAATATTATACTTAATAGATTTGATAGTATATTTTTTAAATTATAAACCATCACAGTGCACAAATTAGTATTTTCCGTTTTCTGTAGTGCGTTTCTTTTACGTTTGTCAATTTGATTTATTTGTTTAAAAAATAGATAATAGAAAATATATAAATCTTAACGTGTTATCTGTAACGAACAAGATACCTTAGACTCGACTCTATCTGAAGATTATGGATTAGATCAATTGCTAATACAATATAGGTACTGTTTTGTTTACTATACCTAGGAATCCGCGCAAAAATCTAAAACCTAGATCTAAAGCCGCACTGGTGCAGTTAATAAACGTATTTCCTCTTCGTATTATACCTACCATACCATCTTTATTACTGTTTTACGGAGTCATTAAAAGAATACTTAAATAGTATATCATTCTCGTTATGCATCATAGCCGTGTTATGACTACACGCAAGTTATTTCCTTTTTTCCGTTTTATTGCACACTAATTACACCAATCACAAATTCCTTAAACAAACTTAACAGAACGCTCACATTTCGTAATTACATATGAAACAATTACGTAGTCAAAACAGCGTGCAAGCTTTTCAAAGCGGTTGTCATGCAAATATTACACGGTAAATATTTTAATCAAAATCCTCAACAATTTCGGTCGTGATATGAAGCGTAGAGGCATGTCCAGGTTAGCATTAGGATAGGAACTCACTGGAGTGAGGTGGGTGGCGCGGCGCGGGTGTGCGGCTGTGGTTAACCGCGACGCTGCGGCTGCGGTGCGCCGCGCGGTCGACGGACCGAACCCGCCGAGCCGCACGCGCCCTACACCCGCATCCATTCAAATATACCTACTTTGTTTTGTTTATCTCTGTACCTACATCTGAATGGTATGAGCACAATTAAATAAACAACAAGGTTTCAAATGTGAAGTAAATTTTAATAGCGACAAGGACAATTCGAGACTTTTTAATTAAACCTCACAATTTCAAACAACGAAAACATGGCCACACAGTGCAGACGTATAGTATGAGCATATTTTTTGAACAAGTTAGCGAAGTCGCTAACTAATGCAAACAGACGAACAATGTTTACAACTTTCACAAAGACCTTCCAAATATTAACAGAGGTATTCTATGAACGCGACCCGTTTCCAAGAAGCGTGAAATCTTCCTTCGAACTTTGTAACTGACGGACGGTCGTCGTTCGCCACTCGACGCATGTGACAAATTAAACAGTATTCTGTGACCGCTGTGCGGGTACAGACAGACGGCTCACAACTCACAATAAGCATCGGGCTTGCAAACACGCTAAGTAAACACATGCTGTGTAAACTCACAAACTCGGGCCCTCCTCGCCTCGCTCACCCGGCTCCACCTCCGACATACACAGAAATATCAACTATCTATATTTAATATTCTATTATCCTTCGTATCTTAACAGTGTTAATGGTTTATACAGTAACAATTTCCATGAAACTGAAACCTCAACATCTACATAGGTTCTTTATTAGTACCTATCTACTTACCTACTGATTACTACTTTTTTACTTTACTAACTCGCTTTGGTCAAAGTCTGTCCAGTTGGATAGTGTAATGAATTTTAAATTACCAGTCCATTAAGTAGTTAGAGGCAAGTATTTAAAAGGTGATTTTCCTGGATATCCTTTTGAACAAAAATGTCATGGTTGTGATGGTTGAAACTAGAAAGTAGTCTCAACTAAAATAAATCTATTGAAAAAATATAAACCTAACTATGTTACAAATTGCCTAATATAGGTAATATAGGTATAGCTATTACTATATTGTTATATATACTTACTTAAAACGAGATAATTATACAATAAAGTATTAATATATATTAATTATCATGTATTTCACGCCTGTCACATTTTCGTTAGGTTTCAATATATATATATTATTAACCTTCAGATAATTTTATGATTTGTACGAAATCTGTGTCCTTCATTCTTTGATTTTAAATTCTGAATATAGAATACCTTGTTGTGATTATACCAATAGCAAGTAGCCAGCAGTCGGCAGGCACATCAAGATAGTAAACAATGCAGTGCAAACGGTCTCCGTAAATAGCACGCTTCCATCGTAACACGAAGTCGTCTGTAATTTGCAGCTGTACAGTGTATACACACCCTATCTTACCAAACTATGATAAATGTTGTCATTGTTATAATGAACTAACAAAGCATAACTTATAACTAATTTAATAGGTGCTGACGCTATTTTAAGCCTTTGACATGATTAGCCATAAATCATGAAAATATTGAACCCGGTCACCTAGTGCGGTTAACAGTATGAAAATTGTGTTTTAAATTAATTGTAGAATTAATATTAACGTACCTACCCTGTCATGATGAATCTGTGTGCCAAATTTCAGTCAAAGCTGTTAAGTCATATCTGCTTGATTGAGCATTCTTTATGAACGCTCACATTAAATATGTAACGACAATAAAGTAAACGGTATCTAGATTACGTTTATGAATAGTTGAATATATTTTTTCAAGTTATCATGTAACGTAACGTCCACCTTGTTTGCACTGTGTTCTGTCACAGTTATACACTGACAACACTGTCTTATATGTGATTTATCACTTTTTAGGAAAGCGATTAACTAGCCCAGATCGGCTGATATGTTTACAGATATCGAATGTTTATCACAGTTTAACATAGTCTTCATTTGATACCTTTATCGCCTACTTTACTGATCATACAAAAAATAATACTGATACACTTACTTTATCAGAAAACCTGGCATAATCAACCTAATCAATTTTAGTACAAAATCCGTGATAAGGATAACTCGTTATCGTGTCCGAACGAAAGCAAGACAGCTGAGTATAAAAAATCATACTAGATAATACCGATCCGATAAACGGTACTACGATGATAGTGATCGAATTTTTGGATGGAGTTATCTGTGTTATTCAGAACAAGTCGATTTGATGCGTTGTCAATCTGCGATATAGCGGGCCGACATCATTGCAAGCACGAATATTAAAACAGACACAGAATTGTATTAACAGTCCTTATTGCTATGGCAGTGTAATACAGCGCTACTGAATACAACACTAGTATTTACGTTGTATCGGAGCATAACGCCATTGTTGTATGGGTTGTATCACAAGTCGCAAAACACATACCTAGGTATTAAGGTGCCATAGAAATACAGTCAATACAGCGCGACTTCGCAAGCCTCATGCATCGCAGTGATTGATTTGTCTTATACTATTATAGAAGGCGCTTGTGAAACTATTCAGCGTACACAAATTGGTCAATTCATATGAGTCGAGAAACTTGTTTGTGTTTCTTAATGATCCTATGTGCCCCTACGGTTTCACCTCGCTGTGAATAAACTGTATGACATATTTATCTGTGCTTATGTTAAAACCTTTACTTCATGAGATTTCATTTACGGATACACTCGACTCGATCTTTCACTCAAGTATAAATATCTGAATGTGTTGTTCTTCGAGCGTCGAGTAAACCGCACGTTTTATAAGCGCTCTCGTGAAAAGTGCCGAGTCAAAAAGGCTTCACGCTTTACCGAGAGGCAAGATACACAAAGGGCAATAAACGTTTGGCGTGGACCTAAACAAACAAGGGTAGCTAGGAAGCTGGCGCTTTGTTTGGCGAGAAACATGCGAGTCAACAGAGGCGCTCATTCGCCTCCCCGCCTATTATGAAACTGTCCCTGCCTTGTCGGTCGGTCATGGCCCTTGTCACATGTCCCTACTAATACGTCAATCGCTCAATTGCTCCACTTCAGTTATGATAAATTATAACTACGTTTATTGCTCCGCGTCCAAGTTAAATCGACACTGTCGGCTATTAAATCATAGTTTTTAAAAATAAGAATAATTATATTTCCATTTACATTCATAATACATAACCACATAAGTTGAAAGCGTCATGAGCTATGTTAAAACCATAATTATATGTTTCGTTAGTCACTTACAAATATGTCAGAGGTCCATTGATATTAAATTTAATATTGGAAGTCGTATAAATTGACAGGTGAGTATCCAACCGTAGCTGGTTCTTGATCGCGCAATTACAATCTGATTACGAGGTGACACTGGAGCGCGGCGTCAGACTCGATTCGATTCGATATCGAGATAACGATGTGTCCCGCACTACACACCCACTCGACGGCTCTCGAATCAACTTGTTCTTGCCAAGTAATTATATCCATTTGTTTATAATGAATATTAATGACTTGCCTTCCCCACAGACCATTCTGTTTAAAGTAAGTATCGACGCTCAGGTAGCAATTATTTTAAGTAAAGGCCATTATTTTGTCGTTCACGAGCACTTCACTCGAATGCGTGCATAATTGAAGTATGTTTAAATATTTGAGATGTAATCCTACCCTTAATTCTTGTTTTTGTTGTTTAACAACTCGTGTAAAAGTTCACGTAGCATAAATGTAGGATCACAAAGCGAGTAGGCAATTAGAAAGTTAACAAGAAGTGGCGACGTCGTCGGTTGGCGAGGCGACATTGTGCATTATCGATGTGCCAGCCACTAATGTTCCACGGCAAGCTATGTTTAAACAATTATTGCTCCACGAATGCGATACGAATCGATGATAATGTTGGCCTCTGTCTGCAGCAATAATAGCCCATTTATCGACTTGACTGCCATTTCGTTGGAAGAATTATTTATTACCAAGCCATAAGAGCGACGTCGCTTTTAATACAATAGCGTGCCTTTTCGATTGGTGGCTGTTTTGTTTAATAAAGTGGAAACTTGGCGAGAGCGCCGTGGGCGAGATAAGCAGAACGCGGTGTGCATAAATAATTCATAAAAGAGTTCGTCATTAATGAAGGCCGAAATCGCAGTGAAGTGCTCGCTCCGTTCAGTTTATTCCGCAAACCGCTGCGCTGTACAAGCAGTAAAAGTTTCGCGCTACACAGGAACAGCGTGGTCGGATGCACAGCCACCAAACTTATGACTGACTTACCTTTTATGGCTTACCATTTATTTTTATAATGAATATACAAAACTCTGTGCCCTAAAAACGGGTGAGCTAACTTAATTGATATTCTTAATGTGACGTTGAAATGTACAAGTTTGTTCGACTTGTATTTTAGTATTCGTGTCGTCGTTGTGTCGGTCACGATGAGCAGGCGCAGCGTGCGCGTCCTACCATCACGGAGACAATAAATTGTGCGGCGTGCGACCGCGACCCGCATTCGGGACGCGACTTGCGATTCATAGGAGCTGAACACAATCGTGATTTATGTTCTAAATTACCGCTCATGTGCGTTATTGTGTCCACATAAGGACATCTTTAACCGGCACAGCTCTGAACTATAATTTACCGTCATGTTTATTTAACTGTGATGGACTTTTTCAACAACTAAAATATTTTTTCTGCTCGATTGCTTATGGAATGTAAACTTACTGTTGTTTTTAAATCAATTAGTGACGAAACCGTGGCATCGATTTGAAAAATATTTTGCATACAAATGTGGATATTAATTTAAATTAATAGTATGAATAAAATTGCGCAACCTGTCCATAAAGATGTAAATCTAATCGAGGATTTCCAAATCTTGTTGAATCTATTTAGCCATGATGCTTCAACAATAAATAAAAACAATTTGTGAAATAACAGTAAATGACAGTGAAACAAATAGAGCACTGTTGGCAAGATGCGGCCCCAGATTAAAAGCTCCACCGACTAAACCACGTGAAAATCGCGCAAAAAGAGGAGTCACCCGCGGCATTAGCGGATGAGTGTCGGAGCCATTAGTGCACCTCCTCGCCTCCGCACTCCGCCCCAACCCCTGGAATCCCCCGTTCACCCCGAAACCCGACGTTCCTCTTTTATTTCTCGCGCGGGGATGAACTCCTTAATGACAAACCGTACTATATCTTTTGTGGAGAGCTCGCAAAAGTACGTATTTTGTGGCCCTTTTGTACGTTCGCTTTTTATTCCACCGTTCGTACTCGTAGCTACTGTTGTACAGTTATACGAGGTGCAGATGGAACGGGGATTGTTCGGATCGTAACGACAATAAGAAAAACTGCTTTAATCTGAAACCCTTTGTCGATATTTTGTGTTCAATGGCGCTATTCTCTGATTGAATTTCGATATTGCGAAGTAGGAATGCGGTGAACTGGCGCTTCAACAGACGATTTGAATTATTACGCTGGAATATTTAAACAGTTTGTGTTATTAGTCTAAGGTAGGGCACATAGATTTCATATTTACTGTAAAGGATCTCAGGAACGATTTCGAACCTGTGTTGAAGAAACAAATAATAGTACCTACTATTAAATAATTATACTACACTTCACGCTCAAGAACAGAATTGGATGCGTAGGTACTAATCGGTATCCGTGGATTAGCTCCCACGGATGCGCAAAATGTTTAATGAAGTCCATATAATAAAAGTGGAATGTTGAATATCGTTATATGGGGGACTACGGCAAAATCTTATCTATGAATGTATCTCCTATCTTCGGTATTATCGGAGCTCTTAGAAATTCTGAAAACGTGTGAATTTTTTTCTAGTTCCTTGAGAAATGTGTAAGAGCTTTAAAAGTGTGTACTTATATGAAATTAAAATCTAGTCAATAAGTAATAATGTAATGTAGCTTCTGTATCATATAATAAATTTATCATGGTTTAGCAAAGTAAATCGTATTGATAGACTTAATTCTTCGGTATATATATAGGTCAAGCCATTCTACTAAATTCGTATAATTCTTTAATCCTCTAATTTTGATAGATAAAAAACCACAGTACGAGTGCGTTTGTCTTCTAGCGCTTTTATAGCATTATTTGGTGCTAGTTCGTCCTAACGCTCGATAAACTGGCTCGAGTATTCTGTCTTGACGACAATGTCTATGAAAAGAAACCGAGCAAAAAAAAAACGAATCGTTAAATATTTATACTCTCTTGCATATTTTTTCAGTTTTAACTTCCGCAAATTTCATCACCACACATGACTCAGCTTAACTGTTTCGAATTACCTATGATGTTTATATAACGCTCATCTCACTATTATATACGCTCGAACAATTAAAACATACCTGTTAGAAATATTCACACGTCTGGAATTACAATTAATTACTCACTTTAAGTAATTCTACATTCATCGAGTTTTCACTGTGTCGAGGTAGTGGCGCGTTGGAAGGTGTTATTTGACTCATGCTGTATGTCTATATGAGCACTAAGGAATGTGCGATTTGCTGAGAAACAAAGATATAACAAACTCTCACTACAATTCTCTGCAATTCACGGTCTGTTAGGATTCAAATTAATATTCGGTGTCGCCGCTTGCGGTGGAAGAACGAAAGTCGTTTACCATAAAAAGCGTTAAATTTAGAGCTGGGAATTTTCAAGTTTACTAGTAAATTTTCACAATAACCTTGCAGCGGGTGGCGGTGTGCGGGCAGGCGGGGAATGAAAATGTAATTTGCGGTAATTCGGGAGCATTGCGGTGTTCGCAGCCGCGGGGACGCGCGACCGCGCGGATGCGGTGCTGCGGCTTGTCCGCCCACTACTCTTGTCAGCGAACGTCATTCGCCGTTTGCTTACTATGCGTTAATTTATTATATACGAGTAATCCTATTATGTTATTTCAGAAATATTCTTTAATTTTTACTTTTACTTTTTACATTATATCATCCTCCCTTAAACTTAAAGTGTTCCTAATCTAATGTACCTTACTTTTAAACGGTAGTCAAACAATGCTATAATAAATACAAGTTAAAGCACTATAATACCAATAAAATTAAAAAATCGTTACCAAGTAATTAAATACATTAATATTGAAATTCCTGTCATCAAAAAGGTCAATAACAGTCTAGAAAGGTCTGTTGGACGTCACATGAGAAGAAATACAATTTAGGAGTCATTAATCGGTTTACAGGTTGGATATGTTTCGTTTATCAACATAAAAACTTGAAAATACACTTCGAGTAAATTTGTTTGATTTGATCAAACATTTGACGAACGAACTACCACTAATGCGTTCACAGAATTACAGGAAGGAAACTGAAAACGCTGATAGTAAATACAATAACAGGTTAGGCATTCGTGTCTAACACAAACACCACCTCAACTGCAAATATAGATAACAGTTAACATATTTATTCTTCATACATAGCTATTGTACGTGTAAATGTTGGCTGATGGAACGGGTTCACTTCAATCAATTTTAAACCTGTTTAATGCCCAGGGATTTTGAGATTACGATGTCCCTGTACTGGTTAGAGCGAAGACTCCGATAAAGTCCCCGGCGCTATTGGACAGAGTTGTACAAATCTATGGGGAAGGCCTATTTTTAGCATGATACTGATGTCAGTGATCAGTGTCAAATTTAACTTGTTCAGGCGAATTGCAGTCTTACAAAACTTTCATTTCATATTATCCAATATTCAGTTATATTTGGAGACTATTAGTTGGTTAATATTATAGTGACTCTAAAACGTCACCGTGGAATGTTACAACCTTAACCCCTTAACTTCCTCCTTGAACTTTACCAACGCTACAATTTAAAACCATTTCCACTATATCATGAGTACACAACATACCTAATCATCATATCGCTATAGGAATTTTGAAGTACAGAATAAAATTTCAATAGTTTGTCCATTTTAGCCGGATGTTTATCTTTCAAATGGAATAATCTTGTTGTTGTCTTAGCTTTAAGTAAAAATATATGTGGATTATTTAATGTTTGTTAATACTCTTGAAAATAAAACATTCGATTCTTCAAATATTAACGCGAGTTAGGTAGATGTAATTTATCGGAAACGTTTATCGTTTGTTTACCAAAGATGTAATCTACATGTAAATTTATGGTTCAGCAGTTTTCAATGTAGTGATTCAGCCTATTTTCCTAAAAAGATTTGTAGGTGTTAACATATAATATACTTAAATTATTTAATTTGCTGTCAGTTACTGTTGAGAGTAGAAAATTTATACGTTCTTTCAACATTATACGCACTCCAATTGTTAACATTGTCTTATTACTGAGTCAGCAAAAGACTTCTATTTGTTTTCAATCGATTAAAAGCAACCTCGGTCAAAGCATAAATCGTTTGTACGAAAAACAAACATTGTGTGTGTGGAGGTAAAGTAAATTCGCGTCGCGTTGCCAGTCGGATGTTACAAACAGTCCATTTAGCGAGGCGAAATGAAAGTACAATTTGCGGTGGCGAGGCCGCGCTGTGGTCCACCGCGCGTCGAACGCCCGTAGCTACATGTGCACACACTACGTTTAAACACCTATCTACAAAACGTTTTAGTATATATTGTATAAAATGTCCTAGTTTTACGAACAAATTGGCAGAAAAATAATGTAGTTTGCTATAAGTTATCACTTCTTTAATGTTCATTTACTCCGTAATGCATTATCTCAAGAGACCAAGCAAGCTAAGCGTTAGGTACCATTTCTGCAGTGGCAGACTGACCTATATTATGCTTTCATCTCTGTTAGGTTTGTCTATACTGTTCTAGTGCTGGTGATTTAGGAAAATTAAACATTGGTACTTACAGGTAGGTAGGTACTACATTTTTTAAATAATTTTTAATTCCCTGCGAAAAGCCTCTGCTTCTTATTATAATATTGGCAGGAATATTAAATAATCAAATTCTAAACGTATAGTAGAATGGTACGAAGAAAAATGAGTAGATAATAAATAGCGATGTAGAGACATCCTAAGTGAAAAGATGAACTTCACAAAATGGTGATTCAATGACACTGCTAAGAAACATATTGATCTCGAAAGTTATCTATAAATTTAAATCACATTATGTAAATTTTTGCAAATTCATGAACTTCATAAGTGTTTAGTGTTTATACATAATATATAATATCATTGATAAGTCTGAGTATCGTGTAACTTTTGAACGACTTGACTGATTGAGGTCATGTTCACACGATATAATATATTTGTTGTTGATAGGATGGATCCGTTAACCCTAGCGTGCGGGTTAAACGCGTGTAAATAAATAGATATAAAACGTCCAAAAAACAATTTTGAAGAATAACATTTCTAAAAGTGATGTGGAATTTATGTAACTCCCTTAACAGCCTGATTCACGTTCTTGCCCATGTGTCGACCGGATTCTTGGAACCTCGGAATACATTATCGCGTGACTGGCCGATCCGTAATCAGCGCAAGTACACCGATTATATTAGCAGGTAATTCAGGTTATTGGTTTAATCATGTTGTAAAATCGATCTGAAGTGTAGATATCCTTGTAATAATACGCCTTTATTTTTTTCTCTGTTGTTCTGTCGAGGCCGTAACAACAGCTGTCAAACGATGACTGACAAAAGCGGGAGGTCTCATCATAAAATAAAAGCGATTTTCTGAAGAATGAGACTTGGCAAATATTCGAAATCGTATTTAGACATGCAATTATGCGACACATTCTTGGATCTTGTGTGTGGGCACAGCTTTGTGTTAGTAATGGAGCGTAGTCGAGCCGTCCTTAGTCGTACTAGTTGCTAGATCGTAATTTACTCTCCAACGAAATGTGCCCACATGTCCGACCTTGTATTTGATATTCATTATAATTGTCAACGATAATATCTCCGTTTCGATGGTAATGAATATATTCGTGTTATTAATAAACTCGTCGGTAGATAACCATACTACTGAACTTTACGGTCAGCCGATGACGACCAAATAAAAACAAGTGTCGAAAACAAGTAATTGTTTACACGAGTCGACGAGGGCTGATATAATAATACACTCAATTATGTTAATTCGTCGCCGATTCACTGGGAATCTGCGAATAAAATTAATGTGCATTTAAACAGAAAATACGAACAAAGCCAATAAATAGTGGTGGTCGGTAACGCGGCGATTTATCATTTCATACCGCACCCGGTGCATTATTGTTTATCGTGTTAATTTTATTTGTTACTCCCTGAGCGGGTTAACAACTAATTATTATAAATGTTATTATTGAATAATCTGCGTCGGTGTGTGGAAACATTTTCGTTGGTGTACCTATTCATTATGTAATGTTATATTATATCCCCGATCATTTATAGCCAACTTAATTATTTCATCTGTAACATTTATTCGAAGCATATTGAATTATAATTTATTATCCATACATGTGTATGAATCATTAATTTACATAATGATGAATGGTCTTTACTTTGTTTATTTCAGACGGAGATAGCAAAAAGGTTGAATGCGATAATAGCACAAATATTACCGTTCCTGTCCCAGGAACATCAACAGCAAGTGGCTTCGGCCGTAGAAAGAGCGAAACAAGTCACTATGACAGAACTGAACGCCATTATTGGGGTAAGTGCCTCCCTATTCATTTTATACCTACCTTCATATCCTTCACGTCTGCGATCAAAGAAAACAAGATGATTAAATGTTTTATCGAACATCTGTATTACAAAAACTAGATGTTATATTATGAAAACATGATAATATTTCATCCATTTATGTATACCGTTTTAACTATGACTAATGGATTAATTGTTAAATTCTCGGATGATTAACTACTTAGTAACGAAATTAATTTCGGGAGCAATATTTTAGACAAAACTGATACAAATAACATGTGAGATGTTTGTTCAGAAGCACGTTGGTTGTAAATGTGACGTGGAATGTTTAGCGCGCCCATACCGGCAGCTCGCGCTGATGGCAAATGTGTGGCATCTGTCCAAACATTTGCCACCACGTCCATGTCATTACTTAGTTATTCGCTTGTTGCAAACACTTCACAACGAGAAGGCTGATGTTATTATATTATCCATGCATACACCATACCTTTTGGTCAAATTACAGTAGGGTATTTTATACACTTTTTGCGACGACAGAAATATTGAAAGCTAAACTAAATCATTTGAATGAAATTTTTAAGCAATTGCATGCTAACTATTCCCAATGACGTCCTGGATGATAATTTTTTCCAAACATCACATACCATTTTCTGTTGTATGTTAGGTTCTCATAGGCTTTTTAACTGTTATTGCACAGAAGCTAAACGAAAATACTCACTAAAAAGGTGGTACCTACTTCCGTGTATAGTTAATTTTCTTAAAGCATCGCTTTCAACAGGTGTAAAGTTCGACGGTCGTTAATTAAACTATCTAAGCCTGGAAGACGTTGGCTACGATCCAACTACAAGGTATTGATAAAATTACTACAAACAACCGTCATTAGATGGAAAGTGTTATTTTATAAAGCCGAAGCGTCTGCACGAATTAGCATGTTGATATAATATAATACCGAGCGGCTATTTGTCATCCGTGTGGGCGCGACACGCGGAGTATTGCTGACGATCAGTGCCAGAGTGTAACGACCATTTAAAATGATTAGCTTTTAGAGGTATTCTAATTTGCCTACACGATGTTGACAACGCATGGCGACTTAGTATCTGTTTACAAAGTACAGCTCTAACTAATTCACAAGACTCTAATTATATTCTTTAGCTCGAGAGCGTCGTGAGGACTTCATTGTCTATAATATTGATAGGCTTGCTCGCAGTCGGGTGCCAAGTCGTTAGTGTGACCTATTCTCTCTACGTGTTAGCGATCGGCGTTCAAGAAGCGTGAATAGATGTACCTCGACGAAAATAAATCACTTAAATGATAATGAGGGCGAAAATAAAGTGGTGGAACTCAGTCGTCGCTCATCCGTCTGTGGCTGATAGAGTGTTGCGGACGAGAGTGCTGGCGAGCCGCCAACTCGATCACAATGTTGTAGCCTCGCCCCCGCACCCATTCCCGAAGACAATCCAACTTAATAGAACGTAAACGAACGACTCGCTTTAAAAATTATCCACATTAATACCTACTGTCATAATGTTTTGGCCGCTTACCAAACATTTTGTGTTTGTATTGACAACAAGATATCTATTTCATGGCATGTATTCAAACTGACACATGATGTACTAAATATCTAGGTTTGACCGTAGATTTTGTTCGTTTATCACAGGTATCACGTAAATCATTACTCAGCTTGGTAATAGCGTTCTCCGTTCGGTGACTAATCGGAATACGTAGAAAGAAAATACTTTGAGAAATATTTGTGGAGGGTTCGTCGCCCCCAAAGCCTGGACCGGGAGGATTTACCTATACGTACGAGTATAGCTTACCGAACAGTCTTCGAGACACTGGCAAAACGCAATATCGCTCTCCCCCCATAAAACACTCTAATTTAAATAAAAAAGCGGCGCCACCTTCCGTATGTCGGGCCTTTTTTATTACGTACCTTTTTTATTTTCGGGTCAGCGAGGGATCAAAGGGGCTCTCCCCTGAGAGTGGCCGCGCCGCTCTGCCTCGGCTGATTTGCGAGCATTCGAGGAGCGCCGATTTGTGAACAGGGAATACTCCTCAAATTGGGGGAGTCGCTTGCCTATTAAAATCACTTACAATTTCGAGTGCTTCGTTTTCTACTTACAAAGCAGTCCTTGTTATTAAATACTTTTATCTACTACTCAAGGGGTGTTGATGTTTTGCGTTACATTGTGATTTAGGTTTTCAAGATAAGGTAAATTCATTGTTAAATAGTTATGGGCGATCATTGAGCTTATTTACAAATAGTGCAGCACATATATAATTCTTTAAATTTAGGTATTTATTACACAAGGGCTACAAATCAATCGAATTTAGATTGTTTTATCATACCTCCAGACTATGGTATTTTAGTAATAGAATTGAGGCATAATAAGTGTAGGGTAGGTTGAACGATTTACCATTGTGTTGGAGCAATGTGCGTGAACTTAACAATGAGCAGGGAGACATCGGCACGGGGTGTCTGTCGTCAGTGCGTTATCGACGGGTAAATCATTTCTCGTTCTGATTTCATTCCGCGCCACCGGGCCCGAGGGGAGGCTCCCGGCCTCCGTAGAGGTAATAGCTTCCAGATACGAGAACTCCCACTTATGCTCACCTATACATGACACGAAAGTTCACATTGAAACAATATTCACGTAACTTGAACAGATCGATACGAACGTGTGACCTCGTCTCGTATATATGTATACATTCAGAGATATTCGTTATAAAGCACATTTTTATGTGTTATTTCTCCACGGCCTCGATTGAAAAGCCGAACACTCACAAGTGAGCGAAATAAACAAGTATATTATGCGTACAACGTTTATGCAACATTATCTCGAGAGATAGATGTGCAAACACGAGCGCTCGAGCCGTGTAAATAGAGCGTATCTGTTTCCCCGTCGATGGCTTTATAAACAAGCGAGTCGTGAAAACATTTCTATCTAGTTTACGCCGGGACCCGCGCCCTCTGATAAAAATTACGACAAGAATAAATCGGGGCGAGAAGCGTCGAGGCCGGGCGTCGGGCGGGGAAACATGAATTTGTCATTTTTTCCCAGGCACGTTCGCGAGCGGGTGATAAATATTGCATTGCAGACCCTCGGCAGCCTCAGTGTTTCTTGTGAGTCGCACAACGCGCTCACCCGACGAGTCGCATTAACTTTTCCCCTGTCGCTTAGGCGAGACTCCTTGTTTTTCAACGCGGGAAAGTGAGTTAGGGCCCGTTCTGTCGTCGCTTCCAATGAAATTATGTAATCAGGTTTACGACTCATCCGGCCCACGAGAGTCACGAGTTTTTGTTATTATATTATGTTCTTTCCTTTTACAACACGATGTAATTTTGTCACCGAAACTTGGTGTATAGTATATTCTAATCTAGCTTTGAAGCAGGATATCGTTGTTTTAATACTAGCTACGATAACATAAATGATTGGGCGTTCTGATAAATCGAACCCGAATAGTCTCCTTAAAATGTGTGTGCGTACAATATTTGAGTAAAATATTTAAATGTTTACACTTTTTCCTGATAATTCAGTTGGTGTATGTCTCTAATGTCTACACAACATGTATTTAGGTATAATATATGTGATTAGAAGCAATTATGTTGAAAGTGTAACACGTGTCGGCGTCGCGTGTCGACCCGCCTCGAGGCTTCCTGCCTAATGGTGCGTGAGCCCCCTCGCCTCCCGTCTGCGACCCCCTTAAACATAGTCTCGACAAACTACCCCTTTCATACCTTATGTTGACACCCGCCCAATGCATTTTATAACAAAATACCTTGCGTGCATAAAATAACAAGTAATTAACACTGTTATTGTCCTTAAGTAGGCATCACGACGTTTATATGTATAAATATTCCGCGTTTATCTCAGGCCCGCTCCGACAAATACTTTGCATGTTGTGATGTGAAACGTTACTAGCACATTACTTACTAGTATGTTGCAAATTTACGATGTTTTAATGTTCAAGTGTGTAAAGTGGCGTATCTACATTAAGTTGCGTCGTTCTACGGCAAATGATCGTTGTGTGACGGGTCGTATATTCTTCTTGTTTTTCTCGGCACGTTCCAGACAATGGCTCTTAAATGGTCACCTTTAGAATATTAGAATGTACTTAAAGGTTTAAATTTGCTTTGTTTTACAGCTCATAAAAGTTCTTGACATTCATATTGTACTTTTAAGTATGTATTTACTGATGCAAACATTAAGTCCTGCTCTTGGTCTTGGTTATTGCCACACTTTGTACCTAGGTAGTAAATTTTCGTATGTTATAAAGTAAACGTTCCAAAATCCAATAAAAGTGAATCAGTTAATTATTATTACTGAATAATATAAAACGTAATCAACACTCAATTTGTACGATTTGCGGTTATTTCATTTGGCCTCCAATCAAAATTAAAAACTCAGACCGTTACCCAGATTGCTCAACGAATAAAATGTGTAATCTAAATTAAGGCAATGTAGTTATGATGACTGTGGGATCACTTTTTGGATTAAATTCGTAGCTCGCAATGGGAGGGAGACGCCGCGCCGTGAGTGTCTGTTACAGCCCTAATGCGTCTCGCACCGCGATCTAACTGACTCTTAATTATTTAAGTATGTTACAATAGGGGTGGTGTGCGTTACAATTTATTATGTTATTATTCACAGTAAAACTGAAAAGAAAATATGTCGTCGAAATACGATACGACAGGTAGGTAATCTTAGCGTGTTCAAACCAATCAACTTCTGAAAATTCGGCTATTTTTGTTCCATATTTTATATTTTTGTACAATAGCCGTTGTAAATTAAATAAATACCTTGTTTACGTAAATTATTTATATCCACAGAAAAGACAAAATAATAATAATAGCTGATAGTTCTTATGAATGACAACCCTAGTCTGGAAAATAACAATCTCAATAGCTTCTATTAAAAACGAACTAATTACATTTTAACATCCACTTACGTGTTTATTGCCTACCTCTTCAGACCATAGATAATTGTGTAAACAGTAATTATTTTTAAATGCTCCTGCCACATATTAATTGCCTTCTTGATTATACCTATTAATGTACCTATAATTTGCGGTTAATCTCATTTTTAATGGCGCACAAATAGTGAACGATTTTAAAATGGAACTTGAAAAATACTAGTCGAGACTAGAAAAATGTAGTTGATTGAATTAAATTTTGTATTTTATTAGCTGTGTCCTGCAGTTTCATCCACTGCCGCAAGAGGCTCTTGTTTCAATTCGAGAGGCCACCCTGGATGCTTTTATATTACTAGTGATGTAAACCTAAAATTTTCCCCAAGAACATACCTACCAATATATTTTTAAATCATCCCGAACATAGCTCCCGAGGTTAACCGTGTCCACACATACAAACTCTTTAGCTTTATTTATATTTATTATGTAGATAATGCCTGCCTCGTTCTAGCTCTGCACTACCCTATGGTTGACTGGTAGAGAATGCCTACGGCATTAAGTCCGCCAGTGTACCTTGTGCATAAATAAATAAAATAAAAATAAATAAAAATAATTATATGGATTTCATATAAACTACGAAGAAACTTTTTGCACGTGAATGTATCAGTTACTATCCGGGCTGAAGCGAGGCTTTGTTGTAGAAAAGTTTACAAAAATAATATAGTTAAAGTCAGCGATATATTTATATGTGGAAATCTGCGGTTGGCATGCGCTATCCATTTATAAATGTAAAATAATCCCGGGCGTACCTATATAGCGTGGTAAATGTGCCGTGAAAACCCGAACGCGCCGAAGCATTTTTCTCATGACAAAAGCTTTAGAGACAGCCCACGTTTGTCGCCGCGCACATAGGCACCTTATACACGCAAAATTACATACACTTTTAGTAGGTACCAAAATGTATCGTATATCCGTCGCAAATATTATCTACATATTAGTATTACTACGTTTCTGTCTTACATTTTTGTATTTTTCTTATATGTAGTAATACCACATAAATAGCCATGGTACTGTCGTACTCATGTGGTAATACCAAGCATTTGGTATTACTAGATTAATATTTTTAATAACCAAGGTTTTGTTACCATTTACGGTGTATAATATTGTCATAATTTTTGCAAAAACTACAGAAGTACAGTATTGAAGATCACATTATATGTATAGATACATTCATATCGCAACTTTATTATACTTTATAAATTAGTCTCGTAACATTTAAGTTCAGTTTTGAATATTTCATTACCTCCCAAACAGCGAGACAGCTGAAATTATGCTGAAAAAACTGACAAGTCTCCCCTTGTCGCCCGAGGGAAACTTAATTCAAACTTTAATTCGGTCGATAATATAAACACCAAAGTTTGTCGGGAGATAAGTAAATGGATGGAAAAGTCGTTAGGGAAACGAGTTTTAATCCCGGGAGGCCGTATCGAAGCTATTTAATCACGTCTAAATATGTACGATGTAAAAAATCGCGGTGAGATATGAAGCCACGTTATTGTCATTCATAACAGGCGAGTGGGAGGGTGGGTGGCGTTGGGTATTGAGGGGTGCGGTGGCATGAGGTGTGAGGCGTGCGAGTTGAGCACTCGATAGCGATAGCTGCGGGATCACGTCACCGCACCGTAACGAGGGAACAGTTAGCTCGAGCGAAATGTTTGTACAGGTATGTCTCCAACTAGCGAGGGACGAATATCTAATTAAAACTCCGACCGCACGTTAAAGAATACAATGGTGGAAGTAAAGTAGTTTGTTTAAAGCTCACTCACATTTATAAATTACTTTTATCTACGTTTTGTTATTTTTGTGGTTAGCGTATACTTTGTGATCAGCATTGATCTTTTGAGAACAGCCATTGAGCAGATACAGAATAACAAACGCACATAGACTTGTTGAGTTGTCTTACTTAATTTTAAAAAGGTTTACGAGCTTAGTTGATTCTTAAATATTAATGTATTAACTACTTTTATTGTTAATTGTACATAATGTAGATAAAATGAGATATCCTTTTTATATATTTACCATAAAACTTTATATGTACAATAAAGAATAAATACAAAAAAAATAGGATTTAGAGATGTTATAAGACCACACTTGTTGTACCTACCTGCATTCTGTGAATAAATAAATGAATATGAATATGAGTCCGAGCATAGATATTGCTTTATGTACTTACCTAAACCCTCTGATAGAGAATAGCACGTCCTATTCCTAAGTTGCACTGTAAGATACCCTTTGTGTATCAGTTTTTCCTTGTACGCTGCTTCACCAAGAACAATGTTGTTTTTATAACATGACTACATATGTAGTTTCACTAGTTTCCCATTATTCATCTTTAGTAATTATTAACACACGCAATTTTTTATTGTAGTGTTTTATAAAGTGTTAATTGATATGCGAGCAACTGCCGCGATTGTCCATAATTATAATAATAAATTAATCTTTTTCAACAAAGGATGTTCGATGAATAAGCGTATCTATATTTAACGAACAGTATGAATTTATAATGATAAGTTTTTTTTTGTTAACAAAATTTGAATTAAAAAAAAAACAACACAGGAATTAGGTAGGTACGCGAATATCAAATTTCTTTACACAAAAATAGTCTGCGTCCAACATTTTTAAAAACTAAGGGAACCTTGTCGCATTATCGCCATAAAATTATTGACAAACGTTTATATACCACGAGGAAAAAATGGGCAGCGAAATCTATTTATTTTAATAATTCTAATACAAAACGTGTAAACGCCAAATGGAAATAATTTAAATTTCAAAATCTCCCTTTTGTAAAAAAGCACTCCCAACTAAGTGGCGCTCGCCACCTTTTGACACACAATAAATCACAGCCAGTGAGCGGCCAATAAAAAATATGTTCCACCCTCGGCGAAAATCCAATTAATTTTCGGCTGTTAAAAAAAGAACCTGCCCGCCCGAGCGGAAAAAGCTTGCACGGTGTTCATGTCATAAGCGAGCAGCGTGCACACATAGATGATAGCGGGCACGGTGAACGAGCAATTTCATTACAATAAAGTTATTGCGGAAAAAGAAGCGATAAACATAAAGAATGGACATAGCGATAAGCGATGAAACAACACACATCGTCGCGCTTGGTAGGCGATGTGAACCCTCCGCAAAGTATACGAATAATAATATTAAGTGAGATGAGATGAGATAGGAACGGGAAGAGCGGGAAAACTGGAAAAAGGGGAATAATGGAGAAGGAGTAATCAATTTGGCTCAGTCGCCGCCGCCGGTGAAACTCTCATTTAAAATTTAAAATATCGCGGCACAGAGGGGGTCCCGTAGAGAACTTTTTAATTTGGCTTGGCTTCGGTTTAAAAATGCACGGAGTTCTGCGGTGACACACCAATCCACTTCGATTGTTGACACTCTGAACTACGAGTAGAATGTATTACGTTATACGTTTTTGACTTTAGCCTGCTTTACTGTCTTTATAAATTGTTTTTTTTTACACATACAACAAGTTAGCGAAAACTTATTATTTCTGTAATCACTAATAAATACAGTTCTTTGATACTGCTAAGGTCGCAAACTAACATACGGCCCGATGAAATACTTCCACAGAAATTAACATTTACGGAAAGAGCGCGCTTCCCAAGTATTTAATTTTTTTTAATCAGCCGGAAGTTGACCAATTGTCAAAAAAAAGGCTTTTACTATCTGATTAGAATACTCTCATTATTAACGTTATCTGACACATTGTTTTATGGCTGATATGTTTTAGACTAGACCATTAAGAATAGATCTAGAATAAACTTTACCATGTGCTTAAGTTACTTTTATTCTTTGCAGCAACAAAGGCCAGACCTGCCGCGGCTACTGCAGCAGATGCACGCGGCACACCTACCTGCGCACGGAGCGCCACCGCTACCCATTTTAGGACAGGGTGGCCTTCCTCCCGCTGGTCTTTTAGGCCTGGGTGTGCCACATCATCCTCTCTCAGTACTCGCTAAGCCTCCTGACCTCCATCGACCAGATGAAAAAGGCAATGGTAAGTCTGTTAATGTATGTACTACTCTACTGTATTACTTAGTAACACTAACTTGTTGTTTATGTTGTTACTTAAATTCTTTCACAAAGAAGTTCTCGCTAACCAACTGTGTAAGTAACGGTTCGATACAAAGATGAATATTTCAAGAGGCTGTCGCGTATTTGTGTATACGTCTTGTTTGCAGTGTGCCACTGGAGACTATTAGTGCCGCCCCGCGCCGCCTGTATTCCCCTTTACCCGCATCCCTCACCGCACCTCCCCATGCCGCGGCAGACGTCTCCGATCCCACTTCTGTTTCAATATTTACAATCTTCGAGTGGCTTTTTGAACTCACTGTTTGCGTGTTTTCGGATCGCTGACGGCTACGGCTCGCTCGATATTACTTTAAGTATGAATAAGTCAATTCTTCGAACCGGTATCTATCTACGCGTGTGTTTGTACAGAATGTGTAAACAGAAACGTGAAACAGATTTGTGGAAAACATTTTTCGTGTTTCGCGGCCGGGTACATCAAACGAGTAGGCAATTTATAATTCGCCGGCATCGTTGAGTATTATTCATATCAAACAACAGGGAGCGTTTCAATGTTTCCAGTTTTCACGGTAGCGCGAGTAATCCCAGCGCGGCGGGGACGAGCGCGCCACAAATGAAAATGTAACACAGAAATGGATTTGGAAGCCGCCCGTCGCTCCGGTTAATTACAAAAGCAAGCGGTAATCTGCGCTCCGGGATGTTCCGGCTTAGCGCCCCCCAGCCACCCCGACCCACCGCCTGCCACTTCCCTGGCTAATTTGTGCCATTATCGGTGTACTGATGTAAGAGTTACCGCGCAGATGGCCCCCTCTGCTCCCACACCTAGCCCCGCACCTTGCCCGAGCTCAATTAATTATTCCTTGCTGGTGTGAGCGTCGCGTGTTTTAGTCAATTAGTAACGTAATTTTGCGGTTGACTTGAGTGTGTGCGGTGGCGGACCCACACGTAAGCCGCACTTTAACCGAATATGTTGCATTTGCAACTAATAACAACATAATTAGACATGCAGAACTATAACAAGTATTCAGTGAGTACGTAATTAGTTAAAAATGGAATGGGATGTCCCGAACCTCTACCTAATTCATCTGTTATGACTTAATTGCATTGTTTTGAAGTTATATGCACTAAGCGTTCAAGCGTAGCGAGTACGCTTAGGCGTATAACCGGCCAATAATTGAGGCTATTGCGTTTAAATTAATTGTAGCAATACATGCAGTGCTAATACGGCGCTCGGTATCATATGTACGTACATATGTAGAGCATGTGAATAGTAATAGGATTGGCTGCAATTGCTCACAAACTTGAGGCGAATCAACCGATGCAGATAATGCCTTTGATGTATGCAATACTCAATAACCAAGATACATACATGCATATTGTAGAGGAGATATTATGTACTGTTTTGATTCAGTTGTACCTATATTTCGTATGGTAATGAAGATGAATTAGACAATGAAATTGAATGAATTAGATCGCTGAAAAGAAGACTACTTTATTATAATTCATAATTCATAAAAAAAAAACCTTTTGTGTCTTCTTCATTTAATTATGTCTACGAATATCCAGTCTAAATTGAAGATTTGACACTCGAGCTAATTCGATTTATCCTATGCTATTTCTAACGTCGTGCCCACGTCTCGGTAGGGTTGATGACATACACCGAAGGTTGGGCAGTTCACGTAGAGACATTTATCTACGTAACAGACTGAGATAACATCAAATGTTTGAAGGTACTTGTTTATTTCTCAACCTTCTTCAACCTAAGTTTTGGCGCGACGACGGTCCTCTTGATTTTGTTGTCGCAAAATCGTGATTGTAGCCACTGATAATTTTGATTGCAGACAGATATGAATCTTGATTGATAAGAATCACTGATAATTTTGATAGGAGGGAAGACAATCTAGGTAATTTTGATTGTGGGCAGAATATCTTAATTTTATTTATTTATTTCGCCAATTACCAGATTCATGGTACAGAAAAAGAAAACAGCAGTACAAAGCGCGGCGTTCTCGCTTAACGCAATAAAATTTCTGTCAGGCAGCCTTTGGATATTCACCCTTATAATTGTGGTGGAATATGTCTAAACAAAGGTATATATAAAATGTAAAGGCATTAAAATACCAGTTGGCGTGAGAGTGACGCGATCGCGCCGACAGCTTCTGCAATATTCATCAACCACTTTACACCGCTCCTCGTCTGATCCACCACCATCCGACACACTCGCACACCCGAGCAGATATAGATTTAGATTGCGTTAAACCAACATTTATAGAAACTGATTACTGTCATAAATTATACGTATGCAAAATATTACTCACACATCAATTCATTATCAATACAAGCTATCATTGAAAAAATCTGATTCAAATTAATACATTGTTTATTTTACTACACAGATACTGCTAGCTATTCTCTAGATTTGAATTCTCCTCAAGTTCTATGAATCGGATCGTGATGCATCACCATTACCTATACCTATAGTCTGTTTTACCATTACCTATTAGTCTATTTTAAATACACAGTCTCACTCAAAAAGACGTGTCTAAATCAGACTGGTAGTTTCAGAAACTGCACGAAGAAACATACAAAAGCGTTGTAATATTAGTTTAGATAAACTTTGTTATAACGTAACTCAAACAAACCACTCTAACATGTGTCCCACTTGGTTGCAGGTATCAGTTCAGCAGAGGAGAGACATGTGAGTATAGAATAACTTTTTCCAATATCGCTAGAGTTGTTAAAATTCCGACGGCAAAATTTTGCTTTGAAAAATTCCCCAACAAGCGTACGTACTGCCTTTTCCATTTGGGAATGCGAACGTAGAGAGAGAAGTGTTGCGCTCGAACACGTTGATTTCATAACACGGCCCTGACTGAAACAAGTGGGTGGTGCAAGTGGCACACCCCTCGCCTTAGGGGTGCCAGCATACTTACTCGAACATCAAAATTCAAACGTGCAAATTGTCTATGTTCTACTCATGTCTTGTAACTTAACGGATTCTCGACGTCTTTAATGACTTTTAACATTCAAAGTACCTAAAGTGAATTATTTTATAACGGGTTACTTCTAAAACTGTAATATGACACGAATCACACATCCTATCGATTTGCATTAAAAGTAACATTGTAATACATGCATGTTTAATCGTAAAAGCTAGTCACGTAGCCGATACATCCGATATTAACTCTAGTGCCTGATGCATACAAATTTTGTTTGACACCTTTTTATGTGTCGGTCTGTAATCGGCAGTAAAGTCCCATTATGATAAGTTTTCTCGTGACTTCCGCTAACTACTACCGCTGCGCAGCTTGTAGGTGACTTGAAAGTTAGCTCATGTTTTGACGAAATAGGTTTCGTGTAGGTATCTTCACTGCTACGCTTCTACCACTACGCAGCTTGTAGGTTCGAAAGTTAGCACAGGTTTTGACAAAATAGGGTTCGTAGTGGCATCTTCACTACACTAAGCTGTTACCGCTACGTAGCTTCTAGGTTTGTAAACTAGCCAAATATTTTGTTTGACGAAATAGGTTTTGTAATGGCATCCTCACTGCTAAGCTACTACCGCTACGCAGCTTGAAGTTTTGGAAGTTAGCTCATATTTTGACAAAATAGGATTCGTAGTGGCATCTTCACTGCTACGCTAATAACGCTACGCAGCTTGTAGCTTTGCAAGTTAGCTCATGTTTTGACGAAATAGAATTCGTAGTGGCATCTACGCTGCTACGCTACTACCGCTACGCAGCTTCTAGGTTTGAAAGTTAGCTCAGGTTTTGACGAAATGGGATTCGTATTGGCATCTAATAATTTTATTTACTAGCTTTAATTAATTTTATTTATTAGCTACACAGTTTGTATGTTTAAAAATTCCCTCATGTTTTGACGAATTACAATATTCTAAATGACATATTCAAGCAAGAACATCTAAAAGAAAATGAAAGAATAGTAAAGTGTCGTTGTCAAGAGCCAACCCTGTAGTGAAGTGAGCTCGGTGGCGAGTGCGTCGTTGGCGAGGTGTTGCGAATGTCGGCTATCGTGGTAGTGTGGTACGTGTGGGGTGGGTGGGAGAGGGGGTTGTGCTTGTCTGAACGCAGCGGCGCACCGCACAGATGCCACTGCTACCGCTCTCTGCAAGCGAAATGCATGCGAATCGATACGCCGCACCTACTTTATAACATTGTCTTTGTTGTACTAACCTACTTCACACAACAATTATCAACTTTTGGCAATGGCTCCTTGTTAGCCCGCTACCCATGTTTTGGTAAGTATTAGTCATTGGGGTGGTTTCGGAGAGTAATATTTTGTTTGTGATGCAAAAAAGCTTTATTAGGTTCATTATTGCATTATAATCTTCAGTGATAGTTTCTATTTATTTACATACTAACGCCGCGCAGTATCCGAGAGGATAGGCAGTGTATACATTTTTTAAGTTTAATATTTTGACAGAGCAAGCCTGTTGCCGTCAACTGAGCATTTATTAGATGCTGTGATACTTCTGGGATACTACCTTACAGAAAATCTCAATAACACTTCGCGACCTGGGAATCGAACTTGTGACCTCTTGCATAATAATTGCACCCACTACACTGTTGCGCCATCAAGACAGTTATTTACCTACTCATAATCTGTATAATTTACGACACTAATACTAACATTGTATGTTAAACGAAAACATACAGCGGCATGTAATTACCTCGAATAACAAACACAACGGGAGCAGCTGTTTGCTATCCGTGCACTCCCGAAGAATTCACTCCGGGTAAGAAAAACATAATCAGTCACGTAGCTATCACATTACCGCATATCAACTCGTAGAGCATATTTTAACAAGTTTGTTGGAAAACTTTGGTGAGGTGAGCGAGTTTATAACTCGACGACAGCACGTGAAGAGTTTATCTTGCAGCGTGACCCCGATACGGCGCGGGCGTGTTGGCAGTCCGCTCACGGAACCGTCGATCTGTGCAAACACGCGGCGAGCTAAGTAATGCACGGACGCGCCTTACAATTTGAAACGAGGGAGCCCAGGAGGGGGAGAGAGAACTGCACTTTGTAATAAAGTTTACATAAACCGAGCGCGTCTTGGCTGCGGTTGTATGCGGTGCGCGGGGGCGTCAGGTTACACTCGTCGACTGTGCCGCCTGCCCGCCATCGCCCGTTTGTCCACGGAATGTTTTTATTGCGAATCACAAAGGTGCTACACAGTTGCAGCCGGCGTTGTTTATTTGCAAACATAGCACGCCGTATATTTGATTTTCCGATACATCGGACTCATGTTTACATTACTTTGTAGAGAAACTTTTTATTTCGGTATCTTTTCACTCTGAATATTTACGTTTTAACATGAAAATCGTTGCACTCACTCAATCGAAGTATTAAATTACTGTGTGTTTTCTGATATTGTTAAACTATAGTATAATTCGATACTTACGTCACTAAGATGTCTAATTTCCATCTCACTTACATGCAATTATCGCCAGGTCGAACCTGATAATTGTTCATTTATACATAAATTTATTTTCTGGGAAGGTACTTAATTTCCCACAGAATAACAGAGTTTACGACTGGCAATTTACACCGACGCAAAATTGAGCAGCCGCTGTAAGCCTAACAGAGCGAGCCCTTCCACAATCTCATTTGAGTAACATAATAACCGCGGATTTATTTCCGCCGCCCGCTCATTCGCTCTCAAATCGCGCCTAATATTCAATTTGGGCGCCCGAACCACACAAAAACTGCTCGGAGCCGGTTCATTACGCCGCGCATCTCGCCTCTTCATCCTCCTTACCTTATCTAAGCCACTCTGAATAACACACCCTAACCCACCCCTTGCGTCACCCTGGCACCCGCACACCACTTCAAGTGGAAAACTCGCAGCGAGGGCCGCTCAACCTTGTTTAGCATTCTCCTCGACTTCTTTATTTAATAGATACCGAAAAAAAACTCCGGTCAGAATAAATTTGCGTTTGTTCTTCGATATACTGGGGTCGTTGTGTTTTAAAGATGCGCTCCTTTAATTAAGGTAGAAACAGCGAGTATAAATGACTTACATAAATACAGGCGAGGACCGGGTACTGTATTAAACCGTTAAAACAAAAATGAGAGATTTTTCTTTGGAGTCGGTGGGTGGCAGTGGCAGCCCTAGCGGCATGTTTACGCGCTGTGTAACAACACTCGCTCGCTTCGCGCCTGCGACAGCCCTCACAATTTATAGCACGAGACTTTTCTTAATTGGAAAGAATGGCCACTTGTAATTATTAAGACGCCCTAAAGTGAAACAGATTGCGCGGTAGTCGCTTTTTTATTTTATTTTACTTTTACACAATGCTCTATCTACTCTGACTTGTTTATTGAAAAATAAAACTTAGCGCTGCTAAAAGCAGTGTTTGGTGTAATTTATACTGCTTTCAACGCTTTGGTTATATTTTTATATTACTTATATCTTAGATGCGAGGTTATTTTCGTTAATTACACTCTTTGAAAGGATACCTATTAAAACAGTCCTGTTTTATTTAAGTCTCATTTAAAACTAAGCGTCGGGTCACGCTTAGTTTTAAATGAGACTTAAATAAAGCAGTATCTTTCAGTTGCGGTTTATTTTTCCTGGAGATAAAAATACATTCTATGGTTCTGAAACTATTCTATGATTTTCTAGCATAACTTTTAATTCAATAACTTGTACCACAAACACAGTACAGTTTTGTAAAATGTTAGATACTTTATCAAGATCGATCAGATAAGAAACAAGTTCAAAAGCAGTCACTAAGAGTAGCGATGGTAGTATCGATCAAAGGATTTTAACAAAGCAGGAGGCCCGCAAGTAGTCGGTTCAACCTACGTGCCCTGTTGCTTGAGCCGCATTCTTGAAATTTTCGATTGCCGGGAACTATACAACAGTTTGAAACGAACCAACCGCACGCGATTTTAATCTGACAACGTCAAATAACATAAGTCATTTGAGTTAATTATTCCGTGTATAACCACAATTGTAACATTATGACTTTATGATGGAGGTACTGCCATTTAATTACTTTACCAACGAAACACGAAACATTACCCCACGCACTCGACATACTTAACAATTCAATTCAGAACATATTGTTATATTTGGCACGGCACAATATCGCTATAATCCAGTACAACGGCTTCTGTTCAGCTCAATGCGCCCTGAATCCAGTCTAATGTCTCCAACGTTCCTGTAGACGTAGTAGTTAATCTTCTTACAGTCTCTGTCTCTTGATAGGGAATAACACATAGATTGTGTCGCTGCATCCACATTATTCCACGCGGATTATCTATCGTGTCGTGCAGTCACCCTCTCAACGTGAATTTATAATCCTGTATGCAGATTTAATTTATTATAAAAGAGTTGGAAAACGCGTGAACAAGTTATAAGTAGGTATCGTACTTCACGACTGGTGTGTTCAGAGGAAATGTAATTAAGTTCGGTTAGTACTATGCAAGCTCATTTGTGGAATGGTTGTTGATTTGAGTGAATTCATATTTTTATTCGGGTTAAAATGTATGGAATAAAATTTTGTTATATGAGAACAATTTGCGCTCAGAAATAAAAACAATTGAGAGATTTTACAGTATGGAATTCTAGATAAATGTGTCGATTTCAGAGTTTCAATAAACTGTTCATATGAATTCATACAGGGTACACTGTACACAACACAATATCGATATTCCATTTTCTGTTTTTTTTTCTACGAATGACCATATCGTATACGTTGTTTAAATTGGAAATACACACGCATTGTCACGTGTTCGAATCCGGTCCTGTTTTTTCACTACTACCTATATAACTAATTTAAATTTGTTACAAAAGCTAGCCTAGTAAGCGTTTTATTGAAATAACTATAAAATACTTGTGAATTCGCATCACCAATTAAAAGCATTTTGCACTTACTTTATCCTTATAAAGTACTCGTAACTGCAAAGTGCTTCTAACGGTCGTGATAAAATATTAATTTTTAAGAAAGTCTCCACCAGCTTCACTGGTCTTTTGTACAGATAAATAGATAGCTATCTGTTGTAAACTGAAACTGAGACGATCGTAATACTTGGTAATACCGTTGTACCTACGCGTTGTTAGAGACAAAAGACTAGAAAAGAAGTTTTTTATTTTATTTTTAGCAGTTTGACGATCTTTCAATAAATAATATATTGATGTTTCTAGGCAGGTAGAGGTAAGTACTCACAGCTCGAAGCGGCTTTGCGGCTTTGTTCTCGATCCGGGCGTATCGCATCGATTTATGCAAGCTTGATCGAATCGCGCCTGCCCCCGGCAACCCTCCCTCCTTCATAACAATACCTGGCTCGCTTGCCGCTGCACATTATTTTAATTTAAATAAATATTTTGTAACGAATAACGATACCATAACTGAAATCTGTAATTTTATATGAAAAATTGAAAGTTGTCAGGTATTCTTCGATCCCTATAGAATAGGTGGCATTTTTATATTAATATGCGTAAGTGTGGCATCCATTGTCATTCAATAAAATACATCATGAGAAATTTGTAATTGATCAATGAATGTGTTGGAAAAAAAAAAGGAACTAAACCACGGAATATTCAATATTAATAAAATAATTGTATTATCATTATAGGTATTAAATTCAGTAGATATGTGTGTGTAAGTAGGTATGTGTCTGTCTGTGTGTAAGCAAGTGTCCCTGTAACCGCAGAACTGACGAAACTGTAGCACACATCGTACGGCCGTAGCTGGTGAGTGCGGTCACCACACACGTTCCTCTGTTGTGGTCGATCCACTATCACCCACCACGCGCGCCTCGTCGGCAACCACCTCGCCTCGACGTGTGTGGCACTGCCCGTAAACCCGCTACTGGTACCTACACCCTTCACATTAGTTTAACTTTTATTGCATTTCTTCAACATTTTACGATATCATATAAGCACTAAAATATAATTGCATCCATATTAATATAACATGTTTACAACATGCTATTACGTGTGTTAATTGTGATTTAATCGCTTCGGACGATGTTCAATAGCGGATAAAGTTAATAAAACCGAATGCGGCCGCGTTTGTTAAGGCAAAAAACACGCTAGAGCGGTGGGTTAATTGAAATCGCTGCATGTAATTAGCAGGTAGGCAGTGGTGCGATAGCTCGCGGCTCAGTGCACGTCTTCATAATTTATCTCAATTAGTATGCGCGTAATGAACGGAAGGGCGGCGCGCTACTGTGCGCCCGCTTGCACCAACACAGAGTACCGTCTAAACTTTGACAGCTCATTTTTATCCTTATTGTATTTCATTTGAAGTAAACTAATTATTCGCTGAGAAGATTACGGTTTTCAAAGAAATTTAAACTACTGTCGTAAAATAGTACTAAAACAGAATTTAAAGCGGTGTTACTGTAGATTAATACCAAACGTACGGCGTTCCTTTCATGAATTGACTTATAGCCGTTATAGAAGTGTACATAAATAAATCGAGGACAACAGTGGGTGTTGTCTAACGGCGTGTATAACATAGCGGCGTGCGGCGTGTTGCCGGGCAGCGTGTGGCGGCGACAAGCTCGTGTTAGTATTTAGTATCGCCGTGTTGTGCACTAGACGCCAGTCTCTGCGAGTCCCCTTCGTGCTTATCACACATTTACATATGCTTCGCTCGCTCACTGCCGTGTACGAGCATCGAAAATGTTTCATGAATAAATTTGTAATCCAATTTGGTCGTTAACTTCTGACTCAACAAACACGTCGACGTGGTTCCGTTTGAATAAAAACAAACACACTAAGCACATGAAAACAAACAAAGGTAATCGGATCGAATAATCTTCGGTTCGCTTAAAACGATTAATCATAAAAAGAGCGCGGGTCGCAGCCCTTTTTCGAGTTTCCTCGTTACGGACTAAGACGAGAATCATTAGGAATTAAATTTCCCCTTTCATTAGTCCCTCAACCCTCGTATAATTCCGGACGCGGAGCAATAACAATATAAATCCCCCGTCGCGCCGAGCGGGGGATTACGGCTTGTCTCGACCCTAATTTAGGGCTGCCCCCGCCCCGGATTAACGAAGTGGCGGAATCCGCTAGGGTTGTCGCTGCGCATAAACTTGTTACGTGTTTAATGTTTTATTGACGGGTGGCTAGGGAGCTCTCATTTAAATAACCGCGCGGCTACGGTCCTTTCGCACGCGCACCCTCCACTCCACTTGTGTTGATCGCTACAAACGCGATCAATTGTCCACGCTTGCATGTCTGCTTTTATACTTGTTATACAAGTTGACATGGAAGAGTGGACTGGACATGTTCAGAAAATTAACTAAAAATTAACAATTAATCAGCAATCCACATAAAAAAGTTCCGGTTTCATAATTGGATATTATGTATGTAATGTTTTTAGTGAACAAGGTGCGTAACACCGGCGCCTAAGGCTTACAACTTTCAAGAAGCATTACCATAAAATCTGTCGTTCTTTTTTCTGTATTTCAAATTATTTTTTACTGCTTAAATCACGCTATTAAATCGAATCGTTCGTTAAGGCGGAACGAATTGTTTATAGCCAGTATTAAGAAATGGCGGGAGTGTCGACGCACGTATTACAGACAAGGTTGGAGAAACCTCCTCAGGGCCATGTCGGGGCTTTTGTATTGCACCCTACTTGATTTAAACATACGGACCACAATTAAGAGGGTTGCCTTCGTCACTACAAATCACTGGCGCGATTTATTTTATTACCATATTAGAGTAAATTACATTTATTATGTAGGTACGTAGCCAGGTAGATACGTCCCTTTTTTCACAACAAATTGTGTAATCTTGTAAAGTTACTTTTATTTCGTTGACGCCAATTTTCCAAACGAGTTGTCTTTTAGCATGGCGACGAAACTCGATTCCAGGTAATTTATTTAAGTAATTTTACAAAGTGAAGCCGCGTACACCGTATTAAAATTTGCCTCGAAACCGCAAAGTAGACGCAAACACAAAATTAAAGTCGTCGACACTTAAGGGCTCCGTAGTTTCGAGGGGAGTTTCCGTGAAATTTCTCTCGGAATGTCGAAATGGCGGATGAATTTCGCAAGTCAACTCAATTATCGTTTTAATTAAGGCGTCGTGCCACGTGACATTTGTTTGCGTGCGTGAAAGCGATCGTTCTCCCTGCGCGCCCCTCACGCCTGCTCCTGTTAATTGTGCTAATTACTCCTGTAATAGAGCAAGGGGGCGAGGAGAGATTGCTTATCGATGGCTTCCCCAGAATTTATTTTGTATGGTACAGCCCAACTCAGGCGTTAATTTGATATAATTTGTAGGCGCTACTTTCTCAGTGAATTGATATGCCACAGTTGCACACCCAGGCTTTTATCGGTGCATCTATTATAAATGGGCGCTTCATATTAGACGCGTTGGAGCCGTTGACCCATGCTTGGTTAACTGCAAGTTAACAAACAGTACGGTAATGAACATCAGTGTACTGGGCAAGTTTCCAAGTGTATTTGGAAGTGGCGCTGAGTACGACGGAGTTTCTACAAGGAGCGCTCATAACGCGAGAGGCAGAGTAGCGACATAATGGGCATGCGGCCGCGGCCAGATTGTTGAACGAGCGCGGGGCGTGTGCGGCCGTGGGCACGTCAGCGTCAGCCCGACAACGAGCACCAGGCAATTTGGTTATTTGGGGTCGACCATAAAGCGATAGCGAGCGCAGTAAACGCAATCCTCCACTGGCGACTATAAACTTTACGAGCCACGTAAAAACGCGCTCGAAACGCCGACTCGCTACCATAAATTTATGCTAATGTATTCTTTATAGGAGTTTAATGTGTATTCAGAAATTCCTCCATTATTTATGTATACGAATGAACCGGTAAAGTTAATTTTAAAGTCGCACAGCACCCCGCGGTTTATGCGCTCACTGACGATTAATTTTTTGCAACTTCTTTTTTGTTACACAGGCTGCCGACGTTCGTGGATTCTCGTTTCGGGGTGATTAGCGTTTACGTTTTTACGGAGGTCTCGGTAGCGGCCGGTTTAATAAAGCGTTCATACTTATGAATGAGTCGATTCAATGTAGGGCCATTTTATTGCAGCGCAACACGGAGTGCACGATATTGTATGTCATAAACTTGACATCGTAATGGAACTTAAAATAAAATGTGCCCAATAAAACTTTTCGATGACAGTATCATAAAACGAAGTCGTATAAATTGGTAGTCTCGATAAAAACTGAAAACGTCGCGTGTAAATCACGTAACTTTCAAAACTATTATGCCTGAAATATAGTCCGAACTCAATCCGTACATTTCCGAGCGCCGGGCGGTCTATTTATCTATTTCCCCCGCTTCCGCCCCAGAGCGTCCGGTTAACCGCCCCCCTTCCGGTTAACCGGGCGGCGGCGGCGGCGAGGCGCGCGCGGCTAAACGGCTCGTCGCGTG
Organism: Lithosia quadra; assembly: GCA_963576445.1. NCBI lineage: Eukaryota > Metazoa > Arthropoda > Insecta > Lepidoptera > Erebidae > Lithosia > Lithosia quadra. The sequence goes on from OY754891.1 coordinate 5,859,526, forward strand.
ACCGCAGACAATAAGCCCGGGCGGCGTTAACAGCGCGCCTGTGTGTTGCCACTTTATATGTTACGTCACAGCACCAGTGAACCCTACACCCCTGCGCGCCCTCTCGTCCATCTGCCCCTTGCTGCTGCGACACATGTGTGCGGCGCGACACGACATCGCAAGGTAGCCGATAAGTCGTATTGTCGGGCCTTGTAGTGCCACTAGTACTTACTTGTTCAGCGTCGTAGTTGCTCCTCTTCTCTCAGCCTTTCGTCCCGAGCTCAATTGCTTTTTCTTGAGGTCGACCCGCGTAATAGGATAAAGTAAAGATTAGCTCTGTTCGTTTTTCTCTTGAAAATAGAAAAGGTTGCAAGGGGCTACTTGTTATTGAGTGTTTTTGTTTGAGTAAGGACTAAGGAGATAACGAAACGAATCGTGCTAACTTAATCCTCTTTGTTGTACGCTCCCCCATAAACATGTCGTGAGTATAAGTACAAAATCATAATATATTTTTGTCCTATAAAACTTTTATGGAGCATTGTAGGCAAGTAAGATGCCAATTTCTTAGAGGATAATATCCATTGTTAATGTATGTACCTACTGATTTATATTCTTTTTTCAGTAAATAATAATACATAATACATACTAGCTAAATTCATAATCACATACACCCACATCCAACTATTCGTCAGCCAACCACAAATTCAATCTATTAAATTAACGATTAACCACAAACGGTTTACCCTCGAGTGAATGACTCGTATGGGTAACATAAAATCCATCCAATCGAATCCGACACGTCACATTACGGCATCGTGGGTCTCTCGAAATAGCCTCACTTGAAATTCGATGTCGAGCTCTGTGGAGATGGAGATCGTAAAATTAGGGCTTCAAGTACACGCTCGACCCCACTGCATGCACCTCTTCACCTGTGTACCTTGTCGTAATGTACGTACCTTCTCACTTAATGTTCACCTGTATCTACAACTTACCTACAGTCCACTCAACACTAACTCGTGTCACTATACTTTCGTAAACTTTTTATAGTTCGTTCCGCGCGACTTGTGCCAATAATAAAAGTTTATCGGTTACATATTGCCTATCAAATGTCCAATAACTAGGACCGCAATAACCCATGTAGAATTGTTTATCTTACACGATTGGTCCAAATATTATTGTCTAGTTTCGTAGTCGTAAAAATCGGTAATCGTGCAACGGGTGTTAAAATATCGGTTAGGTGTTAATTAAAGAAAACAAATTGTAAGTTGTACGCGTAGTCGATAAATAGATGTGAATCTGGAGGCGTTATTGTCAGTGTGAGTGCCGGGAGGGCAGTAAGTCACAGCGGGCGGCGACAGGCCGGGCGGCGCGCCGCGTGCCGAGCAAATTAACAGCCGCTTGCCACTCTCCTCTAACTTAGTGCCTCGTAAAATTAGACCCCGTTAGAGATCCCTCCAGGCAACTTCGAGTCGAGATGCTAGTCTCTCTGAGGACATCGGATTAAGTTCGTAAGTTCGAATACCACTTACGACGACACGACAACTATGAGAGTCGAACTACTAGGTACAATGAATTTGATACAGTTCTTTTCTGAAATACAAACAGTTTTTTATACGAAACTAAACATAGAGGCTTGTGTTTTCACATAAAGCTTAAAAATTATAAAAGAACCTATTCATATCGAATACCTATGTATTTATAAATTCTTAAAATTAGCATTTAATGTAATACAATTCGCGAGTGCGAGTGCTACGACCGTATATTGATAACAGTACGTCGTGTGCCACAGAGAACGTAGTGTCAACACGGAGCGGAATCAGTGGCGCGCGGGTGGGTCGTTCGTCACACGTATATGATTATTTCATTAGTTCGTATTTGCGCGCTCATCCAAATGTTGCGGTGTCCCCACCCGCCATCCACCCGGCGAAGGGGGCGATGACCACTCCCGGAGCTAATCATGCGGTCAGTTTGTTCTGCCTCAGCGTGTTTTGATATTGATATTGACTGTAGCGTTCGCCTCGCTGCGCGCCGATTTATTTGCAAACAATGATCGATTGATTGCCGTTGGTACGTAAGCTCGTCGTAAACGTTTTGATTATGTTTACCTTCTCATATTTGTTAAACTAACATACCGACATTACCTACTGATATTAAATGGTCTTGCGATTTGTATCCTTAAAGTATTTCTATTGTTTCAGAGAAATTCTATTTCACCTGGCGAAAGGGAAAAATATAGGACGCGGAGTCCAGCAGAACCTGATCACAAGAAATTAAAGAAAGAAGAGAAAGACATGGGCCATGTAAGTAGTTTCTACTTGGATATTACGACATTAGTTAGACATTCTGCTTATCTACATCTATTCAATTAGGGTCAGTTTGTAAAGGTGAAATGAGACAATAAGATTTATCTTATTTAAACATCAATTATCGTATTATATACGATTGCAAACTAAGATGATTACGTGAATAACAATTTGGCTATACAAGTACAAAGTTATTATTATTATCTAGTATTTTCTCGAAATATTTAGTGAAAATAATAACCACATCAACAGGTGGCCTAGTTCAACGGATTTAGGACACTTCATATTAAGTAAGAAATTATAATTTTCAGGAACTGGTAGTAGATGATGCAAGCGAAGAACCTACGTCACCACACAACGGTGCACCATCCCCTAGAGAGAATGGCCTCGACAAACTCCAACCTAAGAAGGAACACCCTCCACACAGCCCTAGGTAAGATTCAAGCACCGCAATTACACTAACCAAGCAACTAAATACTGAAACATTACTCACTTTAAATTACTATACATGCCTTGTAATGAATACACCGCTAGCTAGTTTTCCTCAATAATTATATGTAACTAAGTACATAATTAGTGACACGACAAAGCCGCACGCCCTGTAGCGTTTTCTATCGAACGCGCTTACCGCTTACCGGCCACGCGTTAATTCCTGATAATCGCTCTATCCGTTTAACAGAAGCCCTAGTGAGAAAACTACTTGCGACCCATGTAAGGTCATCGAACGAGGCGAGACAACTTGTTCGACTCTAAAGTTAAGCCGCCTCCGCACTGAATCAATTACGAATACACGCCGAGGTTCGCTCCTACTCCCATTAGCAGTAATAAGATTAGACGCCTTGATGGATAGCGTTATCTGCACAAAAAGTTCTGGATATATTGACTTAGCAAACACTTTCTAGAACAGTACGATTCCATAACAATGTTACCACTTCTGAAAACTGATTTGTAACACACAGATATTTAGCTTATAATAATTACTTGTTTGCTTGATGTAATGCTCGCAGTATTAACATAATTTGATTGCTTTTATAATCAATAAATAGGTATAATATAGAGTACTGGTACTAGAGTACTTAGATGTTCTTGAAAATATGACGTGTTTATAAGTGGTTTACTAATATTGACACAAGTACCTACGTGATGGTCTTGTCAATAAGTACAATAGCTTATCGTAAACAAGGCAATTGACATTTTAGGCAATTAGCGAAACAATAATTAGAAGGATAAAATACCAGTTATTTTGTACGTTTTATTTATTCTAGTTTCAGTCTCTCTCTAAGACTTCTAAGAAAATTACTCTCTCTAAGACTTCTAAGTAAGAAAATATCTCTCTTTAAGACTTCTGAGAAAATATCTCAAGCGCCGGATATAGGTATTCTGATACTTGCTTCAGATCACCTGGCTGTTTTGAATATAGGTAGCAGCCAACCATTATTAGTTCAAGTGAACACAACGTGTACTTAAGAAACTATAGACAACGTAATTGTTACATAGCTTTGTTACTAAAGCATCGTAAATAATTTATAAGACGTTATAAATAGACTTACAAGTCACGATAATATAGTAAACAACTATGTTTTTAATAACAAAAATGACTCACCTTCAGTTCAAAACATGAAAATAATACCAAAAAAATCTGTCACGTTTTTTCTGAAGTTATTTTCAAAGTTTGTTTAGTCAGCAACAAAGTCACCTAAATCTCACATTACTTAATTAAATTTAGATTAAGTGAATGTAGGAACTTAGTTAATCAGACTAGAGAACTAATATGACTAATTTTACACATATTCTGAGGAATAAAGTGGAATTAGAACTACTAATTTATTAATGTATGTACTGTACAATCTGTACATGCCATTCAGTAGAGTAAGGCAGTCTTGTCAACTTGTGTGTGTTAGTAGATTATATTTATGACGGATAAAGGCAGCAGTAGTATTTCAATATTTACGAACATTTCATCGTTTCGCATTTGTAAGCGCTTTGTAAAATCATTAATAAGTATTGTCCCTTTGATTGACTATATAATTTTAAACTCAGATCGGGCACGTCAAGCAACGCATCAACGCCTTCAGCGAAAAAGCTTGACGAGAAACCTAGTACGCCAATTTCGAAGCCGGTAACGCCAACATCGGGTGCGAGCGGCGCGGGTTCTGCGGGGGCTCCATTGAAGGCTGCCGTGAAGCCTCCTTCACTTCAGTACCCGTACCTTGGCAACGGGGCGCATGACGCGTACGGCCTGGCCGGGTACTCGGCGCGGGCCGCCCTGGCATACGAACCGTTGCGGCCGCCCATCGGACCCGCAGCGCTGGCACCGATACCCAGTGGCAAGCCGTAAGTTTCACCGTAGTTAGCTTTTGTGTGCACATAGAGACTGCATCTGCACGCTGACTGCAAGCTTACCACGTCACCACACTAATCATAATAGCTTGCAGTCCGCATGCGGTTACTTCTAATCGCGAGTACTGCATATGTTTTAATACCTAAGTGCAGCTTACCTGTACACGCTTATATTTTGGAATTTCTTATTTTGGATTTGGAACTAGTATACCTATAGTTTGATAGTAATAAAGTTAGATATATTTATTTAGAAGTGAGCGAGCGAAACGTGTATCAACACATTTCGTTCGTTCAACAAAATAATGATGACGTTATTTTCTTGAGACTGAATATAATGAATGCATGAATATTTATTTGCATTATGTTGTGTCTGTACCCAAGAAAGTACTTAGGAAATACATTAAAATTTTAACCTAATCTTTGTCTTTCATTAGAAATCTATAAATTATAATATTTTAATGTATCACCCCGGGATTGAAAATGCTTGAGATTGGCTGTGTTTTGGTTTTCGTCATTTGCTTGTTTACAGTTTGATGCTTGGTTTGATACGTGTACTGCTACGTGTAGATAGCCTTGACGTCATTGTACTTACAATACGTCAAGATGTCGCCTTTAGTCACTTTGAATTATGTTTATACTAAAAATAATGCTCTATTCCGAAATAATCATGAATGATTTATGATATAATGATAAATAGTCATTGTTTTATTAGACGAGCGATTTGTATTCTTTTATTGTTGGTACCTTACATTGAGACACACTGACAGTAGTTTCTTAAACTGTATATAGTTAAATCTCATGGAGCACAACTTCTATTCTAGGGCGTATTCGTTCCACGTGTCGGCGGAGGGCCAGATGCAGCCGGTGCCCTTTCCCCCTGACGCGCTGATGGGACCTGGGATTCCTCGTCACGCGCGTCAAGTCTCCGCATTGGCCCACGGCGAAGTCGTCTGTGCGGTCACTGTGTCATCCCCCACTAAGTATGTGTACACTGGAGGCAAGGGCTGCGTCAAGGTGTGGGACATCAGCCAGCCCAGCAAAGCGCCCGTCAGCCAACTGGATTGTTTGGTGAGTGGGTAACTGTCGGCGACTCATATTTGGCATTAATTTCATTACTTTCTACTGATTATAGGTATCCCAAAATCTAAAATCGTCGCGTCAATCGTTGCTAATTAAAAAGAACTACATTGAAATAAAATTATAATATAAATTATCAGGTCATATCAATTCTGAAGTAAAAATAACTTTGAACAAACACAAAATCAAAAAGTCTAATCATGTTGTTTATAAAGAAATTCAGAAAGTACTTCAGTTTCGATTTTTCTTCAAAGATATTTAAATAAACACTTAGTTTAACTAACAAGTTGTTATGCATAAAATGCAATAAGATAAGTTTTTCTGAGTCTAAAATTAACAACGTCTAAAATTAACAATGTCAATTTTAAAATCATTTTATCTGAGTATACTCGTAGAATTTAAAACTTAAACCTTATAAAAATGTGGCCACTGTAGGCTTTGGACAGTTTCAACACCAAGTGGTGTCTTACCCATGGGTCTTACCTACATTTTAGACCCTGTAACTTTTTTATTTTTTACATCATATTACTCCAGTTTAAAATTGTAACTTATGAACTTATTTTCTTTTTCAGCAAAGAGACAACTACATAAGATCGGTGAAGCTATTGCCGGACGGGCGCACCTTGATCGTAGGCGGGGAAGCGTCGAACTTGTCAATATGGGACCTCGCGTCTCCCACGCCAAGAATCAAGGCTGAGCTCACATCTTCAGCCCCCGCCTGCTATGCGCTCGCTATCAGTCCTGACTCGAAGGTAAATTCCACCTGCTTTATTCTCCTTTGCTCTTTACATCCGATGCGCCAATAACTTGAAAGCTTGATTTTGGATCCTGAGGCTCCCTCTCCTTTACTTTCATAATTGCTTTTTTTCTTAATTACTCATCCACAATACGAATTCAGGCTTAAAACTGTTACATTTTGTTTTATTTTTTTTAACATTTATAGTTTTTTCTTATGACATTCTTGGCAACGAAAATATTTGTAAATTTCAAAATTCTTCGAGCACGAAAATATTTGCAAATTTCAAAATTATTGTGTATCCAAGTAGCATACATATCACAAGGAAATTTAAATCAGATCGTAAAGCGTAATTTATGAGCGGCGTTTTTAACTGATTAGTCCCAATTAAAAGTACATTCGATAGAAAGATCTGATAGTCGATATCGATAGATAGACTATCGATTCCACGAATTCACGGTTAAATAAAGTAGCATTGATCTAATCTATTATAGACGTGATCCGCCGCTACATGTTTATAGTCCCGGAAATCAGTGATAGGTGCTACTACTAATTACCTGTTTCGATTGAGATTAGACCATTGTGGTATCTTCGATCTAAAAGTAAATATTAAAGAGGGTTTGGCTTATAGGAGCGACTGTAGTCTGACTCCCAACCTTGATAGGTAAGCTTACGTCAGAGATGTATTTGTCTGTCAGCATGTATACCGGCTTGTAGGTGAAATTGACTTGGTGTGGACCATACACCATGGTACTGATTGCCTTAGTTTGCAACTTCAGATGTACAGTCAACGTCATCATTAGAAGTTGATCGCACAGATTTCAAATATAAAAATGTGCTTGAAAAATAGTGAAATTGTTATTTTCCTAATGATTAAGTTATTTTTATAGAGCTGTTTAAACAAGGTTATTATGAAATCTGACTTTAAGATATGTAAATGATCATCTAATTTTGACGCTGACTTGTTTCATAGGCCTGCTGTTGTATATTAATTAACACAAAATTGATAACACAACTTTTTATTGCATTCCAGGTATGCTTCAGTTGTTGTTCTGATGGCAATATCGCAGTGTGGGATCTACACAACCAGACGTTAGTGCGCCAGTTCCAGGGTCACACCGACGGAGCGTCATGTATTGACATCTCCGCCGATGGGACCAAGCTGTGGACCGGTGGACTTGACAATACAGTGAGGTATGTACCACTACTTACTAGTACTACTATAGAGACATTGCTTCCTAAGCTTGGAATTCGGGGCCCATTATAGTACTCCTATTTTTTTTTTTATTGGTAATAGGCTCGCGTATGACCACAATCTCACCTGTTGGTAAGTGATGAAGTTTGTGGTTAACGGTGGAGCATATCAACGGCCCGATGGCCAACGGGAGTGGTTATGTCAGACTCGGACCGATTAAAACCGCACGCCGTCTTGGGTCTTCAGACACCGGGGTGTTAGGCTTACACCGTCTGATACATAAAGAGGCAAACCTGTACCAGAGCCTCGTCCGTTACTCTTCGCGACTGGTCTTACTAATATATCAAACAAGTAGGCACTTGATAAGTCACAATTGTATAAATATTCAGAACGCAGGAGATAATACTTGAGAAAATTACTTCTGAAGTATTTTGTGCCGCTTATCAAGATAACATCAAGTATATACTTCAATATTTTATCTACAAACACGATTAATCAATTTTATCTGGACATCTGTGTGACATCTCCTATATCTGAAAACATGAAGTGTCCACGCGATAGAATGCTATTCACCTTGATTCCAATTATCAAGTTATTCTGGGTAAAGCTGGTGTTATTCAATACTATCTCAGTATCTGTCTATTACCGTAATAGCTCTGAGTCACACATACATGATTGATTGATGATATTAGTGTAAAATAAAAGATTAGTTTAATAACACTTATCATTTTTTAAACTTTTCCTATAAATTGAAATATACAGGACGGACGGCTACTTTTTATCCCTGGAAAAGGTTTCCATGGGGGTTGTAGGAACGGAAAGTTCCGAGTTCCACGTGTGTGGAGCCGCAATAGCTAGTATAAATTCATAATCATAAACGTTTCTTTTTTTTTAGGTCTTGGGATTTGAGAGAAGGCAGACAACTACAACAACACGACTTCAGTTCACAGATCTTCTCATTAGGATATTGTCCGACAGGTAATATTTGTTTTAGACTAGCTCCAATTTAGCAATGTAATACACCTATGCTTTCAAGACAATGGTTTTCGCCTTTTGGAATTTCGATAATGTACAACAAAAATATCGATTTTGTGTAATTTGTTCGCGATACTGGTATCTCAAATATTTTGTCTCTCGGCGCTCGCCGTAGCGTAGTTTTCGGAACAAGCAGTCAGTCTCAATGTGTCCAATATCTGCGGGTTAATTAACTTACATATTATTTTCGTGTGGAAATCCCCACGAATACCTTTGGGTCTTCTAGCGTCGGGGTGTAAAGTGACCCTCGCACCCCGGCTTGACCCAAACCACCTTCGGGTTCGATGTGGCCCATAAATAACTTACCACTACTACATGTATTGTGCTCCTACAAATGTTTGATTGGTTGTTGCAGGCGAGTGGTTGGCCGTGGGCATGGAGAACAGTAACGTGGAGGTGCTGCACGCGGTGAAGCCGGACAAGTACCAGCTGCACCTGCACGAGTCGTGCGTATTATCGCTTCGGTTCGCGTCGTGCGGCAAGTGGTTCGTGTCCACCGGCAAGGACAACCTGCTCAACGCCTGGCGCACGCCCTATGGCGCCAGCATATTCCAGGTGAGGACCCAACATTTTCAATACTTTGATTGTAGATTAAGGTCTTTTTTATATATTTATCGTGCGGTAATAACTGATACCCATCCACCAAGCAAGGGAGGTGGTTATGTCGGAGTTGAACCGACTTATACCGCATGATTGGCCTGCGTAGCTAGGGAATCGGTTGTGCCCTAGAAAGGATATCCTAGAGACCCCGAACGACCTTTGCCGCCAACATAGGCAGCCCTGAGTTGTTTGCAGGATTGAATTCCCCCTCCCCTGTAAAGAGGCTCGCGGAAATAAAACGCGCCGCCACTCTGGGACTGCTTCTGCTAGAGCGACGGGCTAGGTTGAATCCCAAAAAATGAATGAAAATTTCGAAAAAAGTTATGAAGCTACTCTTCCTTGGACAGTAAGCCTAAGCGTAACTTGAAGTTGAGAGGTGAAAACAATAAGTAGGTATAAGTTCTTACGAACATTAAAGTATCTAAAGGTAGTTAACTCATTATTGTTTTGGTAGGTTTTTGCTTGGAGTTATTTAGCTTAAAATAAGCAAAAAATTACGAGTAGTGTTCTAACCCAGAGTAGGTCAAATGGAAGTAATGAGTTTTTAATGTTCTGTTGATTTTCTTTTTTATATAGCTGGTCAAGCTGATTGATGTTTGTGGTTTTGAGAATATGTTTAAACTCATGTAACCATTAACCTAATTTTCTTATTTTTGTATCTCCATGACTTAATAATTTAAAGATCAATTTAACGACAATAACGACTAGTTATGAATCATTAGCTGTTCCCGCTACTAACGGGGTCGGTTATATCAGACTTGTAGGTTATAGGTGACCCAAAAGGTCCCTCGCACCCTGGGACTATAATCTATCCCTGTACCAAATTTCAACCAGATCCATTCAGCCATGGAGCATGATTGAGTAGCAAACATACAAACATCTCCACAAACCTAACCTTAGACATAAATATCAAACAAAGTAAAGTGTTTCTAACTCGCCCATGTACTTGTTTGCTTATAACTAATATTAAAACATAATTTAATTTGTCCACAGTCAAAAGAATCTTCATCGGTGCTCAGTTGTGACATCTCGTCGGACGACAAGTACATAGTGACGGGCTCCGGCGACAAGAAGGCCACAGTGTACGAAGTGATCTACTAGTGATACAGACAAACAGACAGTGCAACAAGCGAACAAACTAGATCGACTAGTGACTGTGGACGTGTAAGAGTGACGAACGTTCTAGAAACGTGGAGTGGCAAGTGGTGATATAGCTTTAGTGTATGTATAGAATATATCGGGAAGCCTGTATGTACTTATGCGACTTGTTTATATAGATTAGTGTGCGCGATTTATGTTTATTTGTTGAGCGCCCGTAGTGTATGTTGGCAGCAGATCTCAAAATGATGATTTCGTTTCAATATTGTTGTAAAATGCTCGTATTAAAGAAAAGATATGCGCAACCCGTACATGGCTTATTTTTATTATACCTACCACCTACCACGATCCAAAATACTCTCATTAATACCTATCCTAACTAGCAGTAACGGACTGTAATGTAATGACGAAGGGCTGCAGTTCACGTACGACTTTTATCATTGAGGACTTCGGTCATCCGGATGCTGAAAGTCTGCAGAACCGATGCTATTCAAGCTGAAGCAGAGGCTGCTTGGGCCCCGAAGATCTTGATGGGTTTGATACATCCTCTCCACCAATTAATGTGTCGATCTCAACACCTATAGGTACCACCTATATTGTGATGTGTTATACAGATTTCACTTCTAAACACTGGTTCTTTACTAATGCGAACAAGATATTTACGTTAAGAGCTTTTGTTAAGAGTGGTTTCACTTCGGTAGTGTGGTCAGTGATTCGAACCGCGACCTCACGACCGGCAACTGACGCTTAACTGATGATGTCAGTCAGACATACTGCTATCAGGGCGTTCAACAGGGCCATGAACACTTGTGCGGAGGAAGACTGGGACGACTATCGCTCAGCTAAATCCAGCTACAAAAAATGCATCAGATACCGAAGCAAACAGGGCTGGCGAAAATTCTGTGGAGACATAGAATCCTGCCAGCAAGCTAACAGGGTAAGGAAAGTCCTAACGCAGATGAACCTGACGGCACCGACCGCCCTCCGAAAACGAGATAACTCACTTACATCATCACCAGAAGAGTCCAGGCGCGTCCTTATAGAAGCTCACTTTCCAGGATGCGTCTTCTCTACACAGATCAACTGGCAAGATGAAACCACAACACCAACTGACCAAGACTGGCAGTATGCAGACAAAGTGGTTACCCTGGAAAAAGTCCAGTGGGCCCTTAGCTGTTTTCACCCTTTCAAGGCGGCTGGCCCCGACGGGATCATTCCCGCCATGTTACAGTGGGGTCACGCACCAGTTACAAGTAGACTGGTGCGTATATATAAAGCTTGTCTGGCATACAGATATGTGCCGATGGGATGGAGAGAAGTAGGCGTCATCTTCATCCCGAAGCCAGGAAAGGTTGACTATACTAACCCAAAAGCACACCGACCAATCAGTCTGACCTCCTTCATGTTAAAAACCATGGAACGCCTATGTGAGAGGGAGCTGAGAGATGGTCCTTTAAAACGGATACCCCTACACGCAAATCAACATGCATACAGCTCCGGCAAGTCTACGGAATCAGCCCTCCATCTGGTAGTCAGCCGTATAGAAGAGGCGCTGGAACACCAAAGCATTTGCTTAGGCACGTTCATAGACATTGAAGGAGCCTTCGACAAAACCAACTTCACTAGTATCAAAGCTGCCCTAGCAAAACATGGAGCGGAACCAGTACTAGTAGAGTGGATAACAAACATGCTCAGCAAAAGAGTAGTACGCCTTGGGGATAAAAATCAGAGGGCCCTGATAGTCAAGGGCTGCCCCCAGGGGGGAGTTATATCTCCCCTCCTATGGAATCTAGTTATAGATGACCTGATTACAAGGCTGAACAAAAACAGAGACTATACTATAGGGTATGCCGACGACCTAACTATCCTTATCTCAGGAAAGGTGGCGGGAACAGTATGCAACCTTACGCAACAAGCCTTACGCACCGTGGAAAGATGGTGTGGAGAATTTGACCTATCGGTTAATCCGACCAAAACAGAGTTAGTTATGTTTACGAACAAAAGGGTCTTAGGTGAATACCGACTACCCAAACTCTTTAATACTGAACTCCAGCTGTCAAAAGAAGTCAAATACCTTGGTGTTATTCTAGACAGCAAGCTGAAATGGAACAGCCACCTAGACAATAAACTGGAAAAGGCCGCAATAACCTTCTGGCAATGCAGAAGGATGATCGGCAAAAAGTGGGGGCTTACACCAAAAATCATCCTATGGATTTACGAAACAGTGATCCGCCCCATGATAGCGTATGGCGCTATAGTGTGGTGGACAAGAACTGTAAACAGCACAGCATCGGCTAAACTACAGAAAACCCAAAGACTGGCCTGCATGGCAACCACCGGATGCATGAAAACCACCCCTACGGCGGCAATGGAAGCCATGCTTGGGCTCCCACCTTTGGACCTGTTCATCAGACAGGAAGCGACAGCTGCTGCTATACGCCTAAGTGCACTCAACTTGTGGAGCGAAGGGCACACACAACATACACTACTGCTCTCAAACCTCATAAGGGAGGTGCCGATAATAGGAGCAATGAACGATCGAGTACCGAAACAGTACATCTTCGACAAGAAATACAAAATCCAGCTCTATGAAGACTACCGATGCGAGGCATTATGCCTAGCGGAGATGCGTATCTTCACGGACGGATCCAAGACCGACAGAGGTACTGGCGCCGGAGTCTTCTCTGAAGACCTAAATATCGCCATCTCAAGACCATTAGGGACCCACAACACCGTATTCCAAGCAGAATGCATGGGGATTAACCTGGCAGCCTCAGCAGTTACGGCCAGGAAGGTGAAGGGTCACTCAATAAGAATACTCTCGGACAGTATGGCCGTGCTACAAGCATTGAACAGCCATATCATAAACTCAGGACTGATACTGGAGTGCCACTACAGGCTGAACCAGATAGGCAGCACGAACAACGTAATCTTACAATGGATTAAGGGACACAGCGGCTCGCGAGGCAATGATGCAGCAGACGAACTCGCGAGAAGAGGGTCTGAGATGACCGCAGTGGGACCCGAGCCCATCATACCAATCCCCTTCGCATACCTACGAACCATCGTGGAGAGACGGACAAGGGACCAACACAGCGACTACTGGACTAACCTAAGCGTATGTAGACAGGCCAGGGAAGCCCTCCCTGTGCTCGAGAAGAGACTGACCAGACGTCTCCGGCTCCTGTCTAAGCAACAACTACGCACGGCTACAGCTGCCATCACGGGACATGGCACATTTAATAAGCACCTTTTTAGGCATCACCGACAGCCCTCTATGCAGAGCCTGCATGAGGGAGGAGGAAACGGCAGCACATGTGCTCCTGCACTGCCCTGCAACCGCCACATACAGGGTCAAGTACTTCAGCAATACAGGTACGCTCCGGGAGATCACCAGCAGTATAAAAAGTCTGCTGGCGTTCTTCCAAGAGGTCGGGTGGATCGAATGACGTGCCCACCCACACGCAAAAACCGCGCCAGGACGTGGAGTTGCGGATAACAGCCCGTTAAACCATACCATACCATACCATACTGCTATCAGGGATTGACGAGTTGATAGTTAATGACCTCGGGGCTACAAATTCGTCTAGACTACCTCGGTCAGGCGGGTCATCAGGTCATCAGTTAAATAACAATTTAATTACATCTTCAACCCAATTTGTAGCTGACTAAAAGTGGTGTACGAAAGTAAAATACATTTTATTTCTATTCTATGCTATAATTTTATTGTCACCGCGCGTATTTTACTGTGACTTTGGAACCTCCGTATAGACTACTTCGTGCCCTTTGTGGGCCCACCTCCTGCACTGAACATGACCTCAATAAAGCCAATTAATAGTGCGGTCGCAAATTTTAGGCCTGAGCTATATTTTTTTTATTTGAAGTGAATCATTGACACGAAAGAAGAAAAAGATTGTCGCCGCGAAGGAATCTGTAATTATTCAAATCTTCATTAATCTCAAGAATAGTTACCTACCTGTTATTAGGAATTATGAAGTTTAATAAAAAACAATTTTGACCTTTCGAAATTCTGACGGATAGTCAGCGTCATAAGTTGATGATAATTTTCATATTTTAAACATTGGTTCTTAGTAAAGTAGTGTTTACTTTTTATCAATATGCTGTTTAACAACTACCTAACTCCTAGCTGTTAACAGTGTTAACCAGTGGGCTCTATTAAAATATTTTTTCAATTTTGTTAAAAATATAGATAAGTATTTAGATTTTCAATAAATAAATAAACGTTTTCGTTCAGATTTACATTTATTTGACACAAAAACAGTTACATACCTTATTGTTGTAGTATGTACAACAATAGGGTAGGTATATACCTAATTTATTAATTGGTAAACGTATAACCCACACTATTGTTCGCAGATTAACAATTAAAGGTTAAAAATTAATATATAATTATGTATAATACGTACATGATGATTGTTCATCATCTACTTTTGAACCTGACTGTACCTACCTGCTGAAAGCGAGCTTATTTTGTGCTTTTGGAGTACCTACATACTTAATTTCGAAACTCAAACTCGTCTCGAGCTGTTTATAACTATTATTTACATAAGATAGGTACCTAATTATTAGCCTGAAGCATCTGATCTATCGCTATGACCTCATAACACGCATGACAAGTGCGTAGAAGAGTTGATAAATCATCTGACTCACTTTTAAACTACGACCTGAATAGCTGGTTTGAAGTCTACATTTACTGATTTCTAGCTTCTTCGTGCCGTGACTAAGGTATCCTCGGGCTTCACACCACCTAGGGCTAACGATGAGTCGGATCGGCTAAAACCGCACAATATTTTGGCGCATAAGCCTATAAATAGTCGGGAAATAAGGACCTAATTAGAGTAGAGTATCCCTAACACGCGCACTTCTATAGGTATAAAGGGGCGCCATTCTGAGCCTGCTTCACTTTCCTGAACCCTTCCCTGGGCCATAGATCAGGGTCGACGCTGTCACTCGCAGCCAGTAATGGATTTATGCCCTGACACTTTGGGCATGTGACCGGATTGGATAAGTGTCAGGTAACATGCCAGGCCATAAACCCATCACTGTTCGCAGCGCCTCTCAAAAACACCTTTTAATTTTCTTAGGTCTGGAATGTTTTTCCTACATAATAAAATAATTTATTATGTATTATCTTAGATACTTTTGACGCCCCTTATCACCGGGTTCCCAGTGCGGTCGCTACTCTCGCTCTACCTCAAGGTCGGCTGGCTGTTAATAAACATAACATTTTCCTATCTTTGTTCAGTTTGTGCAACATGCTAGTTTTGCAGTGATATTTTATTTGTTATAATAATTTCAGTTCACTACGTATCTTAGAGTTTTTTGTTATTTAGCAATAAAAGTGTATACTTAACTGTTTCCTGAAAAAAAAAGAGTAGGTAAGTACAACTTTCCGGATAAAGTTGGTTAAAGTGTTCGCTTTGAATTATATTTCGGTACCTAATAGATAAAAGTTACATGGTAGTATTAACCAAAGAATTTATAGGCTTATTAGTCTAAGGTATTAACTACCTACCGCGCCTACCTACTTAGTTACTTCAGTACACTTCAGTACCAGATCTATTGGCGCGAAATACTGTTTTTTTATCAAAGTAAGTAAGTTCTCACTTAATCAAGCAGGGTGCAGTCAAATTCTAAGTATTCCTTGCCCTTTGTAATTTTTTCATTGTGGTTCAAGTTCGACTAGGTACCTACCCAACCACCTCAACTCATACAGACGATGGTAACAAAGTTCCAAACATACAAACACTTTCACAAACTTTCACATTTATTCAGTAGGATTAATAGGATAATTTAAATAAAAAGAAAAACCAAGCCTAAAATTTATCAGAAAAGATAGTTAGGTACTTAATGAAATTTAATATCACCCAATCAACTCGTTGCAGAACTATCAAATCCATATCAAATCAAATGAACGACTCATAGACTTACGTATACCTACGTAGTTCCAATTTGTAATTCCAAAATATGATATACTTTATCTATACTTAGTATTATTTTTGGAATTACCAATGCGTAGGTAAGTCGTGATGAAAAACAATGACCATTTTGTACATCACTCATCAATATCGTGATAGTTTTCTGAAATACGATACGTAGATGATAATCGTGATGTTTGCCAGTTTGCCATCTAACGGACTTGACAAAAAGCACACCACATGGTTAATGGTTTTTTTATCTAACACGTTCAGGAAACACCGCCTGTCCTTGAATCACATTTAGTTTATTAAATAATGCAATTAATATAGGCAGATACCTATAGCTAGATAAGGTTTTTTTTTAATTTTGTCAAGAGTGCGATGCGACTGGTGTGCTTTTGCACGAGTTTCGGGTTCAGTTTTTGAGTCGGGTAAACTGACTTTGGGCTCTTTTTTGGAAATTCACGCAGGCAGGAACAAGGTCACGCGTGATTGCACCAAATTTTGATGTTGTGAAACAACGAATTGTGGGGTTCCCGGCAGATGTCAAGCTCAGCATCGGCAGGGAACCCGACAATTCGTTGTTTTAATGTTGACCTACATCAATCTATATTAAATATTCAATTTGACTAGCTATGCCTGGTTATGCCTGTGACTTCGTCCGCATGGATTTAGATTTTTAAGGTTCCAATTTTTTTGCTGCGAACACTAGTTCTTTTTCTAAAATAAGAGTACCTACCTAGCTATTTTATGTTATCCTATCTGCCTATGCTAATCCTGTCAAAATCGGCCCTGGAATGGTTGGTCGAACAGATATATTTTTTTTACTTGCATTTTTGTTATGTAGGTACGAACACGTCAATTTTATTTAGTTACGTAGAAAATGACAGCATTGGACAGTATAGGTATATAAAAGGAGTGTTAAGCCGTTAGGATGTTTGATCGGCAAATGATACCAGTCACCAGTCAGCCTTACTCCGTAGGCGCCGCCAGTAGTGATGTTCTGTATAAATAAAATACAAATATATGATCTAAGTGTGTATGTAAACAGATGGTGGCAGTGCCAGCCACCGGCGGCGGCGGCTATCGTATCTGGTCACATAAGTACGTACCTATATGTATTATTATTATGTCGATATTCAATAATACTTATAAATATTGATAAAATCGAATTACAACCCACATTTATCTCTAATTAATGACTAATTATTGTTATCAATGTTGATATTAACCGTTGGGATCGGACAGGCCATATACCTAGGCTGGAAATGAAAGGAAAAATTAGTTGCATTGCAAACAGGCCACTGTACCTATATTATTTAATTATTAATTGAACTTAAGCACAAGTACCTACATAGGCAGACTTAATGCCATGCCTAGGCATTCTCTACCAGTTAACCAAAGGTGGTGCAGAGAGAAACTCAGTAGGTGCATTATAGAGATCATCGCTTGATTTAGGTACTAATTGACTAACACATCTAATACTGTGAACCTCACAGTATTATAGATGTGTTAGAGGTAGTATCATACATTCATACTTACATTAACCTATATAGGTATAATAATTCTCTATACATAATATTATTATTTAATAAAAATAAATCCATAACAAACATAGGTACCCTACCTAAATATTAATTTCTCCGTAGAGGTGGACACCCTAACGATTTGGCAGCTAAAATTTTTGACTCAACGGACCTTATACTCGTAGACGGCACGCCTATAACCGTCCCTTCCCTTCAGGGTAGGCAGCGCTTGTGTGACACCCTTAGTGTTGCACACGTCTATGGACCACGGTGACCGCTTCCCATAAGGTAGGCCGTGTGCTTGTCTGCCACCTACGTGCTATAAAAAAACCGTCTAGTCTACCGAGCACATTTAAATCTAATTAAGATTTTACGCGATCTCAGAATCGAACCCAGGATCTAAGTACGTACATTTTTATGCCACACTATGGTCCACGAGGCAGCCCGCGTATCTTGTTTGTTTAACTTCCGGAACGATGAGCAGAAGGATGACTGACGGAAGTAACTCTATAATATGATTCAAAAAAATAATGCCGATAAGACACACCATGTGGCTTACTAGATAAAAACAAGTTCAAAGTTTAATCTGTAGTTATTCAACTAAACTCTCATCGAATAAAATGTTGAAGAAGTTTTAGGGTAACGGAGCACCTGGCCCAAAGTACCTAGGTAGTTAACCGCGATAGGTTCATATTACCTAAATCGTTAGGCTCATATTGGCAATGGTGACTAGTAGCTTTAGTTCAGTGTTAATTCAATGATCGAACTACTGTAACCCTTCAGTTGCAATAGTTCTGTTTGTCAAAAAACTCCGAACTATTGCTACTCCTCTAGTTGCATTAGTCCGGCGGGTAGACCGGTGGATCGAACTACTTTAACTTTTCAGTTATGTTGCATTAGCTCGGTTGTCAAAATACGCTGAACTATTGCTACTCCTGTAGTAGCATTAACCTGAAGAGTAGTCTTGTTGATCGCACTACTGCAACTCTTCAGTTCTCAAAAAACGCCGAACTACTGCTACCTCTGGTAGCAGTAGTTCGATTAATTATTAAATTTAATGGACATGTAAATAAATATTTTCACTAAGGGGGAATCAAACCCATATCAATCAAATCAAAGTCTCGTCTATCTTCCACTGTTTTAATAATCATTATCGTCTAGGTATCTATCTACATTATCACTATCGGTTGTATGGCGTACATTGGGAGAGGCCTAAGTATGTCCAGCAGTGGACGTCGACAGGCTAATTGATTGATTTGATTGATTGATATCGTCTATCCTAACCTACTCCTATCCCAATTATTTAGGGTCGACGTCATTGCAATATGTCTTTTTCTCCATATATTCCTGTCAGATGTTATCTCCTCATTCCCTCCCTTCCTTGCCATATCCTCTTTCAAGCATTCCATCCAAACTCTGCTCCTGAACCCTAGAGGTTTCATATTTGAAAATATTTTTCTAATAATGTTCGTATAGCTACTAAATACTTATTGTATTGTATGTGACACGAGCAAGTAAAATCGTATGTCAATGTAACGTGATCGTGTGTACATAGAGAGCGATCGGTGATCGCCATATGTTGGCGGTGGCTGGCACGGCCGCCGCGCGCCGCAGCCGATAGCGATGGCTAGACGAAGGCAATGCTGTGACGCAACGCAAAAAAAACAGCATCTGCGTTATACCTTCATAATTTTCCCTTACACATTGTATTTGGAATGTGTTATGAGTAACGCACAGGTAATGATTTTATGACTTGTTTGTTACGGTAATTGTAACTGCAATTAGATACGATTAAATTAAGATAATTGTGAAACTGTCCTCTAGCCTCTAGAGGCAAACCTGCACCAGGGCCTTGTCCGTTAATCAGCAGGTGTACCTACTTTTTGTCCATGTTGCTCAATCCTCGTAATAAAACATGTTCAAAATTCGCCTCCGGACACTAGGATCCCATGATGCCGCTCCCATGGGATCCACAAATTTTTTTTCGCCTTTTGGCTCCTATGTTCATAGGATTAAAATTTATTAACATTTGTCCTGTGTACCTGTGCAATGAGTGTCAAGTAGTCAGTGTAGGTTTATCTTTCTTCCTACTTACCTAAATTAGTCCCGAGTGCGCATGGGATTGTAAAAAAACTCTAAAACTTGATTGGAGCGGACCGGCCAATGTAATCCAATGCAAACAGCATTGAGTCTTATACAATGTATGCATCTGTGTAATACATTTTTATTTAATACCGTCAGACAAGGCTTTTTCGTCACAAACGTTCTAAAAATGTCTGAATGCGACATTATTATTTGTAACTATTACGCATTCTCAAAACGGAAAAAACGGTGATAAGGATAAGGATCCTTGAATGAATGAAATGTAATGAATGAAAAAGTGTGATGCATCAGATATGAAATACTTAGGTACAACTGAACTACACATTCAAATAAAATATTTACTACAACGCACGAGAGGTTCGTTATTTATATTGTTTCGTTAAATAAATTTGTATTAAGGTTATCGTTGCCGCCAGCGAAACTACAAACAATATACACAATGTGCACGTAACTGGGATTCTCGTAGTATTGTCGAAACAGTCGGGTAAACCGCTAACTTTGATCAACGCACGCGGTTGCTAGATTTTTGTCACTGGTTCTTTGTCACAAGATAGTTTGCAAAGTTGGATAGACCGTGTATCGTAAGTACCTAATGCTTACTATTTTCTTTAGTGATACCTTATTATAACATAACACGAATTGCCTAGTATCATAGTTTTTAAACTGTGCATCATAATAAATAACTCAAAGTAAATCACATACTTATCAAAAATTTACGGCTTATGAATTATTGATATCTTCTAATAACAATTGAATGAAAAAGAAATATTTCTCCGAGAAAATAATTGCTGTAAATCGTGCAATAGCTATTGTTTATTATATTATTAACCTAGGTAAAAGAACTAACGGTCAAATAGGGCAAACAATCGATAACAACGGAAAATGACTGATCTGGCTCTCAATAATGTTCAATAAACTGCTTTGTTAATTGATATTTTTCTACATGTTTTATCACTTTAACTGCAAAATGTATTAAAATGTAGACAAAAACAATGCTGATACTTGATGTCGTATGACCTACTCGTACCTACCTAATACATTGTAGCGGCCTGCGCTGCTGGTTATAACAGCACTTATTAGTTATTAACGTACAGGGACAGATAATCGCAACGATTATATTATTCAAAAAATGTCGTTGCAGGCATCGGTGATGGGTGATGATGACGAGGCGAGGACGGACATGTGCGTGGATCCGCCAATAATCGCTGATCGGCGTTATCGCGCGTCCGTCGCGGTGTCCGGCGTTCGATCTCTACTCTGCTCATTATACTCCCTGGACGCGACACAATCGGCTGTCCGCAGCTCATCCTGATAACATACCCACACACGTTGCCGGTTGCAGGATTTAAATCGAACTACAAACAAACTGGCGTCGCAAAGCTGACAATAACCGTAAGTCATTAATTACATTGCACTTAATTACATTCAAGCGGATTTAGGGGAGGCAAATGTCAGATTAATTGATATAGAATTTAATTAATAGAATGTTAATATATGCTTCTTATTAATTTCAGAAAAATGTATTCCGACTGGCCAATACTTGAGGATGTTCTTCTCAATGATCAACCACTTTTTGAATTCTCGCCGGCGGAGAGCCTTATAAACTTTGAACTTCCGTCACTGGATTCAGACGGCGACTTGCAGCTTTCCGATTTATTCAACAGTGATGATTTTGGTGACAGTAGTGTTAGTGAGCAAAGTAAAGATAACGTGAGCATTGGTAATGGACCTATTTTTGAAATTGCTGATTTCGATAAGAGTATAATTGATGAATATCTTATGGAAGCTTTAAGTAGTGACATTTCATGTGATTCTCCGAGTACGCAATCGTGTTCTGATCTTTCGTTACGGAGTAGTACTGAGTCTCTGTGTGCGCTACAAACTCACGACTATATTCCGCTACAAGACAACTGGCTGAATAATACGAGTACACCGGTGAAAAGTGAAGTTAAAGTTCGATCATGGGGAGAGCCAAAGTTTTGTACGGAACTTAACGCGTTTCGCTGTCCGGTTGAAGATTGCGGTAAATTGTATGCAAAGGCATCGCACGTGCGAGCTCACTTACGACGTCACAGCGGTGAAAAACCGTACAGCTGTACGTGGAATGGATGCTCGTGGCGGTTCGCACGTTCGGACGAGCTGGCGCGGCACCGGCGCAGCCATTCAGGAGACAAACCGTACCGCTGCAGCGAATGCGCAAAGAGGTTTGCGCGCTCCGACCACCTCGCCAAGCACGGTCGTGTTCACGCACGCAGAGCTGCTGTAGCTGCTGCTGCGGCCAGGAGAAGCGCATTGGGTACGCATACGCATCGGAGATCAACGAGAGGCATATTACTTCTGTGATTAAAAGCATGTAGTGTGTGAGCCTTCTCTAAGAGCGATACCTGTGTTCGGGTCCTCTCCGTAAGTAGCGGCATTGCCGTGAAACCGATTACTACATCGACACAACAGAAGAAGAAGATTTAAAGTATATTGTATGTATACAGCCGTTAGTTGAAGAAGTGATGTTGGACCATGTGTTTCAGTGTTATAACGATATGGTTATCAACGTGTAAATTATTATAAAATAAGTAGAATATATAATAATTAGGATATAATACAAAAGCACCGTTACACCTAGGTATTAAGACTATTGAGGTGACGATTAGTCAGTTGTTTTTATGAAATACTTCGATATTAGTAGAACATGAAAGAGTCGCGTAAATTGTTATTATATCGTTATGTACTTAACTAAAGAGTTTTAACCAAAAAATCTCAATTACTTTAAATGATTAATTGATTATTATAATAAGAAAAATAGCATTTACGTTATATTTTATAGGTACCTACAATGTGACTGTCCGAGAGATATCTAGGTAATGTTAGTAAATAAGTATTAAATAAAGGCCCTATATAAAGATTATAAAATGGTTGGGCCAATAGACAATTTGCCCATTACAATACGTAGTTCATAAAAGATACCATAGGTATTAAAGTATAATGTTATGAATAATAAATACTTATGGACTCTATTTCATGATTATGAGTAATAAGGGTCCAATATTGTTAATACTTTCATTAGTCTGTCTACCTTAGCGAAATGCTGTTGTAAAATAAAGTCTGTGTTGTACCTAATAAGCCAGGTTCGAACCTTCAAGTTAATAAAGTTATCGAATGTAGAGCCGATTGATTACTATCACCTTATTAATAAATATTGTATGTACAAGTGTGTCTGAACTTAATTGAAAATTGTGTATTTCTAGAGTAGGTACCTACTTTGTATGATCATAGCAGATTTCTTTTCTGATTTCCGTTTAAAAAAATAAACATCATGGACTTTAGTTATTCCATCTATGTATACAATTTTATTATTGTTTCACTCATTTTGAAAGTTTCATTATGAGGGAAACATAAACTGGCGAAATGTGGGTGCTAGCACCTCTGCCTACCCCTTCGGGGATATAGGTGTGAGTTTAAGTTTATGTTTATGTTTGATACTAATCCGAAACCTCTACCCTACATTAGCTACGTCCTGCTAAATTCCCATTAGCAGCGATCTTCAATCTAAGGCGTCGATCGAAGCTTAAAAAAGAACCAACTTTTTTTTATAGAACTATAAAACAAATAAATTTATCTATGAAATGACTAAGCTTTATTTGGGCATTTCCACATTTAAGCAAATCCACGAAGTGATTTCCGTAAAACAGGAAACAAGTTTCCTGTTTTACTGACACGAAGAAACCGGAAACTAAAATAAACTGGAGTAAAGTTATTAGTGTCATAACGACTTTAGACCAATGTTAATTTTTTTATCATTAAAATAGCTGGCTGGCTGGCACCATATACCAAGCTTGTACGCACCATATCACCTTGTTGCTTGTAGACACCTAACGTAGGCTTGTCTTATGGCCTCTACACTACACACCATAGCCGTCGACAGCTGCAGGCTTGTTTTGCGTTTTGCTAGTCGGTTAGACGCCAAACAAGTCTATTGGCACACGCCGGTGTGGCGGGTATAAATGCATTAAGACCAGCACCTAATCACGCATTTTTGGCAACCCTGATTTGTCACGACTTCAATAGGATTTTTTTTAGAATAAAAAGAAACTAATTAAACTACTATATACTTTGAAACTATATAGTTATCCTTAGTGCCTTAGGGTTCATAGCGGACCCCGAGCTCCGAGGTTAAGGTGTTAAAAGCAACTGGGACAGTTGCTGCAATGATGATGAGTGTTATAGCTCCAATAGGGAAGGTTGTCCAGCGGACACTGAGGGATTCGTTTCCAATTACCGGCTTTAAACTCGTAGGTTTACCTAAACTTGTATTTTGACTTCCTAAAAGTTGTCTTAAAACCTAGATGTCGTATGGTATACCTAGATACGTGACTTTTAAAACCTAAAGTCACAAAAGTGGCATGGATAAAATTCACTACGACGTTTGTTTTGAAATTTTTTATACGTTGAATCAAGGTTGAATCGTTTTTAGGATACAGTCAAAAACAAACCCTAAAAAGTAGGTGTACCTATACTAGACTAAACTAGACCTAGGTACCTAGGTATTTTCTTGTTTTTTTAAAAAAAGATTAGACCCAGATAAATGCAAATTCATACCTTCAAATATTTTTTGCACTGAGCGACTTCTTAGTAGCAGTCGAAAGATCTACTGCACCCATACCTACCAAAATAATCATCTACGAATTAAACTAAGTATTTATTTCATGTTATTCGTGTTACAATAGGATAGATATACTTAGATCATAATCGTGTTTAAGATCAATAAAAAGATCATGATTTTATTGTTTTCGTATTTTATTTGGCTGTGACATTAAGTGATGGTTGTCATTTATTGAGCTTTTACTGAAAATTTGGAACATTAATCAACAGTTTGGAAAAGATAACAGCTATTTATAGCAACATTTTAATCGAGGTTATTTTTCAAGTAATAAAATCGAAATTATCCGTAATACGTAACTTCAAATAAGTACAAAATGGTACCACAAGAGGACGCTAAGGTGTGGTGAGTAAACAACACGGAGCACAATAACCAAGGATGTAAATGTTTATAATGTTGGGTAATGTTAACTTCAGTGTCTGAGAAAAATTACTAGATGGCATTAGTGTATTTAGCAATCTATTGAAAGTTGAAAACCTTTGATTGCTGATCCGTCTAATAGGCCGGTAAACCGCTTCCCAGATGGGCCGTGTGCTTGTCTGCCACCTAATTGTTATAAAAAATAGATTATTAGAAAAACATTAGTGCACTTCGCTGTTAATTTAGGTATTCTGTCAAAATACAAACTTCTAAAATTAAATCCTAAGTTGAACATTTATATAGGTACATTAAACATTGAAGTCTATTGAATTTTACTTAAGTAACTATATAATATTTTAGTATCATTAGGTACTATTGATATATCTCAATGGTATTACAAAGATAATTATACTATTCACTCCGCATTCTTCATTTTTTGTTTTCTAACAGGTTATGGGCCCAACACACTTCCACTACAAAGTCTGCATCCAAATAGGCCACAAAATTGTTCTTATTTACTCATAGTCTTAGCGTAGGTACCTATTAAAGTCACGAATAATTGTTATCTTATTATTTATGTATATATATTTCCTTAATATACCTCACTGTGCTCAAATCATGGAGCCGCTATCCCCATATAATTTCCTACTCATCCAACCCTCCATTCCAAACCAGACTCTTCTTCAATTTAACCCCATGAGAATCCACAAGTATATGCGATAAATTATCATTTACCAATTTATACTCCTATCCTATTGTTCTTCTATTAAATCAACGCAAAGTCAACATAATCAACAATGTACTCATTTTCACTAATAGGTACCTACTTATTAATTATTTTTAAACCGTAATCAAAATACTATACAGCCGGAATCAAGTAGCTATCATCAGAGGTAACGATTAACAAAGAATGAAAGATATAGTTCACGGCATCTAACTTGGCAAGATTTTCGAGTAGTGTGGCCCCACTACTCCAAAACCTTGCCAAGTTAGATGCTGTACACTATACTTATTTGTGGCAAAATGCGTAGCATATAAACAAGCATAGTGTACAGAATCTAACTTGGCAAGGTTTGGGAGTAGTGGAGCCCACACCGCTCCAAAATCTTACCAAGTATAATATAAGATGCCGTGAACTATAGGACTATTTTTAAAAATTTTTCGTTTGCTAAAACACTATTATAAATTTATTTGTACGTAACAACGACAGCCAATGAATGTGCGATAGATAACGCTGAATTACTTTTTCGTTCGTTGGGCTCAGCTGGGCTCGTTGGGCTTGAGCAGGTTGTGGACGTAGCGCAGCATATCGACAATAGAGATGAGATTATAAGCCTTTGTTACAAACTGAAAGAGAAAAAAAAAACAACTTCATTCAAAAATGCTATACCGTTGTCTATTCTTGACAGTAGTTGTCTATGATATTATCCGGCATATTGAAGAAGCTCACTGTAGTAATGGAATTTATTAAGTTTTGAATATATTTTAAATTGTCTATTTTTACATTGATACACGATTCAAGTCGGACACAAATAAAAATGGTGGTTCAATAGATTAGATTTCTCTGATCAAATTGTTAATAGAAATAACACAAGAACTATTTTAAAAGTGTTTGATAAATATTAAACTTTTTATATTTTTTTGTCATTATTATAATATATGTGGTGCGGTTACGTGGTGCATTCTCAAGAGTTGTGTTTGACAAATAACAGGTTGTCGAAGACACCGATTTCGCTAAAGTTTTGTATCTGATGTGTTGTTTTTTAACTGTATAAAGCTGGTCTGAAGTAGCGATTCTCATAAAAATTATTAAGTGATTATTAACTACATTGTTTAGCTAAGTCCCAATAGAAGAATGCCAACTGATATGTACGAAGTAAGCTGGACAAGTGTTCTATTCAATCAGCATGTGACCCAAATCTGAGATTTCTCTTCTTTGTGTTTTAATACTGGCTTCATATTTACTTAGTGAGTCCCAAGAACTATCAACAAGCTATTTATTAAATGCTGGATCGAGCGGCGATCATCAATAAGGACATGATATTTTATGAACTTGTCACGGTTGACTACCTGTACGACTCAGTGGGGGTCAGGTGTCGTACGGTGAAAATCTCTATTTTATAAAGTCCCGTCGGAAGTATTCCGGTCACGACATTCCATAAATCAGCTGAAAGTAACAATTACAATTTTGGCGTCCTGTCAAAGTAAATAACTCGGAATTGTGTTTATTTGAAATGCATGTAAACACGCCTGAAAGTATGAAGCTAGATGAAAGCTTTGTATCAAAATGAAGATTGCAGATAGTGAAGTGAGTGTCGTAGAGATTGTATTGAGCCATACAGAGTAGAACAATGTTGCAAAATGGCTCATTCTGAAAATCACAGGTATATTGTACAGGTCAGTAATGTATTTGTTATATTTGTGCCCATAGATTGATTCGAACTCGTAGCCTTATCTACTGTTCCTTTCACAATCTTTTTTGTATTCTATTAATGATAACATTGTTTTTATGTTGATGTTATGTACTGTTTTCTAATAGCATTGGGTTTTATGGTCTTCCTTTCTTTTAATCATTATGATGTTGCCTGCTCTGAGTCTTAATTAGCTATGATCTATGGAAAGCATACATATAAACATACAAACTTTACAAAGTTTCAGTATTTTCCATTTCTTATACTCGGCATAAAAATCAAAAAATTGTTAATCAAATTGCCTACATTGAATGTCTATATAAAATATATAAGTCTGGGGTGTTCCCATACTTCTCACTTGTTTCCCTATTAAATTAACTCATCTATTGTTTTCCTTATACAGTAATGTAATGGTGATGAACAATATTAGATGCCAATAAACTTGTCACCAATTTATTGAGAACAAATCTTCAACACAGCCACTAAATGTCCCACTGACGTGTGGGTTCTTCAACAATTATGGAGGGCTTTAATATCACCACTCCCAGCAAACCTGTGATTACGGTAACATATTATGTTACACAGGTGGATGCTACTATGCACCTGTTAAATTTACTTAATTGCTTTTATTATATTAAAAAAATCAAAAGTAATGACATGATTCTATATTATATTATTTTTAAATGTTACTAAAAGATGAGTTTTGCATATAATATGCTTCTGCCTAACACATTCAGGAGGTATACAGGGTGAATTTTTCAAAAGGGATTGGATGGCCAAATCCGAAACTATAAGGAATAGCGAAAAATGGTCAAATAGTCACGAGCCCGATTTTGATGAAACTTAAAACCTCATCATTAGATTTTTGAAAAATCAATAAACCTAGCTGAGAATCGAACCCGTTGATTTTGAAAAAAAAAACACCCCCTTTATTATTACACCATACGATAGTGTCGCTGTTAAGGATCAAATTCTGCGAAGTAATGATATACGGCAAATTTAAGGAAATTATGGAATTTAATAAAATTCATATTTCATCTACCTATTTGTTTCGTTCAAAATCCCAGAAAAGATCGTAACTATTCCGTGTTTTAAATTATACTCAGAGTGATTATGATGATTGATGTTTTTTTTAAATAAGATGGAGCTGCAGCCCATAATAAAAGGGATTTGGATTCAGCAGTTTGACGACAATTTTATTGCAAGGCATGGTCCTGTGCCTTGATCTTACTCCCTTAGATCACTTTCTCTGGGGGTATGTCAAAAACTAAATTTATAAAGACACATTTGATGACTTGAAACGTTCTTTGGAGAATATTCTAAACGGAATCAATATCATTGTAATATTGAATGCAGTACGATCCTTGAAGTCTCAAATCCAGCTATGTATTGAAAACAATGGTCTATATTTTGAACGATTAATCAGTTAATGTAAGAAAAATAAAATGTATTTTGTTAAAGATGAGCTCTTCCCTTTAGTTTGTGGTAGGTATGTCATTACTTCCCAGAATATGATCCTTAATAGCAACACTATCGTATGGTGTAATAATATAGGGTGTGTTTTTTTTTTCAAAATCAACAGGTTCGATTCCTAGCTAGGATTATTGGTTTTTCAAAAATCTATTAATGAGGTTTTAAGTTTCATCAAAATCGGGCTCGTGACTCCTTTGAGCATTTTTCGCTATTCCTTATAGTTTCGGATTTGGCCATCCAATCCCTTTTGAAAAATTCACCCTGTATATGTATTATTGTGGTAACTAAAAGCTGGTATAACTGCAAATTTTAGATTTACCGATCATTGTAATATTGTAATAGGTTCAGAACCTCGTAAATCAAAATCCACTAGTCTGTTATGGCCAGTACAGTTCTAACATATAAACAAGGTGTCATACTATTTAACTTACATCACAATTAAATCCTAGTTTGTGTGCAATGTATACAACCCACGAAAGGTCAATACACATTAAGTACCTACTTACATAAATTTTAATTTGGTAGTACAATTTTGTGCAGTAAGTTTTCATAATTTTAACTGTCCTTTTAAAAGGTCAACCATAAAAGTATAATAGAAATTATATTCTATAATATACACAGTTTAGCATGCTACATGGTGAAAGGTGAACATAAAAAAGGGACCAATATAAATACATAATGGGATATTTATGAAATAATAAATGAATAGGCATTGTTAAGTGTACACATAGTTGTCAGTTTTACAGTTATTTTCTCTAAAAGTTATAACTAGGTGTAACCATGAAGCTATAGATAAACATGGAGGCCAAACCGGGAAGAACAGCTTGATCCAAATACCTACATGTCTGTATCTCACTCTCTGTGGGCCGACTTCTCTTTCGTGTATTTGTACAATGTTGCTATCTTCTTATTAGTATCTCCTAGTAAATTATAGAAATAGACCATACTAACCAAAAATGCAAGTAAAATGATTTATAAATAACTCTATAGTTCGATTACGATTATTAATGTGGAAATTGAAAAATTTTATGCCATTTATTATGCATGATTGGGTTGTTGAATCAGGAAATCAGTGAATTAAATTCCCATTGTCTATGGATTCAGTACGTAATGGGGCAACATTAGTACTACATGTCAACTATCAATAAACAATATGGCGGTTGTTTATTATTGTTTTGGTTTTTAACATATTTAAAGTTAATTATAAGTATAAACTCAAAAAATGGTGCAAAATTGTATAGTGCGTGGTTGCGGTAGTACGTGGCGTCAAGGATGTGATATAAAATTCCACGCTTAAGTGTTTAAACTTGTTTAAATGGTGATTGTTTGCTTAGAAGGTTATCATACTTAGAAAGAGAAGTCGGCCCACAGAGAGCAAGATAGTAAATACAGACTGAGCATCAAGTAGGTATTGGAAGTGAGGCCTCCATGTTTATCTATAGCTTCATGGGTGTAACCTAAACAGTACCTAAATTGCATTAATTAATTCTGTAAAAGAACTCCCATATGAATCATTTATGGACTTTACTGTTGACTAATAATTTTTATTTATCATGTGTACAAAATATATATGTATATCATTTAATCAGCATTATTAAAGTCCCTCAATTGGACATGAGCATGTCTGCAACCGGGATAGCAAAACTACTGAAATAAAACTACTGAATGTAGCTGTTAATAGCTTGCACTTGCATGCTTCATATAACAAGGACATGTGAAACATTTTGTATGTGAATGCAGGTGTATGTAGGTGCATTATCGCCACACTACGAGGCCTTGTCAGTGGAAGCTTCAAAGCAGACAAGCTCTGAAGAAATAGTCTGTTGTATCACTGACAAACTTGGTCTTACAAATGGATCTGGTGGCCCATATGAACTCGCCGAGGTATGTCCGCTAATAATCTATATGTATATTATATCTACACAAATAAATAAAACTGGAGTGTCTGTTTGTTCTGGAACGGCTGGGCCGATTTTGATTGGCAGATAACTGATGCAACAGGGAGTAACTCAGGCTACTTTAACTTTGGAAAAAGAATTAGTGCTCTGCACAAAAAAAAAACAACCCTCAAAAATCAAAACCTGCATGGGCGAAGTCGCGGGCAACAGCTAGTGTTACAGTATTGTAATAGTAATGCATCTACCTATTTATATACATGACTGAATGGTTATACGAATATTTTAATTACTATGTAATTATAATTTCAGTGCAACAATTTATTAAATGCCAGTTGAAATGGCATTATCAACAACTACCAACTTGTGCAACACATTTTTTCTCTTACAAATGAGTCACAAGTTTCGAAGACAATTACTTCCTTTGCTTGGTCATCATTCAAACACTCCTAGCATGACTATAGGGTAGCTGATATGTTTTTACACAAGTTTTAGTACAGTTTGCTGTGTAAAGAGATAACATTCATTCTATTTTCACTCCAATTATCAACTGAAACATTGAGTCTTTGCTAACCTAAATCTAATTTGTTGATAAACACCACCAGACCATGAGTGACTATAATATTATATTAGTAAAAAAAGTATCTCTAAAGTTTGATGCAGAAGTGTGCTATTGTTATGGGTTAACCATTATCATTGGGGATTCTAAGTTTGAATGTTAAATAATAGGTGGTTGGAGATATGCTCAGTGGCGAGTGTAAAGAGCGACGGCTCGGACCCAACGAATCGCCGGTCGCTGTCATGTTACTGTGGCCGAACAATGCTGGCTCTGGACAGTACAACAGGTAAAATTCATTCAATCTCCTAGTCAGTATCCTACGAGTCCACTTCTCAACTCCCTTCTCTTCCTCCTTACCTTCTTAATTGAGGTCGACTTTTCTTAAAAAAAGCGCAGGTCGGAATTTCAATTAATTTCATCTAGTCTAGGCTGTCTGCTGTTATTTTATATATCCTTTTCAATGAGTAGTGTTGGAGATGAAATTGGATAAATAATTTGATAATATAAATAAAAACGCTAGTGGTTATATGTATACCCACCTACTCAATTTGCATTTTAAGTTTTTCCACAGTAGCTAAGAGCACATTTAACAATGTCAAATCAGGTTTTTCAATATAATTATCTTATTCCTGCAATTATATGTTAAGTACAAGAGATATGTCTAACCTTGTCTTAAACACCTGCATTGTAAATATCTGTAGTATCTGTACCTTTATGTATATTTGTGTCCATTAAGTGCCTGTCACCGCGATACTATTCGTATACTATTATGTCTGCTATGTTGTTTTGTGATGACTCATTTTAATTTATTTTACGCGTTACGGCCACTGTAATTGGCACTTATGTAGGTATCCTTATTCAGTCTTAAAATTGAGCTGAGTCGTCATGTAATAAATCAATCCGAAATTATACTCGCTTGCTCTTAAAAATATAATATAATATTCAGTAATCAATATTCTAGGACGTATCTACAGTGTACAGAATAACAATAATGTACCAGTGGCGTAAAATGAGTAGTTAAAACTAATACTTAGTTGTTTAATGAGGGACTGCAACAGTGATTGGGATAATATCCGAGAGTGACTCACGTCTCACTCTTCCTGCGGCAGCGGCGTGATAACGGCGTGCCGGCGTGTCCATCCTGCCAATCAAACTGAAACATTGCCGGTCGATCAAACATGCCCTCTTAAATTATACCACAACACGCAAATATTTAGATCTCGCCGTTATGACTCAAAAGTATTTTTATATTCTTAGACACACCATCATGCTGACAACCTAAACCGTATATATCAATTTAAATTTATTTACAGATTCTATTTACGAGAGAAAATCCCAGACGAGCCATGGATGGAGAACTTTTCGGTGGACCCACAGCTGATAAAGGATTACTTCCAGCGGTTCCTTTATCAGCCAAAAGATCGCGAATATCCCGACTTGTGTCAGTTGCCAGAGCTCAACGAACAGACGTTGCTAGATAACTTGAGGGCGAGGTTCGCAGCCGGTTATATTTACACATACGTCGGGTCTATACTGATTGCACTCAATCCGTTCAAGTTCTACCCTATCTACAATCCGAAGTATGTGAAACTGTATCAAAACAAACGGATAGGTTCCAGTCTACCACCTCACATATTCGCCGTTGCCGACGCCGCATATCATTGTATGCTCCGAGAGAGAACCAACCAGTGTATAGTAATTAGTGGAGAGAGTGGTTCAGGGAAGACAGAGAGTACCAACTTTCTTCTGCATCATTTGACGGCGCTGAGTCAAAAGGGATCTCATGGAAGTGGTGTGGAACAAACTATATTAAGTGCAGGCCCAGTATTAGAGGCGTTCGGTAACGCTAAAACTGCACATAATAATAACTCAAGTAGGTTCGGCAAATTTATACAAGTAAATTACAAGGAAAATGGCATGGTGCATGGAGCTGTCGTACAGAAATATCTTCTGGAAAAATCAAGGATATGCAGTCAGGGACGTAATGAAAGGAATTATCATGTGTTTTATTATCTATTGGCTGGTGCATCGGAACAGGAGAAGGAACAATTACATTTGCTCAGTGTGGACAAATATAATTATCTATCAAGGACTGGTTGTAGTGAGGTGCCTGGTATTGACGAACAGTATGAGTTTTCGCGGTTAAAACAATCTATGGAGATGGTGGGATTCACCATGGATAAGCAGAGGCGTTTGTTTGCTGTGCTGTCGGCCGTGCTTCTTTTAGGTGAGTTTTGAATCGTAAAAACTCAGACACGATTAGTAAATTTTACGTCAAATCGATAGATAATACTAACATAATTATCTAGATAAGAGTTCATTATCACGGACTTAATATAACCGAGTATAGAAACATTAAACAAACATTTTATAAATAATAACTGTACTATCAGTTTATAATATCTACCAGCTGTTGTCGGCGACTGCGTCCGTCTTAAGTTCGGAATAGGTCAAGTTATTCTTGACCCCAACTCATATCAAGTTATTTCATTGTCATTTATAATTATTGTTTTCAAGGATATGAAACAAACGGACTATAATTAGAAGAAGATATGCAATAGGTAGTATGCAATTTGATTGGATTGGATTCAAGTGAAGACCAGTAAAATAGAAATCTCTTTGCAGAGTTTGCAGACTGAGCTAACACTAAATATGTGACATTTAAATGCATTCTTTCAGATTCAGAGAGCATAATTTTAGCTGAATATGTTTAGTGATTTTCACGTAAACGCTTAAACATCGATCCTCGAGCAGGGAGTGATATATAAATATTTAAAATCCACATTTTCGGTGTCGCTTCTAGAACACAAAGCAATTTTTTTTTTGGAAAACTTTAAATGAAGTTTTTTTCCTCGCTATGTTTTGTTTACTTATGTTATATTATAATATGAGTATGTATGTCTAATAGGAAATTAATTTAATTTTCCTGTATATGATAATGTAACTGTACCTTATAATCATGTACTTGTGGCATTCCTAAGTTAGTACCTACCACATAACAAAATGATTTTCGGATTTTTTTACTACTTGGCGCTATGACTCTTGGGAACTGCTCAGCAAGAAAGAGTTCAGTAAGTCACGGGTGGACGGGTGATGCGATGCAACGCGAAAAACCACGTACAAGGCATTCACATTCAAGGCAATGCTATTGGTATGAGCATGTATGAGATTTGTACAGCGAATTGTTTCGGTAATGCATAGTACATGCTATTTCCAGGGCTCTGTTATATTTTATTTTCGCCAATAAGCGTATCACGGACGGACGCCTTAACTCAAGAACACCTATAGGAAGAATTGGATAAACATAGATTTACGATTCTGCGTCACAAATCACTCTTTTGAAATTGAAATAGATAAATGTTTTCATTGGCACTTGGTTGCCTATCTTGTGATCTCACTATAATGTTATTACTTTTCTTGATGATTTTATGCATATTTCTTACAATAATATACTTAAATTAGGTTATCTGATTTATTCCACTCCCCACTTGACGAAATATTTATTGTGAACATATTGTGAATTCCATGATTCATAATTTCTATTATTAGTTCATTAAGGAGTGGTAAATCATAGAACCACGTTGATGGCACTAGGCTCGCACTCTTACGTGACAAAAAAAATTGCAAAATGTGGATTTTGAAGACAGATTTCAAAAATATGGTAGAACATAAAATCAACGCAATTGAAATGAGATGATCTTTGTGAAGTAGCATTAGTTGATTTTTTTTAAACATTCTAGCATATTCTATATAGCGCTGACCGATGGCAGCATAAGTGTTAATAGGATATTAACTAACAATATATATCTTCAAAATTTCAGGTAATGTCGAGTTCCAGCCACAACGTAAATCCTACCACCATGATGAAGCGGTTGGTGTGAAGAACCCTGAAGTAGTGTCACTCATATCCTCACTGCTGCGGGTTAAGCAGGAGACTTTACTAGCCGCTCTCACGTCCAAACGCGCCAGAGCGTCGGGAGAAACACTTGTTATCAATTATAGGTACGTTAACACTTATTAGCACATGTTAACTAAGTGATCTCGTAATGAACTTGTTACGAAAACTAGATATGATGCTATATTGAATAATTACTAATATCGTTTCGTAACCTCACACCTCTATCTCTATCCATGAAGAGATAGGCAGAGGTGTATCATGTTTTGCACCCACAGGTGATGAATGTGATCAGCATTTCATTACTTATTTTATTTTTCTTTTATTATTTTTTTTATAACCATTTTCAAATTATTTAAGGATTTATGTAGATACCCAAATCTCGCAAAATGAATAATGAAACTAATAATGATTTATTAATGGTATTCATTTGTTTGCTTCCAGATTGCCCGAGGCGATAGCCACTCGAGACGCGATGGCCAAGTGCTTGTATGGTGCTCTGTTTGACTGGATCGTGATGCAGGTCAATCACGCGTTGCTCTCTAAAAAAGATACTCTCAGGGAACATCAGGGACATAGTATAGGTGAGATATACTTGCCTAATCTATTGGCTGAGCTTAGCCGAAAGTTACATAAACTACAACATAATGATGTCATTGTTTTCGGTTATTTTCATGGAAATTATAATCTCTTCTCATAATGTATGACAGCATGTGTGCTGTCCGGTTTAAGCAAACAGAAATCTGTATGCGCATGAGTTATCAATCTTGATAGTTTATTTATTTTTCGAATGCATTTTTTGCTTTATTTATTTAGGGGCTGTTGTTTTATTACAGACGCAAGCGAATCGTTTGTTTCTGCAAAATTTTGCCATGCATGGCACAATAAACATATAATTTTACAATGATCCAAAACTTAGAAAGTATATAAATTACCATGAGTTTTGAAATTAATTTATATGTCATCTAAGCTAAGGGTTAGATTCTACGAAAGTGCAGATCGGTGACATGAGATCAAGAAGATTAAATTGTCAACCGTAAACCATACAGTCCTCGAAACCTTGTGATACAAACACGTTTTACCAATTAATAAATATATTTGTATATCTTTTGTAACCCGTCCAATTAAGTCACATTAAGTTCAATATTAAGTATGCTTTCACGTTATTAATGTCTTGGGGGTTAGTGGTTATAGTATCGTCGTTCGTACTGCAACTTATTGCTCGTAATCTATATAATTGCATTATCGTTTCAGGCGTTCTCGATATATTCGGTTTCGAGGACTTCGGTCTGAGCAACAGCTTCGAGCAGCTGTGCATCAATTACGCGAATGAGCACCTCCAGCATTACTTCAACCAGCATGTGTTCAAATATGAGCAGGAAGAGTACAAAAGAGAAGGCATTCCCTGGACTGATATTGGCTTCTCGGACAACACGGGATGTTTACAACTTATTGAAGGAAAAGTCAATGGGTTGCTCTGTTTACTAGACGATCAGTGCAAGTAAGTAAATTCTAAACATACATTCACGCTTCTTTGAGGCAGGCGGACCCAACAATACAGTACAGTAAAGTCTTGGTCAGACTTCTGACGTATGTTTGATTGTAAAATAGAACCAAAAGTAGCAATAACCGAGATCCAAGCGGTTCAAACCGCAGGCAATAGTTAGTACCTTATATGAAGTATCATGAAGTATGGTTCTTGTTATACCAGTGGTGTATTATCACTAGTAACCGCGGTAGCCTAGTGGTCTGGGTAATGGACTGCTGAGACGAGGTCTTGGGTTCAATCCCAGCTTCACCAGGGCACACACCAATGACTTTTCGATGCTTTTCGAAGTTATGTGTGTATTTATCGCAGGTTTATAAGTGCCCGGTTAATGGCAATAGGCTCGCTACCTATTATATTGGGACCTAAACATAAACTGGCGAAATGTGGGTGCTAGCACTTCTGCCTACCCCTTCGGGGATATAGGCGTGAGTTTATGTTATGTTATGTTATGTATTATCAGAAAATTTGAAAGGATGTCACACTATCTTTTTTTACTCATCCTCTACTAGTATGCCAAAAAGGCGGTAGTCACTTGTAAACCATTGAATTCAGCTAAACTGCATGGATTTTTTCAGTTTCCCTTGGGCGACGAATGAGACACTACTACAGAAATTCAACTCCGTTCACGAAAATAATCAGTTCTATGAAAAGCCCCAGCGACGCGAGCCTGCGTTTGTTGTGCGACATTATGCTGGACGGGTCAAGTATCAGGTATGTTACAACACGCCTCCTAAAAATCTGCTAGAGGCGACAAGAAAACTGGTGAGATGTGTAACAGTCAACCAGGGATCTGGACTAAATATCTGAGATATTCCTTGGTATCAACCCATTATTTTCTATTCGTGACAGGCTTACGTTTGACCTCTGTCTCACCAGTGACGATGAGGTCTACGATGAATCATGTTTGTCTAGAAAGAATCTATTCACTCGTGACTGAAAGATTCTCATTTCCTACATTGAAACTAAATATTCACATCTGTTGATTGTATGGCTTTTTACTAGGTAACAGCAATGCGTGAGAAGAATCTGGATCTGATGCGACAAGATATAGTGAGCGTGCTCAAGAACTCGTCGCTTGCGTTCGTGAGAGAGCTGGTCGGCGTTGATCCTGTAGCCGTCTTTCGGTGGGCCATAGTGCGAGCGTTCTTCAGGTACTACATACTCCAATATTTAATTTCAACCCCTGATTTTCTACAAGGTGTTCTGTTCTCTGTGTCTCTACCGCGTAAAATTTGATACCGTTCCCGCGACCCACATGAACCTGTTCTAGACAAATGTACTCGTAGTTAATAGATGATATAAACTAAAAACCCACGCCGTTGGAGCTATCTATCGTAATTCTTGTGAACTACGTTTCCAGGTATATCCGTTGGTCAGACTATTTCCCCTGCAAGTCCTGGATATTCACTTTTTTCCAATTTAAAACATTAGGAGAAGTGTAATAATTGCTTCAAAATTTCATTGAAATAATAAAAGCTTTTGAAAGTGTGCTATCCCAGACTATAATGTTAATATTCTTTAACAGGGGCTACTTTGCCTTTATGGAGGCAGGCAGACGACACCGCAACCATCGCGTTGACGGGGCCTCTCGGGTCCCGCGGGCGTCTATCCACGCGCCTAACGACAGTCTCATTAGGTGAGTACCCACTGTGCGCTCAGCACCCAGCAACGTCACTGTCTACTTGCATCGCAAGAACAATACGGCTTTATTGATGAACTCATTGGAATATCAAAGATTAAGATACCAAATATGTTAGCGAGAAATTATTGAGTGAAGTAGTAGTGTCAATTAGTGAAGTAGTAGTGTCAATTTATTGAATGGACTATTTGACAAAATAATCAGTGATATCAGCTCAAATTGTGGATCTTATTTTAGAATCATGTAAATTAAATTATTCATCCAAATGATCTCCCCTACGTTAGCGTCATAGGATAAATGTTATTAGTGAAATTGTATTCACCAAACATTTAATACAAAATTTATAAGTAATGATACGAAAGTATTGAGTATCAAACTTCAAATTAGGCCATATTTTATAGCATTTTTTGATAAATAAATTTCCAAAGATATTTAAAACATTTGGTATCTTGATTTTTATTTTTATATTATTGGATGAATAAAATATACTATGCGTTTC
This sequence comes from Lithosia quadra, assembly GCA_963576445.1. Taxonomy (NCBI): domain Eukaryota; kingdom Metazoa; phylum Arthropoda; class Insecta; order Lepidoptera; family Erebidae; genus Lithosia; species Lithosia quadra. The sequence goes on from OY754891.1 coordinate 5,898,391, forward strand.
CACTAAGTATAGGATTTAAATTCACCATTTTGCTTTATCTAGTAATTATTTGAGTATTGGTATAAAAAGATTGATAAATAAAATTATCTATATCAATTAAACTATTAGGACAATATGAGCAGTTCAAAAAAATAAATAATTTGATTCATATTTTGGACCATACTGAAAAAAAATTGTCGTTTCAACAAGCCTGATCCTATACTAAGTTGAACCACATAATATTCACTAACTGCAGTTATTGCCATGTCATATTAACTTAAAGGCATGAAGATTATACGGAAGAACTTGGCAGTTTAAATCCAAAAATGTTATCACAGCAGGTTGTGCTTTCAATGCAAATGCTTATTTTTATCACTCGTCTATAAAAAAGCATACTTTCTGAAACAGTCCGACTATTCAACATACATGCACAAGTAATCGCATGTAAATATAGCACTTGCGGTTTGAAGCACGACCTTCATATGATTTACATTATTGTTATGTATAAAATATATATTGATATAGAATATAGCTTTTGCAAGCAACGTTATGTGACGTAATGAAATCTTGTTCTGTTGTCTTGTTGCTCAGCCAACTGGTGACAGTATCGTCAATCAATCTTGCAATCAACCGCATTGCGTAAGTCACCGAATTTACGGCATGCTTAATATTTGTTCTATGTGCACCTAACGCATGGACGTCCATGTTATAGTCAACCTTTAACCCCTTTTTGTTACGTTTAAACATATGCGACTGTGGCCAAATTTGCGTCCATAAACGCGAAATCTGACCACTCCTTATGTAGTTCGTGTCTACCTGTCAACCCGCTATTAGTCCAAAAGCAACTAGTGCTCATTTCGTAGTTCTCTAATAGGTATTTACTCATTCTCACTCGCGGTCACACGAGCAGTTTGCATGCATCTCACCGAACATTTATTTGGTTTACTTATTTTTGTATCATTAATTTTGTAATCGTCCAAACCTTTCTCACCCGACATCAAACCCAAGAACGCCACACAGAGCCGCGAGTAAGGTCCGCGAAACGCCGGGGCGAGCGAGCAACGATACTAAAGTGAGAACGGAGGCGAGTAGCGGCGCGCGGGTCGGTGGGAAAGGGACTAAACATTACAGACTCGCCGAGACCCGCACTCGCAGGGTCGAGCGCGACCGCGACGAGCGGCCCTTCGACGACACCGACGTCATGCAGCGCGCCAGCCAGATCGTCATGTACGTCGCCGAGCCATCATGCTCTGTCCTGTCTCGCACTTCTACCACATCAAACAAACCTACCGATGAGTTCAAACCGACAAGTGTTCCAATTTGAAACGATCTCAGTTTATATTTATTTTTATTGACTTGTTTTTGTTCTCATTTGTTTAAGAATTTGTTTGATGCGTAATGCGTGTTTCGGTTGGGGTCTCTCTCACTTTTCTTTGTTTCACGGTGATGGCTATGGGTGTTAATTTTCGTGCATTATTGTCGCCTTACTTCTGTGGTCTTACTGTTTAGTATTTATGTATGACATTTATATTTTTATTTATAGTATCTTATGCGGCTGATTCTTCCATCTAAGTACACACAATTACATCCTCTATCTATTGTAATGAATTCAAATCGTATTCTAATAAAGTTAATAGACGCTGTAATTGTTATTTGGTGCTAAAATCCATGGTATAAAAGTAGTTAACAAGTCTTTGCAGTTTTTATTGTATTGTACGTATTTTAAGGTGTCATATTTATTATCATCGCAAAGTTACAAATCACAGTAAATACATTATTGGCTTTTGAATCGCAATAGCTAAACATTTTATTAGCTTGTTCTAGATTGTTGATAAAAACTTGGTCCAACACTTGTATTAGCTTGTATGTAAATAAACTGCACAAAATCACCAGGCAGGTGTTGTGTTGAACCACTCTCAGGCCACGTCTTAGGCGACAACGGAGGCGGGGTGAAGGTTCTGTATAAAATGAATGTGTATTCTATCATTTTGTATGAACTCAGCGACCCATAGTTGCTGTCGCTCCGCTTGCCACTACCGTCGAAGACATGACCTTAGAGATCAGTAATTCTATATTTTTTTTATAAAAAATCTTATTTGGGTTTAATACTTATTTCCTTAATATCATTGATTTGATTTACCAGGAAAAACAAGTCGTTTAGGCCGCGTGAGCGTGCGAAAAAGGGTTTAAAAAATCTTCAAAGTGTAAAGACACTAGCAGGTCGAACGGCCGCACCGGCCGGGAAACGGAAACAGCCGCAGACCGTCGCCGCGCAGTTCCAACACTCACTCTCTGCGCTCATGGATACCTTGAACCAAGCCAATCCATTCTTCATTAGGTAAGGCTTACTTAAACATTATCATCAGCTCAACTACCTATAAGATAAATCTATTAAGATTCTCTTAACCCACTAAACGCTTCAACGAATCTTGCTGCCACCACTGCACAAATAGGATGAGGCAATCCCTCCATTCTACAGGGGAAATCGCCAAAAGTACCTTCAAATGATGAAATCTTTCTAGGTGGTATCACTGCACAAACAACTCAATCTAGAATACAGGCGAATTCCCATAAGGTATTTCAAAAGAGTTAAATGATTAAAGTTATGTTGCAAAATATTTTATTTACATTCTGACAGTGGGGTGAATTTTTCGCTATTTTATTATGATGTTTGATGGTTAGGATGCAAAAACCCCTGAGTTTGGGGACCCAGTAGACGGCACTGCATAACCCTCCGATAGCTACAACAGTGGGTCTGTATGTGAAATCCAATGCTAAATAAATAGCTAATGCTCATTTTCAGGTGTATAAAATCAAATGGCGAGAAAGTGCCTCACGTATTCGACGATGAAACCGTCCAGAGACAGTTGCGATATACCGGTATGCTAGAAACGGTGCGCATACGACAGGCGGGATATAACGTGCGCCTGACGTACGAAGAGTTCATACAGCTGTACAGGATACTGCTGCCTAAAGGGCTGCTGAGCTCGCAGGCTGATGTTCGCCACTTCCTCGCTACGCTTAACTTGGATAGGGATAATTATCAACTTGGTAAGTTAGTCCAACTGCAGTTTGGTTCATTTTATAAGTTATTTAGTTTTAGTAGTATAGCGTTGTCTGGCGTGAGGCTCAGAGATTTCACTGGAAGGATTAAGCCTTTCCTTCCCTTCTTTTACTTATACTCCGATCTATCTCTTCTTTTGAAATGTTCATAATTATTGCATTATTTCATTGAATTCAGGTGCTACAAAAATATTTATGCGTGAGAGTGAACAGACGAAGCTAGAGTACAGGCTACACCAACAAATAATGGCGTCCATTATCACCATCCAACGGTGGTTCCGCGCCGTGCTCGAGAGACGCCGCTTCCTAGCTCTGCGGCGAGCTTCCGTCGTACTACAATACTTCTGCAGGTATTGTAGCGCGCTATCTTCCTGTAAATGTATTGTTAAGCGTGGTTTAAGCGAAAGTTATTCTTCTTTAAAGTGTCTACGTTCATAAGTTGTCTTCTTCGTTAATTAATAATAATATCTATACCATGAAGTTGATTTATCAGTTAAATATTCACAAAAAGTTTTTACATTGGAATACATGTTTCAATAAATTATGAACATAATATAGTTTTGTAATGTCCAGAGGACGAATGTCATATGAATAAAAAAATCATGTTTTATTTATTATTTTGTGAGAGCTTTTAGAGTTCAGGTGAATATACTAGAATTTTTTATTGACTCTCCGACAGTACAAACAGACAGACTAAAGAAGTACAAGTCTATTTGTACGGTTTGAGAACGAGTGTTGACAGGGTGAGTGATATTAAATATCTAGCACGAGAATACTCGAACAGTCGAAACACTAATCTATACTGGTATTTTTCGGAAATGGGTACTCAAAAAATGTAAGGAAAGTCGGTTTACAACGTACACTCGTACGTTTGTACGTTGGAATGCTAGTGCTGTACGCTATATGTGACCGTCCACTGACAGACAGTGGCTGACGACGCGGCACGAGGCGGCGGTCCGCGTACAGGCGTGGTTCCGAGGAGCGCGCATCCGAAGATGGTACGTGCGACTGCGCGGCGCGGCCGTAAACTTCCAGGCCGCCGCGCGAGGCCACCTGCTTCGACGGCTCCTCCTCGCGCGTGCCTCCCGCTCTGAGGTACGTACTTACACCTTATACACTGTACACACGGCCAAGGAGATAGCTTTGCAGGTTTACACGTTTCCTTGTAAACTGTCCAGGTAACGAGTTGGTTGTGTATACTTCACGTTGGAAATATCTGATTTCATTTGGTGTTGGCAATTATTTCGACAATTAAATAAAATATTTGTAACACTAATTATCCTCATAAAAACATTTCAAATTGTGAAAATGCCATAACTTTTAAAAATGATTACGTGACTTGTTATTTTATCGATTTTAGATACTTACCTTTTTTAAATAGATTACGTTTACGAAGATATTTCCAATAACTTGCACTTCATGTGTCCTGTAATTTGGCACGAAATTTTACAATTCTGTCTTATTGAAAAAGCACTAATTAAAAAGTAAATCAAAAATGTTTTTCCAATTAGTTGAGTAAAGAACTTCAGTCGTCTTTAGTCAGACATTTTTAGTGCTTTTAAAATATAAGGTCATAAATTAAAATCTCTAATTATGTTCAAGGAATGTAAGATATGTGCATCCAATCCGTTTTCATGTGAATTAACACTTAACCGAATCCAAGTGAGATTGTTGTCACTAATGTGAGATGTACAAAAGTGTTATGGTGCACACTGGCATACTATGTTGTGGTCCGTGTTGTGTTGGCAGCATGACGGCCGAGCGCCCGCCGAGAACAATGTATCGCAGTGGCTGGCGACCGCGAAACCCACCGAACGAAATAGCAATTACAAAGACCCCCTGTGAGTATCACACGTTTATATCCTAGCTCTAGTTTATACGTTTAGTTGGGTACCTTTACAAATTTAATAACTAGAAAACACATTTTATAAAGTACTTACATAGAAAACAGCACAAATACAGGCCATTTTTCTGGTACTGGCTCTTGGTGGGCCTAGCCACAATTTATCTGACAGATTGCATGATAGTTCCAAAAGTAATGTGATCGTGTATAAAATCACTCATAAATAAGACACGTTAATAATGTTTGAGTAACATCGGTAAAGCTTTCTGTAAAACTAGCCGATGACTGCGGCTCCGTCTGCGTGAATATCGGTTATCGCAACTTTTGCTTCTACTCAACCAATTGCAATCTACCGACCGATTTTAGGTCAGTGATAAAAAAAACCGCTTCAAAATCCGTTCAGTAGCTTTTGCGAAAAATTATGCAAATTCGTTTATATTTATTTTGTTGCATTTTAAATATCTCCAATTTAAAGACAGGTAATTTACAATTTTATAATCATAATAGATAAATCGGCTTTTAACTTGTCGGTAAGAAGAGTTTGGCTAAAATCGGCTTTGTTCGATTTGGTAGAGCGCTCTCTCTGTCGCACAACGAACTGACAGTTTGATACCTATCTCAAAGTGTCAGCATACAAACATAAACATAGAAGATCTTTTGTTATAAATATGTGCCTCAATGTAACACATGAATAAATAATCAGATATCTAATACGTAACATAAAATTAATGTAGACATGTAATACTGCAGTACCTTCCATCTAACTTCTAAGTTTATTGTGGACGGCCTCAGCCACGACAATAGTCCTGGGTTATAGAAGTATTCCTTCGTTTCGTCAAGGTCACTCTAGATACTTGTTTGAATACACCATGATAAGCTATGCAAGCGTTTCTTTTGTAAATAAAATATTGAAATAACAATGAATGGATTGGCGCTAATAATAAATCACCTATAATATCTAGTAATTATTTATTTTCATAAAATGAAGTGTTTAGCGTGTGTTTGATTGAAATGTACCTAACTAATACTAAATTAAGCTATGTTTTGTTGTATTTTTATGTGTATGTTTCAACAGTAACCTCAAAACGATGTATGACTCAAACTGGTACTTTTTGCTTCTATAACTAAAAAAAAATAACAAAATTTTAGATGTATTCTACGTTTGCACCAAGAAAACTCAAGACAGCTAAGAGCGACCCAGTCCTTGCCAATACCCAGGTACAGTGACCCCATGCCAATACATGCATGTTCTAACAACATCGATTGCTTTCATTGAAGTTTATTTTAATAGTTAAAAATTGTTGTTATAGAGTGGAGAAGAAGCGCGAAAATTTGATCATAGACGCACATTTAGAAATATCAAATACTTCAGTTTCGCAGAAAGTCAAAAAAAGATTTTCGAAAACAGAGGCGTCCATGAAACAAACGAGTACGAGGTAAACTGACCATATTTAATAAGATCTAATCTAAATAAATAAATACTTAACAACATGAACCTATAAAATCTATAATAAAAAAATCACAGACAAAGTAGAGTTGTGGTTTAGGTGACGTTTTGGTCACGTGACAAATTTTTTCTGGTATTTCATTGGTCGAGAGAAAAGAAGACATGTCTACGCACGCCATGCTGAGAGGGCAGGCAAGTGAGGCAAGCATAGCATTTAATAACAACTTTATACAAAGGGCTGATAAAAACAAAAAAACCTATTGATGTTCGTAATTTCCAAGTACTTGGAATGGAGAACATCACACGTGACCCCTGTATAAATTGATCCATTCCACTTGTGTGACCACGATTCTTTAGACAACTAGACATTCTAGATGTAGGAATATCTCATAGTAATTTAATTTCCAGCCATACCCTCAAAGAAACAAGCGAGTCATCGTCGGAAGATAACTGGAATGTAAATACTAACAAATATCCACAAGCGGCGGTGACGCTACCTAATAAAATCACACCAGAAGACCTTGCCAACGAAATGCTGTGGCTACGGCTAGACCAGAACTATCTAATGACTGACAAAGAAGCTAGCAATAAGGTATTGTACGAGAATACTGTTCTTCAAGAAGGGCATTAGATTTTTACAGGGTCGGCAGTGCAAGTGTGACGCTCCTGGTGTTGCACAAGTGCATAGGTCACGGTGACCGCTTCCTATCACGTGGGCCGTGTGCTTGTCTGCCACCTAAGTGGTATGAAAAAAATGAGTTCTCCTGAGAAAGGTTAATGATCTGATTAATGAACGAGACTTTGACGTGGGCTTACTTCTAGAGGTTTAGATAACGCTAAAATGATAATGAAAATCATGTAAAATTCTCTAAATCGTTTTTTCTCATTCTGTAACTCGATTCGCTAGCCTTACTTTTGAAATGAGTGGCAAAGGGTTCATTTGATACAATTTTCACCAACTTTGCTTGTGCGGCACACACGTGGGCAGCACAATCAGAAATATATGTCATTGATAAACTGCTTCTAGACCGTAACGGCCTTCCTTTTTAAAATATTCAGCTTTCGCCAGATCCAAGTTATAATAAGTAGGTTTAAAAACTTAGATTTTGTGCGTTTTGTTACGTAAAACGTGATACAATTATATCTTTTCAGAAACGGGAACAAGAGCTGACGGATTTGTTGGAGTCAATAACAAGTAGTAGTGAGGAATACCTGAGGCAATGGAGCTCGTCAGAAAACACAGAAAACAATAAAAGTAGCACGAGGTAATTTGCTTATTTTTTGAATATTGCTTGACCAGCAGTCGCTCGTTGCATCAACTGTATCCTGTACCCGTAGACACTTATTCCCAAGATAACCTATGCGCTTTTTTTTAATATCTGGCTGTGTAAAATTCTATTCATCCATACGAATCCAATGAATGGATCATTCATCCATCCATTCATTTATCCATCCATCCCTACATTCAGCCAGCCAATCATCCATCCATTCCTATACATTACTAATATATAATAATAACTCACATTTATAATATTGATAGGATTCGTAGGCATGTTGTGTAACAGTAACGATCCTTTGCAGACGCGCATCTGGCGCGATGTACCAGCGCAGCGTGTCGAGCGCGACGCTGGAGTCCCGCGCGCTGCAGTCCCTGCCCCCGGTGCGAAGGGACCCTCGTGCGCTCGCCCCCGCGCCGCCTGTACCAGCCCCCGCGCCGCCCGCAGCCACGCCTGCTCTCGCACCTACGGACAACAGTAAGTACATCGCCCGGCGCGATATCTCTAAGCGATCGAACTTCAGACCGCCCGTTTGCCAGTCGATCGCTTGACACAGACCCATCTTGCGTAGGCAGCTGGGTCTACGTCTTCATCCGATCACCTATCCCGGTGACATCCAAAATCACAGAATAAAAAATGTTAGTACAACATACAGAAGTTGGACTCCTTTGATCTTAAAGAAAACCGCCCTTTTCCAACATACCTTCACCGCCAACTCGGACTAAGGGTTATCACTTTATCAGAAAATTAAAATAAAATAATCCAACTAAACGTTTTGAATTATTATTTCACACTGTTTTGGTAATGTAAAAAAGAGAGGTTCAAGTTATTTTGTTTATATCGACATTCATAAATGGAATTTAACATTTATGAAAAAACAGTGGATATTTTTATTGATGTTATATTGTCCTAAGCGTGTAACTGTTGTGCATTAATTACCTCATGACAATTTTGAGTAAGTGATTAGTGTTAATATGCTCAAAATAAACATTTTATCTCAGGAGTCTCCCTTAATGATTTGTTTGAAGCTTTGTTTAAATATAACACAATAAGTAGTTCTCTTAATAAGTTAGTATTTATTCGGCTCTCTAAAGAGAGATACTATGAAATGTTGGTGTTTATATGTTTGTTATGTTTGACCGTTGTGAGAACTCCTATTGTTGTGAATTATTTAATTTGGTTGTTTGTATACAAAGTGAGAGTGTCCGCGATGGTTGTAGTCATTGGTTACGTGTTGAATGTTTTGAAAATTGTTTATTACTACGGTAAGTTAACAACAATAATTCGAGATTATAATATGGAGTACTGAGTAAGCACATAAACAACTGTACACAAGAGCAAATTGAAATCTAGTCTACTCTTACATTCTATAGTGAGCGTTATCCATACTAATATTATAAATGCGAAAGTAACTCTGTCTGTCTGTCTGTCTGTCTGTTACGCTTTCACGCCTGAACCTCTGAACCAATTTTGATGAAATTTGGTATAGGAGTAGGTTAGACCTCGAGAATGAACATTGGCTATGTTTGGTCACGATAACCGACATCAACGCGGGCGGAGCCGCGGGCGACAGCTAGTAGAACTATAAAGTGTACTTCAAACGCTGCACAAAAGAAAGCTCAAATTTAATTCTGTGTGAGTTTGCCTGTGTACCTATTCTGTACAAGGTGTGCATGTAACGGCACACCGATTTCGTCGCGCAATTTCAAACTTTTTGAACTACATGAACGTACCAAAACGATGATCTAATCTATACTCGTATTATTATTATCTGGCTATTAAAAGGGTTTTAATCGGTCCGAATCCGACATAACTGTAGCCGCTGGCCAGCGGGGGTGGTATGCATAGTGACATCAACAATAAAAAGATTATTATTTATTATGATTAACCCTTTTTCAAAATGTAAACTCAGGTCGTGTCCCCGAGCCGGGCGTGGTGGTGCTAGCGGAGGCGAGTGCGCCGGCGCCGCCCGCCCGCACCGCGCGGCGCTCCCCCCGCCGCTCGTCCCGCGGCCCGCCACCCGATATCATCGTCGATGCGTCCATCTCCTTACATGACCATGATATTAAAAGGTACACTTACAGCCAAATGCCAGAAGCATACTACCTATTTGCAATAATGTAACTTTATATCGGCGGTCTTGATGTGACCCCCCGTATGCGCATTGTGCAATCCGACAAACTTTCTGGAAAACTAAATAAAATATTACTTAGTTGGAAATTGGAAATATATTTTAACTTTGATAACAATATAATGAACAATTTTCACTCACACATTTTTAAGTTTCAAATCTGTACAATCGTCATCAAATTATGCCGCTGACTGTGCCACGTTTTTCTAGATACTAAAACGCGAATCGTACGCGATTCTCGCTCGTGGAGGCGGTCGCTCAGAGAGTGACTCTCTGACGGTCTGATAGCCGCCTCCTCTGTTTGCTCTGTAAGTTAAGTGGTAATACGATTGTGGTGCGCAGGGTGGGCGCGGAACAGCTGAGTGCTCTGGCGCTGAGGCGGCGCAACTCGGACCCGGCGCCCGGCGACGCGCGGCCGCTCGACCCGCGCTCCACCGACTTCATCGGACAGACCGGCAACGGCCTGTTCCGGATCGCCGGACACAGGTACGCCACGCCCCACTACACTACACATTACACTTGATATACCTATACTCGTTCACAAATCCACGGCTAACAAGCATAAGGATGTAAGTGACATCGAATGTTGACAGAGAAACTAACAAATCAAACACATTTCGCTACTTACACTACAATTTCATTTATTTTTACAAATAGCTATTTACTTGAAAGTTCATAAATGCATATTGCTTGCAGGTTTCGCAAAGGCACAAGATTTGCGAAAGGAGACAAATGCGTTTACTGCCATCAGGCTATTGACGCGTTCGTCACTCAGGGCCAGCGGTGTATAGACTGCAAACAGCTTTACCACACGAAATGCATACAAAACAAAGGTGTCATCAAAATGCCCTGCACGAGTCCCGTCACGGCCGCACCCCGAGGGCGATACAAAGCTACGAGGAAAAGGAATATTTCAAACTCCAATTCTACCATATTAGACCACAACAAATCTGCCGTCACGTCGAACTTCAACTTAACAGGGACTTCAGAGTTCATGGATAGAACCGATAAGATAATATCGGACGCGAACGAACTGCAGGCCATGCAAAACTTCATCACTGAGAAGATCTATAAAATGGAATCAAATGAAAATAAAAAACAGTCTGAGGTAATTATTTTCACATTAAAAGGTAATGAATGTACAAGTACATGGGAACAATTTACTGGTTATACGCGAGCAAATCCGTAGGCAAAAGCTTTACATTTATGAAGCAATATAATTCTAAAAGCAAAGACAAATATGTCATATATTAATATAGCAGAATTAATATTTTACATATTCCATACTTACTGTTGCCCGAGCAACATATTCATGGCACTGGCCCGAGCAACATAAAATTTACGCATGTGCATTTCTAGACTAAAAACTATCTCTGCCAAATTCATCCAGACCTGTTCAGCCGTTTTTAGTGTGAAATTTCTTTCCATCCAAACTTCCGTATTTAATAATATAAAATTGTGTGTACCTTACAGGTTGACAGGGTATTCAAACACGCGTTATTAGAGTTCAAAGACAATTTAGTAGCCACATACAGCATCGTGGAGACAAGAGGGTCGGCACTTAAGTACAAAGATCTAATAGGCAATTTCCTGCATGTCATGGAGACGGTGTGTGCCCGGGAGGGGTCCACGTTGTCTATCACGATGGGGGTGAACGCATTTCGAGGATTCATGGACGAGTTTATGAGCCAACACGACACTGATAAGGCGAGAACGAAAAGAAAAAAAGATAAAAAGCGAAAGGTAAAGTTATTATTGATTACATACATTGCAACAAGGGGATATAAATTTTTATAACTTACTGAGTGTTGTGAGACAATGTTACCTAAATTTTAAAGTTTATATGTTTATTGATCTCAGAAATCACACATAAAATTTCAATTTTTAATATATTTTGTGTGAAGGTACACACGATCAAAGATTTAACTGTGCAAGTTTACATATCTATTTGTTAGTACCTAGCTGCCTATACAAATGAGATATAATGAAAAACCAATATTTATTGTAATGGGCACATAACCGCGATATGTAGATGAAGGCATTATAATAATAAAGTTAATTAATTCCAGGTTGATGATCCCATACAATACAAAGGACACACTTTCATCCTGTCCATGATCAACATACCGACAGAATGCGAGATTTGTAAAACGTTCTTCATGTGGCCAATCGAACGATCGCTCATTTGTCAGACGTGTAGACTCGCGTCGCATAAGAAGTGTTACACTAAGGTTAGTATATTTTTATCGACAAACGCTTCCATAGTATGCGCACCATAGCAAAAAAATATACGCCCCGCGTTGAGCCTGTGGTAAGTTCTCGGGCAAAATTCTGTCATCGGCGCAGGTCTTAAAACTTACCGTTTTGACGCTTAACAAAAAGAAACGGTCCTTTATTCCGATTGACCAATCTTAGCGTAGCCAGGCGCGGACGTATTAACCGACACATTTTAAGTTGGTTTGGTTTTACAGTGGTTCTTTCTTCTATGTTATTTAGAACTCAATGTCATTAAGAATAATGCCCCTGATTAGATTGGACAGTCAAGTACCCAAATCATAATTCTGTATGAATCGCAGGTCTAAGTTCAATCTGCATAGTACTAACGGCCTTGAACATTTGACAGGTGTCTACGATGTGCCGCAAAGATAATGTGACGCCGTCCGCTGCTATCGTCGGCGCTGTGGACGCGGGCGGACGAGAGCAAATGGGCGTTGTCACGAGAGGAAAGGTAAGCCGTTTATTACACAGGTATAGCTAGTATCACACAGGTATAGCTAGTATCATACAGGTATAGCTAGTATCACACAGGTATAGCTAGTATCATACAGGTATAGCTAGTATCACACAGGTATAGCTAGTATCACACAGGTATAGCTAGTATCACACAGGTATAGCTAGTATTCAATGTTTGATAATACAAGTGATGTTTAAAAACTTAATAATCAAAAAGTCCTTCATGTGGACAAACCACAATAATCTGCTAGTTATATTAACTTCTCAATCTCTATTGCAGGTATTCGGCATGCCACTGACTGACCTACCCACTGGCGAGAGCAACATACCGGTTGTAGTAGACAGACTCCTGACCACAATAGAAATGACAGGCCTTTATACGGAAGGATTGTACCGAAAAAGTGGTCTTAGTTCTAAGGTGAGTTGAATTACCTTGTGTATTTATTCATATTGGGCTTATATAAAGGTCCCATTTCTTTCGTTAAAAACAGCTTATCTCGTTAATCGACGGGATAGCGTAAGGTAGACAGTCTAATATAAACATCCTTTAATGGGTGGTACTCGCCCTCGTATGGGTGCCCGCGCGTTCCGAGATTCGCGGCTGTAGCGATGTCTGCGTATGCAATGCTCGACCTCGCAAAGCGATAAAAAAGTTATACTCTTATTAAATTTAGTGCTGTGGTTAAAACGTACATTGCTGTCTTCCGTACAAACAAAGGTCTGTAATGTTTGTAAATGGACATTAAAAAAGTAAAAAACTTCCTGCTGAATTTCTTGCCGCAGTTTTTCTAGAGGGCCAATTCTCGTAATCGGCCGATCTCTCAAAATAAGGGATTCTTGTAACCGAAAAAAATAACTTTTTTGTCATTTGGGTTACCGACATCAAACTGAGACTGAATTTTGTACATATTTTTATTATTACGAGATTTGGCCCTCTTCCTTTTCGCCACGTTTCGAACCGGTGGTCATTTGCTAAACATTGGTCTAGTTATTTATTACATTTTGTAGTACCTTTTATCATCTATACAGAATAAATGAAGTTTGATTACGTGCCGGCACGTAAATTGGCCAGACGCGTCATATGCGCAAAGGTCGATTTTTAGGTCCCCTTTGAGGTATGAGTAGGTCGCGGAAGACGCGGTTGTATGTCTCCGAGCACAGAACATTAAAAAACCATAGAAGTAGTAATTAAGTAAAAATACAAAGGAATAGCTGACGCCAAAAAATACACTCACACATACTTATAGGACGTCTTATTGGTTGCATACATTTTACCTTAAAATATAAGAAGAGCAGAACTACACACCTTTTTATACTGAAAATGAATTTAAAGCAGGTTATGACAAGGTATAAACTTCAATGATGTTTACAGAGTACCATCAAATCTGCCCCCATTTTAACGTAACATACGGTAACATACAACAAAATTATGTTTAAGCCACGTTGGAATAGAGCACAAATTTATTTATCACAAATACCCCATCTAGCGGTCAATAGCAAAATCAATGTACATTATAGTTTTGCTATACGACAATAGATGTCTAAAATTATTGTATGGTATTGCAAATCAGTCCTTAAATATAACAATGGTAAGGATGAAATTAACTTAACTCAAAATACGGACAACACTAGAATCGACCCCCATGGTGTCGATTCTGTTGTACATTTTCACAAACTTAACTAAAATGATAATTTTGACAGCTTTAAGTAGAGTACCCCATATAGTATAATCGAAAATGAATCTAATCGATTTTCGATTATCGTTCCCATAGAATATGGAATCGATAGTTACAAAAACACAAAAGCATTTATTTTTTTATTATTTTAGGTAACTTATTTCAGGATGATAAAAGAGAAGTTTTATGGTACAGTAATTATGTTTTGCATTATACTTAGCTAATTATATTACAAAAAATTGTAGTAGATAAGTACTTAAAAATTTCAATAAATTAATTTAAGTTCGATTCATTCGATTCCTTTGTGTCATAGTCAATTGTGCTGAATTCTTGCAAGACGCTTCACTACGAAAAGTGGGCGGTACTTGTCCATGTGCTACGATAATTTTAGAGGTATTATTTTGTATATAAAAATACGATACTTCATAGACGTGAACTGTCAACATTATCATTTAGCATCCTGAATTGGACAGAGTATAGAAACTTCTAGAATATTGAAGTAAATATTTCGTGAAAACTTAAAATCAATCGCATAAACTTATTTTTTGATTAGAAGAAAGTATTTCTTTATATTTTAGCCTGTTTCATGCACATACACAAGTGTATATGTGTGAGGTAAATGCAATTACACTTAGGTTTTTGGCGACATAAGCACGCCCCTATACGATTTCTAGTCCTAAGGATTTTTCTTTGTTCTGTGTCTCCGAGAGACGTCTTGTACCGAATCAACGTTCCGTTCGTTCGTACTTTGAATCATTTAATTGGCTCAAAGTGCACGATGCGCGAACTTACCCCCACTACTCCAAAAGCTGGCCAGTTAGTCGCGCGCGGTTCTGTACATGGTGTGTGTGCGTGTGTGCGTGCAGGTGCGCGAGCTGCGGCGGCTGCTGGACGAGGCGCCGGAGGAGGGCGCGGAGCGGCTGGACGCGTACGCCGTGCACGTGCGCGCGTCCGTGCTCAAGGGCTTCTTCCGCGAGCTGCCCGAGCCGCTGCTCACCTTCGACCTGTACGACGACTTCATCCTCGCCGCGCAGATCTCCGACCCGCAGGTACCCCACCACCCACCACCCCACTACCCACGTGTGGCCGGACCACAGTTTAGTACTCAGATGCTGTACTTCGAAGTAATACCTACCTAAAGTCTACTTTCATCGGTATATTTTTAGTACCTCAAGAGATATCTTTTTAATTAACAATTTATGTGGTCCGGCCGCCAGGCAGTGCTCTGGATCACATAATACATTACATGCCATAAGCTCTTATTAACCAACTTCAAAAAAAGAGGAGGTTCTCAACTCGACTGTATTTTTTATATTTGTTACCTCAGAACTGTCGATTTTTTCATTTGATAGCTTTGGCTTCCCGTGTGGTCCCATTTCAATTTTTAATGAAATTATTAATTTTTATCAATTATTCTCAACCGATTGAGATGAAATTGTGGACATAGGAACTTCTAAGCTGAACAAGATAAAGCTATTGAGTTTAGCCTCATTTATTTAGTTTTAAAGTGCATTCAACTACGACGTAAATCTTTTCGGGATCTGAATCTAATCAGAATCATTTCATTACAGGAGCGGGTTTCAACAATATTTACTATACTAAGAAAGTTACCGAAACCAAATTTCGATCTCGTCGAGAGGTTAATATTTCATTTGGCGAGGGTGGCGCTACGAGAGAACCACAACAGGTAACAAACTATTGTTATGGCATTTATTGCGATCATCGCAACAGCTTATTCGAGACCTATTTGATTCCGTTGTGCAGATGCACATGTTGTGCAAATACATAGTATAGATATACTAGGATTAAAAAGTTGAAGAGTTAATTTGAACGCGCTTATCTCAGGAACTACCGGTTCCAATTGAAAAAATCTTTTTGTTTTAGACAGCCCATTTATTGAGGAAAGTTATAGGCTCACGTTACTTACCAAGAGGGACAGAACAGTAATCATATAATTATATCACAAATCGGAAAAAGTCCCATATATTATTGCAAAACTACTAAATGATGGGACAAATTGGTGCCAAGGGGAGATGATTCGTCACGGGCGAAGCCGCGGCGCACAGTTAGTGTATTAAATGTAGTTTGCGTATTAACCAGGTATGTGTGTGTACAGGATGGGCCCGAACGCGCTGGCCATCGTGTTCGCCCCGTGCATTCTGCGCACGCACAAGGTGCAGCCGGCGCAGGCCTCGCTGCACGACATCGCGCGCCAGACCGCCTGCCTTGAGGCCATCCTCGTAGACAAGCTGCGCACGGTCCGTATACACCACATAAATAGCCCCCCCCCCCCCTTCCCCCCACCATCACACACCTCACTATTCCTCTCCCTCAGAACACTGCCCATAACCCAGCCTCCCCTATCACACATCCTATTAACCGTCTCCCCCATAACCCTACATCCCTAAGGACACTATGTGAAACTCTCCCTCTCATCACACGCCCCATTAACCTTCTATCCCTAAGGACACAATCCGAAACCCTGTCCCTCATCACACACCCCAGATTCCCCCCCCCCCCCCCCCTAGTAAACAGCCTTAATACCCCCTCCCCCCTCATTAACATCTCAATAACCTTCTGCCCCATAACCCTCCCCCCCATGAAGTCTGAAGTCACGAGCCTGTTAATCTCACATTTCTCAACACTAGTCATTGATAATGCTCGTGCTTGTAGGTGCGCGGCATGCTCCAAGACATCGCGACTCTGGACTCGGCGTGCCACACGGCCAACAGTCGGCTGTCCGACCTGCGCTCACACAGCCAGGCGCCGCGGCCCGAGGAGCAGATCCTCTCGCAGCACATACACGAGATACAGAAGGAAAAAGCTATACTTACCAATCAGCTGCCCACACTAATCAGGTACGAACTATTCAAATATACATTTAAGAAAAAACTTGAACAAACCTCAAATTTTTTTCTCACATGCGTTAAAACTGGCCAACCAAAAACCAATAAAAAACTGATTAGCCAACCTTTGAGCTCGTGATTACTTTAATATAACCTTCTGTTTACTAAAACTACTATTTTTATGTATAATATGTATATATTTACAAAAGAAAAGTATCTTTATCATTTTAGAACCCATAACACAAGCTAATTAAACTGCTTTATGCTTTGGGTCTAGAGAGCGCTGTGTAGAATATCATAGAATATTTACTTATCCATTCATACGCGTCCACCGTCGCGCTCTGCGCTTATCAATAAAAATAACTAAAAACTAATTCCAGTACATTGTCAAGATTTTTGT
Source organism: Lithosia quadra (assembly GCA_963576445.1). Taxonomy (NCBI): domain Eukaryota; kingdom Metazoa; phylum Arthropoda; class Insecta; order Lepidoptera; family Erebidae; genus Lithosia; species Lithosia quadra. The sequence continues at coordinate 5,915,786 of OY754891.1, forward strand.
TTACCATTACTTATGTTGGGTGGAGCCAAGATCTTTCGGAAACAAACCAACCTTACTTGCTAGCCAGTACACTTGCTGAATGACGGACGAGGCTCTGGCGCAAGCTTTCGTCTCGGATTTGGGCACTCAGAGGACAGTCGGTCCTGCAAAAGGCAAGATAAGCCGAATCATGAGAATAAGAGTCTCCTTAGTGAACTTCGGGCTTTAAAATGCAAGTTTTAATTGCAACCGAAATTAGTTCTTGGCTGAAAACCGTTTACAGATGCCGGCACATAAATTGGCCAGACGCGTCATATGCGCAAAGGTCGATTTTTAGGTCCCCTTTGAGGTATGAGCGGGTCCGGGAGACGCGGTTGCGCCATCGCGGACAGATGATTGGTCCGTCACTTTACGGACCAATCATATGTCTCCGAGAGACGTCTTGTAGCGAATCAACGTTCCGTTCGTTCGTACTTTGAATCATTTGATTGGCTCAAAGTGCACGATGCGCGAACTTACCCCAAACCTGGCCAAGTTATGTGCCGGCATCTGTATCGTATCGTATAACTGGTATTCCCTAGATAGAGACTACAATATGGATTTTTTTTTAAAAGTGCATTAGAAAGTTTTTAAATGGGTCGGCAGTACGAGTGTAACACTGCTGTTGTTACACACGTCGAAATAGGCCGTGTGCTTATTTGCTGCCTAAGTTATATAAAAAAAAGAAAATACAGATAATAAGCATAGTAAGAGTGAGGTTGTATGTGTGGTGCAGGGCGACGTCGGACGACGACCTACTGTCCACCACGGACCACGACGGCGAGCTCGGCAGCACCGACGACCTCAGCGGCGCCGGCTCCCTGCGCTCGCAGCGTCTGCTGCACCGCCAGCTCTCCTCCGACGACCCCATCATGGTCTAGCGCCCACGCCCTGCCACTACCTAAAGCTTATTCAATCGAGTACAGGTATATACCGCGCGGGTTTCATTCGGATCTTTAGTATGAAGTGCCGCGGCTAGAGCGGAATAGTTGGTGCCATAGTACCGCATGGGTAACTTCATACGAACCAGAGCGAAACTCGCGTGGAAACCCACAATAATCCGCTTAAGTGTGAACAGTAGTAATATGGTAATTTCATACTTACTAGATTTTCTCTACTGCTTAAGTGTGAATAGGTCTTTATACAGAAATGTCCAATTTGCCATGATAATAGAACTCGCTAAAAATATTGTTTTATTCATTAAGTGAATCGTGAGATTTCTTACATTCCTCGTGTCGTAAATTAAACAAAAAAAAAAAAAATTAGATAAAATGTTCCTCTACGTGTTCCTTTACATTTTTGTTTACGGGATGATTTTACTGTTAAGGTTTTTATATGAATCGTATATTCGATGACGCTGTATCTGCCCCTGAGTGACATTAGTTTTGAGATAAAAATTAAAACATAGTGCACGATTTAGATGCCTGTTTTAGAGGAATATACAATAGTAGAAGTAGGCGAGCGCTAGCGCAGTCGATGTAACAGCAGATATTCTTGTAGACTTGTACTTAGACGTAGTGATGAGCTTATTTCAATAAGTTAAACGGGCGCCACCACTATACTCGGCGACAGCCCGACTACGTGATGTATCTATGTATATGAAAAGTATTTTTCGTACGTAAAAATGTTTACATTCATCTTTGCACTGACATATTTTATGATATATTTTCTCTGTAAATATGTAAATCTTGTCTAACGGTGATTTTAAAATGATTATATTAACATTGTAGCAGGTTCCGCCAATGGAGATGTTTTGTTGGACATGTGGATATATGCGGCTGCGTTTTATGTTTATTAGTTAGTAGGTATACATGTGCAGGCATCATTCCATTTTATTTTTGGATTTAGGGTTGTCGGATTTTTATCAATTCGGTAATTAACCAAAACCAGTGAAGAGTTATTTTTGATCTGTCTACAAACTGAATAACTTAAGTTTTATAATAAGGAATAACTGGAATGAAAATGATACCGCTAGATTTAATCGAACAACACTAGTAATGATTTTAGTACCACTGATAAATTCATTGATATCCTGTTTGCTAATTTGAAAACTCGACTTTCGATTTTTGAGCGACTTGTGATCATAAAATTTGTTATTAATTTGATATTTCCAACAAACACGCTTGTACCAAATTAACATTAAGTTTCTCTCACATAAAAGCGATATCCTATTATATTGAAGTGTTCACATACGTTGATAACGTGAATATATTTTAACCTCATGAAACCACAATGGAAAACATTCGCGCGTTTATAATATCTAACATAAAATTAAATATATATATGTATTTTATTAAGTGTTTCAAAAAGGTTTCGAATTTTCTTTTTCATGGTATTGGTTACTGATATTCACTGCTGGCCTCTCCCAGTTCCCGACAACATTAGTTGTGAATTGAAAGGTTTATTTTAATGTAATCCAAAAATATTTTAACACTACGTACCTTGCCCTCTAACTTTTATTTGCTTTTATATTCTAAAAGACTGTCTAAAAATAAGCTATTGAATTTATTGTTAGTCACAAATATTTTATCCGCTTTTTATTAATTAGTCTGTAGCAATTTACAAACAACGAATTACTCTGTGAAAACTTGTATTGTTTGTAAGCTTCTTCTACCTATTGTCTGTGGATATATTTTATAGCTCAACATGTATGATGGACTGTATTAATATAAACTTTCTATTCGTATAAGTTAACACATTTGTAATATCTTATGAAACAATGCAAATGGTTTGAATCTCAGAGTGTTGTAGATACTGAAACATAATTTCGGAGATAAATTGAACAATGAAGCTTTGTATCTGTAGCCTAGTGGCACTTTGTTTTATTGAGAAAGCGCATAACTCGTCGAGGTGCCGAACAAATACTGTATTTAATGTATAGAAAGTCTTACTCTTTGATATGGGTTGTGTCTCAGTAAACTTGTTTCCTGTGCCTTCGGCTGGTTTACTTTCAGCAGTCCACATCTAGCCTGAATGTTTAGCTTGAAAGTCTAACTATTGTTGTTGGTGTACGAGTATTCTTGTATAGAACGTACCTAAATTTTACAAAGTGTTAAAGTTATATAGATGTGGCTAGGTCTCGTCGATTACATTGTCGTTTTCCCGAGTATCCCGTCAGCAAACATACTCATACTCATAATTATTATATGTAAGTTGTTTTTACACAAATAAAAGTTAATAAATGTGCAATGTGGCTACGACTAGGAGTTTATTGACACTTTAGAAGTGTATGTGTAGATATTTGCCAGTTCCACATCGGAATTATGTAAATAATTTATTTGTTATTATTAAATCAAACTGTAGTAAGGTACTATTTTTATCTTAAGAACTGCTATGGTCTCTGCCGTTAATTTGTAAGTGCCTATCAAAAGATACTGTTTTTATTTTCATTTTAAATTTATCTATTGGTGCATTAGATATCATTAGATTGTTAAAATTTTATAGTAATTTGGCATTTAAGTAAATTTGTTGATTATCAAAGAAAATTAAATGATAATATATATCAGTCTTGTACAACGTCACATTTTATTTTTACTGTTGCATATTGTCCACTTTACTTAAATACTGTTATGGTACTGATTTTATGAATCATAAGATATTAGTTGGATATTTTGCCGAAGAATCAGATAGCTGGCATGTTTATTCAGCTTGTAATTGTATTTACTGTTAAGGACCAATACTAAACTGTTTACATGGTCATTTTATATAACCGTATGTCTGACTGTGAACTTTGTCCTACATGTTAATCAATAAATGAATCTTGTATCATATAAACATGTATATTGTTCAACTATTTTTAGGGATCCTATAATGTGTCAATATAAATGAATTGTAACCAAAACATTATACTGTATACAAAATATGAAAATAAAAAAAAGAATAATGAGATTAATGTGTTTAATTTGTCTATTCATGACTTTTATCATTTATTACAATACTACAGCTTTCTTGCTGCCAAGGTAGTTCTCCAATAGGACATAAAGTCCAGTCATACTTGTTTGATGCCAATTTCCAAATGCCATTAATGACTTTATCTTGATTAATAATTGTTGGTGGCACATCTATTTCTGGCGGTTCAACAATCATTTCTATACTATCATCATCATCAACATTATTTTCAGTATTTGGTTTTAGATTTTCTGCAGTGTATATGGTGGATACTGGTGATGGAAACTTTTCTGGTGTTGATATCACTTCTGCTAATTTATACACTCTTTCTGCAACTGAGGTTGGTATAGATGGCTTTATCAGATTTAAAAGGTTTTTAATGAAATGAATTAAGTATGGATTATATGCAGCAATTATTGGTTGAATATAGTTAATATTTAATAATTGCTCAGGCACAGGTTTCTTAAGATCCAGTTGAAGATTATTTCCCTTGGTGCTAGGAAACCAAACATGATATAGTTTTTTCAAGTCCTTCTTTTTCTTTGATTGCTTGTTCTCAGCTGACAATCTGTAATTAAAAATATTAATGATTATTATCTTGTATTGTTGCTGGTTGCTTCCAAGGTGTTCAGCTTGGAGCCCAGGGTCTGCTAACTCTGTTAGCTTGACTTATACAGCTTTTATGGGACAGACTGCTCTATGACCCTGCCAAGAAAACCTTCCCAAAGCGGAGTATGCCAAACAGCAAGTGTATTGGCTTACAGGTAAGGTTGGTTTGGTCAAACATCCCCAACAACCCCTACCAAGGGCCTCAAACACACCTTATTAAAAATCCCTTTAAAAAATGAATAGATTTTCTTAAATAAATAAAAATAAGCAAAGTCTGAACATACTTCTTGAATCTCAGAGAAAACTCTTGAGATCTCTTTAATGCCAGTAATATTTCTGATATCCATAATGCTGCAAGGCGAGCCTTAAAATGCTCATTCTTAGTGTTTTGTGTTGTTGCCACAAGTGCTAATATAAATTCAAGTAATAAATCATTAGTATGTAGGAAAGTTAGCAGGACCTCAAAACATTGCATATAACTATTATTTAATCTACTTTTATGATGAAAATCATTTGCACTGAAGTAACATAGTAGTTCTCGTGACATAAATAAAGAATCTTCTCCTAATAAAACTTCATTTACATGTGTGGAGACATCTGGGACATCAAGTAGAGTTTTACTTTCACTGTTTATAATGTTAATCAATGATGTGATTGATACACTCTCTAAGTTGGACACATCCACAAGATCTCCAAATAAATATTTTATATCATTTACTATAGATTCACTCAATTCTATATTTGGTATTTCTGATATTTTTTTGATTTTGCAGCTTGGATGAGCACACAGGCTTAATGAGGTACATAGATTGATCAGCACAGAAATTTTATTCACATCTCCATAACGATACGAGTCTTTTTGACTTGATACATAATCTTGAATGTTAAGTTTGTATTTATCCCAATAGTTCTGTTGGAGCCATTGTAAACTTATTGTACATGCTTCTCTAAGTAACGTGATTAGTGGAAGGTTATTACTGTGAGCGGTATCATGCCGTAAATCAATAATCCAATCGGGAACACCTAGATTTCTTGCAGCTTGATATAAACTGCTGCCTTTTATTGTCTCCGTATCGAGCATATGATTAACAAATCTCATTATAGCAGAAGAATAAGCTAAACGGAGTAGTTGATCGTCGGCGACATTTTCATTCCGTTTGATATCCTGAATTTGAACCTGTAATAAGGATAGCGTGGATTCTATGCCAGATGGAAGAGATGGGCATCTTGCTTTCCATACTAATAATGTGTGAAGTGCGTCTTCTTTGTTTGAAGGTGACTCTGATAGTTGCAAGTAAACTTTTTGCCATTCTTCCGCACTATACCAAGGGACAACATGACAAAAATCACTCATTGTTCAATTTATTATTCAAAACAAAATCAATCAGTAATGATCAAAATTCAAAGTTAACCTAACCTCAAATAAGATGTCAAGTTAATGTCAATTTTTTTTTTTTTTTTTTTGCTCCTTTCGGAACAGGCTAAGGTTCTATAACCATGCTGCCTTGTCATCAGTATTCTTCTTGTTCATATTAAATGCAATAATCTTGTTCATATTAGTTGCAGAGTTTTCGTCATTTAGTCATAGTCAAGGTCAGTCAATAGTCAAATCAGTCAGTCATAGTCTTACCCCAGTAAAATAGTGGAGACTTTACTAGAGGCTTCTATGGAGTTTTGAAATCAACGTTGAAAAGCACAATTCACGGTAATATACCACTTTCCCGAACTCGTGCACGTTACCGAAGATGTTATATTTAAAAATCCACCATTTTTACACATAATAACTACATTTTACACTAATTTTAGAAAATGATACAATGCCGCGATGTGTCTTTTTCAGCGTTGGCGCCAAAAAACCGTTAATGTCAATATTGAAGTTATCAATGAATTGTTTTTTTTTTATAAATTGATCAACCTCAGAATCGATACAAGTCCTTTAAGCTTAGAGTTATTTATAATAACTTCTGCTCTGTGAGAGAATAAAAGGTATAAATAAATGGAGTTGCATTTAATTTCTAATTTCGATGTCAAATTATATGCAATTTTAGCTGTTATTTTACGATAAATGATCTTACAAATAGGCTATAAATTAACGATAGTACATGTAAATCGATCGACAACTTCATCTTTACTACCTCAACGGTATGAAGAATCACATTTCGAAAATTCAAAATACTGAATATTTACTACAGGTCTTGCGGCGCCTATCGGTGCATAAATTGTATGTCACCACAACCGCCGAGAGTAGTACAATAGCTCATGTGAGCAACAGCTCTTCAGTTCTTTCACCCATTTTCAAAAAAATGGACTTTAAATGTTTTCTCCCATACAAAAAAAAAATTGAACTTTTTTTCTCATGCCTACCAATAGCATCCATACGTTAATATGCACTGATCTGTATTATCTATAACAGACATAATTTCCTCATAACAAGTTTCTATGAGTATGGAGCTCGAAATCCGGACCACTGTGCGACAACGTATTCGGTTTCAAGATCCGGCAAATAACCGAATCTACCCCTGCGTGTATCGTATGAACGCATGCAAAGCCGATATATGATAACTCATAATATATCGTCTTTGACGCATGTATTGAATGCACTATAAATACCACTACACCGGATCTTACATTTTGCTGCACGGCTGGATCGGTTTCTAGTCGCAAAATCGGATGTCAACTGCAGCAAGATTCGGTTTTTTGCCGTGACTTGAAACCGAATGCATGTTGTGAACTCATTCATTGAAATACTGTTGCCACTGAACCGAATCCTACAAAAAACGATCCGGTAGAGAAAGAGAAATAAACACTCGAGGCCGTGTGAACGTACCGTTACATTGACAGCCTCTGTGACGTAGTGGTAGGTAGTGCATTCGACAGCTACGAGAGGGGGTACGGGTTCGATTCCCGCTCAGTGCAAATATACCTACATAAATATGACTATTTGTATTGGTTTGGGTGTTTCTATGTATAATTATGTATGTATTTACAAAATAAAGGATGATTCATCTGCATTCTAGAACCTATAATATATATAAGCTAGTTGGGCTATGTTTACTTAGTAGGTACCTTTTTTTTCGTGCGGGGATCCTCATGGATACCTCCCATGCGGCCAACGACTAAAACCGCACGCCGTCTTAGGTGTATACACGCCGGGGAATAATGTGGCCCATAAGGCATTTCCCTCGTACCCCAACTGACCCTGGGCCATCTACGGTTTTAAGATGCTCCCCTCGAGTGTGGGAACCCCGGTGTCCCTAACCTGCCCAAAAGGGGGAAGGGGACCACTCCCCACCCCACCTCCTTGGCCTGCTTCTGCTGGGATGTCAGGTGGCCTTACCTGCCACCCCCAGGCCTGCATTCATGGAGGACGGACGTCGTTGAGCGACCACCGGCGCGGTCTGAGTCGCCGAGTATGTTGCGGGCTCGGCGGCGGGCCGGAAGAAACTAGTTAGCAGGTCCTATACCCACAAACTCTTGGATTTTAAATATTGGCCAGACAGCGGGGCTTGCAGGCATTATCGTATAGTCACGCTTCTACTGTTTCGAGGATCACACACATACATACATACATACAAATCACGCCTTTTTCCCATGGGTGTAGGCAGAGACAACCTTGGTAATCTTAATATAATTTTATTCAATAGAGTCGATCTGTTTCGTAATTTCGTGTTCTTCTATTAACTTTGAGTAAAGATCAACCTCCGCGTTATAATAATTTTTACCAGACTGGTAAAAATTATATATTCTATATATGATATCCCTAGCCATCACTTCCGTAGAAAGCACGATTAGTACTTTTAAAACAGCACGATGTTTAAAATTTTATACGAGAGTGTAAAGTGTTTAGTTTCATGCAAATAAGTAGGTATATAGTATACCTACCTACTATAAGTGTAGGTACCTACCTGTAAGTATACTTACTTGGTTTTAATACTGTACAGTCATATTAATGACGACTCTAATTATATATACTTAATATTTACATTTTCATAGATAGATACATTGTATCATTCCATTACGATACCATTACTAGGTTGAATGTCGTGGCACAGAATAAATAATAGTACTTACTATGTACAGAAGTTGCACTCCTTGTATCTTGAAGAAAGCCGCCGTTTTAATATCCTACAAAATAAGATAGGTAGGTACTGCCTTTTGTTCCGAACAATATATTTGCCCCCGACTCGAGGGTAAGGGTTGGTTAGAACTATTTCAGAAAATAAAATAAAACAACCTAACTAAACATTTAGAATTATAATTTTACACTCTTTTGACAATGTAGAAATGAAAACTTTGAATTTTTTGTTTATTTCGACATCCGTTCACGCAAGTCATTAAAGTTGAAATTCGCATTCACATTGTCACAAACTGTGCAGTCTGTGCAGTGTACCTACCTACTGATCTCATCTCACAGCCAATGAATAACACAGATATTTAGGTAAAGATCGAAATACGAAACATTCAAAACAAGGCTCCGAAATGGTCGACCGCTTCATGTGTCGCATGTGTGCCCGCAGGCACCGAAACGAAACCCAAACCCCGCCTGCCGCTGCCTAGACAACTCTAAGTTGTCGCACGCAGTAGGTGCTTATTGCTGTAGGTATGGATGAGTGACGGACGCCTCTGGTCGTAGGCTCTCTGAATATACCTACTTAACTGTCTATAGGTGTATAATATAATAATCGCACAGTCAAAAATTTGAACATTAAGCAACGAGTTTCTTACTTACGTTGATGTGTGCTAAACAGACAACATGCTCGTGGTTTATTTTTTTACCTCAACGTTACTTCTCGTTTATTTTTTGTATAAATATTTAACGCGAACTTTTTATTACTGGAGTAGCTTAAATGTGATTGGCCCCATACCAATACCATTCTTTGGTAATATAAAAAAATCGACACTTCGAAAACAACACATCGCTACAGTGATTAAAGATATTTACGAACAATTTCCTGCAGAAAAAGTAGTGGGAATATTCAGAATGACTACACCATGTCTCTTGTTAAAAGATTTGGACGTTATCAGAAATATTATGATCAAAGATTTCGATATATTCGTTGACCGCGGAATTGAATTTAGCAAAGAAGGACTGGGTGTCAATTTGTTCCACTCCGATGGCGATACTTGGAGAGCACTACGAAATAGATTCTCGCCACTTTTTACTACAAGTAAGTTGAAAAATATGGTACCACTTATAACCGAACGTGGAGATAAGTTCGTAGAATACGTTGAAAGCGTTTGTAATAACAATATGGAGCAGGAGGTCCACTCCCTCGTGCAGCAGTACGCCATCGCCACCATCGCAACGTGCTGCTTCGGCCTCGACATGGACACCTTCAGTAACGAAATGAAAAAGGAGTTACAAAGCATCGATAAAATGCTTTTCGATATGAATTACGCCTACGAACTAGATATGATGTATCCTGGAATATTAAGAAAATTAAATACGTCTCTATATCCGCAATCAGCTACCAACTTTTTTCATGCTTTAGTTAGACAGTCAATTGATCAAAGGAATGGAAAACCCTCGAATAGAAATGACTTCATGGACTCGATATTAAAAATGAGAGAGGAAGAAGTAATACAGGGAGCTGAAAAGCACGAGACGTCTCAGCATATAATAGTGGAGGTTACTGACGGAATAATAGCGGCACTAGCATTTTCATTTTATGCGGCTGGTTATGAGACTAGTTCTACCGAAACTGCCTTCCTGTTATACCAACTAGCTTTAAACCCAAACATACAGGATAGACTGATATCTGAAATAGATTCCGTTCTCAATAAACACAACAGACAGCTGACTTATGACTCAATGGCTGAGATGGATTATTTGGACAGAGTGATAGATGAAACGCTCAGAATGTATCCCATTGTAGATCCATTGCAAAGGAATGCTAAATCGGATTATAAAATATCCGGCACAGACATAACTATCAAAAAAGGACAAACTATTCTCATTTCACTGCTCGGTATTCACAACGATGAGAAATATTATCCGAATCCTGAAAAATTCGACCCCGACAGATTCACGACGGACAAGGTTGGAGAACGCCACCCATGCGCATATTTGCCCTTCGGAACTGGACCAAGGAACTGTATTGGTAAGTTAGATAAAATAAACACATTCATCATCATCGTCACAGAGTTTGTTACGTTTGCAACACTTGCACTTCAGAGCCCAAGGGTTCTTGATTTGACTCTAGGCTTTTGCGCAAACGACTGCGGTCTGAGATCGTACCTCGAGAGGAAAACCTGCGCCAGAGTCTTGTCCGTTTATCAGCGGGTGTACTAGCTACCAAAGGGTCAATTTCCGCAATAAACTAAGTTCAAAATTCACTTCCGATCTCATCTCGATGTCATGTGGCTAGGAATATTTGTATGAGCCGAGTAACCATTTTCATTCATATTCATATTCATATTCATTTATTACTTGCAAATATGGGTTACATAAGATGTTACATACATTAAGTAGTGTCACCATATTTCACCTGAATAGGCATGCAATTCCAATAATACAGTAAGTCTATTCCTCGACTTATTAAAACATTAAACCCCACAGTGATAAACGTAAACTAAAATCTCATTAATTTTTTTAAAAGCACTAGTTATCTAGCTATCCCTGCACTCATTATTCTGCATGTTAAGCATTAGGTAGGTACATACAAACCGTACAGGTTTAATTTTTTTTAAATTATGTACCTCCTTAATCGTTTTTTCTATGTTGTTTGATTTGAAAAATTCATTTAAAAAACCTAATACAAAAAACGTTAATTACAGGTTTGCGATTGGCAAAAATTCAATCTCGCGTTTGTATAATCAAGCTGCTGTCCAAATTTCGTATGGAGCCTTCACCAAGAACCAGTTTAAACATGGAGTTTGATCCTTGGAGATTTTTGCTAAGTCCTAAAGGAGGAATTTATTTAAATATAGTGCCACGAAAATTATGATTCCAATGAAGTAAATACAATACATACATACAAAAAAAATCACCGTCTAAAAGTCCGTTGCGTACGATGCCGACATGTGGACGCTTACCTTAATACAGATTAAACGGTGGTTTTTGGGGCTGACCAAGAAAACTTTTAAAAAATCATACATACCTATCCTAACTCGAGGTCTGCTTGCAGGCTTCCGCTCTTTAGTCTCTGTATTTAAGACATAAAATAAAATCATTGGTTCCTTTGCCACCCTTATACATCCACATCCATGAGTCTCCTTTTTTTCAGACTGTTGATGAGGCCATCAAGCTAACTGAGGGCCACGATATCAGTGTCTTTAGGTAGGTACAGTGATCCATTCCCGGAAGACCATCAGGCAAGGTGAAGTCATAATTGACGTAACCAATAAAAAAACAGTAGGTAGGTACTGCGTGTCCTCGGACGCCGAATCTATCTAATAGGTACGCGGTATCTATTATTTACTTATGTTATTTACTTCCGTGTTGGTGTGTTGGTAGATATTTAATTAAATTACGGGCTGACATTAGTTTAAAGACAGATAACAAAGAAGTTATGTATGTCATCGTATTTAATTACCTACTATCTCATGGGTACTATGCCTTGGTTTATGCTCTGTCACTTGAGGCATTAATCGGGCACTTATTCAATCCACCCGATTTATGCTGGCATTTGGGTACAAATTATTCCTAAACACCCGCAGTCATCCCGAAGTGTCCAGGCATTATAAACAACATCCAACGAGCAGTTCTTTTCTATACCTACGTACTTACTGCTGTCCACGACTTTTTCAGCATGGAACTTATTTTATGCGGCACTGCGACCCTCTATTTTTTTTTCTAAACAAAACCTTGATGTCTATAAGGAATATTAACTATCTGCCAGTACAAACCCCGCCAAAAAGCCAGTCCCAGCCATTTGAATTTGAATACAAATTGATTGATAGAAAGACGTAGGTAATAAATAAATAATTGCAGTTTAAAAACTGTTATTTTTTTTTTGCAATAAGTAAACATTTTATCATCGCACCGCCCACCACAGGCAGGGAATTTATCCCCACACGTTGTATACGCCCACGGAGCGCACTGTAAGGTATGAAAGAATTCACACCGTAGGCGTTTCATGCCGCGCACGCTTAGACTGTGGAATGATCTCCGTGCCGTGGTTTTCCCTAGCGACTACAATAATATGCGGTTATTCAAGAAGAGGGTTTTTGCAGGGTCGGCAGCGCAAGTGTGACCCTGGTGTTACACACATTCGTAGGCCACGGTGACCGCTTCCCATCAAGTGGACCGTGTGCTTGTCTACCACCTAAGTGGTATAAAAAAAACATGCATAAGAGGTTGCTATTTAACCTCTTCAATTATTTTTTTTGAAGACACGTCAATTTGACTTCACCTCGCCTGATGGTAAGCCAGGTAAAATCTCAGGAAAGAGGGTCACCATTACATACACGCACCACGTTAACAATGGTGGCACTCAGCTAAACTCAGCTTGACGGCCTCATTAAAAGAGGATTGTCGTCGAAGCACCGCGTGACACTTTTTATTAAACGGTTTTTTTAACTTGACCTGTTTGTTTGGGTCAAATCTAGTAATTGAAATTTGACCACCTTTCAGTTGTCTGATTGGTCTGATATTTGGCAGAAGTCTTGAGTTCTGATGGCAATACAATTTAGAACCGTTTAAAACTTGAAAAAGATTTTTTCACAATTTATATTATAAAGGTGCCGTTGTGTCGTGACAAGTGATGATGATTACGACTTACAACTCAAGTCACGCCTGACTTGAGTTGTAAGTCGTAATCATGTGTCGTAGGTAATTGAACAAGAATATTTATAATGTTCTTGGTCGTAAAACATTACGAGGTATATTATTTCCTTACCTTTTTGATAGGCAAAATATATATTCATATATATATGGTTATCAGGTGGTCAGGGTCCGATCCACCTATATAGCCACTCTGGGCAAAGATAATATTTGAGCTTGTTATGTTGGGAATGTTAAATAAATAAGTATATAAAATATATGACATATTATAGCTACCTATATAATATTCACGTCATTATATTCTCTTGAATGGCTATTTTCAACGGCCTCCGCTGGGGCTCGTTGCGGTCCACGTGTCCCTCTGACTAGTAGAGGGCACAGTGGGAAGCAAACGGGGGTGGTATCCGTGGCGATTGCCGTACGATAAAAAAGGGGCTCGTTGCAGCAAAATTTTTAATTTGTTTTAAACCGCCTGCAGCGGGACTCGATGAGACAACATAATAGTATTCCCATCAACCAACGCCGAACGTGGTAGCAGTTGAAATAAAATAGATACTATCCCAACGACCCCCATAGTTGCAATACTTTTATTTTATATTCCGTCCAAATTCATATATTCAAAGACATCATAGCTTTTTACAAGCTTTTATTTAAACCTGAACAGGTTCGTTTACAATCTACAGCATTGGCGCAGTTGTCATCGATAGCTGAGGCGAGCCTCTAGGACGTGGTTTCATCAAACTGCTAATAATGCCTTACAATGAAAATTCTTAACATCCAACCTGCCAACATGGGTGGGTGGTGAATTTCAAACTGCCCCCTGATCGAGTCCCGCAGATGGATGAGTGAAGGTCAATGTTCGCCGGCACTTAGCCCATCATCATAGTAGGTGTATGTATTCAAATGTATGTGTGTATGTACTGTATAGTAATTAACTTATGAATTGTAGGAGTATTGTAAACTAACTTAGTACTTAGTAGTCAAATAAATTAAGGGGTGAATAAAAAAATGAATCGTCATAAGAATATTTTTTTATTAAAAAAACTGATTCGAAAGCAAATGATGATAATAATATTCACATGCAGTTAAAACGCTACATGCTTCGCAGTGGTTTTTACATACTTTACACTCATTTTCATAAAACCAATTAAACTCATTCTTTTTCAGTTAGTGATTTAAAATAAATCGATTCATAAAGTAGAGGTACGCCACTTTGAGAATCGACTGTGATAACGTCGATAGCCATTTTATCTTACAAGTTTAGGATTCAGTTACACTCCGTAATATACGGTGCGTATTTAGTACAACGCGACCCTTTTACAATTTGTGAATTATACATAATATTTATATATACCGGCGATAAACATCTGCAAAGTTCAACGGGGGGCTAGAATCGGAATTCTCTTTTGGCACCAACAAAACGTTCGGAGAAAAAATAACGGTACAAACAATGATTTCTGCGTATACTAGACTGGCCTTACAGAACAATATAATTAATATCGCGAACGGTCATAAACCGATCATCAACCACGCGCAACTTTTTGTAGCTGTTATACAGATGATATTACAAAAAGGCTCGCTACGTCTAAACAGAAAGGTGTCAAAATTGAGTAACTCAATCTTCTAGTCTCCGTCATCATAATCATCATAATCATTATAACAGTTTTGTCTCCCGATTGCATAGCCGAGGTCTTCACCTCGGGACCCAGGGTCCACTTTCCGGCTTTTCTCCGTCTCCTTCTCACTCGGGCATCCCTGGCAGTGAGACCATCGGCCACGACGTCAAGACAGCAGTGTACTCATCTAGTCCTGTGCTACCTAGCGCCCCGGGGGCGGAGCGCAGCACGAGGCGCGGCCGGCAGCTCGTCCAGTATACACAGAAGGGGCGGGGTGCGGCCTCATAAGTCGACGGTGGCGAGGTTCTGCGTGGGCGCGCGCGGCTCGGGCTCGGGCTCGGGCGGGCGCGCGTGGAACTTGCCGGGCAGCGAGGCGAGCGCCGACAGCGCGGCGTCGGCGTGCGGGATGCGGCGCATGATCTTGCCGGACGTGATGAGGCGGCCGAAGCCCTCCTGGTGCGCGAAGGCGTAGCCCGAGCGCACGGAGCGGCGCGCGCGGCGGGCGGACGGCGTGCGCGGCGCCGGCGCCATGGCGCGCCAGCGCTGCCGCGCGCGCAGCCGCTCCGCCAGCGTCGGCCGCGTCCAGGAGCACGCCAGCCGCCACGACACCACCGGCACCATCAGGATGATCATCTGCAACCGCCCAACCACCCCCCACCGTTAGCCTGCGATATACTCGTACATGTGCGAGTGCGAGTGCGACACGGGCTCGTTAAACGTGTATGGTGAACATATCATTTATTTTAATATACCTACTTAGGTAATTGAAAAATGTAATTTACAGAATGAAGACCACCGTTATAGATGCCAATAGAGAGCAATACTGAAAGTTTTGAATCACACTTTTCTGTTCTTTTTAATTTAATTTAATTCTGTTTAATAAATAAATAAATAAAAAAAAAACTTGTCTACCGTGTAAAACATATTTTAGACGTAGTGTATAAAATATTGCAAGCATTTACAGTCATATATAAGGACGCATGGTAATTTACAGATTGCGCATCCCGCCTAATAAATTGTGTAAAGTAAGATGGTTGCAACTCACTGTAAGTACAGCAGTAAACCAGAAGGTGGCCTGTGTGAGCGCGACGGTGAGCGAGCCCACGTAGGGCCCGCCGATCGCGTAGTTGTAGAAGTAGTCCAGCACGAAGTACGAGATCAGCGAGCCCCATATCGTCACGTGGTTGAACACCGTCCAGTACGTCGTGTCCAACGCTATCTGAAATATCATTCAAGTTAGAATATCTAATAACAGATTTAACAGAAAACAAGCTGCTGTTTAAAATACTTTTATAAAAACAAGCTTTTATTATTTACAATATTCTATAGGGACTTACATAGGTATGCCAAATTTCCGCTCAATCGGATGACCAGAAGTGGTCGAAAAATGGCTTGCAAGATTTGATTACAGACAACGTTTGATTACAGAAAACGGGACATCATCATCATTCTCTGAACCTTCTTTTTTTTTTTCCCAACTCAGTTGGGGTCGGCTTTCCAGAAAACGGGACATGTGAAACTAAATAAAAGCTTGTAAAAACCTTTACTTTTTGGTTGTGAAGTTAAACGGCAGTCGCTCACGTAAAATGTTCCGTGAAAATGGATAAAAGAGGAGAATGGAACATAGGCTCTGGGGTGATGAATAGAAAGCGGAGTTTAGTAATTTTGTTAGAAATTTTAAACGATGTAGTTTTCGAATCTTGTTAACTTAATTGTGATATGACGTACCTGGGTAGTATTGTCTATAATTAATATTGTGGCTACTACACTTCCTAGTAACATGTGATCTGATAATATTTTGCCATCGGGCCCCAGTCCGTCTTTATAAGTACCTGAAAAAAGACATATTAATTATAATTTGAGAACGGGCATTCTATAATGGTAACCGAGCGACGGTACACCCCCGTAGACAACATGTATGAATGCAAATACTCTTGTCTTTTTTACCTTTAAGGTAAACTGAGACAATAGCCCTTTATTTCTATCGGACTTCAATATAAGGTTCTTCAAGAAGGGCATTAGAAGGTTTTTACAGGGCCACCAGTGAGTATGACGTCCCTGGTGTTGCACACGTCCATGTGGCCCATGATTGATGGCCGGTGATTGCTTCTCATCAGGTGGGCCGTGTGCTTGCCTGCCACCTAAGTGGTATAAAAAGAACTCCGTGTGGGCTGATCAGTTTCGGATGAAAAAAATGAGAAGAATATTTAGCGTCACTAATATAGAGGTATTAGAAACTGTTCCATATAAACCCATCGGATTCAGACTAAAATTAGAAAAAATTGAAGAATATGTTGTGTCACTAACCATAAGGTATTAGAAAGAGTACGAGCGAGGTGAAGCAGCCGTGCAGCGTGGACTTGATGAACTCGGTCTTGTTGAAGAGCTGGCTGGTGTGGCCGGGCACGTACAGCTTGGGGAACTGCAGCGACGTGGCGTCCGACACGTCCTGCTCGAACACGCCCAGCGCCAGCACCGGCAGCGACGTGTAGAACAGGTTGTACACCGATATGAACATCTCGTCGAACACCGTCTGCAAAGTAACGGGACCGGGCGATAAGGTTTCAATCGAACCGAGTTTATCCAAATTTGTGAACCGTGGCACCGCACATACACATTGTATTCTAGAACTAAAATTGTATGGAGATACTATCTAAATCACCTGAGCATACTCATTTATTCAATCTCATCCCCCTCCCCCCCCTTTCCCCCGTAAAATAACACATTTCTTGAACAGCTTATCTACTATTATACTTAGAACTTAAGTCATTGAACTATAAGTGTATTCGTACCTGTGCGCTAAATCCACAGAACATTGCGAACCAAAAATGGCAGACGGTAAACGCAAAGTTCTTGTAGAAGAAGTATCTGAGGAACTTGCACATGCGGTAGTACGACCACCGGCCGTGGACCAGCAGCAGTCGCTGCAGGAAGCGGAACTGCGCGATGGAGTAGTCGGACGCGAGCACCGCCTGCATACCCTCCTGGCCGGATATACCCACTCCTATATGTGCCGCTGTAAGGTAATGACATTGAATTAATATCGGCATAGATGACACTATTTAATATACACCAGAATGTTTATATTAAAATACAGGAAATATTTAATAAATATCTCTTACCTTTAATCATTGAAACATCATTGGCGCCGTCTCCGATCGCCAACGTCACGGCTTTTCGACTTTTCTTAATGAGTTCCACTACCATTGCCTTCTGCAACGGCGTCACTCGACAACAGATCACAGATCGACATTGTAAAACTACATCTAAAAATCTGAAAACAAAAAAGAGTTGTAATAAAGAGATGCCCATCAATTTTCACATCACTGTTGGCGATCTTTATACAGTACCCGAGTTCGACAAAGATCGGCCAGCTTCGGTTTTTAGAACATTCTTCTAACGCACAACACATGTCTACAGCTTAATATCTTTTGAAAGCAGTTAACACATAAGATATATTTTTATTGATTTGAGAAGTGCAAAGAAAGTTCCAGTTCGTCAAGCGTGTTTTTTCCCTACGACGTTTTGGTTCTGATTCGTCAAGCAATGTAAAAGTATCAACTGGTCAAGTCAATAATCATTGCTGTAGTTAAACCCGTTTGTTTTGTATTTGTGTATGTTAAATGCAAATGCTCTACAAAATCGAAGCAAGGACACACTTCTTCCAGACATCAACTTAGCGGTAATCCCAGTCGTATCCAAAGCTTTCACCTCGGAGTCTGGGGTCCATTTTCCGTGAAGCGACTGCCATCTGACCTTCACAACTCAATGGTGACATTAGGCGATATCGAAGCATTGCAGCTAGACCGCTGTTGTTGGACTTTTTAGGGCTCCAACTACCCGTAACGACTGCCATAGGTGTTCATATGGCAACCGGGACCGACGGCTTAACGTGCTATCCAAACACTTCTTCCAGACATGCCATATGAAAAATCGGGTACTGTATTCACTAGTACCGATAGACCCAACTAACAATACTGAGATAGAAATAGCTTACTTTTCTTCTAACTTAGGGTGCAAACAGTGCACAAGTGAATGCCCGTTGATGACGATGGCGAACCCGTTGGAGTCGTCATTGTTGTGCTCGTGTGTGTCGCTAGAGTACGGTCCGCTGCCCGACGTGTATTCGTTGCTGTAACACGCTACGTTATCAAGTGTACGGTACATAATATTGGGTGCTACGCAATAGTTTACTACTTACTGGATATGGACCTTGCCTCATGTTGACAAAGGTTGAGAAAATGGTTTCCTTATAATAGTTCTTTGAACTCAAAAATTGACTTTATTCTTGACATAATTCCAAAGTCGCCGAGAATTTATATGAACGGGTATACCATTATAATACACTCGAGAGCAATGAATCCGGGTCACTTAAACGAAGAAACTGGTTCTAACCTACGCAGACCAGGAACGGGCAGAACCAGGTGTACCACAGCACGAGAAGACCGATACTTGGTGAACACCATGCTTCGAAATCGCTTTCTCACAGGAACTGAACTCACCAATCAGTTTCGACGCCTCGGAGGAAGTAACCCAAGTGCATGGACAGTAAGACGTCGGCTTGCTGAATCTAACTTAAAACCCTTAGACCTGCAAACGGCCCTAAACTGGAGCGTGGGCATCGTATTTCGAGACTAAGATATGCCCTGTTTCCTATTTTTGTTTTAAGGAGAGATCAGCAGTTTTTTTCTTTATGTAATTTTGTGTTAATAAAATGTATGGTGACTCATATTTTTTTTACTTTCATTTAAGGAGTATTACATTGTCTATTAAATACAATTTATTGCATTAACCTATCATTTTTAGTTTCCGAGATTTTTAACATTCTTTAAGTGACCCGGATTCATTGCTCTCGAGTGTATAAGTTATTCAAGGTCAAAGGTCATCACTTTTTTTTACATTGTAAACTTCTTTTTAGTTTCATTTTGTAAAAGAATTTTCATGATTTCATTATAATGGTATCTCTACGTCCATGTAAAATTCCGTTGCGTTGGAATGAACGCTAGAGTACCCCTATATTTCGGATTGATTTGACTGAACTATAATTATAATATACGTTTTGATACATGACCGCCTACTATGCACTCAAATGTCGAGCTTGTTACATAGCACGGGTCTTACTGTTCGTTGCGTGTTACTGCAAAAACTGGTTTTCAAATTCCTTCATAGTATTGCAAGCGTCAAGGCTGCGATAATCATTTTCATAAAGAGTATTGCAAGTGTCAAAGCTGTGGTAATAGCTTCGATCAAATTGGCAATACGAGTACAATTTCAATTACTTTTAACTATCCTTAGAACTATTACGGCCTGTTTCGCATGACGCAAAAGACTGAACATTGTGACTCAACGACTTGGAAACAGGCCGTATTATATTGGCTATAGCGCCATGGACGACAAAAAGCGGACATAACATCAAGCTGAACAAACAACATATGGATGTCCACAGACCGTTCACCACGAAAAGTTTAATTAATCCCTATTGTACAGCTGCTTAAGGCAGTCCGCTGCATCATGCGACACGCATGCGAGTACGTAATTCGTACCATATTACTTGCTCGAAACAGGTGTCCGCATACGTGCACATGCATGAGGCAGCGGAGCCCAATTTGATTAAATAATTCAGTTCGAAAATTGAGACAAAGTTAAGATTTCTCAAGCAGGAGTAAAATAGGTTGGTAATATTTTGAATTAATAACAACTACATTAGAATGTGACAATATCTACAGATCTAGTCTAGGTGTCGGATTAGAGATAACGGTACAGGTTAGAGAGAGAAAGAGCACTCGGATTTGGTGTACAAGTAAACGAAAGTGTCAAAGAAATTCTATATCTATGTTAGTAGGGATCTTCTAGTGCTTAGATGTCTATCCGAAGTATTTTTAATATTATTAAGTCAAAGTATTAATTTGAAGTACAGAAAACATAAATCATGGACATAAACACAAGTAGCTACACTTATTCCCCCAAACCATACAATTACAGGACGTTCGAATCTTAGAATACCCTTAAAGTTAAACATAAGTAAAGCTAGAGAAAGGCGTAGGCAACATCATGTTTTTACAGAAGCTTTATATCACACTCATATATTATATTCCCATTTTTGAGCTCTACTAAGATATTCTGAAAGTTTTAAGCAGTACGTATAAACTCGAGGAGAGTTTAAAAAGTCGATGGAACAAAACTAAACGACTTATAAATCGACTTCGAAAGGATCGATCTCCAAAAAACTGGTGGACCTATACACTGGACCATACAATAGAGGGAGTTTCTGAGGTGTGTAGCGATAGGAAGTTGTTGACTCTGCCTACTCACGGGAATAGGATTAATAACTTTTCTATTTTTGTTCCCAATTGATCTCAATAAATTTTACAGCGTTCAACAAGTATATAGAAGAACTATAATTATACAACAGATTCAAGTAAAACTTAGATATTATATCGATATATCATACTGACTATTCAAGATAATAGTCGGTATAGTTTTTAAAATATACGATTTTGAAAGATTTTGCTGTAATTCCATATAAATATGTAAATAAAACTATTCCTCCTGACATCCTGAATCCTGAATCGGCAAAGTTGTATTTACTAAACACCGCTTCTCATAACTTTCCTAAGCTTAGCACTAAGGCTATTACATCGGCGCAGAATGGAGTAGAAGGGAACGAAATTGTAGATGGCATAATGAACTTTATGTAAATAGCACTATGATTTATTATAAACGGTACCGACAGTATTTAAGGTAATACTGGAAAATACGCGCAGATTTTATGGAAGGAGACTACGAGTCAAAAATAGCGGAACTCTATTTTTGACTCGTAGTCTCCTATGTAAGTATAAGTAGAACGTTTTAGTATTAAATTTTTGTTAAACTATTAGGACAACTTAACTAAGCTAATTATAAAAATAGCTAAAAGACGGGAGGTGGCACTTTAATCCATTTACGTAGGACCCATTGATACGGTTCATTATACTTTGTACAAAGTTCGCTTCCATTCCAGTTGCGATGTAAAACGTAGACAACAAAAGTATAGCTATTGTGTAGCTTATAACGAGAGCAATATTCGGTTGCGACAGACAAGACGGCACACAGGCACACAGACACAGACAGATCGTGAGAGCACGGCACGCAAGGCGGTGGCGGAAGGGTAGCGGTGATGTAAAGTGTCTTTGTCTCTCTACCTGTCGTGTGCTAGTGAGTTAAGTTCCCACCTAAATGTGACGACGGACACGGCGGGCGCGTTCAACTTGACGTTGGCGGCGCGAGCGGGAGACGCCCCGCCTCGCGATCCGCCCGCGTCTCCATTCGCTCTAGAACTTGAATTTTTTATATCCGAACCACCTGTAAACGAACACAGATCTTTATTTTCATGTTTGAAGTCAAACTGTGTGTAATGATAAAAATAATATAAATATAAATATTCTACTATATTCTACACAGTGCTATCTATACCCAAAGTAAACATAGTTTAACATTTATAGATTAATCAATTAGACGAATATTTAAACTGAGTGGGCATCGAACCCGCGCCCTCTGTTGTCGCAGTTGACGACGTGAGTTGAGTAGATGCACTAACGCTACACCACAGGGGTCGAGGTTATACCCAAGAAGCCAGAGTAGACATTATCGAGCAAGACCGCTCTGTCTCATGGCCGCAACTAACTTGACCACCTAGACCTAGATGAACTGGCTCTATTATTATTCACAGATTCTTAAGTTCAACCAATTTAAAACAACCACTCCCAACATTGATAATTTTGAAACTGGACTGTCTTACGTTTTATTGTCATACTAGCCGTGCCCCACGGCTTCGTCCGAAGGATTTGCCCGATTTGTTGCTACTGCTACTGATATGTATGATTACTGCTTCAAATTTATAATATTAGTATAGAAATATAGATTCGAAGCTACATAACTACAAAAATAAAATTAATTGTGCATAATATACATTACAGACTACAAAAACAAAATTACAATAGACTTGTACAAAAATGAAATTATGAAACAATTTGATCAATTATATCTGCCTTCATTAATTGCTTGCCTTATTTTTTTTATAACTAATGTATTTTTTTTCCAATTCCAGAGATTAGCGCGTAAAAACGAGTAAACTCAAATGTACCTGCTATAAGTAAAATTATATACATATAAATTTTATTTCTCTACAGAAAAGAAATTAATGAGGACATATAGAGTTACTTAATTATGATTTTTGATTAAAATTTTGTTTATAGGCATAAGAAATTAAAAATAGTGCTTTGCAGTTTACACAAAGGAATCGCGAATTACACAATTGTTATTGTTAATTTTATTTTATTTACTATAAAAAGTAAAAATTAACGTGTGAAGGTGTTTGGTGCAACGTGCTCTTCAGTTTATTTTGTATTTACCGTGGGGCAAAAACGTGTTGACGACTCTAATACTCTCCCTACATTTGTCAAGCTGCTTGTCGACGTCATCGTACGAAGCGCCATCTACGACGAACACCTCGGCCATGTCGTCCGTCAGCAACTGACATGAGTATCCAATGTTTATCGCCGTTTCTGCAAGTATACAAAAAAATTGTAGGAAATATAACCACACATAAATATTCTACGCTATATCATAGCTTATACTCTGTTATTCTATAACACAGTAAAAGCTACAGTATAAGCACAGATGAATAAATTAAGCGTCTGTTTTCTTTTTAAATAGATGCAGCATTGAAATCTCCTGAGCACTGACGGGAGTTCGAACAACCTAAAGTAGCTGTCAAACGCTTTACGCCACGCCGCAGGGAAGATACTGCATGTAAAGTATATAATGTATTACATACCTTGTTTATCACCGGTGAGGACCCACACTTTGATTCCGGCCATACTGAGATTCGCTATAGTTTCTGGTACACCGTCTTGTAATTTGTCTTCTATCGCTGTCACTCCTGTAAGAAAGTCACATCTATAAACAACAGCAGGGCCAATGCTAGTCAAACAACATTTTTCGCTAAGATATTTAGATCTTGTGGAACACCTTGAAAGAGAGTTGAGAATTTGATGGTTGTGTGACTAGCTTACACAGTAACAAGATATACCTAAAGGACGGCAAATATTTTGAACAAACGTAGGAGAGTTCACGCATATGTACTACGGACCAACCAAAATATTAATAAAAGGACTGAGTAACCAATGAGGCAATGACATGAGTCCTTTAAGCTCGTGCTTAGCTCAATATAATCTATAATTGGCGTGCTTACGCCGCAGGGTGCTTTCACGTCAGTTGCGGACACGATTTGCAGGTACGTGTACTTGTACGTATACGGGTCATAAGTTATATTCTTCATCGCGGTTTGTCCATATATTTTATACGTTCATGACCTGAGCTTTGCACGTTTTGTGTAAGGTGGAGAGGTTGAGGCCCCACACTGACTACCACAGAGTCATACAACGCGTTCTGTGCAGCTAGAGCTACTATGAGGCAGTTAGCCGGTGAGTGGTGAGTGGTGAGTGGTGAGTGGTGAGTGGTGAGTGCGTACCGAGCAGCAGCAGGTCGGTCTCGATCTCCTCGTAGATGGCGTCGAGCTGCTCGTCCCGGTCATGCAGCGCCAGCGCGGCGCTGTGGTGGCGCCGCTTCCACGCCACGAAGTCCGCCTCGCCCAGCGAGCGCCACGCCAGCGCTAGCGTGCGCAGGCCCTCGCCCGCGAACTTCTGCACAACGCAACACGTCACGTTAGCTGGCACCTTCACTGTGTGCCTAGCGCAGGCCCTCGCTAGCGAGCTTCTGCGCACCATACCATATTTTAGGTCAAAGTCAAAGTCTTTATTGCATTCATGTATTTCACAATGATGTTAGAAGAATATAATGGTAACATGAAGCCCTGTTGAGTCATTCTCCATGTTATGATACAGGGTGGAAACGTTAACTGTGTCCAAATGATTATATCGTCAATTTTGAAAATATTGTACCTACTTTAACTGATACAGAAATTTGCATCGTTTAACATAAAAAATTACTTAATAAAAATCAAGTTTACCATAAGTAATGTATCTTACATGGGTCAGAAGCCACAAAATTTTTGATAATTTTTTCCAATTTTTTGATTTAATTTTTTTTACACTAAATTTTTTTGTTCATAAAAAGGAAATAATGTTAAGATACCAAAAGATACTTACGTTTAAATGTTCCTGCGTCCTTGACCTCACATCCGTTTGGTTACGTTTTAATCTGTCATATATTACATTATCAGCACCTTTTGTATATAACCTAATTTCACCATCCTTCCTCAATATCACGGACATTCTTTTCCTAACATTATTAAAATCTAATATACATAACAATTCATACACCTGGAACAAGACAAAAACAAGATAAGAATTTAGTACTTCTAAGTTGAATAAAAGTCTCAATAGTGTTTAATGTGCGTACCTCTGTTCTACCCATTACTTCTATTGTAATACTATTAGGCGAGCGTTCTCTGAACACGAAACCAAAATTTCTAGCTGCTGATACCAGTGCAGACTCGTCTGGTGACTGCGCCTGTAATTAATTACATGATGGTAAAAAAGTATTTAATATATCACAGAATTAATTCTAATATTATCACTAAAATTGGACACAAGTAAACTGTATTATGAAAAATTTGTGAAACTAAATAACGACGTGTGGCAAAATACTCACTCAAGATGAGAATCAATACGTAGGGTGTAAAGAGCCTCACCAATGTCGTCTGTACACTGCTGATTATGGATAAAGCCCTGCCTCAGATAGCCTTTTCGAAGCTGAAGCGTCGCACAGGATCACTCCGGCAAATAATGGATAGTACATAGACCCCGAGCTCCAAAGTGAAAGTGAAAAATGAAGCCACAATAAAAGTCGAAAGCCGATCCACGTGCTGATTGACGGACTCTGGCGCAGGCTTGCCTTTCAGGGTTTGGGAGGTCAGACGTCAGTAGCGTCCCATTAAAACCACATCATAAGAGAGGAGAAGGAGTAAGTAGTCGATGTTACCTGGTATTCCAGCTTCCCATTCTTCTGGTCCGGCATGACTGTGTGGCAAAGCGCGAGCAGCCGAAAGAAATCGTGCACGTGCTGGTCGCCACGCTTTACGGCCTCCAGCAACGTCGAGTCGAAGAACTTGAACTCCGGCTCGTATTCAGGGTTGAACGAGAAATCCAACGGCTCGGAACTCTGTTATACGATACAACTATGGTCAGGTTTTATTGATGAGTTAAGTGCGACAAATCTACGTTTTATTTTTATTTTGTTTGTCTTTCATTTGCAAAAAGTTTGCAGGATTTTTTCCATTATTAGTAAATTTTATAAAATCAAAGAATATAAAAAAATAATTAATTGTAGACATCATTTAAAACTCAATGATAAAAAATTAAGCTTGAGATTATACTTCTAATTGTACGTTTTGATTTAACGAGGACAACAATCAAGATAACCATTTTAAAATTCATTTATGATCTATAAATCGTAAGTACTTAGTTTATATTTTGTCTAAAGTAAAAAGAGAAGATTAAATGCTTTCTACGTTTATTTTGACTATATTAATGTTACGTTGAACGTAGATTTGTCTGAAACAACAACTAGCTAAGTATGTTATTATTGTGTTATCTAGTGGTTTGCTAACAAACGAACAAACAACGATGCAAAGCACAACATGCAAACAACAATCGATAGCCATACCATTCCATTAGTTACAGAGTACACACACACTAACAATGTTAGCAAAGAAGTATTGGGAAGTATTAGAATATACAGGCTGAGTAATATTATATCATTTTTTATTGTTTTTTTATCCGACCACGGTGATGCGATGATTTCATGAGTACTTTAATTAAATTTCTATTTAGTATCAATCCTCTTTTTTTTAATGTTTTTTTTTCTATTCGAAGGAGAAATGAGGTAGGTAGACATAATTTGTTTAGTAACACCGTAGTCGGTATTTGTATTGGTAATTAGTTTATTTTTATTAGAATATATAGGTACAATAATAATTATATAATGCAACTATTTTTCATTTTATTAATAAACTACAGGTAAGTACGTGAGTATATTATTCTTTAGGAGCGGAAAGAACCCAAATAGAGAAGTTAAATCGTAGCGGCTGGTAAAGAAGTGCGATACACTAAACCACGTAGTGATGTGAGCAATAACCTATATCACTCGTGTCGATTAGATATAAATCATTCCATAGAAGAAAAGATAGATACTTTTGGGAGGGTAGATAGATAAAGGAAGGTTAAAGGCGCTAGGAGTCCGACAATCGCTTGAGATACGACAAACCGAGAGGTATCTCGAAACACTGTTCAAAAATTTATTGTGATAGCATGAACAGACTGCAACGCATCGCGGTATTTGTTATTTTGTTATTACAATTATTGGATTAATTTTAGAGATCTAGATAGTTGTAAATCCACATCGCAGTAAACTAAACATTAGGACAACTGTAGCCATTCCTGTCCGTCATAGTGCGCGTTCGCTAATGCGCTGCAATCCACTCCTACGTCACTGTAGGCCTGCGCTGCCTAACGTAGCCTGCTCTGTGTAGTTGAACTAAAAAGCACACGTTAGACGCAGCGGAGGCCCTCCACATTAGTGAAACAATTTTTGTTTAGAATAGCTCGTCCAGTATAGATAGAAGTCATCGGGGGCAAGTATATCGTATGTCAAGCGAGAGCGGGCAGTGCCGGAATAGCTCGTGTGGTGCGTACACGCGGGCGGCGGCCGCCGGGCGTGCTGCGGCCCGCCTCGTGCTCCAGCTCCAGCAGGCGCGCCCGCGCCGCGCCCCGCGCGCTCCCCGCCGCCCCCGCTGCCCCCGCGGAGCTCGCCGGCCCCGCAGAGCCGCTCCGCCGCTGTACCACATACACATCACAGTTTGCCGCCGCTACCTACCTACCTACCTACCTACCTACTTTACTTTCTCACTGCTTCCTTACACCCCTAAAGGGTACAGAAAAGACTTACTATCCTATCTTTCTAATTGGAGAACTGTCTAGCGAGATAATTTCACCTACAAATATTTCAATATTTAGACTTCATATTTTTAACTTAAAAATTGTGATACGCTAATGGCGATACGCAGTTTGGTATCTCAAAAAATACATTGCTGCTATGATGTGATCTGTTTGAGTTTACGGTATCGCTATTGCGATGTGTGAACATGCAATAAATGCCAATCTATGGGTTCTATTAGAATGGTCGGTCGGTGTCGTGTAGTGTAAGTAGAACGATTCAGGGATGTAGTGAGGTGTATTGTTCACGCAAACATAAAATCAATGGCACTATAAGGAATAAACTTACTGGAATACAAACACAAACATGTAGATGACAAACAGTAAAATCCAAACATTCCCGTAACCCGAAAGCTTGAAGACGTGGACAAAATATTTCGTCATTTACAAATACCTAACAAAAACGTTCAAAAAATACTTTAATGTAAATACAAACTTAAAAATCAAACGCATGCAAAGTAATAGAGATGTGGGACTTCGTGCGAGTCTCAGCAAGTCTCCTCGAGTGCTCGTGATAGTTCAAAAAATGCATAATACCTACATGCATTGTTGTGATTTCTATAGTCTATAGCAATGTGCTTCGTCAAATGGTAAAATTCAAAATGTCATCTCGTGTAGTCTGTGGTTAGTGTGCGAGCACGTACCTCATTAACTTCTATGGTTTCACCGGTGGTTTCATCTATGACGTCACCATACGAGACGCCTGCTATCGAGCACTTATTGAATGTCATTATATTTTGCGTTAAAGTGCCCGTTTTATCTGAAAATATGTACTGGATTTGACCTGTAAAATAAAAAGTATTATTTATATACATAAAACTGCAGTAAAACATATAAAATCTGTTACACATGAAACAGACCTTACGAGCATTTAAAAATATTTCAACTTAAATGTACAAATTCAAGGCCTGAATATAACAGTGTCAGAAGCTTAATAGTTAGGAGTCGACTTTACGATCGAGAGGTAGCGGGTTCGAATCCTGGTCATTACGCTAGCGACGCGTAAACCCACTCCTAACACAAGCAATTTAATTAGCTGGAGGAGTTATGGTGATAATTTCTACCTTCAATTACGTTACAAAATGTTGATAAGTTGATAACTCGAAAAAGTATACCTAATTTCAGGGTATTTTAGCTTTGAATTTTATTGGTATATCTTTTTGTATTATTTATTACTGAATTTAAGAAATGTATTGTAAAAAATCGAATTACTCATTTATTCACCATAGCATGCTAAATTCAGATGCCATTTTTATGCAATTTAAAATGTCTTGAAAGTCGACTCATCAACTCATGTTATGTACTACAGTTTTCTATCAATTATACTAACCAAGTTCCTCATTCAACGTGGTCGTTCGCGCCTTAGCGGCAGTACCAGTCTTTTCATAATACATTTTCTCATCCCAGTTTATGAGGAAACTCTGGGCAAACCTTATAACCTAGAACAACAGGAAAAACATATTTATTACACGTTTCTATTAATATTGTGTTGGAAACGTATCAGGAAAGTAATTTTCCTGTTTGTTAAATAGAAAACAATTCAAAAATGCACTAAACTATTGATATCAGATAGGTACCTATTATTTATGATGGAATTTGTTTTTAAACGTTCATTAATTCATAAGGACCTATTTAAAATGGTTTAATGCTAGAACAAATACAACAGTTAAAATTTAGCAGTTAGAATGTTTCATTTGCCAGCTGCCATACGTGCTATTGACGGACAAATATCTGGTATAAGTTTTTCGGACAGTAGTCGTTCACATAAAAATCATAGAAGTCGAATAAAAAGGAGGAGAAGGAGTAAGGGAACCCCGGGCTCTGAGGTAAAAGTTTCAGATGTAACCGTGAATACATAACATAACATAACATAAACTCACGCCTATATCCCCGAAGGGGTAGGCAGAGGTGCTAGCACCCACATTTCGCCAGTTTATGTAAAGGAAAGGCTCCGAGTATGATCGTCTGAGCCTTATCCCAACTCGGGGTCGGTTTGTTAGGCAGTCGGGAGTGTAACCTGGTTTAAGGAGTACGACTGACCTCAACAGAAACATAAAGTGATATAGGCACGACTGTGTTCATGACGATGGCGTAGGAGAAGAAGACGAGCAGCGCGATGACGAGCGCGCCCCACGTGGGCTCGGCCGGCACCAGCGTGTCCCACGGCAGGTACACCTGGAAGTAGCGCCCCACCAGCCACTCCCACACGCCGCACGCCACCGTGCAGAACACGCACATCGACAGTAAGAAGAACACTATCTGCAACACACACACACACACACCTTATTGGAAACCATACTAATACTATAAACACGAAAGTATGTAAGTGTAGATGTATAGATTTTTATCACTCTATCACACAAGAACGGATCTGACTGAAATTTAGTTAGGAGCAGTCTTGGATAGAACCATGGCAACTTTGTTATCCCTTTTTTCGGGGCCATCTGGGGTGGGTCTTTCGGGCTAGAACCGACAAGAACCGCACGCTATCTGTGTTCTTCAGACGCCAGGGTGTGAGGTGACCGAAGAGGCATTTCCCTCGCACGCACCCTGACGACTCAGAGGCAATCGTCTGTTTCGAGATGGATGACTTATTTGCATTAAATAAAAAGCTGTTATTTTAACATTACAAACAGATATTATTTGTAGAGAGTATAGATAAATATAAACTAAAGCACTTACCCCTATAATAAGAAAATTAAGTAGCCTATCTATGCTGGTGCGTTTAAACTTGGTCTTGCCCGAGTTCTGCATGAGTTTGGTGTCCTTCCCGGCGAACACGACGACGCCGTAGCACCACTGCGTGTTGCGCAGCACGCAGCCCCGCAATAATATCTTATCATTATCGAGTGAGTAGTGCTCATTGCGCCAGCTTAACGTACCTGTACGAAAATATACAAATACATTTATTTATTTACATACATAACATACATATTCTCCTCCTAGGCAGATATAACACCCCGCCATCTGCTTCGCTCCTTCGAATTTCCCCTGTCATTAAACCTTTCATTCAAGCTCTCAATGATGAGCACTGGCTACCCCGTTTATTTATAACACTTGAATACATGTAGCGCCACCACATGAATTTACAAGTACCTCCTTCTTAAAATTCCTAATAGTGCTGTTAAGTCGAGCTACAGCTCGCCGGTAAGATATCGATGGAGTTGAAAGGCAAAAAGGTTCAAGCGACAGCTGATTTTCAAAGGAAATAGATCAAATACTGAATACCGGAATGGGATTTTTTTGTCAACTATTCTTGTCCTTCAACGCTTTGGCCTTTCACGCATTGATATGATGGGACACGTGCGAGTTACAATATCATTATTATACACAACCATAATCATCCGAGGGCCAAATTAATACAGGCTACGGTCTAATTTGGGAACCGGTTACAGTACCTTTGTGAACATTAAAATATGCCTTAGTTTTAAGACCTAATTTGTTACTCGAACAATAAATATTCGAATATTTAAAATCTCGAGTCGTAAAGCTTAAAGTGGAAATTGGTTTTCATTGAAAGGCTTGTTAATACTATGTTTTTCATGCTACGAAAGGACGGTTAAGTATATCTACTAAACAATTGTCATAATAGCTTTATGAATAACTTGTGGCTGTTCAAATATTCTTATGATATTCTTCTTCACAAGTAAACATGAGTCAAACGATTATAAACCACGTCGTTATAGAGTGACGTGCGTTCTGTCGCAACCTAATTACTACAATTATCTAACTGATATTCTACTGTATTATTAGTCTTACATACTAGAGAAAACTTTCTTAAATTACCTATAAGGTCCTTGAATGTTTATTTTACGTATTGAATAAGAAACGACAGAAAGAACTTTGTGAACGTAAAAGAAAATTAGACTTCGAAAAGTTTACGTCGACGAGTTAGAACACTTAGAACATACAGTCGTTTAGAAAATATAAATATTTATAGGAAAACTAGCCTTTGCCCGCGGCACCTCCTGTATAGACGTCATTTTTTAACTATATCTCCGGTTCTATTTAACCGATATTTTAATTCTGACCAAGACCTTTCAAATAAAATCCTTTCAGTAGTTTTTGCGCCCATTGCGAACAAACAGATAAGAACAGGAATTAAAAAAAAATTGTTCAGAATCGTTCATATACGAGTACTTAAACATAAATTCAACTACTTCTTTTAAATATCTCTAATGTACAGACACAGCTACTTTACAATTTTATAATAGTATAGAAAAGAATTCATTGTGATTCCTTAGCTAGGTTTGTTCCACATGATAGGTACCTTATACCTTATGGTATTTCAATGAATCATTTGTTTACGTTTGACTTACAATAAAGTCTATAAAACGGGTTTTGTCATCTGTGGTTTTACTGTCAATAACTTATTTTTTTAGTATCTCATAACAATCATCTCTTAAACATTACTTTTTTATTTTATGAAAGGTTTAAGCGCTTAAGGTAATATTTGTCAAACTAAGTTGTCATCGACTGTACAGTCATAGACACAATTCAAAGCGCAATAATGCAATCGACACTTATACATTGAGTAGCAATTTCCGTACTATTTCACGACAGCGCCAGCGATGATACGAAATGGTGCAACTCTATGATCAGCACAAATTACCGTCAACGTGAACTAATTGAAGAGCCAAACACAATAATTAGTAACATTTCTTACTAATAACTAGTAAGCCGTGTTTCTTAAGGCGCGTCAAGCAAAACGCTGCGTAACTTCTATCAATCTATATATCATGTATCTTCTCATTATTTGTGACAAAAAATGTTTCTATATATAATAATGTATCATCAAACTGTAAATGTAATAAATACTGATAATATTGATTACATTCGGATTAAAAATAACCACAAAATACAATTACCTGTCTGTCATGAATGCTCAAGGAAGCGCCTTACCTACCAGAATATAAGTGCACGTTTTATTTGAGCAAGGGCGAGAGAATATTGAACTCAATACACGTAGATAAGCATCGTTATCTTGTGCGATATTTACCTTCGAACTTATTAAGTAAATTGTTGGGTGTTTCGCAGACGATTTCGCCGTCGAAAGCACCCAGTTGTGCGTCGTCCTGCCCCATTGCAGCCGTCTGCTCCAGGCATTGACGACATTTTAAATTCGTCTCCCTGAAATCAAACAGAAACTTTATCGTGTTTTATTTAAAGTCAACTTTCACTAGTTACGCAACTAAACTACAGATAACTCATAGTTCATACATTTTGTTGGATAGCCTGTAGGTATGTATCGAAGAAGGTTATAATAGGTTATAAATATATCATCGCGTTACTTAATATCCAGGGGAGCGGAGCATTATCAGTTATCATAATTATGATTATGTCAACAAATCGGGCAAATTTCCATTGCTTATTATAGAACTAATAAATTACGGGCATGTATAAATGGGTGCCACAGGCAAAGCCGCAGGGCACAGGTAGTGAAGTAATACATTTAATACAAATCAGTAATTAATCGACAAAATGGTCAGTGACAGTGAGACGTTGATTAAGGCCAAGCAAGACCGCTCTAGTTTGCAATGGAATTTAAAACCTTGGCTTAAATGATAATGATACTGATTCAGTAGATATCAGTAGCGATGAGTTCATATTATTTCCAATGGCTTCAGTTTTCAATGCGTTATCAGTACAATGTGTTCGTATTGTAGGTTACAGTTGATAAACTTCACCCAGTTTTCGTTGGCTTCCCAGTTAAAATTATTTAGCCTTTGCTATATTAAATAAAACTTAACCAGATAGCTACTTATATTAGTGGGTAGGTAACATGCTAAAGTAGGAAACCAGGTGCCTTACCAAGAGCTCTTAATATCAATTCAAATACGTTGCAGTTCCACTTAGGGCGAGCGATGGAGCTATGCACCTTATATAGCGCCATCTCTCTTCCTGAGTTGAACTGCATTATAATTGCTATAAACAGCTCATGGTAAGGCCCCAGTATACGGCTCTATATGTTAAGCGGTATTGCCACTGGCAAACGGGAATGGTGATGGAAAACGAACAGTAGAAGTCAAGGCGTCTCGCATTTTCATTATTTTCAAAACAAGCTAAACACATCATACATGCTACTCAAAGTAGGTATTGACTTAATTGAATGAGAGGATGGCAGAATGGCACTCTCCCGTTCCGGTCTACCCTAAAGACTTATTTACCGTTAAGATAATGTATCCAAGTTTAAGAATCATATGAGCCGTTTCGGGAACGTTGAGTCACGAGTTCTTTTATTAGTTTCCTGTTGATGCGTCATGCATGTCCGTGCCCATGACAGTGATAAAGATTTTAAGCTGTTCATTGAATACATTATAATCTCACTTATGTAACTTTCAATTTCATTAGATACATAAAATAATAAGTGATAGGATAGATAAAGATAAACATTCAGTGGAAATATGGTATGACGCGATCATTTCACGTTTAAGTCGTATGACTCAGTGTTGCAAACCTATCGTTGTTTAATTGATGCATTTCCATCATCGAACAAATAGTCCGTTTGTACGTACAAAGCGTTCATAGTGTACACCTAAGGAATGAAATTCTTTCCCTGAGTCTGTTTCCGATTTAACTTCACCTTAAATTACCGATCCAATTTCTGTGTTATAAGGTTTACGATTACTAGGTCTAGGAGTATAAAATCACAAAACGACGGCAGATTCCGGTGGAGTTTCAGGCGCCATATTGAAGACAACATTTTTGGTCGATACCTCGTCAACTAAGCACATTAGGGCAAAAGTCATAGATGCTATTATTGTAGGCAGTAAAATTTCGCATCTTTCCCCCGCTTACGATTTAGTGCTCATTTAATGAACAGGTATTTCCAATGTTCTAAAAATCCTCGGCTGATATAGAACCAACAAACAAATTTATAAAACATAAATAAACTACTGACCCATCCAACTCGGCAGTCTCTATGTAACAGAGACCGTTGGGCTCCGAGCTGCTGAGGAGCAAAATGTCCGCCGCGACGAACTGGTCGTTCTCCAGCCTGATGACGTCTCCCACCTGAACAGACGCCCACTTCTCCTCCACAAGCTTGCCATTGCGTAATGTTTTCGCACGACGGTGGTTTACTTGTGAATCGTTCTGATGACGTTGCTGTAAAATTAAAATTTCTTATTAATACAGGAATCTATTTTCTATGATCATAATGCTTATAAGTGAACACCTGATTTGACTACAATATTTGTAGTCAAATCAGATGTTCACTTGTAAGTTGATAGAACACAATGGCTTGTACATCCTCATCCCTTATTAATGCAGGACTGAAAACATGATGAGCGAAATCTAGATAATACACATCTACAGACTAAAACAATGGACAAGTCTTTCTTCAGCCAGCCAGGCTGCAAAACAATATGAAAAATCAAAGTAAGTTTTCAAATTGTGCATGTGAGAGTGCGTCCATATTCACGGATTTGTAACGTTTATTAAGGAGCCAGACAAGGTCATGACAAAATCTGAAGATAGTTTTGTTTAGAAACATAACGATTTCGAAACTAAAATAGTTTTTGTTGCACAATGAGACCGAACCGAAACGAGAACGGATGTTATAATTTAGGTACTAATTCAGGTACTTAGTAATAACCTTTAAATTAATAAATGAGAAATAGAACGTCATAGAAATCATCACCATTCATTTCATTTCATTCATCACTTCTACCATTCATTCCACTCAACTGATTCTAATCAAACATGCGTAAGACTCAAAAAACATCAAAATCCGTTCAGTAGTTTTAGCTTTCATCGTGAACAAACAGACAAACCGACAAGGATTTCAAAAAACTCAAGTAAGCATTTTTTAATATCTCCAATTTACAGATACATTCACTTTACAATTTTATAATACTTAATAATAATATAGATAACAAATTTTAATGACCCAATCTAATTTAATTCTGCCCACGGCAATGTGTCACGTACGTCACAACATCTGCGTATTTCCTAACGATCAACTTTTGAAGTTAAAGTGTATTCTGAAATAAAATCCTAATATTCCACATGGAATTTCCTAACGATCTCCTAACAATATTATTTATCTGTTTATATTCAAACGAGTCAGATAATTTATTTTGGAGAGTATTATTTATTTTTTGTTGCCATTTTTTAAAATACAATGTAATCGGACTCTATTAGTTATCGCCAGCAATGTATTTATTATTATTTAGAATTTTTTTACAACCAACATGTGGTTTCATAAGATACTTCACCACCTTGTCCATACAAAATATTTTATTATTGTCTCGAACGATAAGGGCAATCATCCATCTTCGATCACGATATCTACCCATATTGATCGATGATCGATCTACTACGCATTACTACACCAAAATCACCATGGCCATGCCAATCGCGGCCAAGCTTTAGGTGAAGAAGCGCCTATAAACTTGCAATTTCTCGATAATACCGATGCCTTAACAAATACGCCATCGCTGCTGTCATAATTATTTTAGTTCCTAATCTGTGACCGAATTGATAACCACAAGGAATTGTCACGGGATTGTTAGAATCAACGGATTCCTAAGTCTTATAGATCATGATATAGAGGCGTACGAGTCATTTATAATTACCAAGTTCATGAGCACTACGCACAAACCAGCCTCGTCGCACCGTCATGACCCTCACCCTAGTTAACAATAAGACAAATCTATACCTATAAAACGTTCTAGCCAAGTAGAACACATTTTGTTACGCCTCACTAATTATTCAGTCGTCCTTGATCTACAATAGATGACATAATAGGTCGCCGAGTACATGCAACGCTGTACATTAGACAAGGACAGCTTGATTTCTGTTCATCATTTGATTACTCCCATAATTATTCATTAATACTTCAATCAAGATGTTTCTGTTAAACAATCATCGTCTAAGGCTTTTACGCTACGCAGGTATACCAAAGAATAAGGCAAGATACTTTTTGGTAACATGTTACGAACAGTTTAAATTGGAACTGGTAATCTGTTTACTTCGTGGACTTTTAATTAAGGTACTACCTATCATATCATTGAAAAGATAAAAACCAGTATAGGAAGGAACGGAAAGTCTACACGCCTACCATGAGTTTAATGACAGATCATGTTTGAAAGTCATTTTTCTGATTGTTCAAACACTTAATTTATGAAAACAGTAGATGTGTAGTAAAATAATAAATGAAATTTAAACTTTGACATTCTTATCATGCATATAAATATTTTGTAATTGACTAAGTAATTTAATGTTATTGTGCTGCTTGAAAGTGACTATTATTTTGAACACGAAAAAACAGACAGCTATAAATCTTGACATGTACTAGTTTATAAATTCTTAGATCCTAATTAATGAAGATTATGTTGTAATAATATGTTATTATCAATAACCTATGTGACATTATTGCATGCCAATATGACTGAAATATGATGGAGCCCAAATTTAATAATTGTTAGACCTGTATATTATACCCATAATTCGCAATAAAATATATTGAATTGAATTGAATTGAATTGAACTGCGTAAATATAGTTCATAGAGCCTTTTAGTCAAAATAATGTTTGTATATCTTTACTAGGAATAAATGGATTCATTCATACATTGATAATAATGATAGCGACTCAAAATTGTAGCCGTGTGTATCTATGTCAGTCCAACGTAGATAATTGATAGTTTATGTATCGTAAGTGTATATGGTAAGGAATGATTAGTAGATATGCTGGTGTGGAAGATAAAAAACGACCAAATATATCGCCTTTATTAGTAAACGACCCTGAGTAAAGGTGGTACTTGTGTTGAGGCTCCACAGAATGTTTACGTATCAGTTAATGTAGGCCACAACAATGTCCTACTTATTCAAATGTAAGCTACTGTAACCGTACGCGGTTCTATCTGGATGAGGAGGAGTGATGGTTTTATTGCATGTAGTGGTAACATTATTTTATTCTTACTGCTAGACATGTGTATAAGGGCGGAACTTTGTCAATCTATCCTACTATACATAGAAATATCATAGTGAAAGTAAAGACTTACAAAATCGTCGTACGCGTCCTTGACGGCAGTGAGAGCAAGTACACCGATGAGCGGTATCGCAGTTGTGATAGGCGTTAACGACGAGATGGCCGGAATGAGCTGCAGCACCAGTAGACACAGGAAATAGAAATTTGCTAGCCGCTGGAACTGCTCCAGTAAGTTAAGCGGTAGAAACGTTACAATACTGTACTTCGATGTTTTAATGAAGTTACTCTGCAACAAATTAAAGGAGACATTTTAATAGTGTTTTCCTGAACGCTCTGTTCTTGCATGAAATACAAACAACAAGCGTAACTGGCAAAAGGATATCAGAGCAAAACCTTTTCTAGGCAATTCATTGGGTGCTTCGGAAGCTCAGAGCAATAAGCCTGGTTTATTGCTCTGAGTTCGTAAGTCACTGTTGCCTTTTATCTATCGTAAGTGCATTTTTACACACACGTTTTAACATAGTTAAGTCAACATAGTCTAGTAAATTGACTAGTCTTAATTTGATTATATTGCAGCTCAGAAATTGTATTGTCGCCATATTGTCAGAATATAATTATTATGTTTAAGCGGGTCCTTTAAGCGGGGCGTGAAAGAGCATTTGATGAGGCCGTCAAGCTGAGAGCCACCATTTTGGCACTATCGGTGTTTGCAATGGTGACTCCCATTCTAGAGACTTTGCCTCAGCTTACCATCAGGCGAGGTGAAGTAATGTTGACGTGACCGACATAAAAAAAAATGATGTGGCATATGGTAGTGACAATTTTTATAATTATTCTCAGAGACGGACAAAACTTCAGTAAGTATTTGGTATTGTTTTCGATCCATCGGTGAAGACCGTAAACCATAAGCTCTTTTTAATTATTTTTGTACCAATTTTGCTTTATGGCCAAACGTATGTATTTGAATCTTCCTTGAAAAACTACAATATCGTTTGATAATTAACACTTTAATGTTTTAACCTTGTATGCGTTGAGAACTTTTAGCAATGATACTGTGCAATTCTTCAAGGAAGTCTTGAAACAACGTCATATATGTGATAATTATCTTAGCGCACTGGTATTTACCATGATTTGGTCATTTCGGCCTACACCTAATTAATGTTAGAAATGTTTACATCACTGACAAAATATGAAGTCAGTGAAATGAATCACTCTTTAATGGTCTTTTAGCGAATCGACTTTATAAAAAAATATTTCATTTAGACATAATTATGGCCTTACTGAATGTCCTAGTAATATCATGCGCCTAGTTGATGACAATACGCTCTACCTCTATTACGTAGTCTGGTGTAGAGTGTGTATACTACGACCAAAAAATTTAGTTTTCAGTTCTGTGAGTAAAAGCTTTTAAGAGAATAGTCATTTTCATAATATATCAGGGATATTAAAGCGCTTGAGGCCTCCAAAGACAGCGCTGATTAAGATTAGAGTATAAACGATTAGAACTGCTGCTAAATCGTGAACTAGGTACCCAGGCTATAAACATTGAAAACAAACAGTTTCTTGTAACAAAATGCAACTTACAGCATAACGGAACTGCGCGTTATATTCCCTGTTGTTCGCTTTGATTCTCCGTTCGTTCTCTGTAACAATAAACAACGGATATTAATTTCACAAATCAGAACTATAAATCGAAATGTTATAATTTTACTAGGTAAACATAATTATCCGATCGGAAAAAATGATCATCCAGGACGGGACTTGAATTGGGAAGGTTTGTTTGGGAAGGTTTGTTTGTGTTTATCAGTCGTTAATTCTTGTTGCACTATAAACACAAAGTAGGTACTTATGTGTGAATGTGTGTGAACAACTTCTAAGTGTTGTCAGTATATATTTCACATGTGTAATATTACCTATTTGATACATAATAAATGAAAACGATGTTTTTTCAAATGATTTCACTTTAGTGTT
The DNA here is from genome assembly GCA_963576445.1 of Lithosia quadra. Classification (NCBI taxonomy): domain Eukaryota; kingdom Metazoa; phylum Arthropoda; class Insecta; order Lepidoptera; family Erebidae; genus Lithosia; species Lithosia quadra. The sequence continues at coordinate 5,955,543 of OY754891.1, forward strand.
TAGTTAACCTTAAAGTTACCTAAGTCCAAAAGAAATGTTTCTAAATAACGTACGTTTCTTTTTAAACTGTTTCATATTAGTGAAGAGATTATCTACCACTTGATATAGTAGATAGCGATGCCGAAGACCCAACGCAAGTACTGGAATAGTTGAAAAAAATATAGGCGGTAAGCAGATACTATCACATCTTATTTGTGGGTATCCGGTTATGGTTTTCCGGTCTTTGGATTTTGCAACTAAAAATCTTATTACCATTTACCACGATGGGCATGCCATTTAGCGCACCAATTTTGAATCGCGTTCTTCGCAATCGCAAAATTATTCCATACAGCTATGGGATAATTTTAGTACGATTTGGATTGGTGCTATTGAAATTGGCGCGCTCAATGTAGCCGTAAGCCTCGCAAACCGTATATTCTGATGGTGGAAATAACATTTATAGAATATCTTCAATTTAGTTTTATTTATTTTTTTCAAGATTAGGAAACAATGTTAATTACGGAGCGATTTATAAGTATCTAGCAAAACCCATGCAAAATCTCTAACGATGATTTTGTAACGTTGTGTAAGCGCTTTTTGTTTTCTTTTCTTTTACAAAAAGCGAGTTCGAGAAAATTGAGCAAATGCATTATGTTACAAAGTCAGAAATTCAGCGCCAAGTGACGTTGATCCAATCTAATTTCCTCACTCGTGCTAGGTTAAAATATTGCACTAGCTAAGCTAGCTGTTCGTCTCTGGTGCACTTATGATAAGACACGCTAAATAAATAGTAAGATTATAATTATCACTACATAAAATTCACGAAATACAGAAATTAGGTGAATTCTGAAATTAGCTTAATGGAATGACTGACCGATATTCACGCTCCAAAAAGAAGGTTGGCCTTTTTCTAGTACCTACCTACAATAAAATTTGCTATTCAACTGGCATTCATAGACTTCTTTTGACATGGATACCACCACGGGTCTTAATTTATCGGGCCGAACATGAAATGGCTACAGCGAAAAAAAACTGGATGAACAAAGTGTTTCGCATAAAGGAGTCTATTGCTGGCAACAACACCATACCTTAATGACTTGTCGGACAGGGACAGCGGTGCGAGCAGAAGTTTCAACAGTTATCTAAAGAACTGTTCAGACTGTTCTTTATTTTTTTTATTCGTACCTACGAACCAACCTAGGTACTAAAATATATTATAAATAAGAGACAAAGGTCGCCTAATACATCCCAAGATACGTTTTGCAGATGTTCTCGAGAAAACAGTAACATTATGTAACAAAGTATTGTAAATCTTCAGAATATGCACCGGATCCTCTTCATCATTATCGATCATCGTGGAATCCATTGTGTTATTGTTATCCTACAAAAGAATATGGTTGTTTATAAACAATGTTTATATTATATACAACGAAGTTTACGGTTTCTTTTAATTATATTATAAGTATACTAGATAATAAAGACATAAAAATGCGTGCTCTTTTATAAAAAGGTACAGAAATTGTGTCTTGTTTGTGTCTGTCTTTTGTTTTGTATATTTGTAGATTCAAGGTTTAAAAAATATAGCAGGATATTGTTTGAGTCACTTTGTTCTATGTTCTGTATTTTAACAACATCATGTCGTGTAGGTACTATATCCAACAACCAAGAATGACTGAACTACAAAACCTCAAAAGTTATGTCTAAAAACAAAATTGCAGACCGAATAGATTACCCATGCAGTCAAGAAGAGCTCTCCAGGAACCTGACAACTCTATGATGATAAGAAAAACGCCTTTTTGATATAGTCATTCTACATACAAATAAAGTGGTAATTGAATAACTAAATAAATAAATATTAATTTTAATCTACTTACTTCAAGCACAAGGGCCTACGATTTTTTAAATAAATTAAATTATACTTTTGCCCTTTATTTGACTTATTTATCTGTTATTCTGTTACTATAAAAATTATGACTTTGTAAAGAAACTAGACTAAAGTGGTTATACACATAGTAAAGAAATTGTTGACATTGTAAAGTTAGGTAACAACTAACCACGCATGAAACTTTGATGAAAATTGTTACTTTGATATGGGGAACTGGTGAGCTACCTTATTGCTTTTTCAAAGCAACTTTTAGGAATTACACTTCTAGTTTAGCCACATTTCTAGCGCACAAATCGTAGAGTATCTAAAATATTTGGTAAATTACAATGCCAAGTTTAAGTCCATTATAATCACGTTGGTTGATGTTCCGTGGTTAAATATTCACAAGCGCTACGTAGAAAAGGAATAACCCCGTTTTAAACTGTGTGTAAATGACTAAATGCAGACTTTCATGTCATGAATGATTTTTAAAAAAATATTTTTATCTTATATAGTTTAATCACAACATTAATTATATTATTAATATTAACTTACTATCCTACACGTGGTCTGCAGCATAGCAAAACCTTGTAAAATGAATGCATATACATTACATTACGATATTTTTTTTTACTATATTTACTTAATTACTTATTAATTCTTCACTAAGAATTAATATTTCCCGAAGGTAAACTGGTACCGATGAGTAGTATTTTAATTGCATAATCATCTACAGGAAAAAGTAATTAAGTATGTAGTCATTTCTGTTTATTTTTTCAATTTAACATGTTGAATTTTGAGCTCTACATTTTATTTATGTATATTTACAATAATTAAATTAAAGCTCAATAAATTAATTTTCTTAAAAATATAGGTAAAAGGAAATGTGTTTTCTTTATGGTACGGCAATGAAAAGACGTGCCGCACTGCTTGTAGACCAGTGCCGATAGCTATGAAAATGGTAAAAAGTAAAAGAAATTTATAGTAGGATGAAACCTGTTGTAAAAGGAAGAGAATATAATAAAAATGATAGGAAAAATAAATTACGGGCGATCTGAGGTCGGGAAGGGGGGAGGGGGGTGAGTTTTAAGGGTAAAAACGGTTTATCTCGATTTCCGGCAAAACTACAAGTCCTATGGAAAAAAGTTAAATGACAAAGTTGTAGGTAATAAAGAGACCTACAACTTTTGTATTTACACTTTTTTCACATAACCTCAAAAAGTATGTGAAAAATTCAAATAATCAAGTTTTTGGTTTTTTATTTTTATCTTAAGCAAAACAAATTTGTTTTCCACGAAATTTGGTGAAAACTTAGCTTTTTATGTCCCAAAGACACTGTATTTTTTTTGATTTGAAATACTCTTTTTTTCAGCTTATTTTGACTAAATATCGAAAAACCACCCCAATTTTCAATCGAAAAATCTCACGTCAAAATATCAGCTTTTTAAAAAAAGTCAAAGAGTTTTTTGTTCTTTGAAATCTCTTCTTTCTGATAATGTAAAAATATATATACATTGCTATGGTAAATGTTCTCAGAAAATGCAAAGAAGAAAAACTCGAATTCGAAATTAACATTTTTGTATTTAGTCATTTCCTCGCTGAGGTGGGATGAAAAGTTACATGTTGCACTATAACTTTATGGTTGCACTCGAGTGCAAAGATTTTTCACCTTGTGCTCTTTTGATTCCCTCGCTAAAGCTCAGGGTTCTATTTTGTGATTATTGTATTTAGTCATTTCCTCGCTGAGGTGGGATGAAAAGTTACGTGTTGCACTATAGCTTCATAGCTACACTCAAGTGCAAAGATTTTTCACCTTGCGCACTTTTGATTCCCTCGTTAAAGATCTGGGTTCAATTTTTAGAACCCTTCGCGTGCTCAGTTTTGATGACCGAGCAAGCGAAGGGTTCATAATTTGAATCACGAGCGCAGCGAGCGATTCACAAAATAGAACCCTGAGCTTTAGCGAGGGAATCAAAAGAGCACAAGGTGAAAAATCTTTGCACTCGAGTGCAACCATGAAGTTATAGTGCAACATGTAACTTTTCATCCCACCTCAGCGAGGAAATGACTAAATACAAAAATGTTAATTTCGAATTCGAGTTTTTCTTCTTTGCATTTTCTGAGAACATTTACCATAGCAATGTATATATATTTTTACATTATCAGAAAGAAGAGATTTCAAAGAACAAAAAACTCTTTGACTTTTTTTAAAAAGCTGATATTTTGACGTGAGATTTTTCGATTGAAAATTGGGGTGGTTTTTCGATATTTAGTCAAAATAAGCTGAAAAAAAGAGTATTTCAAATCAAAAAAATTACAGTGTCTTTGGGACATAAAAAGCTAAGTTTTCACCAAATTTCGTGGAAAACAAATTTGTTTTGCTTAAGATAAAAATAAAAAACCAAAAACTTGATTATTTGAATTTTTCACATACTTTTTGAGGTTATGTGAAAAAAGTGTAAATACAAAAGTTGTAGGTCTCTTTATTACCTACAACTTTGTCATTAAACTTTTTTCCATAGGACTTGTAGTTTTGCCGGAAATCGAGATAAACCGTTTTTACCCTTAAAACTCACCCCCCTCCCCCCTTCCCGACCTCAGATCGCCCGTAATTTATTTTTCCTTTAATTTTTGTTACATTCTGATCCTTTTCCAACAGGTTTCATCCTACTATAAATTTATTTTGTCTCAAAGTCTATCGGCACTGGTCTATTGGTCCTAAATTAAATGTCAAGAAAATGATCTTGCATCTGATCTAAATTCTTAAAAAGTTAAATGTAATGCATACAGCGCTTCTTCTGAATATTCGTTATTGAATGTGAAACAAATATACCTAGTTTACAACAGTTAAGAAAACGTGCCCTGTCCTCAGTCACAAGGATAATAATTGCTTTTGCTATGTAGGCATGTATTCATGAGGTATGTAAATATACAATGGTTAGTTTTTGTCATTTTGTTTCGAATAAAAAAACGTTCGAATTCTTTAGGATATAGACAATTATGTTATAGAATCACTCCCAGGTTTTTCAACTTAAGATGTCTACGGAACATTTGGAAGTTTCTCTTGGGTTTTCTGGTACCAACTACCGTCTGAAATGAAAGCCATCGTTGGACCCTTGTGCATCAATCGACAGATTCAGTAGGTGAGGGGAACCCTTGAATATTGCGCCGTACTTGTAATTTTGGAATATACCATTTACAATCTCTGCAAAACATCACAGCTACTTAAAATACCACAGTTATTGATCGAAATAAGACAGCACAATAAATTTTAACAGCGAAGACTCAATTCTCAACTAGATGTTAATATAACAATTGTGACGTTATGCCACGCTCACATATACAATAATTTAATCATTATCACATACGTGCTACCTACCCCGCGTTATGATAAATGTTTAATGGCTTTCGGAGACGTAATTAATTTATCGCACCATTAAGTATTTATGGTCAATTAATTAAACATGCGTTAGACATTTCTTTCTATATTTTATTTTGAAATAAATTATAATTATTGTTACTAACCATCACAGATCCATCGCAGATTATAAAAAAAAAACATTTACATTAAGTAAAACTTTTTAAATCAAGATGGGCTTACGTTTGATCTCTATCTTACTTGGTGGTAAGTGACGATGTGGTCTACACTTTATGTCTCCTTGGTTTCTGCGCTACTTGGATAAGCAAGAACGCTATGAACGGCACTCAAGTGTCCGTTCTTTCTTATTTAAGATACAACACGCCACTGACAAACGTTAGGTGCATTAGGTACCTATACATCGCCTATAGTTGCATACTGATAACATTTTTATCATTACCTACATAGCAAAAATTGTCAAGTGACCTCCAGCTCTGACGCAAGTTTCCCCTCATAGGGCTGGCGGTTAAGACGGCACCTCCGTAATAGCCAAATACACCAAATAAAACTAAAGTGGAAAGCAGACCCCGGACTCCAAGGTGAATGCTTATAACGATGAGATTATTAAACTGTATAACAACATTGAGCAAAATTGCAACCTGCGATAAGTCCTAATTTAAATTACTACGTAAGTGCATATTAAAGTGTGTTTTTATATCGCTATGGTAGCTAACGCAATATAGTCAACTCTCATCATAACCTATTAACCATTGCTACGTTCATAATGAGGTGTCAATAAGATGATTCGTGAGCCCTGAGCCGTTTGCTACCGTAGAACGTGTTCGTGTCGTCACGGGTCAATGCAATTATATTTAATTTAGTCATTTAATTCATTTAAAGCAACGTTTATCTAAACAGATCTGTTAATTTGCTCATCATCTTAGCGGTTACGAAGCGTCTCGACGGGCGCCGAGGGGACGGGTATCGATCTTCTGTCTCAGATTACGACTAATAACATTTTCAGGGGCATTCCCTTCATATAACCCTGTAAAATTACATTATAATACCAGACGGATAGGGGGCAGAGATTCAAGATGTTGCCAACTTCAGGGTGAGTAATAAAAGTTGCATATTATTTATCCTATTTCTTATGTGTCAATGTGTAAAAAAACTCAGTAGAGCATATATGGACCAGGTATGTTTCGAAATATACAAATCCCTAACATATTTCATGAAAATATCCACAATAGTGAATTTAAGTAATGGGGAAAGGTAAATCCTTTATTATGATCAACTCACGGGTAACCAATCCAAGCAAAGTCTGAATACATAGGTAATAACTATTACGTAGCAAAGGTAAAGGAGATACCCCATTTTGGGCCCGAGTGTACAGACATCAAACCTACCTCAAAAAATTCGTCTATTTTGTGTTATAATTTTGTTTAGACCTCATTAAAGTCAGCAATGGCCAAGTGCGACAAAAGTTTTAAAATGTGATTTTCATTCATCAACAAGCTTCGTAAACGTTGAATTTACTTAATCCGATCTTCGTAAATGCGCTATGATAATGCTTACTTTATCGATTGGATTTTGTAAACAAACCGATAACTAATAACTATTAATTTAATTTGTCAATTCGTAGCTTTATAATTTAAATGATTTCAAAATAGCTATGTAGCATCTTTATTTTCGTTATTCAGTTAACTAATCACACCAGTCTCTTTCATAATGGAATTCAAAATATTTTATAGAATTCATAATTATCTGTAACGTCATATGTCATTTTCACTCCTGTCATTGTAAATGTCAACAAACTATTCATTCGCTTCGCTTTCCTTCGGCTCTTTGAGATCGTTGTTTTGTTGCTTTTACTCTGTGAATTTTATTGTATATGATTTTCGAACTAATTGACCCTTGCTTGATTACCGGACACCGTTATTTGCTAAGACACAACTTAAGACACTGTTTGACCGCATTATGTATTACAACATAACCTAAATAAACCTATGAACAATGCTCGATTTAACAAACTTGGCCATTGTGAATCGTCGTGAAAATTAGGCAAACAAAATGTCCTTAGATGGTCTAAATATTGGCTAATTTTCAACCCTGTACGTGTAGGCCCAAGATTGTATGAGAGTTGGGGTTGTCCTTTGTATAACAAAGAAAATATAGTCAGGAAGCTGCAGTTCAAGATGAATGATGTAAGAGCATGTATGTATATATTTAAAAAAAAAGAAACCAAATGCAACTCTTTAAGGCACTGATTCTGAAAAACCCTAACGTCGTCGATGGCTCCATCGAATAGACGTGCAAGAGTTACTGAATTTTTTTTCGGATTTTCGGTCGGTTGCCCTTTTTCCCCCACCCCCAATTTTTTAATATTGTTTACATAACACAACATAACATAAACTCACGCCTATGTCCCCGAAGGGGTAGGCAGAGGTGCTAGCACCCACATTTCGCCAGTTTATGTTTAGGTCCCAATGTAATAGGTGGCGAGCCTATTGCCATTAACCAGGCACTTATAAACCTGCGATAAATACATACATAACTTCGAAAAACATCGAAAAGTCATTGGTGTGTGCCATAGTGAACCTGGGATCGAACCCGAGGCCTCGTCTCAGCAGTCCATTACCCAGACCACTAGGCTACCGCGGTATATATAATATTGATTAGTCCATAAATAAGACTGCACTTGCATTTGATTCCTTTTTTCCACGGAAACAATATGTTTTTCTGTCACAAAAACAGGTAATATTTTCTATTCACAAGTATTCGATAGAGCTGTCGACGTGTGGATGACCATCGAATAAATTTAATCATTTAAAAGCGATTTTACTCAAGCATTCATTGTCTGTTTGTCTTTGTCATCGAAGACGAAGGGCCAGGTGTCAATTGGTGATGCAGCATTGTCTCTTGTATAATTCTGTTATTGTTTTTATTTGAAGAATAATGTTATACTCACCTATTCTATTCGATATGTTCGGGGTAGAAAACTATTTTGATTCAGGCAGGCCCGTATTAAGGTGAATAGGGAACCTATTCGTATGTATAAGCGATATAGTTAAATACTATTCCATTGGCCCCGTCTCGTCGTCCGTCGTAACAATCGCAACGGATGAATGGATAAATAAAGAAAAACGAGCAAAGGAAGCATTGTAGTATAGGGCCCTATAGGGGTGTACAAATATCTACGGGTGAATGGTGGTGTCAACGTTTATAACAATATCTTTCTGCAAGTTCTAAATTGTTGTCTTATTTTTTACCAAATAAAAATGAATAATTAATATGCATACAGAATTACAGATGCATACGTAACGTCACGATAAATCAATATTATAACTATTTTAGGAAATACCCTCAGAAATACGAATTGTTGAAACATTGGTCAGGTTAGGTCCCTTTTATATTTAATCAGCTAGCAGATCGAGCTATTTATAGAAAATACATTTGTTAAAAACTTAAGTTCTAGATATTGTCACGTATAGCTTGTACAAAGCAGTAGCATAACGTTAGCCAACAATAAGGATTAGATGTTTATAAAATGTAGTTATGAGCTTACAATTGAAGTGCCGAGGTTTTAACAATATTTCATGTGCGATTGCATAATAATACTATTTGAATACTATGAACAAAATTACATGGACATTTGGACTGTTTAGTTTGTGAGTTTAGTAAGTACCAGTGATATGAGAGATTGAATACGATTTCCTATAATAAGAGTTGTACCAACCTAAGATTACAGCGAACGCTAATCTGAGTCGATAATGTAGACCGCTTTGGGTCCGGCGCGCGACGTCTAACCACCCACATTATTCTTCTGTACCTAACCATCTCATTGATATATCTGTCATTATTCCTTGTCAGTTAAAACCAGGCCGTCCTCGCCGTTACTTACGAAGTCATTGACCATATAACTACCTAAGAAACGCAAAACAATCAATCGCAAATGTCAATGTGTGTGTTCAAAGTTCGACCGTCAATTGAAGAAATTATGATTGAGTGTGCCAAACCCTTCTATATGTAAATAATAATAATTTCATAGAGATCGTTTTGAAATGTAATAAAGATGGCGAGGCGAACATTTTATGTTAAGTAACACTGATAAAGGGATTTTTGCAATACCTGCTGCTGATAGGGTTCTTTAGTATTTATTCCTTGTAAAAAAATGTCTTATTAAAATAATTATTACACTATTCATCATAATCTCAGTATTAGTCCCAGTAGCACTCCAGAGTTTCACCAGTCCGGGGTCCGCTTTCCGACTTTAACTTCTCCATTTCACACGGTCTTGGGCATCCATGGTAGTGAGACATTGGCTATTAAAATAACTATTTCACTGCTAATGCTAAATTATAACCCAAATGCGATAATTTCTATTTATGCAAATCGTTACGTTTAGTTATTAGTACGTATCGTAGCGGACGCAGCGATCATGATTAAACGCGATACAGCTAATTTTAGCAGACCATTTAATTATGTTCATCCTTCCTTTAACTATATTGTCTCGTTATTGAAATACTCAATACCAATAGACCAATTTCAAAACTACTGTTATCTGCAGCAATTCGAATAACTCCGTGATTTTAAAAAATAATAATTCAAGGATACAAAATTCCCTGAGTGCTGTTTGTGTACCACATGACAATAACTTTAAGTGAAACTACATCCGTAAGAAAAATATAGAACCTCATTGTTTTGTTTTTTTAGTATCAATTCTACCTTATGGAATAAAGCATGTTGTATGGGGAAATGGGTGCCACGGGAGAAAACCGCGAGGCACAGGTAGCGTAAATAATAAAAAAAAACACCTAACTCGCGACAGAATCTGTTACAAAAAGTTTTGTCTCTATGTGATATTCGTATTAACTTTATCATACTAAATTCACCTAAAAGAACCATGCAAAAAAACGTCCCAACGCACCAACAGATTTCAAAGTTATCTCATTTAATACACCTTGCCACCACGATGATTTTATACTATGACGATTATCATCGTAGGTCATTGGGTTATCGTACAAAAAAAGTATAAATTACAGGTGTATTTTTGAAACGGGGCAGTAAGGGCAAGTACCTTAACCGTTGTAGTTATAGCAAAACGTTCTTAAGAGACCTTCGTTAACTTTTTGAGATATTTTGAACTGCATTCACAGATTTTGCAAAATTCTTACAGTTAGCAAAAAATGTAAAAAGTCCAAATTTTTTTTATGTCAATCGATTCTATTTCATGTGGGGATCAAAATAATACTTTATGGGACCATTTTAGCTTTGAGTACTAGGAAAGACAGAAATTGCTAAAAACTTTTCCTATACATTTCGTACGGAAATACCTACAATAAATCAACTCAAAACCCATAGGTTTTTCATGTTAAACATTGTCTTATTTTTTAAACCCAATTGATTTTTAGACTAAAAATGATTATTTTGTCTTTTTATGGGCCGTCATAATAATATTGAAACTATCACCATGTCTATTGGTCAGTTGAGACAGCGTCCATACAATTTTTTGCATGGTCCCGTGGTTTTCACCTCGAAGGACGGAGCAAGCTTACTCGTCCTCCCTATCAAATGGACCTAACGCAGGCTTTCCCTTGTTAAAATCAGGTTTGGATATGGATTCAGTAATGATGATAAGTTATTTTAGTTAGTGTCTAAGTAAGCACCTAGTAAAGACTTTATCACAAAATTGTGTTTCTCAAGTATTTATCTACTAAAATTTATACCGACCGTATGATTTAACAGTCGTACAGCAAATCACATAGCAAGTAGGACAGTAGGCATGGATAATTTTCCAGGTCTTGTAGTGTAGTGATTTATTATGAAGTAGGTAATTACTAAGTAATCTGTTGTCAATCAGTGTATATTCTGATAAGATTTCGTAGTCAAAGATTAATTATTTTGAGCATTTTGTGTTTCAAACTAAACTATGAAAATAATAAAACGGTATTTTGTTATTCAGTCACAGAATCTTATTTCAGAGATAAAGAATATCTCAGATCATTTTATGCTAAATTTCAACCAGATGGATCACTGAGTAACAATCACCTACCCAGCCATTCATCCAATCTTTCTTATTTATAGTAGTGGTATAAGATTGGATATTTCTGAAATTGCTCTCAAAATACACTATTTATACGTTCAATCAAAATGGTCTTACTGCTATAAATGCCCAAGATCGTGTGAAGTGGAATAGGAAAAGTCGGAAAGCGGGCTTCAGGTTCCGAGGTGAAAGCCTCAAATACAATCAGGACACAACGCTGGGTTGATAATACGTTCAATTAAGAACTTGATCATTTATGAAAAGGTTCACGAGGTTAAGAATTATCCGAGAATAGCACCAGCAAATAGGTATATCAAGTATCAATATATTTTGCAGGACTAATATCGGGGTTGTTGTACAAATTCTCCCTGTCATAGTAGTTTCGTGTGTTGGTTCGTGTTCTGTAGTTAGTTTACTGTGTTTCCTCTCCTATGCATAGACAGCAAAAGTAATTTACTCCGTATGATAGTGATTTCTTGGCTGAAGAATATTAGTGAGCGTCACAGGTCTGTGTAGTAAAAATAAAAATGATTTACTTACTGGAATAATTAATGGGAAATTGATCCACCATATCACCACATACCAACAGGTAACAGGTGAGATAGTGGTCAAACGTGCGTCATAGTAACAAAAAATAAGACAAAAATTATATTTATTCTTTTACGCAGTAGGTAACATGTTAAGTTTTCTTCGTGCAGGCCTTTACTTCGGATTACTTGATGACTAATAAAATGGAAACTAGCAACGTTTCCAGCAGAATGAAAAAGAAACCACTTATCTTGGTTCATGTGGTTCAAGTTTAAGTACTTTGATCTTAGATATAGAAACTTTTCCTGTCTGGTCCCGAGTGTTGTACCGACTGACTGTCCGTCCGTCAGTGACAGACCGTGAATAAGGTTGAGTTAAAAAAATAATAATCTGGATCCGCAGCAAGTTTAGCAGCTAGTTTTTACTAAAATGATAGCCTATCTTTTATGTGCATACCAGTACGCAACCAGTTATGTTATAACCTAAATTGAATAGGGTTATGTAATTCGATATACAATAGCCGTCGACAAGAAGTCGTCGCACTGTTCGATAGAAAGAAAACAATCATTTCATTCTATGTTGACTGTTAATGAAATTGTGACTATTGTGAGTGAGAAATGAAAAAACAAACTATTACTTACTATTAATTATTACTTACGAGAAAATTACTTTTTACAAACGCTTATTGGATTAAATCTATTTTATGTTACTGTCAAATCCTTAATTCTGCGAACCTTAAGGTACAGGATAACCAAGAGTGCTTATACTCAACTAGGTACCTGAACGAATATCTTGAAAATGCCCTAGTATGAATAAAAAACAAATGTAAGTAAATCATCCCAACTTTTAGTTACACTAGGTTGTAATGTAAGTAAACGTTAAAAAACAGTTCAAATTCAATCTTTCACCCTATAGCGCATACTTTACAATACTTACACCAATAAAAAGGTTGGTGCAAACAGGTAGCTTCGTCAAAATATGTAAGACAGGAAAATGTAATCATAAGATGTGGATACAAATATTACTGAAGCAGGCAATTCGCCATACTGTTAAAGAAGTTGCATCCTAATTAAATTTAGAGAAGTGAAACATTGGCGGGTAATCGATAACAACAGCGCTTGGCGAAGCGCTGAAGCGCCCGTTTCGCCCCGGCCGGCCGTTGACCGTGCGGGGGCGCGCCGACATCGACCTTGTCCACAATGCATATCGTCTCTATTCCTGAAATACAGTCATCATTACTCGGGGGAGTCGTTTATGACAACCGGTCAAAATGAAAACATTACATCGGCCGTCGTTGGTCGCTCGCGTAGAATCGCATGACGTTACGCAAACGACATGCCTTTGCAATTCATGATCCCGGGCACGTACTACACGATGACGCAGAACTTTAGCGACGATTCAAATAAAAATTCAATAAGAGATTAGCTATTGGTTCAATCTCTACATTCGTAAGGAGGAGCAATCGATTGGTACCGACCGCAAGAGACGAAAGTGCGGAAACGGTGATTGTGCCTGACGCGGCGGTGCGATGGGGCGGGCTGGTCGCGGCGCACCAGCTTGCCCAGCAGTTCGAGGAGGGACAGGCGCAGGGGGCGCGGCGGTACACGAGGCTCGCCACCGTCCGCGCCCAGCACCTCCAGCTCCACCGCCTCGGAGCGCGTGCACATCCGCGCCGCTACCGCCGCCCCATGACGCGCGCCGTTCCGCGCGGCCACTCCGCCGGTTCGGCCCGCGCTCCGGACCCGCACTTCTCACCACACGCCACTCGCCAAATTTGCGACACGCGACCCGCACGCGCGCTCTGACCCGTCGCAGGGCCGAGACTCGTGTATCCGCACACACTAGCGCCGTCCGCTTGCGCGCGCATCCATCATTTCTACCAAGTACGCCGCCGCGCTGCCTCAGTGTTGCCGTTTTAACATGAAATGTGCTTCTCATTAAACTAGATAAACTGTAAACTAGATATTTTAACAATTTAATTCAAATAAACCTCCATCTATCTATATGAACACCTAGTATTCAGAAAACTGCCTGCTAAGTTAATTAATCGCCTCTATAGATAAACCTAGTTTGCATCAAGTCGTCACTCGTACAAATATTGGAAGTTATTTCTATAACCGATAATACAGTATAAACAAAGGAAAACTCAGCGCGGCTTTTGTATTAGCTACTTACTATTTGCATGTCTCTGGTCGACGAATGTATTAATTAACCTACTTAGGTCATGTCTTTCCTATTGAAATTAATGTGACTGACCTCAAATGTTTAGAGTGGCCTACAATTTAGGTAGGTATAAGCTACATAATCTAGAGTAGTATTGTATGTCTATCGCACAAGTATATTACTTACTAGCGGCCCGGGACCCGGCTTCGCCCGGGCATAAATTCTTAAGAAAATCCTATAACCCGATTGCACAAACACCTACCGGATCTTTAATATTGAATTTCATGCTTCTTACTTCAAAACTTCCATAAAATCGACAGTCTGTCCTACCTATCCGACGTCTTTAGGTTAGAACTTATGTTTCAGGATTTTAAGCTACATTTTGTGACAAGCTTTAAAAAAAAACTAGTTATGACAAATTTCAATGCTAGTACTGAATATTGATAGTCTGAGGCCTCGATCTAAGCCCGACCCGACTGCACCTGGCAAATAGCACTTCAATTCTCACGTTATTATTTCATGTCATAACGTGGGTCTACGTCAGGCGAATCGAGCACGAGCGAAGCACAAGCGGAGTGAATTTTTAATTGAAATTTAACCTTATTCGAGGCTTGTAAGAGTTGTAAGTCGCTCCACACTAGACGAATTTGTGTTCGGCTCGTGCTCGGCTCGCCTAGCGTGACCCACCTTTATGATTCAAAGATACTTCGCAGTTGATGCTAAAACTTAATCAATAGCACATGATTAAAATAGCAAATAGCCATCAGACTCCTTTGTTTTCTACCAATTTATTTATGTAGGTACTTCAACAATCTTGTTCCATTTTAAACAATTCTTTACTACCCAAATATGAACCTCTGACACGCGAGATTCAACGCAGATAACTAAAAAAAGGACAAGTAACGCCTTTTCTGTTTACAAACTATTTTTGGGTAGAATATGGGTCAGTTAGAGCTTGACTAGAACCGAGTAAGACAGGATATTCAAAATTCCTCGAGCTTATTGTCGCTCCGGACAAAATCTCACCATCAGACTCTTGTAGTCAGTTGACACATCATGTCTACCAATGGGCACTGACCAAATTGTTATTAACTCACTGGTGGATGACTTGGGTGTACAACTGTGTTATTGTACCATTGCAGTATTCCTAAGTAATAGTACATCGCCTAAAATTGCCTCATTACACTACTTATTTTCCTCCTTTTCTAAAAGCGGAGCCGCTTTACTAAAAAAATATAATAAATAAAATGAATTACGGCAACTGGGCCCGCTGACCCAGTTGATAAAAGAACCTGATTGTGTATGCTAGCCATCAATGATGGTAGCTCATCTTATTTAATTTAAACGCTAGGCCAGTGAATGGAAAGCGAAAAAAATAATGTTTGTGTAATATTCTGTCAATAAATAAATGTAGCTAAATATTGGTGGTTAAAATATTATAATTGCGGTCAAGAACACTTATTTTTTTGTTAGAGGAAGCCAAAACTGAGGACATTTCTTTATTAATTATAATTATAATAAGTAATGATATACGGTACATAATGAGTTTTTTTATACAATAACAACTTGGGAATGTAAGTCTTGAATAATATCTGACCTTCATTAAATTATATTTTGGAAATACTCACCAGTTTAACACAACTAGAAAGTTACGTAGGTATGCATTTAACCATACATTTAACATAGTTGAATAATAGCTAATTTGATATTGACATAATATGATTAAATGGGAGTCGGGCCCCTAAAATCTATGGTCCCCAACCAATCTTATCTGCAAACCAGTATTGAGGGACGATGCACGGCGCAGGCTTTCCTCTCGGAGATCAGACGGCAGTCAGTATATTGTATGGAAACAAGGTTAGGTAATAGGTACGGAGTACGGACTATGCGGAAAATGGGGTCCTATTTCCTATTTTACTTTTTAATATTTTAAATTAATTAAATAATAATACTTTCCTTTTGTAATTAAAGAAAAAAATAAGTATTTGTAGAGCTAGTCTAGATTGTAGAGGTATGTTAGAGTTCTAAAGAAATGTAATAAAGACTATTTTTTATTGTATTGGGATATGGGAAGAGTATGTACGTCTGACACACGTATCAACAAATTTTATTTATTATGAAGAACTAAAGATTTGTTGGACGTTCAAATTAATTTGCAAAAAGACATTTTGCAACACCAGAAGTGCCATACGTGTGTTGCGCGCTCAACAACGATAATAACTTATGATAAGATAACAATACTATGCCGAATTATTATGTATAAGATTATATAGAGGCAACATTAATAAAGATAGTAAATAGCCTCAAAGAATATACATTCATTTTACAGGTAACAGGTAAAGATAAGTACATTACTTATTTGAATGTAAATTTTGTTGGCAGACTAACAAAGATAGATGGATCAGTCATTTTGGAACAAAACTATTGTCAACACTTTACTGTAAACAATAGGAATTGGATGTTTCCACTTCTTAACTTCACAATCTGTGACATGGCGTTGGGGCGTTCAACTGTTACGTCAGAGGTCGCAGATTTGATTACCGTGCAGTGCATATAATTGAATGCATAAATAACTTTTTTTTGTATTGGTCTGGACGTTTCTGAGGTTTGCTCATGTTTCAGCTGACGAGTAAAGACGGAGGACTTGCGGGTGTAAATGCGCAAATCTTACCCCGACAGGAAAGCATGAGTAAGCCTCACTTGGTGCCTAATACTTCCCTACTCCCTAGATATTTGTTAGGTTCGTCATGTATAACGCTGACGAATTTCGATACTGTGATGATGACGATGATGATGCGATTTGAAAGCTGTCTTTTTCTTGAAAGTTTCTAGATTGTTATTAAAAATATAATACAAGTTGTTGACTCAAATGAAAATTGCGGTTGGGTATAAGTCACACGGTTGAATAGTTTATGTTATCGATATTATATTATCTATTCCGCCCGCGGCTTCGCCCGCGTGGAGGTCGGTATCGCCACCAAGTCTATTTTAATAAAACAACTTGCCACTCCACTCACTACTCCACTCTCCACTCTCCACTCTACTCTTCACTCCACCGGTCTCCACTCGTCTAACCAAAACCTTTCTAGTAAAAAACCCCATCTAAAGCCGATAATCGCGATGGACGTAAAACTACTTAACGTATTTTGATGAGGTTTTTTTTTATTAGAAAGGTCTTGCTTAGACTTAAAATTTACCCTATGCTTGGTTGTAATTGGCTAAGTAGAACTGAAGATATAACCGAAAAATGATGACCTACCTTAAAACGACGCGCGGGTGGAGTCGCGGATATCAGCTTGTATAAAAAAAGCCTTTTTTCCGTGCGGAAATCCTTATGGATACCTACCCTGCGGCCAGTGGGGCAAGTTATGTTGGACTCTTACTGACTAAAACCGCACGCCGTCTAGGGTCTTCTGACGGCAGGGTGTAAGGGGGCCAACGCTCTGGCGCAGCTGTTGCCCAACATGAGGGGTCCGGATGACTCCTGCAGGAGGCTCTACGCGGGGATCGTGCTATCCATGGCCCTGTACGGGTGCCCGATCTTTTCGGAGGCCCTGAATAGTCGTAACAGGTGTACTCTGGGAGCGCCGCAGCGCGTTATGCCTATATTGGTGGCGAAAGGAAGCGCGGGAGCGGGCCTAAACCCGGAGCCTCGAGTTATTGAGACCGTCTACGCCCAGCTCCAACGGGATATCGTGGTGGTGTGGCTGCACAGAGCTCTCCCGGACGGCGGCGACGAAGGGGCCGGCGGAGGTCTAACGACCTCCGTTGGAGCCGCCTGTCACCCTAGCAGAAGCAGGCCGAGGCGGTGGTGCGCCAAAGTGCGCCTCCCCTATTCCGGGGACATGACGCGAACACCGTGGTTGCCAAACCCGAGGGGGTCATCTCGAATCCGGATGGCCCGGGTCAAGTCGGGTGCGAGGGAAATGATCTATGGGCCATCTTACACCCTGGCGTCAAAAGACCCTAGACGGCGTGCGGTTTAAGTCGGTAAGAGTCCGATATAACCTGCCCCGCTGGCCGCGGGGTGGGTATCCATGGGGATTTTGTACGGAAAAAAAGCGTGTAAGGGGGTCTATTAGAGCATTTCCCTCGCATCCCGGTTTTGTATAAAAAGTAATCTAAATATTATGTTGTCCTGTAAGCAATGGCAGCTAAATGGATAAGGACGTGGCCTCTACTCAGAGGCATCGAGTTCGAATCCGGCCGGACAGTACCAATATGAATTTCACTTTGTGGAATTTATATGTGCTAATCACATGATTAACCATCTGCTGAAGGTGAAGGAAAAACATAGTGAGGAAACCCACATGTCCTAGAAGAAATTCTAAGGACATGTTCGATCCACCAAAACCCATTAGGCCAGCGTGTGTGGATTAAGGTCTTAACCCTCTCGGCTCTCTAGTTAGAGGAGAGGAGACCCGTGCCCAGCAGGTGGATATAAATGGGTTGATATTATTATGTTGTCCAGAAGTATGAACTATAAATCGTACCAAGTTTGATCAAAATCTCTCCAGTAGTTTTTTATCCATGCGTGCACTTATAGATAGACAGACAGACAGAAAGACAAAAAAAATGACTGATTGCATTTTTACCATTGGTATTGATCAACAATCATCCCCAAATAGTTATGTTGTAAATATTTCAATGTACAGAATTTACCTCTCTACAGTTTTATTGACGTAACCTACGACAAACTTATTATTTGCGGTTGGTACAGTAATCGGGTCTACGGATCGAACCGCAAAATTAAGTTTGTTTTTTTATTCTATACATTATCGGTCAAGTTACTTATAGTGTGAAGCTAGCTTATAGCATGATTAATATAATAACAACATTTAAATATGCGTTTTTAGATTACACGTTGTTACAGAATGCGTTGAAGATATAAAGGTTCACTGCTCTTTCCCCGTAGGTGATGGCGTGATAATAAGTAGCCTATGTGTTGACCCGACTTCTTAATAATATTCTTGCCAAATTTGAAGTAAATCCATGCAGTACTTTTTGAGTTTATCCCGGACATACATACAGACAAACAGACAAACAGACAAACAGACAAAAATTCTAAAAACTATATTTTTGGCTTCGGTATCGATTGTAGATCACACCCCAAGTATTCTTTTAAAAAAATATTCAATGTACAGTTTTGACTTTCCTACCATTTTATTATATGTATAGATACATATAATAAAATCGTTTTGTACGGAAAAAAAGCGTGTAAGGGGGTCTATTAGAGCATTTCCCTCGCATCCCGGTTTTGTATAAAAAGTAATCTAAATATTATGTTGTCCTGTAAGCAATGGCAGCTAAATGGATAAGGACGTGGCCTCTACTCAGAGGCATCGAGTTCGAATCCGGCCGGACAGTACCAATATGAATTTCACTTTGTGGAATTTATATGTGCTAATCACATGATTAACCATCTGCTGAAGGTGAAGGAAAAACATAGTGAGGAAACCCACATGTCCTAGAAGAAATTCTAAGGACATGTTCGATCCACCAAAACCCATTAGGCCAGCGTGTGTGGATTAAGGTCTTAACCCTCTCGGCTCTCTAGTTAGAGGAGAGGAGACCCGTGCCCAGCAGGTGGATATAAATGGGTTGATATTATTATGTTGTCCAGAAGTATATGTATAGATACATATAATAAAATCGTATTGTACGGAAAAAAAGCGTGTAAGGGGGTCTATTAGAGCATTTCCCTCGCATCCCGGTTTTGTATAAAAAGTAATCTAAATATTATGTTGTCCTGTAAGCAATGGCAGCTAAATGGATAAGGACGTGGCCTCTACTCAGAGGCATCGAGTTCGAATCCGGCCGGACAGTACCAATATGAATTTCACTTTGTGGAATTTATATGTGCTAATCACATGATTAACCATCTGCTGAAGGTGAAGGAAAAACATAGTGAGGAAACCCACATGTCCTAGAAGAAATTCTAAGGACATGTTCGATCCACCAAAACCCATTAGGCCAGCGTGTGTGGATTAAGGTCTTAACCCTCTCGGCTCTCTAGTTAGAGGAGAGGAGACCCGTGCCCAGCAGGTGGATATAAATGGGTTGATATTATTATGTTGTCCAGAAGTATATGTATAGATACATATAATAAAATCGTATTGTACGGAAAAAAAGCGTGTAAGGGGGTCTATTAGAGCATTTCCCTCGCATCCCGGTTTTGTATAAAAAGTAATCTAAATATTATGTTGTCCTGTAAGCAATGGCAGCTAAATGGATAAGGACGTGGCCTCTACTCAGAGGCATCGAGTTCGAATCCGGCCGGACAGTACCAATATGAATTTCACTTTGTGGAATTTATATGTGCTAATCACATGATTAACCATCTGCTGAAGGTGAAGGAAAAACATAGTGAGGAAACCCACATGTCCTAGAAGAAATTCTAAGGACATGTTCGATCCACCAGAAACAGACAAACAGACAAAAATTCTAAAAACTATATTTTTGGCTTCGGTATCGATTGTAGATCACACCCCAAGTATTCTTTTAAAAAAATATTCAATGTACAGTTTTGACTTTCCTACGATTTTATTATATGTATCTATACATATAATAAAATGTACAAATATAATATAAATACTTGGGGTGTGATCTACAATCGATACCGAAGCCAAAAATATGGTTTTTAGAATTTTTGTCTGTTTGTCTGTTTGTCTGTATGTATGTCCGGGATAAACTCAAAAAGTACTGCATGGATTTACTTCAAATTTGGCAAGAATATTATTAAGAAGTCGGGTCAACACATAGGCTACTTATTATCACGCCATCACTTAAGGGGAACGAGCAGTGAACCTTTATGTCTTCAACACATTCTGTAACAACGTGTAATCTAAAGACGCATATTTGAATGTTGTTATTATGTTAAACATGCTATAAGCTAGCTTCACACTATAAGTAACTTGACCGATAATGTATAAAATAAAAAAACAAACTTATTTTTGCGGTTCGATCCGTAGACCCGATTACTGCACCAACCGCAAATAATAAGTTTGTCGTAGGTTACGTCAATAAAACTGTAGAGAGGTAAATTCTGTACATTGAAATATTTACAACATAACTATTCGGGGATGATTGGTGATCAATACCAATGGTAAAAATGCAGTCAGTATTTTTTTTTTATCTTTCCGTCTGTCTGTCTATCTGTATTTCATCAAACTTGGTATGATTTATAGTTCATACTTCTGGACAACATAATAATATCAACCCATTTATGTCCCACTGCTGGACATGGGTCTCCTCTCCTCTAACGAGAGAGCTGAGAGGGCTTAGATCTTAATCCACACACGCTGGCCTAATGCGGTTTGGTGTATCGAACATGTCCTTAGAATTTCATCTAGGACACTATGTTTTTCCTTCACCGTCAGCAGATGGTATCATGTGATTAACACATAGGATAAATTCCACAAAGTGAAATTCACATTGGTACTGTCCGGCCGGATTTGAACTCGATGCCTCTGAGTAGAGGCCACCTCCTTATCCATTTAGCTGCCATCGCTTACAGGACAACATAATATACTTAGACTACTTTTTATACAAAGCCGGGGTGCGAGGAAAATGCTCTAATAGGCCCCCTCGGGTTTGGCAACCACGGTGTTCCCGTCATGCCCCTGGAATAGGGGAGGCACGCCATGGCGCGCCGCCGCCTCGGCCTGCTTTTGCTAGGGTGACAGGCGGCTCCAACGGAGGTCATTAGACCTCCGACGCCTTCATCGCCGCCGTCCGGGAGAGCTCTGTGCAGCCTCTCCCGAACCCTTGCCGCCACCTCCTTCTCGAGCATCACTTGCACGCAGAAGAAGACGGCGGCCGACCACGCGTCCGCACTCTGCACCATCGATGCGATCAACACCGGCAATGTGAGGACCCACCCCGAGGGCTGCCAGGAGGGCCTGTCTCGGCACCTTCCACGCTTGATACTCGGCCAGCGTGTGCAGCCCTGAGTCCTCGCCCACATCGCAGTGATGGCACTCGGGCGTCGGCTCCTTCCGAATCAGACACAAGTGATCCCCGAAGCACCCTTTACCAGAGATCACCTGCGTTAGCCGGTACGAGAGGCCCCCGTGAGGCCTCTCCAGCCAGTCCTCCAAGACGGGCCTTACCGCCGCTATAACGGCGTGCCACGCGCTTGATTTTTTTTGTTTTATAGTCGTTAGGCTCGCGTTTGCCCAAGTCGGTCCTTCCACTCCACCACGGTATCCCGGCGGAGCTGGGCGTAGACGGCCTTGATAACTCGAGGCTCCGGGTCCAGTCCCCGCTCCCACGCTTCCTTTCGCCACCAATATAGGCATAACGCGCTACGGCGCTCCCAGATTACACCAGCTGTTACGGCTATTCAGGGCCTCCGCCCAGATCGGGCACCCGTACAGGGCCATGGATGGCACGATCCCCGCGTAGAGCCTCCTGCAGGAGTCATTCGGCCCCCTCATGTTGGGCAACAGCCGTGCCAGAGCGTTGGCCCCCTTACACCCTGGCGTCAGAAGACCCTGCAGCGTGCGGTTTTAATCAGTAAGAGTTCGACATAACCTGCCCCATTGGCCGCAGGATAGGTATCCATAAGGATTTCCACACGGAAAAAAGGGTATTTTTTATACAAGCTGATACCCGCGACTCCACCCGCGCGTCGTCTTAAGGCAGGTCATCATTTTTTGGTAATATCTCCAGTTCTACTTAGTCAATTACAACCAAACAAAGGGTAAATTTTAAGTCTAAGCAAGACTTTTCTAATAAAAAAACCTCATCAAAATACCGTTAAGTAGTTTTTACGTCCATTGCGATTATCGGCTTTTGATGGAGTTTTTTTATTAGAAAGGTTTTGGTTAGACGAGTGGAGACCGGTTAAGTGAAGAGTAGAGTGGAGAGTGGAGAGTGGAGTAGTGAGTGGATTGGAGAGTTGTTTTATTAAAATAGACTTGGTGGCGATACCGACCTCCACGCGGGCGAAGCCGCGGGCGGAAGCTAGTGTATCATAAGAGTACGCAGTCCATCATGCATTGCTAGACTTAGGCCTAGTAAAATTCTTATTGTGCATCAGAGGAACCGGCAATGTCATGTGTTTATTTAAAAGCAAAATCCTATTATTGCCAAATTACTTCACAAGGCAGACAGGCACGGTACGATGTATATACAAGCAACACAAGCATCGTACAGTCACGTTGCGCGCACTCAGCTGCAGTTAAATATTGCACGACAAACCGCGCTATTTCATCATTTCATTAATTCAGTATAATTTCGATCATCGATCGAAATAATCAAGTTCAGCCGCATCACAGTTAGACTGGAAAGCCGACCCCAACTGAGTTGGGAAAAAGGTTCAGAGAATGATGAATTTCGATCATCATTGGAGGTCAAGGCAATAAATTAGTTGTCCTTAATATTATCTTTTGCATCAATTGCACAATTTGCATCCCAATTCGTTTGACACTGAAAAAAATATAAATCATGACATACTTGCCATAAATATCTAACTACATACATAATTCTTATTATCGTAAAGATTAAATAAATAACATTGCTTAGTAAAATCCTAATCATAAAATTAATTCTTATTTGTGTAGGTACTTACGTAGCACGAAACCCTGCGTGAATTTAGCAGAAATTCAGATGATTATGATCAATTTTAAAGAGCATCTAAACTTGGCATTGGATTGGATTTCAATACTTTTTTAGACAAACTAATAGCCGATAGGAACTTGGCCCCCTTTTTAACAGGTATGTTTTTGGTGGGATAGATAACACATAACTATTCTTTATCTTTATACCACAGAACATTAAAAAACCATAGAAGTAGTAATTAAGTAAAAATACAAAGGAATAGCTGTCGCCAAAAAATACACTCACACAGACTTATAGGACGTCTTATTGGTTGCATACATTTTACCTTAAAATATAAGAAGAGCAGAACTACACACCTTATTTTACTGAAAATGAATTTAAAGTACGTTTTGACAAGGTATAAACTTCAATGATGCTTACAGAGTACCATCAAATCTGCCCCCATTTTAAAGTAATATACAACAAAATTATGTTTAAGCCACGTTGGAATAGAGTACACATTTATTTATCCCAATAATACCCCAATCTAGCGGTCAATAGCAAAATCAATGTACATTATAGTTTTGCTTTTCACCAATAGATGTCTAAAATTGTATTGTATTGCAAATCAGTCCTTAAATATAACAATGGTAAGGATGAAATTAACTTAACTCAAAATACGGACACCACATTCTGTCGTACATTTTTCACAAACTTACCTAAAATGATAATTTTGACAGCTCTAAGTAGTGTACCCCATATAGTATAATCGAAAATGAATCTAATCGATTTTCGATTATCGTTCCCGTAGAATATGGAATCGATAGTTATAAAAACACAAAAGCATTTATTTTTTTATTATTTTAGGTAACTTATTTCAGAATGATAAAAGAGAAGTTTTATGGTACCTACCGTAATTATGTCTTGCATTATACTTAGCCACTTTTATTATTATTAGCTATATTACAAAAAATTGTAGTAGATAAGTACTTAAAAATTTCAATAAATTAATTTAAGTTCGATTCATTCGATTCCTGTGTGTCATAGTCAATTGTGCTGAATTCTTGCAAGACGCTTCACTATGAAAAGTGGGCGGTACTTGTCAATGTGCTACGATAATTTTAGAGGTATTATTTTGTATATAAAAATACGATACTTCATAGACGTGAACTGTCAAAATTATCATTTAGCATCCTGAATTGGACAGGTATAGAAACTTCTAGAATATTGAAGTAAATATTTCGTGAAAACTTATAGGAAAATAAACCTTAAAATCAATCGCATAAACTTGTTTTTTGATTATTTTAGCCTGCGTTGTGCACATACACAAGTGTATATGTGTGAGGTAAATGCAATTACACTTAGGTTTTTGGCGACACAAACACGCCCCCATACGATTTCTAGTCCTAAGGATTTTTCTTTGTTCTGTGCTTTATACCTACGCAAAACCCGCTTTTAATTTTAGGATTATTTCTTTTTGCGAGCCGGAAAGATTTGCCAATTTCGCCCTCATGTCACAAACTAAAGACTAACAAGGAAAAATCAATTAATTATTTAATGTTACAGTAAAAAATTGAAAAACAAAAATATAAATCAGTTATACCTATTTATATTAAGCGAGTAGGTATCAATGAAACTGTAAACGGGAGTGGACAGAAATGATTATATTCACCACCGAATTACAGTATACTATTAGCCCTTAGGCATATTCATATCAACTATAATTGGGGAGGAATTCTTCGACACCTAAACTTTAAAAAAAAAAATGTACTTACTTAATATTTTATAAGATAGTTTAATAATAATTCTGTATAATTAACCTTCACTTACACTATAATATAATATACATACATACACCTCTATTGAAGTTACTAAAGAATATTAATATTGTATCAGTTATGTAGTTGTGTATCATGTAGTTATGTAAGTACTTACAATGAATAACGAAATAATGACCAGTTAGAGCCTATGGTAATGACAAAGTACAGATACTGATATAGGTACTTGACAATGCGCAATTATAAATTCAATATCACAAGTGATCGATATCCCGTAATTGGAAGTATAGAGAAATTACAACAAAAAGCATTTAGTAAGTCAAGTTCACATATTCAAGAACGGTAGGTACAAGGTTCAGACAAATTTCTAGGTATCCTATTACAACTAATCGCTTGTAACAAATTTACAAACAACCTTTAAATTGAAATAAAACAATGATATAAAATTGATACATAATTATTTTGTAATCTAAGGACCAATTTAAAAATTTAAATGTTTGTTTATTATTTTATGTGAAGTTTATGGTAGGTAACTTGAGGTCGCAAGTTTACCTGGGAGGCCCACGCAAAAAGATGGAAGTAGGTTGTAATACACTTCGTCAGGGTCCCTGTGACTTTTTGTTAAAATGAGCGCTATTTTAAAACTAAGCAAACTATAGATGAAGTGCATACGTGTCTTCTTCTACATACGTGTTCTGAAATCTGAAAACAGATTATAGAAAGTCGATACCTGAGTTTGGCCTATCTCTTTAATATTCTTGGACTTGCTTTTTTGTAGTTCGTTCATCTCGTATTAATGATACGTATAATTGTATTAATGATCAGGAAATGGACGGTATGTCGATGTAAGTTTCAGGTTCGTACAAATAAATCTTATTTTACGTAACTATATTAATTATACTTTCATCAAGTGGTTTAACTACTGAATATTTTTATTTTCGCCTTTCGCCATTTTCGCAACCTCTTTTCCCGAGTCATTCGTCAACTCGCTAAAAGAAAACTCGCCAAATTCAGCGGGTTGGCACTTTTCGATTTTACCTATTTTTGTTGTCGTCAACTCGCTAAATTAGATAAAGTACAGTCATAAACAAATTTGTTTACTTCCGATGATTTATTTTGTTTCTATCGTAAATATTATTGGCTGTGTAGGTACTTATAGGTACGAGTACTAACTTTGATATTGTCATTTTTTTTAAAACCAACAAGGCAACTCGTTCGTTTGTGTGTCGATGAGTTTTAATAATTATACCTATATTATACCTATATAGTCTGTTTTTTTATCTCAGATACTAAATTGACAAGTGCAAATGTCAAATTGTGAAATAATGATACCAGCTTTGTATTCAGTGGTGAACTCGAAAGTCGAAACTATCGGCAATGTTTGTTGCCTGGATACAGCTGGTGGTTTGGCTATAATGTATTTTAAGAGAAAAGTTAAATGTAAAATGTTTATAAGTTTTTATTCGACTGCGCGACGCAAAGGATTAGTAATGTGTTTATTTATGCTCCTTTATGAAAAAAAAAAGTCAACAAGCTATGTCAAGTGGGGTATCGTTGAATAGGTATTTAAAAATAATTTCAGATTTTTCTCACCATTTTTCGATTTGACTTACCGTTTAGGTTCTATATCGATTTAAAGTTGCGCAACAACTAGGTATAATAAATAAATAAATAATAAATAAGTATTGTAGGACATTCTACACAACGCTATCTAGACCCAAAGTAAGCATAGCTTAACTAGCTTGTGTTATGGGTTCTAGAATGCGGATAAATATACTTAGATACATTTTTTTTTGTAAATACATACATATTATACATAGAAAATACCCAGACCAATGCAAACTATGCAACTATTCTCACATATTAATTTAGACAGCAGAAATTTACGATGAAAAGACGAAAACTTCGCATGACTGTACGGAAGAAAATTGAAAGACGAATACAAAAATATATAACTAAAAAGTCTAAAATTAAATAAATTATTGAAACTTATGATGATCTTTTTTAGTATCAGTTATTTTCATTTTAAAGTTAAATTAGAGTACAAAAAATTTAAAATGCCGTAATTTTCATACCTACAATTTTCAGATTCTAAGACTAGTATATCGTCATCTCTATCGATAGTCTCTGCAGATCGATAAAATGAAACTTATGAAGCATTAAGTTAAATTTTTGCAATGACAACCAAAGTGACGCAAAATGGACGCCATTTTGTTTCAATGACAATATACCTATATAAGTTTTGTTTTATTTACATACCGAATTTAAAATTAGTATTTTATACATTTTATAGGTTAACCTACAAATATTTGTACTAAATTTAATTAATCGATAACTTTCGATACTGGTGGCACATGACTATTTTTTAATTGCAAAAAACCGGCAACACAGGTAATGTCAAATTAGTACCTGAGATTAAAAAACAGACTATAGTCAATTATCCTTATGTATGGTTTTTGTAGGGGTTTTTGTAATGGGTAACATTTTAAGGTGTAAATAATTGTTTACAGGTTGGCAACCCAATAGGTTACCCTATGTTACCAAAGTAAAATATAGATAAATTGGATCTGTTATCGGAATTTCAGAATTTTTAATGTCTTATTATAATGTTAATAATTTGAGAAAAAATAATTTTATTACGTAATCTAATAATAAAAGCAGTTGAAAAAAAAAATCTGTGGTTTTCATTTTTTTCATAAAGTAAATATTTTAATTATGTAGTCACAAATATGTAGTAAATGACCAATATTATTAGGTAGTGACCTAATAATAATTTTCTTAATATTGCATATAATAAAATTTTAATTTATTGATATATAACAGACATGTATGTTACAAGTTTTGAAAGCCAAAATTAAACACGAAATTTTGAGTTATAAAGGTTCCACTGATGGCAACCCTATAACTGAGTGCAGCTAGTACTAGATGACCAGTATTTCGTATTTCATTCTAAAGATGGGTTAATACCGATATTTGTCGGTATTAGGTAATCTCAATATATTACTCTCATGATATTATAATATCTTAACTAATATTTGAATATTAGTAATATTTTACCGACCGACCAATGCACGAATACCGCGGTGATAGTTAATAATGTACGACCGTACTAATACTGATAGATAGTTCTCGTGCCGAATACCTAGATTGGTTAGGGATTATTATTGCTGAAGATACGAAAGACTGATATTATGATATTTTTACTGATGATTTTTATTTACGAATACAGCTTACACCGCATACTTTAGTACTTCGTGGTTGGGGACTGGAATAATAATAACATAGTTACAGTAGGTATTTACCCGATGCCGGTGGCACTCTTTTGTTATATTTTGAATATGGTTATAGGTACTTACCCATTGTTTTTTTTTTGTTAGTAAATTAGTTTCTACTAGCTGTTGCTCGTGGTTTTGCCCGCGTGAAATTCTGTTCTCGTTTCCCGTGAAAATTTGTCCTGTCACTTTGGGCATTAATTAGGTGGATTTTTTTATACCACTTATGGTGGCAGACAAGCACATGATCCACCTGATCGGAAACGGTTGGACGTGTGCAACGTCATCATATATTCAATAAACCCATCACTGTCAGACAGTAGTCGCTCCCATAAAAGTTGTAGGTATTAGCCACAAAAGCCCCGGTTGTAATTGGAAACCAACAACGCTTAAATGATGATGACACTGAAAAGAAATATGCTACATAAAATGCGATACGATTTATTAGATTTTTATCATATCCATCAGAAATTTGTATTTGATAATAACCAAATTAATTAATTAATCTTTGACATCCAAAAGCGATGACAAAAATAAATTCTAATACACTACGCATCGTACGTTATCAATGTGTGTAAAGGACTAAACGAACTAAACGTCTACCTATTTGTTTTAATCTTTGGTTATTATCAAGGACGAATGTTTCTTACTTTGTTTGTCTTACGCGTGTATAAGTCACACAATGTCATTTCATTGGTACTTATAAACTTAATATCATATTATTAACCAACCAGCAACGAATTTAATCCGGTACGAGCGAATGAGAATACACCAATCGAAAACAGACTGATATTACACGACCATGTGGACATGGTCGTGTATGTCATCTTGAAATATTACTGATATCAGCAATATTAGCATATCGTAGTTCGTCGGATTACTAATACTTGAATCCATAGATATTAGTAATCTCTTAACTAATATGAATATATTCACTTCATCTTTATTTCATTCTAACGTGATAATTAATTAATGTCGTTCATTATTGTTGGTTAATTATAATCTTTTTCAACCAAATTTTGTTTTATTTGAAGTCAATCCTCTCTTATACCGTATGACTGTTGTAGATGACTGTACAAAACCTCCATACATTTTTATTATGCGGCGAGTTGACGACAACAAAAGTAGGTAAAATCGAAAGGTGCCAACCCGCTGAATTTGGCGAGATTTTTTTTAGCGAGTTGACGAATGACCCCTTTTCCCTTCCTCTGACCTTTTCTCGTTAAACAAATATAATCGCTTACCTACCATCCAAAAGTACCATTTGGCGCTATAGGTAGATACTTTATGGTTATTTCGTTTAATAAATGTCTTCATTATCCCGTATTGTTGAATTCTGATCCGAAGCATTTTCGAACAGGAAACAGTAAAAATTATATAACATAATGTAGGTAATATTTTTTTTATACCATTTAGGTGGCAGACAAGCACACGGCCCACTGATAGGAAGCAGTCACCGTGGCCTAGGGACGCGTGCAACACAAGGGGCATCACACTCGCGCTGCCGACCCCAAAAATATGCTAATATGTCTATTACATTAAACAGTACTATTATGTATTCTGTGATTAAACTTATTAAAGTTGTTTAAGAATGTAATGGCATAATCCGTACCCTCACCGATTCAGTATTAACGCTTATTTACTTGGATTACTCTACACTAATAGTAAGTATATAGTGTGCACTGTGCACCTGATAACAGTTAGACGAATGATTGATGAATAAAAACTAAGGGCATAAAATATTCATTTCAAAGTGGCTGCAACTGGGGCATGGCTGGCGATTAAGAGGTAGCTACTCTTAACAGAATTTCGACTCGACTGCTACGTAAAATAGGATAATAAAAGTTTCGCTCCTACTTCAGGTTCAACGATATGGTTCCGTTAATCCTAATGTAATAGGAATAGGTATGTGTCTACGTTATATTTAGTCCCAAGTATCCAAATTACGAACTTTAAAACATACAAGCTGCGTACATTTCTTTCTACATTTCAACACTTTGATACAGACCTACCTCATTCGATAGGTTGAAAGATTGGCAGTAATAAAAGTCAAGACGTCCCTATCTAGGACCAATATAATTATGAATCCATAGAATGATTGACGATATTACTCATAAAGTCCATTTTACTATTACTCATCAGCTCTTATAGTTATGGTTCCAGTACAGTAGTGGTCACAGATGGGATTTTTTGTAAATTGAAGTTTTTGCGTCTTCCCTCATACTTGATTAATTGCTAAACCACTTTGCGGTGTGCCATGACATTTTATATGACGCATTACGGCTTCACTAAGGCTACATATTGCGACTTGCGTATAGTTCGACTGATATATTTATATCAAACGAACATTGTTTACCTAACAGTAGAGAAAGAGGACGTAAAGGTTAAGATTTTAAGTTTGTGGTAAAAGCAAAACAAAAGGTTTAATTTAGTGCGTGCAAAAGAAACATTTCTATGAACAATGTTCATGCACGTTTCGAGGGCTTCATGTTTACTAAATAGGTACATACATGAAGTGTTAGTTATATAGAATCTTTACCACTCTCATCCAATTTAAAATGTCTATTGAAGGCATTGGTTTAATCAAGTTATAATATTATTAGGTAGATATTAAGGATAGCAACATGAGTTATGTACGTATAGATATGATTCAGTGTAGTGAAATTGAGGCCTGAATACAGGTGTATTGGGGGCGGGAAGGCACTACACTCACCTTGGCCATGTGTTCTCACCGAGGACTTTCCCATGTCGGCCGCACCATCGATACACATATACACTCACACTTGCGCGCGACACTTAAACACTGCGTACTTATACTTATAGGTCGGTATAAAAGAGGCGTACAAAAAGTTAAACGTTATATTATCGAAGGACACTTGAGGGTTAAGCTAGGTCTCCTACGGAGCTGCAGATGGTAAGGTGGTGTTGAGACGGGCGGAGGGCCGCGCGGCGCGATCGGCATTCTGTGCACCGCCACCGCACGTCTTCCTGTAACAAACAAATCAAATATCACATAAGTATAACCGTGAAGAATTAAAAATATTCATAAGTACCTATCTTTCTACTTTCTACTAAAATTCTGATGTACAAATAGTGGTTTAGATATCTGTAAATAAATATACTTGTATTATGGCGCTTAGTAAAATAACTATCCACACAAACATGATGCATAAATAATAATAAGAAGAGGAAAATACAAATGTTGTTACACAAACAGACTTTATTGACACTACGTGTAAGAGCGGAGCGGAGGAATGATTGCAAGTCAGTTTATCCCATATATAATATATGCCTATTATTAAAACAACTAAAGTTCCTGTTAATATTCCAACGGAATAGATACCCTCCTAAACCACATAAGCGCGGACCTCAAGAAGTCCGAATCGAATGGACTAAATACACCAACATGAGCCTATTAACTGGGGCTTTGTTAGGAATACTACAATGGTCATCGCTCGGTCAGCCTTATGCAACGCCTAATTTATTTACGAATAAATACATACTCGTACATACAATCATACCTCTTACCCATTAGGGTAATGCAGGGACAACAGCCCACAGCCCACATAGTTTCCTCTACTGTCATAATAATTCAGATGAAAAGAAATTTGAAAATGTGCGTAAATGTATGTATGTATGTAATGTATGTTTGTATACAACCTACTACGTAGTTACACTTTTCACTGCTAGGTACGGGTCTTCTCTCCTTTAACGAAAGAGATGAGAGGGTTTAGACCTTAATCCACATACGATGGCCATGCGGGTTGGTGGATCGGACATGTTCTCAAAATTTCACAGTCAGCAGATGGTAAATCATGTGATTAGCAGATATGAATTCCACAAAGTGAAATTCACATTGGTACTGTCCGGTCGGATTCGAACTCGATACCTCTGAGAAGAGGCCGCGTCCTTATTTATTCAGCTATAATCGCTATATTTCACTAAGAATTATAACTAATTTTCACTATCTGATAAAAATAATTTAAAGATGCCGCGCGCTAACCGTATATAAGAGGGCGACGACGGCGACGTACCGCCAAGTTTCGACCCCATATAAAAATAGGACCCGTACGATACGACCCTATTTCAAAAAATGGGGCCCGTACGACCTCATTTATACATTTTCTGAAATACAATCGTGCACTAAAGTGAAATACATTATCAATATAGCATTTTCTTGAGTAAGTAGGTACTAACATGAGTTGGTTATCATTAAAAGATATTTTCAAAATAAAATGACATTGCTATTTTAGATAGGCACTTAAGTACATATAATAATGTTACAGTATTATTTCAGTATATTCAGGAAATGGCTTATCTAACCCATAAATGAATATTATGATGTCATTACTATTAGAATTTTATTAAGTTTAGTTTAGTTATTATTTAGCATTTAAATAATATCATTGTAAAATTATAAGTACCTATAAATAACTAAGTACCTCCAATTTCTTTAATCTGTCATACAAACACATCGATTTCAGTTGCTGCTTCTGACCTGCTCTTTCCAAAACGTCACCAATATGATAGGTTGGATGTTTAACAAGGTCGACTCTGAACCCTACCTGCCCCCATTTAAATTTCCATAAGTCTTACATCCTACTTGATTTGTCACTTGCATTTGCAACTCTCTCGTCACTACATCCTGTACATAAATAAATATTAATTAATTCTTATCTACATTATAATATGAATGCGTCCAATGTAGTATTTATATTTTCTCAACATTGCGAGATGTGCATCCGCAATAATTCGCATGTATAGCATTGCAATTTATGCAAATCAATAAAAGCTATACATACCTATTTTAATTCTCAATGGATAAATTATTGTTCAATAAAAATGTTAATTAGGTACATCTTGTTGTTTCTTATCGTGGTTTCCTGGTGAAAAGGAATGTTCTCGGCGAAGCTGCTATATAAAAGTCCAACAACTATACTCCGATTTTTAATTCTAGGCAAGAAAATGACAACTGCAACTGTCACTGATACAAAAAAGGGTGACCCGCTACAATAGTGATGTTCGGCAATCAATAGACTAGATACTTTAGTCATTCTTTATTTTTATCAGTGAATGAACCTCTTTGCAGTTTATGCTCGCCTAGTACATTACAGAAATATTTTTTATAGAATACTAGCTGTGTCCCGCGGCTTCGCCCGTGGCATACTTTGTCCCCGTGGCAGGACAAAAAGTATCCTTTTATAGTATAAGTAAGTTGTCTGCCACCTAAGTGGTATAAAAAAAAAAAAAAAAATCCTATGTCCTTCTTCTAGTTCTAAGCTACCTCCCCATCAATTTTCAGCCAAATCGGTCCAGCCGTTCTCTAGTTTTAGCGAGACTAACGAACAGCAATTGATTTTATATAATATTATATAGATTTAATTACTTACTGTGTATGTTTTCTGCTTAATTACCGTAAATTACTTATTTTTATTTATATAAAAATTTTATCTATATATTTAATAAAAGAATTATAATCTCGACTCACGACTAACTTATAATTAGAAAACTCAATTCAACCACATCACTATTTATTTGATACAAAAAACCTGCAACACTGCAAATGTCATTTTCTTGCCTAGAATTAAAAATCGGAGTATAAACAGTGTTAACGACATCAAACGTCACACGGCTATGGCCGAGAGAGACGGCAAAGCCTCTAGCTCTTGCTGCCAGCAATGGTGGCGAAGACCTCTTAGTTACCATTGCTGATAGATGACCACATCGCATTTGCTACCTAGGCTAGGTAGGTGTAACTTAATGTAAGAATCTGTAATACTTACATATTTTCTAATATTATTTAGTTCGTCTATTATCATATCAGATCGTTTCATTTCAATGAAATTTTATCAGTGGTGACTTGGTTGTGACTAAAGTATCAGGAATGTCCACGATGATTTATATCACATGTAAAATAATGTATGAAATCATAACTGTTGTGTACATAGTCATAATCCCTTGAAACTATGTAACCCTTGTTTGACTACCGCGCATATTCTGTTAATTCTGCTAACGACGACGGCAGTATTGGACGCGGCTTACATTATGACTGTTCTGATTGTGCAAAACTGCGCAATGCGCTTGTTTGTTGTTATGTTACGTAAGATCATGATATTTCGAAAATGAGGGTTAACCGACTTGATTGGCAATTATAGTACGAGATCCCACTGCAAAATCATGCATGAATCGAATATTTGGTAAGAACCAAATTTTACGCATATTTATGATTAGGAGAACATTTATTTACTAGGTTGCCTATCAAAATGTGGCCGCTATATGTTTAATTCAATTTTTGCTAATTAATTTTTCGGAAAAAAAATCCATCACATGGTTTTTAAATAAAATATCATCCACGTCACGGCAATACACAAAAGGACTCTGAAAAATCACGGTTGCCGTTGCGCACTTCGCCGTACCTCTTCGCAGCCAGGTGTAAACAGGTATGATTTTGATACATTTATGCAATCATAACGGACGTTTATTATTTTTACATCAAATTAAAGCTATTTTTTTTCTGTTTACTATAATATACGGTTGCCTAATTAAATCTGGCTGCAAATAAGGGTTGCTGGCTGTTAAAGATGGTAAATATTTAAGATAGAGTGAACGAGAGCTAGCGCGTAGCATCACTAGTCAGACGAGGATAGCGACTAAATAACGTCAGTATAGCGTTATCTCACTGGAGCTAGAATTGAGTGAGTGAGACAACGCCAAACGCGTGACAGTTGACAGCGGCAAACTTAGGGCGAGCGGGTAGTATATTGTTGTTTTATTTCTAAGAACTAACAAATAATTATTATAAAGATGAAGGCGTGTTTTCTGTGTGAGTCAATAATGCATCATTCAAAAAGTGTTCACTAATGTTATTATTTCGTCGTAAGAAAAAATATAAATATCATGACATTTTATTGACAATTGAATCTACTGATGATTTTGGATATCATACTGTGTCTAAAAAAAATTACAGTTCTAAAACAAAAGATAAAGAAGAATACAAAAAATTAAGAACATTTTTTAATTTTTATTTGCTTCAATGTTTAATTTTTTCAAACAGCACTTGTTCAATAAAATTTTCTTTTATATAAGTAACCTTGGTTTTATTTTTCACCGATATTATTTTTTTTTGTAATTTTCTTTGTCATTTTGAAAAAGAAGACATTTCTTTTGGAGTATTTATTCAGTAGTCCCTATTACTGTTTGAACCGGTGGTTGAGAACCCTAGCATCCGACGCATGCGCAATGGTTTCAAAGCGTCATACAGCTGGCAATCGCTATCCTCGTCTGACTAGTGAGGCTACGCGCTAGCTCTCTTTCACTCTATCTTAAATATTTACCATCTTTAACAGCCAGCAACCATTATTTTCGGCCAGTTTTAATTAGGCAGCCGTATATTATAGTAATCAGAAAAAAATTAGCTTTAATTTAATATAAAAATAATAAATGTCCGTTATGATTGCATAAATGTAGCAAAATCATACCTGTTTACACCTGGCTGCGAAGAGGTACGGCGAAGTGCGCAACGGCAACCGTGATTTTTCAGAGTCCTTTTGTGTATTGCCGTGACGTGGATGATATTTTATTTAAAAACCATGTGATGGATTTTTTTTCCGAAAAATGAATTATCAAAAATTGAATTAAACATATAGCGGCCACATTTTGATAGGCAACCTAGTAAATAAATGTTCTCCTAATCATAAATATGCGTAAAATTTGGTTTTTACCAAATATTCGATTCATGCATGATTTTGCAGTGGGATCTTAGTCTATTAACTACGTATAAAAACGTCATTTTTGGTGGTTCTGTATTCTTTTAAAGCGTCTTACTTAGGTCAAATGCAAAAGCACCAGTAGTTGTCAAAGTTTGATGTTAGGTATCTAAACGCTCGCGGCACAAGAGTTTTTCTCAAACATTGCTGCTCTTACAATGAACTATTAGAGACATTAATAACCAATAAGAATATAAAAGAAACTGTTAGTATTTATTTTTATGAACTGCGGTTTTTCACGTCCACTCTACGACTGGTTTTTCGCTTAGTATTAGGAAATCCACTAGTCATCCATTCCAAATCCGAAATAATATCGGTATGTAAATTGTTTTACAAAACCTAAGTAAACCCGAATACCGTTCCTCCGTTTCAGGGATAAACAAGCGTGAATATAAAATTGTTATAAATTCAAAATTCTCAATATTACACTTGCAAAAATTAAAACAAAACCGAGCTGATGTCTACAAGCGAAACGACAATAAGAAGAGATTGAATAACGACAACCAGATTTCGTCAACAAGTAGTCGTTCGTTCATTTGTAGGTTTTTCCTCGGATGAAAACAAGCAAGCGAGAGCACTTATCGCTATTAGATGGTAGTCATGCACTTGACTCTCAATAAGAAAAGTCAAGTAATACACGAACCACTACGTCATTCGTTATTGTTTTCCAAGACGTTTTTCGCCCTAGAAACAGACCGACAACCAGTGTTAATTATGTGACTATTGAATTTTATTGAGAGAATTAAGATGCGACGCTCCATCTGTAACACGTGATGCCATCTTCAATTAGGCGCATGTTAAGAATCTATGTATATTGTATACACATTATATCGGTATATATAGGTTTGTTTTAAATGATCTTACAATAAATATAGTGGAGGAATTACGAATGAACTGGCGAATTGGCTGTTATTTTTGCACTTAGAGCGGTGGAGACGGTACAGATCACTACTGTCAAAACGACGTATAATGATACGAAACAACTCAGCCTCTTACTTTCTCGAAAAGGACGGAGTGGGCCATGAAGCTATTATAAAGCTTCATGGAGTGGGCAGAAGTGCTGATTAAGACAAATATAAAACAATGAATCTTCACGTGCATATACTCAACAGTCTCATAGTAATTGGTTGAATGACATAAGAATACTTAGTGGCCAAATAAACAAACACTTAATTATGCTTCTACAACCCGCGTCGCTAGTTTACATAATTATTACAGATTATTTCCATAATTTTTAATACGACGGATTGAACGTACTAAAACATGTGTGTGAAATAAAACAAACTGTGCACCGAACAGAACAACGAAAAGCGTATGTTTTATCGGTGATTACAGGATGCAATCTTCCTGTGCGTATTAAAAAGTATTTAAAATATGCAAAGGCCCTTTATAAGCTGTCCATTTTAACAAAGTTACAAAAAGTGTACCATGCTCTACTAATACACTTGATAATGTTTCAATATTCTGGTCTGTAGTACTCGTATCAGCACTTACGCATTTAGCTAGCGCTTCATAAGGACCAGGGATCAGGAATTGTTTAACCAGATAGTACGAGAACGGTACGAACAAATAACTTGAAACTTAGGTCCTACTAAGCTTGAACCCGAAGCTTGAAAAATATGGTTCTACAAAGAAAACTACAAGGAAAGAAAGGAAACTGAAGATAGCGCAGTTGATAGAATTTCTACTACTAATGTGTTCGGCCCGATATAATTAGTCATCAAAGGCCTCCTTTAAAACAATTACAGTGACAAAATAATATATATTATATTTCCAATATTTCAAATTAAATAATTATTAGAATAGTAATTAATGCTCCGTTATTGCAGACTTACCCTCACTACCAGTGATAAGTTTATTACTATGGCATATTGGGCATATAGGCATTATTCAATCCATCCAAAATGCCAGGGCTGAAACCAATCTATATATGCCCAATATTAATGCTCTAAGTGGCAGGGCATAAAACTATTACTGCTCAGTGCTCACTACTGAACCATTTGAATCAGAAATGTTACGTTTTACAAGGGCGTGCAGACACCATTCTTTTTATTCGAAACATTTATAGGCAATCGGTAAATTTGATTTTCAAATTTTTATTATTTTATACTTAGCAATTATACGGTACGAGTATATAGAAATGTGATTGTTAATGCCCATTTACAATAGAACTCGATCGGTGATTTATACACTGCTATTAGCATAACTCGGCATGCACTAAAATCATTAATCACACAAAAAGAGGACGTATTTTTAGAAAACTATATACTCGAACATATATCTCGCTATGAATGCCCGAAGGCAGGCGTGGTGTACAGATCAAAATTCACATTTTGTCAACTACAATTTTCAATTCCATGTAGTAGGAGCACACGAATATCATCATCCTCAGGTAAGCGTTGTATCCCGATCGCATCTAAGGCCTACACCTCAGAGACTATTAAGTATTTATTATCTTTATGTATTTATGTAAAGTTAATCCGCATTCTAGAACCGATGCAAGATATACTCGTTTGAGTCTAGATGGTGTTGTGTGGTTTGTCCTAGAATGAAGAAAACTTACTTATATTACAGGAATTTTCTCATTTGCTCGCTTTACAACTTTTACTTTGCGATCTTAATAAAATGATATACAAAAGTTTAGCTAGCACTGTCATAAAGATATAAAAATGAGCTTTACGGCTTTAATCGTATGAAGTACTTAGTCAGTATATAGTAGGTATATCTACCGGGCCCGTAGGCCGAGGGTGACATCATTTTACAGGCTAAACCTTGAATAGCCGACTTACCTACACGTTTTTATTACGTCACAATCATGGTATATTAACAGGAAAGGTTTTTTAAACATTATAAAAAAGCCTTGAAGATGTAAGTCTCTGAATTTTGTAATCATTATATATACTTGCTTTAAGTCTGAAGCAAAAGATTGTCAGGAAATCTACATGAGGTCTCCTTAATTATTAGAAAGGTTTAGACTGCCACAAATACAATTCTACACTTGTAACATTAAAACAAGTTTAACGCTATTAGTATGCTAAGTTTTACTATAAATTTAAAGTTTTTTTATAGTCGAAAGGCCCGCGTTTGACCACTATCTCACCTGATGGTAAGTGACGATGTGGTCGACGATGGAGCACGCTTGCCTAGAAGAAACCTGTTCACTCTAGACTTAAAAACTCCCAGGGTAAAAATAAAATAACTGACAGAGCTCCTTTATTAGCGAACATCATAAATGTCAATAAGTAACTGGCAACTGTATCGGTGTTGTTATTCAATTAGATTTATGTTTAGACCGTCACCGTGTCGTCGCGATGAAGGATCTATGAAGGCTTACTAACTAATGGGCCAACACCTTCTTTTCTCGTTACAATAATTCTACTTTTTGTAGTTTTAGTCAATCAAATGAAGTACCTATGCAGTTTATACAGTTAATCAATTCCTTTAACGGAGACAAAAGCCCCGTATGTTGGAGAGGCAGGTCAGGCAGGTGCGTCTTGCGAAAGGATACCTCAAGATGACTAAGTATTGGACGTAAGGTGCTAAAAAAACCTAATAAACATCAAACATAGAATAAATGTTGGTATTATTTAAATTTCTAACATTGCTAATCAAAATCTGTTCAATAGTTTTGCGTCCATCGCGAACAAACAAAAATAGACAAGACTTCCGAAACAGTTACAAACAGCTACTTTTACAATGTTATGATAATTTAGATAGATAAATATATACTTGACCTTGCGGCAATTTACTTATTCAGGAGAAAATCTACCTAAGTAAAGTATGTCCTTACTTACACAAAAACCTTCCCAATAAAAAAAATATTTAAATGCACTAACTTTCAAGGTGATCGGTCAAACAGTATCGGAATTTATCAATCTCTTACATTAATACCAACAAAATCGATTTTATATAGGACATTATAGTATAAGATAGATAATAAATCAATGGAACGTCTGTTTGTTATAGCATCCGTCGGTAGGTACGTCTGGGTCGTTCCTCTTTCACACCAAGAAATATTCGGCCCATGGTGTGAATCGCGGAATGGTCTCTTTTGAATTGGCTGTTTGACACCAAGATCAAAACTATCTATATATATAAAAATGAATCCCTATTTCGCCGTTGGCTGAAAATTGATGGAGAGGTAGTTCAGAACTAGGAGACGGACATAGGATACTTTTTATCCTGCCACGGTGACGAAGTATGCCACGGGCGAAGCCGCGGGACACAGCTAGTTCACAATAAATATTCTAAATATTTTTGTATTATCCTACGCCCTCCTCAACAGGAGGGTTGGGGAAATGGATAAAGTGTACTGAAATACATGTATAAAATTAACGTATTTGGCGGTAGCTTATGATCAGATTAAACCTTAGTTTCGATAGTCAGAAGTGACACTATAGTCTACTAACAATCACTGTAACAATGGTGTTTCCAGCTGTCAATTACATGATGTTTATGAGTTTCCACCTTAGAATAGGCTTAGAAAATAAGTGTAATTTTAATGAAACCAGAGCAATATGCGCGCGCATGAAGCAAGATTGCGCGAGATATAATATAATACACAATACCTATAGCATATTATAAAATAACTACATATTAAATGCGTTACAGTGGCGTGTCCACTATCAAGGTAGATACAGCGATAGTAAAAACGCTATGGTTTATTAAATGTGAGGACAAGAAGGGATGGTCGTATAAAGTTAGTAAATTTTTACAGTAGCGAATCCTTGTTAGGAATTTGTAAAAATAATACCGGTTAAGAGGTCAAAGAGTATTCTTAGCCGCTTTAACCGAGATCCGGTAGGATGTTGCTGAAGATCCTACAAATTGAAGAAGAAATAAGCCAGTAAACGTACTCTAGCGAAACTGTGGATACAATCGAGATATATACCTACGCTAGGAGGATGATTCTTTGCAAGCATTACTTATTCAAATTGTACCAAATTGTACGATTTTTTAACGATAATTTGAACATTTCTAAAATAACGTAAATATATAGATAGATTTAGTATTCTGAAATTATTATAGAAATTAATTATACCCATGAAACATAATTTATAGTATCTAGGTCGGGTTTATTAAGTATATTTGCCACCTATATTTTGATTATTTACCTGATTATCTGTGTTATACTTAACCCATTTTATAAACCTAGAAAAACTTACACTAACAATCAACACTTCCCCATCGCTAATAGAATCCATGACCTCACCTTGCACGCAAACATACTAGTAAACTTTTGCCATGTTGCACCAACAAGGTATCCAACGAGGCAGGACATGATGGCATTTCTAATACGTTAGACGGCAGATGTATCATCGGCAATAATTAGTTATAATGAAAAATAGACTAGCATGAAAAAACCGTAAAAATATAATGTAATTTTAACAGATTACCTATAGGTACTATACTTACATTAGCACAAAAAAAATCACATGCAAAGGCGTAAAAAATTGTCTGAGGGCAGACAATTTTTTGCCACAGACTACTTAGGACTTAGGGTTTATTTTCATGGTAATGGAATATTGACAATCTGTTAATTTACTGCTGTGTTCATAATTATTGTTACTTATAAATTTTAAAAACAATGCTTCTACATTTCCTTAACCATAATGTCGCAAGATACTGACATAGACTCAAAATATAAAAGTTCAATTTATCGTAAAGTTATTATAATATTGTGTTAGTACAATTGACAAACATCATTATAGAGACGGGGCCCATATTTCTTGGAAGTGGGTTAAAGGGTTTGGTGCGGCAATGGTGGCACTTAAGCAACGGTTTTTCCCCACGACAATGTCTCATCATTTGCTGTAACATTTGAATACCTATACGTTTAATACATAGGTACGAGTAATTCTTAAGTAATAGATACACTTACAAGGTGTAAGCTTACACCCATACAAATTATCAAAATTATAATATCAAATTCTAGTGGCTCGAAGTGACACCCTTAGATACGGAGCTCGATTGGGACTAACGCGAAGGCTAGATGATAAGAATACATGATAGGGACAAAAATTTCAACATAAAAAGCATTAGAATGTCAAGTTTGTAGCCTCGCAGTACAGGATATGCGTTGATGAATCAGTTAGGACTAGTATCTATCCTGACTTAAATACGGAATGGTATTAACATAATAAGCTTAACAGAGCTCTTCTGATCCAGTACCCAGATAAGTTATGTGTTAAAAACTAACCAGAATCAAAAATAATTGTGACCTACTTTACAACAATACAAGTTTTGCCTACTGGGTTCAGTTTCTTTATCTTTTATTTCCTGTTGGTGTTAGAATGAAATGTCAGAAACGTTAGTGACTGTTGGTTCTGCCAATGGCCTCATTCTACTCGTTATTGATGGAACATTAACTATAGCACAATCAGATGTAGGTAACGTGTAGGCGGTAAAATTTTCTTTATCAAATGTTATTAAAAATCGATGCTAGAGCAATAATGATATTACTAGCTATCACAAGTCTATTTACTAAGTACTTACGTACAGTACGGGAACAAAACAAGTAGAAAAAATATAGGTACCTATGGGTCACATAATTTTATATTTCTATTGAATTTGATGTGAGTTGAATGAAGAAGTTAGTGAAATTATTTGTATCTCTAACTTAATGCTACCAGGTACTCGGAGTGCCTATTGGGCTAATGACTAAGTAAAAGTCAATAAAAACTGAAATCTTAAGACCCGTGAAGGTGGTGTATATTCTTCTTTATATACTGGAGAATGAACACTAAAGTTGTGCATAAATTAAGGGCATTTAATCAAACAAACAAAAAAAAGTCGTTAGTCTTAAGAGATTCTTACATTTTCTGCAAAGTTGTACAAAGCAGAAAATGTAAGAAACCAAATTATGTAGCCATATAATTTTGAAACCATATTATGTAGCTCGTCTTTACATTAAATACGAGCTAAACGCATATAAAATTAAACAATAGGCTATTTAGTTAATTTATCCACCATGTTTCTAAACGTTTCAAATAATTAAACGTTCTCATTCTTTTAGCAACACAATGAGGTTAACTGGTTAGAATCACGATCTATATTTTTTCTACATAAATGTGAATGTATTAATATTTAGTTTAACTTCTTAATGAATAAGTTATAAAACTACATAAGTAAAAACAGTTTGTTATATATTATTTTTTGATGCCTTGTTTATACATTAATTATAAATGTTAATAGGTAAATGGCTGTTTTTATTAACATAGGTGTTTTTATGATTTTAAAGTAATTTTTGCTTTGAAATTTGTATAATTTATAGTGGTATACTAACTATTATTTCATTATATTTATATATTATATTTTGGTTGAACTTACATCATCAATATAGGTTTTACACGGACGAATCTCAGATAATCCAATGAGACGCTGAGTCCGCTTTAAACACGTCACATTCACATTACAAAAATAATTATGTTTTGTTGTCGCTTATAATCATAACATTATTTTAAAATAGTTTAAGGCACAGGGTAAAAAGCGACTGAAATCCTGACAGATTTTCACGGTTTATTTTGTGAAGCAATAATACTGATATTGCTAGAGCGCCTGCCGAGGCGTGTGACTTCGACCGATGAACGAAACGCACTGTTTTGATAGTGTATTTTAGCGTACGTAACACAGCAAACCTCAAGGTGATTTGGAGCTCTACTAAAGCTCGCGTACGACGCTACATCCATCGCATTATTCGTTTATCTATACATCCAATGCCGTTTCTGTTGTGAAAAAATTCGCAGGTGCAACCTGAGCGGTGCGATCGACAACGTCGTCTTTGGCATTTCTTTTGCTTGACCTGTATTCAACGTTTAAACTTTAAAGAGAATGAGAATTTAATAATAACTCACGACGCTAAAAGTTAAAAGTCTTAGCTTAGTTTCCAGCAAAGATGTTATACTACAAAATAATACGTAATAAGTTTTATTTCTGAGAGCAGTGATATACTATACCATCATTAAACAAATACATAATATTAAACACAAATGTTTTGATACAATATTCCACCAATTCATTTGACTTAAT
The DNA here is from genome assembly GCA_963576445.1 of Lithosia quadra. Taxonomy (NCBI): domain Eukaryota; kingdom Metazoa; phylum Arthropoda; class Insecta; order Lepidoptera; family Erebidae; genus Lithosia; species Lithosia quadra. The sequence goes on from OY754891.1 coordinate 5,999,865, forward strand.
TTCTACGACACACAGCGCTCTCTGGACGCAAAGTAAGCATAGTTAAGCTTGTGTAATTGAATTGAAAAATCAAGTGTCGATTAACTATTGAAAACAAGACATTGTTTAGTTTGCCTGCAAGCATATTATACTAGGTTGAATATGTCGAGTATAATTTTATTAGCGTAACGGTGCTTTAGCTGCTATTATAACAAAGCATGCGAATCGCGAAACATCCATAGGTACCTGATAGGACTTGATTAGCCCTCAACTTGACGGCTTCATAAAAGAAGAGGTGATTGTCGTCGCAGCACTGTATAATATATAATATATAATATATAATATATAATATATAATATACAATATATTATATAATATATAATATATATAATATATAATATTTAATCATTCTCTGAACCTTTTCCCAACTCAGTTGGGGTCGGCTTTCCAGTCTCACTGTGATGCGGCTGAACCTCGATATTTTCCGTGGAGCGACTGCCATCTGACCTCCACAACCAATGGTCCAATGACCAATGGCGATATCGAAGTTCCAAGTTAGACTGGTTGGACTTTTGTGGGCTCCAACTACCCGTAACGACTGCCATAGATGTTTGTATGGCAACCGGGACCGACGGCTTAACGTGCTCTCCGAGGCACTAATAAACCTGCGATAAATACACACATAACTTCGAAAAGCATCGAAAAGTCATTGGTGTGTGCCATGGTGAACCTGGGATCGAACCCGAGACTTCGTCTCAGCAGTCCATTACCCAAACCACTAGGCTACCGCGGCTTTATAATATTTAATATATAATATATAATATATAATATATAATATTTAATATATAATATATAATATATAATATATAATATATAATATATAATATATAACATATAATATATAATATATAACATATAATATATAATATTGGTTTAGACTACGCCAATACCCACTGGTCCCACAAGTGCTGCGACAACCATCACCTCAAGCCAATTTATGACAATTAGTGTCTAATCATGATATAGGAATGGATGAACTATAGGTGGACACTGTAGCTGCAACACATCGACACTTACCAACACACGAGCGGGCGTTGCCAAAGTATGGAGTAACTACCAATACAATTTTAATTCGAAATATGTATCTATATTACTCATGGTCATATAAGTCACATACTAACACTCATGACCCTCAGAAGTTACATTTACCAACCAACAACTCACAAACGCAATGATCAATCGCCCAAACGCCATTAATTTCCAAAATGTTGATAGTAAATTAATGATTAAGGATTTGTATTCGAAAGCAATCTATTTGAAGTATTTAATTACTTTTATATAGAATAGCAATAGCAGTAGGAGCGTGACAAATGTTAAAGCCAGGACTAAAACTGTGCACAAGTCAAGACCCTTGATGTGGTAATGCAATTTTGAGCTCGATAGTACGTTGTACGTTACTATTTGTTTTGATTCATAATAAAACAACATTGACATAAATATACTGTGATGTAACTGTTAAAAGAACAATTTCCTTGAACAGTTTTCTATCTCGAGCACATTACTTGTAGATTGCAAGTATATCGTATACTGCACTGTTTGTAGCACAATTAATATGGTTTGGCCGTGAACCTGCGTGCATATTTTTAATAACCACACATAATAGTATCTTGTAAACTATGATACTGTCGCAAAACATCTCGACTCAAGAAGCAGTTGAGAATAATTTTATTGGATAGTGAAACACTGACTAATGTCAATTTTGATGGGGATCTATCATGTATGAGTACATAAACAATACCATAAAACGATAGAACAGTGTTTATTGAAAAATTAGATCTACTTAGCTTGAGGGCTGTCTAGACATCTCGTAAACATTCTGTCGTTCATGACTTCATACTTGCACTAAATGCGCACGCGCATTCGACTAAGCTCCGAATACTTTGCTGGACTTACAAAGATCTAATCAATTCAATTCAATTAATAAGTGTTCAAATATAATATAGTAATTTAGATAAGTATAACAATAGTTATGCGTGGTTTACTGACACTACTAATTCTTTAATATGCTCAAAATTAAAAATAAATGTATGAATAATCAGTGGAAGCAGTCGTAGACTTGGCAACACTCCAATACACACTTTTTGCTGATGTTCTGAATTCCTGAATTATAGCTTATTAGGGATCTAAGAGAATAGACTTCCGTTTGTTTGAAACACCGTCGTCATCTTCGGTTTAAAAGAGAATCATCAAAACACATTGTGTATAAAAAATCAAAAACCCGACTGCATAAAAAACAAAAAACAAAAAAAAAACAAGCATTTAGATGTCCTTTGGTCTAGAAACATAACAACTTAACAATCGGGATCCATTGAAAAATTAGATGGGCTGTCGAATAATGGATCCCGACTCAGTTGTTGTTTCTAGACCACAGGACATCTTAGTGCTTGTTTTTTTTCTTTTTACTTTTGTACGCAGTTCTTTTTAGGTTTTTTGATTCTTTAAATTTGTTTGTTTTTTATTTTTAGTTTTCGTGTACATACATTCAAGTTCACAAACCTCAATCCGTGTGTAACTTTTACAGATAAAAATTACATTTTTTAAAATTAAAATTTGGTCATAATATACCTTTTTGAAATCCTCGTGATAAGCCCTTTAATTTGATATCCCTATTGCAGTAACAATTTTTTTTTTTTTTTTACCCTGACTATAGCGTATTACAGCGGCCATGTTGGTTTTTTTTGCGTCACCTATCTAAGAACACTTGGGCAACCGAGACGAATCTCATAATCAAAGAAATCCGTCCAGTGGTTTGGAAGATATGAGGTAACAAAGAATCTTACAAAAATACATACATAAGTACATACATACACACAAGAAACGCGCGAAAAACATAACCCTTCTTGGCAGACGGGTAAAAAAATAATAATATAATCAGCTGGTGCGACAGTTGGGGGTCTCGGGTTTTCATGCTACTTAAATAGACCTTAACACCCTAAAAAGAACAAACGAATAATGATAGATATATCAAACAACATTAGCGCCAAAGTGTCGATGTAAGCAGATAAATATATACTCCTGTCACCAGAATCAAATTAGGCCGGCAGGGTCAGTAAACAAACGCACCCCAACAATAGATAAACCTTTAACAACGACCCTTGTTGCTGACAAAGAAGAGCTAGTTTGCCCTGAAACGGCGCGTTTCCGCGTTCTACTTTCAGTAACATTAAAGCTTAGGCTCGATCGTGATTGAGCAAGGCGTGGCAACCATCACGCCTTCATGCGGTTACTCACTGCCAATATAACTATACCAGTCCACGGAATCGATTAACTGATATAGTGAAATAGGGTTTGATCGAGTTAATCCCTTAAGTAATCAGGTGATGTGACTAGAAACTATTTGGCTTGGTAATAACCCATTTTGTGCCACGGTTAAAAGCAGGTGCTCCGACTGTTTGATCCATTAGCACAAATTGTACAAATTGATTTATTATTATTATTTACGTCTTTTGGACGGACAGAAAACATAAATAAAGCATAATAATAAAAATACTTTGTAGTTGTGTATTTTAACGACCGAGCACCCTGGTTATGAGGAAGGAAATAATTTTTATCATATTTTTCAGAGAGAAATGAACTTCCTCTATAAGCTGTAACAATACTAGAACTGTTCATGGTAGTTAAATTCATATAACACAAAAATAGCTGACCCGGTAAACGTTGCTATGCCATATTATAATTATTGAAGAAATCGAACGTTTGTGTAAAAATGCAGAATAAAATATCAAAGTTGACGAGATGTTCACGACATATTTTCATACCTACCAAATATGCATTAAAGAATTTATTAAAATCGGTCGAGCCGTTTCAGGTACATGTACATTATGTCACTCTGGATATACAGTTTGTCAAAGCTATGTTATCACACTCGTGTAGCACATTCATACCTTGTAATACCTTGCCATTGATACTAATAAGACAATGTCGGTGTCATTACACACTGTTGATATACCCAAATAAATAAATAAATCTATGATTCTATAAGTCGTTAACATGATGAGCATAGGTTCTGTGTAGGGGTAGTCTCAATCAACGCCTAGAGCTGCCTTAGTGGTCTGAATATCAGCATACAATTGTAACCTAGACATACAAATGATGTTAGAATAATTTTCACAACACTATGTTTAATTAAGACCAAATGTTTTCATGCCAAAATTGACGCGTGACGAGTGACGACCGCACCTTCGAAGTAAAAGGCCTTCAAAGACAATACACCCTTCTTCCGCATTTAGGCCGCGTTTGCCAAAAACTAAGCGAAATCATCCATCAACGCGGACAGCTGAAACAATGGTCATTTACATCGCCACGGCACATCGATATTACCACCGCCGAAAAGAAAATTCCGGTCGCAAAGTTTACTTAATATTCCGTCGTGACAAACCATAGCGGCACGGCAGCTGGTTGCAATCCATCTATCTCAATGACAAAACTTCACATAACAACCTTCAACTTTCGGAAATGATGTCTCATGAAAAGGAATAATTAAAACACTATTTTAATTATTCCGTTTCTAGTAGGTAGGTACTATACTATATCATTAGTCTGACGCACGAAATGCCTCACCCCCCTTTCACGGGTTTCATTGAAAAATACACCCCTGACGATGACGTTTATCTGTGTACCGACATCAATTCTTACATCAAATACATACGTTTGTGTATTTTGATTATTATGATACAGTGTGATGCAATGAGGGGCTCGTGGCTAAGTGGTAACCGAGAAGGTTAACACATTGCAAGGTTAAGCAACACTAGTCAGTCCATCTTAGGATGAGTGACAATTTTCAACACATCAAGATCTCTCCGTACCGAGTAGACCATGTTAAACCGTCGTCGTCGGCGTCGCTGTCGTCAGTCCAACAACGAACATCAATGGCAGTTGGTCTAACTACAGAACTTCGATAACGCTAACACTCGTAGGTTGGCGAAAAATTCGAAGTACCTAAGTACCTACAGCCACTTCATAGTTAGATTGAAAAGTCGACCCTTGTAGTGAGTTGGACCTTTTGTCAAGAGACTCAGAGAATTAATGTGACGCTTACAAAATAATGATATTGGGTAGGTACTATTGGTTATATTATTTTTGCATTGGGTAATTTATGACGGGTTCTGTATCTTTTCATAAGTTAAGAAAGGAACGTGGAAAAGAGTATGTTTCGTAAATCATAATCATACTAGCTATTGCCCGTGCTCCGCTCGCGTGAAGTTCTGTTCCCGCTAACGCAACCCACGGGAACTCGTTCCTGGGATAATAAATAGAGCATACAGACCCTGTTGCATTAGGACACCATAGAGGCGTCACAGTTCGCGCCACCAATAAAATGTGTACAGTTGTATGGGAGAGTACCTCACCTGGTCTGATATCAACTTGGTTACGAAATCAATCTTTTGCCGGCAAACTAAAGGAAGACACGCAGTACAAGCCGACACATTTGTCTAAGTATAAGTATTACAAATCTAATAACATACTAAAATGATCCTGCCGAAAATACAGACAAAGGACGGGCGACATCGATAATGGGGTTCTAATATAAGCGTTAAAAAGACGAATAAAAGGTGCTATTTATATAGGTACATTAACCGTACATTTTGGTAATTAACTATTATAATCATTAATCATCATCCTCGGTTTATTTAGTAGATATTTCGTATAGAAAATTAAGCGATACGAGATTTTTATTTCAGTACATCGATCGGGAAGAAGGGCGAGAATCTGAATAAAATCGGTTTACTTTAGTTTTGTAGAGGGTTCTCTTCTCTTTATCGTATTCGGACTGAAGTTGGATACCTTGGCAGAGTAGGTACTATGCGATTCAAATGAGTTGATAACTGTCATAATGACATTTCGATTCCCGTTGGCATACTTCATTGTATAAAGTAAGGTCAGCAAATACATTTTTCTTATTTTCTACATCACTATTCTCTCTGAGGTAAGTATATACATGTTACGTACGAAATAAACTATCGGTTCTTTTTAATAGGTACCTACCTATTTAATGTATTTATTTATTTTAAATCGGGCGGTAACACTTCGATGCCACTTATTTCATCGTCTGCACTGTTATCGGAGTCGCACGAACAATTTCACGCGCTCGTGAATGTGCCTACCTTCCCTACTCATTGTAAGGAAATGTAACTGTACCTAACAAAATAAACTTATCAAAACAACAACAAAGTCTATAACAAACACAACGTAACAACAAAAGTCAACAAGGACGCAACAAAATGGAGAAAAATCGGAAATGTATATCAATGGCTTTGGAAGCGTAGCTAGCGGCACACTATGACAATAATCAATTATGAACTATTATTATTAACTATTACTAAGAAAATATGTTATGTATTTAATGAAAAGAAAATAAAAATTAAGTCGTTGTTGCAATACACAGGTATGAACCTATCCGACGCGCTGTGGAAATTTTGTTGCTAGCTGTACAATTTTGATGAGAAACGGAATGAAGTTGCCGCGAACGCGATTATCTTCTCATTTGAATCGCATAGGTAGTAGTTAAAATCGTAGTGTTTATAAAATATTAGAACTGCGGTTTCGGTTTTAACATCTCTAAAAAGATAGAAAGCCGTAGACATGCGCTAGGCGATTGAGAGAAAGTCTTACAAAATGAAACAAGTTGTTATGAGCCGGAATCTCGCTCTTCTTCCCGACGACGAGCGACATCTCTAATCGAAAATCAAATACTGTAAATGAATATATTAAAATTAAAATGAATTTTAAAAAAATACGCTCTTTTAATAATACCTAACCATATATTATGTATACATATTTATATACCTAACATATAATCAAATAACTCACCAGAAGCCAAAGCAGCACTCGTCTTAAAGGCAGTCAGCCATTATTGCTATGGCGATTACCTGTCAACAAAAGCATAAACATATAGTATGTATTTTCATTCTTTGAGAAAATTCTTATTTACATGCTTAACACCTATCGTCAGATACCTAGAACCTAATTTCAGAAATATTTAGGCTAATAGGCTATAAGTAGCTATAACAACTATTCAACAGCATCTAAGCTGAGGTTATAATGACATAGTAGGGACTTAAATTGTCCGTACTATGTCTTCAGAAGAAATAAATTTTGAATATTTTTCAATCTATATTAGCCAAATATTTTTTTTTACATGTCAAATTACATCGCCGAAATAAATTATATCCGTCACGTCACTTCGAATAACCCACCCCGGATCGTTCCTGGTGCAAAGGTGCCTAAAACGCTGGCAGCGTTGCCTCGCTGGATTGAGATGGCAATTTTGAATTATAAATCGCCTAAAACAGTTTCATAAGAAAAGTGAAATTATAATTACCTATATTTTTGAAATTTTCATGCGTTTATGTTTTTGTTGGAACCAGAGCAAAACTACACACGGACATATGCCAGAAGTCATATTTAAATTACCAAATGCCAGAAGATTACCTTAAGAATAGAGTAAATTTCATATCAATTCAAAAAAGTCATGTGTTTTATTCCATTTCAAAGTTCTGTACCTATAAAAAAACACCCTATACATGTGTATTATCTCTTAGATCCGTTTAGAAATTACACTTTATCTAAACAATGGTGATATAAATATTATAGTTATTATAACCTTAAGTTTTATCACTGTTCTGTTCACTTTATGACAAACATAAGAAGTAGTGCAATTAAATATTAATGGTATTTTCCTCACTGTCAGATAAATAATCTTTATTGTGGCGATTCGGTACCTTATAACTATTATTATAAACTATTACTAAGAAAACATGTTACATATTTAATGAAAAGAAAAGAAAAATTAAATCGTTGTTACCATTATAGGACGGTATGAACCTATCCGACGCGCCATTGAAATTTTGTTGCTAGCTGTACAATTTTGATGAGTATGGAATGAAGTTGCCGCGAACGCGATTATCTTCTCATTTGAATAGCGTACTATGCTATTCAAATGAGAAGATAATCGCGTTCGCGGTGAGATATTTTTGGCATTATACACAAAACTCGTGACTTACAAGTTAAGAACGTTGCCCTGAATAAATTAGGACAATAATGGCAGTAACTATCAGAATATTGCTTGCCAAAAATAAGGCCAGTCTTCAATTAGAACTTCGGGGACGATTGCTCGGACAACCCTGGTATGACAAGAGATTAGGGTGGGCACGGGCGTGGCGGACGCACCGCGAAATGTCGCGCCATTTCACAGCCTGGTGACGTCATGAACCACGCCTGACATTTTCGGATAAAGCAACAAAGGAGCCCTACCTAGCTGATAACCAAAAAGCTTAATAGCTTTAACAATTTTTGCGGGTTATTTGCTCGCGCTTCTGCGACGGCGCCTTACCTTGACATTTCAGTATGCGTAGTATTTAGTAGATGTTATTCGGCATATCTTACAATTCAGCTGGCGGTAGATAGACGAATTTAGGAAGTTCACGATCACCTTCATCGTGAAATATATTTGTTCGCAGAAATCTAATAAGTAGGTACTTATAATATTATCTCTTCGGTCAATTTTATAGTTGTGTAAATCTAGTTCAGTTCAGGACTTGGATAGAGTTTAATAGGGTCTGTCGCGTTATTATTCTCAATACAGAATTGACGTGATCATGATACGGTAAAAGATAGGTACTGTCTATTGAATTGATGTTCTTCTCAGTCAATTAAGCCCATAACCAAGGTTATTGATCCCTTTGCACGCGATATCAGCTTCTGCTCCCAATTTCAAATATTTATCTAAAGTAATGAGTAAAAATGTAAGTATGCAACCTGTTCCTTTCATGGTTGTTGTATTATCTCTTGTTATATTATCTTATATTCAATAATTTGTGGCATTATTATATTGCCTCTTTTGTACTTTTTCTTTAAGTTATAAACCTTATTTCGGGCTTTGTAAATTATTCATTGATGAACGATAATAATTATTAAGTAACTTTCATTTAGAAATTCGATCACAGACGCGACTGTAGGTATGCCATTAATATTTATGCCAAATTTGACCAAATAGGCGATGTCAGTATTATGGGAATGTCATCGCCAGTGACATCTCCATAATACTGACATCCTTTGAATAAGAATGTTTTAACTCAATAGGTAAAAAATTTTAGGTTTTGATTAATTCATTTGAAGTAATCATTATTATAGATCAAAAATGGCAGTGGTCCGAAAACACTGCCTTGAGGTACACCACATTCATTTATAAAAATGTCATCTCTGCCTAGTGATAACTACATTATTTTCATTTTTCGATATGCATTGGTTACGGTTTTTAAGTAGATCATAAGCTATGTGGCACTCACAATTCAAGAGGTCCATGGACTCCATATCAATCATACTAATTAGTTTGATCGATCTTTTAAGATTGTCTCACGAGAATCGTAGAATATGCATAGATTTCCCAAGTTATCTATGAAGTCTGTTTAAGAAAAGGTCATAAAATGACTTTTATATAGCCGGCAATAGCATTATGACAACAATTATATTTCAGATATTCATAGGTGACTAAGGTGACCACTTATTAGGAGGCAGACGTTTACTCATTTTTCACTTTCCATAATTTAACTTTTAAATGTTTATTCATAGCAAGATAATAAAATAAAAAGTTATAGAAACAGAAACGCGTGTGCGCAGTTGCGTGTGACAACGAGAGCGCGACATGTTACTGATTCGAGTGCGGTCAGTGGGTGGAAAAATATTTATTCATACTAAATACTAAAAGTGCGGAGGCCTGACCCGCCTGACCACGGGTATTTATTATAAGGTTGGAGTTCTTTCTGCACTAGCAATGGAAAAATGCTTAGTTCGCAGAGCCCATTGACAGCAGGTACATCGAAACAGAAACCTCTTTACTTCAAGGAATGCGGCAGACCCCACTTATCGCTAAACTGATAACATGGTTATGTTGGCAGGAATTTTCTCTGCACAAGATAATTGTAATATCAGGCGGTCCTGAATCGAGTAAGCTATGGTTTGATGATGCCCTAAAGCGCCTCTCTTAATGTTGATCAATATAAACAATTTTGGTTAAAGTCCCGTCCCTGATCATAACGCTCCCTTAGCTGAATTCAGGTCCATAATTCGCATTGCTTTTATGGCGTATCAAATCAATAAACAGAATTTTTTTTTTTATTTATTCACACTCACCCAAATAACTAGCGCTTTGTTGACTTTTACGACTTGCTAATGAAGTAGTAATAGATTATTTAATTACAACTGCCATGGTTGGTTTTTATGATCGGATTTTGCTTCCAGTCTTAGGTTAAACAGTATCATTTTCATTATTGGAAAGTTTTGAACACTTGTTCTGATCGATATTCTTTATATTTTTTAACTTAGCCTAACGTTAGCAACACAATTATTGGCATATTGGACTAACGGATAGGTCGATAGGTCATTATCTCACGTCGGAAATATTTCTGTTGTTATAAATTTGAACACAATGTCGACAGTCTAAGTCTAAACACGAATCGCAACTGGCAGGCGGCTATTATTTTTACAGTTCTTCGCTCCACATTCTTAATTAAAGGAATTAAAACTAAACATTCGTTTTTAAATCAATAATGAATGTTTTGCGATTACTTATGGAATTAGCATGACATGTATTAATAAAATAAATATGCAATGTTTTCCATTTTATCCTGATACACTAGCAACTTGATGTCAAATGGTGGAAATAACGTGATTATGGAGCAACTGAACACAGTAAACACGACACACAGCTTCAATTTGTAAAAAAAATATTATTTGTTAAGAGGACAGAATCGACTTCGTTTTGAGTTCGCGCTGTTAAGGCGGTGCAACAGTTCTTTTTATTACAAGTTTTATTTAACTTGCAACATTTGTATCTTAATTTTTGAACAAAATCTTGCATACCGTGTTAAAACCACTTTCTTCCTATATTCTAAATACTGTGGTCTAGGTAGGTACTTGTCGCTTTTGTATGGCACTTTGATTAGGTATCTCACAGATTCTTGTATTAGCTGCAGCATTAAGCATTAGGGGCCTGCGCAGACGATGTTCCCACTTGTCGTGTGTCGTGTCCGTTTTTTAATCGGATATTGTAGTGGCAGAATATTATATTATGATTTCTTGTCGGACACGACAAAAAATCGTGTTTCGACAAGTGTGAACAACTTCAAAAAAACGGACAAGACCACGACAAGTTACTCGATACAATTTGTAAGCGATCTATTTTAGAGGACAAAATGTCCGCGGACAAAAATCCCTCATCTGCGCAGGCTATAAGACCAACGTTTATTATAGACAAGACAAGGCTGTCTTTAAACAGCTGTGTCTCATAATGACTTCCAGGTAATTAGACAGTTTTGATTTGTTCTAAGTGCGCACTTTCATGTTTCTGTAGAGCAATACAATTGTATGTCTGTAAATTGTCTTGTGACATTATAAATGTGCGCAATCTGTAATTGTGCAACAAAACATCCGTGGGCAAATAAAGGTAACCTATGAAAATAGTATTTTTAACAGTTAATAGGTAAATGATAGGTGTTTTAGCGGGTAAATGATTGAAACGCAAATTAATTCTAACTAGCTGTTGCCCGCGGCTCCGCCCGCGTGGTCGTCGATTTTCGCGTTTTTTTACTATATCGCCGGTTCTAATCAGCCGATTGTGATCAAATAATATGCGTATGATTTTGAGTAAAAATTTACCGTATGTTTGGTTGTAATTGGTTAAATAGAACCGGAGATATGACCAAAAACGACCTAAAAACGAAGCGCGGGCGAAGCCACGGGTAACAGCTTGTATAATAAAAAGTAGCCTATATGTTGCCCAGAACTATGAACTACAATCGTACCAAGTTTGATCAAAATCCCTTCAGTAGTCTTTTATCCATGCGTGCACATACAGACAGACAGACAGACAGAAAGACAAAAAATTTACTGATTGCATTTTTTGCATTAGTATCGATCACCAATCATCCCCCAATAGTCATTTTGTAAATTATATTCAATGTACAGAATTGACCTCTCTACTCTACAGTCTTGTTATAAGTATAGAAATAAAAAGTAGCCTATATGTTGCCCAGAACTATGAACTACAACCGTACCAAGTTTGATCAAAATCCCTTCAGTAGTTTTTGATTTTAGCGTGAACAAAAATTTTGTGCGGACAAACAGAGGCACAGAGGCGGATTTTTTTAACACGACGGATTGAACGTACTAAAACATGTGTGTGAAAAAAACAAACTGTACACCGAACAGAACAACGAAAAGCGTGTGTGCGTGAAAAGAAAACCGATTGTGATCAAATATGCGAAGATTTTGAGTATTTTTTACGTCCATCGCGACAGCGATGCACGTAAAATGTACTGAACGGGTTTTGATGGGGTTTTTTATTAGAAAGGTCTTGCTTAGACTAAAAATTTACCGTATGTTTGGTTGTAATTGGTTAAGTAGAACCGGAGATATGACCGAAAACGACCTAAAAACGAAGCCACGGGTATCAGCTTGTATAAAAAGTAGCCTATATGTTGCCCAGAACTGTGAACCATAATCGTACCAAGTTTGATCAAAATCCCTCCAGTAGTTTTTGATTTCAGCGTGAACAAAAATATAGTGCGGACAAACAGAGGCACAGAGACACAGACAAACAGACAAACAGAGAAATAGACAAACAGACAAAAATTCTAAAAATCATTGTTTTGGCATCTATTACATTCATAAAGTCCCCTAATATTTTTTTTTCTCATATATCTTCCATGTACAGACACCGATCAGTTACAGATTTATTATATGTATAGATAGATTATATTCGGTAATGTTAAATAACTTCTAAAAACAGACCGGGTTCCGGCTTTACCCAGGAATAAATTCTAGAAGTAACCGAATTGTAGATGTAGACCCACGTACCGGGATAATTTGTAAATGAAAACCACAAGCAGCTTTTATGTTGTATTTCATGCTTCAAACGAGTAAAACACGTTCCTTTATCGGATTTTCATACTACCCTTATAACTTTTTTAAGGGGTGAATTACGAAAATCGCCTATACAATATCAACATTTATCGAAATAAATGTAGGTACTTACACTACTTACCTACACATAGGTAAGTGATCAAAAGCAGTACCTATGATATTTCCTGATATTTCATATTTCTTATTACTTTCAAAATGACGATCTTCCCAGTTCCCATGCAACATTATCGCTTATTTTACCTCCTAAGTGATGAAAATTTGGAAACGTTACACAAGTTTATTTCTACTTACCTAGATTTTATTTGAAATAAATTCCCATTTAACTGCTCATTATTCTATAATCGTGTACCTATATGTGTGATCATTTTTCAAATGACTCTCATATTTCAAATTGTAGGTCTGTATTAAAACGATGGAACAGGTGAAATATTTGCACTATCATTGTTTACCCCAACTTTGCATTGGCAATATGCGCATGTACCTAATGTTAAACACTGTCTGATTGTGTGGCTAAATTTCTACTTGTTCTGTTGTAGTAGCCTAGATGGGCTGTGATGTGTGATGGGGTGTGCTCTGGATGCTAGTGTAGGTACTCGTATATTATTATTATTCTCTTAGAATAAATTAAATATAGAGTCTTTTAAGAATGCAATTAATTCAATGGTATTATTAGTCTAAGTCTAAGGCTATAGGTAGGTATTCGAGAGCATTAAGCACTTATTATATTAAGTTAGGTCATTCATCGCGTCACACTTTTCTAAAATCAAGACCAAAAATACACAAAAGTCACAACACGTGATTCATTCGAGCCTTTTACCACAGGGCCCAGGCCGCGCTTGCCTATTGTTTTTACTTAATTTCGTTCAGTCTTTGTCTTTGGTACTCCTGGCAATGAAATCAGAGTGTACAAAAATAAGACTTATAAACTCAAGTTTATCATAATATTGTGGTCTCATTACAAATAATAATGCTACAGTTATTACAAGATCTTATGATTGCACAAATAACTTGCAGTTACTTTTATTATTTTTATAACCTTCCACGCTACAATGTTTGCTACGTTCATCATAATTTTTATTTTATGTAATTAGATGATAGAATTTTGTAGCAAAATAGTAAACCGTCTGCAATCATTTGACACGAATATATCACGGCCTGCCAAAATAAATAAAGAGGACCTCGGGTGCGACCGGGGCTAATGATGATGATGTAGGAGAGAGGACCCTGGGTCGCAATGTGCAAGCTTTGGGTTCAACGGTGATTGAGGCTCGGATTGCTCGGATGAAGAGAGAGTAGGTATATTTGATCAGTCTCCGCGACGGATATGAAGCAGTGACGGTGGCCATCATAAGGCAGGGGTGTCGATGTAAAAATCTATCAACTTTTATGATTAGAAATACTATTCCCGTTAAACCACTCAAACAAGTTCATTTGTTTGTTGACCAATTTGATGTTGTCAGCTAACAAGCTTGTATAACGGGTACGAGTATGTACAAACAATCGATATTGTTTGATCGCACGTATAATAATGTCGATCCACAAAAATAGAGCATAGTTGGCACCACAGAGAAAATAAGTTTTTTTTAGGTACTGTATAAATAGTTATAAAACAAGGACTAGATACATAGATATATAAAGCATGGAGCAAGCAGAGACATCTTTTCATCTGGTGTAATCCTTCCGCGCCTTCCACAATTCATAATTGTTTACATACATGCACGCCGATTGCGGCTACTCTTCACCTCACTTTACGTTGAAGGAAGCCGGATTGTCATAAATCATTTTGCATGTCAAACGCAAATGAAACCGTAGGCAAGCACTAGTATTACTTTGAAAATGAGAACCACAGTTATTTAATACTCAGAGGATTTAAAGTTGAATTTTATAGTTTGAATAGATACTTTAGATACTTTGCAAATATGGGGCGTGTAACTATATTTATTAATGTGTGCATGGGGTAAGGGAATATAGCATAGCCAAGGATGTATAAAAAATATGGACGCAACGCGTTGAAGAATACAATACAACTGACGACACTAGCGCCAGCCCACACGGTACGAGGCAAACGTCATTCAATCGTAGTGATAGCAAGAAGTAATATCCAGGAGGTTGCATTGCAACCAAAAATTCACTAACTAACACATGGTTAGCCGCCGCCATTTTTGTAGTCTCATTTTCAGTGCGTTCTGTTCGTTGGTTTTATACGTTCATGAGCATAGCGCAATGCTGTATTCCCTTGTCCCTAAAAGATAAAAGGAAAAACGAAAATACGGACATTTTAAAATAATGTGTTGCAAGAAAAATATAGACGATATGCGACAATTTATTCGATTTATGAATATTTTAAGCTGTTCACGGTCGAAGGACGTGAGAGAGTCAGCAGCCGACGTCGAGCGTCATCGTCGCCTCGGCGCGGCGCCGCTAGGTAGGTACGGTAGGTACCCACACCATTCACCACATGAATGTCTTAAAAACAAACAGAAGGTAATTCGAAAAACCTGTTTGATAACTTAATATGTAGTTAGGTATGTGCAAGTAAGTATGTTACAAATCTATAACTGGTTAACACTATTACATACCTAGTTAATTAATATAGTTATTATGTAAAATAACCTAATATTCTTGGTTTATATTACACAATGGGAAAAAAATGGTACCTAACTCATAACAGTAAACTGTTACGAGTTACAATTGAACCATACGCAATGAATGAAAACATATTTTTAAGAAAACCAAAAATAAGGAAATTGTAATCTAATCTGTAGGTACATACATATGTATACTTTTAGACTGACATGTTGCGCTGACCCTAAATGATTGGGACAAGAGCAGGTAGATGATTTTTTTTTCTAGTGAGCTTTTTTCTATGTAATTATTTGAAATATAATACAAACACTAGATTTTTGACAAGACGACAGTCTTTATTTCATAATTTTTGGGGTTCTGTAGACAAAGGATAAAAATGGGACCCTATTACTAGCACTCCCACTGTCCATCTGTCACCAGATTGTATCTCATGTACTTTGATTGTCTGTGATAGCTAGACAGTCGCTTTCACCAATGATGTTGAAATGATGTAGAAAGGATGAATGATGCATAAGATTTGTCGAATAGGTATTTGAAATTAAAAACATTATTTGTTGTTGATTTTGTTGTTGGTGTTGTTGATGTTAATGAAATAAATGTTGTATTTCTTGTGTAATAATGTTTGTCTATACTTATGTGTACAATAAAGAATTAAGAATTAAGAGAATATATTGGTTATTAGTAGAAAAGAGAGGTTTTTAAAGTTAAAGCTTGTCCCAACTGACTGATTTATTAATACAGAGCTACAAATTTGAGATGAGACTAATGAGAGACTTAGCCGTTTGTTTTAAGCAAAAGGCTCATTAAATTCAATATTAAGTAAATATTCATATTATGGTTTATGTTCACAATTGGATCTGATATGGTAGGCCATTGATGAGACCCATTTACTTTTTTATAAATTTATCCATGTGGGAATCAGAGACCTGTGCTTCTAACAGACATCAAACAAATGAGGAAGTCATTGTTATAAATATAGGACCTACCTAAGATTAATAGTTTAACACAATTATGCTTTTTTAACAGTTTGCACTTGTGTTTGTGAACATCATAAAACATCCATGTTTTAAATTGTGATAAAGTGCTCTAATAAGGTTTTATCCCTCAAGTAATTCTTACTAGCAATACATTCTTGAAATTGTGCTCACTGGTTCAGTGGTATTGTGGGTCCATAGGGTGACAATAATTCATGAAGAAAATCAAGAATATGAAGATAGATGCAATATTTTAAAGCAGAATAATAATGCTATTACTACATTAATATATTTTTAACTAAACAGAAATCATTATTAAAGGTACATTTATTATTATCTAGTCTAGTGTCTATGATCAAAAGTGGAACATCACCAGGTTTATTTTGGTGCCTCCTCAATTACTTTTCTATAATTATTATAGTGTCATTCAACTCGTATTATCTTATAAGAAACAAGATGTTGATACAATTTTATTAAAGTAAATGGAATAAATGTTTTATTGTTTATGTTATTATTTGCAATAAACTTTATTCTTGAGTGCAGTAACAATGTTTTTCTGATCTACAAATAGGTTTGCTCTTTGCTCTATGTAGTCGTGTAATTACCTACTTAATAAAAGAGTTATAACTTATTTGAACAACATCCCAAAAAAATTATTTGTAAAATGTTTCAAAGTGAAAGTATCATGCAAAAGTTGACATCATTCAGCAAAATAACCAACATTTTATTTATAAACTATGAGGAAAATACGTACATATGCAGGGTTCTGAATATTAATTAGATATCTTCACTATTTACACTGTCCACAATAAAACGAAAGATTATATTTTAGATTTGCATTACTTTATACTCTAAACATTCATCGAAATTCACGAAAATTCAGAATTCCGATGACCGACCGACCAAACCGAACTAAATAAAGTTGCCAAACTTGCCAAAAGTACAATCACATTCGTTTGCAGTGTTGCCACGACACGACAGGAACAACAGGAACTGTCATGTCTGTCATTCATAACAAGAATACGCAGTGTTTCATTTTATTGCTTAGTATTCTATGTACATACCGTATATTATTATTAATGCTTTCCCAAATCCCAAATTGATTCCATTTTTTTATTTTTGAAGTTTTTACATAAAAAAACTTTAAGTGATATTTTGAAAGTTAAAAAGGTTAGACTCTGACTAATGAAAGCTGAACCACGACATTTATTGATTTGCAACACCAGTAGACTATAAATGTCACCTTCTGTCATTTCTCTGTGATTGTGCGTTGACATTATGATTTTGATACTTTGTTGTATTCACGTTAAATAATAACGAGATTCAGATGCGATAAACAAAAATATTCGCTTTTTATTAGATATTTGTACTTTTCGACAATATTTATTTATAGTTGTCACAAAATAAAAGGCCCACTTTGACAGTTCGTGCCCATGAAGTTCTTAATTTTTTATCAATTGACATGTTCTAAAGATAATTACATTTTTCATTGACAGGTTCCGCCCACTCGGCCAAGTGCTGTGCATAACGATTTTTTCATGTAGTCCACAGACTATTAATAATCAGTTAAGGAAAGAAAATATCGAGTGAAATATTTTTTTTCAAGTCCGACGCGCACTTTTATTTTTATTTATTTTAATACTTGTGTTTAGATTCTGAAGACTGATTTAATTATTCTTGTTGTTTTTGTGATTGAGTGAATGTTATTGTAAAAAAAATATTAAATATAAGTAAATTGACCTTTAATAACATTGTATTGTTTTAAAATACTTAAAAAATCAAAGGTTAAACAAATTTTTCTAATCAGAACTTTAATCCAATGCAGTTTACATACATATTCAAATCGATTAAATCCCCATGCAAACTGGATTCGATTCATCCTGAGTATCGAATACCGAATCGTATAGGTACATAACTAGTTACGCCACGAGAACAAACGTCAAAACGGGCCTTTTATTTTGTGTTGAGTATAAATAATGTAATTAATTATAAGTGTGACTGATGATGGATCAAGCAGCTCGGATTATGGTGAAGAATATTTGGAATCTAATTTTGATTATAATTAATAATATTTTTTTCTAATAAATGAACTTCGTCTGATTCCTATAAGCCCGCTTGAAGATAGTTTTTGGTCTGGAATAACACAGGCAAAATGTCTTGCACACGTTCATAGGCCAATTTCACTCGGGCAACAGCTGCTAGTCTATATCTCCACTATATCAGCGGTTTTACTCGGTTCGATTCCGATATAACCACCCCCGATGGCCAATGGGTATTCGTTGGGGATTTTCACACGATTAAACCTGCTACCTTTTCTTTCTCTTCCCGAGGCGAAGTCGTGAGCAATAGATAGTATTTAATAAAGAAATCAACATGTAAATAATAATGACACCGAATAAAGCGCGATGAAATTCTTTAAAAATACCAGTTAAACTTTAATAGGTACATACTTTTGCTTCACGATCAAAATGTTTTTATCCAACTATAACGGGTGATACCTGCCCTAAATTTTTTAAATTTGCCGCGGTTTTGTTGGTCCAGCTTTCATTAGACAAACTTATAAGAATAACTACACGGGCGGCACACGGGCTACACTGGGCTACACACGCCCCGATAAATCGGTGGCAACGTCGCGTCGTCGGGGATGTGGTGATGGAGATGAAATCGGCTGCGTTCTACTACGCACGCCCTGATAAATCGGCGGCAACCATGAAGCTATAGATAAACTATAGCTTCATGGCGGCAACATTGTAGATGTGTCTAGGTGGGGATGAAATCGGCTGCGCCAGTGTTGCCACCTTAATGGTTTTACCACTAAATCTGGTGGTTTCGACTATCGGCTAGTGGTGAAAAATTGTATTTATAGTTGAGTCAATTTAATAGGCCACATTTGACGTTTGTCAGTTTTATATTCATAATGAGGTGACCTGTTAAAAAAAGGTCGATTATAACGAATGAATCGATACGGACTTGAAAGATAATGTGAATTTTTAAAATCCTCAGGTGAATCCCTGTCTAATTATTATTTTTTCTTTCGTAAATTTAAGGAGCAAAATAAGACAAGTACATGATCTATACTTATAATAAAACTGTAGAGAGGTCAATTTTGTTCATTAAATATATTTACAAAATAACTATTGGGGGATGATTGGTGATCGATACTAATGCAAAAAATGCAATCAGTATTTTTTTTGTCACAACGTGGTTATTAATTTTATGATGATATTTCTTCACAAGTAATCATTGCATTCGATTCTACTTATCAGCTTTCGATTTTTAGAGTAACATGCCTAATTTTTAAAAAGAAAAAGGATTAACTGACACAACATTGTAATGACAAGGTAATGACGTTCAGTTCTTTAGATCAGAAATTGTTTATTATGTTTAGAATGGTTTATTGGTGAAAACAAAACGTAAAATTACTTGAATCTGTCATTATTACAATAAATATGTAATAGTAATTGAAAAAAGTTAAGCAATTGTGCAGTTCTAACAAAACGAAAAATATTATTTGATGCCCACCGCGGCGCGTCGCGTAAAAGGTTGCGATGTTGAATTTTGATGAATTGTCAAATGTGGCCTATTAAATTGACTCCACTATAGTGGCTAGTGGTTTCGGTTTATGTCGGACTAGTATTAAACTAGCGGCCCGAGAGCCCGAGACCTGTCTTCGCCCGGGCATAAATTCGTGAAAAAATTCTATAACTCGATTGCGCAGTCCCCTACCGGACCCAACTGTGAATGACTCCCTGCAGACTACCCCCTTAGGAGTGACATTATGAAAACCCGCGATTCACGTGTATCATGTATCATGTGGTAAGACCCGTCATGGAGGACTGGCTGGACAGACCTCAGGGGGGCCTCTCGTAGCGACTGACGCAGGTGATCTCTGATAAGAGGTGCTTCGGGTCAGGGATCACTTGTGTCTGATCGGGAAGGAGTCTACGCCTGAGTGGCATCACTGCGATGCAGCCGAAGACTCAAGGGTGAACACGCTGCCCGAGTACCCGGCGTGTGAGGTGCCGAGCGCGCCTCACACTGGCCTTCTGGCAACCTTCGGGGTGGGAGTCCTCACACTACCGGTATTGTTCGCAGCGATGGTGCAGAGCGCGGACGCGTGGTCGGCCGCCGCCTCCTTCTGCGAGCAAGTGATGCTCGAGAACGAGGCGGCGGACGGGGTCCGCGAGAGGCTGCACATAGCTCTCCCGGGCGGCGACGGGCACAGGTGCCACAGGTGTCGGAGTTCGAAGGACCTTTGTCCTCCATGAGGGCAGGCCTGGCGGTGATGAGTGAAGCCGCCATTCATCCCTGCAGAAGCTGGCCGAGGCGGCGGCGGGCGAATGCGCGCCCTTCACCTATTCCAAGGGCATGACGCGAACACCGGGGTTCCCAAATCCGAGGGGACCATCACAAATCCGGAGATGGCCCGTTTTAAGCCAGGTTGCAAGGAAAATGCTCTATGGGCCACCTTACACCCTGACCTCAGAAGACTCTAGACACCGTGTGGTTTTAGTCAGTAAGAGTCCGACGTAGCCTGCCTCACTGGCCGCGGCCGCCGCGGGGTGGGTATCCAGGATGCAGGCCGAAGAGTACGGGCCGGAACCTTCACGCGGTGCACCCAGTACGGAGGCGAGCAGCGCCTACCACTCGCCACGGGAGACGCTGCTGCCTGCGGCTAGTCCAACCGGGAAGGGAGTGGCCCTCTAGAGGGCTGCTCCGTAGGCCCTCCACGTGTCCCTCTGACTGGCAGAGGGCACAGTGGGGAGCGAGCGGGTGAGCTGATTGTCCGCGCGCCGACGGTTGGGCGATAGGACGGCCGCCTGTCACCCTACACCCCACCGTCGACGAAGTGGCACGATGCCCGCCCCACCCCCCTTCTAGGAGTCGAGGGGCCTTCTTAAAACCGTAGATGACCCGAAGTCAGCTAGGGTGTGAGAGATATGCCTATTGGGTAACCTTACACCCCGGTAATTAAGACCCGAGACGGCGTGCGGTTTTAGTCGGTTCGATCCCGAAATAACCACCCCCGATGGCCGACGGGGGTGTTTTCCATGGTAATTTACGCTTGATAAAAAACAAAAGAAAAGAGGTGGGTATCCATGAGGATTTCCCCATGGAAAAAAGGTACTTTTCCGTAGGATAAAAGGCCTCGCAACGACCTGCCGCCCGGGGCCTCGCAATGGCAAAGGCCGCCACTGCAGGAGGTGATATAAAATTCCACGTGTAAGTGTTTAAACTTGTTTAAATGGTGATTTCTTGCTTAGAAGGTTACCATACTTAGAAAGAGAAGTCAGCCCACACAGAGCAAGATAGTAAATACAGACCGTGTTTCAAGTAGGTAATGGAAGTGTGGCCTCTATGTTTATCTTAGCGTCATGGGCGCAGCCGATTTCATCCCCACCACCACATCCCCGATGTTGCCACCGATATATCGGGGCGTGTGTAGGCGCTTTTTATTTTTTATATTTGTCATTGTCATCTTGTCTTGTCATTTTCACACAGACTTTTTCATTGTCTTTGCTTGCTTTGAACGGTGAAACCCGTGAAACGTAAAAATAATTAATTTTTCTAATTTAATTAACGTTTATTATTGCATATTGAAAGTCTGAATAGACTAAAAGGGTTCTATAGATTTCACGAAAATGAGCACCATGAATATTTCAATTGAAAAGAAAAGATCTGACTGTACTGCCTTACCGAAGGGTTGGCAAAGGGAAGAAGTTCTAAGAAAAACTGGTTTGTCTGCGGGCAAAGTTGATGTTTACTATTATAGGTAAACAATTATTTATTTCTAACTGTATTGTTAAAAGTGAAGAAACATATAACTAAGTTTTTAAATGATTCAGTGAAAGACATTACTACACGAACACTCCACTTCAGTCACCAGTAATAATTGTATGACCAAATACAAAATTCAATGGTTACTTTAACTATTCCAATTACCCAAATAACTGTCGAACGAAATATGATGGGAGCAAACTTTATAACAAGTCAATGTAGTTTCTAATACTATAGAAAATTGTTGTGTAAATATTTGTACAATATTTATATTTAGTGCACTGATCAGGCTCATTGAATATATTTAAGTGACTGAAATGGTTATGCATACCTTAGTGCATATGTAAGGGTAAATAATTAAAATTTACATTATTCTGTTATTATGAGATAAACATTTTTTTACTGGTCTTAACATGGCTAACTCAACATTCACATATCCATTACTAAATCAGGTATTAACCGATGCTAACTGCAATATCAGCTCTTGGCAGACTGGTCCATTGTGTCAATAAAATTTTCTGTAGCCCAACAGGTAAAAAGTTTCGCAGTAAAGCTGAGCTAGTTCGTTATCTTGGGGATAGTACGGACCTGTCGTGTTTCGACTTTCAACAGGGCCAAATAAACACAATGCTGCTGTGCAAGGCCAAGAAAGCACGAGCGCAGTTTGACTACAGGTTCCCATTAGTGTCATAACTTCTTCCACTTGTGTTGTGTTCATTAGTGCAGTCCTGCTTTGTGTCCCATCTGTATTTATAATGCTGTTGATTAGAGCTTTAATAAGTGTGCCCTAGGATTAGATGTGCCCATAATGTTGTGTGAGAACATTGATTATGTTTTTGTTGTTCATTGATGTTGAAACATAATCATTGTAGTAGATAGTTATACTACACCAGAAATGCACTGCTTTTGACACAAACCAGTGATAATACCTGTTCAAGTAATAATTAAATCCCTACACAAGCTTCAGCTTAGCCTTTTTATTAGTGCTTTACCACATCACATTTCATCATAGCAATAATAATATATCATTGTAGAAACCACCACTGTTTGCTTATAATATAGGATTTTATTTCTTTGCATTCAACTGTAAATATCCACGGCATAACTAAAACACCTAGTCAACTGTTACATTTTTTTGTCATAATTTGGAGCACTGCATTTTAGGTTGATGTAAATGTTTGTTTTGTCTATTTTTAAACATTTATATTAGTTTTATCTACATAAAAATGTTCCATTATATAGTGGTAAGTCTAAATTACTTGATATTTATACTTTTAAAAAATTGTTAATGGTATTTGTTCATATTATGTATTTTTTCATATTAACCCAACTGTGGCGTCAATAAAATTGTACATTGAGAAAATGTACTTATTAGGATGGTAAACAGCTGTTGTTGACTTGACTTTCAAAATAATTTACTTCAATAGGTCATTCAAAACCCTACAGAATTAGATCCACTGAAAAATATATGCAAGATCATTTTTGATAGTAGCTATAGTATAGCTGAGCCTATAGGTGGCATAATATGATGAACAAAACTACCTAATAAACTATTTATAGCTAAAAATAACAGGTTTTAAGAATTGGGTTTCAAGTATTAAGAAGTACCAGTTAGGTTTTTCAAGCAAATTGGCAACAGCTCCTTGTGTAGTTACCTACTTATTTTCTTTGGTTACATTTAGATAAGCATGATAAAGGTGTAACAACATGATTATTTCATTTCAAACTACATGGTGAGGGCTAAGACCATGATGTGGACATTTCTAAGAATTCATTTTTGTGATGAGGTGTTGCTCTTACACTTGAGAACATCCTCCTCAACTTTATATTACTTGCCACAAATTCTAAATGCCAGTTTTATTTGACCTAAGATCAACAGATCAATCAACAGCATACTGACCAAACCCTTTTTCGATTACCAATTATATATAATTTGATTACAAAATCAATGGTATAGGCTTGCCTGCAAATATCTGTCTTGAAACAGCTAATATAGCTATGAAAAATAAACACATGGCCATGAACACTTTGATAGGCGAGTCTTTATAAGCATTTTAACAGAGGAATAATATTTGATAAAAAATATATCCCAGGAGGGACTATTACCTACAACTAACATAACCGGCAACTACAACCATTTCAATAAGGATATAGAATTCTGTCTAATGTGTTACTTGCCAACAGCCTTTTCTTTCCTTGACATTTGCAGCTTAAATTTTATTTCAAGTCATCTCACCTACATCGTAAATGCATCCTTAATACTATCTCTCTCTTAGCTGTAACTCATTGTAACACCCATCAAGCAATTAATGACCACAATGTAGCTTTAGCCTTAATAACAATAATTATCATCATTTATTGACAAAACAGCGTTCTTTCTGTGTAATGTGGTGGCAGTAAATGTGTTGTATATTTTGTCCGGTTGCTTTTAATCTGTGGCATGTAAATTGTGTGTTCATTTTAGCATGTAAAAAGTGCAATTTAATGAAAAGATGGTTCAATTACAATATCAGAAATAAAATTGAAATGGAAAGATAAATTGAAGTTAATAATGTTTGAAGATATTAAATGATATTATTGTACATAATTCTTACACATATATTTTTAATACAGGGGTGTTCGTTCAGATGCTTCTTTGGTACCCCCAATCCGTCAGACTGCGTCAATTTTCAAGCAACCAGTCACGGTGTATAAAACGCAGGAGAGTAAAGTCAAAACTGATCTCAAACATGGCACACAGGAGAAACCCAAACAGTTATTCTGGGAAAAGAGATTAGAAGTAAGTATTTTAAATTTTTCATAGGATTAGAAATATCAAAAGGTATTATAATATTGAATTGTTTCACTTTTGTCTCAACAGTGCCCGTAGTCAAGTGGCAAAAGCCTAAATCGCTATCGAATAGAATAGATTAGGTCGACCAATCACACTCCAGCTCGTGATTCCACCGCGGCGCGCGCATCGTACGCCGGCGACGAGCTTGGATGTGATTGGTCGACCTAACCGTTTCTATTCGATTGCGATTTACGCTACGGAATACACTGACATTTGTCCACGGGGCCTGTTTGTAATGGAGAAGCCCTTTCTATCAACACCAAGGAAGCTGGCTTCTACCTCGCAACTCTGAAAATTGAACTCTTTGACAACAAGAGGAGCATTATAAGCTCGTAAAAATGTTAAATAAATTGTTTTAATTTCGGTTTCAGGGTTTAACCGCGTGTGACGCAAATGGCGTGATAGGCACTACTTCTTTGCCTAGATATATCAAACCACTGGGCCCCTATAACACGGACGCTACTATAATTCAGTCCCTGGCTACAGCTCTTCATGTGTCATCCCAACCCATCGCAGGTATATATTGTACTAATCTATACCTATAATAAAATGATAGGAAAGTCAAAACTGTAATTGAATATTTTTTAAGCCAAAAATATAGTTTTCAGAATTTTTTTCTGTTTGTCTGTATGTCGAAGGGTTATGTCCGGGATAAACATAATATAATAGGCTACATATTATTACGCTATCACCTCCGGGGAACGAGCAGTTTTGATAATAAATAAATATGCTTTAGAGCGTTTTTGAAATTTCAACCTAGGAGGGGGGGTTAAAGTAGGGAATATTAGTTCTTTTGGACGACCACGCGCGATAACCGACATCCACGCGGGCGGAGCCGCGGGCAACAGCTAGTAAGTATTATAAATGTGAAAGTTTGTGAGGATGTTTAGATGTTTTATTACTCAATCACATTCTAACACTGGCTGAAATTTGGTACAGGGATGGTACAGGGTACAGGGAGGGAGTCTGAAATATCACTGAAATAGGTTAGGTAGAAAAGGAAAAGCAGTAAATGGAACCCAGGCTCCGAGGTGAAATCCTCGGTTGCAACCGACAACTTCGCAGCATTCGCCGTTTGACTTAGTAATATTAGTAAACTAACTTCGGCCAATATGATTTTCAGGTCAAAACGGATCCAAACAATCAATACTAGAAAACCCAGGGGTTTTTTTAAACCCTGAGCAGCCGCTTATTGCGGCCGTGACAATTACGAAGGATGACGTACGCCGTCAGGAAGAACGCGTGAGGCGCGCCCGTCAGCGCTTGCAGGATGCTCTGGCCACCGCATAGGGCCACGCCGGCGGCGGGCAACCCGTCGCCGACCGAGCGGTCTCTTCCCGACACTCGGACTCCGCCGAGCCCTCGCCCAAACCCGCATCCACTGATTTTAACACAGATTGTATCGAGTAAGTGAAAATGTAAGTGTGGGTAGCAGTTACTTCTGTGTATACTACTAGACTGTCCAGAAAAAAATATTTGGTTTCTCGAAAGAACATTGCATCTATTATGTGGTGGGTCTATACAAAAAGGCGCTTATGCCTGTGCCTAAATTAATCTAAGGTGTCTAAACTTAATCTAGTTGAGTCCCATGCCAAAATCGAAATTCATTCCTGCCTCACCTAGAAACCATGTGTGATTCTACCTAGCACGACCCCGGATAATTATCATAATTTTCATGTAGTACAAATTCATGAAAAAAAAAGTACTTTTTTGTACCATAGAATAAAATAAATGTACTCTGGTATTTTCGCTGATAAAACGTAGGTGCCCTGTAGTACCTTTCTGGCACGACCCCTACACATTTTAGGTTTTATATCAACTTTATGGTGGAAAATACTATACATATAATTGTACTTAATTGTACTCTATTTTACAGATATTTTTGAACGGTGGTTTGCCTGTTTCAAAGCGTTTTACTTTTTAAGTAACATCAATGTCACAACGTTACGCCATTACTGTTAATTCTAAGTATTTAAGCAAAAGTAAATAAAATAATTTTGTGGCTTTAATATAAAATATAAGTTTCTAGTATTATACACAAAGTCAATGGTGGGTAGGCCGAAGTAAAAAATTGTCATAATATAATATATTAGTATTTAGTATAGGCAATATAATTGATAGATTGATGGATTGTATAGCAGTATTTTATATAACTAATATTATTTCGATGATTTTAATCCACTTGAAATAAAGAAAGATAAGTGATAAATATGTAGGTAGTCGTCGAATTTTGATGTGTGGCTTGAAAACGAAAAAAAAATCACTTACCTTTAGTAACTTAGGGTCAATTCTTGTAACAAAATATGTTCAAAATTTAATTCCGATCTCATCTCGATCTCAGAAATGTCAAATTCAAATTCAATAACTTGACGCATGCCTAAAGAGGAATGAGCATACAATCTTCTTGTGTCCTTGATGAATCTGATCATCTGTCCCGCCTTCAGATTACTTTAATAGTTTTCTTGAAAACTGTGACATAAATACTTTTTTGACATTAGTGAGATCGAAATAAGGTCGGAACTGAATTTTGAACATATTTTATTACGAGAAAAAGGCGTGAGCATATGTATTGTATGTATTTTATTACGAGTCTTGACCCTCTTGATTCACTATAATTTAAGTTTTACATTATAAATGATAATGAATGCAATCAATAATGCTCATTGGCAATTGACAGCCATACAGCTTGTTATTGGATGTATGTAGGTATTTAATTCGTGATAAGTTAGAAGTAGTTTAAATATAGGAAATAAGTTTAGATATTTAAAATATATATTCTGCAAAGCATTAATTGATGCAATAAAATTACAAAAGAACATACGTGCCGAATTAAGAATCTCCTTAAAATCAACTTAAACAGATTCTAACTATTAAAACCTAATAAATAAGTAGTTCTGTAGAAAGACGGGCGGCTTCTTTTTATTTGATTGAAAATGACGTTGTGATGATAGTCAACAGTGGACGAAGTGCGATAAACGAAAACCATTTTTGTATTTAGGTGATTTTATAACTGCACAACCAGTCGCAATCAGTATCAAAACGATAAATGGTTGATTCGAAATGGGTTATGAACTTATAACAGTTGACACAGATAAATAAATTATTTATTTTATAGATACATTTCAACCAACATGGCGGTTAATGTTAAGAGTTATGTGATGTGAGGTTAAAAATATTTTCCTTTCGATGAAATTTTGAAGCAATTAGTATGCTTAGATCGGAAAAACTGAACATTTAGGACGAGATTTGAAACTGCGACCTAGGAGACTTGAAGGCTCTAATGGTGCCCAGCTGTAAAATATTTTCCGATCTAAATCATAAAAAATATAGGTTTTAATTTATTCTCTGAATCGATGCATTCGTTTTTATTTCTGTGTAGACTTATTTATATTTCCCATTTGTTCTTTTTGTCCGTTGATGCAACTGTTTCGATATTTGTTCTAAGAGTACACTGGTGTACAGTAATTATGCAACTGTATTGGCTCAAGCAAACAGCAAATTAAGGGTACATTCTCACTAGGTTATAAGCGATTTTTAAACTAATGTGTATTCAACCGTGAGTCTGATTGAATATACGAGTGGTATAAAAAAAATATAACTGCATTTTGCCTTGATCTACTGATGTCCTTAGGTTAACGCCGATAATGATAGGTGGAAAATAAAGAATTTTTAAATTGTGATTTGTTTATTTTAATATAATCTCATAATACAACAAGGGTGAATGTAGTGCAATTTAGGGTTATCATTTACATTAGATTTCACAACCATACCAAAGTAAATATTGCCGATAGCCATAGCTTGACAAATTCTTAGCGAAACTCCCATGGTGTGCGTTAAATGAGAGGCATAAGGCAGGGGGGAGGGGCGATCCACGGGATGGTAAGCCGGGCATTTGACTTAACTGGCAAATTAACTCAATTTTTAACAAAATCTAGCCTACTGCCTTACGCCCTTCATGCCACGCCCATGTAGTATTTTGTCAAGCAATAAGTGTGTTTTTGCGTTTAACTAATTTAACACAAGTTGATTCCCAAATAATTATGTAGGTACATTTTAGAACTAATCACAGATATTTAAACATAAACATATAATTTATAAATGCTTACTTCATCTTACAACACTACAGTAATAAAAGTTTGGTGAATATTTTAGCTTAAAGCGAATGTAAGTCCAATCGTTAGTAAAAGCTAATTTTAAGTTAAAAATGTATTGAATTGTTAGGATTCTTTGCTAGATAGCCGGAGAATAGACGGCTGCAAGGTGGTAGTGGTAGGTATATTTCAAGAATCCTAATATGTTTACTTAGTATTATGGAGCTATTTTAAAATGGACGGCTGCATGTCTAGTACATACTGGCAAAGCTGATGTTAATGAGAGATATTATATTATATTGAAGTAAGTAGCATCCTTCGAGGGTTTCGGGGGGTCAATCACCTGTTTGATATTGTATTCTTACAGTGGTCCCATGCTACAATATTCATAACAAGGCTAATATATAAATCTTAACCGCTAATTCGTGTTTAAAGTCAATTCCATTTTAAGATCTTAATAACGATCCTAACTAACTTATATATCGAATTATGTGATATCACATGTCTAAAGTTCTAATATTGATTGTCATAAAACACTAGGCTTAAAATTTTTGTTTAGGAGATAAATTTTTATAATATAAAGGTAGCAAAAGCATTATAACCCACTTGATGATAAGCGCTTATTTTAGGCGATAACCGCTTGCAACACCAGGGGGTTTCATGAAACTGCAGAGAGAAACTAGTATGAAAAAGGGATGTTACTTCTACCATACAACTTAAATCGAAAACTTTGAGCCCGCACGAACCATAAACGAAAGACGTAGTATGCAGTAATCAGTACACTAAACTAGAGATTTACCTAAGTTTATAGACCTTACTATGCGCTCTTACAGCAATTCAAATGCGATGCAGTTCAACTCAGGGAAGAGAGATGGCGCTATACACGGTACATAGCTCCATCTCTCTCTCTGAGTTAAACTGCATTGCATTTGAATTGCTATTAGGAGCTCATAATACGGGGTAAATTAGGTATAAGGATACAGCAAAAGGGAGATTTATGTCTACCTAGCCATTGGAATAAACATTATGTCAAATAAAATTGTGTAATGTAACTAAATTTTATGTAGGTAACTTAAATTACCAAATCTTCCTACTGAATAAAATCCCTAGAGACAATATTGTTATAATTCATATGAAAGATGACATGTGTTGAAAAGAGACAATAATACTATACTAATACATAATAATTCTTTGTGCTTTTATCACATACCTATATAACGAAAACTATTTTATTATTTCAAGCGGGGACGCCGGTAACCGGACAATTTTAATTAACTAATAAATATTAATAATTTGTACTAAGTTATCTCTAATTGGACGTAGGATTAGAAGACAGTTGAATTGCCCACTTCCCCACTAAAGACTTATAAGGGTTTATTTTATGGGCTTATAATTAATTAGCATTGTAAACCATTATGTTCATTATATAAAATGAAAATGACTAGAATGAATAATAGTCGACATATCCTTGAAACAATTGTAACTAATATAATAACTAATGCAACTATTATGATTATAAATGTGAGTGACTTAGTTTGATCGATTGGACGTAGAATGGGCTGAAATTTAGGTAAATTACGAACGGGAATAACACTTTGTCCTGGGAACAGAATCCTGTGGGTCGCAAACCAAGATCAATGTTCAACGCAGGCAATATTTTTTTTATATAATAAAGCCGTATATTAGCTTACATTATTAGTATTGATGATATGAGCTACATATTTATAGTATCTAGTATATGAGGTTATCCATGACGTATTTTGCTTGATCAGAATCAACCATGCATATGAGGGCGCAGTGCGTAGATATACAGATGTGGAGGCTACATAGGTACACAATACATGTGAAAGTAGGGTAGAGAAGAGACACGGAATAGTCCGATCGACTAGATACATCCTAAGCTTCCATCTTTAATTCCATGACCTTTCTTCTTCACTTCACATGCTCTTTAGCAACAGTTAGATCATTAACACCCGTGTCGTGCCTTACGCCTAAGCGGACGGTTTTGGGTTCCGCAATTCTTAAGCATCTCCTATCACGTCTTCACGCGTCACATCTTTCTGCTCTGGTACTCATAGAAACACAACATTTTCAAGTGGAATCAACATGTTGTTATTAGAATATTATAGTACACTTAACACTATTGCCAGAAAAGCCCTGATTTGATTTATAAAATCTAGCAGTCTTGCTGTTACTAGACTCTTAATCTAACTGAATTCGTTATTTACGTACATTATTGTATTAAATACTTTCTGTATATAATAGTAATAAAAACCTCATAATGTATTATAGAATAAGTTGTCTGAAATGCACAGGAGCAATGATGTGGATAACAGCTAGTTTGAATATAAATCACTCTGAAATTTAAAGCAGCCAAGCTATTAAATACTATTTATAAATATTGATTTTATTGATTTTTTAAATTTTTTTATAATCTTTTAAGGCAATTTAGTAAATATTTTAACTAGTGGCGATTATTAATAATATTTATGTAGTTAAAACTTTATAAGTGATATGTAGACAAATAAACTGATTCAATAAAACCCATCAATCTAGTCCAGCTGATACGTCAATGATATGTCCAGTAATAACAATAAGTATAAGTATTCATGTCCAAGGATAAAAATTAGAAAACAAAATTGTACCTATAACACTATATCCTATAAAGTAATACTGTATGATACGCGACTGAAAGTCTGGCATCCTTCTTGATATAATAAATGTTTTCCATTTGCTATACATATTGTCAACACCTTCTAAATTTGCTATAGATAAATGATGGGAGGGAATTCGCTTCCCAATACCTATGCGACGGAAATGTTCATTAATTGTATTTTGATCTGAGGTAGGTGTAGGACCAACATTCATTTTGCTTGAACAAATCCAATATAACACTGGACTAGCCGATGCTAAAAGTCTAGTAGATACTTGAATATGCACAAAAAGTATACAAAATATACAAAGAAACCATATATGCATTACATAAATAAACATCGCAGGATCATTGGCCCCAAAACATTTAGAATATTGCTTCGGCCTATAAGCCAATCTATTTGTATATCCAAATATGTTGTTTCTTAATCCAAGTCGGATACACATCCTAAAATTACAAATTATGTAAGATGAACTGTGGTACATTAATATAATTAAAATTGGTGCAGCAAGAATGAAATTAGGCACCTGTCTCCATTGGTAATATCTTAAGAAGCCAACATTCCAATAACGACTTTGGACATAAGAATATGACACTGGTATAGTGTAGTTACACCATGGACTTTCAGCAGTACCAGGTAAAACATGCTGACTATTAGATAAAAAATCTGGTAAATTGTGATCACTAGGTACACAATATTTAACATAGTTATATGTTTGAACAAGAAGAAATGGCAACACTGCAAATATCACAGTTAAAACTAATGATGCAAATGATGTGAACAATGGCAACATCAAGAAAGGCAATATTAACTTGTGTTTTAATGTTCTATATTTGTACACAATTTCAGGTAAAGTTCTCTCTACAACATTCTTGAAACTAGTATAAACTATGAACCCTAGATTTGTGGAGCCATTAGATCGAGTCATCATTGAGAGTCCTGTGGGTAAGCTACTTGTTATATTGATATTGGCAAATCTTATACTTTCATTTTCTGTGCACTTGAACATTGCATAAAAAGTCATCCATGCAAATAACGATTCTGAATAAGGTGCTGTGAAAAATATACCTGCTGGGCTGATACAGTACAGTATTACGGACTTATATGCTCTACATTCACTACGTAATACTCTTAAACTCAGTCTATGGAGTACATCAGCTGACTTAATAAACATTACAATATTTAAAACTGTAGCAGATATCATCAGGCTACTGTGAAAATTTAAAAATGTTCCAAATAAACTATTCACTCCATAGGCAACATATCTAACAGCTAAAGGATACAGTGGAAAAAACGGCAAACAGTTTTCATAAGTATATCCGAACTGGGCAATATGTATGAAATATTGAGCATCCCACCTTTTCATACCGCCTAATATTTTATTCACAATTCTATCGACGTATGTGATGCGCAAAGTTGGATCTTCTGGACTTATAAAAGCAATTGCATTATGATCGGGTATGATCAAGTTGCTTATTGCTTGTAGAGTAATTATGACCATTCTTGAACTAAAAGCAAACCATAGAATCTTTTGCCGTGGTGAATACATGTTTTTATCTGCAACAGAAAGTCTAAGTTACATATTCTCTATATGAATGCAGAATACATTGTGGTAAACATTTATTACCTTCTGTACTTCACTTCCTCAACTACATTTATTCATAATTATATTAGTTTCTTGTCCAGCTTAACAATAACATTTTAATTAATAAACATTTAATCCTTTCCCCAACCCATAGGGCCTGCTATAGTACATTATCTTCATATCTGTGCATGGCATAGTCAATTATTTGACATTTGACTGTTTGACTGACATGATTTTTTTAAGTTGTTTGTTTGGCTACAGGTCTTTTAAGAAAACGGGGGAGTGATTAGCCAAGGCACGATCACGACCGACCGCGGCGATTATAGTTTGGCCGCTGAGACTATGCGTTCCTGACACATGTCAATTCGTCATGACTAGTTATGTACAATAAATAACTTGTACCTAGAACCGTTCTCTAAACCTGTTCCCAACTTACAATAACATAATAATAATCACAGTCAGCAATTGTGACAACGTGATTTCAATTTAATTTTATTCTAATTTGGCTATCTATCCGCCCTATTTGTTTTTCCAATTTTTAATTTTTAATTTTGTTTCATTCTTATTTAATTTTATGTGATTATTAATTGTAATGATGTGTTATTACCTGAAATTAAAAAAAAAATCATATTCATTTCATTCATTATAAAAATATGATTCATTGTTTCTATTAGCTTGGGTAGGGGCTTATTACAAAATTACATATTATAAAATTGTAACGTTCTATTTTATATTTTTCAACCAACAGATTATTATTATTAAGATTACTAAAATATGCGGTTACAATTGCCTTGTTATTTTGTCTCATCACTATGAAAGCCGTATGAAAGCGAACATTTGACATAACCTAGAAACAGCGCAGTTTGACGTGAATGACTTTTAAAAACTATTGATTTTATATTTTTAATTAATTAATTGTTAATCATTTTAGCCCAAAATTAATCTGTGTATTGTAAATTGGCACAGTAATTAAATTTTTAATGTTATCACTCGTTAATAAGGTCAATAAACGATATTTGAAATTTTGCCGTAAATTATACACCAGTTCAAAGTTACATCGCCCGTTCGCTCACAACCTGTCAGGAACGCATTCTTTCAGCGATTCTATAATAGCCATTAAAAAAAATATAATTTTGAATTATTCTAGCTTAATATTATTTCCCTAGATACTACTAATGTGTTGACTTCATAGTTGATTGAAAACTGGCAAAAGACTACCTAGTCTAAAACAAAGCAGTACCTTTGTTACGACGACGGGTAAAGGTAATTAGCTATGTTTCTAAGCAATTTTCTTGAGGATTTGCTTTGTTTAAAGTTAATTTTGAGTGTGTTTTATTTCATATTCAAGTATTGTTGCATGAATATAATATAATTTTAAGTGTCTTGCTAACTAAAAAAACACATTGAATCAGCATACAATTTTGAATTCTAAGCAGTTGTTTTAAGTATAGCCAATCGTTGAAACAAAATTATTTTGATCTGTTTTAGTAATTAGCCGCCATCATCTAGTGATTGGCATACCCAGTTTTATAGTGATTGGCTTGGTCATCATTTTCATTATCAATATTAGTCAAAGCGTATCAATTGCGTATCGATTGTGTTTAAAATGCATATGGACTATCTTGACTTTTACGGAAGCGACTGCCGACCAACTGACCCCTTTTCCTTTTGTCGTGTATAAAATCTTTTTCGCTCCGCAGTATGCGGTCTGGGCACCGGGGACGGGTTTACGATCAAATCTCTGGTCTCCTTGACCGGGAGCCTGAAGACGGCGGATGGGCT
This sequence comes from Lithosia quadra, assembly GCA_963576445.1. NCBI lineage: Eukaryota > Metazoa > Arthropoda > Insecta > Lepidoptera > Erebidae > Lithosia > Lithosia quadra. The sequence goes on from OY754891.1 coordinate 6,035,108, forward strand.
GCCCACCGATCGGATAATGATGATGGGCAGGCATAGGTGTAATGGAGGATAAATAATAAATAAATTATTTCTTACCATTTTTGTTCTGCAAAATATAATTTGATCCTGTCCTAGATATTTTCATTCTTTACATATAAACATAACATATTGAGGTATAGACGGAGTAAAATACCTCTGGGTGTATCGGCTAATAATGTGTAACAATAACTTCCACCAAGTGCCATCAATCGTCAGTATAAATCGGTATAAATAGTAATTGAGAGAAAGAACGTGACATTCTGCGAACGTGACATTCTGAGAACGTGACATTCTGCAAACGTGACATTTTGAGAACGTGAAATTCTGAGAACGTGACGACAAATTGAGTCCTAGTCAGTGTTCCCACTTTTAGGAATGTTGCCTTTTTTTAGGGTAAAATTACCAATTTTAGGTAGGGCTTAGAGGGTGTTTTATTTCAGTAGGGATTTAGGGAAAATTGGAGTAAACTTGAACTTGAGGTGGTAACCTTGTATATTAGATTATTAAACAAACATAAATAACCGCCATATTGTTTATTGATAGTTGGCATGTGGTACCAATGTTGCCACATTACGTACTGAATCCATAGAAAATGCTTAATAAATGGCTTATAATTTTTCAATTTCCACATTAATAATCGTAATGGAACTATAGCGTTATTTATAAATAATTTTACTTGCATTTTTGGTTAGTACAGATACAGGCACGTAACTTGGCCAGGTTTGGGGTAAGTTCGCGCATCGTGCACTTTGAGCCAATCAAATGATTCAAAGTACGAACGAACCACTGATCTGGGGCCTTACTCCGAAAAACGAAAATATTCGTATCCGTCTTCGATCGTTTGACATTGAGGTTGTCGATCGTTATCAGTACACCTCCTACTCCCAAAATACATTTGACGGTTTCGCTGTCGTTGTTTGACAAATGGTCCGTTTTCGTTCGATGCGAAACGTTAATGTTCGATTTTCAGAGTAAGGCCCCTGTAACAGATCAGTGGAACGAACGGAACGTTGATTCGCTACAAGACGTCTCTCGGAGACATATAATTGGTCCGTCAAGTGACGGACCCAACCCAACCCGCTCATACTTCAAAGGGGACCTAAAAATCGACCTTTGCGCATATGACGCGTCTGGCCAATTTACGTAATCTTCCCAGTTTGGCCTCCATGTTTATCTATAGCTACAGTAAACATGGACTTGTCCATGTTCATGTGAAGTCCATGTTTACTGAGGTTTTTTGTTACAAATGCTGTAAAATACATTTAGCTATAAAAAAGCGATAATCCCTGGGCGGGAAAAAGCGGGGAGGCGAATCCTAATTTCTGCCGCGTAATTTCGGCACATATGGTGTGTGATCATACGTATCAGCTGCGGGATTTCGGTTACGCGACCGAAATTTATTGTGTTTAGACACTTATAGTACATCTGCTAGAAAGCTGCCAGAATGGGTCACAAGGTCTTATGCTGCTATAGTTACATTACAATAATGTTTTAGTGCGGTCAACGTTCTTATTTATTGTTATGGACGACTGACGACTGTGATACGAGGTTAAGAAATAAAACTACGGTTTTAGAGTTTATTTATAATAATTGCATTTTGTCACGTTATAATATTGTTACACCCAGATTCATACGATTTTTGACAATTCTAGCAGTCTAGAATACATCACATAGAGCACACGCGTATTTTGATAATTCGACTATAAATTTAGAAGCTCAAGTCAATAGTTTATTCAGTAATAATTTATGAAATAAACTGACAAAAGCAGTGAAGCTGGTCACACACAAAAGACAGTATAAATTTGGTATAAATGAATAAAAAAAGATTTGAAAACAATATTCATTCGTATTGTATAAAATACCTGCTATAAGCCACTTAATCGTCAAAGCCAATCCATATATAAATATTTGAAGAACTTATGTATTTCCTACTAAAAATGGTGTGACTATAATCGATGCCTCATATTCTATACAAAATAATGATTCACGTAAGTGAAGCATTAATTCTGGGTAATTTAACACATTCTCCTAGAACCTGAGCAACGATAGTACTCTCATACTTTTTATACAACTTAAATTTATTTACCTATAAAACCTCTACAATAGGCTACAAAAGAAAAATTTAATATAAAATTATTTTACCACCACAACATAATAGATAAAAATAAATTTATGGCTACTGACAAAATAAGGTGGACTATTTACCAAACAGGAAAAAAAAACTTCCAATCGTGTCTTTCTTTTTAGTGATATATATTTTGTCCATATTCAAACAATTACCGTTCTACAGTTTCTACACTGACAATGGCGTAATGCGAAATAATCAGTCAACCTTACATTTATCCCAATAAATTGTGACTAATTTAAAGTAGTATACAATGTAAAAGATATGAAAATTATATTACGTAAAAAATAATTTTCGTGTCCTTATAAAAGATACAGGTTATTTATTGAAATCGTGTTACTTTTATATTTTCCTCAAAGCAAAACTATTTACATAAACCTATTTTACGTAGTGCTAAGCAAGTGAGTTCACATGGTATAACAATAAAAGACATTCAATTAAATTACAGAAACACCACTTGTATTTTACAGTAATAAAATTGTGAAACAGATTATTTAAATCAAGGAATTGAGTGTTTTATTACTTAATGCATAAACAACAATTTAGCATATTGCCTAAAACAAGAAGGAATGAAATTTACTTATAAGTTACATAAATGAAACTCTTGAGACGTACAAACCGACAGACACGAGCTTCAATTCAAGGATGGTTAAATCGTTGTCTCTAACTTTTCCTTACTTACACCATTGCATAAAAACCAATTCAATAATCGTGTCTCATAAAATGACGCTACCAAAATATGTGGTATAATATTTAGTATGCCTAATGTACGAATGTAATATTAACTATTGAAATTATCATTAATAAATATGTAACGTCGAATTGGGCGTAGTTCCAATACTTAATGTTTCCATATTTTTAATAGCGTCATTTTCACATTATTATTTTTATAATTACTCACACGTTCAAAACCCGAACACAAATGAAGTAATCTACTGTTTTGTTACAAACAATATATTATGGACGCTATTCAATCATTTTTTTTTTATTATTATTCATGTACTAAATCAGAAGAAAGTATATGCCACGTTTTTTTAGGAAATATCGTGACTTGTTTTTTTTTATATTACATAAGTGAAAGACAAGCACACGGTCCACCTGATGGGAAGCGGTCACCATGGCCAAGAAATAAACTCGTCTTGAATAAAATAACTCTAAAGTTACATTTGAAGAATCTTTTTAGTCAGTGTGGATGTATGATTTGTCACACAAGTCGCAGCAGAGAACACATTATAGACATCTTGCCTAATAGAATATAAATAGAAAATGACAGCTCAGTTATATTGTATGAAAGTAGGTACAATATAATTTAAGAAATTTGCAATTTTTGTGGTAATAGTTTTTTAATAATAACAATAAACAAAAATAATGTTTTTGATAATTTTAGTCTCTTTTAAGAACGCCTAACATATTTGAGACAAATTGTTATATATTTTATACACGCAGCGTTTGACATCTGAACTAATTCAGTTGCGACCATTTTAATGGAGCTTGTCATGAATTTCGCTTCGCAAGTCAAGTACTCGTTTGTAACAGAAGAGTAGTGAGTGTTGCTGGTGTAAGCAAATAATAGCCGGAGTGGTGGACGTCTGTTGCTAAGCGCGGGAGTGTTAGCTCATGGACAACTGGCCCAGAGCAAGTAGCCTTTCTACAGCTGCATTCACGTCACCAAATGTGGCCACCAGTGCTGCAATTAAATCGACCAAGGTTTAGTTAATACTGCTAATGAAACAACTATACCAAATGATTATTATTATTCATAGATTATTATCTACTAGCAGACATACTTCATTCCCCGTGGCACCTACAAATGCCCGTAATTAATTAGTTTTGCAAAAATGTATAGAAATTAGCCTGATTTGTTGATGTATATGATTACTGCTTCGCTCCCCTGAGTAGTAGTGTGATGATATATGTATAGTTATAGACTATATAATATAGATAGATGATGAAAAAGTTTCACTAAAAAGAAAATAACTGAAAATATACTGGACGTTTAATATCACCCCTTGATGTATATTCACCATCTCTTATCAGGTATTCAATCTCACCTTGCAAATTTGCATCCCGGTTAAGAAAACCCATAGCGGTAAGTTGTTCCAACTGCTGCGAGTAGCGCTGTTCGGGGGGCTGTTGTGTGTTCGTCTGGTTGTTGGACATCGCTGACATCATACGCTGCATAAACTATAAAACGACATACAAAATTACAACACACACAAAAGTAGATTGGTAATGAAACTTGCTAGTAAATGAATATCACTAATTCATCGTTCTAATACTTCTATTTAATACTACTTTCAAATTACCCAGAGGGTACAATACAACCCTATAGTAAATCCTTACTTACGGTATTCCTTAACCCTGTGAGTTATGAGGTGTTAAAAACTTGTATTTCACAATGACGCAATGCAGTAGGTAAGCATTCATTACAGGTCTGATATATTTATCAATAGATTTTGAAGCGATTAGCATGTTTCTTGTAGATTTAAAACGTTTTCTATACATTAAAATCGAAATAAAGAACATCCAGGACGGGACTTGAGCCCTAGTCTGTTACAGGGGGAATACTACTCTATAATGAATATGGCACCAACTTTACTTACTCATCATCAATCTCATAACTCTATTGAGTTGACTTAAAGATTACACAACTACTAGCTAGATTTTTTTTTTGACATCGAGCGATATTTAAATAATACTGATGAACTGTTCTAGCACTATCATTGGTAAATATAGGTCACACTGAAAGTTTTCAGAACTGGTCAGTAAGTAGATGGCAATGTTAATTTGGAAATGTAAACTTTTTGGCGACAGGTATCTGCCTACACCGGAAGAAAAAAGGCGTGAGTATATTATGTTTATATGTATACCTATAACATTTTAGATAGCTGTAAATGCATTATAGCAGAGGGAAAGTTGTGGACAGCAGGCAAGGGACTAGTTTGTTCTCCACGCAGGAAGTGAAGAAAAGAACAGAAACTACGACAAACATTAACAGCTTACTATTTATTTGGTTTTAAAAATCTGAAAACTTTTAACGTGACCCTCGTACATCGAAAATATATCTAACTCACGCCAATGTGACTATAATGGTTATTCCGTTATACGTGCGACAGGCGAGCACTTGTTTCCGAAGCACCGACTCGACATACAGGGAAAAAGTTGTCTAATGTATTACTATCATGTTTGTGATTGCAGTATAGTTAAGAGCAGAACACTAATAACTAGTTTTGTAATCACTGTTTAATATAACCCTGTAATAAAACTTTTAAGTCTGACCTAGACCTTTCTAATAGATAAAAAAAAACATCAAAATCTGTTCAGTAGTTTCTTCCTCCATCGCGAACAAACAGTTCAATAAAATAATATTTGTGTTCAGAATTATTTTGTATTTTTTTAAATATGTCCAATGTACAGGCTCAACTAATTTACAATTCAAAATGCACTTATTTCCTATTCAAACAATTTCGGATATCTTAAGAAAAAAGAGCAAAAGAATAGTTAACAATTTGAAGCATCAAATTTTAGATGACAAACAAGTGTAACCATTTCCTAAGCTTGTTGTCAACAAAACATTGCTAGTAATAGCATAATTTTAATTTGAATATCCTTCTAGAACTATTCTGTTTCATAGGAGATTGTACATACCTGTGTGAATAATTCAGAGTTCTGCTGTTGTCGGGGCGGTTGGTTGGTCGGCTGCGTAGTAGGCGGGGGTTGTGTCGGTGGGGTAGCGGTCGCGGCCCCGACGCCCATGCCCAGGTTAGTAGCTAAACTTGGGGCAGCAGTTCGCAGCTGTTCTAAGCCTTGCTGGATTTGAAGGAGAGCGTTCAGAGCCTGCATTCAATGAAATCTTCGTTATATATACGAACCTGTCGGCTACCAAAACTACAAAATTCAGTGTTTCTGAATCTTTTACTTTGGGTAAAAAGTTTGCCTTTCTTAAAGGGGTTCTTGACTGTGGGATTGTGGATGGTATGGAGATAATTCCACAGCTTAAGCGTGGGAGCACATGCGCCAGAGTCTCGTGCCTTAATTAGCAAGTATACCAACAAGCAGATTATTTTGGCTTGGGCCCCAAAGATCTTGGTGGCTCTTGGTGGATCTTGGTTTGGTGGCTCTTTTCTCTATAAACCTATACGTTTTGATGTGAATACGTCTTTAAATTTGCTTTCATAGTTGGAGACACTTATCATTATTTTTAATAATGGGGTATAATAGATACTTCACTGCTGCTCTTGCAGTTCACTAACCTGTGGGTTAGACATCATCTGTTGCATTTCAGGGTTCTGTAGTTGTGCGAGCATTTGCGGCATCATAGTACGTATCTGGTCTTGCAGTTGGGGGTTGTTCGCGAACATCGGGTTCTGCAAGAATAACATGTATTTTTAAGAACAAACACTGAATTTCACAAGATAGATAATATAGGTTTTAAGACATGCTAGTCTCATAAAACTATAATATTTCGTAAATGATCGCCTGACAAGGAACTAAGAAAGTGGAGCAATATGTATTGTAATATTTTAAAATGCTAAAGAAGATGGCATACAATACAGTGCTTTCTACATAGATTCTTTATGGCTCCAGAATGCAGATAAATGTACTTAGACACATTCTAAATACATATATTATTTAGTACATACAATATGCATATTATTCACAGCAACACCCAGTGAATAGTTACATACACCAGCCATATTGCACACAACGGGTATCGAACCTCAGAAGTAGCAGTCGAACGCTTTATCGTCATACCACAATGGTATAATTAAGTACCTATTATTGGGAAATTAATACAAATTTCATGGTACGATATTGATCGCGTGTTAACGATATTTCAAACTAGACCTTGAAAACTATAATGAAGCTAAGTCTAAAAAGCTGTTTATCATGTGTTACACATAGGATTGTAATAGTTAAAGTAAGGCACTTATATAATAAGCACAATATTTAGAGCTTATACACATACAGAATAGACTATCCTTTTTAGCCTTCTATATAATTCGAATCTGCTTCTTTTATTTTCCAAAACTAATAATTCACCTTATTGACTCATTAAAACATAGAAGCCACGCCACACAGGGAATACACGTTCAGTTATTCACTGTCATCGTATCCATCTACACGTAAGCATACCTGATTAATGAGCTGCGACGCCATATCGGGATCCGCCGCCAGCGCTTGCAGCATGGAATTAGTGTACGGTGCCGACAGCATGGACTGAACGAGCCGGGGGTTCTCGGACATCTGCTGCAGGAGGGACTGCATGCCCGGCGTGTTGATGAGGCCGGGGCCCGCGGCGCCCGCCGCCCCCGCCCCGCCCGTGCCCCCACCCGCGGCCCCCGTGGTGGCGCCTCCACCCCCACGCTGCCAGGGGTTCGGCAGCGGCTGGCGGTTCTCAGCGCCTTGCTGGGGGTTCGTGCCATCTGCTTATCGAGATATGAACAACATTCAGTATGCACACCCTGTGTATGGGTCGTCAGTTTTGTACAAATAAGCAGACAAATCGAGTACGATAATAACTGCGTTTATTACGAATTCACAAACTGAGAAAACAATAAAATCAAGTATTCAATATATAAAGGAAAGAGCAGGACAGCAGACCCCAGGCTCAAGTGCAAGATTAAAATGCGTCAGGGATTGCGCTCAGACACAAGTAGAAGACGGAAATTTGTAACTAACCAGAATTATCCACAAGTCCAGAGAACGGGTTGCCCGCCATACTGCTGGCCACATTCAACATGGGCTCTTGAATATCTCTGTACATACGCTGTAGAGCATTGTAACCACCTGAAAAATAGGACACATGATCATTTCCAACTGATGAAATAATTTCATCTTTGAATTTGATATTACAGTCATCATTTACACACTTGCTATTAATAGAAAATAGAAATAATATTTATATGCACGTAATAATTTTAAGTTATACCTTGAAGTTTTAAAAGTTTTTCAGACTTATCTCTATTAGCCAGACTGTAAATAGGAAGGTTTGTGAAGTTGGGTGCATACCTGGTATGCTTTCAAGGTTGGAGAGCGCACGGTCGTGGGAGCGCATGAGCTCTTGTAACATGGCGGGGTTGCGAGCTAGCTCCATTGTTTGACGCAATAACTCTGGGTTGTTCAGCATGTGACTGATCTCAGGGTTTCGCTGGAAATACATACACATATTTTAAATCATCTCGTCACAATAATCTTACAACTATTATAAATGCGAAAGATTGAATGGGTGGATAGATGTTTGTTACTCAAGTACGTACAGCCAGCGTCAAAAGTAGATGATAATTTTCAGGTTTAAAAAATCCTGCATAATAATAACTGATCAAATTTCATAATTTTTCATCAAAATCTTAATAATACGAAGTGCCCACTCACTACATAGTTCGACGATATTTTAGTTTGCATTTGGTTATCTCATAAATTAAGATAAATACATATAATGTTAGATCTCAATTTGTCGCAAACTTACTATCTGCACACCTACTAATTCTCGGTATACACGAGTCTACGTAAATAAAATTGTGACTGGGAAACAAAGTTAAATCTGTATTATTCAGAATTTCGATTTTACATACGATTTGCGTGTGTTAACAGAGAAAATTTTATTGATCTGAATGCAGGCAACACGCGTCACTCTCATCCAATTGAATACATACATAGGGGCCGCAATAATTGAGCTACCACCAATATAGCGCGTAGGTTGCTACGCGCTATAATATATCGGTGGTAGCTAAATCCGTTCTTTTCAATTGTTTTACAAAACAAATTCTTTTTTGAGTTTACTATAAAATTTTATTACAAGCCCGTCAACAGAACTTCGATATCGTCAATGGGTTCTTTACCTACGGAAATAGCAAAGTACGCTGCTTCGTAGATAGACCGAAAAGCCGACCCCAACTGAGTTGGAAAAATTCTGAGGATGATGACTATGGAAGTTTCGACATAATCTTTGATTCACATACAATAGCCAATGGTACAGTTGCTCTCAGAAGTAGCTGAACACTAACAATGTTAGAAACTTTTAGGTCTATGGTGACCGATAAGTTGGAATGCGTTATTATGATACCGAGGGCGACTGTGCTTGTGAAGTAGACTTACTGCCATTAAATCCTGCATCTGTGGGTTTGATGTAATGAGTGTGCGCATATTTTCGGGGTCATTCATCATCTGCTGCACCAGTGGGTTGTCTAGAACTTGTCTCAACATGTCTGGATTTGTCAAAAGCTCTTGTTGCATACGAGCCTGCAAAAAATATAAAGGTTTTATACTTTTGTTACGCATTTTTAAAGTAATGATTATTCACCCCAGCCTAAAACATCAGTCTTAGGCTGGGGTAATTAAGGTTACAAGGTCATAAGATTCCCATACAAGTTCGGTCCCATATGAGTCTTCCATCAACAGTTCAAAAAATCTGATTCAAGCACTTTAATAGTCATCGTTTCATAACAATCTCATCATAGCTTAACAATTATTATTATCTATGGTACAGTCAGCGTCAAAAGTTGTTGATAATTTTCAGAATTAGTAAATTAGTTTCTGAGCAAAGTAATTTCTATTTAGTAATCAAAATGCTATCAAACTAGTAAGCTTCATAAAAATACTTTTGAAGTTTGATTAAATTATAATTACTCTTCTTCATGTACTTAATAAAATCTGAGAAATATGATCATCTACTTTTGACGCTGTCTGTACAATACAGTGGCTATGAAAACAGAATTCTTGTATCGTTGACATAAGATCCTGATAAAACTCAAGGTCTTAAAATCGATAGAAATGTGTCATTGAACAAGTAACAGTGTTACAATTTAGAAAGTAAACTTTATAAATTACTAATAAACTAATAAATTAATATTTATTTAGATAAGGTTGGCAACATTCCATATGAATTAATTTAATTGCCTACGCAACAATGATTTATACAATTCACTTTTACGTTTTCAATTTGTATGTTGTATTTACATATTGTACCTTGACCTCAAAACATTGATTGTAATCAGAAAACCACTATGAAAGTATTATAATTTTATAATCTACAGGTGTAATTTACCTTGCTATATAGTACTATGCTACATAGTTTCATTATTGTAATGAGATGTAAGAGAACAGTATTTCTTAATAATACACAAAGAAATGTAAATACACAGATAAATAACAGCCCCATCAAGATCTTTCATCATCAAGAGCAGACTGTCCGCATGGAGTTGGTAGGTCTGACAGTAGTTGCTCCCATAAAAGTCAAACAAATCAATAAACTGAGTGCAGGAGATTTTATTACGAGGTGGTAACCTGGGATGCGACCAGGATTAATGCAAGGATGATGATGATCATGTCACAATTTGTGTTAGCATTCCTCTGAAACTCTGTTATATATAAGAATAGGTCCTAAATTATTTTTCATCCAAACTACAGCTACAGAGAATGATCATTTTGGTGGTTTACTCTATGGGGGTCTATCTTGTACGTGACACAAATATTTAAAACTAAATTTTACCTGCAAATCCATAAAAGTGCTTTGACCAAGACCCAAGCTTTCAAGGCCTGCTAAACCACCCAAGGAATTCAAACCAAAAGGTGTTGCTCCAATATCAGCTGAAACAATTTTGAAATGTTAAATTTTCCATCAGTGCATCTTACTTTCACCAATGAAAGTCATTGAGTCAAATATGATAAAATGGTTTAGCTTGATTATATTACAATTACTATGATTCCCTCACTAATCATACTTGTTATTGATGGATATATATTATGATGGTTGTGTATCGTTAGATGTTTTACTGGAATATGGATGTTTGTTTTTTACTCAATCATGCCAGAACGGCACAAAGGTTCTGGCTGAAATTTAATAAAAGGATATATTATAGTCAGGAATACACAGGTTAATTTTATCCCTGGAATTTCCAGTTTAGCTCAAGTCACGGGAACAGGATCACTACCCTATGCTAGATATACCTAACCAAAGAGTTTTGGGTAACTCTTTAGTTGTCTGGTAGGCCACAGTACAAATAAACATGGAAACCTACACGATTTCTTTGGCAGTGCGTACATTTCAAATGGATATATTAACGATGAATTTAACTAGTGAAAATTCATTTAACTAAACAGTTCTAACATTTAACTCATTGATTCCATAGTTTAATTCAATTCAATTTTTATTGCTACCATTGGTGAACTCCTGTCTTAGTTATTAGTGTGTTGACACTTCTCATTACTGACTCTGGCTTATCATGTACATAATTTACCTATTAGATGATGCAATTTACAATAGAACTAGAGAAATCATCCAAGCTATAAATTTTTTTGCTTTCATTTCATATGATAGGGAAGCTACAACATATTTATGAAGATTGATTTGGTCTGATGGATCACCAGCCTATACAGCAACAAAAAATATGTATTTTAACATTCACAAAAAGGTTTGACTAATAATTAGTCAAACCTTTAGTCGAGTCTTGAGTGACATACCAAGTATGTCAATGTACCCATTACATTGTATGTGTACAATATAGAATTAAAAAAGATATTTTAGTAGACAATACAGAAACTAATTTACTCTTAATGTACTGACTACCCATTGTTGCTTCCTAATGAATAAATTATTGAAACTTATCTCAACATTAAGTATTAATTTGAATGTTGAAGGTTAAAAACTCTGAGAGATTGCTCCCATCAGATGAGGTTTATTGTAGCAACCCTAGCAACTGTTAAAACAGTATTGGTAGTATATCTCTATTATGCACCAAGGATATAACAAAAATAATATAAATAATACATTATGGTATATACAATTGACAGCCTTATCAAACTGTGGGAATCTCTTACATGTAACCATCGAAAGTAGAAAAAAGTTGGTGATTGTATTTATAGCGAGTTATGATTTGTTTCAACAAAAAATGTGTTTTAAACTCATTCATTACAATATTAATATTAAATTAGTCATTCATTATGTTACTGGTATGACTTCATTTTCATTCTTGTGTCCTACCCATTGGTTGTATTATTGCTAAATGCACAAAATTTAAAAAAAAACGCTGACCTTAGCATATACAACAACAATGTTGACCTTCAGATAGAACAAAATTCCAGTACAACATGAGGTATCCATTTTAAAGCACTATGCTTCCTTCTTATAAGAGCTATGTCAGACCCATACCAATAAGGCACCTTGGATTCCACAAGTTTGAGTGCTTATAAGCTAATTTTTATTATGATTTTATGATTGTAATAGGTACCTGATTAGAAAACTTATATATTCCTGTTATAAAAATCTATTTTATGGCATTGCACAAGCATTGAGTACCTATGCATTTTATGCAAACTATGTGAAATGTATAAATGAGGTATAATTTGGGTAAATGAGAGACATAAAATTTCTAATTAGTTTGGTATTTTACATGTTTGGTAAGGTTTGATAACACAAAGTTTACAATGTGTAAGCTTGGTGAGAGCTTACCTGGAGGGCGTCTTGTCCCGCCTTCAGGCTCGGGCCTAGGAGGAGTTTTTATCACGAGGTGGACTGTCAAACCATCTTTGATATTATGCTGTTTAAGGGTGTCGGCATCATTCAAGATCTTCCCGGCAAATATGAGACACAACTGTTCAGGTTCCGAGCTGAATTTCGGGGACAACACATCCTTGAGCTAAAATGAAAGAAGGTATAGTTTTTACGTCGCTGAATTACTAAATAAGTGTCGCCAGTGATTGCGTGTGCAATATCTATGTTATTACGCCATGAGCTATGTTTCTGGAGGTGCCGTACTCACTTTTTTAACGTCAGCATCCTCATCAATCTCTACTTGCTGTTTTTCTTTTGGTGTTTTGACTGTGATAGTAATTTTTTTGGGTTCGTCCTGTCCCTCTGCCATTTTGGCAAATCTAGAATGACTCTGTACTTTGGCGGAAAAGCAGAAATAAATGTACAAGAATGTAGAATTTGACGAATTGTGTTAGAATTGACGGCCGAGGGTACAGCCCACTTTGGTTGTAAGTTACCTCTCGAAATAGTTCAATTTAAATCACTATAACTTCTATTCCTACAGAAATAGAGTTTAGTTTTACTCCCACGTAATATGTCTGAAGATAGGTAATAGTCAAAATTTTGCTATGATTTCCGTGGTGGACCCACCTCAATTGACATAAAGTGTTGCCAGGTAACTGGTTGTCTATAGTCTTAAAATGACGAAATTCGACAGTAAGCACAGACAGCTGGAAACAGACCACAGACAACATAACTAAAGTAAAATGTACGTGGTCCAATCCGTCCAAAATCGTTGAGTGTATCCGAACGTAATTATTGAACTTGGCAGTTATCAAAAAGAGACTTTTCCACAATTTCCGGAAAATTGCTGAAAGGCTGAAACGGAAGTGAGGTATTTGATTAGTTTGACTTCTTGAAGCCTGACATGAAACAAAAACAAAAAACAGTTTTCAATGATGTCTCTCGCAAAATTTTAATGAAGTAATAACATAATAAAGATTGGTGAGACATGTATTTTATACCTAAACAGTAATAGAAAAGCTATTTCTCAACAATTTTCTAACTTCTCTTTCAGTGCATTACCATTTTTTTGTTTTAGGTTTTGGTTGTTAGGCGAATCATATATATAGGTACTGAGCGATATTATTGCATGCCGTAGAATGACTTATACGAGCGTTTAGCTCGGTTGTCACTATTTTTTCAAGACAACAAATGGAGGTAATGTATACCCATAAATTAGTAAGCAAACCTACTGAACTACAATATGTTTTGCATGTGAATTATTTACTGCATTTCCTACTAGTTTTTTAGTTAAATCTAAACCATTTTTCAAATATTCAGCTGGATATACAAGACACTTTCTTGCCCGATGAGGATCAACAGTCACAGCACAGCCCAAAAGTAACATATTCAGTAGCACATAAAAGAAAAAATGACAAAGGCCAGGGTGAGATAATCCACACCTTATTTAAACCCATAATTCTTTTAACTTTTGCCTATACATACAACTCTAGGGTAAGGCGATGCTATTGGCAGCCGTGGCAAAATATCCATATAACATGTTTCCTATGTACTCCCAGGACTATGCTTAGCTAATTATATTATAATGCACTGGTCATTTGAAGATAATAGAAGAGTCCAAAAGAATTGTATGTTTAGGACAAAGGACTACTTAATTTTAAAGTAGCCAGATATTATCGCCAGTGGTTATTAGCCAAATGTTCAGTAGAATAGGTACTAAAACCTGTAATAAATTTATTTAGAGGCAACATTTTTTCATCGTGCGGAAATCCCCATGGATGCCTGCCATCCCCGTCTGCCATCGTGGTGGTTATGTCAGATTCGAACCAACTAACACCTCACGCCATCGCGGGGTGTTAAGTTACCTAATAGGCATATCCCTTGCACCTCAGCTGACCGCGGGCCATCTACGGTTTTAAGATAGCGGATGGGGCGAGCATCGCGCCGCCTCGCCGACGGTGTGGGGTGCAGGGTGAGAGGCGTCAATAATATAATTACTTAATATTGTTTGGACGTGATTTAGCTAGGCAACCTATTTGCAATATGTTTATTTAAATATTATCTATCATTTATTTCTTATCACTAATAAATAACAGATGAGAGTATACTATATTTCTTATACCGGATCTTAGCCTATTTTGTGTCACGAACTGCGCATAAGTACCTAATTGTTACAAAAGCGACTTGAGGTCCTGTACCTAAGGGTTTCGGACCGAAGACCACTTTGACAACTGACATTGTCGCGTCAAATAACGTTTTCTTAAACAGATGAAAAAATAGTAAGCGATCAACAAGCTAAAGAAAAAGAACAAGCAGAAAATATAGCATCATTGCTAATGTCCAACTATGATATGAAACTTTATGGTGAAGATGACACGTCACAACCTACATCCCGTACTGCGCCTATCATACCAATAGAGGCCACACGCAAGAAGAAGAAAAGAAAGAGGTACATTTTTGTATAAGTATACCGGCAATCACGGAGGTCATCATGGGCTTCAGTTGTACTTCCAGGTTTTTTTTATGTCGGTCACGTCAGTATGACTTTAACTCGCCTGATGGTAAGCTAAAGGTAAAGGTTCAGTTAATTTTAAAGACGACTGCGTCCAATCAACACAATCCACGGCAGATGTCTGTAGTTCTTTCCACAGCAATGAGGATCAGTCACATAACAGAACTTTTAATTTTTAATTAATGAAACGTATGCGCTACAAATTTCTAAGCATTTTGTTTTTTAAATGATTAAAATCCGACAAGAAATGACGAAGTTATCGAAGATTTAAAATCGGCTGTTTTAAAACGCACACTCTCGCTGGATTTTTGTCGATGACGTCATGGCTCGCCTCGTGTGCGATGCCCTATGATAAACAGGCCGATACGTCAACGAAGAGCCTAAACCGCTGGACCTACAAACTTGAAATTTTGACAGTAGATGCTTTTTATGTTGTAGGAATCCACTAAGAACGGATTTTTAGAATTTTTACTCCTAAGGTGGCAAAATAAGGCATAAACATTTATATGAAAGTTCTTCATTTTCAATGTTAGACGCATTAAATTTCATATACCTACTTCTGATTAGAAATAAATATACATGTATACCAGCGTTTTCAAAATTTCACTACTAAAGGCGTAAAATAGGCGATGGCTGGTTGCATGAAAGTCCGTTATTTTGAAAGTAAGAAGCACGAAATTTGATACAGCTGCTTCTGGTTAAAAATAAACGTACCCCGGAATCGCGGTTTTTCAAAAATCCACCCCTAAGGGGCAAATAAGGGTAGAGTGGTTGTATACCTAGACATCCGTTATTTGGGAAAGTGTTCAAGTTTCTATGAAATGATGTCCATTACTTAGGTATGTCCGATGCGAGATCCCGGCTGACCCGTACCCTCTCCGGCTTCAAGATATCCCCTCGGGTTTGCGAGCCACGGTGTCCTCTTCTTGCTCTTATCTTTCTTTATCTTTTATCTTTATCTTTATCTTTATCTTTATCTTTATCTTTATCTTTATCTTTATCTTTATCTTTATCTTTATCTTTATCTTTATCTTTATCTTTATCTTTATCTTTATCTTTATCTTTATCTTTATCTTTATCTTTATCTTTATCTTTATCTTTATCTTTATCTTTATCTTTATCTTTATCTTTATCTTTATCTTTATCTTTATCTTTATCTTTATCTTTATCTTTATCTTTATCTTTATCTTTATCTTTATCTTTATCTTTATCTTTATCTTTATCTTTATCTTTATCTTTATCTTTATCTTTATCTTTATCTTTATCTTTATCTTTATCTTTATCTTTATCTTTATCTTTATCTTTATCTTTATCTTTATCTTTATCTTTATCTTTATCTTTATCTTTATCTTTATCTTTATCTTTATCTTTATCTTTATCTTTATCTTTATCTTTATCTTTATCTTTATCTTTATCTTTATCTTTATCTTTATCTTTATCTTTATCTTTATCTTTATCTTTATCTTTATCTTTATCTTTATCTTTATCTTTATCTTTATCTGTCTCTGTCTCTGTCTCTGTCTCTGTCTCTGTCTCTGTCTCTGTCTCTGTCTCTGTCTCTGTCTCTGTCTCTGTCTCTGTCTCTGTCTCTGTCTCTGTCTCTGTCTCTGTCTCTGTCTCTGTCTCTGTCTCTGTCTCTGTCTCTGTCTCTGTCTCTGTCTCTGTCTCTGTCTCTGTCTCTGTCTCTGTCTCTGTCTCTGTCTCTGTCTCTGTCTCTGTCTCTGTCTCTGTCTCTGTCTCTGTCTCTGTCTCTGTCTCTGTCTCTGTCTCTGTCTCTGTCTCTGTCTCTGTCTCTGTCTCTGTCTCTGTCTCTGTCTCTGTCTCTGTCTCTGTCTCTGTCTCTGTCTCTGTCTCTGTCTCTGTCTCTGTCTCTGTCTCTGTCTCTGTCTCTGTCTCTGTCTCTGTCTCTGTCTCTGTCTCTGTCTCTGTCTCTGTCTCTGTCTCTGTCTCTGTCTCTGTCTCTGTCTCTATCTCTATCTCTATCTCTATCTCTATCGTTATCGTTATCGTTATCTTTATCTTTATCTTTATCTTTATCTTTATCTTTATCTTTATCTCCGATGGCCGACAGGGGTGATATCCGTGGGGATTTCCGCACGGGTTATATAAGTAAGTACTTGATTTCCAACATGCCTTAAAATGCTATCGAACTACTACAAATGAAAGAATAAATATTTCATATATTCTTAATACATCTAATAATAGGTGGGACCCGACGGTATCTCCCATCCGAACTGAGCAGTCCGACTGACTGAGGTAGTACCTCCGCCCAACAGAACACCGCAGCTATAATAACCATAGTGTTGTGTTCCCCAAGATAAGTAGGGTAGCCAGAGCTCACTGTACCCCTCCTCCCCCCCTCTTCCCAGCCTCTCCACCCCTTCCTAGCCGCCCCTCTCCCTTCCCTTCAGGGTAGGCAGAACCCCTGGTGACACCACGTGTGACACCCCTAGTGTTGCACACGTCCAATAGGCCACGATGACAGCTACCCATTAGGTGGGCCGTGTGCTTGTCTGCCACCTACATAGTATAAAAAAAAGAAAAAATACTTAATTCTATAATTTAAAAAAAAAATCATGAAATGTTTTATCCGAATAGCCCTATATTCTCCATAGCAGCGCGGCGCGGCGAGCGGCGACGTGCGACGAGGCGAGCTATGACGTCACAGGGTATTTCTACGCGGTGGCGAGCGTTTTTGAGATTACCGCACTAAAATGGCTATAACTCCGTCATTTTTGATCCGATTCAAATAATTTTTTTACAGAATTTATTGTTTTTTTTAGGTCTATAAAACTGCATACTCAGCTAAAAAAGTGACTGATCCTCATTCCTTTCTACAGTCCCCACCCACTTTAAGGATCCGGAACTGTAGGAGGAAGAAAACACGCGTAAAAAATAACAAGTCTTTATGGTGCGGCAAAGATAAATACATTGCCACTAGACTGAGTAGAATAATCTAATTACGACATCGCGATTAGATCTTAAAATTCAACTTTTAATTTTAAATGTTTCGTCTCAGATCGCAAATAACAATATGCCTTACAAATTGCCGCTATGAGTCAATACGGAAAGTAGCCAGTGCTTTTGGAATGCGAGAGGTATCAGAAGAAGACGCATGGAACTTTTACTGGACCGACATGAGTGTCTCTGTGGAAAGAGCTAAGGAGATGAAACGTTTTCAGCGCATTAATCATTTCCCGGGCATGTTAGAAATCTGCAGGTATTTTAAGTGATCTTTTGGCATAAATATGTATATCCTAGTCCTAGGCAACAAAGAAAGCGAGCCTTTTAGTGACAACTTGGCACTTTTCGTAACTACCCCCTGCAAACGAAAATTTCTTAACCGGAAAATGGAATAACTACCCAAAACCGGCTATACTACCTGACACTTCATAATGCTGTAGTTACATGGTATGTCACACTCGCTGCTATTGCACCACTCAAAAATTTTAAATAATCGTTTATTATTTTTGTTTAGAGGCTTTGATTTTTCATATATTTTCAGAAAAGATCTATTAGCACGGAACCTAAATAGAATGCAAAAAATATATCCGAAGGAGTATAATTTTTTTCCAAAAACTTGGTGTTTGCCAGCAGAGTAAGTGTATATTATTGTATTATTAGTTGTATGTACCTGCACCTTAAGGTATACTCACATACATTTTCTTCGAAATGGTTGCAGGTAACACAAATTATGCGTAAAGCGACACATCCAAAAACATTTAACAGGCGTCGTCGTCTCATGTCCCAAGAGCTTTCAAATGTGACACTAATCATAATTTTATCTTAAATGCACCACTGTTCTCTAATTTATTTCAGTTTTGGCGAAGCTCTAAATTACAGTAAATCTCGCAAAAATAAGACATTTATAATAAAACCGGAGTGTGGGAGCCAGGGACGCGGCATATATCTTACCAAATCACTAAAAGATATCAAACCTACTGATAAATTAATTTGTCAGGTAATTTATTTATCTTTTAACATATCCAACAGCATAAAAGAGGCGTGGAGCTATGTATCCAACATTCTATAATCACTGTTTGAAAGAGGGAAGGCCTGGGTTTAGTTTTAGGTCTAGGACTATGCCTGGGTATGGTAAAGGCGGCGCAATAAAATTATGTTGCATAGTTGGACGCGATGGAGCCTTAGGTTAACTTTGAAGTGATTTTAAAATTTGGTATAAACTAATTTGTCATGGCATAAAAATAAATTATCTACTATTTATTTTCAGGTGTATCTATCGAAACCTTATTTGGTAGATGGTTACAAATTTGATATTAGGGTTTATACACTTATTACATCTTGTGATCCACTTAGAATATTTGTTTACAATGAAGGACTTGTGAGGTGAGTTATTTGATATGATACCTAATACCGCTAATATTAGGAAAGATACCCATTTTAATTTTCAGCTCTACACATGGCCTGGGGTGATGAGATGTCATCCTCATACGGTATGACCTATCAATTCCATTATCCAATCCAAATCCAATTACCATATAGGACCTAACGGTTCGCCACACCTTTTCTTACGCTCTCTCTTCGCACCTCTAGCTTGAAATTCTTAACAACACATGTGTTTTATTTTCTATAATTCTGAATCTATTATGGGGACCGTGAAAAAGCAGGAGTATTAGGCCCAAAGTGGCATTGCATAACTGGTCACATATCACATAATCTGGAACATGACTAGGTAAATGGCCGTCACGCTATTAACCCCTTTTGTTTTAAATGCTTGCTTTGTTCCTTTTCAGATTTGCAACAAGTCGATACGCAGATCCCAACGTAAATAATACAACAAATGTGTTCATGCACCTTACTAACTACGCGCTAAACAAGCACAGTCGCACTTACGTTTATGATTCAGAAGCTGGCAGCAAACGGTAATAAATAGATTCTGTCGTTAACTGTTGCATAAATTAGGTTAAAATACTAGAAATTAATAAGGCACGTGGCTAAGTGCTGGTCTAGGTTGTCATACGAACATCTTTGGGCATTTGTTACACCCGTAACGAAGCGCTAAAAACCGCGATAGCCTTCGGAGGTTAGATGACAGTCGTTTCACGTAAAATATCAAAGTTCAGCCGTTTCGTATTTAGATTGAAAGTCCACCCAACTAAATTTGGAAAAGGGCTGCAAAATTTGACATGATAGCCAAGTGTCCAATGGTTGTGAGGTGTACCCCAGGGAACAAAGGTGGGTCCTTTTCATCCAAGCCAAAAGTATAGGTGGTGTACCCCAGGGAACAAACGTGGGTCCTTTCTAAATCGTCAGTATCTATAGGCGGTGTAGCCCAGGGAACAAACGTGGATATTTTTATATAATTGTAAGTGAAGATCAATTTTCCTTCGTTAGCAAGATATCAACGTTAAACAAGATCCTGTTATCACAAGGCGTGGACTTGGACAGGCTGTGGCACGCCATAGATCAAGTGATCGTGAAGACTATAATATCCGCGTGGCCTATACTCAAGCACAGTTATCACGCGTGTTTCCCATCACACGATATGGTTCTTTTTACTATACATTATTTGCAGATTGTTTATCATTCATTTTACTGGTAGAATTTAGAATTGAAAACTGGCGGAAGCTTAACCAACTTGTTAAATGTATGGGAACATTATTTGAAACGTATATATTGTAGGTATATATAAAATTCTCATAGAGACCATCCTATATTTATTTGGAGTTGATAAAATATACTTCTATGCTTAGTCATTACAAACATCTCTGAAGAATTTGTGTATATAGCCCTATTTTTTTAGATAAGTAGTAGAGTTATTACATACTCAATGATTTACCTGGCAGGGTAAAATTTTGTGTCACCATTCCAGAAGCCCGCCTGCTTCCTTAACAATTGCTTTATTTTAGCTTAAGGCTAGTTTTACGTTGGCAAAATTTAGTCCCACTTTCGGCTTGCCGTAAGAGCTTTATGTGGGACTGCCTTGCTATACTACATACTCTAGCTAGTACCTACATAAATAAAACCTTTATGGAGCAGGAAGTTCAAGCTCGTCTACGAGTAATATGTGATCTAGTTATTAGGTAATCATCTTTTCTATTCATGTACAAGTACATTATATATATCATAGATAACGTACCTAATCTCCAATATGTAGTAGGTACTTACCTACACTTCTTTAAAAGTAAAAATATACTTAACTTACATCCATTAAAATTTATAAAGTTCACAAAACAGGTACACGCATGCTTCGAAATCCTTGGCTTCGATATACTGCTGGATCACAAATTGCATCCTTATATACTGGAAGTAAGTATATTTAATTCTACAGCATAGGTACCTAAATATAAACCAAAAGTCGATGTGCTCAGAGAAAGGTACTAAGAGTAATGCAAGAAAAGTTTGATGAATGTAAGGGATGCATGTAATTATAAGGATCCTAAAAATGGTAAAGTACATAAGTAGGTATTTGAATTAAAATGAATGGTTACTATGGCCGCGGTCTTCTGTAGCGCGGAGGTACTACCCCAGTCGGACAGCTCATTACAGACAGGAGATTCAACGTCATGGTCATTTTAACACCATGGTAATTTCAGCACTATGTGGTCATTTTAGCACCATGGTCATTTCAGCACCATGGTCATTTTAGCACCATGGTCATTTTAGCACCATGGTCATTTCAGCACCATGGTCATTTTAGCACCATGGTCATTTTAGCACCATGGTCATTTTAGCACCATGGTCATTTCAGCACCATGGTCATTTTAGCACCATGGTCATTTAAGCACTATGGTCATTTTAGCACTTTGGTCATTACACCCCGAAAGGTTATTAATTACTGGTAGGTACATTAACAAATACTATAGGTAGTATTATTTGTTAATTGTATAGGTACCTAGACGACATCGTAAGCTCTAATGACTTAAGAATTAATAAAGTGATAAATTGCTCGTCAAGGATTCGTGTTATGTAGAAGCTAAGTAAACGCTAAGAGTTGCAATAAGATCGTATTTAAAATTTAACTTATTTGCAGGTAAATCATTCGCCGAGCTTTCACACGGATACCCAACTAGACCGTGAGGTTAAGGAGGGGCTTCTTACCGACACATTCACGATGCTTAACATTTGGCAGTGTGACAAACGACGTGTGCTGGAAGAAGATCGAAAGAGAATACGCGATAGGTTGCTGCAGACAAACAAGTGAGCCAGATGTTTGTTAAAGAACACACCCGATTCCAAATATTAGGTAGTAATAGTAGGTACCAAGTTAATTCAAAACCACCAAGCGGTACCTTACTGATAAAATAATACATAACACTTGTGACCACTGCATTTCATTTGTATTGTGACTTGTGACTATACCTAAAGCGTTTTGGCAACCACAGGTTTGCAGACTTTACACCTACAGATGATAAAGAACCAGAAAAAAGTCCATGGCAAACACAAATACAATGGGAAGAAACACATCTTGGCAACTACAGGTATTTCCGAATTTAACTATTAGAATGATATTAATATAATCTACTTAGTACCTACACTTTTGTTGTTGAGGGCTTATTTGATTTTCCTCCATGACCTCGTACTCTGATGAAAACCTCGGATGCAACCGGTATCAACGCCAGAGCGGACGATAATGACTTAATGAGCCAAGTTTTTTTATGAATAAAAACAAATAATATTATTATGGTTTAGATACATACCCAACTGGTAGCGATGCAGACAAATAAGGTACCTACCTACATTTTATTACAATGTGGTGTATTTGACAGACGGGTGTATCCTGTGGGTGAGCAATATGCCTCGCTATTCCAGCAGCCTTCGGGCTCGCTGTACACCGGCACGGCCTCGTCACGCGCCAGGGGTGACTGCACTCGCATACAACGGGAGGAGTTCCAGGTAGCGTACCCCCCTCGGCCGGCATGGTAACTGTTACGTTATAGTGCGCGGCATCTAACTTGGCAAGATTTTGGAGTAGTGTGAGCCCACTATTCCAATACCTTACCAAGTTAGATGCCGTACACTATACTTGTTTGTGACAAAATTTGTCGCATAGAAACAAGTATAATGTACGGCATCTAACTTGGCAAGGTTTTGGAGTAGTGGCTCTGTTGCAATGGCGGCCGAAGGGACCAGTTTTGACAAATTGGAATCTCATGACTTGAGCTTTACAAACAGTGAATCTATTATATAATTGTTGCACCTTTTTTTGTTACTTTATTTACAGCAAACAAAAGCCAAAGCGGAAGCTCTGAAAAAACCATCTCAAACGAAACCTAATAAAGATATAGAGAAGAAATCGGGTGAAGAAGGTAGCACTACGGCAACATCCGTCACTGCAGCGGCGCCGACAGCTGTGGACAAGGCCACCAAAACTAAAGCACGCCTTGAAAAGGAACAAAAACGCAAGGAGAAGGAGAAAGAAGAAAGAGACAAGAAATTAAGCGGCAAGAC
Source organism: Lithosia quadra (assembly GCA_963576445.1). Taxonomy (NCBI): domain Eukaryota; kingdom Metazoa; phylum Arthropoda; class Insecta; order Lepidoptera; family Erebidae; genus Lithosia; species Lithosia quadra. Next base: position 6,058,670 of record OY754891.1, read on the forward strand.
TTCGCTAGTTAGTGCTTCATCACCAGTAAGTGATTGTTTATTATTCTGCTAGGTTCCTAGAGTGAGACTAAGTACTTACTACACGTGCGCTATAAGTTGAGACCATAGCAGTCAGGTCTCAACTTATAGCGCACGTGTAGTATGTGTACCGCGTTGTTAACACTTTTAGAGCTTTATTCTCACGGATAATCATGGGCAACAGAATATTACGCAATTCGAGCGTTCGTGAAGTGAAATATTTTTGAAACTTCAAAGTACGTGACGTGACGTCACCTTTCTAGATTAGGTTGTGCAGGTGAATCCCCAAGTACACGAATACGCCAAGTACTGTGATAAAACGTAGTCTTTGGACATTATCCTAAACCCTAAACTATGCCTCCTCTCTCTCTCATACATTCGCTTGTATTTGCAACTGCCCAGGTCATAGAGAAAGAACTGAAGCCACCATATGTGCTATGTTCATTCGAGCCGGATCCTATAGTGGAGAAGGAGGAACGTGAGCGAGTTAATTTGCTTGCCCAGAGAGACTTCCTCATCAGAAGTTATGGGATGTTGGAACAGGTAAACCTCAACCAAAATAGTGATCGTTTATCAAAATTCTTTACAAAATTAAATCCTGCTAAAAGCGTCTTTTTCTCATCTAATATGATTTATAACTTGCGACCTAATGGATAAAGTGTACATTCGTCTAAAAACCGCCCCCCTTTTTTGATAGGTACAGTCTCGTTTGCGACGCGTTGCGTTCGTAGGTTTTATTCTTCCATGTTTGACATTATTTTGTTTTCATACGCAGATTTACTTGGTTATGAAAAAAATGGGAACACTGAGGCCAGAAGATGAACGGAAATATGGTGTATATGGACGACTTTCTGTTGTATCTAATTCGCCCAAGGTAACAAAGAAAGTATGAGTGTTTTCACATTTATACCTAGGTACTTAAAGACAATGTTCTCAGGCCATTTCATTTTTAAGTACTGTTCCACAAGAATAGGGCGAAACGTGAAATTAAAAAGCATTAGATGCCTAATAACTTGATTGATTGCACAATGTTGCCAATGTGTCTTATGATTTTTAGTAGGTACCTACCTATCCTCGTTTCTTTGCATTTCTTTGGCCAACACAATGTCTTAATAAAGGTTGAATTGGCACTTAGAACATTGCGAACATTGACCATTAAAAATTATAATCTTCTCACATAAAAAGTTGTGTTTGCCTGCAGAAAGTGTGAATGTATTATGCTGCTGAAAAAATAAAACTATAATATAGAAAAATTAGGTGTAAGAAATTAAAGAAGGGACAGTTTAAAATTTTGTGTACAGACCGCCATCAAGAAAGCTAAAACAGATAAACAGACACTGAAAAACTACGCGAATAACGGGACCGAAGGTGAGCTTACTTCATTTGTATCTAAGTATATCACTCTGAACACTTGGCGAGATAGAATGTGCAAATAGTATGTACCTATATAGTGCAGACGCTGCAGGTTCTTGAGTATGCTAAACCCGAGGACTGCCAACTATGACCGAATTCCTAATATGTACCTACATCAGGTAACTACACATCTTTCCGCCAGGTATGATGGTCCTTCTGCTCAATTTTTTAAACTATATGTCAATACTTTCGATTGGTTTATGACTGTTGTTGTTGTTGTAGATTAAGTTTTTTTACTTTGCCTGCGTTCCAATCAATATAGCATAATACAATAAAATAATATTCTAGTCATATTTTATTGTTAGATGATGATAAATACAACGCTATCATCTTCTTATTATGTTCTCCCATTTTTGAATCATTAAGGAGTTTCAGGACTACAAGTGGAATGTCGCGACGCTGTTATTTATACACGTCCATCAGTACCGATTTACTTTTCACAACGCAATACAAGAGCACACCTTCACGGTATGATCTACATAATAAACATATTTTCACATACATGTACCTAATATTCGTCATAGAAACTAAGTCATCCGATCTACTAGTAAAAACCAAGTATATGAGAAAAACAACTCCTAAGTTATTTTATATGGCCAAAATATTTTCTTTAGCTACTTTTAGCCCTACCATGTTCGAGTAAAAACGTAATCGTGTTTGATTTACAATTTTGTACAACTTTTTTTCAACTTGAGTTTTACAACTGCTTTAATGGGGGTTACTTCACATCAGTCGCGACAATTTGTATTAGCAACCATTTAAATTCTTTTTGTGATAAAAAAAAAATAATGTTCTCCATACATTGATTCTTCTGTACATACAAAAAAGAGTTTTATTATTAGCATTATTATAGACAGCTAATTTTTCAGAGCTTGACAACTACTTCACCGCTGGTTAAACGAAAGAGGGTGTAACTGTATGAGCGCGATGTTCAGACGCGGCCTCGTCGTGTTCAGATAGAGCCAGTCATCTGAATAACTCGGGATGTGAATATTGAAGTATGGTATATAGTTGTAACACTACTTAGGAGACTGTTGTTAACAATTAGCTTGCAATATCAATTATTACTGAGATAAGGATTATTTGTATATTTTATTGCTTAAAGGCTCTTGTGATCATGTTAATTTCAATTACCTATATTCTTTATTATATAGTTTAATTTCGTCGAATTGTTCTGTAAATTCTGGTGCCTTCATAAATAAACTGTAACTGAAAAAAATATATTTACTGTTATTATATAATTTTGTATTCTTATTTTAAAATAATTTATCATGGTTGTTTTTATTTATCTAGTTCTACTATACTCACTGTTCTTATGTTTTAGGAACGATTCGGGAAATCTTTATTGGTCTGTTCATTCGCGATGGACGCAAAACTACTAAACTGATTTTAATGCGGTTTTTTTGTTCGAAAGGACTGTGTGATTCTACCTAGCACGACCCCGGATGATTATCATAATTTTCATGTAGTACAAATTCATGAAAAAAAATGTACTTTTTTGTACCATAGAATAAAATAAATTTAATGTACTCTGATATTTTCGCTGATAAAACGTAGGTGCCCTGTAGTACCTTTCTGGCACGACCCCTACATATTTTAGGTTTTATATCAACTTTATGGTGGAAAATACTATAAATATAATTGTACTCTATTTTACAGATTTATTTTTGAACGGTTCAAAGCCACAAAATTATTTTATTTACTTTTGCCTAAATACTTAGAATTAAAAGTAATGGCGTAACGTTGTGACATTGATGTTACTTAAAAAGTAAAACGCTTTGAAACAGGCAAACCACCGTTCAAAAATATCTGTAAAATAGAGTACAATTGAGTACAATTATATTTATAGTATTTCCACCATAAAGTTGATATAAAACCTAAAATATGTAGGGTCGTGCCAGAAAGGTACTACAGGGCACCTACGTTTTATCAGCGAAAATATCAGAGTACATTTATTTTATTCTATGGTACACAAAAGTACATTTTTTTTTTCATGAATTTGTACTATACTCCAATTTTTAATTCTAGGCAAGAAAATGACAACTGCAACTGTCACTGATACAAAAAAGTGTGACCCGCTACAATAGTGATGTTCGGCAATCAATAGACTAGATACTTTAGTCATTCTTTATTTTTATCAGTGAATGAACCTCTTTGCAGTTTATGTTCGCCTAGTACATTACACGACGGAAATATTTTTTATAGAATACTAGCTGTGTCCCGCGGCTTCGCCCATGGCATACTTTGTCCCCGTGGCAGGTGGAGTATTGCTCGCACCTCTGTGACGGCTCAGCAAAATACCAACTCGAGGCACTTGAGTCAATTGAGAGAAGGGCCAAGAGGCTCATCAACTGCGATGCGCTGGTGGAGACTAAGCTTCAAAGCTTGGAACATCGGCGCAGAATTGCTAGCCTTTCTGTCTTCTATCGGTTGCACTTCGGGGAATGTGCGCTGGAATTGCATAACCTAATTCCTCCAAGCCCTTTTCATCACCGAACGACCAGACGTACGCTAACGCGCCACCGGTACATGGTGGATATCCCACTCATACGCACAAAACGTTTTGGCAGTACGTTTATCGTGCGTACTGCTAAAGAGTGGAATGCCCTGCCTGAGTCTGTATTTCCGGAAAGCTACAACCTGGGAGTCTTCAAGTCTAGAGTCAATAGGTTTCTTCTAGGCAAGCGTGCTCCACCGTCGACCACATCATCATTTACCAACAGGTGAGATCGTGGTCAAACGCGAGCCTATTACCAATAAAAAAAAGTATCCTATGTCCTTCTTCTAGTTCTAAGCTACCTCCCCATCAATTTTCAGCCAAATCGGTCCAGCCGTTCTCTAGTTTTAGCGAGACCAACGAACAGCAATTGATTTAATATAATATATAGATTTAATTACTTACTGTGTATGTTTTCTGTTTATTCACCGTAAATTACATTTTTTATTTATATAAAAATTTTATTTATATATTTAATAAAAGAATTATAATCTCGACTCACGACTAACTTATAATTGGAAACTCGATTCAACCACATCACTATTTATTTGATACAAAAAACCTGCAACACTACAAATGTCATTTTCTTGCCTAGAATTAAAAATCGGGGTATACATGAAAATTATGATAATCATCCGGGGTCGTGCTAGGTACAATCACACGAAAGGACTTGGTCAGACGTAAAAACTTACGCACGGTTAATCACAATTGGTTGAGTAGAACCGGAGAAAATGCGAAAACTAACGTCCAGGCGGGCAGAGCCGCGGGCGCAGGCTGGAACCAAAATAAAACCAAAGTACTTAAATGTCAAATTTATATTTTTCCTTAAGGTAATTACTATAATACAGTTAGTCGTTATGCTCTATGAATGTCCAGTCTTATAATTTTATACAACAATATATCTGTGAAGAATGACCGCGTTTGAATATATCTAAACAGTACTATAGAAACAAACATAGACAATCAAAAATATATATTAAATCCAAGTTACGTATCGAATTCAAATCATAAAGTATCCATTTTCGCTAAAAGCTGTTTGCTTGAAGCGATTACAAAATAATGGATGTTTTACAATTTATATGTCTCTTCATAATAATAATAAATTGATCCTTTTGTTTTGAATCTGAATAAAAAGCAACAGCAAATCTGCAATTACTGTATAGGTACTTCATAATATATAAATCTTGGTGCACTTTCACAATTGTTTCATCACCGCCATATTTAGTTACCTACCTAGCGTGCCTTAGAATGCACAAACTGAAAATTGAAAATCGGGTATTCTATCATGCAAATATATATTTTTTTGCCGCGCAAATATCGATTATAATAATACCGATCAGTTTGGAGGCTTAGTGTGAGAAACCTATGTTATTAAATGGTACATTTATTTAAATAATAGTGATGAAACAATCAGATATTCTCAATTATCTAGCATTCATAAATTGCACTTCGTCATTCATACTATCATTGTACTATATCCAACAGTACTTGAGAATGTAGTAAATTATTTGCTAGTCACAATCAAAATTGTAGTCTCTTGGCTAAGGATCCACCATCAATATTCTCCAGAAGCTTCCTCTTGAGGGATGGTTTTTCAATTTCAACCTTACTGATGTTTGTAGGCATGGGTAACTTAGAGCCCACTGAAGGTGCTGGTTTGTTACTGTAAGATAAACGCAAGTTCAAATGTTACCTAAGGAGGAACCCTTTTGACTCATAAGGACCACTTCCCAAAATATATTATTTACTATACTTACATTATTACTGTAAGTTTAGTATGGTAAATACAATAATAATATATAAATTCCACAGTGAAATTCACATTGGTGCCGTCCAGCCGGATTTGAACTCGATACCTCTGAGTAGAGGCCGCGTTCTTATCCATTCAGCTACCATCGCTTTTGTACCTTTGGAACCAGTACGATCGAATACGCGGCACAAATTACAATAAGAATTAAATTTAACACAAGCCCTCAGTTGCTTATCAACATTGTGCGGCTCGGGTTGTCGGTTTTGCTATTAGCTATCTTCTTTATTGATTATCGAGCATTTTTTATAAAAGTTACTAGTCTCATGTCATGACCTATCTGGCCACCTATACACCCGTTTAAAAAATACATCATTTTTAATATTTACCTGAAGTACGACATCTGCAACGCCTGCGTGCAGTCACATCGACTCGGTGGATACAATGCTAGAAGGCTTTCCATTAGTTGAATCAGATCGTCTCCGGCGGCGCTGAATATATGACGCAGTTGCTGAGGAGGAAACTGCTTAAATTGGACATAGTCGGTCAAACCTTGCATTCCCTGAAATTTGCAAATTGTATCTTAAGTATAGCAACTTTAATCTGTGTTATGATGGTCATTAGAAAGAAGCGTTAGACTTGTACATAATTATTGCGCAATCTGTACCCGCTATAGAGCTTATAAAAAAAATTGATCGCACTCTATCCAAAAGACAGTAGGAAAAATGTTGTAAAGCTACTTACAGGCCAGGTTTCTTCGCTAGGTGTTCCAAATACTTGAAAAATACGCGAAAGTTGATCAAGGTCTGATTCCCCAGGTAAAAATGGCACTCTTAATAGTAACTCAGCCAATATACATCCAATTGCCCACATATCAACGCCTGTGCCATATTGCCTGGCACCAAATAGCAATTCCGGTGACCTGAAAACAGTATAAGTTAAATTTTCAACAATGAAAGGGAAATGATGGATTCCATTCCGTGAGTCCGCCTTATATGAAGAATATCTTGTTTATCAACAAGAATCAGAGTTACAATATACAAAATTCTTAAGCATGTGTTGTGTTCTTATATTATAGTTGCTCAACTGAAAATTCGTCACCATCTCAGTGTCAATCCTGGTTACGTCCAAATCTGATACCAAGCCTCATTATGAAATTAAACAAAAACTAACCAAAAGCTGTGAATAATTAAAACAAAAAATCATCAATTACCTGTACCAACGTGTCACCACCTGATGAGTATTTATTCTAGTTGGCGATCCAAATGCTTTTGCCAGACCAAAGTCACCAATCTTCAAAATCCCTTCCCGATTTATGAGTAGATTGTTAGGCTTTAAGTCCCTGTGTAATATCCAATTTTGATGCAAGTATTCTAAACCTGCCAAGAATAAATGCAAACTTACTATAAGTATGTAAATGTGTATTAAAGATTTTATTAAATATTACCATCCAGTAATATCTGTTGCTGTGTGGTTCCCAGCCCAGCAGAGTAAAAAACAAGGGCCATCTCCAAGGTGGTCCCAGGCACCCATACAGTGGAGCGGGCCGGAACCTCCGCGTGATGCACCCGGGCTAGGGAGGCGAGAAGCGCCTCTCAACTGCCACGGGAGGCGCTGCTGCCTGCGGCCAATCCGGCCGGGTTGGGAGGGGATACGTACATCAGTGCGAAGGCCGTATCTCCTCCCTCCCTCCTCTCTCTATACCACCCCCGATGGCCGACGGGGTGCTATCCATGGAGATTTCCGCACGATAAAAAAGGTCCCCATACAGTCAGCTTTCTGGTTTTTTTTTTTCACTTAACATAGTCTTGGGCAACTTTGGTAGTCTCACTGCTAGGGATGCTCACCAAATCACTGACCACTGACCACTGACTTTTGTATTCATAAAAAACCTAGCTGTTGCCTGGCTCCCCTCGCGTGAAATTCTGATCCCTCTACTACTACCCAGGGGAACCTATTCTTGGGATAAAAAGTAGCATATTTTTCACGCTACGCTTATAGGACCCGGGATTGTACGAGAAAGGTAATAATGTGTTATTCTAGACTACTACCACATTTCAGCCAGATCCATTCAGCTGTTTTTATGTGAAAGAGCAACTAACATACATGCAGATATACATTCTTACAAACTTTCATGTTTATAATATTAGTAGGAAATAGGATAGGATCACAAGTATGTTTCTCCACAATCCAAAACCCATAACCCAAGCTAGATAAGCAATGCTTACTTTGGGTCTAGACAGTGCTATGTAGAATGTCCTGGAATATTAAACAAGCCACGAAACCAATGATATACATCTTGTTTGTAAAAGAAATGAAACTTTACCTTTTAAAGTCATTATCATATAAGCCTTAACATTAGCTGGAGTAAGCACAATATTATTATCCTTAACAATTATCTCTAAGTCAGTATCCATGAAGTCAAACACTAATGATACATTTGATTTCTGTCCAAATACATCTGAAAAGAAATACAATATTATAAATATGGATAGATTGAAGTTGAATAAAGCTGTATGCCGCTGCAGCCCCCTACAAGGAGAAATGGGTGAAATAGCTCACTTAGATATGACTGATCACATGCCCGACCGTGGGTGTCCCAGTTGGAAATTATAATAATAATGCTTCCACAACAGTACAACCTTTATGAGTATTTTATTTGCATGCTTTACAGGATGGCATTCATAAAAATGTATGTCCAATTTACCAAGGTTGGTAAATTCACAACTATTACAGTTTATTATGACATTTTTTTTATACTATGTAGGTGGCAGACAAGCACACTGCACACCTGATAGGAAGCGGTCACTGTGGCCTATGGATGTGTGCAACACTTAGGGTGTCACACACATGCTGCCTACCCTAAAGGGAAGGGGCGGGGACCTAAGTTAGACCAGGGCCCTGCTAGCCCCTAGCTAATGAGTAAGGATGGTTTGAAGCCTAAAGTTCTGTGCCCCATACACCTCAATATCAGACTGCATTATAACATAAGATAAAATATTTGAAATGCCTTCTGCCCAGGATAAATTCAAGTTATAAAAATGGCTTGCATTAAGCATGTTAAGCAGTTGGTCCCGGTTGCCATACAAACATCTATAGCAGTCGTTACAGGTAGTTAGAGCCATAAAAAGTCCAACAACGACGGCCTAGCTGCAATGCTTCGATATTTTTTTTAGTGAAATGTTCTTTACTGTTAAATGTCATTTAAATCATATTCAATTGTTTGTAGAAAATATATTTAAGTCTATGCATAAAGGAGGAGCAATACAGTATTATTTTGTTTTTGGATAAATGAGGCTTTAGAAAAGTATAATTAGGGATTTGTGACCACATCATCAAACAAAAACCCAGGAACCCCTACATACTTCTTGGGGAGTGTCCTTATAGAGTTAATATACCTGGGGACCCTGGTGAAAGACTCAAGATGTAGGAACAAAAAAAAGGAACCATACAAAAAAAAATTGTTGGCAATAAGTCTAAGTAGAGTAGATAAAACCTAATAATCCTATGAGATTGATATGCTGTAATTCTTGCAACAGCTTGATTTCTCGAAGAGCAGTCCTATTGATACCATCCTGGGCTTCTAACCGGGAACCAATTTTGATCTTCTTGACAGCAACTATTTTGTCAGTTTTCACATCTTTTGCTTTGTAAACTGTTGCGAACTATAACAAATATTTTGAAGGTTATAAAATGGGTTTGGTGGTCAATTATACACAACACAGTAAAACTAATAAATAGGTCACAACAAACTAGTTACAAATAGAATTTAATACCTGCCCTTCTCCTAGAAAGTCAATTTTCTCATAACGTAGAATGGGTTCTTCCATCGTAAACCAGATAAATGTAAATCTATCTAAATCACTTATCACGTTATAGAACTATACAACATTGAACTAACTAACAGCAATCTAATCTAAGATAACTTTATTATTATCATTTGTTTCTCAAAAGCAATCAATGTTAATAAATGAATTTATTAAAATAGTTTTCTTTTAAAACTTCTCCCGTTTGTAGTCATAAGTTTACGTCATTTTGAATTCAAATTTTGACAGTTCCCAATGTTCCCATCCATTAAAAATTAAAATTCATAATATTCATCGATCGTAGACAGAGTCTCTCTACGATCTGGATATAATATATCCAAAACTGAATAAAGCTCCTTTGGCTCGATGGCTAACAACTGATCACATGAAAATAATCATATTCGAATCACATCTTTGAATCATTTTTATCACATCACCACTTGCCACTTGCTTGTAAGTAATGCCAAAGATCATGATCATGGTCTTTGGCATTACTTACAACTCGAGATTCAGGTTTCCTACTTCCCACAATCTAGATAATACAGATCAGTGCCACAATCCCAAGTTGAGTGTCATTATAAAAAAAGGCACAGTCCGTGTACAGTCGTATTCGTAAGTCGTTGATCGTAATCGTAACCACAGGCACCACCACAGAGAGCAATTAAACCGCTCTGAAGGCACCACAGGTCGCTGGAAACAAGAAACAGACGCGATTTTATGAAAGTGTAGATGTTTTTTATTTTTATTTTTTTATTTATTTTGTTTGGGATAAAAAACAGCAACAAGATGTAGAAACTACTTTACAAAGTGTGAAATCCACCTCGGCACGGGAGGAGGTAGCGTTAATTCTCAATCGATAGCCCGCTGATATATTCTTCACGATTATAGGTCTATATGTCTTTATTAATACATTACAGAGTTCAACCAGCCATTTTTTTTTACATTTACTTTTTACTTAGATATAATTACAGAGTCAACAGGTGAGCATGTTAAAGTTGTAAAAAAAAATTACGCTCCGACCAATTTGAGTCCACTTCGTAAAACATCCGATTTACGATTGTCATTTTCGCATTATTGAACCACTTTTTTGTTAGTTTTATCACCGTTATTTTAGAAAATGACCCAAGTTGACCAAATGAGAATAGGTAGCAAATAGGTATAGCTTGTCCATTTAGTCGTGAAAAGAATGTTTGAGGAACTAACATTAAACATGTGAGTGGCAACACCAAACATAAGTACGTTAGTTGTCAATACTATCATCGAGTTTAGTAAGGGTAACTGTACCTATACGCTTTTCCTCAAGCTCCCTAATCAACTTAGAGATTTACAAGCTAGTAAATTTAAAAATGTTGTTAAAAGGAAACTTTGTCAAAAAGAATTATTATTAGATTATTTAGACGATAAACAAGCTTGAAAAGGAATCGTTCACTCAACTATGTTACTCAAACCAATAACTGTACCTACCTATTTAGATTAAGGAAATTATTGTAAATAGACCAAAAAAACAGCCCGCTGAGTTTCTTGCCGGAGTCTTCTCAGGTCTGGGCCGCGTTTCGAACCGGTGGTCCATTTGCTTACTAGTTTTAAATATTTTTCATTTTGAAGTTTTGTAAGTTCCGCTTGTAATGGTCTATACAGAATAAATGATTATTAACTTGGACTTTGATATTGAAAACAAAAACAAAATCATGACTGCATAGGTAATATGTTTTATTTATTAACTCATTTTATTCGGAACGAACTCCTAGTATCAAAATCCTTTTAGTCGTACTATATAGGGTTGCTACATGAATTCAGCAGCGCCCTCATTTATTTTCACGACTAAATAGACAAGCTGGCTTGTCCATTTAGTCGTGAAAAGAATGTTTGAGGAACTAACATTAAACATGTGAGTGGCAACACCAAACATAAGTACGTTAGTTGTCAATACTATCATCGAGTTTAGTAAGGGTAACTGTACCTATACGCTTTTCCTCAAGCTCCCTAATCAACTTAGAGATTTACAAGCTAGTAAATTTAAAAATGTTGTTAAAAGGAAACTTTGTCAAAAAGAATTATTATTAGATTATTTAGACGATAAACAAGCTTGAAAAGGAATCGTTCACTCAACTATGTTACTCAAACCAATAACTGTACCTACCTATTTAGATTAAGGAAATTATTGTAAATAGACCAAAAAAACAGCCCGCTGAGTTTCTTGCCGGAGTCTTCTCAGGTCTGGGCCGCGTTTCGAACCGGTGGTCCATTTGCTTACTAGTTTTAAATATTTTTCATTTTGAAGTTTTGTAAGTTCCGCTTGTAATGGTCTATACAGAATAAATGATTATTAACTTGGACTTTGATATTGAAAACAAAAACAAAATCATGACTGCATAGGTAATATGTTTTATTTATTAACTCATTTTATTCGGAACGAACTCCTAGTATCAAAATCCTTTTAGTCGTACTATATAGGGTTGCTACATGAATTCAGCAGCGCCCTCATTTATTTTCACGACTAAATAGACAAGCTGTAGGTAGTGCGAAATGGACGAAGAGCGACGACGGCGACGACGCGACGGTCGGAGTGCCTGTGGTTAGTGTGAGTTTTGCGTTTCCCGTTCACGCTCACTCGTGCGTGATCGTGATTTGCGTTTATATGGGACTAGCTGTTGCCCGCGGCTCCGCCCGCGTAGATGTTGGTTATCGCGACCAAACATAGCGTATGTTCATTCTCGAGGTCTAATCAACTCCTATACCAAATTTTATCAAAATCGGTTCAGCGGTTCAGGCGTGAAAGTGTAACAGACAGACAGACAGACAGAGTTACTTTCGCAATTATAAGGATTGGATTAGCGCCACAGTATTGTGTCCTGTGAGCGCCACCTCCTGGGTGGCAAACATTGGGTCAGAAGGGCATTTTACATCCAATACTAATTTAGCATATAAGTACTTACGCACCAGCGACTATATAACCAAAGCTACTGTAACGGATGTAACGTAAGCCTACGTATTAGCCAGCCATAGCCAAAGCCAAAGCCAAAGCCGCCATGTGACCTTCTTGATCCGCCAGCCAGCCAGTATGTTAGCCAGCCATATATGTTTATGCCTTAAGGAAAGAGATGTGTAACATGGAGCCAATGCCAGCCAATAGCCAGCCATTTTTGATATATGATTGCAAATATAAAGCGAATAGTCAGCGTTCTGTTACTTTTATTTACCGCCCGTTTTACTACGCACTCACGAGTAAGCGTGAAGCGTGAAACGGCTAACGCATAAACTTATTATAGGTGATGTACCTACACAACGGTGCGAGCAAGGAAATTTCTAATTCCTTTTATAATCCATTCATCCAATTTCCAATTTAAAATTTCTTACGGATGATGAATACAAAAAATAGTAGGTATTTTAATAAGAAAAATGAAATAAAACACTATAGTCAGTAATATTTTTTATATTGAAGAAGAAACTACATTCCACCTCTCAATCTTAGAACTAAATGTAAAGTCGATTCCTTTTGGATGTTATAGTCAGAGAGTGTGCGTCCGTCTTCCAACTGCTTGCCTGCAAAGATCAATCGTTGCTGATCTGGAGGAATGCCTTCTTTATCCTGAATTTTAGCTTTGACATTCTCAATAGTGTCAGAAGCCTCAACTTCTAAGGTGATAGTTTTTCCAGTCAGTGTTTTTACGAAAATTTGCATACCACCACGGAGACGAAGAACTAAATGTAATGTAGATTCCTTCTGAATGTTATAATCTGATAATGTACGACCATCTTCCAACTGTTTACCGGCAAAAATTAATCGCTGTTGGTCTGGAGGAATGCCTTCCTTATCTTGAATTTTAGCTTTGACATTCTCAATAGTGTCAGAAGCTTCAACTTCCAAGGTGATAGTTTTGCCAGTCAAAGTTTTGACGAAAATCTGCATACCACCGCGAAGACGTAGCACAAGGTGAAGAGTGGATTCCTTCTGAATGTTATAGTCAGAAAGTGTGCGTCCATCTTCCAATTGTTTACCGGCGAAGATTAATCGCTGCTGGTCTGGGGGAATACCTTCTTTATCTTGGATCTTAGCTTTAACGTTTTCGATGGTGTCGGACGGCTCAACCTCCAATGTGATAGTTTTTCCAGTCAGTGTTTTGACGAAAATTTGCATACCACCGCGAAGACGTAGCACAAGGTGAAGAGTAGATTCCTTTTGGATGTTGTAGTCAGAGAGCGTGCGTCCATCTTCCAACTGTTTGCCTGCAAAGATCAATCGCTGTTGATCTGGAGGAATGCCTTCTTTATCTTGAATTTTAGCTTTGACATTTTCAATAGTGTCAGATGCCTCAACTTCTAAGGTGATAGTTTTTCCAGTCAGTGTTTTTACAAAAATCTGCATACCACCACGAAGACGTAGGACAAGGTGAAGAGTGGATTCCTTCTGAATGTTATAATCAGAAAGTGTGCGACCATCTTCCAATTGTTTGCCGGCGAAGATCAACCGCTGCTGGTCTGGGGGAATACCTTCCTTATCCTGAATCTTAGCTTTAACATTTTCGATGGTGTCGGATGGCTCAACCTCTAATGTGATGGTTTTTCCAGTCAAAGTCTTGACAAATATCTGCATACCACCACGCAGACGTAATACTAAGTGAAGTGTAGACTCCTTTTGAATATTATAATCTGACAACGTTCGACCATCTTCCAGCTGTTTGCCGGCAAAAATTAATCGCTGTTGATCTGGAGGAATTCCTTCTTTATCTTGAATTTTAGCTTTGACGTTCTCAATAGTGTCAGAAGCCTCAACTTCTAAGGTTATTGTTTTACCAGTCAATGTTTTGACGAAAATCTGCATACCACCACGAAGACGTAGCACAAGATGAAGTGTAGACTCCTTTTGAATATTATAATCTGACAACGTACGACCATCTTCCAGCTGTTTGCCGGCAAAAATTAATCGCTGTTGATCTGGAGGAATGCCTTCTTTATCTTGAATTTTGGCTTTGACGTTCTCAATAGTGTCAGAAGCTTCAACTTCTAATGTTATTGTTTTGCCAGTCAATGTTTTGACGAAAATCTGCATACCACCACGAAGACGTAGCACAAGATGAAGTGTAGACTCCTTTTGAATATTATAATCTGACAACGTACGACCATCTTCCAGCTGTTTGCCGGCAAAAATTAATCGCTGTTGATCTGGAGGAATTCCTTCTTTATCTTGAATTTTAGCTTTGACGTTCTCAATAGTGTCAGAAGCCTCAACTTCTAATGTTATTGTTTTGCCAGTCAATGTTTTGACGAAAATCTGCATACCACCACGAAGACGTAGCACAAGATGAAGTGTAGATTCCTTCTGAATATTATAGTCCGATAACGTGCGCCCGTCTTCCAATTGCTTGCCGGCGAAGATCAAACGCTGCTGGTCTGGGGGGATACCTTCCTTGTCTTGAATCTTAGCTTTAACGTTCTCAATTGTGTCAGAAGGTTCTACCTCTAGTGTAATGGTCTTGCCGGTTAGAGTCTTGACAAAGATTTGCATACCACCGCGCAATCGTAATACCAAGTGGAGTGTGGATTCCTTCTGAATGTTGTAGTCAGAAAGTGTGCGTCCATCTTCCAGTTGTTTGCCGGCGAAGATCAATCGCTGCTGGTCTGGGGGAATACCTTCCTTGTCTTGAATCTTGGCTTTAACGTTTTCGATGGTGTCGGACGGCTCAACCTCCAATGTGATAGTTTTTCCAGTCAGTGTTTTGACGAAAATCTGCATACCACCGCGGAGACGCAGTACTAAGTGAAGTGTAGACTCTTTCTGAATATTATAATCTGATAATGTACGACCATCTTCCAGTTGTTTGCCGGCAAAAATTAATCGTTGTTGATCTGGAGGAATGCCTTCTTTATCTTGAATTTTGGCTTTGACGTTCTCAATAGTGTCAGAAGCCTCAACTTCTAAGGTGATCGTTTTGCCAGTCAATGTCTTGACGAAAATCTGCATACCACCTCGAAGACGTAACACAAGGTGAAGTGTAGACTCCTTTTGAATATTATAGTCCGATAACGTGCGCCCATCTTCCAATTGCTTGCCGGCGAAGATCAATCGCTGCTGGTCTGGGGGGATACCTTCCTTGTCTTGAATCTTTGCTTTAACGTTCTCAATTGTGTCAGAAGGCTCTACTTCTAGTGTAATGGTTTTGCCAGTTAGGGTTTTGACGAAGATTTGCATACCACCACGCAATCGTAATACCAAGTGGAGCGTAGATTCCTTCTGAATATTGTAGTCTGATAACGTGCGTCCGTCTTCTAATTGCTTACCGGCAAAGATCAATCGCTGCTGGTCTGGGGGAATGCCTTCCTTGTCTTGAATCTTGGCTTTAACATTCTCAATAGTGTCAGAGGGCTCCACTTCGAGAGTGATTGTTTTACCAGTCAATGTTTTAACAAAAATTTGCATACCACCGCGAAGACGAAGGACCAAATGAAGTGTAGATTCCTTTTGAATGTTGTAGTCTGACAGTGTGCGACCATCTTCAAGCTGTTTGCCGGCAAAAATCAATCGCTGTTGATCGGGAGGAATCCCTTCTTTGTCTTGGATTTTGGCTTTTACATTTTCTATTGTGTCTGAAGGCTCCACCTCAAGTGTGATTGTCTTGCCTGTTAGCGTTTTGACGAAGATTTGCATACCACCACGCAGACGTAACACTAAATGGAGTGTAGATTCCTTTTGGATATTGTAGTCAGATAATGTACGCCCGTCTTCCAATTGCTTGCCAGCGAAGATCAAACGCTGCTGATCTGGAGGGATACCTTCCTTGTCTTGAATCTTAGCTTTAACGTTTTCGATGGTGTCCGACGGCTCAACTTCTAAGGTGATTGTTTTACCCGTCAATGTTTTGACGAAAATCTGCATACCACCGCGAAGACGTAGCACAAGGTGAAGAGTGGATTCTTTCTGAATGTTGTAGTCTGAAAGTGTACGCCCATCTTCTAACTGTTTACCGGCAAAGATCAGTCTTTGCTGATCTGGAGGAATGCCTTCTTTATCTTGAATCTTAGCCTTAACATTTTCAATAGTGTCAGAGGGTTCCACCTCCAATGTGATGGTCTTCCCCGTCAAAGTCTTCACAAAGATCTGCATTTTATCCTGTAATGAAAAGAATACACCAATGGTTAATAATGTTAAACAAAATAACATACTAAAGCTTAAAACTACACTTGTAGTTGGATTGAACTGTCGCCCCTTAATGGCAGATAAAGCGGGCGTTGTATTGAACTTGCGCAATACATATTAAATATTTGTTGTTAATTCAGTTTTAGGTTAATTAGGAGACCTATAATAGCTACTACACTACAATTCCTGAAAGTTTATCAGGTTTGCTGTTCGCATTAACAACATTGTGTTATCGTATAAATACTTTTATCGCACCATGACTCAATCAATCAAAGAATCAAAGAATCAATTTCATTTATTCAATTTAGGCACACAAGGAGCACATATGAACGTCAAAAATTTACAGTAAGAAAAAAAAAAATATGTCAAGAAATATAAATACAATAAATAATAATCATTAGAAAATGATTCTTTCGCTGGTTCAGTATGTTGGTTCTACTGAGAAGATACCAGCAAGAAACTCAGTGAACACGATTATCCATTATTTATTTTTATATTTTTTTTATGTTTTTATTTAATACAATTTTTAAAGTGCGAGCGAGCAAGAGATTAGGATGACCATGCATTTTTATCATCAAAATATTCATTTAATTTATAATAACCTTTTTTCATTAAACAATTTTTTACTTCAATTTTAAACTTATTAAGTGGCATGTCAACCAGATCCTGAGGAATTTTATTGAACATTTTTATCCAGTTACCTACAAACGAATTACCAACCTTATGAAGCCTTAGCATTGGCACTACAAGTTTATTCTTATTTCTCGTATTATAATTGTGAACGTCCGATTTTTTTTGGAAGAGATCTAGATTTTTGCGTACATATAAGATATTATCGTAAATGTATTGAGAAGCAACTGTTAAAATATTAATTTCTTTAAATAGTTCTCTCAGCGAGTCAAGGGGTCTGAGGCCATAGATAGCTCGTATCGCTCGTTTTTGTAATATGAAAATGGTCTCAATATCTGCAGCTGAGCCCCACAGCATCAGACCATACGACATTACGCTATGAAAGTAGCTAAAATAAACTAATCGTGCCGTTTCCTCATCAGTTAGTGATCTTATTTTTCTAACCGCATAGGCTGCTGAGCTGAGTCTTCCTGCTAAGGCTGTGATATGAGAACCCCATTGCAGTTTACTATCTAGAGTGATTCCAAGAAAAACTGTGGTATCGACTATTTGAACAGTTTCATCGTTCATTACAATATGAGTATCTACCTGTTTTACATTAGGCATCGTAAACTTTACACATTTTGTTTTCTTAGCATTGAGTAGCAGGTTATTACTTGTGAACCAATACAATATTTCAGAGAGAATATTATTTACATCGTCAAATACTAGCTTTTGCCTGTTAGTTTTAAAAATTAATGATGTGTCATCAGCAAATAATACTATTTCACAAAGATTTTCAGTGAAGTAAGGAAGATCATTTACATATATCAAGAATAAAAGGGGTCCTAGTATCGAGCCCTGGGGTACTCCCATGACTAATGGGGCACCAGATGAATTGGTGCCATTAATGTTGACTTTTTGTACTCTGCCAGTGAGGTAAGACTCAAGCAAGCTAAGTGAACCGTTCGAAACACCATAGTGACCTAATTTTAATAACAAAGTCTCGTGATCAACACAATCAAAAGCTTTCGAAAGATCACAGAAGATACCGATGGCATCCTGCTTCTCCTCCCAAGCATCAAATATATGTTTAATGAGTGCAACGCCTGCATCCGTTGTGTTTCTACCTTTAGTGAAACCAAATTGTTTATCATGAAGTAACTTATTGCACGTAAAATGTGAAAGCAGTTGGTTAAATATTATTTTTTCAAAAATTTTACTGAGGACTGGGAGTATGGAGATAGGCCGAAAATTTGATGGATCACTTTTTTCCCCTGCTTTGAATAACGGAATGATTTTACTGTACTTCATGAGAGTAGGAAACTGTTTATCATCTATACATTGATTAAATATAAATGCAAGATAAGGCGCAATAGTGGGCATTACTGGTTTTATTATATTGGTTGAAATGCCCCATGCCCCAACTCATCACGAGTTGTCTTTTCCACGTAAATTCGCAACAACAAAATGACTAATGCCTATAGAAATAGGAAATACCTATAATTTATTTTTTTCTTTTAACACAATGACTAACAAAGAAACGGTACCTGTTAGGGAAACAAAGTAACTTTGCCCGCAGGTGTCCAAAGTTTCACCCAGATGTGCGATCCCCGCACGTGGTAAATTACATGGTATTTTCTTCACTACGTATGTTAATTTCTATTCATTTACAATTCATCAAATATTATTTGTAATCTAAAGTAGTAACATATTCGTAGCCAACGGCATAGATCCCTTTACATCTTTCATAATAGGTACGTACCTAATTCAATAAACGTAATTCTATATTGTTCTTAAACTAAGGTGACGAAGCTTAACAGTACCTACCTATAATTTCAACCCGGATAATTCATAACACATATTGAACCTTCTTTTACATTCAATAGGTATAGCTGCGTTAATAGAACTTAAGGCATATTGACAAGCCAAGTAATTAACTAAACCTCAAAATGCTATGCTGTATTATTTTGTAAGTTACATCCTACTTAATTAATTTGATTTATGTAAGTAGGCACACTATGGGTAAATAGGTATACTAGCACCCTTTTACGTGGGGCCTAAAGCAATTGTGAAAATAATAATATACCTATAGTACCTATGTCTGTTGATATAGATCTCGGTCTCGTGTCTCCCATTTTATATTTAATTAGGTGCTCTGTCTATCCTTCCGGGGACACAAACGTACGAATATTTTTGTACGACATAATACCTAGCTACCTAATATACGATCATTCTCTCCATGACCTAGAAAAATAGATAATAGTAGGTGCCTACCTACCTTGCAACCGTATTAAAGAGAAAGCTTGTCTTCGGTGCCTATTGGCCACGTAGCAGGTACCTACCTGTCACCTGATACTAATTAATTACGAACTTATCTAATCATAAATGGACCAGCTTTGCTTTAGGATAAATAAAATTATGTTGTTTTACGCACAAAAAGAACTGTATCAGTTAGTTGATAACCTTTGATTTTAATTGAATTCGTGTTCAATTTGTAATACCTACCTATTTTAGGAATTATTTAAGCACCGTAATACAAATTTTATTCCATATCCAACCGTTTCAAGATACCTATGTGAATGGGTCAGGCAGGGTCAGGCAGGATCACATGAACAAAGCGACAAAATGGCGTACTTTTATGATTGAAGTAAAAATCTGCGCAATGCACTATTTCACGTCATAATTTGCTTCCATAGTACATTAAACTCTAAAATAATTAATAAATAGCAAAGATTTGACACTTACCGAATATTCACTGGAATTTAGTTTGTTATATCACTAATATTTAATAAAATCTTGGGTCTTTGACGACACGACTAAACAGTCACTCGCTTACTCGCTTTATGAATTCCTTTTTCAATTTCTCAGTTTGAACTACGGGCTCGAGCACTGACGTCCCCTCTATATAGACACGATATCGCGTGAAATCAATGACGCCGGAGTGCGCCGGAGATAAGCGAAGATACCCGAACGAATGTTTCTGCTTTTTCTGCCGTACGAAGAAAGACAGAGATAGAACTATTTGTTCTAGAACATCTGCGTACAACAACCTGCGACTGCGTAGTGTATTTTCTTTGTGTGTGACGTACATAGTAGGTATAGGTACGTCACGTACCTAAATTATTTGGTCGGGCCTGCGCACAGCGCGCCTCGAGGAAGCCCAACAAAACAAAGCCAATTCCGTAAAATCATGCCGATCAATAACAACTACACATGCAACCAACAACAAGACGAAAATGAACACAAGACACTGACCTCTTTTTAGGTTTAAATTCTTTACATGATCGATAAATATGATAATCTGCGTATTTAGCTACAAAGAAATTAGCGTTATTGACATTAGTCTAAGTTTAGCTAAGGTTTAGCTATTCAGATTTCCATGTTTTTAACCAACTTCAAAAAGAGCTTCACTGTTTGACGTAGACCTACGTCAAACAGTGAAGCCTATGTAGGTATGTTTGTCCACGATTATCTCGCGTTTGGTTGAACCGATTTTGATACAACCTCTTTTTATTCATAAATCATTGAGGTAAGTACATTATACCTAAGGTTTATTGGCCAAGTTTTGGTGTGGTCTTTACCCTTACAACTTTAGTCTTAGCCTGGCCCCATACCTATGAGTTCTTTCTTATAGCTATTCAAATGCAATGCAGTTCAACTCAGGGTGAGAGATGGAGCTATGCATGCACCATGTATAGCTTCTCTTTCCCTGAGTTGAGCTGCATCGCATTTAGTAAGGCCCCTGTATTAATAGTTGGGTGCTGTTGGGTGAGTCGAGTCGCGAGGTCGCGACGCCGCGTCGCGCCGTAGTAGGTAGGTACATCAATAAATGGGCAAATAGGTAAGTACATTATGATAATGATGCACAGTTAGGTAGTTACAGGGAAAAACGGTTAACCGGGTGATCTTATGTAGTAGGTACGCTCGTACGTTACGTCACATTCTTTGAGTGAGATGAGGCCAACGGGTTTATGCCCTGACGCTTCGGGCATTAATGAATTATGGCCAAGATGCCAAGGCCATCAATTAGTAGATGTGTATCCTGGTGGATTGAAAAATGCCCGATTAATGTCCAAAGGGATAGAGCATATTGACACCACCGGTGGTGCAAGACGGTGGTGTCAAGGGTCCAAAAAGGAGCATGGCGAGTCACTAGCTATCAATGGCATGTTGTCCATCGGCAGCATTTGCTATGTAAATGACAGCACTTTGCGTTCGGCGATTATTTCGTCATTTTCAAATAAATTGCGTAACTTTAAACTAATATGAAATCAACATTCAGCATGTCACAGTGCATAATACACAAAAAGATAAAAATACAAACAGAATTTACGTCGTGTCGTCATTTGTCACATGTACACACACAACATTAACGGGGTGGGGTACTTAACTTCAACAAGCAAAATATCAACAGTTACAATGACAACACCATTTAATCAACAGACCGTTTAGTTCAAAAAATTACAATGTCATTGGTACACAACAAAAACGGTTCAAAATATCAACACTTTACATTATCAAAGAATCATATAATCAATGATTTATAACATAAACGGCTCATTTGTTCAATGATCTACAATGACAATATTTAAATAAATCAACGTCCAAAAAAAATCAACAATCAATACAAATTAATAATTATTTATTCTGCAATTATATGCTATTTTTTTCAAAAACGTTACAACATCTAATTCTTCTCGTTGATCCATAACTTTTTTCAAGTTGTCTTCATAGCGTTTACTTTTCTTTTTTGGAGGGGTTAATGGGACATCAGCTAATATTCTTTCAATTTTATGGGTTACCTCTATTTGCTCCTTCATTAACTCTCTCATCATCGTAGGTAAATTCCATTTTTTCCCATTCAAAAGTGAGTTCCACCTTCTGTGCCAGGATTCAACAATATTTTGTGTACGAGGCATATTGTTATTAAAATTATCAAAAACTGACCAGAGTTGTGGAGGAAACAGAGGCTTGGATTTGTGCATAGTTATAGTTTGGCCGCTGAGACTATGCGTTCCTGACACATGTCAATTCGTCATGACTAGTTATGTACAATAAATAACTTGTACCTAGAACCGTTCTCTAAACCTGTTCCCAACTTACAATAACATAATGATCACAGTCAGCAATTGTGACAACTTGATTTCATTTTAATTTTAATTTTATTCTAATTTGGCTATCTATCTGCCCTATTTGTTTTTCCAATTTTTAATTTTTAATTTTGTTTCATTCTTATTTAATTTTATGTGATTATTATTTGTAATAATGGGTTATTACCTGAAATAATAAAAAAAAAATTATGTTCATTTCATTCATTATAAAAATATGATTCATTCTTTCTATTAGCTTGGGTAGGTGTTTATTACAAAACTAGCTTCCGCCCGCGGCTTCGCCCGCGTGGAGGTCGGTATCGCCAAGTCTATTTTAATAAAACAACTCTCCACTACACTCTACACTCTACTCTTCACTCCACTGGTCTCCACTCGTCAAACCAAAACCTTTCTAATAAAAAAAACCATCAAAAGCCAAAATCGCGATGGTAAAAACTACTTAACGTATTTTGATGAGGTTTTTTTATTAGAAAGGTCTTGCTTAGACTTAAAATTTACCCTATGTTTGGTTGTAATTGGCTAAGTAGAACTGGAGATATAACCAAAAAATGATGACCTAGATTAAAACGACGCGCGGGTGGAGTCGCGGGTATCAGCTTGTATAAAAAATAGCCAACGCTCTGGGGCCTTACTCTGAAAATCGAACATGAACGTTTCGGATCGAACGAAAACGGACCATTTGTCAAACAACGACAGCGATGTATTTTGGGAGTAGGAGGTGTACTGATAACGATCGACAACCTCAATGTCAAACGATCGAAGACGAATCCGAAATCCGAAACGAAACACTTTCGGGGTAGCTAAATGGTCAAAACGTCAACGGATACGAATATTTTCGTTTTTCGGAGTAAGGCCCCTGGTGCGGCTGTTGCTCAACATGAGGGGGCCGGATGACTCCTGCAGGAGGCTCTACGCGGAGATCGTGTGTTACATGGGCCTGTACGGGTGGTGTTGATCGCTGCGATGGTGCAGAGTGCGGACGCGTGGTCGGCCACCGCCTCCTTCTGCGAGCAAGTGATGCTCGAGAAGAAGGAGGCGGAAAGGGTTCGGGAGAGACTGCACAGAGCTCTCCCGGGCGTCGGCGACGAAGGCGTCGGAGGTCTGAAGAGCTCCGTCGGAGCTGCCTGTCACCCTAGCAGAAGCAGGCCGAGGCGACGGCGCGCGACAGCTCGCCCCTCCTATTCCGGGAGCATGACGGGAACACCGTGGTTGCCAAACCCGAGTGGGCCATCTCGAATCCGGCGATGGCCCGGGTCAAGTCGGGGTGCGAGGGAAATGCTCTATGGGCCATCTTACACCCAGGCGTCAGAAGACCCTAGATGGCGTGCGGTTTGAGTCGGTAAGAGTCCGACATAAACTGCCCCGCTGGCCGCGGGTATCCATGAGGATTTCCGTACGGAAAAAAAGGGGACCTATTAGAGCATTTCCCTCGCACCCCGGCTTTGTATAAAAAGTAGCCTATATAATATGTTGTCCTGTAAGCGATGGTAGCTGAATGGATAAGGACTCTACTCAGTTCGAATCCGGCCGGACAGTACCAATGTGAATTTCACTTTGTGGAATTTATATGTGCTAATCACTTATGATTTACCATCTGCTGACGGTGAAGGAAAAACATCGTGAGGAAACCCACATGTTCTAGAAGAAACATTAAGGATATGTTCAATCCACCAAATCCCATTAGGCCAGCGAGTGTGGTAAGGTTAAACGATTAAAAAAAAACGAAAAATTAAGGTCTAAACCCTCTCAGCTCTCTCGTTAGAAGAGAGGAGACCCGTGCTCAGCAGTGGGACATAAATGGGTTGATTTTATTATTTTGTCCAGAAGTACCTATGCACTATAAATCGTACCAAGTTTGATCAAAATCCCACCAGTAGTTTTTTCCATGCATGCACATACAGATAGACAGACAGACAGAAAGACAAAAAAATTACTGATTGCATTTTTACCATTGGTATTGATCACCAATCATCCCCGAATAGTTATTTTGTAAATATTTCAATGTACAGAATTTACTTCTCAACAGTTTTATTGACGTAACCTACGACAAACTTATTATTTGCGGTTGGTACAGTAATCGGGTCTACGGATCTAACCGCAAAATTAAGTTTGTTTTTCATTGTATATATTATCGGTCATGTTACTTATATTGTGAAGCTAGCTTATAGCATGGTGAACATAATAACAACATTCAAATATGCGTCTTTAGAATATACGTTGTTACAGAATGCGTTGAAGATATAAAGGTTCACTGCTCGTTCCCCGTAGGTAATAGCGTGATTATAAGTAGCCTATGTGTTGAACCGACTTCTAAATAATATTCTTGCCAAATTTGAAGTAAATCCATGCAGTACTTTTTGAGTTTATCCCGGACATACATACAGACAAACAGACAAACAGACAAACAGACAAAAATTCTAAAAACTATATTTTTTGCTTCGGTATCAATTGTAGATCACACCCCAAGTATTCTTTTAAAAAAATATTCAATGTACAGTTTTGACTTTCCTACCATTTTATTATATGTATAGATTATAAAATTATAACGTTCTATTTTATATTTTTCAACCAACAGATTAATATTATTAAGATTACTAAAATACGCGGTTACAATTGACTTGTTATTTTGTCTCATCCCTATGAAAGCGAACATTTGACATAACCTTAAAACAGCGCAGTTTGACGTGGTATGACTTTTAAAAACTATTGATTTTATATTTTTAATTAATTAATTGTTAATCATTTTAGCCCAAAATTAATCTGTGTATTGTAAATTGGCACAGTAATTAATTTTTTAATGTTATCACTCGTTAATAAGGTCAATAAACGATATTTAAAATTTTGCCGTAAATTATACACCAGTTCAAAGTAACATCGCCCGTTCGCTCACAACCTGTCAGGAACGCATTCTTTCAGCGATTCTATAATAGTGATATTTCTCCCGTTTGTTTGGTTTTGAAACTCCCGTTTACATAATAACGATCAAACCACTCCACGAGGTCATTAGCTCTCTCAGGAATCACATCGGATTTAAGTTTCTCGAAAGCCGGGAGTATCTCGTGAGGAGGCAAAAATGCTAACGCATATATATGACTCAGTTGTAATGCGAATTCACTACTTCGTCCGTATTCTTCGGCTAATCCAAATTCTCTGATTTTTTTCCAAATATTTTGTGTAAAATGAAAGAAACATCCCTTGTGTGTACTTCCGCTAAAGACTTGATTGCAAGCATTTAAAATAGCCATCTCAAAATCACTTATTATAAATTCTGGACATAAATCCAAGTTGTACGCTTCGCTACATTTTTGTAGTTCAACAAAAAATGATTTATAGCATTCTTCAGTCTTATTAGGAAGTAATCCATAAACGAGGGGAACTGTTCTTTTTGTTTCATGAGTCCCCACTAGTGCATGTATGGAAAACAATTGCAGGAATGGATTTGATGTACACCTAAACGTTCCGTCCATTATCCAATATGTAGCCGTACTCAAATGTATTAAATTGCCCTGAGTGGTGAATATTACAATCCGTCCAATACCATCCAACTCCTCATTGAAGTGCATAAATTTTTCACCGTCTATTTTTGTCATTGCATCAGGAATTTCGCTAAGAAACGTTGAACTTTTATAGTTGTTTCTCCTAGTTCGATTTATAATTTGTTTCATGGCGGTCTTATTAGGCAAATATGCTGCACTTGTAGTTGGAACGTTCATTAACGCCGATTGCCTTATTTGCATGGGACTTTCCATTGAATTTTTTGCTTTTGTTTTTAAAACATTGATTACATTGAGTTTGTCTACGTCATGTGGTTCAGGTAAATGATTATGATTTATGTTTTTGATATCAGACTTAATGAGAATATTGTTGTTCACACTCACCGTTTTTGCAAATGCCGGACAATGCAAAGACGTTCTTTTCGTACACTTCCAGTAACACACATCGTCCCGAGTATTATTTTTGACAAATAAAAAGCCATCTATGTTCAGTAAGTTACATCCTTTTTGCGACTTAACAAAATTTGCACTTAACATATTATTTATTGTTTTTTGTACCGCGTTTACAACACACAACATTCAAGATACTTAAAACATTCAAGTAGGTACCTACATGACGCGACGAGGTGCATATTTTTACTCTACCCACAAATTGACTATTAAATTAAGAGCATTTATAACATACAGGAAAGTCGAATCATATTAAATATGTACACATTAGGATGCACGCACAAGAAAATACCTACACATGATTACTATGAACTACCATTTAATTTGATTTATTCAAATATTGTCATTATAGATCATTGAACAAATGAGCCGTTTATGTTATAAATCATTGATTATATGATTCTTTGATAATGTAAAGTGTTGACATTTTGAACCGTTTATGTTGTATACCATTGACATTGTAATTTTTTGAACTGATCTAACTGTTGATTAAACGGTCTGTTGATTAAATGGTGTTGTCATTGTAACTGTTGATATTTTGCTTGTTGAAGTTAAGTACCCCACCCACATTAACGTTACCTATACCTATTTTGCGGCCATAAATCATTCGTTCATTATTGGTGCTTAGATATCGTGTTGTGTTCCCGCCGGTAAGTAGGGTAGCCAGAGCTCTCAACCCCGCCTCCCCCATCTACCCAATCCTCCCCAGCAACTCCACTCAAACTCTACTGCTCCCCTTCCCCTCGAAGTTCGGCAGCGCTCGAGTATAACATCTCTAATGTTGCTGAGTGTTGCACACGTCATTGATATCAATAGGCCACGGTGACCGCTTCCCATCAGGTGGGCCCTGCGCTTGTCTGCCACCTGATATGTATAAAATCATAGTAAAAAACACGAGTAATGCATTGATTTGTAATCAATCTAATTGAATGTATTGTACCTACCTACATAAAAAAATAAAATAAATTTATACTAACTTACTAGTGCAAAGTCGAAGCGCATCGAAGCGTCAAAATTTCATCAAATCCATCAAATTCCAAATTCCAATCAGCGTTGGTCACGCAGACGCGCGAATTCCGAAAGAATGCGCGTGTCTTTTTAAAATCTCAGAAGTAATGTGAGCGTTAAGCTGTGGAGATAAGGTTGAATTTGTTCAGTTTTGGATAGACGCTTCGATGCGCTTCGACTCTGCGCTAGTATAAATTTACCCTAAGTATAATAATATAAATTTCTGAGGATTTAGAAAAAAATCAGTTATTCCAAGACGTTCCAAGATATATTAAGCACAAGCACAAGCACATCACTTTTATTCTCGGATCGTTACTCTTTGTTTTGTTTGTCTGTTTGTGACGTGTTTGTGACGTAGGGATGGATGCAAGAATATTAAAAGTAATGGATACTGCAAGGCCATACATTGCAGTGTCTCCATCTAGTTGGTTGGGTTGCGTACCTTTCTTTGCGGTGACCATGTTTAATTGCAAGGTTGGGATATATGATGTAGTTTACGTCTATGCTCATGAAAATAAATGGTATAGTCTACGTTTCCATATTTACTAATATTATAAAGAGAGGCCAAATTCATTGAAAAGGTTATTT
Source organism: Lithosia quadra (assembly GCA_963576445.1). Lineage (NCBI taxonomy): Eukaryota > Metazoa > Arthropoda > Insecta > Lepidoptera > Erebidae > Lithosia > Lithosia quadra. Next base: position 6,086,549 of record OY754891.1, read on the forward strand.
TACTATAATATATTTAAAAGCTATTAAAGATGAAAACAGTAATTTTGTAACTTATTTATTTATTAATTGAGACTTACTTATGTAAGCATGTAATAACAAAATAAATTATTGACATTAAATGAAGGATTATGTATTTATTTATTTTATACATACAGTGTCATTACAGGCAAACCCAATGCGACAGAGTAGCAACAAAAGGGTGTTTCCTATAGTAGCGTCACATTAATAGGTAACGTTTGACGTTTGTCAGTTTTATATTCATAATGAGGTGACCTGTTAAAAAAGGTCGATTAAAACGAATGAATCGATACGGACTTGAAAAATAATGTGAATTTTAAAAAATCGTCAGGTGAATCCCTGTCCCATTATTATACTTTCTTTCGTAAATTTAAGGAACAAAATAAGACAAATACATGATCTATACTTATAATAAAACTGTAGAGAGGTCAATTCTGTTCTTTGCATATATAAATTTACAAAATAACTATTGGGGGATGATTGGTGATCGATACTAATGCAAAAAATGCAAACAGTAATTTTTTTGTCTTTCTATCTGTCTGTATGTGAAGAATAATAAATTTATAATAATATTTTGAGTCAACCTGTATACAGTAAGTTTATACTACCGTGGTCTAAGTATGTACAGTCGTGAACAAATAAAAAAGTGTAGTGGTTTTTAGAAACGATAACTTAATACCTACTTGAGTAGGTATTGGTTATGTCTAGAAAGCAATAAATAATAAGCGTCAAAGTTGAAATTATATACTTAATATGACCAGCTTCCTAGCAATGGACGTAAAAAGTACTGAACGAATTTTTATTAGAAAGGTCTTACTTAGACTCAAAATTTATCGTATGTTTGCTTGCAATTGGTTAAGTACAACCGGAGATATGACCAAAAACGACCTAAAAACGAAGCGCGGGTGAAGCCATGGGTATATCAGCTTGTATAAAAAGTAGCCTATATGTTGCCCAGAAGTATGAACTATAATCGTATCAAGTTAGATCAAAATCCCTCCAGTAGTTTTTGATCCATGCGTGCACATACAGATAGACAGACAGAAATACAAAAAAAATACTGATTGCATTTTTTGCATTAGTATCGATCACTAATTATTTCCCAATATGTAGTTATTTTTTAAATATATTCAACTAGCTGCTGCCCGCGGCTCCGCCCACGTGGATGTCGGTTATCGCAACCAAACATAGCCTATGTTCATTATCTAGGTCTAATCTACTCCTATACCAAGTTTCATCAAAATCAGTTTAGCGGTTCAGGCGTGAAAGCGTAACAGACAGACAGACCGAGTTACTTTCGCATTTATAATAATTTAGTATGGATGTATAGAATTGACCTCTCTACAGTTAATATTGTAATATATTATGATGGATATTGTAAACGTGCGGAAAGCATTTGACGTTTTGTGGGACTATGCTATGTATTTATTGCAATGCAGGAGCTTCTAGTAGGAGACTATCCCGCAAAATACGGATGGTTGGTCACCTTACGAATTTTTGGTAAACAGTGTTGCTTCTTTATTAAAATGGCTGTCACCCACAATCTAAGAAGCGAATATGTGTCAATTTTTTTATTAATTTCTATAAATATTACTCAATTAATAATAATTGATATGTACGGTGTTCTGTGAATTTTCATAAAGCTCAACTAGAATCAAAATGAAGCTCCGAAGAACTCAGCCTTTGCGTAAATTTGACTTTGACAGGTTTGGATTGGGAAATTTTAACGTATCATGGCAATTTTAGGCAGTGTGCGAGAGAGATGACCGCCGGCCGAGATTCAAAAATCCTGGAGACAACCGCTCGTTCGAAATGAAACGTCCAGCTAAGTACAAGGAAATTTCTAATGTTCTTGGATGGATGTGCATGTGTGGATCTGTGGATCATGGATCATGCATGTCATCAATGTCATCATGTGTCATTCATGTCAATTATGTCATGCAAGATTGGTTGGATCTGTTTCTGTTTATCTCATTAACTGTTTTCGTTTTGTTTCCAATTTTATCTTGCATGCACTGTGTACTGTGTTGTTTATCTTGTATTGACTGTTTTAAGTAAGTTTAAGGTTATGAATATGAATTATTATAGTAATAAATACCTAAATAAGATGTTTGTTTAAATTGTGATCTTTACTTTGTACTATAATAATACTAGCTGTTGCCCGCGGCTCCGCCCGCGTGGATGTCGAAATCCGTTTCAAAAACTATCCTATCTCTCAAGTTGGATCGAACTGCACATGGTGTGCGAATTATATTATAATCGGTTAAGTGGATTAGGAGTCCATTGAGGACAAACATTGTGACACGAGATTTATATATATTAAGATTAATAGGTATTGTAATAACCATGCTTGGCAGTCGGGTAAAAATGTCACGTAAGTCTAATGTGGTCTTGAAAGGACATACTCGAAAAATGGTATTTGATGTATTCAGTTTCATGAGAAGTGAGTCAAAGACTGAATGTGACGCTGTAAGACGGACTGCAGAGGCAACTGCAACTTCTGAAAGTACAGTGAGACGTATCGTGAAAGAAAGTAAATCATCCAAATTCCTCACCACTTTTAGAACGCCAGGGAAAAAAAAAAATGGTACGAAGTGGGTCACAAATATCGACAGATCAGTTGTTAAAAGGTGCATACACAACTTCCAAACCAACAACAAGGAATTCCCCACGGTGGAAAAACTAAAACAGAAATTAGAAGACGACATAAATTTTAAAGGTTCGTCATGCAGTGTCCGCCGCATTATAAAGGAATTAGGTTTCCAATGGAAAAAAACAGAAAATAATAAAAAGCTACTTATAGAAAAAAGTAATATCCGGTGTCAGAGAATTGAATATTTGGAGAATGTAATAAAATATCGACAGCAGGGAAGACCAATTGTATACAGTGATGAGACATATATAGATTCCTCATATTCTTCTTCAAATGCATCAAAAGATAATCCCACAAAAGCACTTAAAATTCCCATTTCAAAAGCCCAGCGTATTGTGATTGTCCATGCAGGATCGGAATCTGGATTTGTGTCTAATGGGCTTCTTTTATTTATGACAGGTACAAAACCGGGGGCCTTTCATGACAACATGGACTTTGAAAACTATAAAAAATGGTTACATAATCAATTAATACCTAATCTGCCACCAAATTCTGTACTAATTGTTGACAATGCATCATATCATAACAAGCAGTATGATCCTGCTCCAAAGTCAACTGCAAAAAAAGCTGATTTGCAGAAATGGTTGACTGAACGGGGTATAGAGTATGATGAAAAAATGTATACTCCTCAATTATACAAGTTAGTGAAATTGAACAAGGGCAAATATAAAAAGTTCATGTTAGATGAAATATTAGCTGAACATGGACATACTGTGCTTCGGTTACCTCCATACCATCCGGACCTCAATCCAATGGAGATAGCATGGACAGCAATCAAAGGCTATGTAAGTAGTAAAAATGTTAGCTGGAACATTAACCATGTGATCGCATTGGTGATGGAAAAGGTGGCGATGATGGGTAAGAGTGAATGGGCAGAATTGTGCAACAAAGTGAAAGAAATTGAACTGGAGTATATAAAAAATGATCGAGTTGTTGACCTGTCCATTGAAAAATTCATTATTGATGCAGATGACAATAGTAATTCAGAAAGTGATGATGACTCAGAATATTCAGAAGAGGATAGACTAGTTCCTAATGCCAGCTCTGATTCTACTAGCACTGATCTAGACATTAAAATTTCATTTTTGAACTTCAAAAATGACCATGACTATTTTTATTAATGTTAGTATAGGTATGTACATACAAATGATTAATAAATTAATTTCACTTGATTTTGCAGGTTTTTTTTCATCTTAAATATGCTTAGTGATTTGTAATTATACTTTCATCCAGACTAATATTACAATGGGTAAGCAACTCTGTCACACCTTCACATCTAAACCACTGAACCAATTTCGATGGTATGGACATGGACTTCTTTTTTTGTGCGCAAATTCCCATGGATACTAACTACCCCATCGTCGGCCAACAGGGGAGGTTAATTACCAAGGTGTAATCACGCTAAGGAAGAGTTCCTTTGAAAAATACAGTTAGAGTTTTGTAAAAATGAAAATAGTGAAGTTAGTGATGTAAATAAATACAAAAATAGGACTTGACCTAAAGGTCTTAGCTACCAGGTCATAATATATAATTCCAAAAAAAAATTAAAAATATCTAGTACCATTCTATCTAGTCATTTTATCTAGTACCTAGTACCCATTTTATCTAGTTTTAGTAGTACTTATTTACATTTATCTATGGTTTTTTTTTACACCACTTAGGTGGCAGACAAGCACACGGCCCACCTGATGGGAAGCGGTCACCGTGGCCTACTGACGCGTGCAACACCAGGGGCATCACACTCGCGCTGGGCTGGAACCTCCACGCGTTGCACCCGGGAAAATGAGGCAAGCAGCGCCTCCTACTCGCCATGGGAGACGCTGCTGCCTGCGGCCAATCCGGCCGGGGTGGAAGTGGCCCTCTATAGGGCTGCTCCAAGGCTCCCCACGTGTCCTTCTGACTAGCAGAGGGTACAGTGGGGAGCGAGCGGGGGGCGAGCTGATTGTCCGCGTGCCGACGGTTGGGTGACAGGACGGCCGCCTGTCACCCTACACCCCACCGTTGGCGAAGTGGCACGATGCTCGCCACACCCAATTCTCGAGGGGTCGAGGGGGCCATCTTAAAACCGTAGATGGCCCGGGGACAGCTGGGGTGCAAGGGATATGCCCATTGGGTACCAGGAGCGTCACACTCGCCGCGCTGCCGTCCCTGGAGGAGGAGGGGAAGTATATACTTCTTTGATATGCAAGTTCTGTAGTTAAACCTCGAATTAACTTTTAGTATCTTAATTAATTTATTTATTATAACTCCCTACTTAAATCATTTTATATTTGATGAGCACAGCAGCGGGTATGCAGGAAGTCCTGTTTGATATCCAGATTAGGCTTGTTACTCTGAATTTTTGACTACCAACTAACAGGGCTTGAAGCTATTGATGATGATGATGTCAATGGGGAACTTACGCCTGACTCTAGGGATTAAACCACAGACCTCATACAGTCCTCATACCATACCTCCACACTTACATAACCATTTAAATTCAAAAATAAGTTTAGTAACAAGTATTATTTATTACATCTAAAAATCACATATGTACATTAATAATACAACTAAATAACATGGTGTGCTAATTTGCACCTTATTTTTTAGGTTTCTGCTCAATTGCCTCCCAAGGTCGAGGACCTCTTTTGTTCTCCCAATTGTCTATGTCCAGTTTTTTTATCTCTTCGTAGCTTTGTTCTAATGTAACTTGTTTCTCTCTATGAAGTCCCATCTTTTCTGCCTCCTCTTTACTTACTCCTTTGACTTTAGAAAATTGATATCTGTAACCATCAATATTTCAATTTTGTTTAAGTTAGAATTGTTTCATGTGGAAGCTTCAAGGTATGTTTGACTGTTTAGATATTATGTGGGTTAAAACCTGTCAGACAAAAAATTACGGTTTTTCCTGCATTTAATTGAACAAACCCTAACACTAATAAAACTATTATATAGGAATACTCAGCTGTAGCATTTTAACCTATGATATAACACAATAAAATTGTAGCTACATACTTAATTCCTGAAAGTTTGCAATTCCTTTGCTAACTAAGAGGAAATTCTTTTATCTCTTAGTCCTTCCAAGAAATGCCATAATATAGCATAATTATATTATATCGAAACTTGAATAGGACTAGTGATACTCAAGTGTATTTTTTTATTAAGCCCATCAAAGGACTGCGCCCCGCTGGATGGTAAGAAACTAGGGTGAAGTTCAGATAATATGGGTGGGATACGGTCCTAAAGTAGTGGTCCTTACCACGCGGTTCACCTATTCTAATCCTATTCCACCTGATTCCATCATAATGTCTGAGAGTTGATTTAATCAAATTATGTTTCGATAAGTGAGAAAGAAATATAAATCACCTGATTTGAGTCCATTCTCGTAAACCAAATGATCCTCCAACTACAAATAGAAAGAAAGGAAGGCCATACCTGAACGACCTTCGTTTGCTAAGCGTTAAGAATGTATTTCGCATAGAATCTAGACGACCGGTAATATTTTCTAACATTTTATAGACGGTACTATATTTTTACAACATATCAATTTTATAACCTCCAAACCGAATGTAATATTTTGTAAACTAAACTGTCAGTTGTCAATGTCAGTGTGTCACTCACTCACTACTCACTCACTTTATTACGCTAAATACTGCTAGAATATATTACGCTTTATTAAGATTTATTATTCACTGACCTTTATTTAAGTATTATTATTATGATATTTAGATAAGTAGGTATAATATATTTTAGATGATAATTTCATATATGACTATTAAAGTTATAATAGAATAGAAATTTAAAAAAATGTTTATCATGCTCAAGAGACTGAGCTCGTTCATTGAATACTCATGATTTTGTGTGATTTCAGTTATTGTGATTTGCCACAAGAACATTAGAAATTTCCTTGTATTGGATTTGCCATCAAATTTCTGAACAATTCATTGAACAATCATCCGTCAGCACTGTCAGCACAAATGTCAAAAATCAGCTGTTTGCTGTTTGTGTGCAAAGTGCAAGCATCATTACGATTCTTTCTTGTCCCTATTAAGTTTATGTACATTATAATTTAGAGCATCTTCGCTATTGTTAAATGTTATTTTTCAAATTTGCCCTACAATTTAAACATGTGAATGAGCCAGTGCTGTTAACACCTTATAACGAAAATATAATCTAAGGCATGGCGTCAACCAGTAATTCATCAAGTAGTGTGTATTATGAAGATTTACCGCCAGGTGCCCTGAAGGAGGATGAGTTTTTCTGTACAGAGAGAATTGTACCCCGTAAAATTAAGCCGCAAAATATTGTCATGAGACTTATGGACAGGGAAATCTATGGGTCTCGCAAACCTGGATCTCATTTTCATGTGGTGCGAGAGTATTACCAAAATGTTTTCCCAAATTTAACTATTGTTAATGTTGAAAAACCTCCATGCTTCCTGAGGAAATTTAGTCCAGATGGAAAACATTTCATAGCATTTTCAGCTGATCAGACATCTTTGGAGGTATAATTTTTATTTTCATTTATGATTTGCTTCAGTTGAATATAAAATTATATAATATAACTATATAGGTAATTATGCATACTATAAGAAAAACCTAAATTATAAAATTAAAGTTGTATTTACATCCTAATTTTAAATTGTGTGATAGTGATGTAGCAACTGCAGCCAGTAATGCACTTTTGCATTAGTTATAACTCCATTATAACTCAATATATCTGTGTTCCCTCTGCCCATGAGATCCTATACAAGGAATAAAAAGCCTATGTCATACCAGACTATAATCTATCCCTGTATTGAATTTCAGTCTAATCCCTTCAGCTGTTAGAATGTGACAAACATTTTCACAATTTTTTTTTTATACTATGCATGTGGCAGACGAGCACACGGCTCACCTGATGGGAAGCGGCCACTATGGCCTATGGAATGTGCAATACTAGGGGTGCCACTCACATACTGCTAAGTCTGAAGGAAAGAAAACTTTCACATTTATAATTTTTTATCTGTAGGATTTCATTTTTTTATTGTCTGTTGACAGATTTATGAGTACAGAGGTGCTGCAGCAGCAGGAGATCTGGTTGCTGGATATCCTTCAGATTTATTAAATGCTGATGCTGATGCCCACCATAGAATTCGAACACACATATTTTATCGTTTCTTTAAGGTAAATAACTTGCATCACATGATAGCTATATTAACAGCAAATACTCAGTCCAATGAATGTGGAATTGTGTATGGGATTCCACAAAGAGTGTTGGGTCTAGCAAATCTCACCTGCAAGCTACATTGGCTACAGGCTTTAATTTTTTTAATATACTACTTAGATGGCAGACAAGCACAGGGACCACCTGATGGTAGTCACCGTGGTTGTTATATAATTTATTAGTTTCTTATTTTAAACTCTAAAATGCTACATAACATACCTACTTAGTTTTAATAATATGTACTCAATAAATTTCCAGCCTAAATTCACAGTGAATGTATGTCAACAAAGAGAAGCAGTGAGGTCTGAGCGTCACAGTGCTGGCCATTTACCTTTTATGGAACAACAATTGAACAGAGAATGTAGTCTTTTTACTGAGGATGGCAGATATGTCATAGTGGGATCTGCAGCGCATATTCCCGATGACCTGAGACCACATTTCTATCATATACACAGTAATAATGAAGCTGTTACACCAACTATAAGGTATGGTCATTTTTAATGTGTTTTATTCTAGTTTATCTTTTGGCTGTCAAAGCAGTTTTAAAAACTATAACCATGGCCACTGCACTGATAAAAGTGATGCTATTATATATAGGACTCGTGTTTTATTTTGTAATTTATTAAGTTTTCTTAGAGAGGATAACTTTAGACGGCCTCTGTGGCGTAGCGGTAGTGCATGCGACTGCTACGCAGAGGGCGCGGGTTCGATTTCCGCTCAATGCAAATATTTGTATGCATGAATGTTTATTTGCGTTGGTCTGGGTGTTTCTATGTATAATAAGTATGTATTTACAAAAAAAAAAGTATATAAGTATGTTTATCAGCATTTTAGAACCCATAACACAAGCTAGTGAAACTAGTAAGCTTACTTTGGGTCTAGGGAGCGATGTGTAGAATGTCGTAGAATATTTATTATTATTTATTTATTATAACTTAAACATTTTTGTGTTTTTAGATCAGCTCTAGAAGACTATTCACTACATTTAGTAGATTTACATCAGGGAAAGTTATGTGATACAAAACATTTTAGAGTGGATAAAATATACCTATCACACAATCAGGGTATTTACTTGTACAAAGAAGTGTTGGCAGTGTTATCTGTACAACATCAAACTATACACTTGTTTCAAATTGTTGAAGGCATGCTAATAGAAATAAGGAAAATAGGAAGGTTCTGTTATGATGATGACCCGTTCATTGTTAGTTCAGTATTTGCCCCATTAATGAATGAGCGACCTTTTCATGAAGAAACTATCAATAGTCTCAAGCATAGGCTGCTAGTCTTCCTTTTCAAAAGAGCAAAGACAATAAGTGACGAATCAAAAGATCCCCTCGAATTGCGAAAATTTTATAAATATTTTGACATGTTCAAAGGTTTGAGAATGTGGAAAATGCAGTTATTAGATGAAGATCATTTGTTCATTAAATATGCAAGTGAAGAAGTTGTCACTTTGCGGGTGGCTGAACCTAACAGTCAGTCATCATTTTTTGTGATCTATAATATTAGTGAAAGTAAAATATTGGAGGTGTATGAAAACACATCAGAAGGGCTTTTGCAACTATTCGAGAATTACTGCGACTGCTTTAGAAATGCGAGGCTTTGTGCAGATTCACAATTTACTTGCTCCCCTTCAAATAATTTATATGCGAGGTTGACACAGCAGAGATTCAAACAAACTATTGTGCGGGCCATATATGGAGGGCGAACGGAAGCAACCAAAAGAATTTTAGCGCAACTGCCAATAAGTGCACAATCATACAGTGGATCTCCATATTTAGACTTGGGCCTATTCAGTTATGATGACAAATGGGTTTCAGTCATGGAAAGACCTAAAGCATATGGAGAATATCCAATAAGGTAAGAACTGCCTCAAAAAATATCCCTGCTTACTCAGTAGTTAGATTGAATAAATATCAAATTTAGCAAGTATGAAATAATATACTACAACATACCAGCTCACATTGCAATGCCTGTGCATTTCTAAAAAACTACTATTAAATGCATAGGTCCTATCATTATTAGTCTTTTTTATGCCCTGACGTCTCATGCTTGATTGCATGATTTAGTTACCAACATTACAAGATAGGTAATAAACGTTTGAAGTGATAGAACACTTTACCATGTCCAACCAACACATACAAACAATCACACATCACACACAGTGAGCAAGAGAGTCAAAAACACATTTGACTTCTTAAATCAAACACTTTACTACATTTGCTTATGGTTACTTACACTTACACCGGTCACCCTGGTATCTATAATAAGGTAACAATATTGCAATAAATGTGCGCTAAGTGCATTCAAACTAATATACCTATATCATTGAATGATTTTTTTAAGCAATTGCATGCTAACAATTCTCAATGATTTTCTGATCGGAAAAAATGATCATCCAGGACAGGATTTGAAACCGCATAGCATGCAATTGCTTAAAAATTTCATTCAATTAATCGGGCGGAGAATCTAAAAATAATCTTTAAAAACAATTGCAATATTGTTCACTATTTCTGTAGTTCGAACGAATTACGGTAGATGGCTCCACCGGCGCCCTAAGCCGAAGAATATATCGAAAAATTTCGAGCATCTAGAATGGGTCCAGGTGGCTCAGTTGGTCAGAGCATTCCCCCTGTAAGGGACTGGTCACGGGTTCAAGTCCCGTCCTGGCTGATCATTTTTTCCGATCAGAAAATCATTGGTAATATACATATTATCATGTTTTTTAAATTCACAGATTCTATGCTCGTGATTCTGGATTACTCAAATTCAAAATTTATGCTGGAGTGTTGGGTCAGTCAGTGCCTGCAAGTGCGCGAAGACTGGTCGCATTCACCTTCCATCCGACGGACCCTTTTGCCATAAGTGTACAGCGAACGAACTCTGAATACATTGTGAATTTCCACATAAGAAATGCAGTGTTCAGTTGATGCAGGCTCTCAAATATTATTTATACCTAACCATATTTTTAAAAAATTACTTAAGAAAATACTACTGTGTAGTATTTAGCTTTAATGATGTATTTTTATAGCGCAAATGCTTCGTAATTAGGCAAAATAGTTTTGTATTTTCGTAAACTGTATAGATAATGATACGTATTATACAATTTTTATTTTATATATAAGTATAACTATGTTGTATGTGATTATTATATTCTAGTTCTTATTTTTTATATGAGACTGTAACGTTATATTCCGTACAAATAGAGCTTTAAGCGTATTTCAAGTTACTGACGCAAATAAAGAATTATAAGGACCTATTTATAAATTGTTCTGATTTACACGTGTCTACACCTAGCGGGATCCCCTGTCTGGGAGACTTATGAATGATGCAGAGAATTAGTTCTGGATTTGTTCTACTGAAATATGCTGGAATCAGAATTTGTTCCGTATAATAAACGGAAATATAAACTTTTCTAACCGACCTCCAGCCAGCGGGATATTTACCAAAATTAAGTCTGGTGAACTATAAATTGGTATTACCTTTTAGTTCTGTCTTTGTTCTGTTTAACAAAACAAAAAACATACTTCTAGCGTCCTTACTTCAGCCACAATCAAGCTGAAATGAAACCTCCAGTCGGCGGACTTTTTCTCTCAGGGACTTTTTTTGTAACTTTTACACTAAATTGATAACATTTAAACTATTTACGACTATAATTTTACTTAAATTACCTATTCGTACATCTAGTATGAAAATTATACCAATATGCATCCTTACAAATATTCGCATTTATAATATTAATTTATGAAAGATAATGCATACCGGTGAGATTATTTTGTATTCTACCCACTTACTAGCTTTCAAATTCTATACTTTTAATTTTCATACTAGATGTACGAATAGGTAATTTAAGTAAAATTATAGTCGTAAATAGTTTAAATGTTATCAATTTAGTGTAAAAGTTACAAAAAAATGTCCCTGAGAGAAAAAGTCCGCCGACTGGAGGTTTCATTTCAGCTTGATTGTGGCTGAAGTAAGGACGCTAGAAGTATGTTTTTTGTTTTGTTAAACAGAACAAAGACAGAACTAAAAGGTAATACCAATTTATAGTTCACCAGACTTAATTTTGGTAAATATCCCGCTGGCTGGAGGTCGGTTAGAAAAGTTTATATTTCCGTTTATTATACGGAACAAATTCTGATTCCAGCATAATTCAGTAGAACAAATCCAGAACTAATTCTCTGCATCATTCATAAGTCTCCCAGACAGGGGATCCCGCTAGGTGTAGACACGTCTGATTTACCTATCTAGAATTCTGCTGAAACTGAAACTGTTTCGCACAGAACGCAGCTTCTGAAATACATATACACACGGCTTGTTCGACATTACGGCGTCTCCTATAGTCTTTCTTGAAAGTCAACGTGAGGAATTAGTAGTTAGCCTAGACATAGGAAGACCTTTTGATGGAGAATGATTCATTCACCGGTCTAGTGCCAGAAGGTAACGGCTTATTTTGCATGTGAGCAATATGAGTTTTGAAACCGCGCGAGCTGAAGGACCGCGACGACCTCGGGCAGCGTAGGCTATACTCACGTAGCATGAAGGTCAAGGTTTCGAAATTAACTACGTTATTATTATCTTTGTCTATCCTCTTCATCGTCTATGTCTTGAAACAAGACGTCTAAATTTACCTCATAACGTCAAAGCACATGAAAAGCGTCAGACACCAAAAATGTAACAAAACAAAATTTGGAAAATAAATAAAAATATGATCACAGGATAAATAAGAGATGCTCACATTACCGGCAGAAATTGTATAACCATGCATTGCAATCAACCTTTCTGTATTAATCCGAGTAACGTTTTTAATAATGGATACGGTTATGTTTATAACCCCTATAATCCACGTAAGAAATACCTATTGTTTTAATTAATCGCATAGGTACAGCCTTAGATTATTAATATGTAATCTAAGGGTACAGGATTACATTATAGTTTAGTAACTAGTTAAAGTTGATTTCACTTCAACTAATTTCTTCGATTTCCCAACTTTAGTTCTGCACTTTTAATCTCAAGGGTGGAAGCGGCAATGCCACTCTTCCTTACTGATACAAAAAAGGAATCTGCCACTTTCTTCAGAGCCCGGACTTTTTCGGTAGCGATTGTGGCAAACCCGTAATCTACCTCTCCCACATCTCTAGAAACCTGCTAGATACAAATATCCTCTAGCCACTTGGCTCCCATGCCTGGAAACAAGTAAGATTGTAACATTTTTTATTTCACTTTTAAGATTTTTTTTTCTTTTTAGCTTCATTAAATAGTGGATTTTATCCACCATCAGTAATAGGAGAAGGCGACATCAACTGCGTAACACTGCCAGATGGAACGTGTCAATTCTATTTCACACCAACAGCTAACTGGGCCCCAAATAACTATCCCTGCCACAATATGATTAATACAAATTATATTAATCCTTATTGGAATCCTAATATTGGTACTTGGTTCGTTAGAAGTATAACAAGTCCGTATGTAACCACATCTATTTATTTATCCAATAGAATAGATAGATGACAATTTAATTTTCCAATCTATTGTTGACACCATCCGCCTGTCTGCCTGCAAAAGTGGCATAGATAGGTATTCTGCTCAGAGAGAGAGCCAGTAGTTATGTGTTAGTGCGTACATTAGGCTATATTATAATAATATCATGAGCTTTTGAAGTTATCTAAAGGGATTGTGGTGTGATGATCTTTGCCAAAATTTGAATTAAAACCATTCGAAGATTATGATTAAAATAAAATGAATTATAATACTCTTATCAGCAGAATACCTTCAGTCTGCAATAATCCTCCACACCTACGACACGAAGCGCTGATACCTTTCCGGTCGTTAGATTGTAGCATGACTGCGATTAATAATGGATTTCAGTTAAAGGTATTGAACTTCATAAAAATTAAAATATATTTTTGAATTTAAATAAAGTATCTATAAACCAAATATTTCAGTTTCATAACGATAAGTGGACATCGACTACTGATATACATTACTTTTATCCCCGTTTACGGCAAATTGATTGCCCAATTACATTGCCAACTAGAGGGAGCGCAGCCGTACAGGTGGATACTGCGATGTTACCCAACACAATATGCCATTACGAAGTCATCTGCCCAAAGCCGTGCCATTGTATTTCCAGTCCAACTCCAGATATTAAACGAACACAAACTGTCGATTGCAAATGCGGTTCTTCTTCCAAGTTCAAAAGACCCATAAATACTAACTCAGCGCAACAATTGGAACTTTTACCAACTGATGCGCGGAAAAAACGTGTTAAAATTGAAAGGAAGACTAAAAAAAGTGTCGGAAGTAAATCTAACGACGTTATTTGTGAATGTAGCCCGCCTCTCACTTCAGAAAAGGTAACACAGAACGATGTTGAAAGTAAAACACAGAACGATGTTGAAAGTAAATCACACAACTTTATTTGTTCGTGTGGCCCACCCCCTTCTTTGGATAAGTTAGCACAAAGTGTTATTGAAAGTATACCTTGTGAATGTAGCCCATCCTGCTCTTCGGAAATGATAACACAAAATGTTGATGAAAGTAAATCAAAGGACGTTATTTGTGAATGCAGCCCGCCACCATCTGTCGAGAAATCTGTAGCCACACGTCATGCCTATAATGCGAGAGGTGGTGACGTCAATAAGAAAGTAAAGTGTCCATGTTGTTCGAGGAAAGCGAAACCAGTAATAAGAGGAGATGCGTTCGTAAAAATAAAGTCAGAGTCGTGGTGCCCTCTTACAGAATCAGTCAAAAAGGTGTTTCATAAGAATAAACGTGAATCTGAAACAGCTTGTTATTCCGGTTACTGTAGTTGACATAGTGATAGGTATTTTATGGATAAAAAGTAAATAAAATGTTTGATTTAGGTAATTTATATTTTGTTATAATACAATTTATTTCTTAAAGTTACAAATACCTATTTACAATGTTGATAATAATAGTACAAGTAATAAACAAAAACAATTGAGATTTTAATACCTTGGTTTTCATTTAATTTAAATACAACTGCAAACAATTCAGTCCGTACTACTCTTCAAAGACTAGTAAACAGTTGTACATTTTGTCTTCATAAGGAATATATTTTCGAGTAAAAGGAAGACTATATCCGAAACACCAAAAAATTCATGTTCCTATGCTTTGGCGGAAATCAAATGACTCGCATTTGATCGCTTCATTACTTAATTCACACAAAATTTTCTGATAAATCATAAATATAATTATGGTAAAAACAATTTAACACTTAAACCTAGTATTGCATAAGATTAAACAAAAGGACTAAAATAAATTGTGGTGGTCGAAATTTAAAGTCTCATTTATATAAAATGCACAATCTTATGATCTATTATTTTTGCAATACAGAAATAATCATTTATTCGCATTTGGTCGGATTCGCAAATGGTCGGATTCTCATTTCGTCGGATTCAGTACTGATGATAACATAAACATTAATTGTAAAATAACTGCTTTTGAACTTGTCGCACTTATGGTCAGTTATTTATATTATATTCGTAGGCAACTTATTTTCCTGGGTATATAAGAACCTATTAAAAAAAAAAAAAAAAAAAGCCAACGTTGCATTTATTTTTGTCGTTACTTAAGAGAGAAGCTGCCTTTTATGATGCAAAGCTCAAACGTATTCAGTTGCATTGTTCAATGAAAAAACGTCGTCCAAATGACATTCAAAAAGATGTTCAAATTCAAGCAATCAAATGGATCCTAGTGGACGGAGGGATCATATCGGACTGCATAAGCAATAAAATCAGCGCAATTGATTGTTTGCAGCGTTTATGTACATTAGGTTAATTTTAATTTTTAATAAATTAATTTAATTACTCGATAACACTTTTCTTCTCAACTGAAATACGACGAAATGAGAATCCGACCATTTGCGAATCCGACCAAATGCGAATAAATGGAAATAATGTGTGGCTATTCTGTTGCGCATACAAGTTTCGCAATGATAATGAACATTTTAAAACATGTAGTTATTATATTATAAACAATTCTACACAACATTTCAAAGTTACGACATTTGTTTGACGATTTGCATTTATTTGAGATTCATGGCGTACATAGTACATAAGACTATTTGTCATGTTTGACATCAACTCGTTAAAACTATAGTAAATAAACAGAAGTACATACATGCAGGTGTATCATGTTTGGTTTGTAATGGACAGTCCAAACGAGTGACTTAACTTTATTGAAGGCAAGAACATGCGTTCTTGATAGTAGGTATTTATATTTTACGATAGCACACAACCTGAAAGTTGGTTTTATACAACTTTTTTCATACTAGGACTAAATATACCTTACGTCTGAAGAAGAAGATTAACACGTGATGAAGAAATATTTTATAAATACACTGATCAATAAAATACTGATTAAACTTTCAGACCTTGATGTAAATGTCCTGAGGATTAGAACTCACTCGAGCAGGTTTAGACTTTTGACACAACTCATTAACACCTTTACTTCAAGAACGTGACACTTAATTTCTATGAAATAAACTAACACACAAACTTGTGGCATTTTGTTTTATTTGAGCGATTTGTATGTAACACCTTCATAACTGGAAGTGCATCTGTTACAATGTCCAATTGATCTGTATGTCAGTCCTCTTTGATTAATTAAAGTGCAAATACTATAATATGATACAAACAATATTACAAACAATACTTTGACTAGACAGTACCATAGTACCGACATAACCTTCATGACCTCTATTGGGTGGAATCTTTACGAGAACATTTGACCATAAATTGAAGCTTAGGTCTTCAATAAAAAATATTTAAAAAGATCTTTTAGTGGAATTATTGTATTATAAAATTTGTGCTACATAAATAGACTTTGGTAAATACGAGATGTAAACAGAAGATGAAAAAATATATCCATTTATAGCTACTATAGCGACAGGTTTGGTTCTGGGTAGAGTAAATTGTATTTCCTTAGTGTGATATAAGTATCGATTCCACTAAAAGTTCTCCAACACCTAACATTTGATACACAATCTTGTACAACACATCAAAATTACATATTTATCTAACTCTACATTACATTTATATCTTAGCGAGGGAGTGTCTTCAAACATATTAAAATAATTTAGTACTTACATATTGTATTCATTAATGTATAAAATACAGCTCGCGACCTTCACAGCACTTTGCCTATTTCCCGGTTGTACATACATTTTACACTATATTACGTAGTCCAGTGATATACCTCCGGACGCGCCTCACTGTAACAGACCGACAACTTGGTTATCCTTGATCTCTGGTATCGAGCGCGCTCGGTGCAACTTGCTAAGAATTACAGGTTAGTCCTCGATTCCTTGTTCAGAACTGGGGATCGTGTGGGATATGTTATTTGTGAAACCGTTGTGTTCAGTTGTCCGACTGACCCCTTTCAGACCCACGGTACCCCTGGCCATACCCCTGGTGGTACCGTGGGTTTTTGACCAATGGTCTAAATTTTTTCGTTCGTATAGGACCCTACCAAGACCTTCAGGGCCAAGTCAGGCTTAAGTGCAAGTAACGAGACTGTTGCTGGCTTTATCTCGGAGTTGGACAATGAAGTGGCAGTCCCTTCTATAGAAATCGTATAAACTCAATAAAAAGTAGGAGACTTCTTCTTTTTTAGTGTCATCGATTCACCACATTAAATTGTTCGGGCAGTCTAATGTTACAGGGAATGTTATGATGATGATAGCTGGGCGATGGGGTGCCGGGGGTGGTACGTACCTGGTGCGGCGGGGCGGGGTGTGCGGGGTGCGCGGGGGGCGGCGCGTGGTGCGCCAGGTCGCGGATGGAGGCGAGGCGCAGGCGCGTGTGCGCGAAGGTGGGGCGCTGCGCGGGGTCGGCGTGCCAGGCGGCGCACATGACGTTGTAGGGGCCCACCGGGCAGCCCTCCGGCGCCTCCATGCGGTAGCCGCGCTCCACGTGCCGCACCACCTCCGCTAGAGGCTGCGAGTACATTTTAAATCTTTAGTCATGAACCTATAAAACCTAAGGACGGAACGCGTTGAAAACTAGACTGAATGTATGCGATATTACACTGCAGTTAATTAACTTGAAACTGTTATAGCATTCGATATAATATTGTAAAAAGATAAGCTTACTTTATAAAAGAACGTCGTGCAAGATTTACTTACGATTCTTGGGTAGGGAACTCTTCCAAAAGAGTATATCTCCCACAGAAGGATGCCGAAACTCCACATATCAGACTTGTTTGAGAATTTCTGTAAAAAAAAAGTTAATCTGAATAAATGCCCAAACCCATTCTTGAACACATTAGATTGAAGTATTGTGTCTCGTTTACGTTCAGTCAAGGGGAATTTTAAATACAACACCTCTCTGTTTATGCTCTGTCGGTCGGTGGTATTGCGTACTAACTTGATCAAAATAATACTGGTCTTTTTGGAACTCTAGGCAATTTGCCACCATAAGGGTTTAGGAGTTTTAAGTATAACACCGCCTGTCTGTATTTGGTCTGTGGTTGCGTACTCACGTTGTACTTGAGCGCCTCGGGCGCGGTCCACTTGATGGGCAGCTTGGCCTGCAGGCGCGCGGCCTCGGCGGGGTCGTCGAGCGCGGCGTCGGCGCGCGCCAGGCCGAAGTCCGCCACCTTGGCCACGCCCTCGCCCGAGATCAGCACGTTGCGCGCCGCCAGGTCGCGGTGCACCACGCGCATGCGCTCCAGGTACTCCATGCCGCAGCACGCGTCACTGTCACACCACACCACTGCTGTTACACTCTAGTACACACCTTATACATATACGATCAAGGAATCACTTTATCTCATACAAACTTTATTTTACTTTCCCATACTAATTAAGGAGAACTAAATTACCTAATTAATCTTTTCTTATCGGATGCCTGCGAAAGAATACACTCTCCAAGTTTCAGGTCTCTACGATCAGCGGTTTAGGCGTTGGGTTGATCCGTCAGTCATTCAGTTAGATTATTTCGTCAATATTGAAGTTATTGCAAAGCGTTCAACTAATATGATCTCTCTCTCTGATCTGCATCACCTCATAAAAGTATTTGGGGCCCCCTCAAGGCCCTTAGTCAGGTTGACTTCGGTTCACCTGTTGATTGTCAGATGAGACTTTGGGACAGACTTCCTTCTCAGGGAGATCAGGGTCCGCCGCCTTGGCCACGTGCAATTTCGTTCCTTTGTAACTGACCGTTGAATTTTTCTCCCAAATACCATGATCCACCCCAGGATCTAGTGCACACCAATTTATTTAAATTATCATTGATATACTAACTAGGCGAAGTTGATCTGGTTGAGCTGCGTGACGTAATGTCTTCCCCGCGACCGCAGGTAGTCGAGCAGCGATCCTTGCGCGCAGTGTTCCGTCACGATGCACGTACTGCCTGACGCCGTGAACACCAGCCCCAGTAGACGCACCAAGTTATCATGCTTCAGCGACCTGCCAAATTACATACAATATTATTATACTTATACAATATCAATAGAAACTAATTACAGAACTTTGATAGCGGTGAGTGCGGTGTGGAGAAATGTTCGAAAATGTTATCCAACTAAAAGAATGTGAAAGTTTGTAAAGATGTTTGGATGTTTGTTACTCAATCACACTCTAATGGCTCAACGGCTCTGGTAAAAAATTGGTTGTGATAGATTATAGGCTGGAATAACACATAGGCTTTATCCCTGGATATAGGAGTTTTATTTCTGGAATAGGTTCCTATGGGAAAATTCACGTTACACTTGCCTTCAGATGATCTTCATCACAAGACAATAGGTTAATTAGTTTTAAAAAACTCATTACGTTAGGCAAACACTATTATGGCAATATTCTTCCTGCTACGTTTTCATGGTCTACTTACGCCATCACGCTTGCTTCAGCTCTGAATTTACTAGCAGCTTCTCGATCCTTCAATATCTTGACGGCGACTTTCTGTGTGCCGTTTAGAATTCCCAGCATGACGTCACCGAACTCGCCTTTGCCTATGTTCTCGCGCATCTCAAGGTCACGCTCATCTATTTTCCAACCTGTAATTGTTATTCATTGTATAAATACCAGTTTGTGTAACAGCGCTAAGTCGTAGGATAACAATTTCCTCAACTGAACATGTACTTACAAGACTCATTTGAGGTAAATGTTCAATAAAGTTTGTCATGGGTAATTTAACGTCACTGCGATGTATGGAATTATATTTTACTTGTAACGGGTTTAATAAGTAATACGTAGAATGTTAGGGTATTTCACAGCCCATAATTGTGATATCAACCTTGTTGACTTATACAATGTGATGAAGATACAAGAAGCCTAATTTGAGCAGAATTATTTCTATTTTTTACCATCATTATTTTTGCTTACGTTTTGTAAGTACCGTCATAATGGTTTCAACAGAATAAATGATTTGTCTCTTAGACTTACTGCAATCAGTTCCAGTCTTAGCACTGTACTGGAAAGGTGATTTAAATAGAATATTCGAACTTCTATTACCGATGGCAATTGTACATGTATTGTGATCTGTCATGACATGATCATGATGGAACTTACGTGCGTCAACAAAATTCGTCGCGCTATCCGTCTGGTCGGCAGGAGGCATTTGCGAAGAGTACGTGTGTTGGAAGTGGCCCGAGCTTAACGCGCTCGACACGCTCGGCGTCGGGGGGTACGGTGGTGGTTGCTGGAATGGCACAAACTTTAACTTATACACATTTAATTACTATGAGTCTGTGGGAGAACGGGGTGTGAAGTCCCTCCAACACAAAGGGATGATCCTACGACCAGCTTAGGTGTTCACGCCTGGCGGGCCGTGGCCCAATGGTTGTCGTTGCGATGTTGTATATTGTTATACCAGTGTTGTCGCTAGATGGAGCTGGGTACATGTCGTATCACTACAAGTCTGTGGTACTTGAAACTGGCGGGCTTGCATGAAAGGGTTAATGAAATTAGACGAAGCGCGTGAAGGATGTAAGGACAGAAGCAGATGGCAGGCTGTTGTAGCTGCCTACCCCGGAGGGGAAAAAGGCATGGGATCTGTGATGTAGCGGGCACTACCAGCATCCTTAAAGTTTGAGCCAAAACTCATCTGCGAGTATCTGCACCTGCTAAACAATGAACGAGGCTCCAGTGCAGGTTTCCCTATCAGGGTCAGACGACAGTCGTTCCCAGAATAATTGAAATTAAAAACAAGCATACATGTAAGAATTTTTCATACCTGTGGATGTGGTGGATATTGCGGTTGCAATACGCCATTGTTATTGGCACCATTCGGAGAAGCTTTCGGCAAGCAACGTACTAACTTCGTACAAAGGCCATCAGCATCTTGTAAGTAGTGCTGGAAATAATTAACAACACGTTACTTTGATAACTCTGTAAAGTGGTTATTAATATTAATGTAGGCTATGTTTAATTATCAAGTACGTGTAGAGACCAGATTTTTGCAATATTCCGCAATTTAATTATATCTTGATCACCGTACGATACAAAACATCCCCAGCAGAGTACTCATAATTCATTAAAAAAAAACTGATGGGGACTTGTGCAGCGTAAATACCCTAAGCGTTTCTCCAAAGGTTTGCCGGGAGAAAACTAAATATTGATTTTATCTTACCTTTTTACATAAATTTATAATTGCAATGTTATATAATTGTATATTGTGTGTAACATACACAATTAAGAATCATCGGTAGGCATTACTGCGAATATTTATGGTTATTTAACTTTGGAGCTATTTGTCCAATAAGGCAGAGCTACGGTAAACATTAATTATACCTATGTTCATTTGAGTTCATTGCTATTTACCATCACGCTATGACCTATAGAATCAGAGTAGTTACCTTATTTAATATACCTATAGATATGTTTAATGTTAAGATCTTTCTTATAGGTACCTATGATCCACAATGTAATACATAAATAAATAAATATATAATAAAAATAACTAAATTACATATTTTACTAACATGAATTAAATCAGTCATATTGTCGAAGAATTCTTCATCGTCGATGGTTAGACGTTGATTTTGGTTGTCAGGTGCAGTGGCCCATTTTACTCTGCAAAACAAAAACAAGACGATTGAAATTAGGAATACAAATTAAAGTTGAACTTTAGTTTCCATTTCCATAGACATATTATATTTTATATTTGTGCAAAAGTTGCAAAAATTTGTATATCTTTTAGAAGTATAAAGAAATTCAAGTGCCGATACTATGTCTATGTAAACAGGGTTTCCTAGATGGGCGGACATGCAGTGTGAATGTGGGTTTACTCCACGGTCCATGGGCAACCTACTAACATGTACTGCATGCCCAAGCACATACACCGGAGGGAGCGCAACTAAAGTACCGGTATACTGGGAAAACTAAATTTGATATGACATTGACACGAAAAACAACTCACCGGTAATGTTCGACTCGTCCGCGGTAGCGAACACAAAGCGTGTGGTCTCCAGGAAAGTTCGTACTCTCTCGTACAAGGAACACGCCATCCGAGGAGCCTGATAGCAGCGCCTCGGCCCGGTCTCGAGATATAGCGCCGTGGTGCCATCTAGTATTATAGAGACAATAGATATTAGAATTTGAATTTGATATACACACAGACAGAACTAACATGAACATTTACGTTGGGTGTATGACACCCCACCAAGATCATCGGATCCCAAATCAATCCTATCTGCAAGACTGTACACTGTCTCTAGGACGGGGGGTTAGACAGCAGTTGCTCCCATAAAACCAATATAAACAAATTTCCAAAATGCGAGTTTTAAATGCAACCGAGATTATTGGTCAGATAATGATGACTTAAATATTTAAGTGCACCATGTAATGTAGCATCAGATCAATTGGATAGTTTCATCATCCGTAAAGCGAAGCGTGCTTTATCATACCGCATACGTAATACGTTCGTTTCAGCCTGCACATTTTAAATTGCGACAATCCCCTCTGGTGCATTAACCAATTGAAATATGACAGTACACACGTTGCGATTTAGATTGGCACGTTTCCTTATAGAATAATTCCCCTTATCAATATTTATATAGCAAGTTTACGTGTTAAAAAAAAAATCTTTAAACATAACAAAAAATATTGTGTGAAACTCCTATCGCCGATTTCGTTCGTAAAATTTTATTACATGCCGGTTTAATTATATGTACGTATCATTGGGTTACACTGACCAACACACATTATTCAACTCTTTAAACTGTACTTAATAAAATTGTAATATGTAATTAAAAATGTGAGAAAAAAAATATTTACAACTAGTGGTCGGCCGTAATGCATGAATTAAAATAATTTTATCTTTATCTATTTTACTTATTTTAACTCCCTGCAGTGTGCAATAAACCTTGAAAACTATGCCAAATATAGATGGTAATTTATAATATTCAAAACGCAAAGGACTGTATCCTCAACCATAAAAATTGTTATCTATGGCTTAAAACACATAAAAAACCATCTACTTATTTGACAGCGGTCTAGTACATTTGCATATTTTACGCGCCGAATAACTACATAATTAAAAAAAATATATAATAAGAATTTTGATAAAACAATTAGATATTTACTCAATATTATCGTGGATGAACTCGGGTGGTATACACAAAAACACTTTATGTGGTTTGTGAAAGCACTCCGTTATATCGGACACACACTCCATGCTTCTCTTTGTATCCAACTGACTAATGTTATCAGTTTATCACTACTACATTATCGTTCTAAAGATAAAGGCTATTGATGTTATCAAAAGTGTGCTAAGCACCTTAATGAATCTTTATAAGAAAAATTGTATATTTATCGTATTTCTAATATTTTGTTAAGTGTGAGCCCGGGTACTTAAATAGCCATAAGCTGGTCACGCAATAATGACCAATTTCGTTCGCACAGCAATCAATTACTTGCGAGATCAAATTTTGCAAAAATAGTTTCTGAATCAATCTATCGATTAGGGTTATTATAAAGAATGTGCACCGCAGCTAGAATAATGTCAGCAAACAAGCTTGAACATGTATTGCTTGCTCTACCAATTTTGATGGATGGGATCAATATTTTTAGTATTTACTCAGTCTCAATTTTTATTGCCATTTTGAACTTGCTGTTGCTGAAAAATTTTTAGTTACCACACACATGCTATGCCACGTAATGTCGGTCTAATATATAAAAATGAATACCGCTTCCACTGATCACACCGAACGAACTTGAGAATAATTTCATAGATTTGATTCATCTTTCTTTTCAAGTTTCCTAATACTTTATACCTATATGGTTCACGGCAACAAAAAATCTGAAAATTGTGCAACAGATTTAAAAAAGTTAAGATATGGAACAACAATATCTTTGCCATTTGCGTGATTCGCGGCCATTGTCCACTATGCGATATTTATTGAGTTATCTGTACAGTTGTCACGATATGTGATTTAAAGAAGTTCTAGAAACATGAGTCAATACACTTATCGAAGTAAAACACGGTTATTATGTCAAGAAAATATAGTATTTTTCTTTATTATTTGACTAGCGACCCGGGACCCGGCTTCGCCCGGGTGTAAATTCCAGTTTTTCCAAGGATCCCTAATTTTTTTTCAAAATGAATAGTAGCCTATGTCAAATTGGAAGAATGTAGCATTCTATTTTTTAAATCAGCCCAGTACTTTTTGAGCCTATTTATTACAAACATACAAACATACAAAAATAGGTACAAATCTTTCCTCTTTATAATATTAGTATAGATATAGATTAAGTTTGGATTTCACAGATAGATTTTGTAAATCACGTTTTACTCAATATAAAAAATCTACATAAGTACTAGCACGTCGCCCTCAAATGGTCTCATGATTGAATATTATTATTTTTCTGCCATAACCGCAAAGCAACCCAATTGAGGCTTGCGTATCGCAGTTAGTACAACAATATTAATACGCATACCAGACAAACAAAAAGCAATACACCATACGAGGTACATACAGTCACACCTCTTTCTCTTTTGGGTAGGCAGAGAGCAGAGGCCACATGGTTCCGTTGACTTGCTACGTTCATGGTACACCTCTCACCTTTTTACTTTCATAATTGTTTTCACACATGCTTGCCAATATACAATACATATAGAATCGTTCATATTTTTAAATCTGCATTTTGCGTAATGTTTCTCTAAGTGCTCGCGATCACACTACATCTTACAAACACATCATTATGCGATTTTGGTTTCTATGTTCGAGCGCCAACCCTCTTAGCTTACATGTTGGAGCCCGGGGTCAACTCTACTACTTCCGTTTTTCGTATGAATTAGTTTATCTTGGCGTTTACTGGAGCGATTGCCGTCTAACCACCTAACTCCGAGAAGAATGCCTACGCCAGAGCCTAGTCCGTCGATCAGGTGTAAACTGGCTTGCAGGTGAGGTTGACTTTGTCCTCAAAGAGCTTGGACGGGTGATTATATTAATGTTTTCATTTAAAAAATATATACTCACGGCCACTGAGTCATGTTGACGAGCCGGTTGCCGGCGGGAGGTGGGTTGACGGATGATGAGTTTACCAGCACGTCGCTAGGGCCTTTCGTCACAGCTGTTAAACAAATACACATTTAATACGAGACTAAATCTTGTAATACTTATAAGCAGTGTAATTGTTGTGCAAGGTACAATTTATATAAAATCGGCGACAAAAGTGGTTGAATACATTTCTTAACAATACTTTCACATTATATGATTAATAGATTGAAATCAATTAATCCAAGTGCCTGCCAAACTGAGCACAGCGAGTTTGATTCAAATAGTAGATTAAGTATTAAATTATAATATTATACAATTTGCTTAGAATATTTTTTTTTCAAATTAAAGGCGCTAGAACGTTTTGTGGTTGTTACACAGGTGACGTCACAAAAAAAAACGCAATATGCCTATAATACAGATACGCATCAAAATTCATTATCTCGATTATTTAGTCTCTGCGTATTAATACCACTCAGAACCGCGACAGATTTGTCCTAAACTGCTTGTTTAACAGTAAACATAGAAATGTGCCTGTCTGCCACCTACGTAGTATAAAAAAAAGTTAAAAAATATTTTTTATCTTTTATGTTCTGTCTGGGTCGAGAAATCCAGAAAAATAAAGATATACTTATTATTACCACGCATTACTGTATGGGCGGAGGTGATTCAATATTCTCTTTGTTTATCTATGTGTCTTAACTATTATATCACTAATTAATACTTGGTAGTATAAGATCGCCAATAACGATTGTATAATGTATAATTAATCTTATATTGTATGGTATACGTGTAATGAATGTATGTATGAACGTTGTATGTATGAATTACCTCACTGTTTTGACTTAACTGTAATGTGACACGGCTGGTGGTTACCCATATATCCGTGTTTACTTTTGTTGTGTTATGATAAGGCTTTACTTACCAGTAATAAATATATAATAATAATTATCAACTAGTGCATGGACTGACAAAAGTAACGTAGTGATAGACTGGTTTTCAGTAAGGACGGCCGCCTGTCACCCTACACCCCACCGTCGGCGAAGTGGCGCGATGCTCGCCCCACCCCCCTCTCGGGGGGTCGAGGGGGCATCTTAAAACCGTAGATGGCCCGGGGTCAGCTGGGATGCAAGGGATATGCCCATTGGGTAACCTTACACCCCGGTAATTAAGGCCCGAGACGGCGTGCGGTTTTAGTCGGTTCGATCCCGACGTAACCACCCCCGATGGCCGACGAGGGTGGTATCTATGTGGATTTCCGCACGATAAAAAAAAGGGTCGAGAAACCTCTCTAACTTGAACAGAAAGTTCTGATATAGGTACCCTAAATTTGTCATATCTCATCCCCAAAAGCTGTTTTTTACATTACAGTAATTTTTTAACAACTTAATTACTTATCAGAAAACTTACATACAGAGGCTACAAACTCAAAATCATCCGAATATTATCCCTTCTCAGAGGTTTTTTTTTTGCAAATGGTGCCCATTTGCAAAAAAAAACATCTAGCACAATATTCAAGAGATTTCGTCTCTTAGAGACGATAAGATCCTTATAATATAAGAAACATACAGATTGACAATTACCAGGTGTAGTTTGCGATGTATGCATGGTGGAAGGTGGTGGCCCGGTCGGCGCAGGCGTCCTTACCGATGACGACATTACAATCTGTTGACAAATAGACATTTGAATAGATAAAGGAAATTACGAAGATATTATTAGGTTCACTGAAAAGTAGGCCATAGTATAACTTTATAAGGCTATCTAATAGAGATAAAGAATATTAACATACTCGACGGAGAAAGTCTTACATTATTGAGTTTCAAAGAAAAGGATAGATATACAGATAGCTTGGTGTTGTATAGGGTCCGTGGGATATCTTATTAAGGGAGCAGTACTTAGTGGAGAGTTCAGAAATAAAAATACTTATCAGTTTTTCATTCTCAATATAATTTACCAGAAGCACAGAATAACTCCAGAAGTGTGTTTACAAGTTGTCGTAGAGTCGAGTCTAGGTATATTAATTACCTACATAGTTAGAGAGCCATATTAGTTGTTTTTTTTTTCTACCATTATTACCTAAACACTATATTCTAATAAAAGTTTACTTTCTTTAAACTCTGGACGATTTCTCTTGTGAAAATAATCCTTCGTTACTGATACTAGCGTTTCCTTTTTTGGTATTATTATGTTATACAGGGTGAATTTTGGAGCTTCATATCTTTATAACCGATTGAGCCAGCTTCATGAAATTTGGGCTTCTACATGTCCTTATGGATATAATCAACACGTAGTTTTATATATGTTTACGTTATTTGTTGTTGTGTTACAGTTTTGAGTTATAAAAGGGTCAAAAGGGGCATCAAGTGGTTCGTGTAATATTACACTTGGCGCTGGCTAGCCAGTTCCTTTGCTTGAACTTGGCTTGACACGCTGCCGCGTGTCTAGATTATGATAGGAAGTTAACAACTCAAGCACTTCATTTTACTTCTCAGCGATTGGATTAACAAGATTAACCTGTAAGTTAACTAAATATGGAGTAGTACAAACACACTGCTATCCGTTACGCCCCGGTAAACTTCTGTTTAAATTCGCGAAAGTTTGAAAATTGTACAATAATTATATGTTCGAATACCTACCTACATTTATTTGCATATGCAAGGAAAATATCGTAAATTATTTCAACTTACATTGTGTGGAATGCTATTCTGCAATGCGGTGGGCGAGAGAGGCGCGTGTGGCCCATTACTGCCGCTCACACTACTTCCACACTGGAACAATGTTTGAAATTATGTTAAAAATAACTTCAATGTTATGTAAATACGAATGCTAAACTAGAAGACCTGACGTTTCTGCCACATTTGCTTTTTCCGAGCAAAATGATCTGATCTAGTGCGCTATAATACTTTCTAAGCGGCCGTGGGAAGCACTCTTTGTCACAAAGGGTGAGAATTAATTATGAAGTCAACTTTCCGTGGCGTGGCTTGTAAAGTGGACTTCGCCATGTATGGATACCATAAAGACAATAATCTAGAAATATATCTTTTAAAGTTGTCACGCGTCGATAGCGTGATGCTAGGACGATATGACTGCTAGCTAGCTGTAGCTATTAAGTTCTAAATATTTGTATGTAACAGAAACTGTCTTACTACGGTCGTAGCCTTGTCTAGATGTGGTCGGACAAAGAGATATAAATTAAGTAAGTGGCATCGTTATTGCATCTATGTCTCTGTGTTGTTAGGTTATCCAGTTTGAAATATAATAAGCATCGACATCAGAATACCTAATATTATTAGAATACCTAGTTCTCATTTCATTGCTGTACAAAATAACGTAGTACATAATTACTTACTTATTATGGATCACGTATTTTAATTAGTGATGAATGATGAAGTCGAAGCATGTTATCTCTTCAAACAATCACAATTGAATTGCTTAGTTAAAATGTTATCCTTAACTGTACCTATTACAGTTGAAAAATCTCATGCGTGCAGACAATAAAAGATAAATTTACAAATGTAATTATAAGATATTTCGTCAGACTGAGGCAACTTATGATGCTAGCTCATTGTTCAGAAATTTAAACTGAAAATTAATAGGAACTTACTGGCAGTTGGTGAGGAGGCTGAGCCCGTTTGAGGCGGGCTGGTGCGGTAGGCGCCGGTGCGGCAGACGCCGAATACCAACCGCAGGGGCCCACGCCCTGGGTGCCCCCGTGCACACCGTGCTGAAAAGATTCAAAATTTAGTATGCTGACTCTTCTTAAGGTACGAAGTATAAACATAATATATCCAGCATCGTACAAACTTCGATTATTCATTGAAAAGTAGTGGACATCCTACGTTTTAGGCATCTACTTGGCAGATACGAACATAGCTATTAGCTACTGTACATATAGAATACTGCGTCATTTTGTGCTCCGTACAAATTGATATTAAAGGAATCACTTGAAAATCTACAGCAATGATCAATCGACATAGCATGACTTGAATAATTTTATTATGCTAATAAATCTATTCCGACGACTACTGTCCCACAATTACTTCTCATATTAATGTTTGTGAAGGCAGATACAACTGTACAAGCCATTGCTTCTTTACAAAAAAAAAATTATACGTGTTCCTATGCCAATCATCTAACTCATTAATCCAAACTAAGTTAACCAGTGACACTGACACGTGTCACAAAAATCTTGTTAACTACAACTTGGTACCTAGGCATACCTAGGTGATAATTGATATTCTCGTAAAAATGACAATTTTCTGGTAAGGTTTTGTGAGGACTTTGCCAGAACTAAAATTAGTGCCCATCTCTTTTTCTATCGCAGGCAAGATATAATCGGAGATACGGCACCTGGCAAACTTGCTGGGTTAAGCTTCTATATCACCATACATAATTGGCACAAACATGGAATCAATAGTAATAGTTAATCTATTGCAAAAATGTTTGAATAAGTTCAAATGACTATTACAGATCATTGAAACGGCTATGAACAGAACGATTCTAACCAGGAAGATGATACATTATGTTACCAGATAAATTAGAATCAAAGGTAATACAGTCGGCAGAGACGACCGCAAGCAAACCTTTCATGAATACGGCCCTTGAATATAAAATAGAAAAAGTATCACACTCTATATAGCATTGAGGACGCGGATCAGGCGCCTATTGATATTCTTAACTATAAATTGTAGCTACATATAGCTGCACACTTGTTTCGTAATTCAATAGTAATTGTTTAAAGTGTATAACGAATGGGTACCACTTAGATAAACGTTAAATGTTTCTTGTAACGATCCATTGAAACGCACAACCTTGGCTATATGCCAAAATCGTTGATGCAGTTATGTTGTAGAACGTACCTATTTTATACGAATTGTCTTTTTCGTGCTATTTTTTAATTGCGGATATAATCACTAGCATCGTAACCATATCAAGCTTCTGCACTGCACCCTACCCTCTACCTATTCCTAACCGGAACGTGACTTGAAGGACCGTATTTAGCAAGTAAAATATGTTAATGGCGATTTAATGCTATTATTTTACTTGGGTACAGTGATCGATCAAAACTGATAAAGAAGAAAGTTAGGTAACGCAATACTGCGCAATACGGTATGCATTTTTTGCGAACGAGAATTTCGTACCAAGTGACCATACATCGGTAAAGAATTTGCCAAGAACAATTAGCAGCTGTATTGTTATAACATTAGATTTCTTATTGATTACCTAACATACAAGTTGAAGCAGCTTGAAGTAGTTCAACCCAGATGTGATTAATGATGAAGTGTTGATAAGTTTATTAAATTGTACTCGTCTTGGTAGGAGGTAAGGCGCGTTGCATCATGTATTTTGATGCTAGGCTTCCATTCACAAACCGTCTAACCTAATTATTGGGCTAGTTTTATTCAAGAGAAATTATTCACTGTGAGACCTATTGTAGTAAGTGGTATAATGAAGCACTCTCAACTCACAGTGTATGATGAAAGTAGAATACTCCTTCAAAAGCTTTATGATAAATTGTAGTGACATCTAGACCTTTTCACTGACAACTTCTAGATAATAATTGCATATAAGATCATAATTAGACCAGTGCCGATAGCTATGAAAATGGTAAAAAGTAAAAGAAATTTATAGTAGGATGAAACCTGTTGTAAAAGGAAGAGAATATAATAAAAATGATAGGAAAAATAAATTACGGGCGATCTGAGGTCGGGAAGTGGGGAGGGGGGTGAATTTTAAGGGTAAAAACGGTTTATCTCGATTTCCGGCAAAACTACAAGTCCTATGGAAAAAAGTTAAATGACGAAGTTGTAGGTAATAAAGAGACCTACAACTTTTCATTTACACTTTTTTCACATAACCTCAAAATGTATGTGAAAAATTCAAATAATCAAGTTTTTGGTTTTTTATTTTTATCTTAAACAAAACAAATTTGTTTTCCACGAAATTTGGTGAAAACTTAGCTTTTTATGTCCTACAGACACTGTATTTTTTTTGATTTGAAATATTCTTTTTTTCAGCTTATTTTGACTAAATATCGAAAAACCACCCTAATTTTCAATCGAAAATTCTCACGTCAAAATACCAGCTTTTTGAAAAAAGTCAAAAAATTTTTTGTTCTTTGAAATCTCTTCTTTCTGATGATGTAAAAATATATATACATTGCTATTGGTAAATGTTCTCAGAAAATGCAAAGAAGAAAAACTCGAATTCGAAATTAATATTTTTGTATTTAGTCATTTTCTCGCTGAGGTGGGATGAAAAGTTACATGTTGCACTACACATATAACTTCATGGTTGCACTCGAGTGCAAAGATTTTTCACCTTGTGCACTTTTGATTCCCTCGCTTCATTATAGTGCAACACGTAACTTTTCATCCCACCTCAGCGAGGAAATGACTAAATACAATAATCACAAAATAGAACCCTGAGCTTTAGCGAGGGTATCAAAAGTGCACAAGGTGAAAAATCTTTGCACTCGAGTGCAACCATGAAGTTATAGTGCAACTTGTAACTTCTCATCCCACCTCAGTGAGGAAATGACTAAATACAAAAATATTAATTTCGAATTCGGTTTTTTATTCTTTACATTTTCTGAGAACATTTACCATAGCAATGTATATATATTTTTACATCATCAGAAAGAAGAGATTTCAAAGAACAAAAAACTCTTTGACTTTTTTTAAAAAGCTGATATTTTGACGTGAGAATTTTCGATTGAAAATTAGGGTGGTTTTTCGATATTTAGTCAAAATAAGTTGAAAAAAAGAATATTTCAAATCAAAAAAATTACAGCATCTTTAGGACATAAAAAGCTAAGTTTTTACCAAATTTCTTGGAAAACAAATTTGTTTTGCTTAAGATAAAAATAAAAAACCAAAAACTTGATTATTTGAATTTTTCACATACATTTTGAGGTTATGTGAAAAAAGTGTGAATGAAAAGTTGTAGGTCTCTTTATTACCTACAACTTTGTCATTTAACTTTTTTCCATAGGACTTGTAGTTTTGCCGGAAATCGAGATAAACCGTTTTTACCCTTAAAACTCACCCCCCTCCCCACTTCCCGACCTCAGATCGCCCGTAATTTATTTTTCCTATAATTTTTATTATATTCTCTTCCTTTTACAACAGGTTTCATCCTACTATAAATTTATTTTGTCTCAAAGTCTATCGGCACTGGTCTAAATAGGTAATGTATCCTTTACTGTTCATTAATAAACTCGTACATAAATCTAAAATGTATGGTACAAACTGCTGTTGTAATGCTACAGCCTTATTACAAAAGCGGTGCAGTATACCTAGATGTTTGCAAATGATGGGTTTCCTCATGTTCTTGGCTCATTTTCAACTTTCAAGATGAAATCAGTTCCTGTTAATTCCCATTCTGGTTTATTTTAATAAACGTCAGCTTCCTTTTCAATCTAGCAAACGCGTAAGTATTTACATATTTCGATTTCCGACTCACGGATGGGGGACTGAGAGGAATAACTCCGGTTGAAGACACTGCACAAGTCTAAACAAACGAAACAAAATAATTCAGACGCGAGACTGAGTCTCATCATTGTGCTATAATTTTCCGTAGATTTGACTTCAGGTCGTAGTACAGTTTCGCAGTCCGTCAGTTATATAAATTACCTAGGTCTGGTATTGTCCGTCCAATCTTTGTGGCTAACCCTGAGGAGCGGCAACAGACAGAGACTTAGGGAATGGAGCGCTCGCATCTTGTTTGCAATTCGCCAGAGGGTATGGGTCTCGAGTCTCGCTCTCCTTCACTTCTTTCCTTTTCTTTTTGTCCTTTTGTTTGAACAAAAGGACGAAATCGCCAGCAAAACGTCGTGGTTAACTGACGGGGACTGGTGGGTACTTAGCGCTGAAGGCATACAGTCTCGCCCAGCAGCAGCAAGTGGAATATTAGTCATTTTAAGCTAGACATAACCGGTATAAATGTCATCGTACCCTCTTGTTGACATGATTGCAATCATTTTAAACTTCCGTAGTGCGTAAAGGCTGAACTCAGGCTACATACAATGGCAAGGTGGCGTATAGTAGGTATAATTGACTGCCGAGTAAAGTAGGAAAGGGAACACCGACCAAAGATCGTCTGCGATGACATTAGTTTGAGGTGGCATTAAAATTACGTTTTGTTGACCTAACAGCTTTTTACAAAATGCTTCAACCAACTAGGGTTTTGAACGACCTTCAGTGTGACTACTCATCGTTGCGGAGTAGGCAATTTATTATTCTAGAGAAGGTAGATCTAAGAAGTGGTGCGATGGGTATAGCGCGTTCTGCTCCTTTTCAATTCCTTCTTGATAAGTAGAAGAGCGCGCGTACTTACTTCGCTAAAGTGATAAAATTGAAAGACTGTATTCTTGGCTACCACGATAGAACTCCGAGGGGTTCTTAGTTGATCTCAAAGGTATGACGATGGGACATCCGTCGAAGCTTTCATATGTTAAAATGGAACTTTCAAACAACGTTAAAAACACTAAGACGCACATAATAATACTGTCTAAGTTTAAGTGACCAAGAGCGGATTTTGCCAATCATAAGAACTGGAGGATAAATAAGATTGGAGGTAGGTACATAATTTATATTGTAGCAATAATATGCATACCTGTATCAATGGCGGATGCGCCTGGTGACGGTGCACGTCAGAATTCATGTCGTGCAGCTCCTACCACGACTGCTTACCCCTCATCATCTGTTGACAATTGAAATTAATAGATTAGTAAGGATCAGTATTATTTATGTGAATTGTATAGGTATATTATTTGAACTAGTGATGAATTTAGCTCAGTGTTGGATGCCAAGATCTTTTCAGTTAGCTGACCTAGGAGAGTATGAACGTGTTTGTGTATTATCTTATATTGTTACCGATAAAAAAGAATATAGGTGACCAGACTGCATGAACTGCATGCAGTCTAACAGATTATTAGTACAAAAAAATAATTTCAGCTGCTATTTTGTAGCGGCGGCCATCTTGGATTAATAATGATACAGAATAGATTAACACTTGTAATGTCACCAGAACTAAAGATATGTGCCAAATATCAGAACAATTCGTCCACAGGAAGGAAGGATACTCATACTAGATTATACAGTTGCTATAGAAATACTTATAAATGGTTTCTTACTTGTCCATATAAATGCTATTTGCAGTCAAATTCAAGTTTTAAAACATAAAATACCATAATAATATGGTAAACAAGTAAATCCCTCTCAATTGCTCTTAGAACAAACACAAAGAGATTATAAATAATACAAAACCAATTAATCTAAGTAATGGTTTTGTTTTCATAGAATTGAAGTGTTAAATACGACGCAGATCCAATAAAGATAAGTAAACACAACAAACAGGATAATGCGCAGGTTCTCTCGTAAACACACTTCAATTTATTTGTAGTAACTGCTGTAGTGTACAATACAATGCACATAATAAATAAAATGCAATACATACCTATAACTTGTTTAATGAAACTGAAATCACTTTACAGTTTACAGGCTTAGAATAGATCATACCTAGGACTAATTATCTTCTGTTACTACATGGTTACTAGACTCGGTCCAATCGATTTTTGTCGATTTAGTCATTATTACCATCTTAGCGTTGTTCCCGGTTGCATCCAAGGCTTTCATTTCGGAGCCCGGGATCCGCCTATTTTTCCTCTTTCTTTTTATTTGGCATAGCCGACTTCTATTTTTGGACGATTGCCTTCTTACCTCCCATCCTATATAATTATACCATATACATTAGACTAGACATATAATATTGTGCTATGGTTACGGTTGCCAAAAGTTCACACCATCATCGTCTGTCCGTAAATAACTGCGGTGACTACTACGATTCTGATTATGTAGTAGTGAATAATGCCGAGCCCGAGGGCTTTGGTTCGCTGTTCGGAAGGGCTTTCAGTCTTTGTAAAATACTGTATCCTAAGTAGGTAGATTTTTTTCAATTAGATTGGGTGTTGTCTCTGCCTGCATTTAATAAATAAATCTATACTTATAATAAATCAGTAGAAGTGAGATTTCTGTACATTGAAAATATCAAAAAAATAAATAGCAGGGGGTGTTACTAGACCGACACCGATCCCAAATATGTGATTAAAAAAAATTTTGTCTGTCTGTCTGCCTGTTTGTTCAGGCATCACGCAAAAACTACCGGTTCGATTACGATGAAACTTGGTATAATTATTCTTCAATAACCTGGGCAGCACACTGGGTACTTTTATCCCAGAAAAGTACATATAATGTAAAACAAACTTAATTTTGCGGTTCGATCCCTAGACCCGATTACTGTACTAACCGCAAATAATAAGTTTGTCGTAGGTCACCCGCAGTGGAGTTCACTAGACGCTGTTGCCTGCGGCCAATCTGGCCGGGGTGGGAGTGGCCCTCTAGAGGGCTGCTCCGAGGCTCCCCATGTGTCCCTCTGACTAGCAGAGGGTACAGTGGGGAGCAAGCGGAGGGCAAGCTGATTGTCCACGCGCCGATGGTTGGGTGACAGGACGGCCGCGGCCTGTCACCCTACACCCCACCGTCAGTGAAGTGGCGCGATGCTCGGGGGGTCAAGGCGGCCATCTTAAAACCGTAGATGGCCCAGGGTTAACTGGGAAGCGCAGGATATGCTCTAAGTAATCTTACAACCGAAGACTTGAGATGGCATGCGGTTTTTATGAGGGATGGCTGACGGGGGTGGTATCCGAAGGAACTTCCGCACGAAAAAAGGAATTTGAAACGGAATTCGAAATCCATGCGGGCGGAGCCGCGAGCAACAGCTAGTTTTTAAATAAAATTACTGAATTTAACCACCATGATAATTATTTTGTTACTTGAGCTTCAAAACGAATAATTTTAGTAACACAATAATACCCTAACGACGATGATTCTTTTACTTTTAAAAGATTTTTACAAAATTTGTCAAAAACAGTCATTGTCTTTACTGTTGAATGCTAATTGCAGAATCCAAAGGCGTGGGCTGGGAGTGGTTGTGCTGATTCACTCTCGTCCTCTACCGATGATGTGGAACTAACGCACGGTGGCGTTCCTTCGACCGTGTCGGACATGAGTGTCGTGATTGCGCTCCTGTTCGTGTTATGAGCAAACTTATGTAACAATCATAGGTGCAACTTAGAATTACAAATGACGATAAATTGGTTCATAATATATGAGTTGATGACATCATTGCGATTGGTCGTATCACTTTTGTATATTATTGAAGGGGTAGAAAAAGTTATATCAATACTAACTTTTCGCCAAATCTGTGTGTCTATCCCATGTCATAATAAATAGCGGTTCTATTTCCTATAATTCGTAAGATTTTTTTTTTTTATGTCGGTCTCGTCAACATGACTTCACCTCGCCTGATGGTAAGCTGAGGCAAAGTCTCTAGAATGGGAGTCACCATTGCAAACACCGACCAGTTTAGTGCCATAATGTCATCCGGACATTTTATGAGATTAGATGAAGAAAAGAGCTAGGTATGCCTGGTGAAGAACACATCTCAATTATATGAAGAAGCTTGTCTTTAGACTTCCCCGAACTGACTGTCATATTTTGTTTGTGGCGACATTCGGGAAAACAGTTTTAAAGAATCTCTGCAGAATTAAGCGTTTTACTGCTAGTAGTTCGACTTGCGCCTTATTCATTGCCTCAGTCTTCAAGGATGTCAAAACATAAGAGGATAATAAAAGCTCCCACCTTGTATGCTTCTCATAGAACGTTTAACCTAAATTCAGTATGTAGAATTTCTCTTGTACACGTTCATACGGACGCAGTGATATTTCAATTTTCACTCGCTTGACCTAGCCTGAATGTGAAGTCATGAACGCACACGAGCACGAACGTGTAAACATAACGCAATACAACTGTTTTACTTGCAGTTGTTTGCCACTCATGCAACTGCGACGCGCATGGTAGCACACCGCATACGCCGCATACATATTGAACAAAAAAATATTTGCTTTTATCATGCAATCTAAATATCACCTTTGCCTTCAATAGAGGAACAAACTGTAGCGAAAGTTGAACAAACTGTAAGGGGATGCGAACAAGGCTAAATTTGGAGTTTCTGTTTATCAGGATTACCTACTTGCAGAACTCAGTATCACCGTTAAAAAATTATGAAAAATGTGCAAAATCGGATGTATGGATGGATTTCTCAATCACAGCGGCACGACTGAACGGATCTGGATATTTTTTAAACCACGTAGGTGGCAGACAAGCATACGGCCCACCGGATGGAAGGCGGTCACCCACGCGCTGCCGACCCTGAAGGGAAAGGGCGGGCATAGGAAAGGATGGGTAGGCTAGGAAGGGGTGGGGAAGGAGGGGTACAGTGAGCTCTGGCTACCCTACTTACTTGGTTGGGAACATAAGACGATGGTTATTATGGCCGCGGTCTTCTTTAGGGTGGAGGTACTTCCGCAGTCGGACAGCTAATTTCGGACGGGAGATACCGTCGTGGATGATGATGAAAGAGTCTCACAGAGATAGATTATAACCTGAAATAGATGTTTATCCCGAAAATAGATTTCTAAAGATCTCGTGAAGGCCGAAAGCAAGAGCAACAGTTCATAGGCATAATCAGCGTCAAAAGATAGTCATACAAAAAATAGTTTGACAAAGATCATCATCTACTTTACCTTAAACGATACAATTTTTTTTTGCCTTCTGATACCATTACATTTTATGACTGACGAGAATTATGAATGTTGTTTCTTATATACCCTATTACATTTTTGTACGTCACGTTACGTAAAAACTGTCCAATTGAGATACCTAAAGTTATGATTCGATAACAATAAATGTTTTGATGATAGATTGAGGAACGGATGTTACAAAGTCTTTGTACACAAACGTAACAAACTATAGCTATACAAATGTAGGTATTACTTATAGTAGGTACCTCCGCATTAACACATCTGAGCACATAATAACGAAGGCCGCAAGCATACTTTAATTTATTTAAATTGTCCTCTATGGATGTAATGAGTAATGAGCAAACAAGACAACCAAATGGTACATCAACAGGAAAATATTTATATCGCCTTAGTCAAGCCAACCGCGTTAGTCGTTACTCGTTACATAGAAATGAAACAAAAATATTTAGTTTACAGTTGCTACAGTTTATTACTTTTATATGTTATTACAGTTTTAATTAACAGCACAGCATAACATGTTTTATTGTTCACGATGCGATATTCATAATAACCTACACTGTAATTTTTAAAGGTAATTGTAGTTTCTTCGACAGCCTCTGTGGCGTAGCGGTAGTGAATGAATATAGGTATTTTCATTGGTCTGGTCGTGCCTGCCTAGGAGAGCATGTTAAGCCGTCGGTCCCGGTTGTCATACAAACATCTATGGCAGTCGTTACGGGTATTTGGAGCCCAAAAAAGTCCAACAACAATGGTCTAGCTGCAATGCTTCGATATCGCCTAATGTCACCATTGGGTTGTGAAGGTCAGATGGCAGTCGCTTCACGGAAAATATCGGATCCAGCCAAATCCGTAGGAAAATTATAAAAACAACAACAATAACAAAGATTTATTTTGTTTTAATGTAGTCTATTTGATAAAAGGTGAGTAATGAACTATTTGGTTGTGCTTACTCACGAAGTTCCCATTTTATGTGATAGCGATATTATTTAAATGATAAAAATAAAGTATAAGTCCTGAGTTACCCACTATGATTCACTTGCCGGTTTAATGGACGAATTTGAATTAAAAGAATCGAGCGGGGTGTTAGTAAACTTTAAGGCGGATTTCCTCTCTTCACTAGGGTTGACAACAAAGATATCAAGGGATATCAAAGTTTCTTGAAAGTGATCAAGCATATTTTTTAAATTATTCGACTTACAATTACTGTATTAGATTCTGAGTCTTGACTTAAAATATAGCCAAAATGAATATAATTGATATACTTAGTAGGTATGTCCAATATTTCAAGGCAGATTTGGTGAAAAAAATATGCCCCTTAATATTTTTGGCAAACGAAGCCAGCTTAGTGTGCATAAAAACCATAAACAGTTGGAACTTGCCTATTACAACAACGTTTCGTAGCCTATACTGAAATCTTAACGAGAAAAACAACATGAGCAACGAGATGGGCCGCCTGAGGACTGCAGGCGCGTGCCGAGTTGAACGACCACGCGGCCAAGGGACCACGCGCGCGTTTCACTTTCATCGCATCCCGTCCGCCGCCCGCAGACTGCGTCGGTGCCATTACAGAATAACATCATTCATCACTTCATCAACATGTTGATTGTTTGATTTTTAGTACTAAAAATCAAACAACTCCAACTCAATTTGTTCCAAAATCAGCAGTCATAACCATATTGTTGATCCAGTTAATGTTTAAGGGTTAAGGGTGTATCGTCAACAAGACAACGTTAGATATTAGTTTTAAAATATAGGTAACAAAATCAATTTGAAAAATCTAAAGCTGTAAGATGTCGAACTGGTAATTTTTTCGAAGATGTCTTTTGAACCTTCAAGTCAGCTATTTATCTTAATATATATAAATCTCGTCTTAATATATATAAATCTCGTGTCACAATGTTTGTCCTCAATGGACTCTTAAACCACTTAACCGATTACCTATAATAAAATTCGCACACCATGTGCAGTTCGATCCAACTTGAGAGATAGGATAGTTTTTGAAACGGATTTCGACATCCACGCGGGCGGAGCCGCGGGCAACAGCTAGTAATTTATAAGTTTTGTTAAGAATAGTGTTTACGCCTCGGAGAGCACGTTAAGCCGTCGGTCCTGGTTGCCATACAAACATCTAAGGCACGTTACGGGTAGTTGGAGCCCTAAAAAGTCCAACAACAAGGGTCTAGCTGCAATGCCTCGATATCGCAGTCGCTTCACGGAAAATATCGAGGTCCAGCCAAATCCCCAGTTTAGACTGGTAAAGTTGGGTAAAGTGGACCCCAGACTCCGAGGTGAAAGCTTTGGATGCGACTGGGATTAACGCTAGGTTGAAGAAGAAGTGCTTACGCATCACAACTTTATTAAATTCTAGTATTTAAGCGTTAAACACTTCCTTGACCATAAAATTCATTGAATGCTAATACTACGAGTATAATAAATGATTCCGTAAGATCGTATGCGATCGTACACATTCTTTACGATTCAAGAACCGGTTTTTATGACTTAAGTATTTGGATGACACAATTAGTTTGATAAAGCAATCATTTCACGTTTATAATTTTTGCATTTCTTGTTAAACTGGTTAACATGTTTAGATTCACAAAATAAAATAAACTGGTTAACTTCAGTACCTGTACTGCCTGTACCGGCAAAAATATATTATGTACATTTTTTTATTGGTAATAGGCTCGCGTTTGACCACAATCTCACCTGTTGGTAAGTCTTAGTGATGATGTGGTTATGTACAAGTAGGTACATAGGTCCGCCTATGTAGGTACTTGTATAGAGTGTGTATTTTTCAAAAGGCCTTGGATGGCCAAACCTATATGGAATAGCGAAAAATGCTCAAAGGAGTCACGAGCCCGTTTTTGATGAAACTTAAAACCTCATCATTAGATTTTTGAAAAATCAGTAATCCTAGCTAGGAATCTAACCTGTTGATTTTGAAAAAAAAAGCACACCATATTATTATTACACCATACGATACGACACATAGGATCTTATTCTGGGAAACCTCGAAAAGGTTAAAGTTAACGATATTGGTCGTTGACTTTTCGTCTTTTCATAATTACGGGAACTAGGAAGTGATATAGGTAGGTACGCAACAAAAGACAGATTTCGTTTCGATAAAATAAAATTTCAATTAGGTACCAACTACTGTCTATGTTTTCTGAACTCTGTGTACATGCATGGACGTGCAAATTGAAAATTTAGGAAAGTTCTTGACGGATTTGAAAAATTAATTTACCTACTGTTGGGAAGCCACACTATCTCCGGTGAACATAGGCTATATTAAATTTTCAAAAAAGTTAGGGATCCATGCTAAGACTCCAATAATGTAACCCAAGGTGTAAAAAACTGACCTAAAAAATTTCTCACATGGCGTGCGCTGCGAAAACTATTGAAGATAGAACAGAATAATGTACTGCGGAAATGTATAACTTACGAGTAATAAAAACTAAAAAGAAAAAAAAAACAAGCACTTAGATGACTTGATGTCCGGTGGTCTGAACAACAAACCAACTGAACAGTCGGGTTACATTATTCGAGGGGGCCATCTTAAAACCATAAATGGTCCAAGGCCAGCTGAGGAGCACGGGATTTGCTCTAGGCAATCTTAAACCCCGGCAATTGAAGACTTGAGACTGCGTGCGGTTTTTATCAGGTCCGAGCCAGACTTAACCACTCCTGATGGCTGACGGAGATGGTATCCGACGGAACTTCCGTACGAAAAAAGGAATTTTAAACGGAATTTGAAATCCACGCGGGCAAAGCCGCGAGCAACAGCTAGTTTATAATATACCAGTACTTAAAATATAAGTAACCACATTTTCTTCGACCTCAAAACCATCAAATTATTATTTAATTAAACGCCATCGTTAGTATCTACTGTCAATCCTAATTTTACATTCGGCACAGATTCGAAACATAATTTTTTGAGAAACTGATATGAATGGAAACTGACGAAAAATCTTGAATGATGACAAGTAACTTTTCGAAAGTAGGTAGTGAATTACAAGCAAATTGTGACCTTTAGCCAGTATAAACCATTTCCTTTGTAGTAAGGTCATCTTTAACATATTACCGACCGGTGTATTTACTAAAAACTAGTGTAACATTAATTAACTTAAGTGAAGTACAACATCAAGTTAGGAGGAAATATGGTACATATAGTGGAGTCAATTTAATAGGCCACATTTGACAATTCATCAAAATTCAACATCGCAACCTTTTACGCGACGCGCCGCGGTGGGCATCAAATTATATATTTTTCGTTTTGTTAGAACTGCACAATTGCTTAACTTTTTTCAATTACTATTACATATTTATTGTAATAATGACAGATACAAGTAATTTTACGTTTTGCTTTCACCAATAAACCATTCTAAACATAATAAACAATTTCTGATTTATAGAACTGAACGTCATTACCTTGTCATTACAATATTGTGTCAGTTAATCCTTTTTCTTTTTAAACATTAGGCATGTTACTCTAAAAATCGAAAGCTGATAAGTAGAATCGAATGCAATGATTACTTGTGAAGAAATATCATCATAAAATTAATAACCACGTTGTGACAAAAAAAATTACTGATTGCATTTTTTGCATTAGTATCGATCACCAATCATCCCCCAATAGTTATTTTGTAAATATATTCAATGAACAGAATTGACCTCTCTACAGTTTTATTATAAGTATAGATCATGTACTTGTCTTATTTTGCTCCTTAAATTTACGAAAGAAAAAATAATAATGAGACAGGGATTCACCTGAGGATTTTAAAAATTCACATTATCTTTCAAGTCCGTATCGATTCATTCGTTTTAATCGACCTTTTTTAACAGGTCACCTCATTATGAATATAAAACTGACAAACGTCAAATGTGGCCTATTAAATTGACTCAACTATAGATTGTTGTGTAAAGGGGATAATTGACTTGAAACCAATTATAGTCCGGTATCGCGGTAGTTATACTCGTACTACTTAGAACTAAATACCTATGTTGTTTCAGTGGTCACGTAACTGCTTTCATAAACTCTTATTTACATTTAAATACTTATTTTTGGCCGCGACTTCGCACGCGTTAATGCTTCTACGATCTAAAAATCAGTTTTCTATTCCTGCTTTCTTTTTATAAGGAGCGTACTATATTTACCTTACTGTATCCCTAACAACATATACAGGTGAATTTTTCAAAAGGGAAGCAATGACATACCGCAAACTAAAGGAAACAGCTCACCTTTAACAAAATACATTTTATTTTTCTTACAACTTCCCAGAATATGATCCTTAATAGCAACACTATCGTATGGTGTAATAATATAGGGTGTGTTTTTTTTTAAAATCAACAGGTTCGATTCCTAGCTATATTGGTTTTTCAAAAATCTAATGATGAGGTTTTAAGTTTCATCAAAATCGGGCTCGTGAATTCTTTGAGCATTTTTCGCTATTCCTTATAGTTTCGGATTTGGCCATCCAATCCCTTTTGAAAAATTCACCCTGTATACTTATGCAAAATTTCTCAATGATCGGTTAAGTAGTAAAGGCGCGAAAGCGTAACAAACAAATTCACTTTCTCATAATACAATTCGTTTTTCACAAAAGTGGTTACGTGTCTTCAGTGTTA
The DNA here is from genome assembly GCA_963576445.1 of Lithosia quadra. Lineage (NCBI taxonomy): Eukaryota > Metazoa > Arthropoda > Insecta > Lepidoptera > Erebidae > Lithosia > Lithosia quadra. The sequence goes on from OY754891.1 coordinate 6,130,153, forward strand.
AATTTTAATCAGTTAATTCAAATAAAAAACACTCACAAAACACTTTTGGAAAAAATATGTAACTTTATGCCCCAATAACCTTTCAGACACATTCCCAAATATATATAGTTCAAGAACGGTTGATTCTTGAACTATCGATACCATAAGTTAATAAAAGAGACGTGATTTTTAGAAGACACATAAAGATGTTATTTTAATAGACTATTATGATAGGTGCTTAGAAATTTTGAAAAGAAGACGGCAATAGTACAGCATTACACGTAATGACCGCTTCCACACAGATGGGTCGTATGCTTGTCTGTCACCTAAGTGGTATAAAAAAATTAAACGCGTCATTGCGATGCAATGCAGTGATAGAAATTTGCAGCAGTTTATTTTTGAACCGGAAACGACTGTTGTGAATAACTACTTCCAGTACATATTCTCATGTTTGCAGTCCATTAATCCTGTTCTGAGTAACACCCTACTTTCATTGTTGCCCAAGGATAGGGTTACCATCGCTTAAGACCCTGTTACCTATAAAAATCGTCTAAAAATTAAACAATGCAATATTGTCAATAAAACATTTTTCTTTTCTTACGCTTAAAGCCCCGTTACCCATATAAATCGTCGAAAATTTCGAACACATTAAGCAATATTGCTAGTATTTTTTTTTCTAACGAAACAAGGTTACTCTTTATGTTTTAGTCTTTTTTGAAGGCCTCGTGCGGACAACTGCGTAGTAATGTCCGGGAAAACCCGGACGGATGGCAGCCCTTCGTACCTATAGGGTAAAAGGCGCCCCTTATTTTAGTTAGATACACCATGACTCAACTGCATTGTTCGTTAATGATTGTGAACAGGTTAATAGACATTGAACAAAATAGTATGAATGGAATTATGAAACTTTGGATTTCGTTCGGATATCAAGTTTGTTATAGATTTTAAGTTTTGATCCTATACTACCATAATATTATTCATTGTATTAATATAATATACCTAATATAATAATAATAATCATTTATTTCGAATTTGTATTGATTAAATAGGTAATAATAGTTAGCTTAAATTACTTATCGTAGCTTAAATGTATTTCGATAATCCTAACAAGACGAATTAATTAATGCTGACTGAAGTTTAGTTAATTTGTAAATAAATGTAACATTTATCTATAACTCTCACTCACTAAAGCATTAGGCAGCTAGAAACTTGCCAAAACTCCATGGAAATAAGTATGTTGGGGATAAAACATCCGATAGAATAAGAATAAAGAAACACACACAAAAACAAAAGACGTCACAACAACAATACAAAGGTTGAAATGGAAATGGTCAGGCCATACAATAAGGGGAAAGGAGAAATGGTCGAAATGTATAATGAACTGGTTCACAAGCTACAAGGCAAGGAAAAGAGGTAGACCACCTAGAAGATGGGTGGATGATATTAAAACCACAGCAGGCGGCACATGGACAAGAACTGCTCGGGACAGAGGAATGGAAAAGGTTGGAGGAGGCCTTTGCCAATAGGTGGCATACAGACAGGCGGGTTGTCTGTCGATGCAATATAGTCAAGCGTAGTGTAACAAAAAATATTTTATATGTAAGAGAAATGTCAAAGTGTTAGGTATGAGAATCACTAAGTTATATAGGTGCTGTAAATGAAATACTGTCTGAAATAAAGGCTAAATTATTATTATTATTACCTTTATTTCATATAAAATCGTATCGGTCCCTCCGCCCTACAGAACACCGCAGCCATAATAACCATCGAGTTGTGTTCCCGCCGGTAAGTAGGGTAGCCAGAGCTCAATTTACCCCTCCTCCCATCCATTCCTAGCCTCCCTACACCTTCCCAGCTCTCCCCCCTTCCCTTCAGGGTAGGCAGCGCGTGTGTGACACCCTTAGTGTTGCACACGTTCACAGGCCACGGTGACCGCTTCCCATCCGGTGGGCCGTGTGCTTGTCTGCCACCTAAGTAGTATAAAAAAAAAATCGGTCCACTTAGTCGAAGTTAAAGCTAATGAAGCCATATCGTTTTTATCAATAACATTGAAGGATATTAAATCAAGATCAAAGCATCGCATTATAGTGGAAGCAACCCACGATAAACCAATCAAGGTGGACATGTACCTACTACATCGACCTCCTAATACAGAGATGACTGTCGTTTTTTAAGTTTTCGTAATTGTAGCTGCAGACTATATACGGTACATGCACCTATTATTATTATAGGTCTTACAAACCTTGATTGTCCTTAATAATCTTCATTCATAATGAAGTTTAAAAAGGTCACTGTAAATCCTTTAAATTATCACATTTAACACACTGAAGACAAAATAAAAGGGTTATTTGAACGACACAACAGTTCACATACACACACTTGACGATTTTCAGTAATGACTCAACCCGCTACGATGGTAGCTTTGTTTATTTACATATGTTCACAACACGGCCCATTATAGCGGACATAACTCATAGGAAAATGTTCTAAACCGAGCTTCCGTAACAATGAACGTTCATATGTCGCGACAGCCAATCGCAAACTGTCAGCGGGGGAGCTGGAGTCACGAACACGATCTGCCCACCGACTCGTGAATATCCCTATTAGTAAAGGTATTACACAAACGACCGTCTATGTCCATACCATTCGTCTTTACTGCGTAATCGTAAACGGAGGCCGACAAATTTGGACACACATAATCTTCACGGTTGGAAGCAATGGAGTAACCAGTAAACTGAAACTACATAAGATCATTATATTTGCGCAAATTTTAATTTGCCTGTATTTTACAAAAGAGGGGTTCATAAATTTGATAAAAGGTCGCCAAAGAAAATATCATTTGGACTTAGACCTTCTTTTCATTTTTTCTGAAATATGTACCTAGGTACTCAATTTCAAATTATCTACCTAAAAATAATAAAATTCCACGTATACATATATTATTATAAAAAAGTGTGTTAAATAGGTGGTAAAACGACACATTATGAATTCTAACTTTTGTAGCAGTTTCATACGCGAATCAGAATATACCTACGTTATGTTTCAATAGTTTCAAGGTGTTTCCACATATTATTATACGTAATAAACATTTCTCGCTAAAGCAATGGTGTCATTTATAGAGTATTTTCCTAGTTAAACAGCGCGACATAACTAGTTACTTAGTTACGTTGTTACGCCTTATCAACGTAGTCATTTGTAATAGGGTTGGACGGTGGACTCGTTCTGCAGAAGAGCTCTTTCCACATCTGATGTTTTCTGTATGGTATAAGATTATAACAAGTTTTAGTTTTGAAAAAGATATATCTTTTATACTTTGCTCACAAGAATCGTAGCTGTGCGAGGTCAATCTAAATTTTAATTAAATATTTTTAGAAATTAGTAGTGATGTACCGGGGGGTTTTCCATAGGATCCAATTTTGAAAGGGGTCTATGAAACAAGAGTTTGGGTACCACTGATCTAAATAGAAGCAGGTGGTATTCAAACAATCCATAGTTACAGCTTAATACCGAAGCTGAAAAAATCTCAGTATCTACTTACCACATAAACATACCGAAAATGCAGCCAGATTTACAAAATGATTTATTACAAATTATTGTGTTCCTGTATATATATATATATATATATATATATATATATATATATATATATATATATATATATATATATATATATATATATATATATATATATAAGTTGACTTATGCCAGCAAATTAACGCAAAGTTAGTTGAATTTCATTCGACTTCCATTCGACTCTTTCTATTATACTAAACGCATAATATTATAAAATCAAAGCATGTCAATGCATTTTGAAACAGATACACGAAATCGAAGAACTGGGCATTCCCAATCGTCCTTTTGCCATTATTCGTAGTTTTGCCAATACGTAAAGACAATTTTGTAAGAGTACAAGCTCTTATTGAAATAACAAAAGAAAGTGTGCATATCCCGTCAACAGTTCATAAATCCACATCCGCGCAGAAGCAAAATGCAATACAATTAGTGGAGTTTGTGGCAACTAGAGCGTGAGAGGAATCCAGTTTTCGGTAGAATTGCCCCGGAATCAAGTGCCCAAAGTTGTCCAAATACTCTTTAGGATCTTTAGGAACAACTTATTCATAGTAGGCATCATCCACGAGAATTTTATGTCCGACAAAGAATTACTGTCTACAGAAATTACAGAACAAACTTAATTAGTAGGTATATTATAGCCAGAATTGACGTCCTTCGTATCTCTATATGTATTTCTTAAAGGTAATTTAATTTATTCCTCTAATTTGGTGTTACTTGAGTCACGAATACGACAAAAATATGCTATTATCATGCAAATTAATTCAGAGTAAAGAATTGCTTATAAAGTGCATTCAGTAAATAAGGTAAACGAAGTATAATTTAATTAAGTCATTAACTGAAGAACCAAAGAGACTTCCGCCAAAGTGGTGAACGATGAATACATCGGTCACCTCACCGTCTGTACTGTTTGCTCGTCTCTACATGACTATACAAAAAAGTAGAAGTCTGTTTGTTTCATTGAATGAGCTAATCTCAGGAATTACAGGTTTGAATTGATAAAACTTTCTGTGTAGTAATAGTAATAGCAACCCCGCTGTTGGGCACGGGTGTCCTCTTATCCAACGAGAGAGCTGAGACGGTTTAGACCTTAATTTTAGGCTTTACTTTTGTGTAGACAGCTCATTTATTATTTACGGTTATAGGCTATCATCACGCTACTATCCAGGAGAGCAGAGCAGTGTCATCATAAACGTCAACAAATCGGGCAAATTTACATAAATTATTGTAGAACTAATAAATTAAAGCCAAGTTAGGGCTAAACGGGTAACACGAGGGCGACATGTGGCACAGGCGAAGCCGCGGGACTCAGTTAGTATTAGCAATAATAAATGCATTAGACATGTAGTTACTTATCGTGTGCGAACAACTTGCTCATCAAATTAACTCCATACTGAAGTGTTGGGGCGAGGCTTGCGTCGATGATGTCACCTGTCGCGGTTGTCAACTTGGTATATTGAGTAATGAATGAATTACGGATTCGTAACCTAATCTTGTACGTATTTATTTGAACTAATACCTAATACATTGTTCATTGACGTGATTACAAAATATTATCTACCCTCTTTGAAGTAATCGATTATTTGTACACATCACAGATTGCTACTGCATTTTAAAAATGGCATTTAACAACCGCTTTGAAATTATTATTACATATTTATAATAACTTATACCTAGAGTTTCATGATTTATTACAAGTCATCTTCTAGATTATTTTTATTAAATTTGTAGGACCAGTAACGAAGACGGCTCAACATTTTAAAACAGGAAACTGATCAGGTCTAGGTATAGTTTATCAAAAGTAACCTGCACTCAAATATTCAATGCTACACTAAAAACAGGGCAGGCCAATTAGAATCATATATTATGATATGAACTACTAGCTGTCCCCTTACTAGCTTCGGCCGTGTTATTACTACGTCCCCGTGGCACCTTTTAAATAACATAATAACCTGCCCTACATGCCCGTAATTTAATAGTTTCGCAATAATGCATAGAAATTTGCACGATTTATTGGCAATATGATTAGCGCGTTCAACCAAACAAAATCTTCAGCTTTATAATTATTAAATTCCCCTCTGGGGTGTGTGTGTTTAGACTCCAGCCTGATTAACCTTAGTAACCTCGCTCCACAAAATATACATTCCAAAAAGCAAAATGATGAATACGCTTAATGAGGGCGCTGAGATATAGGTAACAACAGGTTGTTTACTTCATACGGCAAGGACGTCTTTAGTCATCCAGTTTTTGTAGTGAATTAAGTAATAATAGAGCTTAAACAACCGTGACTGCTACTGGTTTCATCGTCTGACTCACCGTGCGTTCAGATGACTACTAATTCAAAGATGAAAAGATAATACATCAAAAGCTACTTCTCCACAGAACACACGGTTAGTTCGTAATTGACTACTATTGAATATTTATAAACTACATTAACCGATGATTAACGTGACCACTTATTAGTTTTAGAGGCAGGTCATATAATTATTAAATAGCCGGCAAGTATACTATAATTTGTGGTATTGATTCTGAAAGAAATCAGGGTCTGCACTGATCTTGCTTACAGAATAATATAATGTACTTGCCTCCAGTTATGATCAATGACAGCGTGAGTCAGAATGCTTCGACATCTGCGCACTGATGTATTCTCTAAATATAGTTACAGACAGCGTCTGTTTAATTATACCAACCATTTATTTGCATTGGCCCTGTGTTAAATTTAGGACTTCAAACTAAGCTCTAATCATTAATTTTCATTTTTTTTGCTAAGTTTTTGTGAAAATATTATGTACAGTGCGCGGCATCTAACTTGGCAAGATTTAGTGTGGGCCCACACTAGGTACTCCAAAATCCTGCCAAATTAGATACCGCGCAATATGCTATTTGGTCAAAACATAATAATATGATATATGGGGTACAAGGTAAAGTAGGCCTCTCATTGCGTTAAAAGGTTCTTTGCCGCACCATCAAAACCTGTAATTTTTTACCAGCTCACGTGTTTCCTTCCTCATACAGTCCCTTTAAGCGGGGCGTGAATAAACATTTGATGTGGTGGCAAGTTGACCACCATTGTGACCATCAGGCGAGGTGAAGTCATGTTGACGTTACCGACATAAAAAAAAGGTAACGGCAATATAATTTTAAAATCACACTGAGGAAGGGAGCAGAACTCGTGTAAATGAGCGGCACGTGGTGGGATAATTCAGTAGTAAATTAATTCCTGGTTGGGATTTGGTTAGCTGTATCTTGATCAGACAGGAGGTTGAAGAAGACATGTGGATGAAAAGTATATTATGCTGATGATTGTGCAACCTACGTGGAATGTTTGGATTCTGATATGAAGGTAAATCGATAGGGGTAAACCTTGAAAAACAGACGATTAAGTTAAATCAGTTAGGTCAGAAAATAGTCTGGTTGATGAGGATGTAGGTATTCGAATTTCTTTACAATGTGTTCAATGTTGGTAATGTTGCTATTGTTGGTAGAGCTAAGAGAAGCTAAGGTCATTAGGACATTTAGGACAAACAATGAAAAGGTTGTTGTCTCTATCTACCCGAAAGGGCAGAATAAATAATAGTAGGTACTACTCACGGAATAAAGAATACCTACTACATACAATGGAAGTGTGATACTACTTATTCATAAGAGGAACCGCTGTCGCCAAACTCACACATACAACCAGTCAATACATACATACATTGCACTACTAGTAAATAAATGTTTTGATTTCTCGCATATCTTCCATACCAAATTAGTCTAAATTATGCATACTGCAAAACGAAAATACACCTTACCAGTTCGTGTTAGAGATTTCTTTACTATAAATAAAACAATATTTACGGCGATTCGTATTTTGAATCAAACAAACTTTGACTTAAAAGAAAAACTTCAGATAATCTCTCTCTCTCTCTCTATACTAACTATGCAAACCTTGCGAAACAACGCATACAAGTTACACGCGTGCCACGTCCACTTACCATTTCTACTTACTTCTCTTTTCTGTGGTACTACCCAAATACTGTTATGTATTCTGTGGCGTTACGTTGAAATTTACCTATTTATAGGTACCTAGTTACCTGTACGATATAATAGGTAATCGGTGCTTCAGGCTACTCTATTAAGTGGTACCGCTCCGTTGTTATTTCCTTCTTTTATCGTGCGGAAATGTCCACAGATACCACCCCATTGGCCATCGGGGGTAGTTACGTTGGAATCTAACCGACTAAAATCGCACACCGTCTCGGGTCTCAGTCACCGAGGTGTAAGGTTACCCAATAGCCACATCCGTCGCACCCCAGCTGACCACAGGCCAAGGTCAAGGGGCCATCTTATAACCCTATAAGATGGCCCCTATGGGATGGGTGAGCATCGCGTCGCCTCGCCGAGGGTGGCCTGCAGGGTGATAGGCAGCGTCCATACTATGGGGTAGGCGGGACACGTCGAGAGCTTCGAAGCAGTCCTCTAGAGGGCCACTGCTACCTCGGCCAGCATTTGCTGCAGGCAGCAGCGTCTCCCGTGCAAGGGGCCATTGACCCCCTCGAAAAAGGGATGGGCCAGCATTGCGCCGCCTCCCGACGGTGGGGTGTAGGGCGACAGGAGGCCGTCTTGTCACCCTTCCGTCTACGCTCGAGAATTAACCCGCCCCGCCTCCCGCCTGCTCTCCACTGTACCCTCTGCTAGCCAGAGGGGCATGTGGAGTGCCTCCAAGCAGCCCTCCAGAGAGCCACTCCCGGCTGGCGTTGTTTTTTTGTTTCTTTTTGTGTTTGAGGTAATTTTAAAGAAGGAACTAAAGAGAGAAATACTACTTGAATTTTATTTTATAAAGTACTGCAGCATTAATAATAGTATGCATTAGGACAAAAGCCACCAGGATAGTATGAGGTGAGCCATGTCTACAAAATTCCATTTGATAAATGGATTAATAAAACTTAATAGAATACTGGAAGTCAGAAGATATATACCTAATCAGCTAAGGAAACATTTGTGAGACAACATCACCTCATTTGACCAAGATTGGTTTTCAACCCACAACCACATCTTGGTCAAAGGAGGCGATGTGGTCTTTTTTTGTACATAGTTTATTCCTCTATTGCTTTCATTGAGCATTTTCCAACAGTCTCTAGGTACAGACAGACTTGTAAAAAATGGCATTAAGTAATTGAATTGTTTTATTAAATTGGTGATGTAATTAAATACCGCTGATATGACAAATTTGCTACATCTAGTCTAGGCATAATCCAATGTTTCATTCTAAGTAATTTTGTTATAAATGCAGTACATTCATTAGAAAAGTTTTAATGCAATTCTTGATCAGTTAGTTTGCACTTTATTTATAACTTAATCTTAATTTATTGATAACAATATAGATACCAAACCAAGAGATAACAAATTTTATAGATAACAATAATAAATATATATTTATATATTTATTTATATATTTATTTATTGTTATCTATCTATTTTGTCTAATATTTTTAACTAAATTTATGATCCAAAGCAATAAAGAATATTCTTACTCCTAACTCCTACACAACACAATACAATTACTATTCCCACATATTATAGAATTATAAAAAACATTGTAGACAAGTTGTAAACATGTATAATATCATAGGTGAGATTCAAGTCTTTTTAAATAAGGTGTGAAATTTATCACATAATGCCTACTGTTATTATAAATTGTCATTAATCAGAGAAGACCATCTAGAGTACCATAATAATGTAAAAATTACAATTTTAGATGATCATAATAATAGATTTTTTGTTGGTTTTAGATCTACATTCTAATTATTGGTACCAGAATAATTTTATTACTGACTTAATCAGGACAACGGTTGTATTATACCAATACGTTTGATTATACGTTTCCTTGGATCTTTGGTTTTGATTAGTTTTACTTAATTAGACTGAAAAGACAGTTCTGACGCGAACATGAGCAGTCCATAAATAGGCGCATTGCAGTAATTTGGAACTCAACATACCTATTTTATCAAACAATATGCTACGAAAGGCTGTTGTAATGCGGTATACATAAATGTACTTAATGCATATCGAAACGAGGACGTTCCATCCCGCCTACAATCATACAGCCAACAACTAACATCGTGACAAACATCAACACAGGGAAGTGGCGAGAAACAGAATGTAACTTACCAAATAGATGACGAACAGATAAGATAATAAACTGATAAACCAATCCTCACTTCATTATTTAAATCACTGTAATAAGATAATAATGAAATTCATAAACACACAACACATACGTCACTTATAAATCGGCCATCTTATAATTTTCATTTTTTTTATAGTGTAGCAACTATTTTGGCAAAGGCATGAGCATTCATCCTACTATACGTTCGGTGTAATGGCACGACTCCGGAGGGTTTATGCCCTTCCTGATATTTTGGGAATAATTAAACGGTTATTCAATCTTCCCAAATTGCCAGGGGCCCAAAATATGCCCATCACGGCCATCACTGCCGCAAAGGACTCTGAACTATAAGAAACGAAACGCTGTATAATAGAAATCAATAACACTTTTAGAAAAGCTTTGAGATAATATACAGACAATGGCTAAGGCAAAGGCTAGCCAATCTAGCCATTGATTGTAACTTCTTGTAGCAGGGAGGGCCATCCACGACCATGCACACCACAGTCACAGTCACCCCGCCACGGCTGCCACAGCCATGAAGCTATAAAAAACGTATAAAAATGATTTTTATTATAGTCAGTTCTTTTATCCTATCCTGTGGGTTTCCTTTCATGTGATTCATGTCATGGCAATTTGTCATTTTGATTAAAATTTTGTCATGATATGACATGTGACAAGTGACAAGACAATTCATGACAGTTTTGACATGTTGCTCTGTCATAAAATAGCGTAAGTAGGTAATCGAAAATGTGCTTTGATCCGGGTAAATATTGACTCCAACATAACTTTTGGCCCTAGTCTTATTTCTATCCTTAATTATTCTACACTGAAGTAATAAGCAGTATGGAAGACAACAAGAAAAGTCAAGCGGCGACGGTCGAAGATCTTAGAGCCAAGGGTAATGATTGCGTTAAAGATGGTAAATTTATTGAAGCAGTTTTGCATTACACTCAAGCTATTAAAATGGACCCTAATAATTATGTTCTATATAGCAACAGATCATTTGCATTTCTCAAGTTGGATCAACATTATTTAGCACTGCAAGATGCTAATGAAACAGTCCGGATACAACCTCAATGGGCTAAGGTAAGATATTGTATCTATTAAAAAAATAATATTACTACATACCTGTTACAGTATTAAAAAAAAACATTACCATCTCTATATTTTTAGGGCTATTTTCGTCGTGCAGAAGTCGAAGCAGCCGGTGAACTATATGATGAAGCTATAATATCTTACACAAGAGCCCTACAACTCGACCCACATAATGTTAAATTAATGGAGTCTATTAAAAACATCACAGATTCACAAAAAAAGAAAATTAAAGGTACCTATCTTATTTTGCATAATAATTGGTGATGGGGTCACAAGTTATATTTTTAAATAATTTTGATATAACATTGAGATTGAATTCTTTGTTATTTTCATTGTTAATTTCTATTTGTTAAGTATTACATTTTGTATTTAATTTGGATTCTTTGTTATTTTCATTGTTAATTTCTATTTGTTAAGTATAACATTTTATATTTAATTTCCAGATAATCAAAACCTCATTTGGATTTGCACCTGTTTGGGTCTAGCTCTAGGAATAGCAGTTGTTGTACTTGATTATTCTTTAACTACAAATCCTACTCTTTCGGTTAGTATAAATTAACCTACTTTCTAAAATAAACTTGCTATTTATCAGCATTGTGTGGCTTCTTCTTAGCCCTTCATATAATCTGATTATATTCTAGATTTTATGACAAACTCTGTTATGCATAGATGAATGTTTTATTACTGATGTACCTTTATGTATAAAATATTATTTTTTCTGCTGTTTTAAAGTAGACATTCAGAAAGTGCCATTCCATCACCCAGGCCAAGCATTCTTCTCTACTCTAAGCACACATCACACACAAGCAAAAATACTTGTCACTGTACTGGTGTATGGGGCTTCTACCTGTGGGTGCAAGCCAACTTCACCTAGTGATTAAAGGACTCTTGGGGTTGGAAGGCTCTACTGTAGTCATTCCCATTAAAGCCATACCAAAAGTAGTAGAGCTTCAAGGTGACAACCTCAGATGCCATCGAGAACCACACTAAGATGATGATGATGAATTTGTATAGTGTTCAATAACATATATTTTTATCTTGCAGCACCCATTCAGCATGTTAGCATTTTCGTTTGCTCTGGCAGCTCTTGGATGGGCAGTAGGAAAGACTGTGACATTGATGGGCTCATGGAGTGCAGGGAAATCATTGCAACCTCCGAGTGACTTAGGTAATTACATAATTTATAGGTTTACATCAAGCTAGCATCCCTTTAACATATAATTATGTAATGATATCATACATGGATGGGCAATAATCGCCTCATTATAAATACTGGGAGTTCCTGAGTAAACAAGACAATCCTATGCTATTCACTGAGCTCAAATGCATGAACTTTTTGTGTTGTATTATCCTAGTGGAGGACTTTGCTTGTCTTATATTGTTGTATTCATCTGTTAGTTGTATGCATGTTAATTTGTAATGTAAAATTTCAGGTATGAATGACAGTTCTAAAGAGAAAGATGCATCGGCGCCCGAAAAGAAAAAGTACAGTAAGGCTCAGGCGAGACAAAGATATAAGCAAGGGAAACTTTAGTTATAAGAAACTTGAATTTTTTGATGGTTCGATTTTATAAAAGATTTTTAGGTAATAAGCGTGTATCAATTGCTTGGTGAGAGGGTTGTGTTGTTAAAGATTCTGCTAGTTAACAAAAATGCTAGAAAGCGAATAAATTTCAAAGACTTAACATAAAAAGACATTTATAATACATTTTTCTGAATTGTTGAAATCCATAATGAAGGTTTTTAATAAAATATTTAAAATTTACTGAAAATTTAATCCATGTTTAGTATGTTTATATAGTTATGTTAGTTTTGTACTTAGAACATATTTGAAGTTATGTTAAATACTGAAATATATAAACAAAAATTTGTTTACAATCACTATTCCTATATTCTGGATGTTTTAAAAATTACACAACTAAAATACATAATGTACTTCGTTTTTAATTGCTGTCATACATAAATAGGTCAATTAAAACATAAAATAAGGGAGAAATACTTTATTGATCCTAGTGTAAAATGTATTTCGAAAATTCTAGAATACAATATTTATATCCTTTGAATAAAATTCTTGGTCTCATACCTTATACTTAAAATAAGTTCAACATGTACGGGGATAAAAAAATCTGTACAACAATAGGGGTACCTACATTTACAATAAATGACTAATGTGTCCAAATTTACAGCACTTGTCTGACATACAACATACATTCTTACAACGTAATCGCACATTTGAAACTGAAAGACAATATTACAACATTTGGTGCAGCAGTTTACCAATAACAGTACCATAAGAGGTTCTTCTGTTGCATCTGACGCTAATGCCACTGTTAATATATAAGCTAAAGCAGAATGGAAACGGGAACAATTTACTGTTGAAACAATAACACATGCGCTCAATTGAAGCGTTAGCGTTGACAACTTAATTTGTCTGGCATTTTATAACGATCGCAAAATGTATGTGCGGCTCAAGAGATAACATAACGTGACTACGGCAACCGCGACTGACAGTACGGTGAGATCCGCTGAGGTTCGTGTAGACGCGTGCGTCTGGGTGATTGTGTCATTTTGAGTTTTAAGTACGCAGTTTCTTTACTGCTTTAGCCTATATTATTTACTGCGCTAGTACCATGGTACCACCAAAAACTTAATTTAATAATCGGAACTAAAAACTACCGAAAGCTTAATATAAACAAACCATGGGCGCACTTTTCTAACTACATTCCGAGAGGCAAGTGACAGTGGTAAGGTACTATTCTTAGAACGGCACCAGTGTATAACATAAGGTAACAAACAATGTTTTACACATACTACTATTACCTATTAATATTTATTGTATTGTAGAGTTGCACTTTGGTGTTTAAAATTACCGTTCTTTCTACAAAAGATATGTCAATCACTGTCGGAAATTGCCTTCTTTCTTCGTTTCGCCTGTTTGGGTTTCACTATCTCCTCCTCCTGAAAAAGTAGATAATGGTTATTTTTAGACAAAATGGCATAGAAAATATCATCATAAAAATAGTACTGGATATTGCAGACTTTTTGCATCCTTGTTAAAGGCTACTAACCACTATTTTACATTTGGCATATTTTAATCCTCTGCTAAAGGTATGGCTGATCAAAGCTACTGCTGTTATTCTTAGCCTATGAACCTATATTTTACTTTCGCATAATACCTGTCTTATCTACTAGCTGTCTTATACTTTGGATTCAAAATGATTTATTTACCTCACTATCTTCATTTGACGAATGCAGGTTCTGATTGAGCGGTAATGAGTTTGACGCTAATTTCCTAGCTCGTCTTGATGTCGGCAACTCTTCTTCCCACGCTAGTGCAAGTAATTCACTATATTGTCTCTGCAATGATAAGATGTCCGTCACAATCTTGTAGTTACCTATAGTTTTTTTAATGAAACAATTTCCACAAGAACTCCTGGATAGGTCTAAAATCCTTATTCTTTACGTACTGTGCGTGGCTTCGTCCGCGTGGAATTTTAATTCCGTTCCTGCTACCCATGAGAACCTATTTCCGGCATTAAAAAGTAGCCATGTGTTATTGCAGATTACAATCTATCCCGGCCAATTTCAACCAGATCCTTTTACCCATTAGAGTGCGATTGCGTAAATTTTGTCAGATTTTCGTATTTACAATATTAGTAGGACAAAAAGGAACATTTGGAAAGGTGTTATTCAAAAACTGAAAACGTTTTACGTAGTTTTACCGTCCTAAATATTGAAATATATGTTTCGTGTTTGTTTATTTTGATTTCATATTATTTTTTGAAAGGTGGTTTGCTTACGTGATTTTGTCTAAGCGCCCACTATAATTTCCTTTAAGCGATCGTGTTTTAGGCCGCGATGGTGGGAGAGTAATGCGGCCTCCAGACTCTCGCCGTGACTTCTCGCTATTATTTTGCGCGAGAAGCGAGAAGTTAATCCACACTCGGCCTTTTCACTTCATTCTCGACCGTATTCCGGAATGGACGACAGTACAGAGGTTTCATTAATGTGTGCATTAGCACATAAAAATTAGAATGACTAAAAAAAGGAGGCCAGACGATGGTGGATGACACAAATACATAAAAATAGAAAAATACGTAGATCTTTACTTTTAATAAATAAAAAGTACCTACTGAGACCGAGCTAGAATGTGGATAGGCTTCTCTTTTCTCGCCCGAGACACCCTTTGACTCGGGTCAAAATACCGCCACCGACCCGAGAACAGGCGAGCGCGAGCGCGAGACGGCCAGCCACGCATCCACATTCACGCTGCTCGGGTGTTTTCGGGGGTTCTCGCCGTGAATCTGGATGCGCCTTAATGGAGCAATATAGGCTGTATAGCTCCATAATACCTACACACTATACATTATATGCCGCGCAACGGTGGAGTGTTGGATTGCTAAGTCAAAGGTCACAAGTTCGATATTGAGCTGTTGCCCGTGGCTCGACCTGAGTGAAATACTGATCCCGTGCTTATTCCTGAGATAAAAGCAGCCTATGGGATAATAGGTAGGCTTAAGTCCCTCCAAGTTTTTAACCATTACTTTTGGTTAAGTAGGTTCTCTCATTTCGATTATGTAATGTTAGCATAATGTCGATGCTAAGTAATCATCAACCATTGGTTTGAAATATCTTACCCTTAAACTATCACTGCTATTTGACTGCGCTAGCTGAAGCGCTTTTTGCATACACTCCATTTTGAACATCGACATGTCGTTTTGTTCCACACAGCATACTCTCATTTGTTCCAAATGTCCAAGCACCTATTGCCATAAAACAAAATACATTACAGATTTGATGTTATTATCAGTGATTATTTAACGAATTAGTTATTATATTTACCAGCTCTGCCGAAGGTGGAGCATTTGGTGGAATGCTATGTTTGCCAGGACGTTTTCGCTTATTTGGGCTTGTGCCTGGATATCTCGTGCTTAATAGAACTGAAAGTAAGTCGCCGACCTTATCCTCATAATCTTGGCACCAATACATTAATGTCGACACTACGAAAGTGTCCTCTTCTTCTACTGGTCGACAGAACAACTGTCGCAGGACGTCAGCTGTAGGCTTTTCTTGTTTTAACATCAAGAGCACCGATGTAAGTGCTTCAGAATGGTCTTTATAAGATAATTTGGGAATGATAGGTAAGACATCTTCAACTGATATATCATGTGCTGTTAGAAGTTGCCAAAGGCAATATTGTTCGAATGTTTCCCAGCCTAGACTGGTCTGCAGCATTGTTGTGATGTCGTCTGACTTGAACATCATTAAAGTTCCCTGGAGTGTCAAACAGACAAGTCTCTGTAGTTGTCCTGCATCCAATGCCATCACAATGGCATGTAGTAATCTAATATGGTTTTGTGCTTGATCTTTGAATTCTCTGTAAATATCTGGTATCAACCATACTAATACATTTGCATCACACTCCTGACATCTTTCAAAGTCAAATGCTAAGCTATCAGCTAACTTTAACTCTAAGTAACTACAATATTCTCTGTAAACCTCTGCTTTAAACTTAACATTTCTTCTTTTGGCAAGATCGCGCTCACCACGTCGCTCTCGCTCATAAGAAACTTTTAAATAAAAGAGCAAGCAAAACCCCACATTGTGAAGTGTATTCTGAATGTGGATCTCTTTTAGTGTTTCCATCATAAGCTTCCGTTTAGCTTCTACATCTTGACCTGATCCTGACACACCAGTAAGATATGAGAACATAGCAAACAATGGTGAATTCAGAGATGCATCTAGTTCTACCTGGGATGGATTACGATTAACGCGTAAGGTTGGAACTTCTTGCACAGCTGCTGCAAATAGGTCAGCAAGTGCAGCAGCAGTTGGCATTGGAGCACTACAAGCATTGATTAGAGCACTAGCTGCTGCTGATGAACGTTCATCTAACAAAGTCTCAGCAAGAGGTCGTAATATTAGAGGCAATGCTGCTGCTAACTCTGGACGTTCACGTGCACGGACTTCAGAGAGCGGTAAGTCATCATCATCAGTGTCTTCTGCAATATTTGGAGTTACTTCATCCTCATCATCAGAGAAGGCAGGTTCATCAGGACCACCTCTTGGGAGATCTTCACTGCCTTCCTCACGTAAACCCGAAACACCTTCACCATTGCCATTTGTACAAAACTCTTTGAAGGTTTCTCTCACGGTTGTTCTTAGTTCACGATCCAATTTAGGAGAATCAAATAAGGGGTGTAAATTAGGTAGTACTCTCTTTTCTATAATTTGCTGCAGTGAATTAAATATACCTTGTCTAACTTTATCAGCAAAAGGCAGATGAAAATTTGGAATGATTCGACATAGAAAATCAAGTAATGTGGCCGTTACAGCTGGATGAGATCTCATTGAATGATGCATAACAAGAATAGCTGGTTCTATATTCATTATATTATCTTTTTCTGGGTCATAGAACAGCCAATCATAGAAAAGTGCAAGTTTTGCATTTGATGCAGCTACATTTGAAGTACAAGTTGTTAGTAACCACCCAATGACAGCCCACCTTGGAATGATATCAGAACATAGCAGCTCATTAGTAGGGTGTATCACACCAACAATAAAGCGGATCATATCACTTCTAAGAGACTGTGACTCTGGTGTGGCAAGATACTGTCTCTGAAACCACTCTTGATACTTTTTATGGTGGCCAAACCTGACTTGTGATGTAAGAAACACCAGTTTTCTTTCCATATCAGGAGTAAGTCTTGACTGCAGATATCTGCGAGATGTTCTTGTTTGCAACAGTTGTAGAACATTAGTAAATGTCGGACATAGAGATTTAGGATTTGTAAAGATAACTTGCCATAACTGACTAAATTCAGGAATCCTAGCAACATTCTGGAGCAATCTTACTAAATCTCTACCCAAGGTTAAAATATCAGAAAAGCGTTCTTTGATAAGAGTGATAACAAAGTTTACTTCTTTCTGTCTTAAGGTCATGAGTTGTGGTATATTGTGGTCTTCTATTAATCTTAGATACGTATAGACCACCATACAAATAAGTACAGGGAACTTATCTAGCCATGCTCGATTTTCTATATAAATATCTAAAAGAGATTCTACTAATTGTATGTTTTTAGGAGTCACATCCCCACCAGACGCATAGCGCATTAAATTCCAACACACATTGTCTACACCAGTCACTGCATTTCTTATCATTTCCTTTATCAGCCATAGTAATTGGTTGCGAGTAGTGTCATGAAACTTCAAGTACCTTTCGAGGATCAAGTTGGACAGGTTATTGAGCACACATGTCAGTCCATCTCTTGTAATGAGTGTGAGATCTCTGTAGCACTTGGTGGCATTGTGAGGTTCTGTCAGGATGGACATCAACATTCCAAGGGATACATCTTCATGATTCTTGCAAACTGCATTATTGAGCGCATCGTGAGCTTCCTTTTCACTGCAGTCAGCGACCAATGATTGAAAATAATTGTAGGCTCTTTCATATCTCTGCAAATAATACACTCTAATAAGATAATTGAAAAATCATAATAAATTAAATTTCGCGCCACATACACTGCAGCGCCACCAACACCAGTATTAGGAAATACGATTGTACATGGCCGACTACATCATTCTTTGTTGGAAAACTGCAAAATTTTACACAGTACCTCCTCAACCTCGTCCTTATTTTCTATGGCGGTGCACAAGAATAATCTAGGTGAATTAGATTTACTCTGCTCCATAATTTGTTGACAATTATAACTACTTATTTTAATAAAAATCTAGCGCAGGTTGTCTCCTGCATGGCTATCGTAGGCGAAAAATATTTATGAAGCAATACAATCACAAACATGAATGTGTGCGTGTATATGTCACCGACCGTGATGGTCAAACAAAAGTTAGAAAATGCCGACAGATAGCGCTTTGGCAGTTTGTTAGCCTTACAAAAAAATATTCAAAGAATGGTAGAAAAAAAATCTACCACATAATGTTCGAAACCCAGGCAGGATGCACTAAAGAAAAGAACACTACAACTTCAATTCATGATGGTACTTTCATACTTTCATTTCATGGTACTACAATTTCATGACCAATTTGACTATATTGAACAATTTCGGTTGTTTAGAATCACTACTCGATTATGTTAAATTGGATTGGATTACTAGTAATTTGTTGTGCGTAAGGCAGCAAAACTATCTTCTACTGTTATTAGAGTTTATTACAAAAAAAGTGTTCAAGTTTTCATTTCATATAACATGCATATAACTGCTGAAGAGACATCCTCATCAGTGCTGAGTGATCTATAGCTTCATGTGAGTGATGGGTTTATGCCAAATGCCTGAGGCATTTTAGGCATAAACCCATCTACTGAGATGAGTTTGAAATGCCCAAAAGGTTACTTTAATTTTGGAAAAAGAATTCAAGGGTTCCGCTTAAAAAAATTAAGTCTGAAAAATCTAAATCCACGTGGTAGAAGTTGCGGGCACAAGTAATTGGTAAATAGTTAATGAGTTTATGCTCTGACATTATGGGTGGATTGAATAAACACCCAATTAAATGCCTAACATGCTAGGGCATAAACCCATCAGTTTGTGGTAGAAGGCAGGCCTGAAATCGCCTGAAATAGAGGTTCTATGGTAGAGATTTCGCTATAATATTAAGTTGGCAGCACTTAAATGCTAATAGAGTCTGTCTTTAGCGTAGTGTTGTGTTTCCACAACACTACGTTATAACGAAACGACACTTTAGCATGCTATATCATATGCTATTATTTATTCTGTGGTCATATTCTGTCATTCATTCAGTGGTTTGGTTTGTTTGTGGTTTTATATTAAGTAATAAAGATAATACAAAATTCAAATTAGTGTTGTTGCAATAGCGATAGTTTAGCTATCGATAGTTAACCTTGAAAAACAGTCGATAGCGCGAATAAGCCAATCGAAAATATCGAAATGCTGCAATATTATCGATAATATCGATAGTATCGATAGTGAAAATTAGGGGATACTATTGAATTTTGTCGATACTATCGATACTATCGGTACTATCGAGATACGATACTATCGATAGTATTGATTCTATCGATAGTATCGCGTCAAATTAGTCAATACTATCGATACTATCATGATATAATCTACGCGCTTCGATAGTATCGATAGTTATGGTTTAGTAACTATCGATGTATTATCGATACTATCGATTGAGAATAAAACGCGTAACTAAGTATTGTCAATATAATAAAGGAACTTATAATGAACTGTGAACATAAAATAACATGAATAATGTGATAGATGAACTATGTAATCACCAGCTATATTACTTTTTAGAGCAAGCAATAGTATCGTAAAATGTTAGACTATCGATAGGGCAAAACTATCGATAGTATCGTCCAGGGTCGATATTTTCGATAGGACAATCGATAGTATGACTGATTCTCAAGGCCACGATAGTATCACGATACTATCGATAGACTATCGCTATCGCAACAACACTAATACAAATATACGGGTGGGCGCCATTTTGTTGAAATACAGCGTAAAGTTGTTTTTATTTAACCAAAGTATTTAGCACCAAATAAAATTGATGTTAATATCATAGATATTAAATTGACTGCATTTTGTAAGCAATACTCGCTACTCGCTTCATCTAAGGTTGTGATGACTATTCTATGTGCTTGAGTTGTGAATACTTTATTTTTGTACAAATAAAACGTGCACCGGCGTCTTTAAAATATACGGTTTCATGCATAGATATTGTTATTTTCTATTAGGATTAGTATGGAGAGTCAACGAGAGAAAGAACGTGATCGTTCGAGGCGTGGAGATCGTCCATCTAGGTTTTCTGATGCAACTCGCGATCGCTCCAATGATCGCGATCGAACTGAAGGAAAGAGATTATTTGTATCCAATATACCCTATGAGTACCGCTGGACGGAGCTGAAGGATTTGTTTAAAGAAAAGGTTTGTCCTTATTCTGTTTTATTCTAGAAAGAAGTGATCTTGGTGTCGTAAATAAAATCTACGGCAATCGTATTGATTTTTCAGGTCGGAGATGTGTCTTACGTCGAATTGTTTAATGATGAGAATGGTAAACCAAGAGGATGCGGTGTCGTCGAGTTTAGGAATACCGAAGCTATGAAAAAGGCACTATTTGTAATGCACCGTCATGAATTAAATGGAAGAAAACTTGTGTTGAAGGAGGAAACAGGTACCTACGCAATTTGATACTTTTATTATAAATATAGTTGATTTACTAAGTCATTAGATAAAAGTATCGTCTTTATAATCTTGTGATTTGCAGGCAACGAAAGAAACAGGTTGAATTCATCAAGGTCTGGTGGTGGCGGCGGAGGTGGCGGCGGTGGCGGTAGAAACAACAGAGATGACAAAGAGTAAGTCTTACTCAACAATGAGTCTATAGAGTGGTAGAACAGTACCCAGTTTGTGATATGGCACAGCATTCCGATCATAGTTGAACTTTCTTCATAACAGGCGAAATCAAGCTGGATACTGAAGTTACATTTTCTGTTTACTGCTCTGATGCTGAAAGTTCATATAAGAAAAATTGTGGTTTATGCCTGATTCCAAAGTGGTACAACACAGATGTACAGGGGCCTTACTAGTCCTTAGACTGAATGTCTTTTTAATGTTAGAGGTATATGAGTGTTAAAGTTTATGTTTTGCTTTTATTTACTTCAGCTGGTCAATGAGCAAACCCAGGGAACCTGAGAATTACAATACCTATGGGCTTAGTTTACAGTTCCTGGAATCTATAAATGTTCAACCACCACTGGTGAAGAAAGTTTTTGTGGCTAATGTAAGTTCAATTTATTTTTTATACTTGTAATCAGGAAAGAGATGTTATTCTACTTGCAAGTTAGTAGTTCACAAAATTTAGCACAGCAATTTGGCTGACTCATTTTCTCAGTGTATAATTTATTTACTAAATCATTTACTTCTGAAGTAAATGTTTATTTGTAATTATCAGATAAGTATCTTGATAATCAAGTGCATATTTATCTTGATAGTTTCAAACTCTGAAATGTATTAATGCAATTTAAATTCAGTCTTAGTAGCATCCAGCTTCCAGGAGTAGTTAATGAAATTTATTCAATTCTGATCATTTATTTCATTTGCATGTAATGTGCCACCAAAATATTATTAATATTATTATGTATACTACCCGTTCATGCTAAGTTTGCTGCTGTCAAATGATATCAGTATAGCGTTTTCTCTCTGGAACTAGAACTGAGTGACTGAGATAACAGTTGATAGCGGCAGACTTAGCGTGGACGGGTAGTACACACTTTAATTATTTATTTTTTAGCTTGATTATAAAGCAGACCGCAGTAAAATAAAAGAGATATTTAAAATGGCTGGCAAGGTACGCAATATAGATTTGGCAGTTGACAAAGATGGTAACAGCAGGGGCTTTGCTGTTATTGAATATGATCATCCCGTTGAAGCTGTTCAGGTAATGTTTTATAGTTAGTAATTCATGTGAATCCTGCATAATAGTGTGATTAAATAACACACTATTAATTATGCAGCATCCTTTGTTTACACAATAATATTTTCTATATGTAGTTTAAGAAACCAATTCAATTAACTGATAACAAAAATCTGTACTAAAGTACTTGCTCAGTTGATAACCATTTTAAATGCAATACTTAAAACAGTACAATAGTGAATTTACTGCCTACTAGTATTATAAATGTGAAAGATTGTGAAGATTGGAATCCAATCATGCTCAAACAGCCAAACATAGCTGTATGATCTGGCTCATATTTGGTAGGGTTGTAGATTACAGTCTGAAATAACACTGAATTTTATCCGTGGTAATAGTTCCATGGGTCAGAATACCATGCGAGTGAAGCTGGGTAGCAGCTAGTGTACCTAGAAACACTATTTAGTGTTTTCTTTTTTACTTGTGGACAAAGCCCCCAGATTGTGGTTTTGAATATCACAAATTACAATATTACGGATTTTTTACCCTTACAGGCAATATCTATGTTTGATAAACAAATGTTGTATGACAGAAGAATGACAGCCCGTATGGACAGAGGTGTGACTGACAAGTCTGAAGTAAGACTGCCTGAGGGTCTTAAAGGCATTGGTCTTGGACTTGGGCCCAACGGTGAACCATTAAGAGATGTTGCCAGGAATGTCATGCCAGCTCAAGCACCAACCACTACCAGTTTGAGTATTGGGAATACTGGTAATCCATTGGGAACAAGTGTTTTAGGTGCTGTGCCATCCGCTGGAGTGACTTTGAATGGTTTAGGTGGACAGCTGGCTGCTAATAGTTTGAACACCAACTCAGCATTAGGTGGAAGCCTTGGACTACAGGTAATTTTTGAAACTGGTATTATTTACTATCTTTTATACTTGGCATTTTATCGTGAAATTTCATGTTTTCACCCCAGCCATACTAAATATTACCAATTGACATAATTGGTAAAATAAAATGTAGTATCAATTTTTACCATCTGCTCTGCATTTATAATGTAATGTGGATCTTAAAATTATGAATGAAAGTTTGATATAATAAGTTTATAATTAACTATACATATTTTTTATTAATATAAATTAATAATATTAATCATTGTATTGTGATGTAGCTATGCAATGATAAGATGAATAGTAGATAGAAACTTGAGTTCTTATTATAATAGATTCTTTGTTCAATTTTTTGATTTTGATTGATATTGTGTTTGAAATAGGTACCTACTGCATCTAAACTGCATGAACTGCATCTCAAGTTTACAGTAAATTCTATTTTTTCAGGCATTAAGCTTAACCGGCTTAGGAGCTCTCCAGAACCAGCTACTACAGCAAGGTTTGACAGCCACTGACTTGGCGACAGTTCTTACTGCCCAAGCTAATGTAAACACATCAGGCTTGGGACTTAACACAGATCTTGGACAAAATGTACTTAACAACTCTGGACTCTCCAACAACAGCTTAATGGGAAATAATTCATTAAGTTCTGGCCCATTGTCAGGTTTGTTGATGTATATTATTAATCACAAGTTCCCCTGCTACGGCGGCTGCGATATATATATTTTGTCACATGTATTGTTTCGAATCGCCATTACACTAGCGGCGTGAACCCACTCCTAACACAAACAATTTAACTTAGCTAAAGGGACACACATGGCTCAACTGATGGGAAGTGGTCACCATGGCCTTTGTACGTGCGCAATACCAGGGGCTTCACACTCGTACTGCACTTCTTGAAGTGCATTGAAGGAAAATGTCTACAATGAGTTAAAAATATACATTTAGGTTTCAATATCACTGTCGTTGAAAGGTCTAACCTAGAAACAAAAATACCAGCTATTTTCTTTATTTTTAGGACCTGGAAGACAGATGGACGGCGTGTCCCTTTCAGGCCAAGGCTATGGCAGAGAGAGCTCGCAACAATCTAACCGAGACAAACAATCAGATATGGTCATAATTACCAATGTAAGTATATTGTGTAGGAGATTTTACTTGTCAGTTTTTTTATCAGTGAAATATTGACTCGTGTTTGACTACAATCTCACCTGTTGATTAGTGATGTGATCTTTTTCATTGCACTCTTTAGTAGTATGCATAATAAATGTACTGCCAAAACGTTTTTTGTGGATTGGTGAGATGAGTCCACACATTATGTTGCATGTCAAATCAATTATGACGTCAAAATCACGATGATAGAATGTCTGATATTACTACAAGGGGTAGTGAATCCGCCTATAGTTTTTTTTGCCCCTCAAGGATCAAGATGTCATCTAACCATTTTTGTTCTCCTCTCTCCTTGTAGCTGCCGCCGACTGTGACATGGCAACTAATTCGGGAGAAGTTCAGTGAGTGTGGGGACGTAAAATTTGCTGAAATGACCGCACCAGACACTGCCGTCGTTCGTTTCCATAAGGAGTGGGATGCAGAGCGAGCAATCAGTATCCTTTTTAATATGACAAATCCATATTTTGTGCACGTTTTTTTATATTTATATATAGGACACGTCAATTTGACTTCACCTCGCCTGATGGTAAGCTGAAGGTAAAGTGTCAGGGGAGAGGGTCACCATTACATACACGTACCATGTTACCTACCCGGTGGTACCTACACGGCCGAATTTTGTGACAAAATTTGTGCCATCAAACTTCCAGACACAGTCGAATATTCAGTTAGAGCATCTAACAAAGTTCGGCAACCAAATTAAGCGTTCTTAATGTTCACTGATATCTTAATAATTGCCTTAATTAAATTTAACAGAAATGTTTGACAGGACTCGCATCGATGGCAGGACTATTGATGTTCGCTTCTTCTAAGAATACTAAAGTAAGTGGATTAACTAACACTGCATTTGTTTGCTGTTGCCTTCCAGACGTTAGTTTAGTTGTCTCTGCAAGTGTTGAACGTCTCTACATTTTATACTTTATATTCATTCGTAAATTTTGGTTTGGTACTTACTTTTCCCAATACTCTTATGATATAGACTATATTATTTTACTTCGTATCACTGTTATACATAACGGCTTTTCTCCATTTCCACATCAAGAGTTGATGATGTAGAATTAACTAGTTTATCAACCTAGTTTTCAATTAATATTAATTGAAAACTAGATAGCTGTTTGGTGTACTGTAATGAGTTCCGTGAATAGCAGTGCATGTTTATTTCCTGCTAATGTCGTTCGTTCGGCCTTCGTTCTGCTCGGGTGACGAATATCTGGTTAACATTTGCAAGTCTTTACTCGTCTTGAATTGCTTTAAAGAAAGCTTAGGGCTGCTGAAATATCTTTGGACCGTAAAATGCTGATGAAACTTTAAGCGCTATTCAGAAATGTTGTTCACACGGACTGACACCTAAATGTTGTAATTTTTGTGATTTCAGGAAAATTATTCAAGTCATGTCTGTTTGGGGTTTGTATGCACTCAGCCGCCTGGATAATGATAATGAACCACTTAATATCTTCCATCTTCGTCTTGATTTGTTTCCGATGGATGACATATTCTCCAAGTTTGTTCGGTTGACATTCATTTATCGATAAATACTTTATATTTAGGTTAAGTTACATAATGTAAGAGTCTTGAATATTTCATGTAGTCCTTATGATAAAGTTCAATAAATATCATTTGAGGAAAATATGACTATTATGTATGTTTTTATGCTCATGTCTAACGATTGACCGGGAGTCGTGACGTTCGGTTTAAACATGTCCTTTACCAACAAATGCCTTCTTTATGTCTCTTTTAGGGGGTGCAGTGTCTTAGGTAAATATTGTCATGATTTAAGTAGAGATTTTCTAAACGACTTCCACGCTTAATCCGAAATTAAATTAGAATTTGGTGAGACATGCTCATTTTGGATTATTGAAGGAGAACATGTTGATTTTACCACGTCAAGTTTCGCATTACCTACTGTTTCTTCCAACTAAGGTAAAGCATTTGTTCTACCGCTAGCGGTTAAAGCGGTGAGCGATGGCCCAACAACACTTTAAGGAGTGTTTAGTTCGGTTAGTTCTTTTGCTAGGTAAAGATGAAGCTTGAACATTTAACCGATCATTTGTTCACTTAGGTATTTGTTCATTCGTCCACAGGTACACGCTCAATGAGTACTTGTTTTTGTATTAGATGTTGCGAGTTCCGTTAACGCGACCATAATAACTCGTTGGTGTTGTGAACCGTCATTCATCTCTACATTATTTTTATAGGACTCTTAATAATGAATAAAAACGGTAAAAAACGGTCAATTTCGATAGTATAATCGCACGCGGTGGGACAAAGCTTTATGTACGTTGGATGTTATGAGTAGCTGATGCGTGTCCAAGTTACTCGCGAGTATTTAGCGGCAACAAACATCTCGAAATATTTAAATCAGATGATAATGAAGCAAATTTGCTCGATTCAATGTTGACCCATGTTTTACTGCCTGAAGCTGGACTGATTTTTGATGTAGGCCAGAGAGCTCAATTCAGTTTGGTAAACAGATTTGCCTCAATTTAGGTCAAGTTTCTCGCTCCTTTGCATGGAGTTAGTGCGTGTACGCACTTTACGCACGATATTGATTTATCATAGTTTCTAAAAACTTCACATTTACAAATTGAATATTGATTTACGTTACCTCATACTACGCACTGCATTGATTAGTGTATCTGTTGAGATTATCTGCTGCAAGTCAACAAGGTACTAATGCGGTGGGCATTAGTTTGATTGCCGAAAAGGGTTGAATAGCACAACAGGAAACTGTAGTTATATTGTAATTTACTAACTCCAGTCAAGCAGGTTGATTGTGAAACTTGAAGTTAGAAATATGTTGGAATGATAATGACGATTTGTTGATCCGATTGTAAACCTCGTACCTAATTATATCCGAAATTGACATTTGTCTCGTTCGACGTGGAATTTTTCGAAGACAGCAAAGTTTGTCTGAGATGCCTCGAAATTGATATGAAATCATTGTCATCTGGCTTCCTTAATTTGAATGGTAAGTTTTCTCTGATGGAACTTCGATTTTGTTATTTGATTTGGGTATTGCATGGGGTTCCTATGTAAACTGATTGGGTGCTATTATATAAGAACTTCAATTGGTACTACTCAGCATATTGTTTTCTTTAGAGTGGCGCCTGTTTGTAAAACTTCCATACACGACAAATCTTCTACATGTTATGACTTATTCAGCGTTGGACTACTGAGTTATGATTTCTCGGTTGTGTCATCTCGTCCAGAAGATTTGTTGGGTCGGTCGGCACTCTCCGTTGATGTGGTCGAATCCTCATAAGCAAGCGCGCAGTGATCGATCAGGATTGGTGGTGATCCCTGTGTCAAGTTGACGTGACTCCGTGATTTCGATTCAACAGCTTCCTGATTCGAGACGTGCTGTAATGTAGTTTATGAGGCGTTTTGTGGTTTTATTTATATGATGCATAAATTTTTATAATTAATCTTGTGATGTATTTCAGGATTTATAAAGATGAGTTAAATACGAGAGGATTAACATGGAATCAAAGTAGTTATTAAAACTATGAGTAGAGATCAGAAACCATTGCTTGCCTACCGTTCAAGGTTGACAGTTAAAGGCTAAGGTGGGTTACTAAACTTTTACAACGGTTTTATAGTTTTAGTACATAGTGTCAGAAACATAGGTTCTAACTTTATCAACTGTATTCGCTTTAACTACTTTTGTATGAAATATTTCCAAAGAAAATTATGCGAGTCGGATCATTGAGAAGCGACGTAACGAAAACGAAATGTAACGAAGCCTGTGTCCGATCAGTGAAAATGTTTTCTTAGAGTCTTATTGAAGGAATCCTTTTTGGAATATGAATAAAAAATACCCCACAATTTAATGTTTAATGGAGAAACTACCTACCTACACTAGAGGATCTATTTTGCGGTGTTGTTATATTCTTAGAATTCGGGGAGTTGATTATGATATTAGGAAATGAATTAGGATATCCATTCATCCAATTATTAGGTTTTTTATTTCATATCTGGTTATGTTACTTAAAATACCACATGCTCCTTATCAATCAGATAGGGGTTTCGTTACATACTGTACACAGGTTTGCTTATATAATATCTGTTTTCCAGTCACAAAAATCGATGGTTCCACTGGAGATAGGAAGATAACGAGAACGAATGATGTTGGAAGTCATCTGTGGATCAGGTATTTTTTGTAATAGTATTACAAAAGGCCACTATTATCAATTTTGTCTTTGATTACTTACTGCCGCACTCAGAGACGTTTAACGGATACTTAAGTTGTTCCTTAGTAAAATTTGAAAAAAGTTACCACTCAGAGTCAGTTAAGGATTCATTAACACCCCTAATGACACTTTAAAGTTAAGTGATACAAAACCCTTACTTAACTTTTAAGGATTGATTTTTACATCTAAAAAACAGAATTATCGTGAGGAAATCCTCATGGATACCCACCTCGTGGCTAGCCGTGCCCCAATTAGGTCTTTACGTATGAAATTGCCGTTATGTACGAAAAAAATTAAACGATTTTATTTTCATGTATTTTTATTTGTATTAATCGAAGTAGTAATTACCCATACAATCAATGCATCTTTGCCAACGCAGCGGCAGTTTATTGATGCGATGAGCTTCTAACCCCAGTTCTTGCAACTTGGAGACCGTCTGCTGTGCAGTATAAGGTCGCACATTGTCGTGTAGGAGCAGCGGAGACGAGCGATTGAATGCTAGTTGCAGATGTGCCAGTTTCTTCATCATTGTGTTCAGTTCTTCACAGTATACATCTGCAGTAATGCTCACCCCGTTTGGTAAGAAGCTGTAATGAATCACACCGGGCGCTAGACCACCAAACAGTCACCATCACTTTTCTAGGGGTAAGTTTTCGTTTAGGGCATTGTTTAGGTGCTGAACTAGGATCCAACCAACTTTCTGAGCGCTTGCGATTATTAAACAGAATTAATTTTTCATCGCAACTAACAATATCATTTTAAAATTCCTTTATTTCTGTGTCTGTTGAACAATGCACAATAATTTGACGTTGGCTATATTGACATTGGCAGTTGTCAGTGATGCCATAGAATAAAAGATTCCAGATGTTTTATTATCAGTATATGAAAATAGGTATTTAATTTCATGTATATATAAAAACTAACAGTAAAAGAACGGATTGTAATTTATATTACTATAAATAAAAGTTTTTAATATGTTTAATATTATTTTTCTACTTTTTACTGTTAACGCTTTTTAGGTGTGGCTACACCGACGCCTTATCGATGCCCTATCGATACTGTGATTTTGTCACTGCACCGCTCTACAAAACTTAAAGTTGTGATTAACTAATGTACTCTTAAATTATGACTCTGGGATGTTCCATCAATTAACAGATTTAATGATAATTAGTTAAGTATCATTTAGGACTAATTTAAGGAACCTTTCTGAGTGCGGCAGTTACATACATATTGCTACTAAGTATACGATAAAAACAACAGGAAAATCACATATGAAAACCTTTTTTTTCCTTGTTAATGCAAATGTAAATGACAACAATTTTACAATTATAAATTCAGTATTATGTACCAAATTTCAAAATAACTGTGTAATAAAGCTTTATCTTAAACATTATGCCTTGTTTCAGATGTAGGTCATGGTGGCACCGGCACTGGACCATTTTATGGCAAGGACACTACCAGCGATACTACAACGTGATTCGATATTGTAATGAATGAGGGAAACATGTAAATACACTTATAAAATAAATCTAGGTACTATTTAACTTTGCTTTTTAATCAAAGACATTTTTGGAATCTGCGGTCTGGTGTATCTTCGCCAAATCCCTTTAGAAATTTGCATTATTTCATAAATTGGGATACGTAAAGCTGTCATTATTAATTCCATTATTGATATCACCGAAGTACCAATGCATAGGTTTACTACGCCGCCACTTCTCACTGTAATATAAGATAGACTACATTTAGTATCAAGATCTGAGATCACATGTCAGGGATTTACGTAAAGAGGTCGAATCTACAAAAACGCATCTACATAAGGATATAGGATAAAATGGATATAGGTATAATCAATGGGTTCAGTGCCATGGCAGTTGTACCCTGAAGCCGTATCATTACGCATACCCTATACTTACGGAACAAATCGTAGAAACTAAATATAATTTCTCTCATGACTCGTACTTTTGGAAACGCCGATACCATTACTTTGAGTCGGTTCATCGACTTTTGTGGTAAAAACGTCTCATAATCATTCTGGTACACATCTTCCTCACAGTTTCCTAAACAACCACAATCTCGTGATGATTTAGGCAATTCGTCTGCGTCTTTAAACTTCTTCCTCGTTTCATTTGCAATCGACAATGTCACGATTTCCTTCTTGTATTCAATAAGGCATTCCAGTTCAGATAGACTACATACTCTTTCGCCGTCTGTAAAACATTAGATAAATTTTAGCTATATGCTAATAAGTATAAGAACAATAAATTCTACTAATATTAGAAATGTGAACGCTTCAAAGTGCAAGTTTTGGGTGCAATCAGGTTTTGCACATGGGCGCTCGGTTAATAAATAGGTACGTCTAAATGTTCTCAGGTTTACCAAATTTTACGTAAAGCTGGTTAAGTACCTACGTTGAACTCATATTTGGGATAATTGGTAGTCTTAAAAGTGTACATAACATACCCAAAGGTTTATAAAAATGCGGAATACAACCGCACAGTGATAATATCATTTTAATTCTGCATTCCAATAAGCAACGATTGTACGAATAAACTGGATATCTGTTGCTTTCTGGTTCGTTGAGAAACCTACAAATAAGCATAGTAGATTACCAGCTGAAGAGACTTTCTAAAGAATATTTGCGTTCAGAAATTTATGAATTTATGGCCACTAGTGATGTGCCGGATAGATACAATGGAGCAATGATATCTGCGGATACGAATTCGAATGTAGATACTTTGGTGTCAAGATCTGTGGATCTTATTTTTTTACTCAATAGGTGCCAGGACATGTTTTGCCCTGCATTGATTTTAAGAGATAGATAAAATTATCTATCTATTTAAAGAATAAAAGGTAAAGGTTCACCAAAACATAACGGATCTTTCTACTCCCTCCGATATCCGCGATACGGATGTCCGCACATCACTAGTGGTCACTACAGAAGCATTAAAATATCTTGCCTGCATTTGCGTGAGAATAAAGGCACGTCCCTGAGATTCGCCGCAGCCCTCGTGCTTGAGATTCTGACTCCAAAGTCCAGGAATCCCTCAGTATTGAAGGTTAATGATGGTGCACCGCTTAGAAGAATATCATCGGGACTTACGGTGTAAACCTGAAGTTTAAAATTGTTCGTCAGTGGGTTCGATTCCCGTCTAGGAAAATAAATTTTCTATAAATATTATAGTTTTTATAAAATTGGCCCGGATGCCTTTGAGCTTCTATCGCTAGCTTAGACCCCATAATGACAATACTTATAATAGGTAATAGTTGCTATAATCACATTTAGTTTAGGTAGATATAGTTATCTATATATCTATAGGTTACCTTGTAAGCGTCAGCGTAGTCTAATATTTGAACGAAGAAGTCGATATCATACACAGAGATCTCAAGGCTTCTCTTAACATACTTCATGCTTAAGTCGGCCCATTTGCTAGAACAACAAATCAACGTCGATAATATTAGTTTGTCACATTACCCAGTACCGTTTAACCCTAGGCCATCTTTCCCTTTGACATTTGACAGGTTGAGAAGTCCTAACATAACAGAGCACAAAGTTACCTAGACGTTCAAAATGGCGCGAAAATATTTTAAAAAGGGCTGGTAGGTACTACCTACCTTGATACCTACTACAAAACTTTAAAAAATTAAAAGTAGGTAGTTACCTTATTAACATACCTACCTATTAATAATCTAAGGTAGTTATATACCTACCTACAATTTTCTATCAGAATCGGTATCTAACTTTTGACTGTACCTACCTACCTTACGACTGCGATTTACGAAAACTTATTTCAATTAATGCCCCTAACCTAACGATTCTTCTTATATAGATACCTACGTAAGTTAGTGGACAATATGAACTGTGTCTATTCGTGCTAGGCCAGCAAATCAAAATAATCAAATCAAAGCAACTTACGTGGGATTGTCCAGTATAGCCACGTTGGAATTGAGCACATGACACATTCCCATCTCTGTCATTGTTGCATCCAAAGTTATAGGCCAGTTGAGGTGAGTCGTCAAAGTATTCATTTCAAAGTTGATGAATAAATCTGCCGCTACTGTTGCGTAATCTTCAGGCATTATCAACTAAAATACATAAAGCAATTTTCAATATACGTTTTCATTAAACGTTATTATAATAATTAACTTGATTAAAATTTGCTTCACGAATTTCTACGTAAATTAATTAAACGTATCATGTTGATAATACCTTTAATACGTCAGGTGGCGGTAAATCCAGAACATTTAAGGCTTCCAAAGAGACGGAGGAAATTCCTATGTAATATGACTCAAGATTTTGCCCAGATCCATTTAATGTTTGGCTAAGAATAATAATGGTTCTATTAAAATATGTTAATTTTCACACAACATAAAGTTTTCCAAATCCTTCTGCAAGGTTGACTGTGTGGTTGGTAGACTGTAGTTTTTGTGGTAGTATTGGGTACCTACTGATTCCGTTGTGAAACTAGTCACATATGCTCCGATATAGCAGGATCAACTAAACTACAATAATGTCCGCTCTACTGGCTATATTAACATCGGTCGGACGTTATTTTATCAAAACATTCGTAGGCCCTTTGTAATGGTTGGTATTCGACGTAGGTATGACCCTGTAATATCGACGCCTGTGTTACTAGCTTCGAGATGACTTCAATATTTATTTATCAGGGGTAGGTAGTTTCAGTTGGATAGTCGCCGTTACATAATATATTTTGAACGTACTTGCCGTAGTCGTTAAGAATTTGTTTATCAATTTTTCGAACAGGACATAACATAATTGAAGGGTAAGATACATTCCAGTTGAAGTAATCTTTATCCACGCTCATCACTATAGGAGCAGCCTGTAAATTAAATAGTTTTAAAGGCAGACATGAGCTACATATAGCTTAGGTGACATTGAAACTAATGTGCGTATACAGTATACCTCCTAAGTATTAAACTTACCACAAGTCTAGTATACTGAGTAGACAAGAGATAAAACATAATCACGCATGCACCCAGGAAACAGAACGCCCAGAAAACCCTGTAAATAAATAAGAACGAAATAAAGAATTACTTTTTTGACATCATTAACATCATCGTCTCAGCAAGTACCTATCCCTTTTCCTTTCAAAGGAGCCTGTAAAAGCTTCGCGGTATATTGCCTCGGAGCTCAGGCTCCGCTTTCTTACTTTTTCTTAGTTTGAGACAACAGAAGGCAACTGACACTGCAATATATACTTACCTATTTTAACTCGTACACTTCACTGTACTATAACTTTACGCGTTGTACACTCAAGATTAGAAGACACATCACTGTTCTGTTACTGTGTCTTAGGTATACACGTGCGCACAGCTCAAGAATGAGCATGTTCCATCCTCCGCTTATGCTGAAGCCCCTGAAACTGGACGCTGGACCCGGGTGTTCACATTATATCCGTTCAGTCTGTTTTGCCGGAAGTTCGGTGGTTCGCCTCGCCACCAGTTTACGTTTGTATATCGTACGCGATGGATGGCGACGATGATGTTATTTTATTTTGGTGGTATTTGAGACGAATGAGATGATAAAGAAGTAGAAAACGAAGGCAACATTGGGTGAATCCTCAGTGGCGTAACAATAGGGTGGCAGGGGTGGCAAAATGCCACGGGCCCCCGACCCAAGGGGGCCCCGGACCAAGAGGCCGCGAGCGCAAAAATATTTTTTAGCATTGTACCTGAGTATTTTATTTTATTTGAAAAGTATATTTTTATAAGTTCTGGCCCTAGATTGTGCTAAAGGCAAACCACTGTCATGCCACTGATGCCATGCCAATTGTAGACTTTACCTTTATACAGTTAAAGTCTAAAATCAAATGAAAAGAGTTTATTTAACTTTTCGATTCGCTCTACAAAATATCATTTTTATAAGTAGGTAATTTTAAACTTTAACCTGATAATGACTGAATAAAGACCAAAATTAAATGGCATTTTTTGTAGTGTCAGTAGTATGACAGTAGCTTGTTTTAACAGAATCGAGGCCCTCTTTAAATCTAAAGTGAGACAACTAAAGACCATACAATTTCAAGTTAATGGCATTTCAACCAACCTCAACAAAAAGATGTTTATTCATTTTTAGAGATGTACATTTGTACCTACATATATTACCTGTGACGAGTAATTTTACTTATGACCGTCAAAACCGTCAATCAAAATACCTGTAAATAGCACATTTTCTATTCATTTTAGAACGCATCCATAGGTTTCTACAAATATTTGTCGCAGTACGTAGCGCAGGCGAGCTAGCAAACACTGTTAGGGGAATCCAGGGCATGGAGTGGAAGGACCGACTTGGAGTGGAAGGACCGACTTGGGCAACCAAGCGCGGGGCACGCCGTTGTAGTGGCGGTAAGACCCGTCATGGAGGACTGGCTGGAGAGGCCTCACGGGGGCCTCTCGTACCGGCTGACGCAGGTGATCTCTAGGAAGGGGTGGTTCGGGGATCACTTGTGTCTGATTCGGAAGGAGCCAACGCCCGAGTGCCATCACTGCGATGCGGGCGAGGACTCAGGGCTGCACACGCTGGCCGAGTGTCCGGCGTGGGAGGTGCCGAGACAGGCCCTCCTGGCAGCCCTCGGGGTGGGAGTCCTCACACTGCCGATGCTGATCGCAGCGATGATGCCGAGTGCGGACGCGTGGTTGGCCGCCGCCTCCTTCTGCGAGCAAAGTGATGCTCGAGGTGGCGGAAAAGGTTCGGGAGAGGCTGCACAGAGCTCTCCCGGACGGCGGCGGGCGCGGACGCCTAAGGCGTCGGAGGTCTAACGACCTCCGTCCTCCATGAGCGCTGGCCTGGGGGTGATGGGTGGAGCCGCCTGTCACCCTAGCAGAGGTAGGCCAAGGTGGCGGCGCGCGAAAGCGCCCCTTCTATTCCGGGGGCTTGACGGGAACCACGTAGTTCCCAAACCCGAGGGGGCCATCTCGAATCCGGAGATGGCCCGGGTCAAGCCGGGGTGCGAGGGAAATGCTCTTTGGGCCACCTTACACCCTGGCGTCAGAACACCCTAGACAGCGTGCAGTTTTAGTCGGTAAGAGTCTGACATAACCTGCCCCGCTGGCCGCGGGGTGGGTACCCATGAGGATTTCCGCACGGAAAAAAAAGGGGAATCCCGGGCATCCGGATTTTATATTTTTTTATGAGGACACGTGGTGCACCCGGGCAACGTAGGCGAGCAGCGCCTCCCACTCGCCACAGGAGACGAGAAAGGGTCAGCTAGGGTGCGAGGGATATGCCTATTAGGTAACCTTACATCCTGGTAATTAAGACTCGAGACGGCGTTCGACATAACCATCTCCGTGGTATCCATTTCCGCACCATAAAAAAAGGAAAAAAACTGAGCGAAGAGTTTTGGCAGGTAATCAAGTGAATGGCGCACTGTATAATTTTATGTGTAGTCAGAACAGAAAATGTCTAAAGAGGCACGACTTGCTGTACATAGAGGAGTTCTCGTTCCCACATCGATGTATGGGTATGTATGGTAGTGAATGTTGGGTGTGGCAGAAGAAGCATGAAAGTAGATTGAATGCTGTAGAAATGAGAAGTCTAAGAAGGATAGCTGGAGTAAAGCTGATGGACCGAGTGAGGAACAGTGTGATAAGGGAACGTTGCGGTATATTTGAAGATGTAGTGACCAAGATAGAGAAAGGGATACTTAGATGGTTTGGACATGTAGAGAGGATGGATGAAAGAAGATTGACAAAACAGATACCTATATGAGGTGAGGGTGAATTGGCAACCCGGTAAAGGCCGACCTAGGCGTACATATTTTAATCAGATCCAAGACGTTTTGGAGAAAGGCCTAGGTCAAGAGTAGGTACCCGCAACCGGTGTGCGTGTATGAAAAAAAATATGAAAGTTGAAGAAGCGAAAGAGGTATGCTAAGATCCAGTGGAAAGATGTTGTCAGAAAGTGGAAAGATGTTGTCTCTGCCTACCCCAATGGGAAACAGGCGTGATTTGTATGTATGTATGTATGTATGTAAAAAAGGGCTCTAGGTACTGACTGCGTATTCTTTGTGTAATTATTTTGACATTGGTTTTGGTTACGCTGAAAATCTCAAAGTTTATTAAAATTAAACTGAGTACAACGTGACAAAGTGACGATTTTTACTGATAGGGCCCCATCAACAGAATTTGCCACGGGCCCCAGATGGTATAGTTACGCCACTGTGAATCCTATACCTAGTTCGAGACCGATTTTCAAGTTTTGACTGATCATCGCAATGGCAAAACGTCCGTCAAATAACTCAGCTCAGTCTTTTTCCCGGAACAGTCATAATGTGAACAGCTCCATACAAATTGTACTGCCACTGGCACATCCGTTTACTTAGACTGACCGAGAAAAAATACTGGTCGGATAAGTGGGAACGGTCTCTTAGGGTGCAGAAGAGTACACAAGTGCAATGCCTACAAATAGAAACCTTGATTCTGAGAATAATATAGGTACTTAATTAACATATAATCTACTTATTCTGTATCCATTATGATTAATAAAATTGATAATAATTGATTAATGTATCTACTAAATAAATTGATAATTGAATTAAGGAGGTGCTGTGATTTATGAAATTAATTCACCTTAGTTTTGAAGACAGTACCTACCTATTTACGGCAGAAAACACGCTTTCATTAGTTAATACCTTCTTACCTTTCGAACCAGTGAATGTCAGTATTAGCGATGTAAGCCAATCCATGTGTTGTGCTAGTTTGGAACTCGCTTTGTAAATAGTTAATAAGTTTCTTAGCCTTCAACCTCCTTGCGTAATTATCACGTTTCTTCTTAAATGTGGGCTTTTCCTTCACAGTTATCCTCAACATTGTAGCTATTGATCCCGCTTCGCACTAAGTTTTAATCTAGCTTGTTTCACGAATGTTATTTGTATCCTTTTGTTTGTCTTTGTTATCCTAGAAGTGTTTAGTTAGTAAATTAGTTCATGGGAAAAATGTATCATAGATACCTACCTTTAGTTATGTACAATAAATAACTTGTACCTAGAACCGTTCTCTAAACCTGTTCCCGATTTACAATAACATAATAATAATCACAGTCAGCAATATTGTGACAACGTTATTTCATTTAATAATAATAACATATAATAATAACATAATTTTAATTTTATTCTTATTTGGCTATCTATCTGCCCTATTTGTTTTTCCAATTTTTAATTTTTAATTTTGTTTCATTCTTATTTAATTTTATGTGATTATTAATTTTAATGATGGGTTATTACCTGAAATAAAAAAAAATCATATTCATTTCATTCATTATAAAAATATGATTCAATCTTTCTATTAGCTTGGGTAGGGGCTTATTACAAAATTACATTATTATAAAATTATAACGTTCTATTTTATATTTTTCAACCAACAGATTATTATTTATTTATTTATTTATTTATTTATTTATTTCTTAAAGGTACGCTTACAGATTACTGTCATTACGTGACTAAGCATATTTAGACATACAATCATATATCAAATCTAGACAGCATTCCAAATATAGCATACACAACGTGGAAAAAAAAAAAATACATGAGAAATATTATATATACCAAATTGCCGTGGTATACAAAAGTTACAACTAAAACCTATTCAAGGTACATACTGAATACTTAAACAACAAAATAAAAAAACAAGAATAAGCTACTCGAACACTACAAACAAGATTGTGCACTTATACTATTTGATATGGCCCTCTTGTACTGGGAGAATCTACCATTAAATATGTCCACGTCTTCAGCCCGATTCAGTTCGTTATATGTGCGACACATCCTAACGATAGGATTATAGAAGGAGGTGTTGTTTTTGTAAATTCTAATCAAAAATACATTGGGACAGCGCGACCTGTGTCTGGTGTTAATGCAGACTGCAGACAGCAAACCTGGGCCTCAAGTCTGCTATTTCAATAGTATGTGAGTTGTGTGTCGATGGAGGGTCGTCGGCACGGTTTTGCTCTTTTCGTATTCTACTAACTATCAAAAGACCAATGGCCTACCGACATCCTACTGATGACTCACCACTGAACTGTCGCTGATACAAATCGGTAATCTGTAATTCGATGTAGTCGCGATGGCTTCGTAATTGTTCGGGAAATGGTATTCTACTATTATTTGACAGTTGTTTGAATGACTTCGGGATGGTTTTTGTCATTGAACTGCAATTGAGCTATCATTAGGTATGCAGAAAATGCTTTTTAGTGAGTGTTTTTTGTTGCGTAATCACGTAAAATATTTAAAAATGGTGTGGTATGGTGTTATAAGCCCACAATGTGAGTGAAACTTAAAACAAAACACAAATATCGCGGTGCACTTGCACGAATTAGTGAGTCGGCTTGGTTTTGCACTTTTCGTATTCTGCTAACCATTGGTCTCGCGATGACTTGCCGCTGAACTGTCATTGATACCAAACGGTAGTCTGCAAATCAATGACGTCTCGATGTCTTCATAACTTGGTATTCTACTAAATTTTTGACAGTTGTTTCAATGACCTGTCGAAGTTTTGTTTACTATTAGACGACCATTGAACTACTATCAAGCAGACACTACTTTTTCGCAAGTGTTTCGTGATGGCTGCGTACAATATAGTGTTGATCGAGTGAGTTTTGCGTTGATTTAATTCCGTAACTCATCCTCTCAAGCTATCGTTCGTGTTCAGTGCTGACTGCGTATATTATAGTGTTGATCAAGTGAAGTTTTGCGTTGATTTAATTTCATAACTTATCCTCTCAAGCTATATACCTAAGTGTGCCAACGGTGTGGTAGCATAAACATGTTGTCATTCATGTTATGTCGACGAATGTTGGAAGCCGCTCATGATGAAGATCGTCGAGATGAGGCCAGGAACCGCCGCCGAGCTCGTGCTGAATTTAGTTGCAATAGCAACGTTTTGGACATATTGCCCGATGCCGAATTTGTTACAGCCTTTAGGCTCACTAAAAGCCTTATCATCGAAATTGCAGAGGATATTAGCAGGATTATTCCATCGGAGCAGAGAAACGATGGAATCTCTGTGATGATGAAGGCAAGGTTAAAGAAATTTATTGTGCCAAATGTACCTAAGTATTTGTGGCATGACATAACATTTCCTACTCTCTACTTTATATTTCAGCTGCTGATATCCCTGTCATTTTATGCAACAGGGTCATATCAGACTTTGGTGAGCCAAAGTGCCTTTCACAATGTCTCACAAACAACAGTCTCTAGGGCAGTGAGACAAATAACCAAGGCACTAAACCATTCTCAAATTTATGACAAATACCTATGTTAAATTTCCATTGGAGCGGCAAGAAAGGAGTGCTATAAAGACCAAGTGAGTTTATTGACATTAATGTTCTTAATTTTTATAAGCATAGGATATTTGGAAGTACTTGTCAACTGAATGTTTAATCCTATGTTTCTTTGTAACAACATATAGTTTAAAAAACACTTTTTTTTTAGATTCTACCAACATTTTAAAATACCTGGGGCTTTGGATGCATTGATGGCCCACATGTTGCAATTTTAAGACCTAACATGCATGAAGAAAGATACCTACTTCAAAAGAAAAGGGTATCAGTCTTTGAATGTCATGATTGTAAGTATTCATATGTACTCTATATAAATAAAACCTACTTATTTATTCATCAATTAGTAACTTATCAGTTTAACTAACTAGGTACTCATTTAATGTTATCTGACCATTTACAGGTATGTGATTCTGAATTGAACATCATGTGTGTCGATGCTAGTATCCCTGGTGCAGCCCATGACTCCAGTGTATGGGCAGAGTAACCCACTCTACAATCATTTGATGGGTTTAGCTCGTCCCGGTGAAGACCATTCATTTTTATTAGGTGAGTACAAAAGTTTTAGGTGAATTAATTTAGGTACCTATATTATTAATAAATTTGAACAATTTATTATAAAACATTAAAAACTACTTTGTTTTAAGGTGACGGTGGATACCCCATGCGTAAATGGATGATGACTCCAATTTTAAATACCACAGAGGGAACCCCGGAGCACTATTTTTATAATTTACATGTGACTGCCCGCAATACCATCGAGCGCTGCATTGGAGTCTTAAAAGCAAGATTCAGGTATTAATGAAATACACTCCCTATTATTGAAAGTAAAAAAAATACGTGATTTATTATATTTTTATTTGAGGTAACTTAGCTTAATTAAAATTAGTCAAAAACCAGTCTTTGGTGATTACATTATGTTATCTTCTTCTGTCTTCTTTGGTCTTTGAACATTATGTATATACATATATTATCTTCATATTTTAACTAAAATTAATCAAAAAACAGGCTTGGAGTACCTGATTATTTTAATTAAAATTAGTAAGTATCTTCTGTCTTCTTTGGTCTTTGAACATTATGTAGTTGTGGTATATTATCTTCATATTTTACTTAAATTTAATCAAAAATCAGTCTAAGAGTACTTAAAGATATCTGAAAAAAAAAGAAAATGTAAATACCCAGTATAATTCAGAATATTTGTTTTATATACAGGTGTTTGCTTGCCGCAAGAGCACTCCATTATAACCCAAATATGGCAGGGGAAATAGTGAACGCATGTTTTGTTCTGCACAATATTACAAACCGCACCCGAGTGCCCATAATATCACTGACACCTGAGGAAGTTGAAGCAGAGAATTTCCGACAATATCAGGCAAGATTTCATATTTATTGATATTTAGCCCGCAATTTATGCATGAAAACATTGGTGTTTTAATTTAATCATAATTATTTCATTGTTTCTAGGTTCAAGAACACTTGAGACTAGAGGCAGAGGATTTAGTTGACCTGCATAATAATCGACGCATCAATAGAGACTTGCAGGAAGGCAGGGCCAAGCAGCAGGCACTGGTTAATAAATTGTGGGCAGACAGACAGATCTTATAAAACTAAAAATTATGCTATTTCAATGAATGCTTTGTTACTCACTTTAAATCTCAGAGTCAGAGTCTAGCAATCAATATCCTGGCTCGTTTTCTCTGAAAGAAACATATAAGTTATTCTAATATCAACTGCTGACCTCAGATTTCACTTAAAATAAATATTTAGGCTTACCACAGGTGGAGTACCTTCACCACAATCATTACTTTGTATGTGAACCGTTATTGGCTGGCTTAATGCAGTGGCCAGACGGTTCAGTATACAGCCTATCTTGAAGAGGTGTTAAAGAGACAACAGCACCGGGGCCACCTCCTAAAATGATGAACTTCATATTAGGCAAAAGAATTACAATAAAAGATTTGCAAACAAATTGCAACTGATTCAATTAAATATAATGTTAATTGTTAATAATAATATATAAGAGTGGAAAGTATATCCCTGTTGCCTGCAGCTCTGCCTTATGTTTTATTATTTTTCTTTTTAATTTTGATTGATATTCATTATAAAACTGGAAAAAATAGAACAAATGTTAACCGGCAACAGAATCAAATGAAGTCATTTAAGTTAATAAAGAGCTTTTCTTTTTAGTATACTCATAACTAAATTAATAGGTACTCACTATGACTCTCCAGCTCTCTGAGGATTTTTTCGGGCTATCTGGCGACACGCTGTTTAGTATGTCCGCGCACTCTGCCCACAAACGCTTCGCCAAACTTCGTCCTTCTTTGGAACGGGTACATCTCCCCTAGGCTAGGTCCTTATGAGTTTCCATAGAGGCCACTAACGCCTCTAACTGTGTAACACTTGCCATTTCTACAAGTTTAGGAAAATTTGATTATCAAGATTCAAAGTAAATAGGCATTACGAGCAAATTACGCAAAATGTAAATGTAGAAATAGATGTTATTTTATCAATAACATCTACGTTAATATAGTACTTAAGATATATAATACGAAAGTAAATACTTACTACTTTTAATTTCAGTACAATTAGACTTTAATGAACAATAATACCAAAGTTGTGTTTATGTCAAAAATTTCACAAAATGGCGCGAAGCGAGCACTAATCATGCATGTGTGAGTGAATTTTAGGGTTGCGACATTTTACTCAAATAACCGGTTCTTTTTCTAAATCTCCGGAGATTTATTCATTAAAATAAAATTTATTATTATGCTACATGCACAAACGTTATCTACTATAATGATTAATGATACACGAATAATTATTTACCTAAACGATATAATAAAACTGTAAAGGTAATAAGTATTGCACCTTATTACCTTTGGAAAATGAAAACTGATATTTGGAATTTTTTATTTGTCTTGTCTCTGTGTGTCTAAAATGTTGTTAGTTTTATAAAAAAAATACACAATATCTTAATATATTGAGCATTGACTTTGTTATTCATATCTAGACTGTTTAGTTGAACAACAATTTTGTAAGCAATGCCTTAAGTGTAGTTATTATCATTATAGAAAATTATATTAAACACGATTTTTTTATGTAAAACATTGTCTTATTTTTTAAGAACCCCATTGTTTAGCGTGGCAATGCTGCCAGCCTTCTGGGCACATTATCAGTTAGTGATGAATGTGATGGTTCGGAGGAATATTATGACGCCACGTAAATATTTATTTTGTTTGTTATTAATTTATTTTTAAGCTATTGTATAGCTTTTATCGCGGGCTTTGAGAGGACAATTCCATAGCGAAAATAAAAACCTAACACCTCCCATTATCGCTCAAGTTTCAACCTAATTTCAAGTTTGATAACAACCATAATTGAGTGACTATTTGAATAATTGAACAGAAATGTCAGAAATGTGGCTGTGTCACGTGCCAAAATTTCTTTCAATCATTCAAAAAGTCACTCAAAGATACCACCTACATTCAGCGACGCAGTGGCGGCGGCGAGTACGAGTTAGAGGTATGGCGTATATACTAGAAAAGGTCGGAGGACAAGGTATTTGCCGACACTAGGTGGTACCTGTTCCATTTTTCACAAGATTAGGTGGACTAAGTCCCTGACGTCACCGTTACGTGTCGCGCGAGTGCAAGACGAAGCAATACAATTTATATACATCGTCTCACTCTCTCGCTACGCGTGTGAGCGAGATGATGTATGACGTATTTTGTGCGATGTACTTTTTACGTGTGGGGACACGTAAAAAGTATCGATACTTTGTGGTATCTAGTATCATATCGATTGCATACCGATACTTTCATTGAGACTAAACACTGCATTGTCAGGTCAGAAATTTTCACCACCTTCCCTCTCCCCAATATCCAACCCCACGGGGTTGGCAGCGCGAGTGTAACACCCCTTGTGTTGCACACGTCCATAGGCCACGGTGATCGCTTTGCATCAGGTGGGCCATGTGCTTGTCTGCCACCTCAGTAGTATAAAAAGTAGCCAAAATCAACAATCAGTGCGTAAAAAAGTAACACGTTTTACTGGTTTTTCACCTGCTGTACAGGCTGTACTGTACCAACCATTATTTAATCAACGTAAACAGGTGTTACCCATGTTACTAAATACATGGAATACCCACTGATCCATTAAATTCTGAATCTGAATTTGATAGATACTAGATACTTCATGGTATCATGTTCACGAAGTAAGCCTATTCCATTCTGTGATCGAAACTAAGTGGACTAGGTGGTAGGTGGAACAGGTATTTGGATCAAGTATTTCTAAAGACTAGAACTAGGTGCAGGTGCACTTAGTCTCTGATTTACCTAGTCCAACCCATCTCTAGTACGAGTATAAAATATACATTAAATGCAAATTGAACACTTCGGCAATCGGCAATGTAGGTAATGAAACATAATCTCCAAATGAGACAATTTTACTAAAATACTCCGAAGTATTTTATACTCGACCTTATAATAATGTTTTAACGAAACCATATCTCGTTAAAACATCGGCACAATGCTATCTATCGAGTACGCGTACAACTTTACAATAATATGTAGTTAATATTCGCATACTTGGAATTAAGGTATTGAACAATAATTAATCTATGCATATTGAATTAAATGGTATGCAATAGCTTTACAGCGGCAGTCTCTGAGTAAGACACGTATTTTTTTTTATTTTAACATTGGCAATGTAAATAAACAAAATACCCTTTGGATTAAAAACTTGTAACATCTATTCAAGCTATTACATAATATCTTCAAGCATTTTGTTAGTCTAATTCTGAATAATATTCATTACACGTGCGATCTCCGGATATTCTTGAAAACCGTAGAAAAATCTCCGGATTTCAAAAAATCTCCCTGGCCACTACGTCCTTTTGTTCTTTTGTTCCGTCCATGGATGTATTTAAGTATGCGTAGACAGATGATAGTATGCACTTTTTTTTGCAGTGGCAAGTATACACAGCCAATGATAATTTGCATTTTTACGTTGAATTAAGTGATTTTTGCCACTATCAATGAATATTATGATGAATTCTCATAAAAATTACAGTTTTGAAGTACAAAAGTATTAAAACGCACTGCATTTTGAATTAATATTGAAATAGTATATTTAATTATCCCGAAATGGCAATATTCTTTG
Organism: Lithosia quadra; assembly: GCA_963576445.1. Classification (NCBI taxonomy): domain Eukaryota; kingdom Metazoa; phylum Arthropoda; class Insecta; order Lepidoptera; family Erebidae; genus Lithosia; species Lithosia quadra. The sequence continues at coordinate 6,175,042 of OY754891.1, forward strand.
ACCGACCACTGATGAGCCATTGTCAGTAATGTGCCATTCCAGCGAGACTCAACTGCCATTGTGAGTTTTTATTAGCAGACTACCGTTTTCCTCATCAATGTCAGTGGAGTCTTAGTACAATGACAGCGGTTTGTACGTTAACATTGATGCGAACACCGCCATATTGGTTTTAATGCGACAAAGAGACGAAAAGCTAGATATAATAATAGTTAAACTTAAAGTTTAAGAAAAAAATCGATTGAAGTATATCGGTAGGTTTTAAAGGCGTGTCCCCCCCCCCCCCTACCTCAACCTCCCTATGATCAAAATCGTCGTCATCGCTTCATTCCTTGGCATCCAGTACTCACCCGGGGTCCGCTCTCTTGATTTTCTTGATTTGATGTATCGTGACTTTTACAGGAGTGACTGCCGTCTAACCACCCTGTGTCGAGAGGGAAGCCTGCACCAGGGCCTCATCTGTTAATCATATGAGTGAGACCGATTTGGACCCTGAAGAACTTATCCCCCCCCCCCCATTCAAAACATTATAATAATGCGAATCCACCTTCTGTTAATCACATACCTATTAAATGTCACACAATGTACGTTTTCGTTGTTTTTCAAAAGATCCATCCACCTACACTGGAAACCTTTTAAATTTTCCCGCTTAATTCTTTCATTCCGTCAATGTTGGATATCTAATCTATGTCAGTCTCACTTTATTTTCGTTTGGCAAGTACGAAATAACAGTGATAATTTCATTGTTACGATGAATTAATTGGTTGTTGCCACGTTTATACGTTTGTATCAATATATAATGATACATACTTATAAAATGAACTATGAAGAACCAAATAAAAAAAAACTTATACATTTTGAATTTTCATCAGAATGGTAGTTTTGATTTTAAAGAAATGGCAATGTCGCTGACAGCACCATGTTGACACCACTGACGAGCTATTGCAATTCCAGCGACAGTCTATTGTCATTGAGATTTTACGTTAGCAGAATGCCGTTTTTTGGATCAGTGTTAGTTGACTTTCAATAGTGTGTCAGAGGAATGCCACTGGTTTGTGCTTTATCGTAAAATAGCAGAATTGGGGGCCTGGTGCATCGATGGCGGAGTGTATAATTTTGTGAAGGTAAAGGAGATCATACCTTCTACGGCGGGCTTCAAGCGATATCATACCGAACTCGGCCAACCTGTCACTGTAGTGCTGCAATGATCTACCGTGATTGAATTTACGGGAAACATATCTCAAACAGCGCCGCTGTACACCCTCTATGGCATCAGTATGAGTATCATAGAAAGGGGACCAGATTGGACAGCAATATTCAAGACCGCTTCGGACTAGGCTAGAGAACAGTGTCAATACACTTTGTTGCCTTCTAAAATCTCTTGTAGATCTTATAATAAATCCCAACAGTCTACGGGCTCTATTTATTATATGCTGGTAGTGAGGACGGAAAGTGAGCTGCTCATCAAAGAATACACCCAGATCCTTAATAACGTCCTTTTTCTCTAAAACTTTACCTTCTATTGAATATTCAGAGTTAAGTATATTCCGCTTCTTGGTAAAAGAGACAAAATAGCATTTCTTCACATTAAGGCTCATTTTGTTGAACGAGCACCAGTCCGAAATAACTTTCAAATCATGTTGAAGTGCTATAAATTGCTTACAGTCTCTGACGTCAGTGAAAATTTTGAGATCGTCGGCATACAAAAGACAGGGACATGATAAATGGCTGACTAGGTCGTTAATAAAAACGATAAAAAGAAGCGGGCCCAGATGTGAGCCTTGAGGGACGCCTGAGGAGGCCGATATAGGCGAAGAAGAATAACCCTTAACTGTAACAAGCTGACTGCGGTTACTTAGGTAAGAAATGACCCACCTCAACAAAGACCCATTGATGCCATAGTGTTCAAGTTTGAGGCCTAGCAGCTTGTGATTCACCTTATCGAAGGCCTTGCTAAAATTTAGGTATATAGCATCGACCTGACCCCCAGTAGCAAACGACTGACATAAGTAGTTTTTGAACTCTAAAAGATTACTCAATGTCGATCTTTTTTTGACAAACCCATGTTGCTTTTCCGAGATATAGTTACTCAGGTGAAGATAAAAGGAGGAGTATACCAGAGCTTCGAATAACTTGGCCATACAGGACAAGATACTTATCGGCCTGTAGTTAGCACATAGTGCTTTGTCACCAGACTTAAAAATAGGTACAATATGAGCCGTCTTCCAACGAATTGGAAAAATGCCAGACTGCAAGGATTTATTAAAGACTAGCTTCCGCCCGCGGCTTCGCCCGCGTGGAGGTCGGTATCGCCACCAAGTCTATTTTAATAAAACAACTCTCCACTCCACTCACTCCTCCACTCTCCACTCTGCACTCTACTCTCCACTCCGCTCTCTACTCCACTCTTCATTCCACTCTTCATTCCACTCTCCACTCCACTCGTCTAACCAATACCTTCCTAATAAAAAAACCCCATCAAAAGTCGATAATCGCGATGAACGTAAAAATCTACATAACGAATTTTGATACGGTTTATTTATTAGAAAGGTCTTGCTTAGCCTTGAAATTTACCCTATGTTTGGTTGGCTAAGTACTTATAGAACAAAAATTGAAGACCTACCTGAAATGACGCGCGGGCGGAGCCGCGGGTGTCAGCTTGCATAAAAAGTAGCCTTTTTCCGTGCGGAAATCCTCATGGATACCCATCCGTACCCCGTGGCCAGCGGGGCAGGTTATGTCAGACTCTTACCGACTAAAACCGCACGCCGTCTAGGGTCTTCTAACGCTAGGGTGTAAGGTGGCCTATAGAAAATTTCCCTCGCACCTCCGACTTTGAATAAAAAGTAGCCTATATTATTAAAATGTTGTCCTGTAAGCGATGGTAGCTGAATGGAGTTCGAATTCGGCCGGACAGTACCTACCAATGTGAATTTCACTTTGTGGCATTTATATGTACTAATCACATGATTTCGCATTGAAGTACCTATTTATCGCAGGTTTATAAGTGCCCGGCTAATGGCAATAGGCTCGCCACCTGTTATATTGGGACCTAAACATAAACTGGCGAAATGTGGGTGCTAGCACCTCTGCCTCTGCCTGTGAGTTTATGTTATGTTATCTAATCACAAGATTTACCATCAGCGGAGACGGTGAAGGAAAAACCTCGTGAGGAAACCCATATGGCCTAGAAGAAATTAGGCCATCGTGTGTGGATTAAGGTCTAAATCCTCTCAGCTCTCTAATCCTGTTAGAGGAGAGGAGACCTATGCCCAGCAGTAGGACATAAATGGGTTGCTATTATTATGTTGTAGAGAAGTATGAACTATAAATCGTACCAAGTTTGATCAAAATCCCTCCAGTAGTTTTTGATCCATGCGTGCACATACAGATAGACAGACAGAAAGACAAAAAATTTACTGATTGCATTTTTAGCATTGGTATCGATCACCAATCATCCCCGTTTCATATATAACCCCGTTCAATAGTTATTTTGTAAATATATTCAATGTACCTACAAAATTGACCTCTCTACAATTTTATTGACTTAACCTACGACAAACTTGTTATTTGCGGTTGGTATAGTAATCGGGTCTAGGCATCGAACCGCAAAATTAAGTTTGTTTTTTCTTGTATATATTATCGGTTAAGTTGTGCATAGTGTGAAGTTAGCTTATAGCATGGTTAACATAATAACAACATTCAAATATGCGTCGTTAGATTACACGTTGTTACAGAATGCGTTGAAGAAATAATCGTTCACTGCTCGTTCCCCGTAGGTGCTAGCGTGATAATATGTAGCCTATGTGTTGACCCGACTTATAAATAATATTCGTGCCAAATTTGAAGTAAATCCATCCCGTACTTTTAGAGTTTATCCCGGACATACATACAGACAAACAGACAAACAGACAAACAGACAAACAGACAAAAATTCTAAAAACTATATTTTTGGCTTCGGTATCGACTATAGATCACATCCCAAGTATTCTTTTAAAAAAATATTCAATGTACAGTTTTGACTTTCCTACCATTTTATTATATGTATAGATTTGATCCATGCGTGCACATACAGATAGACAGACAGAAAGACAAAAAATTTACTGATTGCATTTTTAGCATTGGTATCGATCACCAATCATCCCCGTTTCATATATAACCCCGTTCAATAGTTATTTTGTAAATATATTCAATGTACCTACAAAATTGACCTCTCTACAATTTTATTGACTTAACCTACGACAAACTTGTTATTTGCGGTTGGTATAGTAATCGGGTCTAGGCATCGAACCGCAAAATTAAGTTTGTTTTTTCTTGTATATATTATCGGTTAAGTTGTGCATAGTGTGAAGTTAGCTTATAGCATGGTTAACATAATAACAACATTCAAATATGCGTCGTTAGATTACACGTTGTTACAGAATGCGTTGAAGAAATAATCGTTCACTGCTCGTTCCCCGTAGGTGCTAGCGTGATAATATGTAGCCTATGTGTTGACCCGACTTATAAATAATATTCGTGCCAAATTTGAAGTAAATCCATCCCGTACTTTTAGAGTTTATCCCGGACATACATACAGACAAACAGACAAACAGACAAACAGACAAACAGACAAACAGACAAAAATTCTAAAAACTATATTTTTGGCTTCGGTATCGACTATAGATCACATCCCAAGTATTCTTTTAAAAAAATATTCAATGTACAGTTTTGACTTTCCTACCATTTTATTATATGTATAGATTATTGACAGTGGGCGACAGAGTTCCTCACGACACTTCTTTATAAATTTTGGTGAAATTCCGTCGGGACCCGCCCCCTTTTGTGCATCTAATTGCTTAATTTTTGAGCAGATATCCTGTTGACTAATTGTAACCTGATACAGAGACAGGTTTCCGACCTGAGGTATATTATGCAGCGCGGAGGGTTGCCCATCAGAAGGACTGTCATAAACCGAGCCAAAATGTTCAGCGAATGATTCGCATATCTCTTGTCCACTGGAACCGGTTTTACTGCCGTGTGACATTGTGAGAGGTATGGTAGAACCACCTTTCCTGTCATTAACATACCGCCAGAACATCTTAGGATCCTCACCCAAAGACTCCTCGACTGAAGACAGAAACTTTCTGTAGCAGTCCGAAATGAGGAATTTACACCTACTTCGAAGCAAAGAGAATGTACCATAATCCCTTGGATTGGAAAATTTTTTGAAACGCTTATGAAATTTATTTTTTTCTTTTATACAACGAATTAAGGCCTGATTGTACCAAAGTGGGTATTTATTCGAAGCTATGTTTCTTACAAGTGGAGTGTTTTTTGAAATTAACTCGTTTAATTTGTTATAAAAAGCATCTACACATTCATTGACATTATCTGGTAAGAGTAAAGCCTCCCAATCGACACAACTCAATTCAGACTTCAAACTGGCATACTGACACTTATTGAAATTATAACGCCCGTTAAATTTCGGCTTAGTCACCCTAACAGCACCACATTTGACTTCAACGTGATACGCCAGATGATGATTGTCTGAGCGGCATAAGGATTCAGTCTGTTGTATGGTTACTAAGCTATGTGGTAAGGAGGTCAATACAAGGTCCAAGTACCGTCCATTTTTGTTTGGGATATCGCAACACTGAATCAGACTACAGACATCCATGGTTTCAAGAAGTAAGTTGGCTCTACTATCTTGTGGATTGGTTGGCAGGCAGAGGGCAGACTCCACTTGCCGAACCCATGTTACATTCGCGCTATTAAAATCTCCCAGCACAAGAAAGTCACCGCCAGAAGCAGAGCTGAGTATTATGTTCTGAGTATTGCAATGAAATGCTTCTACGTCTCGCAAAGGTAGATCAGGTGGCAAATAGCAAAGACAGATATGCAAAGGTTTTTCATCTCGATTACCGGGATGTATGGTAACCCAAATATCCTCAACTCCACTATCCCAGGCTGGCTGACGGACAACGCTTAAATTATTTTTGACAGCAATGCAGACACCTCCACCTTCCTGTTTACGTGAGCAAGAACTGTCACGATCACGTCGATATACGGTATACCTATTATCTATAGTCTCGTTATCAAAAACGCTGCTGTCAAAATTGGTCTCAGTTAGACAAACAATATCGTAATCGGCATTTAAGAGATTTAAGTAAATTGTAGTTAGCTTAGATCTAGCTCTACCCAAGTTTTGATAGAAAACGCTATACATTACAAATAAAAGTAATAAACCGAATAGCAAAAACACAGTAAAAACATAAACTAAAAATGAGTTCAACAGGTTCATAAATTATCCAGGAAATCTTGATTCCTTATAAGAATTGCGCTAGAGCTCTCGTCCTTGCGTACGTAGATTTGACCATATTTTATCCACACATATTTGAAACCACGATCCTTGGCAAATTTTCTAACTGCCGCATGCAAGGTCTTCTGCTCCGGGCTCAGGTGCTCCGTGACGTAAACTCTGCATGAATCACCCGAAATTTCCAGATCTGAGGATGTTAAACCACGGCCAGGGTGGGCTTTGTTGAACCGATGTGTCGCTGAAAGTACCAAATCTCTGAATCTAGGTGTCGCAAAAGTCACCACAATATTTCGTGGCCTACTAGAGGAAACGTTAAGTTTTGCCACTCTTCGGCATGCAGTAACGTTTGCGTCATCCATGGGGACTTTAACTGTGTCACAGAGCTTTTTAAGTAACAGCAAGACGTTCTCGTTTTTGCGTTCAGGGACTGTTTGTATTTCGATGTTACAGCTGCGTGACAATTTCTCCATTCCAGCCAGGCGAACATTAAGTTTCGCTATTTCGGATTGAAGCTTATTATTTTTATCCTCCAATGATTTTATTGTGGCAGCGCCATTATTAATTTGTGTTCGCAACTCCTGTTGTTCCTGACATATGAAATCCGTAGTAACGCTGAAATCATCCTTGATAACCTTCAACGCAGCACCCATCTCGCTTGCCACCATCTCTCTGACGTCGTTACGTAAGGCCTTGCGAAAGCTCTCCATAAACACCGTCAAACTTGAGTTAAGCTTCTGATCCAAGAGATTACTTATCTTGTCCATTGTTACCACCTCGCCAGTGTTATCAACAGAATTGGGTTTCAATACCTGTTCGAGGTAATTGGGAGCAGTTGAAAGGCCCTCAGTTGGTATAACATCACATGACATGTTCAATGACTCGTTATCAATTGGCACCAAGTGGCTCTGGCGCACAGGCGTGCTGTCATTTGACTTGGTACGCCGAGTGACACTATTACACGAAGGACATATCCAGTTCGAAGTCTGATTTTTCGTAAGAGTAGAAAATTGAAGTTTTTCCATATTGAGACACTGATAGTGATATTTGCCAAGACATAACCGGCATCTCATTGCATCTCCTCTAACCAACGTCATATTACAGGCGTTACAAATCATATTTACTATGAGTTGCTACTTACTTTGTAAACAGGTATATATAAGAAAACAGGTTTATACTAAGATGTCCTCAATGTTTCTGTGTAAGGCCCGTCAGCATAAATGTCCGCTTTAGTCGCTAGTTGACGGCCGCAAGTGACCCGCGCACTGACAGTACATGTGGGTAGTACGAAAATAAATTCTGACTGTCTGTACAAAACAGCTGATATCTCAACCCACTTATCACCTCTGATAGACCCGGATTTAAAAAACTGTTAGCACCATCACATTCCTGGTATCACTGTGCACAAATTGGCATGTAATACATCCAAATACTATTATTTTAATCTATTTTAACGATTTTAGTGTGACGGAAGAAAAAATACGTGACCACCTCGTACGACAATTTTTTGAATAATGAAATTATTATTAAGATTACTAAAATATGCGGTTACAATTGCCTTGTTATTTTGTCTCATCACTATGAAAGCGAACATTTGACATAACCTTGAAACAGCGCAGTTTGACGTGGTTGGACGTGGTATGACTTTTAAAAACTATTGATTTTATATTTTTAATTAGTCAATTGTTAATCTTTTTAGCCCAAAATTAATCTGTGTATTGTAAATTGGCACAGTAATTAAATTTTTAATGTTATCACTCGTTAATAAGGTCAATAAACGATATTTAAAATTTTGCCGTAAATTATACACCAGTTCAAAGTTACATCGCTCTTTCGCTCACAACCTGTCAGGAACGCATTCTTTCAGCGATTCTATAATAACAACTGTCATATGGATTGATGCAAGAGAAATTGTAGCACAAAATTTAGGTAGGTACCCAGGTAATTAGGTAGGTACCTATATATTATGTGTGTAGGCATGCACTTTTTGATACGATTTAGAAATTTATTTCATTAGGTGATGAGACCGTTATAATAGTTATTCAAAACTAAAAATAGGTAGGTAATTAAAAATTTGACACAAGTCATCATCTGCCCTTATTCCAATTATTTGGGGTCATGTAGATAGTGCAGACTCTGCACTATCTACTTTTTATTAAAATAACCGTGTAAGTACCTAACTCGCGGACATAAACCCATCACTTAATGTCTGTGTTGCCGACAGTTGCTGGAGTTTCTCTCAAACAACGTGGGTAGGTACGGTACTTCTTAATAATAAATTACACAATCGCTATCTTACAAACTTAAGACATCTTTTCACTGTAACATAACTTTTCACCAAACATAAGTAGGTAATCTAACACAATTTGACTAGGTAGGTACTTACTTGAATTTTTTTTTTGGGAAATTAAGTAATGTACCTAAGTAGGCACCGACTGGTAAAATGCTTGCTAACAAACCCTGTCGTTTATAGGTAGGGTCAATGTGAATAATTCGATACATTCTACGAATGTAATAAAAGTGAATACTAAATGATACACACTGATGAATAAAACTAGTCACAGAGTAAATAATAGATAGTAGTATAACTCACTGGGTTTTTTGATCCTAAGACCAATATCTTCGAGGCCCCAGCTAATTTCACCTACAAGCCGGGTACACACCTGCTGATTGATTTGATGGACAAGACTTAGACGAGGGCGTTCCTCTCGCGGTTGTGAGGTCAGACACCGCTCAAAAGTGAAAGAGTAAAAGTGTAGACCCTGTGAATGCTGTGATGATGATGAGTACCTATAGGTCGAGGTCTAGGTTTTTAACACTACTTATATATTAATCGGTGTGCTGCCGTTGCTTTTGGGAAGCGGCTGAAGTATGAGGCGTTACAGGTCTTGTATTGTTACTTCGTTCCCTAAGCGTTAGAGACTGAGCTGTTGGAGCGTGGAGGCAAATCGATTTTGGAGGACATAGGGCATAGATCGAGGGAGAATGCAGGTGTCGATGTATCTTGTGCAAAGGCTGGCATTCAAAGAGTCAAGGACGACTGCGTGCTGGGCACTTTTGTAGGTACCGCATATGGGAATGGGCGGTCTTTCATAAGACGAGCCTAGGTACATTAGATATAATTTGATTTCCTTAAATTAGTCTTAGATAATAGGTAAGTAAGTATACCTTTTTGTAATCAGGCTTTCACTATCATAACCTATATGTTTATTATCCGACTGTTCTTTGTTTGATCTAGTTTTCGTACTAATTATATGGATATAATTATGATTTAAAATGAGTACCTAACATTAAAATGGCGAACATTATGATTTTCATCAGTCAACACAATTGTCTATTAAGTTGGTCTACTGTTTTCATTTCTACAATGGCTGTATCAAATATGAAAGGAAACCAAATAGTAGTAGTTTTTTTGGAGAATTTGTTGGATAATATCACAATAATAGATACAAGGCGTAGGTAAATAATCCATAACAATAGGTAATTTCTAGATTGTAGAATCAAACAAAGGTAGTCGTTCTTTGTTATCTACTTTCTATTGACTGTGATAAGCATAGTTTGAAATCTAATTTTCAATGGCTACAATGGGCATTTTTTCACTTATGAAAATTAAGTAGCGACTCGCCCTGGCTCCGGAAAATAAATATTCTACGCATTTTCTTAGGTCCATAATTCTACGTTACACTACATGGCGTACGAATGTAGACAGTATGTAGTGACATACTGTCTCTAGAAAAAATAGATTAACTAGCTAATGTGGATAAATATAGTTAGATAGGTACCTACCTACATTTTGTTAGTATGTTCATTTTAATATAGAAATACCCAGACCAATATAAATAGATGTTTTCATGCATATCATGATATGCATACCTACCACCGATGTACCTAGCTCTACCTCTTGCTACGGAGGTTGTTACTCAATGAATAGTATCTATCTACATTTATATGACTACTTCTATGGTTTCCAGTACATATACTTACTAGAAAAGTATGAGAAACTCCTTTTTGATACCGATAACTCCATCTTTAAAATCTTCGAAGGATTTCGAACAGACGGAAGTAATAATCATTCGGAATCTACCGTCTAGGCATTTATACTCTTGTGAGACTAGGCTACACAAAAGTAATTTAACTTTTCTATCGTCAAAGAATTCTGTGACTGGGGACCGGCACCGAAATTGTCGGTAATAAAATGTGGATGGAATCTCCATTGGGTTCTGAATCACCTTACCCTACACTTTCGCGGACGGTAGGCGGAATGGCCTATAGTATTTTTACCCAACTGCCGAAGAAAGGAGGGCAATGTTTTTCGAGACTATTATGTATGTGTATGTACCCATATGTATGTCCATTTCTTTGACACGGCCTACAGCCTAAACGGCTTAACGGATTTTGACATGGCGAGGTATGATTTGATTCGTCGTGATTGTGTGAGTGACACCGGGTATATTAAAATTTCTAAAAAATCAAAATGGCGAATTTTTGGCGCCAAAATGATAATCTTGAAAATTTTTCTTGCATGCTCTACAGCCGTCAAGCAAGCAACAGACTACCTACTACTTGAACGGTAAAAGCATAAAAACCAGCGAAAGATTTAATGTGAGAGCAATCTATTTGTTAGCCATAAAACCCTTGAGAGTCGTTGCAGAGCAAACGCTAACTTTATCAGAATGCCCGTGTTGTAGTCAAGAATGCCCTAATCGGCCATTTGCTAGCGTTAAGCCCCTATTTATTATCGCAACTAGTGGAGCACTATCGTTTTCGGAGCGACTCGGAGATCGTTCCGTGTTTCTTACATGCCCATTTGTCTGTACCCTCTTACTAATTCAACAAAACGTGAGAGACGGCAAGATAACAAGTTCGTTTCGAAGATTGTCGATACAATGGTACACATCGAACGATAAAATGGCGTCGTATGTACATTCTGCGTACACAACAATTTATTACCTACTCTGGAGACGTGAGGTTTTCTTTCAGTTTCACAACGACATTGTACGGAAAAATACCTACTATCTAAGTAAACAATATTTTTTGTCTGCAAAAACGTAAGCTGGTTAGTATCTGTTTGCTGTGGAGTGGAGGTGTCGGTCCTATCGTAGTGAATCATTACTCTTTGTCAAAGTTGGACGGTGTCTTGCCACGGCCCGCCCAGCCCGCTCAATCTCCGGTGTTGTGGCCCGCTTAGGTTGTTGCGTTTCAAAACCTATTTAAACTTTAAGAATTGCCAAGCTCGATTTTGCAATACTTCTCTGTGTTTGATACAAGGTAAAACATTTTGTTAAATTTAAAATTAGTTTAAGCCTCAACAGAGGGGTTGTGGTTTTAGGCAGCTCTTATTGAAAAATAAATAAGTATCTAGGTATGTAGATAATATAATACTTTATTGTACAGGTATTAATAGGTGGGAAGACATACCTATACAATACCAGGCATTTGATTTAGCATTAGCACCTTCGAGAAGAAGAGTGAGTATAATCAAGAACCAAGCAGTTCGGTGTCTCTTTTCTTTACCGCTTAGAATTATTTACCAGCGCTCATAATTTCCTTCCTCTTAATGTCATGGTGTGAAAAAGAATTTGTTGAGGCCATAAAGCTGAGGGCCACCATTGTAGAACTATCAGTGTTTGTAATGGTAACTCTCATTCCTGAGACTTTACTTAGACTTTCCTGAGACTTTAATGTCGAAAGTATACAGATTATTACAGATATAAATAGATTCTCTAATCTAAGTATATATAATAAATTGTAGTTTTTAGAAGGTAGCATCTCTATGCCCCCTTCTTAAAATTGTAATGGCCGAAGGGCTAGTAAGTAAGTAGGCAAGTGTACCTAAGTAGGTACTTAAAAGTTCCATCCCAATTCGTATTTACCGAAAAACCTTTTTTTACATCCCTTCAACATATCTTTAGATATGAGTGCATTTCCTGATAGACGTCATGGAAAATTCATAACTTAATCTGAATTTGTTTGTACAGAACTTGTGAAGTAAGTGAAGTAAGTTTCCCAATTGAAGTGAGTCGGCTCGCTGCGCGCTGCGGTTATTTTATCGAAATAAATAAGTCCAATCCGAAACTTTCCTTTGGATCATCCATATTATGAGTGGCTACTAAATTAACATAGATAGATGGATTGGTTTTGTATCTAGGGAGTAAAAGGGTATGGAGTTACACCAAAGGATGATAAGAGCTGTTTAAATTTTGTCATCCAAAACTAAGGGTACGTTTGGGGAGGACGGTAGGTAGCGTAAAAATAGTATCCTTTATATTACGAATTAGGTGTATTTTTAGCACCTGTTTATGTCGACTAAACGAAATTCATAGGTAATTTTAGGAGCCTTAGTTACATTCTATATAGCTCCATCCTTCATTCTCGCCCTGAACACGAACGCTTTACACGTTATAGTGGGTAAGCCTTTTAATTTGTTTAGATAGATAAATACCCTATTGCTTTATAAAATCAGACTGTGACTAAACTGAGTTATCACGTTTAATCGCAATGAAACTCTTAGTTTCGAGTAAGTTTGTATTAAAACCTACTGAAGAGTCCTATTTTATTCAATTGAATTCGACATTACGAGGTATTGGTGTGTCGTGCTCATCAGCATTGCGTGTGAATGGCATGAAATTTGCAGCGGAATGAAATTACGTGAGCTGTAACTCGTATATGCACATGGAGTACCGTCACGAAGGGACTTTGACAAGTTCACAACTATTATTAACGCATTAATTTATAAAATGGTCAATTAGTTGGGTTAGAATTTTAAAAAATCTTGATTCTGAACTCATAAATGTTTTCTAGGGATTCTTGTACGTTTGTTCGCTATGGGTGTTGTTTTTATTAGGAAGGTCTCGGTCAGACTTGAAAACTGCTATTTGTTCGATAATGTAGCGAAGAGGTCTTAGCTAAGACTGCGCGAAGGTGTAGAGTTAAAATAATACACAGCGTCAATACACTTGCTGTTCATTCGGCATGTTAGGCTGGTTTTATCGTTACGCGTTTCGGCAGCGCCGTTGGAGCGCGCGCGTTCAGAGATATATGGGAGTAGAAGTTGCGTTTTAGTGTCGCGCGCTTGGGCAGCGCCGTTTAATAAACGCGCGATGTTCGACAGCGCTGTCCAAACGCGCGCTGCTCATTCGCTTCTTACGGCCAGTGTGCGTTTTAGTGTGACGCTGTTGAGACGCGCCGTAGGTATAGTTGAGAAATGAATTACATCGATACGGGACGAGTAATCGAGGAAGATCGATCCAGAAGGTGTTTATGGAATCCGGCCGATGAATTATACAAAAATAAGGATGTAAAAAATAAAGCCATAAAGCCTGGGAAGGAATTGTTTGGCGAACCGCTTGTTGATAGGCGAAAAAATTTATAAAATATATTACTATTTTCTCATAAATCGGAGAAAGACGTTATGTGTTCGCCTTTCAGTAACCTTGTAGCATTATAAGGATCAACTATTCATTTTCGCCGTTTCCTTCTTTTCAATAATAAGTAAATAGCCAGTACTCGACTCGCATTAACCTTCATAATATTGTACACGACTGTATCACAGCAGCGAAACGCGTGCTACTAATCACGTTTTATAGTGCACCGCTGTTCAAACGCGCGCTGTTAACAGCGCGCTGCTCAACAGCGCGTCTAGCGGCGTGACGATAAAACCAGCCTTACAGTGAAATGAGCGCTCAAATGATTTTTAAATCGTCTTTTATAACCGCATATCTACAATAGGTATGATGCCAACTCAAAAAACATGACTCGAGTCATCGTTATTCGGTTTCGCACTAAGTAAAACAAAATGTTATTACGAGTACCTACTTAATTAGAAATAAACTTGATTAAATAATGATTAACAGGACTGCAGAATAATATGGACGGTGACATCACTACCCGCCCTAGTCTCTTCACCTTTGTAACATTTAGAAATGGTTGTGTAGAACCGAAGATATGACCAAAATTCACGAAAACCAGTGAGTATCCACGTAGAAGTAGAAGTAGTACCTACCTACCTAGTAACTCAAAACTTTAAATGCCTTTAAATAAATCTTTATAACAAACTTTACGAGCAAATTCTATCGAGGAAAGTAAAATTCATCTTGTATGGAATAACTGGAACGATAGCTCAAGTAGCGTTAGTACCTATAGGTAAACATTTATTTTCTCAATATTTATGATCGCCTGATTTTCGAAGAAATCACATCAATAGATCATTTCTCGGGAACACTCTCCTTGTAAGCTAATGGTCGTCATAACGTGTGTTTATATTCGTTATTGGAAATTACTATGAATACCTATATTGAGTTTGTTTCGTATAGGGTCTCACCCGACTCACCAAGATCTTCGGTACGTAAGCCTAGAGGAAGACTAAGGAAGCACCTGAAAGGTACTTCCCATCAGGTGGGCCTTACCTGCCACCTAAATGGTATAAAAGAAAAGCCCTGCGAGGAAAACCTGTGTCAAAACCTCGTCAGTTAATCAATAGGTGTAGATTTTGTTGAAGCCCCCATACACCCCTGTTTAACACTGGTATGAAGGTTAGTAAATTTAGTTCCTAACTTTAACAAGTGTGAAAAAGCATTGTAAAGGTCGCAAATTATTCTGGGTGTGCTCCTCTGATGAAAAGGACCTATACAAATATAATCTAGGTACGGCTATAGAATATATTATTTTATTTGTGGTGCGACCCTTACAACCTTTCTTTTATATTGCTGATTGCCTCCTGACATTACTTATTTCACCTAAACGCAATTATCGTCACTATGATCATGATCATAGAGAATAAAAAGGTACCCATAAATAAATATATGCTTACAAAGACGATATTTCTATAAACATAGTTGGAATTTCGTGTACTTATTTAGTGAGTTTCGTAAATCAGATTAGATTATGTAAGAATCAAAATTGACGTGTTGTATTTGACCTAAACAAAGTGTGTCAAATCGAATATAGAAAATAATGTTTCACGAATTATGTTCTTGCGTGTTCAAAATTGGAATGCGTAATGATGACGTGTTTAAAGGGTACACTGGGGTAGATATACTTAGCAATCAACATGGCATTAGGTACTTCTTATTAATGTATTCGAAGAACAGTTTGTCTATTTTAGTTTAGTTTATCAATACGGACGCCTACGAGTGAGATGGTGTAGGTATGAAATGGGGGGCATCTGTTGATTAACAGACAAACTCTGGAGCAGGCTTTCGTGTCAGACGCCAGTCGCTTCCTGTAAAAGATGAGATAAACCACATGAGGAGGCCAAAATGCATGCTTTGTATACAACCCCGATTAACACTAAGATCATGATGATGACTACTACGAGTAAGTAAGTCCTACAGACCCTAGGTGTAAGGTGACTCGAAAGGCGATTCTTTCGCACCCCGGCCCAAAGTAACCCTCGCATGGCCCGTTGGTACACCATCTGGCTTCATCCACTAGTGGGTTCAGTATGCAACCATAAAGTTTTTATTGGTTGGGAATAAACATAAACTTCGTTGATGGAGTAAATGAGTTACGAACATTGTATTCTAAAAATGTTTGTAGGTATATCATTTATTGAACCATCACGCATACTTTTTTATAATATTATATGAGTTTAAGGTAATTAATTTAATGTCGATCTCATTAGCCATTGATTAAATTATCGCACTAATTTCGGTAGAATCTAGCGAGGCTCATATTTACGCTGCCGCTGTAACAATAAATGTGTATACAATGTTTGCAACCAGTAATTAAATACATACATGAGTAGGTACTCGACGCTGAATGGTATTCGACTCGGCCATGCTATAATATTATAAATTATTTTGGGAAATTAGAATTTGTTTTGGTTAATTATGTCTGTGATAAGTACTTGTTCTTAAATGAGGTAATGTACTTAGGATATAGCATGTCCTATACACAACACTCCTAATAGTGACCCAAATTCCAATTCTTTATCAGGGAACTGAAGCAGTTCTATTATTCCTTGTAGGTTTACAAGCTAGTCTAAAACAGAGATATAGTCTTATCAAGTGATAGCTAGTTTGTATCAACTTTTTTTAAATCTCATTATTTAATTGCAAAAAATACATTCACATTTTGTAAAATAAGTAGAAACAGTTATGTGATGTGTAAATATTTGTCACATTCGAGTTCAATTTCCGGAGTGAACGATACTCCCTGTCAACTTATTCCAATATTTAGCTGAACGCCAAACGTAAATACCAAGTGTATGTAGGTATTTGGTTTGGAATCATTCGAGCCTATAAACTGATTGCGGCTTTTGGCGTGTGTTTTTATTCGACACAAAGTAACTGCTGAACGTCAAAGGCGCCTATTGTCACTAAAATTGTTTTCATGTTTTATTTATTGACGGTGAAGTTTGTTGTCAAATCTATGCGGACGTTTACCGTATCAGACAACTATTATGTTGAAAAATATATAAGACAACGGTAAAGTTGAATGTTTGGAAGTGATCAAAGCAAGCAGCCTTTTGATTTTTGATGTAAATAGTCTATTTATTCTTCTTGGATACAGTGATTGTTTGTACAGTTAAGCTCTATTAAACAAAGGTATACCTGTTTTTTTTAAATGCATACCCACTCATGATTGTACATCCCCCTGGAGTAAGCCTGGTGCACTCAAATCGCAACTACTCGTCCAAATAATATTGTATCTTAAGTATTATACATGCACATTTGGATAAAATTTGGAGACAGATTCTGTAGTAGCATAAAATTAAATGTGCGATTATACTCTGTAAGTTACGGGAACTAACGGGCCAAGTCGGCCAAGTAGGCCTAAATAGATGCCTAGGTATATTATAAATACGGCTGCGCGAGTAACAGCTATTTTCAAATAAGTAAAATATTTTTGTCATATTTCATTTTATTTACAAATTCATAATTAACTTAACCTTTTAAATTAACTTTTACAAATAAAATATAGAAAGCATAGCGTTTTAACAGAATCATTTGATCCTTTTTTGTCGTCTGGGTAGCGAAATTGATTTCCGCGAAAAGATATTTTAATTCAATGGAATATTAGATATATACCTAGTAGAGGTTCCTTCTAAATGTTGCCGAATCGGATAAGTAGTTTTGGAGATTACCTCTTATATACAAACTTTACCTCTTTATAATGTTAATGTGGGCGTCATTATATAGTGTACCTATAGGTACACTATATAATGACGCAAATGCTATATTTTTTTTCAATTTTCGTGACACCATTCGCATAATTATTACCTATACTAATTTTTTTAAGCATCATCATCTTCATAGCGGTTTCCAAGTAGGCTTTCCAGGAGCGACTGCCGTCGGACCACTTAAACTTTAGAGAAAAGCTTGCACCAAAGTCTCGTTTGTTGTTTAGCAGGAGTATCGACTTAAGTGTAGGTAAGGTTGGCTCGAGCCCTAAGGATGTTGGTAGGGCCATGTACGCCCTAAGAAACACAAATATGATGAATATTATTCTAAAGCCAACCTTTAATCCTTAACGGATTCACACATGCTATTCTCTGTGTATTTAGATACTTACTCAACAAAAACAACACGTACGAATATGTACGTAAGAGAAAATACGTATTTTCACTTACGAATACAATGTCAGACGTGAAAACTGAAGCACCTTTTGATGTTGGTTGATTTCGTGACATTGAAGAAAGCTGGTAAATGTTATCAAAGGTATTATTTTCATAACATCATTTATGCATACTCGTATCTCCCCTTAACGTTAGGGGTATTTTCATTTATACTCTGACGACTGTACCTACTAAAAATATTGTTATTTCATTAAGTAACTCCAACAAAATCATGGCATGCCTATTTAGATGATTCTGTTGGAGATCTTTTTAGTTCATGGCTAATGAATTCATGTCTGTGGGTTTTATTTAATAACTGTATTCAATCTAACTATTTAATATTGGGTGTATAAACCTTCGGAGCAAAACCAGCGAGTTCGGGTTGTCTGCAAGCCGGTACACTTGCCAATTAATAGACGAGGCTCTAGGGCATACTTTCCACTCGAGGTTGGGATGTCAGCTGGCAGTGGCTCCTATAAAACTCGTACAAGCCAAATTAAAAGGAGGAAAAAGCCTAATGCCAAGATGATAATGAATTTAAAATAAAGTACTTACTTTTTAAACGTAATATGTGGTCCCTATATGTTTTCACTGCCTAGCGTACACTTTTTGCTTCTTTTCCGTTTATAATTGTTTACAATAATGTAACAAAATATTCGCAAAGGCTTTTTTAATAATATTACAATAGATTGTAAGTGTAGACTTTGGTTATTTTTTCAATTAGGTCTAAGTACCTACAACTGTGTGATATAGTGCTAGTGCTATTACTAGCGCGGGTGCATATTTGCCGAGAATGTGCAATAACTGGCGGAATAAATCTACCTACACCGATCTCGGTTTCGGCTTCGGCATTTTCATTGAAATTCACTGTTCAATACCGGTTTTACTGTGAATTTTCTGCATTGATTTTATAAATCCTTTGCTACACAACTGTTTAAACACATTATATCGCAATTAATTACTGTTTAACTTCGTATTGAATACGGAGTCTTTTAGTCAATGTCGTTGTGAGTTCGGTCGCGATCGTGATGCAATATACCTAACATTGCCTAAAAGGATCAGGACACTTAGTTCAGATATAAATGTATTACCTAACTAAATGTGTATAAAAACTGTGCAGTGTGCATATAAAAATACCCCCAGTATATTCACTAAGTACACTTTATTTTTCATTCTAGCCTGTTACCTATTCTAGCTTCACCCGTGTAGAATGTGACCTTCCAGCGACTTGCAGGAACCTTTCCAAGGACACGCATAAACTTCTGAACAGATATGGGTTAAATTTAGTGCAGAGATAGATCATAGTTTGGACCTCGGACTCAGAGGTGACAACTTCGGATGCGACCGGGGCTAACGTAAGAATGATGATGATTTTTTAAACTGCTTAGGTGGCAGTCAAGCACACGGCCCACCTGATGGGATGCGGTCACCGTGGCCTATGGACGTGTGCAACACCAAAGGCGTCACCCACGCGCTGCCGATTCTGAAGTGAATGATATGTTATAGTCTGGATTAGCTCAAGGCTACTTTTTATCCCGGGCCTTGCTTGTGAGACCCAGAAAAGGAGCGCGGGCAACAGTTAGGACCACAGAAATAATATAATAATAATCTTTTTAGTTCTGTACTAGATATCCTGCTTATTATTAGGTATTCTAAAATATATAATATACTTACCTACATTGGATATTATGGGGTTAATTTCAAAAGTAGGTATAGACAGTTATATCTTATCATAATATAGGTACTTCTATTATTTAGAGTATACAATAGAAAAGGAATATCTACGAACGTATGAAAGCATTAAGGACGGAACCGGGTACCCGAATAAATACTGTTATCGAAAGTGACGATCTTTACGGTATCATAAGGAATAAATTTGGCTATCTTCTACTACAACCCTATTAAGTGAGTATAAGTGTTCCCGAATTCGTAAAGTTACTCCCATATAATGTACGAGTAGGTTAAGTAGGTATACTTGCTGTTAATCTGATATTGAATCATTATTTCATTTTGCCTATTTCAATGTATTATTTATGAATCAATTAGTTGTGCTCGTGACTTCATCTGCGTGCCACTTCGGAGATTAGCCGGCATAAGCAAACAGATTGATGCGACCGGGATTAACGCTAAGATAATGAAACAAACAGAGAGACAGAGAGAAGACAGATGAACATTTAATTCTTTTTTTTAATTAGTATCTTACATACGTACTATATGCCTTACTAAACTGTTATTTTAACATTACAAAAAGATATTTTACTTGCAAATACTGATATTATTCAATAACATTGTAAAAATAGTTTCAAATAAAAAAAATTGGTTTTACTTTTCCTGAGAGTACCCATTGTTTGAAATTCGTATATTTGTTCCTGTTTATTTTTAACTCCGGTATAAAACAACATTTTTGGTTATATGAAAGTTTGGTGAATTAACAACGGTACTTGGAAGCATGTTGAGTTTGACAAAGTTTTATAGTGTAGTGGCCGGTGCTTTGGGAATAATAAAGATGAGCAGCAAAGTTGGGCGAAAGCGGAGTAGCAGATGCTTGCAGCCACCCATATTACTGAATATTTACAGTACTGAGGGACTGGATTTTAAGCGGTTAGCATTTTGTAAGAGACTTTAATTTATGCTTGTGTCGTTAAAATGAATAAATATTTCAGAGCACTACTATAGACAGCAGACCTACAAAAGTTGAAATCCTGGTGTTTAAGTTCAAAATAGATGTGGAATACTTTCGCACTACCATGCTTCGCGGTGAAAACATTCGAAATTATGGGTATCGATGCGGCGCACTTTCGCACTACCGTGAGTCGCGTTTCGGTACTTTAGGGTTACAGTTCATCGCTATTTTGAACTTCGAAATTTAGTATGACAGTCCCGTATACCCAAACTAATAATATGAATGATATAGTAATCAAGTTGTCTGTCTTAACAAACAATTTGATTTTGGCTTAAATGGGAGCGACCGCCATCTGACACTACTAATCCCGAGAGCAGAGCCTCATCTGACAATCAGCAGATGTACCGACTTGCAGGGCCGCAGTATAAATTATACTTATACATTTCAATGCTGTCTAATGTAGCTATGAAATAAAAAACTTAAGGTAAGTAGGGTAGCCAGAGCTCACTGTACCCCTCCTCCTCCCATCCCTTCCTAGCCTCCACGCCCCTTCCCAGCCCTCCCCCCTTCCCTTCAGGGTAGGCAGCGCGTGTGTGACACTCTTAGTGTTGCACACGTTCATAGGCCACGGTGACCGCTTTCCATCATGTGGGCCGTGTGCTAGTCTGCCTCCTACGTAGTATAAAAAAAACCGTGAAGCAAAATACCTCCAATAATAAACTTATATCGGTATTTTATTTAAAAAGTTCCAATGTAATGTATGTGCAACATTTAAACAAACTAGATAAGTTCTAATTTCTACTAGATGCTGTTAATTGAAGTGAACTTACGAGATTAATTACGTACCTACCCGTCTAATACGATAGTCTCAAGTAAAGTCATTATTTATTAGGATAGAAATTTTCCGGCGCCATATGTCCGCTTAGAAGAGCTGCATGCATTCGAAAAGTGCAAACTTTAAACTAATTTAACTTTAATATAACTTCTTCTCAACATCTCTGAATATGTTGATACACAACACTAAATTTGCGTTTCTAACCTACCTATTTTAAAGTTTGTAAATTAGCTTTTAATATGTATTTTGTGACCGCAATATAATTCGCTCTTGTTAGCATTTTGACCGATGTTTCAATTTCATATTTGACGTAGGCATAGGTAGGTATGGAATGTTAAATATGAAATTGAAATATCGCTCAAATGCTAACAAAAGTGAATTATGTTTCAATCAAAACTATGTTAATTTAGATGAACGGTTACAAATGAAATGCATGAAATCAATTCAATTTTCTCATTATGTAGTTTTACTACAATACTGGTAGATACCTACCTCAAGACTATGAAATAGGAATAAAATAAAATATTCATGCTCAGTTGCACAAGTACAATATATACCTAGCATATTATATTTATATATAGAAACGAAATACTTTGCTTTATTCCATTATGAGTGAGTCTGAATAAATATTAACTTTCCATCGTGGTAGGAATACCCGATGTCAGTAATAAAATTGACTAAAGGAAGTTATTGCTTCTCATTCATTATAAATTAGAAATTGATATTGAGATTTATAATATTAGTAGGAAGTAGGATTAAAAAAATGTAAGGTGATTTATTTTTTTCATATCCTATTAACTACCCAGAGTTCGGATCTTTAGATACGTCCTAAATTACATACGCACCAAATCTAAATAATGTTTATCGAATACCCCAATAAGTTTCTTACACAACTTTTCTTTCACTCCTACCTACATTATACGTAATGTTAGGGTAGAAAAACACTTGTGATACGTGACCACACCGTTTATCCTTGGGGAGCCTCTCACTGATATATTGTAGTATCGAATAGAGCTCTCGCTGGGAGCCTACCTCACCTATTCTCGTGGAGTCTGTAAATCTTTCTGTTCGAAGAATTATTGCTCATTAAACGCATTTAGATGGTTTAAAAGGTGTGTAAGCCGCAAGTGTTTTTCGCGGTCTACAACTTTAATTTATTATCTGTATCGGTAAAATTTAAGCGCTTGACAGATTAAATCTCTTCCTGTAAGAAAAACGTATTCGATTATTTTGGTAAGGTTTTTTTTGCAGAATTAAGTAATTTATTACTCTCTTTCCCCAATGCTGCAGTGTCTTCCATTTATACTATTAAAAAAACTGTGGTTCCTGGGTAAGGCGGGCGTGTATTATTAATTTAGAATTTAGAAGGGGACGCTCACTGGAACTAGATTAGTGACTTTTGATAATATTTCCGGTGCGGTTTAACCAATTGCAATTAAATAAACAATAGATTTTAGGTCTAATCAAAGTCTTTGTCAGTCTTTGTATTGAAAAAATCCATAGAAAAAACCGCATCATAATCCGTTCAGTAGTTTTAGCGTCCATCGCGAAGCATAACACAAACGAGAACGATTATAAAGATAATCTAGAACCAAACTGCAATAAAGCCAAAGTAAACGGTCCAATTTTCAAAACCTTAATTAATTCAGGTGAGATCGTGGTCAAACGCGAGCCTATTACCAATAAAAAAAAAAAAAACCTTATGATTCAGTAAGCTTATAAGCCACCAGTTGGCACTGACAACTTGAGACACTTTTTGGTACCAAACAATCACAGTATTTTACGCAACAAATTAGATATTATTCTTAAAATGAATGTCTATTTAAGCCGGCATTCAATTGAAAGTCTAATATGCTACACAAACGACTTAGACTTTAAGTATTTCTGCGTAGCAATGATTCTAATTTATGTGTTTCAAGTGTTTATTTAAATGAATTGTTTGCAAAGCTTTCCGTTTCATTGTAAGCACAGTTCTTAGAACCTCATTTTAAACATCTGCGGTTATTTCCGTTGATTTATAGTGGTAACCATTTTATTTGTTCTTCACCTTAATTATGAAATGTTTAATGCAAAAACCTTGTTTAAACAACTTTTACCAAGTTTTAATAAACTAGGTACTCCATTTAAACTTCAACTTCTTCTCTCTTTTTTTTTTGCAATGATTTATACGTCGGCCACTAATGGCCAAATATAATAGACCAGCAACTTTTTGCAACTGTCAAACAGATTTCCACACGAAATCAAAGGCGCACATGAGTTCTTCCGGTATACATTTACTTGGTCGTGCAGCACACGTTAATACAATAAGCCCAGTAATTTTAGTAATACTATGTACTAGACAAGCTACAAAAGTATGATGTTTTTTGCCAAAGCAGCAGTGCTATATCTACCTACATTCCCCCTAGTACTTATTATCTATTCTGTGGCATACGTAACGATCAATCGTGTGGGTAATAGGTACCGATGCAGTATCAACACGCTGAATTAAATTTGTATCCCGAAGGCGTGTGCCAGAGATTTATAACTACACAATGAATAGGCGCCCAGGCGAGTTATATCGGTTAAAGCCCGCTAAATATATCTTACAATTGAAATCCCCAGTCGATATTGCTCGCACTGTATGCCTCTATGGCTCTTTCTGTTGTAAAATGTTTGGAAGGGTTGATATGTGTGCAAAACCGTTGCAGTGTAACTGTATCACTGTTTACGAGTTAATTCAGTTTGGAAAATATTATTGGTTCTTTATCAGAGAATACTAGTTGTGTCGCTACGCAATTTCATGCGCACTAAATTTACTGGGTGATAAGATTGAATTCTCATCTGCTATTGCTGGTCGGTACACCGTCTGATTAGATGAGGTTTAGATTTCGGGATTAGGTAGTCAGATGACAATTGCTCCCGTAAAAGTCAACTCAAGAGAAAGAGTAGGAGCGTGAACCTAGTATTCAAAAATACAAGCTTAGGATGCAACCGAAACTATCGCTGTGCTGATCATAGTGACTAAGATTTTCGCTCTGCGCCCATATTGTCATAGCGTAAAGGTTAGGTAATGTAGCTTTTTGACATGAAATCAATTGAAATTTTGTTGCAGCAATTTTGGTCCATAAATATGCCATTTGTTACATCTTAGAACAGATATAGGGTCATAGATAGGTTGCACACCAAACATAGGATGCTAACAATGGAAGCTAAATGACAGTTGTGGTACAATGGGTGGCCTTATCGCATTTGCAATCTCTTATAGACAACCTTTGTTGGGACTATATCGTAAGACAATGAGTATTATACAATAATACTAGCCTATGCCCGCGGCTCGTGCTCGTGCACGTGCACGAGTATTTGTAATTTGTACATCCAATGGCAAAAGTAACTTAACGCATTCTAATTTACAGATTTCTTTATAGGTTGGGGTAGGTACCTACATGAAGTTGTAATAAGAGTGGACTCCGGGCTTCAAAATGCAAACTTTGGATGCAAGAAAACCTTTTAAAAATTGAATCAACTAGCTGTCCTCAGCAGCTTTACCCGTGACATACTTCGTTCCCGTGGCACCTATTTAAGTCGTACATGTCAGTGATTTATTAGTTTTGCATAATAATAATGGAAATAAGAATGTATAGAAATTTGCCCGACTTGTTGACTATATATTACTGCTCCATTCCCATGGGTAGTAGCATGATGATAGAGAAGAATATCCTTCTCTGGGCTAAAAGGCTATCCAACACAAAAATCATTTTTCAATTCCAACGAGTAGTTCCTGAAATTAGCGTGTCACCAAAAACTTTTACCAAAAGCTTTATCATATTACCTAAGTGCAGATTACTAAAAGAAGTAGATAATTAATTAAATAAAAAAAAAAAGTTAAAAGTTTAGTCAGGGAATCATTTTATTTCGTTAGTAAATAGACAAAATCAAAGATTCGTATCAATGTTTACTATTCATAGATTAATTCAATCCAACTGTTTGGTTTAATCAATTTCGGTTGGAACATGCAGATCTAACTGTTGAAAACGCGGGTAGGTATAAATATCCAAATAGGTTTATTTGCTGCACGCTCTGTTTGCTCCACATGCGAATAGGCTTAGGTCCATTGCAATGGCTGCAAAAAATAAAATATATATGAATTCGTAGTTACAATACGATTTCATTTGCATTTTAAAAGGGAAATTCGAAGCAATGGAGATTCTGTATAATGTTTTGAACAAGGTGGTCAAAATAATGATATAGGTACCTATGTCCTATGCATATCTATGACAAAACATATTTTAATTCGTTTCTCTTCTCTTCTCTATTCTATCGATAAGACCTATTTATATAGATAGGTCTTATAAATTACTAAATAAATGGGCAGGTCAAATGCACTCGGGCTTGCATAAAAGGTTTAATGACAGAAGAGGAAACGCATGAAGTACTATGCGATTCAAGTAAGAAGATAATCGCGTTCGCGGCAACTTCATTCCGTACTCATCAAAATTGTACAGCTAGCAACGAAATTTTCACGGCGCGTCGGATAGGTTCATAACTGTAATGGTAACAACGACTTAATTTTTATTTTCTTTTCCTTAATACATAACATATTTCCTTAGCAATAGTTTATAATTATAGTTCATAATTGATTGGTGTCATAGTGTGCCGCTAGCTACGCTTCCAAAGCCATTGATATATATTTCCGATTTTTCTCCATTTTGTTGCGTCCTTGTTGACTTTTGTTGTTACATTGTGTTTGTTATAGACTTTTGTTATTGTTTTGAAAAGTTTATTTTGTTAGGTACAGTTAAATTTGCTTAAAATGAGTTGGGAAGGCACAGTGGTACATTCACAAGCACGTGAAATTGTTCGTGCGGCTCCGATAACAGTGCAAACGCTAAAATAAGCGGCATAGAAGTGTTACCGCCCGATTAAAAATAAATAAATATAAAAAAGAACCGATAGTTTATTTCGTAATTATCATTGTATGTACTTATCTCAGATGGAATAGTGATGTAAAAAAATGTATTTGCTGACCTTATTTTCTGCAATGAAGTAAGCAACGGGAATCAAAATGTCATTATGACAGTTATCAACTTACGTGAATCGCATAGTATGTGTGTGTGTGTGTGTAAGTGGCGGTCTGTTGTCTCTGCCTACCACGGAGGCAAAAAGGCGTGAGCATAATGTATGTATGTATAAATTACTATTAAATCTAAATCTATTACCAACGATACTAGTTTCAACTAATTTGACTACTGTTGATAGTTTTGAAAATTGGTCTTTAGAAATCTTTGTTTTTAATTATCCCCTAATTTTCAGTCCTGCCTCAGCATCAAATTCATGTAATATTTACAGGAATCGGATATTTCCTATAACAAAATTTAGGGAAAAAACACAGAACATTACAAAAAGGATTTTTCTTTGTTCTGTGGGAAAAACTAAATATAGTGAAGTGAAGAACAATTTCAGGTGCGTTCCTTAAGAGATATCTTCACAGTTTTCAATATAACACTCCTTGAAAACCGACCTAACACCAATAAAGGCGCTAAAGCTGTTTACAGTCTCTTGGTGAACACAGTTTTGTAATCCTTGCCGGGTTCGCGCTCTCACCCTGAATACAAATTAGGCGAAGGGTTAAAGGTGTATTATTGGTCAGGCAGATTTCCGCCTACGTGATCAGGTAAGGTAATATAGTGCCGAATACTAAGTGTTTTTCCATGTTGGGCCACACTTAGATACTTACGGTTTTGTAAGGGGTCAAATATATTTCTAAAGCCGAGCCCTTTTATCGCACACGTGTTAATTGAAGGTCATGAGAATAATTTGAATTACTTTTTTATGTTTGGTCATCAGATGCCTTTAAGGTCAGCTAAATATTTTTGTTGTTGATATTATTGCATTATACTTGTATGGTTGAAGCTTATATTATAATATTCTATTTCTATTCTATGTAACATTTTTAAAAATTACCCTACCGTCAGACACCTACTGCACCTGCGTCCAGCCCTATATACCAATTCGAATGCAGCACGACTTGCCGAGAATAAGTGCAGTTTGAAGGCAATGTACAAAGCACTCTATTGTTTACCAGATATGAAGCTCAAGACAGTGTGAGGATGTGAATAGAATATGTTGGCATGTGGAGGTGGAGGTGTACCTAAGTCCCCTTTCTAGGGTATCGTCGTTCTATAACTCGTGTGTAACGTAGGTAGGGTAACCTTGAACTATTACACAATAACTTAACATTTCCAATGATTTTCTGATCGGAAAAAATGATCATCCAGGACGGGACTTGAACCCGTCCTGGATGATCATTTTTTCCGATCAGAAAATCATTGGAAATAGTTAGCATGCAATTGCTTAAAATTTCATTCAACTTAACATTTGATTGAAAGTTGAGCTCAGAAATATATAGAAAAGATTCCGAGAATGGTAAGTGTGTGTAAAGGAACCTTTAGTATGTACTTTATTCAACTTGTCACTAACCTGTTCAAAAATTTTATGATTTATTTATATGTTTTGCCTTGTTTTAGGTTCTTATTTAACACCTTTAATACTTTGGTAATTAAAAACATACCTATTATAAAAATTGAAAAATAAAATTACTAGTATTCCCGTCAACCCATCCGGCTCAGCTAAATTGCTTGTGTCTGCATTGGGACTACTTGCTTACTAGCTTGTTATTTCATGTTGAAATGCATGTTTTCTGTCGTACTTTTTAACCTCACAATCAATCAATTTCCAGCCAAACCTTAAACAATGAAAGTGATCTGTATCCGTGTATTTAAAATATTGAGAAGCGTAACACGTCACATCGTTTCGGGCGGAAATTTGTTTCACCTTCAAAGAGATGAATGGCCTTTCATAGACACCATTATCGAGCTCGCCATTTAGATGTCAAGTCACTTATTTACAGAATGAAAGAAAGCTGTTCACTTAAAGGTTAGAATAGGTCACGCTGGACTGGTGCTATCAAATTTGGAAGAATTATTTCAAAAATAAAGATAGTTGAAGAAATATTGCTCTAAAGCTCTAATAGGTAACTTTTTCGGGGCCCGAGATAACCTCATCTGCTAGCAGATGCACCTTTCTTGAACTACAATAGAAATCTTCACCTTACTTGTTTATCCACTCTCTCGGGATATTACAATCCGTGATTATTAATTTATAGAACTTTATAATAAGAATTATTTTACGGCACTCATCTTCCTAAACAAAACTGACAAAGATGAAACGTAAAGGGTGCCCATGGGAGGAGTTGGCCGATTTATAGTCGACGCCAGATGGCTGCCGTGAAAATAATAAATTCCCCCAAAATACATTATTCTTCCATCTCTTACATGTCCCTATGTAACATGACGACTGACACGTGGAAAGTACATCCTATGGGAAATATCTTTCTTCTCTTTTGATGAACGTTTTATTGGTTTTATGCAGGAAAACCAGGAAAGCCTACATTCGATTAAAGTAGAGCTTGCTGTGGAAACTTTACTTTGTCTGATTTATAAAACCTTACATTGTAACTTGACTGTTTGTAAAGGGTGGTATGAGTTTTATTATTTATCTCTTTTTCACATAGCTCTACACGTTGCATAGCAAAATAGGCAGAACAGAATCTATTCAAACTGTAAAAATCATAATTATATTAATTTAACATGAACTATGATTTTTTTCGTAGCAAGCGTAGCACAGTGCTACGCTGTAGCAATTGAAATATTTTTGTTAAAAAGCATGTTGTATTCAATACATTTTAAAAGAGATTTAATATGCACACTTATCACTAATACTATTAATATTTTAAAACAGGCGGATGGCAAAATATGCTTTTCATAAAGTTATAAGCAGAGTTTACTTTGTATTGCTTGATATAGAAACAAATATTTTACTGCTATTCTTCTTTCATGTAAGTACTGTTCCTGTAAATGTTTTGTGGTCGCATGGGGCCTCAAGATCTTCGAGACGGAAACCAACTACCGCATGGTGGGGTCATCTGACTACTCAACCCTGAGAAGTACACCTGTTCAGAAGCCTCGTGCTTCCATCATTAGGAGTGGTTTACTCCCAAAACCTTGCTGAGGCTCTAAATATACTAATTTTAAGATATGAGTAACTTCACATTATTTTAAAAAAAGACAGAAATAATTTTCGTTTTAGAATAAAAACTATATAATTCCAGGGCGAAATAGGCTAGACGTTATAACATACAGTTTTTGTTTTCATATTTTATGTAGTACTTTACACATAGATCATTTTTTGTGTAATGTAATAGCGAATAGTAATTAATGTTATCGTTCAAGTGTCAGCAGTAAAACACTTATAAACGCTTTTCAAATTAATTATACTGGTAATTAATTAATCATAAACAATATAATACGCCGCCGGCAAACTTTCTCAATTTACGTCCTATTTATTACTAAACAGAATATGTTCGTACGTATGTGATGTTACTGTTTTGATATGTTCCAAATTAGATTTTAGGGTACCTAAAGATAAATAACCAGGCACCAAAATTTGGTGTATCGGTCGAACACGTTTTCAAAGTTGGCAATTATTTTTAACAATGATGGGCTCAAGTTTGATCTCTATCTCAACTAATGATAAGTGATGATGTGATTTATAAATGAAACTTGTTGATGTGTCCAGAAGCAAGTTTTCACTTGAGATTTGAAGATTTCCAGGTAAATGCGGGCAACATAGACTCAGGCAGGGAGCTTTACTCTTCTAAAATTTGCATGCAATTTTTGGATTTAGTTACTTATCCGTTTTGTTGTGTGTATATCAAATTATGTAATATAATAGTTTCAAAAGCGTATTCGATGTTTACAACAGATGCAGCAGATCATCTCCGGGTGAATTCCGTTCTCGCTCATATGGAATAGGAATGTCGAAGTTCACTAACTGCAAGACAAATTTGAACCGTATGTGGTATAGAATATAGACTAAAATTCTCTGATAATTTGAGAAATGAATACTGTAATAATAAGATTGCGAGAGTGCTTGGTCAGTGTAAGTGAGTGTGCAGTGCATTAAGCGGCGTGGCGGTGGTAAAGTAATGTCTAAGACGCCGTCATTGTGTTACGGACGTGAACTCACTACTAACACAAGTGTTTAGTTTAGTTAGAGCAATTTACGAGAATAATGTTAATGTGGGTAATAGGGCCAACTTGGTTCTAGTGCTACACATGAAAACAAAAGAAAATTAGGCACTGGAATACAAAAAGCACATTGTTGAGAAGAACGAGTTAGAATTAGTTTGGGGGCTGACTGCACGTTTAAGTAGAAATTTTCAACCACCTTTTGTTTCTCTTCCGTGCGGAAATCCGTCTCTTGCACAGGCAGCACTACATGGAGGTTCTGGATCATGCAATTCATCAAAAACATCACTTCAGTGTAGTGATTGTAAACCTTAGGTTTTTATTTTGCATGTTTGATTTCTATAAAAACTATACAAGCCAAACCGAAAAGAAGCCTAGTATCTGTGATCAGTAATACTATTACCTCAATTTTTTTCAAATAACTACCCAGCGAAAACTAATTAAGTTTTTTCTGTTGTTAAATTATTGTTAAAGAATGAAATATTAAAGGTAGAAAGTTTTTCTGACAGAAACAAGTTAATCTTTAATGAGCCTTAATTAACATCACCGTACATATTTCTGCTTTGTCTTAAAGAGTATCTGGCCGAAGTGCGCCTTGTAAGCACAATACCCACTATATTTCGTTATAAAGATTAAAACAGAAATATTATTTTTTTTGTTAATGTAAATAAAAAAGTAATTATGTTTTTGAAAACAAAACATTTATTGAGACATATTTGCAAGTACGTGTATTATGCAGGTGCGGGCAACTGTTGGTACGAAGATATATATCCTGAAAGTATACCGTATCAGTTATACAGTATGATAACATTTTCGATCTACACGACTATGATTTTTCTTGAAAACCTCGCTGCTTTGTTCGGTACCTTTCCTGAAGTTGAAAAAAAATCATCTGTCATGTTCTCAGCGATACACAATATCGTGCTGGCCAAGATGTATCTTTTACTGTATCACAAAAAGTCTATAAGGAAATTAAACTACGAGATGGCTATTGTTGGAGAAGATTTCGAGGAGGAATACGTTATGAAGAAACAATATAACAAAGCGAAAGTCGGTATATCTTTGTATGTGATATCGGTATATTTATCGCTTATAGCTTATGGGGTGGAAAGTGCCAGACGTGCGATTGCTGAAGGTTAGTAACTGCGTTTCAATATATTTTTAAGGTTAGGTTTTTGACAGGAATATCAGGTTTTCCGATAGCGACTGCCATGTGACCTCATAAGAGGAAAGGCTGCGCTTGTACAGGTGCACCGACTCGCACGTGAGGTTGTTTTGGGCCCAAAATGCCCCGAAAAATAGGACCCTGTGCCCTCCCGCACAACACTATTATGTTACAGTTTATTTTTTTCACACCAATAACTACATATTACCTACATTATACATTCATTTGAATTCTGGTTCACTCAAAGGTTGCCTTCAAGAAATTGCTTTTGGCGATAAGGTCGACCTTTATCTAAATTTAAATTGTGAATTTTAATTGATGTGGCTTTGGGCCGGGTTGGAGGAATAGTTGCCTTGATAGAATAGTTTCCACACATGCAATATCTTATACGCACGTGTAATTTACTGAGTGCCAGAACTTCTTCAACAGAACATTAAACGTGAACCTGTAACCTTTGGAACTTTTGTCTAGTTACTAATTTTGTTAGAACAGTACCCGAATTCGGTTTTGTAGAGCGTTTTCCTTATCGAACATCGGACTGGTAGTTTCATAACTTTACGCAGTAGTTAAATTATATCCTACCCTATCCGACTCCATTATTATTATTAGTATTGTAAATGCGAAAGTTTGAGAAGATGTTTGGATGATTAGTTGATTGTTACTCAATTAAGTTCTACGTATAGGGATAGATTGTTGTGTAGAATAACCCATAGGCTACTTTTTACTCCTAGAATGCGTTCCCATGGGTAGCGAAAACGGTATCTGTATTTCACGTGGCTAAAGCGGAAAGCAATATAATACATCACTGAGTACTTATAACTAAAAAAGGATCAGAACTTTATTTCTGTTACACAGGAACTTAACATCATTTACAGCGTAATCGCATGAACGCATCAGCCATAACCATTCATACTTTATTTTTACAGGAACCCCTTTCTACACTGTGGTCACATATTTACCGTTTTACGATGACAATTCGACTGCCGCATTGATTTGCCGAATATTTTTCTACATCACCTGGTTATATATGATGCTACCGATGATGTCAGCTGATTGTGTGCCCATCACGCATTTAATTACAATGACGTTTAAGTTCGTTACGCTTTGCCATTATTTTAAAGGCATTAGGAAGGAGTTTGAAGAAGATTTGGTGACTATGAATAAATGTGAAGCGAGGGAGAAATTAAAATCGAAATGTTTGGAGGGTATACGAATGCATCAGAAGCTTTTGTAGTAAGTAATTTTATAAATTTTTCCTTTTTATAATCTCAGTAATGTTATAAATGCGAAAGTTTGTGGGAGAGATGGTACGTCTGTTACTCTTTCATGATTAAAGGGCAAAATTTATATCTAAAGATGATTGTTACCGTTTCCATTTTTGATATTTGAAGTAGGTAAGCGTGTTAAAATATAAATACGAAAGTATCTGTAGTGTTTTTACCCTACCTACCCACCTAGTGTTTTTTCATAGAGAATGTCAGTAACCGTAGTTATTAGTAGTAAATTTAGTATTCCCCCTAACCCTTCAGCTACGCTAAAATGCTTGGATAAGTGGGTAGTATAAGCAGGTGAGTAGTGTAATGGCTATATAGGATTTGAACCCAGGACCTCACAATCACAATACCGACTCTTTAACCACTCAGCTACCGATGCTTAGACATCTAAGTTCTTGGCACTCGAATGAAGGAGAGTAATGGTGCACAAACATGAGCTATTTATGAGGTAAAGTTCCTGCTAGGCATATGATATCCTATTTCTAGACTCACAGTACAATAGTAGTGCAAAAAGTCTAATTGTGATAGAAAAAATAGAATGTGTTTGTAGCAAAATTGACGAAGTGAAAAGGTAAGCGTAACTTTTCTCGTATAAAAGTATCACGTTATGCTCTTTGTTTAGTTTAGCCGACGAGATACATCGTGTTTTCGGAATAATAATGTCACTTCAAGTTTGCGAAAGTTCTGCTGTCGCCGTTTTACTGTTGCTGCGTTTGGCGGTACGTAAAATGAATTATGGTATTTTATAAAGTAAACAGTTTAATATTAAATGTAAAGTGTTTTTTTTTAGGAATTATATAATTTCAAAATTAGAACGATATCTAATATGCGCGTTTTGTAGGTAGATACAGTAATTGGCTGCCGGGGTGCAAGGGAATTTTCGCCAACTTATACCCCAGCATTAGGGTCCGCGTGACCGTTGAGATGGCGTGCGCTCTTGGTCGGTTCGAGTCCGACATACCCACCCTCGTTACCAGCGGGGAGGCGTATTCGTATGGAAAAAGATACAGTAACCGAATTTTATTTTGAAGAGAGCGACTTAAGATCGACTAACTTCAGTTTCTTCATCACACCGCGCATTCTTATAGCTTCAAACGGTTCAAGCAATTCTATAAAGGTATCAAACTGTCACTCCGATGTACGATTTAGAGAGCGCTATACAAAACCAAAGTATCACTTCGGACTCTCACCCTGACGGCAATAAAAGCTGGATATTGTAGTCACATGTCATGTTAATGTCATATTCATTCTGTTCTAGCTTTCACCACATTTGGATCTAACAAACGCATTTATGACGTACACGTTCGTCGGTTCCTTATTCCTACTACTGGCTTTAAACTTGTGGAATGCAGGCGAGGTCACTTATCAGGTGAATATTTATATTCATACATACATATACTCGCACCTATTAACTAAGTACCTAAAAGAAAGTGTAAATTTGCAGAAATAGTACATACAATAACTATTTTCTGTTTTTCACTCTATAGAATAGTTAGTTTAATTATCTATAGCAGACACATTTTCGGCCTTTGATATATTCACAGAATATGTTTCCGAAGCCGGTACTGCCTAGAATATATCGGTTTTAATCAGTTTGTTTCTATTGTGCCGTGTTATCGTGAAATTCTCAGTAGCGATATGGATTTAACGATATAACAATTTGGCAACGTATCCAATAAATCATACAATAGGCTTGCTCTCGATTACGTAGAACTAAAGTGAAAATACATACAGATATGTATCATATCTAATTATACAAATAGCATAGGCGTGTCTGTTTAAAATATAAGTTATAACGCAACCGAAACGTAGTTAACTACGAACGAATTATTCAAAATAGTTTCATTTCAATAACGAATATAATCTTTAATTTAAATAGCCACTAGTTTCTTCAGCTTAGTGTGTAATCTTTTATCATAATTGAATATTTATTTGAGCAAATAATAAAATATTCAGGTTAACCATATAGGTTTTGCATGTATTGCCATCGGGGTATTTACTCATTAAGTACCTAATCAGTAGTTACCCATACAAATGAATTCTAATTAAATAACCACCCTATATATTACTTTTGTTCAGTCGTCATTGCTATCCCACGCAATATTTGACTGTGGCTGGCATCTATGTGATATGGAGAAGCCCCGCCATCGCGACATTCGCCGCCTTGTCCTCATCGGCTGCGCTCAAGCACAGAAACCTGTCATACTTAAAGCTTTTGGTATTCAAGATCTGTCCTACGAAACCTTTGTTTCTGTAAGTATTGATCAAATCTATTAGGTGTATGGCGTTCCTTCAAAACTGAGGCCAAGCCAACCTTAACTGAAAGTTGGAACACCTGCTGATTGAAGGAAGAGATTTTGGCACAGGCTTTTCTCTTAGGTTGGGAGGTCAAACGGCAGTTGCTCTAATAAAAGATACACCAAAAGGAGGTTCACTTCATTTATTTTAGTGTAGAATCCCTCGGATGCAATCGTGAACAAAACTAATCAAAATGATGATGTTGATTGATTAAATCTGACGTTGGCTTAGGCTCCAAAGACCTTGGTCCAAAAATATATTTTAGCATTTTACAGCATTTACAATAGCTTGGTATCTAGTCTTTTATATTTACAGTATAAGACACTAAAATATTCAATGGGCCGTTTACAAATCTGTCTGGTGAACACTAACATTATTTTCGTAATGCCAAGGTTTCCCTTGTAGAAACTGAGAATAGGGATCTAAAATGATATTGTTTACCTCAGTCTTCATATTAAAAGTTTTTGTTTATGTGACCAAATATGTGTCTGGTGTTTTATGTAGCGAAGACGGCAGACATATTTCAACCTTTCAGAGGGTGAGTAGGTACTCCCGGCGGGGTGATATTATGTGTCGTGGCCAACACGCAGGTACTGCTGTGTGATACTAAGCAATCATCTCTACAAATTTTATATTTCTTTCAACATACGTATGTAGAGCGATATTTGAACAAGTCCCTTTTCACTTCGAAAAAGTTACATGAAAAAATCACACAGTGTTTTCATAATTATTTAAAACTAGCTGAGATACTGATCCTGTTCCCGTACAATAGGGGAATCTGTCTCTTTCTTCTTTTTTTATGCGGATTACTTTGGATACTGACGGCTATGTCAGACTTGACTAAAACCCCCGCCGTCTCAGGTCTTAAACGACGGGTGTAAGGTGACCCAAAAGGTTCTAGGATCCAAAGAATATTCCGGGAACAGGTTCTTGGCTCGGGAACCTGTTCCTGGAATAACAAGTAGCCTGTGGCTATTCCAGATTATAGTTCCACCGGGCTTGAGTAAAAATCATTCATTCATCCATCAAAACTTTAAAATACATAAAATCTCGAAAATATGTGATAGAAATCAACTTTTCAAACGATCTTCTATTGTTGAACACTGTGTAAATGATATTGGTAAGGTTTCCATCGTGTTTCATTTGTTTCATTTATGTTGAACAGATTTTAATCACTGACTGAGAAACCGATAATACATTCATCATTTCGATATCAATTGAAGCTCTTTATAATGAAATGATATGAGATTTTGTACAAAAGCCGGTGAGCTCGTTAATTTGTTTTTGGTGGGAGATAGCGATAATTTTTTTATGCGTAGAAAGTAGAACCCGTGTATTTCATTAAAAATTACTGGCACATTTTTGGTTTAGTTATTATAAAATTCAGAAACATAGTATCCTATAACAGTTATTTATATAAATATCTCTGCCCACATCAGAGGGAAAAAGGCGTGAGCATTATGTATGTATGTATTTAAATATACCAAAACAATTAACATAATTTTTTTAATAGTTTAATTAAGTTTGATTTATTAACTCGAAATAGTTAATTTTTAATACATTTTAGCAGAATATTAATCAAATAATAGTACTAGTTGTAATACTTAGTTGTAATAATGATATGACTAGTAGATCTTTTACCTAAAAAAAACTGTTCCGAACGAAGTTCTGCGTTATTTCATAAAGTGTCAATATACCTTCTTTATGAAATAAGTATAGAAATAGGAAAAACAATTTTTTCCTGTTTCCCATTATCCTGTCCTGCAATCCTATTATAAACATGCAAGTTTGGTTGGATCTGTCTGAAAGTTGTTGCATTAATATATTGTAATAATAATGAAATTAATGAAATAAAAATTAGGCTACCTACCTATTTAGCTTCTTAACCCTGGGGTGGTTTCCATGGGTTGTGGGAACGGGATATGAATTCCACGCGCCGGTAGAGTCGCGGAAAACAGCTCGTATGTAATAAGACCACTCGAATCAACTCGGTTGTAGAAGGTACTTACGTAAAAATAAATTGTGGTCGGCTCTGTGCGCAAATACTAGTAAATTTATAAGAGGAAATATCCCACCCAAACAACTTCACATTTAAAAGCATCACGTCTTCATTGTTTGCTACGCTCTGTAACGAATCGAAATAGAGTATTTCCTGGTATTACTACAAAACTAATGTTGTAGTTCACTTTCCAGGTCGCGAGAACGACGTACTCGGTGTTCGCGGTGTTTTACCAACGAGGAGAGTAGAGCTTCAAGCATTATTCATCAATTTATTCCTTAAACTGTAATATCGTATACGATATGGGCTTTGATTACATAAATTAATGGTGTGGCATAGTAGAATGGCTAATAATCGTTAAATCGCACAGAAGTTTGTGGGTGTGATCTATAGCACTATCTGATGTCATGTAATTTTACTATATTCTTTGTAATAGTAGTTTTTTATTTTTTTATTTATAGTTTATTATATTTATAGTTATTTATAGTAGTAGTTTATAGCTATATAAATTATATATACACATGGGTATATAGGCCATTAAGACTTTCAGGATAGAGTCAACGTCACCTACCAACCGGAACGCCTACTGATTCAAGATGTCAGACAGCAGTCGCTTTCGCACAATTGCATAAATCAAACCAAAATGAGAAGAAGAAGTACCTAAGTGGAACGTGGTAACCACGATAACATGATGACGGATGATGATAAAAACATTCATTAAACTATTTAAGCAATGATAACTTAAGTATTCTAGTGTGTAATTAAGATATTTAAAATGTTTTATCACTAAATGGCATGGCATTAGATTTTACATGTCTATAGAATCGTTAGAACAGTAAACATATATGGGCGAGACGAACTCGATGTTTTCTTAGGCATAAATGTATTACGCCTATACCTACGTACATAAGAAGTATAGGTACAAAATTATGGCAGCCTAGCAACATAGCTTTCTATATTTTTGAACCATTGGTCTATACCCTATTTTATTAAACTAACGTACCGATTGTATTCGTAAGAAACTCTATTTTATTACAACAGTATGTTTGTTCAATGTACTGACCAGCACCGCGATTAATAAAAACTACAGATTACTACAACCGTGGGTAATTTCATTACGAATAACAAATGTGTTAGTTCTGAAGCGGATAGTTGTGTGTAGATATTATATATTGTGTTGTTTAATTGTGCGTGTTACCAGTGTTACTCTCTAACTAAATAAATATATTATAGCCAAGAATCTGTGGATTTTTTTCTGCTCAAAACCAGATAGGAATAATTAAATCATGTCAGAATTCATATTTATGTAGATACCTAATATACTACCTGGTTTGCCATAGGTGATTTCTTACTATCAAAATGAAAACGATCGAAATGGAATAAAGTCAAATACTTACTTCAAAAATAATATTCGTTCTCACTCTCAAAAACCAGAAGGGAAAGTATTGAAATAAAGTATAACACAACTTAAGTCTAGGAATTTGGAGAGGTTGGTCAGTATCGGTAACTTTGCCCGAAAAAAGTTAATTATTCATATTTTTTTTAAACATTTTTGTTATTTAGCACTTACTATGCGTCCGGAACATTATAAGATTGATTGGTTGATTGATTGATTGATAAGATAAACATTGATTATTATTATTAATGGCAAATCATTATAAAAATAGGTATACCTATTTTAGGTATACCTGCTTCCATTGCGTTTTAATTTATACTCTTTTTATATCTGTAAATGTTTATTTCTGTAATTTCTAAGTACCTATCTGTAGTTACAAGTTATCTGTGGTTATAACATTTCGAGTAACAGGTATAGAGAATACAGATAGTTGTTTGTATTCTCCACTAAAAGCTAAGAACTCAAACAAACAACTAACAAGATTAGACCGCCTTGAAAATTTAATGGCCTTAGGAATGCACAGTGTGCACTTCAATGTAGGTAGCCCTTTGTAGTGCAAAACAAACGAGCCAACTCAATGTGGATCTTAATGTAATTGAAACAAATAGACAAGGTCCTAAACTGTCTATTTAACACGTTAGTGAGGGCGTTACAGACGCTGGAATTAGTATTCCCTTGTGAAAGGGTCCCCGTAATGCGCCGTGGAAAGTTTCGATAAATCCTTTACTGGACCCTTACATACCAAGTATGTAAAGGTCACAATATGCCTAACGTATTTAAATTAGTTTGAACTC
The DNA here is from genome assembly GCA_963576445.1 of Lithosia quadra. Taxonomy (NCBI): domain Eukaryota; kingdom Metazoa; phylum Arthropoda; class Insecta; order Lepidoptera; family Erebidae; genus Lithosia; species Lithosia quadra. The sequence goes on from OY754891.1 coordinate 6,214,343, forward strand.
TGTTTATGGACTTAGAATTACAGTGAACTCAAATATCAGAATGAGACTGAGTTAAGTTTGTGATGTTTACTGATTGAAAAAAATATTTTTGTGTAAGATTTTGAATTTAGTAGTTAGTTTAATCTTATAACTATGCTGAAATTTCTTTAAGTGATGATAATCCTACTCCTCTTTAGTTGTTAGTTTCTAACCCAATTAGAAGTATGGTCTTAGCGTACAATTCATTGTAACAATAAATAAATTAATAATAATAAATAACAATTTATAATGTAAGTACATACATTCTTCTAACTTCTATTATTTTTTGAATGCCAATCCCCGCTATGTCCAAAACTTTGGAACCCAGATCTGTTTTCTTCATCTTTCCTTGATGTAGTTTGTTTTGGTTCTTAAGGAATCAACTGCCTTCTAATTTCTCAGCACCGAGGAGAAAGCCTACACCAGGTTCTTGCCCATTAATAAATAGTTTACAGGTATGGTAAAGAAGCCCCAAACATCTTGGTAGCGCCCTAAAACATGTTCTATACACTACAATAATTTTAATTTGCGACGTAAAACATTTTCCAAGAATATACCCATTCCCCGGAAGAGCTTAGAATTTTGCCAATCAATATACCTATTATAATTGGCCCCGTTAATAAACGGACAAAGACGCCATAAATCATACGAGACAACAGAAATTTAATATCGCCGGTAAAGATGTAATTTTACGTTAAACTTTTGCAATAGATAGCTAACTTCGGCTCATTGGGCTCCATTTTAGATAGAACAATTATTAAGTACCACTTTCCACCTAAATCAATATGCTTGGGGAACAATAGATACTGTTGAGACATTTGAAGTTACATTCAATCGTCTGTTGTTTGAGTTTTGATAAAAGCAAACGATTTACATGTTATATTCAGGCTTTTGAGACTAGATATGCGTTTTCTACATCCAAGTTTTTTATTTTTCTCATTCGCATTTAACCGGGGGTCCTCTTTGCTGCTTCGCCATTTATTATCTAATTTGTTTTGGTTTTCATAAGAGCGACTGCCATCTGACATTGCAACTTTCACAAGAGCCTGCGCTAGAGTCTTGTCCGTTGATAAGCTGTAGCAGTTGAGGTTGGGTTAGCCTCGATGATCTAGATGGGGCCCCATACACGTTTAGTAGTACCAACTACTCTCTCATTCAATATCAACGTTAGACAGCAAATTGCTCTATTATGTACCGTTTGTGAGATACCCGGAGGCTTCATAAAATCGACATCTATACTATAAGTAGCTATAGCAACAAGTGTAAGTGAACTAAACGATCAAGACAAAGAATGATAGATGAGTGTAATTTTTTTCAAGTTGCGCGTTTTGAAGATAATTGATTGATGGTCTTTGTACCAGATCTTAAGGTTGATGGATAGTTGATACTTGAAGAAGTTCCTTTTATTATTTTAGCCTTGAAAATATTTTCATTTTAATGTTATTACAATCAATTGTTATTGGTTTTAAAAGCAGCTCTTGCAATAGGGATCTTCATCATCATTACAGCGTTCGTCCTCTTGCATCCAAAGCCTGGGGCCCGCACTCTTACTCCTTGTCTTAATTTGAACCCCGTCTCGTAGAGAAAAAACTGCACCAAAGTCATCATCATCCTCAGAACCTTTTCCAAATCAGATATGGTCGGCTTTTCAGTCTAACTATACGAAGACTACCATCTGACTTTGGGCCCTGAAGATATTAGTGTGGGCCCCATAAAACCACGTAACATTTGTTCATTAATGGATTAGGCTCAGGCGTAGGTTTTTATCTTAAAATTGGGGGTTTAAACACCAGTAAGGAGTAGGAAGCATAGAAGGGTGGACTTAGCTTTGGATGCAACCGCAAGAATTGGATGTTGATGCGGGAACCTAATGTTTACAAGCGGTGATTTTTGTTCTTACTTGATTCCCCCTGTAAACAGCCTAAAAATTGCACATTCAATGTAAATATTATAATAATTCCGTATACGAATAATCTTAAGACAGGCCTTAAATTTCATTTTTACTGTAATCTTGATTGTCATATTCTCGAGAATTTGGTTAAAATTAATGAACACAATTAAAAAATTGCGTAACCATTAAAATAAACTCATTACTCCTCTAACTAATTACTCAGGTGAGTCTGAAGCTTGTTTTGTACATTTTATCTACAAGATTTTTGGTCTTAAACCTATTAAAAAGTTGCGTCACCCTTGGGATTAATCCCGACTTTGGCGAAGCTGTTTGTAAGCGTGCCACCCTCAAATTTAGTTCTATCCAAGTCAGTTTATGAGCATTTTGTGTTTATATCGTTACTCGTAAATTTTATTTTGAAGATAATTTTCTACTTCGAGTGATCCTTTGTTTAAAATTAATTGAAACTTTGCTTAGAAAGTTTAGGTTTGAAGCGTTTGACGACTTAGCAACTACGAATAATCAAAGCACTTATCTTCAGGTATTTTAAGTACAATTACTCATATTGACTACATAATTTACTGATGAATTAATGTAGCATAATTCTTTTTTAATAAGTAGGTAGTAAGTATTACGGAGATGACTCTAAACTAATGCGAAATGAACATGAAGATAAGCTTTGCTATTGGGTAGGTCCCAATAGCAAAACTTATCTTCATGTTCATTTATCAGCATGTACAGATGTAATCTATGTTTTAGATGCTAAAAACGTAAAGTATGACTATGACTTAAGCCGCTATTACTATTACTATCTGGAAGATATAAGGCAAAAAGAAGTGCGTTAAATTCTAAAATGAAACTAGCTGATGCGATGTTAATGTCGATTAAGTATCACAACTTTTGGCCATATCTTTGGTTCTACTAAAACGATTGCAATTAAACATTATGACAGATTTTAAGTCTGACCAGGGCCTTTCTAAGAAACCGCATTACAATCCGTTCAGTAGTTTTTGCGTCCATCAGAAAATTGTGTCCAGAATCTTTTATAATATATAACATAATCAAAGTATCATCGTACAATCGTACAAAATTGATACGATTACGGATACACAATTTTTTAAAAATTAATCTATGATCTACAAAACCAAATTTCATGATTTCTTTCGAATAACAATTTAAACATGCAAAATAGGGCGAATATGCAAACAAATGATTTATGGCAATTGTATTGAGTTATAAGTAATAAAAATTCATGATAGCTTTAACAAACTAAACATTTAAGTAATGTAATTAGATTTACACTTCAATAAAACCATATCTTCTATTTTCTGCACAAAATGATGACTTCGATCCATTAGCAGTTATTAATTAATTTATGTGCAGTCACATTCAGTGCTCATTAATTAATTACTGCGCTTAAATCAAATTAATTGTTTACAGCTAGGTGCGCACAAAATAATTTTTTTATGAAACCATACTATAGTAAGTACTGATTCTGCTGTTACATTTTCTAATCTAGACTAAAATAGCTAAAACTTTGCATAATCCTGTTAAAACGACGTTTACAGAGTACTTATACTATATCAAAATTCTAATTTAATTCACCACATCTTTCCCAGAAAATTTATTTAGTATATTTTAGTTAAAAAAAGTTTATCATCAATTTTGTTTTCATTTTACGGTTCTATGACAAGTGATGAATTATCTTCATTCGCATTTTCGTTTTAGGTAATACCTACAAATAAGAGCAAAAGATGAATATTACATATATCACTCGTAGGAAACAGAAAAAGTAGATAATCTATGTGACAAATACGAAGGACTATTCCCTGGGATCGTGAGATATGGGTGTCATTAATTTAAAACAAAGTATGGGTCCCCGAATGGATCAGGGAGCTTTGACGAACGTTTCTTTGATAGATACACTAACCACCGGTAATAATATTTTGGAATGTTCGCACATTTGTCGGATGTTCCTCAGGGAAATGGTGATCTGTTATATTATAAGGAAGTTTTGAAGTGTTTAGACCTATCCCTATCAATTTTACCAAAGGCAAGGCACAAAGGTATTTTTTGGACAAATATCTTTTATGGATATGTGGTTCTCTGATACCTTTTGGGGACATGGTTAGATCGTAATGCGCCATTGACGCCTGGTGTTGTAAAAGTACCTATATAAGCAATGGAGTTTGACTGTCATCAGGCTGGTTACTTATATTATACGGCATTCTTCATGGTTACGAAAGTTACCTCCCAGACAAAATCTCCGGAACATTGAACCTGTCATTTTTTACATATCTAGGTACTCCTCTTTCTTCTATAGGGGTGGCAGCTTACGAGTGATATTTTTGGTGTTCAAAAAGCTCATGAACCTATAAAAACTCTAAAAACTTGGCAGCTTAGTGGTTAAGAAGTCAGCCTTAGAATTGAGACGTCCCGGGTTCGAGTCCTGGCCGTTACTCTACCGACATGAATTCACTTTTTTTACATTTACATTTACAATAAATTTAACTTCTGTTATAATTTAAAAACGTGTAAAGCTAAATGCAATGCCGCTAATAGGCAGTTTGATAACGTACCTGTTTTACTGAAGCATGATATCAAAGCGGCCTTTCAAAAACACTTGTATAAGTGAAACAAGTGAGACCATCGGGCCGTTGGGTAAGATGTCTAATTTTAATTTAGCGGCTTTGTAATGGCCGTCGCCATATGTGTGCGATGGCGTGCTCCGCTTGTCCCTGGCTACCCGATCGACTGGATAATACTCCGGTCATAACGAGTTGGCTGAAGTCCAGAGACTCACTGGATACGGTTATGTTAAGCTGCACGCAAATTATTAAATTTGGCCGAGTTTTTATTGCTTTCAGAACCATTCTCAAAATTTTTGGGAACAATTTTGAGTGAGTCCTACCTATATTTTTATACCCCTCTTTTGCTTAGAGGAAATTTGTAGTGAGTGGTGAAAGTTTTTATTACAAGCGCAATATTTTATTATGCTGGAGAATTACTTGTACAGATTAGAAACCTGATTCCAGTACAAACATTGACTTGATGAGGATGGAGATCTGAAAATCAGATAATAATTAGATTATCATCATCTGAGCACTAATACCAATTATATCCCAAACTTGAATTGTCTTTGCAGGCCGCGGGAGTGGGATCTGTGGGGATTTCCGCACGAAAAAAGGGGTCCATTTTTTGTCATATCAAATAATACAAATATTTTGAATATTAAATAAACAATCGATCGGTAAAGTAAACAAAAACAAATACATATACAAAGTAGGTATAATATTTTGTTGGTTTGTGAAATATTTTACACACAAACAAACATAGCATGTTATAACACGTTACACGTTTTATACCTTTCAACAGATTGCGCTGAAACTTTGATGAGATACTGTGCATATTTCAGCGAGCATACCTAGCTGTAGACTAAAAAAAGATTATAACAAGTATCAGTCACTTTAAAAAATTTATAGTCTTTATTTACCGTCATGGGAAAGAAATGTGATTATACGTATTTATTTGACTGGAATTTTGACTTGAAAATTGAACGGTTATTTTAACATGAGTTTTACTGTTTGTAGAGATGTTTGTAACATGTGTTTTTCTAAAGTTTGAGCAAAATATCCAATAAAACATGTATTATATATACAGTACAGTTTTCACTCTATTTTAGAAACTTGTGAAGTTTTATTGTGTTAGATATACCTAAATATCTCTTGAAAATTGGGTAAATCTAATTGAATGCAATGCAACAGCCCAGCGTAGGTCAAATTGCACGATTTCTTTTTAATCGTATGTAGGAAGTTTAGGTTGCCTCACGCACCTGTTTAATGCTTTTATTTTGAATTAAATTAAAACTATGTGTCGTTTTCCATATTGTGCAAAAGAAAAATAAAGCCTGCACGGGGTTTGCATTTTATTCGCATGATGGCAGTACTAGAACTGCATCTCTTGCCCCCTCGATTCACTCATATTCTTTAAGTTCCATAGTATAGTATCCTAGTGGGAGAGTAACTATCTGAAAGAATTCTGGATGTCAAATAATATTTCCGCCCTCCCCCCAGTCTTCAATTGTTTATGTTTAATTAGTCCATTTAAACTCATGGTCCTGTTTTTATTATCATTCAAGTTTAATAATAGTTTAGCAGATTTAGTGTTAGAGAGTAGTTAAGTCAAACAGATATAATCACAATATTAAATAAATAAGTTCACTAGGTACAATGTCGTAGGAAATGAGTTGTCCGACTAGGGTAGTACCTCCGCCCTACAGAACACCGCGGCCATAATAACCATCGTGTTGTGTTCCCGCTGGTAAGTAGGGTAGCCAGAGCTCACTGTATCCCTCCTCCCCCCACCTCTTCCCAGCCCTCCCCCCTTTCCTTCAGGGTAGGCAGCGCGTGTGCGACGCCCTTAGTGTTGCACACGTTCATAGGCCACGGTGACCGCTTCACATTAGGTGGGCCGTGTGCTTGTCTGCCACCTATGTAGTATAAAAAAAAACTGTCAAATACGTTGGTAAGTGTGGTCACGTCTCTATACACGAACTGAGACTAAACGATTGTCGCTACAATATCAGGATCCATTACAATTGCGATTGTGTGGGCGTGCTTACATTGCGAGGCTCTTTAATTTGTCATGTACCTAAAGGACTTTGTCATGGGTTGGAGCTAATTTTGTAAAGGGAGTTTCACAAAAGGACATTGTATTATTAAATTACAATTAGTGTAAAAACAATTGTGTATTGTTGGTTTTCGTAAGTTTACTATTATTGTATTGTATAGTTGAAAGTTAATGATATCCAATAATACATACTTATTTAAAAAGAAAACTGCAGCTTGTGCTATCGCACCCTCGTGTGTTTTTTTTGTTAATTTGTTTATAATGTTTGGGGTAAATCTGAAATCACTGCACTTATTAAAAAAATCTTATACTACTAGACTTAAAAAAATAGTATAAACCGAAGCGAAATGTGGGTGGATAGCTAACATTGTATAAAACAGTATTGAAGTCTAAACAACAGATAATATCAAGAATGAATTATCTGAGATGGTGTTAAAACATATTCTGAAATAAAATGTGGGTAAAGAAATTGTCTTCTTATTGTTTTAATTTAGTTATGTTGTATTGTAGGCGACTTTTAACTAGTTGATATTATAAATAAAATGAAAAGAACTTTGGCTCCGAGAGTTTATTCACCACAGATTGAGACCTCATTGATGCGCGATGCGATTTGCTACTTTTAACTATCAGCAACACTTTGAGATAACTTACACTTCAAACTATGAGACAACCATCATCGTTAAGTCTCGCCGTAACTATGGCTGCTAAAAAGCAACCGAAATGGCACTAGCGCTTAAAACGATCGTTTAAAGTTGGCTCGAGTGCAATGGGCCATGCACTAATCAGTTAGTGTGAAAGAGAATAAAGTACTCCTGTCTCACAACACAGTACACTTTTGATATCATAATAATATTGAGGAAACATTATCTTCTCCATGAGGCTCGAACTACCCGTAACATATACCACAAAAATTGGTAGAGCAAACAGGACCAGCGTGCGACGTCTTAGCGTCCTCTCAGAGGTACGGAAGGATCTCACTGTGTAAAGAATAGTCTCTTATGAATTGGTTAATACTGTTTAACCTTGCAACGTGCTATCCACTTGGTAACCATTAAGCTACGAGCCTCGCTTCATATAAACGCCATCGCGTACTGACGTGGACTCAGCCTTATGCTCTCAACGCTGCAACACTTTCAAATTACTTTATTTTCATCACTTTCCAACACAGTTTTCTATACAGATCACGATAAACACGGAGTAGTTTGTATTTGGAATACAGCTGAGACATTTAATGTGATTTCTTTTATATGATAAAATTCTCCACATTTACCTACAGCGACTTTTATATATTATTTTATGTATTTAGTTTTAAAAGACTTAAAATAATTGTTTTGTTGAATAGCTTAAAAATGACCGAAATTTTGTGTCACACGCTGCAGTACCTAGTCTACGTATTATAAAATGTTCTATATTGTAAACATAGTGCGAAGCGAAGTAATAAATCCTGTAGCCCGATTCATGGAGTCCTGGTCTTGGTGTCCGGTTCCCAGAGCCCAGATTCGGTATGGACCATGCCGGAGCGAACCGAATCCGGTTAAGTATAACAAAACCTTCTCTTGAATGTAAAAAATACCTACTATTTGAAAACCGTATCAAAATCTATTCAACAAAACGCGAGATAATCGCGGACAAACCTACATACAAACATACGGGTCTAACAGTGTGAACCACATGTAGGAGTCGGTTAAAAATATTGATCAATAATTCTGTAGCGTATGGCCGAGTCGTATATAAATATTGGCCATTAGCCAGTGTAAAGCAGCATTGCAGCATCTGGACAGTTCCCGTTATGCGCCGATCTCGTGACCCTCATTAGGAACAAATTACTGTATAGAGTGTGAATTAAGTGAGTATATAGGGTCATTCCTGGTGGCCTCGGTAATTATGGATACTAATTTGAATAATTTAATCTTTTATTAAGCGTCACAATTTAGTCCTGTTTAACTGGATACTATTTATTTGACTTCGGTAGGTACTTCAATGAAATGTTGAAGCAATTAATGTGCTAACATTTAGGAAGAATTCCGTCCTGGATGTTCTCTTTTTTCGATCTGAAACATTATTGACTTACCTGACAACATTTAACGACAGGAATCTAGAGAATATTATCGATTAAGCTGATAACTCATAACTTATTTATAAGTAAGAATATTTACATGTCAACTTTTAACTTTTTTCAATTAACAAGTATTAGATGACAAAGTTTAAAAAATTTCTTAAAATTGTGTTGTTACTTTGGAATGTCTCGATGAAATAGTTAATTTATAGTTCTATGGAAAATTCAAGCATTTGAGGTAGACCTTATTTTAAAATTAGGTATGTTTTTCTAGCAGCAAATTAAGCAAAGACAATAGTAGTATGATGATATTTAGTATGCAAATACAAAGATTTGGGAATTGGGACAACATGGGAACGGAGAATTGGGAACGAAACAAATCTTTTCAGTATTTAAATAGGATTACTACTTTTAATAGTATACATTTAATAATAAAAAACCCAATTCTGTTATGAATGTTGAACTTCTTACAGTACTCAAGCAAGTAAACATTTCTGAAACTTGGCTTTTCATTTTACGCTAATACCTACTTCTAATTCTAATTTTCTTTTCACTTGAAGAATGTTAAAATTAATTTGTTAATATATATTTAGACTGAGTTCGAATTATTTTTGAATTAAGATGAGTTTCAAAGAAAGTAATGAGGCTATTTACATCAATAGAGGGCTGATTAAAATTACTTGCTACAGAGTGGTCTCAGAAACAATTAAATTTAATCAATTCAAACACTAGGTACACCTACTTTTAGAACTATAATTTACGTTTGAATTTAAATATTAAGTAAGTAATAAGAGCACAAAGCATTTTTGAATAGAGATAAATCATCATGTCTTATACTAAGAATGGATTAGGTATGTATTCACTGAATTGTAATTCCTCAAATATCTATAAGTTTTTAATAAAGTTTGCTGAAAAATAATTCAAATAACATGAAACATGATATTTACATACCAAAATTAATTTTTGAATGACTCACTGATGGTTAAAACTGAAACAGAATAAGTAGGTACCACTTATTTCAAATTTGAAATAAGTTGTTACGACAAAAACTAAATATTCTTATCCCGAATCTTGGATTTCAAAGTACAAAATATAAAACTACGTAGATGGTTGTTTTAATTACTGGCAATTAAAATAAAGCAGTCGTGAGTTTGACTAAAAAAAAAGAAATAAATTGAAATAAAAAAAAATCGGTTTATTTTGCCATGATTGTAGTGTCTATCTATGTGCTATGTCTATTTGGTATGTGTGTTGTGTGTGGGACACACAACACGCATACCACATAGAGGAAGTCCCTAGCTTTAAGAGGATAAAGAATTAATTACGTTATTATATTATATTTTATTATTTATTATATTTTTTTTTTAAAAAGATTTTTTCTCAAGTTTGCACTTGGTATCTTCTCCTAGTTCCCGCCCTGAGACCCTCAAATTTACAAATACCTACTATGTCTCCTAAAACTTTACTTAATATGGTTGATATTATATTATATTACATTATGTATATATATATATATATATATATATATATACAGGGTCTCCCGTAATGAATGGATAAACCGTAAACTGGAGTTGCTCCGGATGTGAGGCTATAAGAAAATCATATCATTTTGCTAGGGATGTCAACCATATGGTAATGGCATAGACTTTTATACTTTTTTAGTAATTTCTCTACTTTTTTTATTAATTCCGTAGCCATTTCTTCAAATTTAAGTATTTTCGTGAATTTTTTTTTGTATTATACTCTTAAAGACGTGTATCATTCACTTTTCACATGATTTTAGGTGTCCTTAACGTTAAACGTTAATAAAATAGTCATTTTAAGAGGATTTTTTAATTTTTTTTTCTTAACATCAACTTTTGATCATCTACTGTGAAAAAAAAAAGTACGGCGCTATAGCTGCCCATGATCTTAATAAATTGTCTAGTATGTGTAGTTTTTAAAAAGGTATAACAATGTGTACTTTTAAAGCAACATTATGTTACTAGGAGCAAGAACGTTTATCAAGGTCAAAATTTAGATTTTTCAAGTAATGTTAAAAATAGTTGTAAAACTCGTCTTAATGATTTTTTTTCTATCAAGATACTGTACAAAAAAACTAACAGGCCACTAACTAGGATATTCAGAATGAAACCAAGTTGTTTAAAAAAAAAGAATTTAATGAAAAACTTAAACTAAATGTTCAAAATGTCTTCCGCCGGCAGCAATGCATGCTCGGCAACGCCTAATAAAAGATCTTTTAATCCGACGCGCATAACCAGCTTCTTCAATTTTACGAGCTGCTACTTGAATGCGCGTACGCAATTCTTCCACAGAACTTATTGCTTCGCTGTAAACCTTCTCCTTAATACAGCCCCAGTAAAAAAAATCCAAAGGTCTGGCGAGCGTGGAGGCCGTAAAATTGGGCCCAGCCGTCCTATCCATCTATCAGGATAAACACAGTAATCAGGGTGTCGCGCATTTGGATATGTTTCGCGATAAACACTAGCAGCTCTATTGGCGTTGCCATTACATTCGCCGCAAATGAAATGCATGTTTGCGTATTCGGCGGGCGTGTATTGTTGAGGCATAATACACAAATTTCACAAAAACTTTTTCAAACAACAAGTCCAATCGATAGCAGAAAACGAAGTCCGTAAATGTTTGCAAAGTTGTCAGTATCACCACGTTAACAAGTCCAAATCACAAGGCAAATCAAAGTCCGATATTAGAAAGCAGTAACAAATTGACGAAACTAATGAAAACAAAAAAAACTGGAGGAACTAAATTCTTTTTTTTTAAACAACTTAGTTTCATTCTGAATATCCTAGTTAGTGGCCTGTTAGTTTTTTTGTAAAGTATCTTGATAGAAAAAAATCATTAAGACGAGTTTTACAACTATTTTTAACATTACTTGAAAAATCTAAATTTTGACCTTGATAAACGTTCTTGCTCCTAGTAACATAATGTTGCTTTAAAAGTACACATTGTTATACCTTTTTAGAAACTACACATACTAGACAATTTATTAAGATCATGGGCAGCTATAGCGCCGTACTTTTTTTTTTCACAGTAGATGACCAAAAGTTGATGTTAAGAAAAAAAAAATAAAAAATTCTCTTAAAATGACTATTTTATTAACGTTTAACGTTAAGGACAACTAAAATCATATTAAAAGTGAATGATACACGTCTTTAAGAGTATAATACAAAAAAAATTTCACGAAAATACTTAAATTTGAAGAAATGGCTACGGAATTAATAAAAAAAGTAGAGAAATTACTAAAAAAGTATAAAAGTCTATGCCATTACCATATGGTTGACAACCCTAGCAAAATGATATGATTTTCTTATAGCCTCACATCCGGAGCAACTCCAGTTTACGGTTTATCCATTCATTACGGGAGACCCTGTATATATATATATATATATATATATATATATATATATAATACTAGCTGTTGCCCGCGGCTCCGCCCGCGTGGATGTCGAAATCCGTTTCAAAAACTATCCTATCTCTCAAGTTGGATCGAACTGCACATGGTGTGCGAATTTTATTATAATCGGTTAAGTGGTTTAGGAGTCCATTGAGGACAAACATTGTGACACGAGATTTATATATATTAAGATTATATTATATACTAGATATTATAAATTGTTTAACGTTAATAAGATCAATAAATAGGCAATAAATTTCTTAGAAATTGAATACGTTATATTGGACAAACAACAGTTCTAAGAAAGTGCCTTACTTACTTAACTTAATTAAACTTAGTAGCGGCTCAAGTAATTATCTTTGTAACACAATATTATTTTATTAACCAAAAACATTTTCTATTGTAATAAATCATCATTTAGCAGTGAACAAGTAGTTCTTAGAACTATGAATTAGACGTTCAGATTAAGATAGTTAGGAGAGCGAATTGTTTACTCTTTGATAATTTACTCTTATATAAGAGATTTTTTTCTTGTACCCTGGATATTGCCTTGCGTGTATAAGGCCTCATCTGTAAGTCGGTGTACCTACTCACTCATGGACAAGTCTCAGGCAAGTATTCGTCTAGGTTCTAGACGACAGTTGCTTTTGTATAAGCCAAGATGAATTACATTTCCACCGGAGAAGTCGGCGATCTTAGCTTTCCCCCGTGTGATCCGCCAAGCCGAGAGGAAAGCCTGCGTCAGAGTCTCGTCCGTTAATTCCTGCATAGCGGGTAGTTAGACTTATGCCCCGAAGATCTTACTGGGGTTCCATACACCCACTGCTCTGCTAAAACCACAGAACAAAGAAAAATCCTTAGGACTAGAAATCGTATGGGGGCGTGTTTGTGTCGCCAAAAACCTAAGTGTAATTGCATTTACCTCACACATATACACTTGTGTATATGCATGAAGCAGGCTAAAATATAAAGAAATACTTTCTTCTAATCAAAAAATAAGTTTATGCGATTGATTTTAAGGTTTCTTTTCCTATAAGTTTTCACGAAATATTTACTTCAATATTCTAGAAGTTTCTATACTCTGTCCAATTCAGGATGCTAAATGATAATGTTGACAGTTCACGTCTATGAAGTACCGTATTTTTATATACAAAATAATACCTCTAAAATTATCGTAGCACATGGACAAGTACCGCCCACTTTTCGTAGAGAAGCGTCTTGCAAAAATTCAGCACAATTGACTATGACACAAAGGAATCGAATGAATCGAACTTAAATTAATTTATTGAAATTTTTAAGTACTTATCTACCAAAATTTTTTGTAATATAATTAGCTAAGTATAATGCAAAACATAATTACTGTACCATAAAACTTCTCTTTTATCATCCTGAAATAAGTTACCTAAAATAATAAAAAAATAAATGCTTTTGTGTTTTTATAACTATCGATTCCATATTCTACGGGAACGATAATCGAACATCGATTAGATTCATTTTCGATTATACTATATGGGGTACTCTACTTAGAGCTGTCAAAATTATCATTTTGAAAATGTGCAACAGAATCGACACCATGGGGGTCGATTCTAGTGTTGTCCGTATTTTGAGTTAAGTTAATTTCATCCTTACCATTGTTATATTTAAGGACTGATTTGCAATACAATACAATTTTAGACATCTATTGGTGAATAGCAAAACTATAATGTACATTGATTTTGCTATTGACCGCTAGATGGGGTATTATTGTGATAAATAAATTTGTGCTCTATTCCAACGTGCCTTAAACCTAATTCTGTTGTATATTACGTAAAAATGGGGGCAGATTTGATGGTACTCTGTAAACATAATTGAAGTATATACCTTGTCAAAACGTACTTAAAATTCATTTTCAGTAAAATAAGGTGTGTAGTTCTGCTCTTCTTATATTTTAAGGTAAAATGTATGCAACCAATAAGACATCCTATAAGTCTGTGTGAGTGTATTTTTTGGCGACAGCTATTCCTTTGTATTTTTACTTAATTACTACTTCTATGGTTTTTTAATGTTCTGTGGCTAAAACCAAAGAGCTGTATTTGGTACACGCTTTTTTGTTATTTTAAATAACAGCTTAAACAATTTCCCATCTAATGATAAAACCAGTATGGATATGACATTAACTTGGAGCAAATTAATAAATTCCTAAGTAGTTTTTCTTAAAGGATGAAGAGATTTGGCGATATATCATCATAGTGGTATAATAAAACAATACAGGAAGATTATCGTAAGATGACTGCCGACTCTTTCATCATTATGTACCATAGTATGTATGACCATAGAAAATTACTTATACCTTGTCAAATTTAGGATGATAATAATGACAGTTCATGTCTATGAAGTATCGTATTTTTTCATACAAAATTATACCCCTAAAATTATTGTAATACATAGACAAGCCCCGCCCACTTGTCATAGTGAAGCGTCTTGCAAGAATATAGCACAATTGACTTTACACAAATGAATCGAATGAATCGAATTCAAAATAATTTATTGAAATTATTAAGTACTTATACTACTAAAATTTTTGTGATATAATTAGCTAAATATGATACGAAACATAAATACTATACCATAAAACTTCTTTTTTGTCATCCTGAAGTAAGTTACCTAAAATAATCTATACTTATAATAAATCTGTAGAAGTGAAATTTCTGTACATTGAAAATATCAAAAAAATAAGTAGCAGGGGGTGTTACTAGACCGACACCGATCCCAAATATGTGATTAAAAAAATTTTTGTCTGTCTGTCTGTCTGTCTGTCTGTCTGTTTGTTCAGGCATCACGCAGAAACTACCGGTTCGATTACGATGAAACTTGGTATAATTATTCTTCAATATCCTGGGCAGCACACTGGGTACTTTTTATCCCGGAAAAGTACATACAATAAAAAACAAACTTAATTTTGCGGTTCGATTCCTAGACCCGATTACTGTACTAACCGCAAATAATAAGTTTGTCGTAGGTTACGTCACCCGCAGTTGAGTTCACTAGACGCTGCTGCCTGCGGCCAATCTGGCCGGGGTGGGACTGGCCCTCTAGAGGGCTGCTCCGAGGCTCTCCATGTGTCCCTCTGACTAGCAGAGGGTACAGTGAGGAGCAAGCGGGGGGCAAGCTGATCGTCCACGCGCCGATGGTTGTGTGACAGGACGGCCGCCTGTCACCCTACACCCCACCGTCGGTGAAGTCGTGAGATGCTCGGGGGTCAAGGGGGCCATCTTAAAACCGTACATGGCCCAGGGTCAGTCGACCCTGGGCCATCTACGGTTTTACGGGAACTGGGGAGCGCGGGATATGCTCTAAGCAATCTTACAACTGAAGACTTGAGATGGCGTGCACGCTGTCAGCCATCAGGAGTAGTTGAGTCTAAACTTAACTACTCCTGATGGCTGACGGGGGTGGTATCCGAAGGAACTTCCGCACGAAAAAAGGAATTTGAAACGGAATTCGAAATCCACGCGGGCGGAGCCGCGGGCAACAGCTAGTAAAAAATAAATGTTTTTGTACTTTTGTAACTATCGATTCCATATTCTATGGGAACGATAATCGAAAATCGAATGAATCATTTTCGATTATACTATATGGGGTACCCTACTTGGAGCTGTCAAAATTATCATCCTAAATTAGACAAGGTATAGTGATATTCTTCAAACGTCAAATTTAAGCAAGCGATTCTCCAATAATTCACCTTCTCACCTATTATACACAAAATCCAGTTCAAACTCAGATTGTAATTCAGTTATGTACATATAAACACGAAGGGGTAACAATTAGTTGCGTCGAAACAGTCGCAATATTCCAAACGGTTACAGAATGCTCTGCGTTGGATCAATGCCAGTTAACATTACTTATTCCAACAAATTGCAGTTTTAGGTTGGATTTCAACATTTTCTACTGTGAAAATAATTGCATTCAAAATCAAATAAAGCGGATCCGTTTGGTATAAAGTACTGAACGGGTTTTGATGAGGTTTTTTTTATTAGAAAGGTCTTGGTTAGATTCAAAATCTTATGCATATTTGATCGCAAGCGGTTATTAGAACCGGCGATATAGTAAAAAAAACGCGAAAATCGACGTCCACGCGGGCGGAGCCGCGGGCAACAGCTAGTTATTAAATATAGACGTCACTAAAAAGGGGTTCTTTTAGTGACGACGATAGCAATTGGAATTCATTTACATTTAAGTTCCGGCGAATAGTATTTAAAGCAAATTGTAGTAATCATTGTACTAGTTGATATTCTTACCTAATACATCAATGTAACTAGTCGGACGTTTTATTCCAAAGAGTTACATAATTTAGAAATGTAACAAATACGACTTTTGTATCCATTTGAGCATGAAGAAAACACGTGCATATTATTTTATAAATTATATGCTTATCGAATATAGAGGTACACGTGTATCCTTCCTCCTACAATTAAATACCAGAGTGATCTTTTTGACGTGACAACGTCTTATAAATTGGTTTGCCGGGTGACACTTCAAGAAACTGCGTTACGCTCCGCTCACGTTATGCGCTCACAATGAGAGCGAGTGAGAGGCACGCGTCCCTTCCACTCGGGCATGGTTAGCCCGCCTAAGAGCGAGAGAGACAGACATAAAAATTATTTTACCACTCAAAGTCGTTGTCACGTAAAACTTTCGCCCGTATACCGACTTTACAGGCAACCAATTTTCCTTATCTGCTATGATCATAGCTCAATTATTTCTGATGAAGTTTCTGGACATGAAAATAAAAATGACGCAACAGCTCATTGCATGTTGCATTATTTCATTTGAGACCTGAGCTGGTATTCTAGTCCCCGAATAATATACCAAAGTGAACAGAGTCTAACTTAATTATTATACCATTAAATTCTTAACATGGTATACAGTATACACCTATTATTAAATTAAACGAGTAAAATATAGTAGTCATGAGACTTAATAGTTTAGGTTCTGTAACTATTATAGGTAGTAACTTAAGTGATTTAAGTTACTACCACCAGTTTTGGGTCAAACCTGAGGCCATCTTTTACTCTTTTTTTGCTATAGTCATAACTTAAGAATGTGTTATAACTTAATTCTTAAGTTTAAAATAGTTTCAAAATATTTTTTTTAAATAATTAAGTGTATATATCTTGGCACTGTTTTATTTGACTAGCAGATGCCCGCGGCTCCGCCCGCGTGATAGTCGGCTATCGTTGTCATAATTATCTCTGGTTCTATTTTACCAATTGCAATCAAGCAAACGGCAGATTTTAAGCCTGACCAAGAACTTATTAGAGAAGCCACATTGGAATCCGATCAGTATTTTTTGCAGCCATCGCAAACAAAACTACAACAGAGCTCATTCATAATTTTATAATAGTATAGATAGTTGATGGTGGGGATTATAGTATAGTAGTGATGTATTAACATTAGTAGGCGGTAATTGTTTGCAGCAACGAATATATGCTAACTGATATCGGGTTTGTTTTGCGAAAATAACGATTTTAAATATAGCAACGCAACGACTTATAGTGCTATATTTTCGGTGGAAGAGTTCATATCTGGCAGGTGGCCAGGCATTTGGCAGTGGATGTATGCTCATGATTATTTCTACATAAATTTTACGCTACTTAACCCTAAGGATGTGCAAAATGAATATTTTGATCAGTCTGATTAATACAGCTGTTTGAGTGTGAAAGAGTAACAAATATCCATACATACAAACTTTCCTTTTATAATATAACTAGGATTAGTAGGATTTTAAATCCAAAATGGTGCTGTTACCTTTTATAATATCGTGCAAAATGGGGCAAGTTACATTTTACGACTCAATAAAAAATAAATGAAAATGTCCGGTTGGATAGTCTATTCAAGTTATTCGTGTTACGTTGCTTTGGCTTCACCGCAACACTACTTGCCTCGAGCTACTCGGGGAGCACGTGGGTTACATTTTAGGCGATTTATCTTTTTATATAACTGGCAAGTAAGTAAAGACGCTAATTTTTTTACATTTTCAAATAAAGAATTCTTTGGGAGTCTGTAGATGTCATGAAGCGATTCCTATAAGGATTATTTATACATACATTTCCTTTTAAGTTAAAAAAATACAAGTTGACGATGAATATTTTTTATACTGGTGACATCTATATTGCTTCACGTCGTCTGATGGTAAACTTAAGGTAGTCTCAAAAATAGAGGTCTCCATTACAGACGCTAACTTACCTGCAAGCGCAGGCAAAGGTTTTCCCTTCGGGCTGGGAGGGTAGTCAGTCCAGTTAAAATTAAAAAAAAAAAACAAATTATGAAACGGAGGAGTGGTAAAGCGGATTCTGGGTTCCATAATGCAAGCTTTGAATGCAAGCGCGATTAGGGCTAGGATGAAAAAGAGATGAAAGAAACTTTCACATGTAAAATGTTAGTAGGACTTTACTTAGCTTAGCTAGTAGGTATGTTGCCTAGCTGCCTAATATGGCACTTATTGGGCAGAGGTTTGTGTTATTTAAGCCAAGAATAAACTTACGTGTTTAATATACGACAGCAATATATTATACATTCTCACCATGTAGCACTCCGATATTAAAATTGTAGTCATAAGCTTTGATTTAATTAAAACCCGCGCACCCCGCGGTTTGTTTTTATTTAGTCTAGGGTGGAACGTGCGCAATATTATTTGAAACAGTTTGTAAGTTGGGTATGTTAGAGTAACTTGGGATAAACGTGAATTTTGCAAACTTACCACAACTTTCTCGGTTATAAATATTGATAGCTGACGGAGGTCAATCTCTAGTGTATTGTGAATATACTGTGCTTTAGTAGACTTTAAATGGTATATATGATGTAGCGTAGATACGCGGCCGTATTTATAACGGTAGAGCATTCGACTGCTACATCAGAAGCCAAGGGTTCGATGTCCGCACTGCAAATATTTGTATGCGTGAATATTTACAATAGGTATATGAGGACGTTTATAAAATAAGAGAGAACAACTAAACGAAGCCTTCGATTTGTTAAAGAACCTTCTTTTCTGTTCATAAAAATGCGACAGATAATTACAGCAATCCTGGTAGATAACATTAAAGTTTTAGTTATATATATTTAACTAGCTGTGCCCGCGACTTCATCCGCGTGGAATGTAATACAAAAAAAGTAGCCTTATTACATGAAGCTATCTGCCAGTGAAGGTCCGTCGAAATCGGTCCAGTCGTTCCAGATATTAGCCGGAACAAACAGACAGACAGACAGACAGAGAGACAAAAATTTTAAAAATATATATTTTGGTATGTGTACCGTACTCGTATATACATTCATATGCATGTAGTAGAAAGCGGTTATTTTAATATTACAAACAGACACTCCAATTTTATTTATTTGTATATAGGTACTGTATAGACAGATAAGTTATCGAAATATGGGCATTCATACACCTTTACCTTACCTAGGTAACATTTCGGGGATGTGCAAACTTAACATAAAAATCTTTTACTGAATAGGATTTTGTATTTAGCTGGCTGACTAGTTTTTAGTATTATTATCGTACAAAATTCAGATGAGAGTCACGCGCGTGCTCTTCTGATACAGTTAGGTTTCGGTGTCCTTAATACGGTTGGTAAATGTCGGCTGGCTTTCCGCCAAACAGCCCGATAATTTACCATCGACGTACTGCATGCAAATTTAAAGCCTAATCTCTACTTTTCTTTTAAGATTCGGGTAGATTCACTGTTTTCCAGCTATCGAAGTAGGTGATACATTTTTATGGTGCATTTGCATTGACTAATTTTATTTGGTTATCGATTCGTTTAAGGAATAATCTTGAGTGAAGTTTATTTAGGTGAGAATTTTAGGTATGAGGAAATAAAAAAAATTACGTACTCTAAATAAAGCTTAAGCGTGTGCTCTCTTTTTGTAAATATAAATATAATTATTATACATAGGAATCTTTATTCATAGATTTGAAGAATTCTTGCGTACATGTAAATATATTCATTGGTCGGATATCGAACTCCATTGATCAGTAATCAAACGCTCGACCACCACGCTAAACGGCGCGATGTCTTAAAAATGATTTATAGGCAAACTCTGTAGTGACTTATTAATTTAAATTGAATGAGTTCTGTTTTAATATAAAATGGCATTATTTCATTTTTTACCAATATAACCCGAGGTCCCACAAAATAATATCGATATCCATCTGTTTTTTATTATAATCTCTTTGAAATGAAATATAATTTACATCAAACATATGGACGAATATGGAAGCTTATATTAATTATTATTACTCGTATTAAAAAACAGAATAAAATTTTATAAAATAAATACAGTTGCAGCACATGAACATCTATGGTACCTTATCTTTACTCATGTGGTTGCAGCAAGGCACGTTTATAATCTTTTCGAGTAAAATTGATGAATTAAAAACATCTACACAAAAGCATACAGGCGAAGAAAATCTCGGGTTATAAGCTAAATCCATTTGTAAATTACCAGATCAGTACATGAAATCCTACATTTCCCTATGCTAGAACCAACACAACGTCAAAAGATTTCTTCAGTAGTTCAAACTGGCGAGAAATACACTTCACTTTCAACATTCTGGTAGAGCAATTTCATTAGTCGCAAAGAGCTCCATCGCATCAGGCGTGAAGTTGTCATTCATTAGTGTGAAGTTATATGACCCAGGCACCCTGTATCTGCACTAAATTGAGTTAGGTACCTACCCTTTGAGATCAGCTCACTGAAATTCAAAATGCGCCTTCTATATTATGGTCTTTAGGTATTAGTTTAACCTCAAGCATGTATATTTGGCACAATTCTTATCTCAGATGTTTCATTCCTTATAAAGAGAGGATAAAAGTAAAATAGATAAAAGCTCATTGCAGAATATTTTAAAGCAAAGTGTTTTAGTCAAGATATTTGAGTTGAGCAACACATAAAAATCATTTGTAAAAATAAAATTATGTTTAGCGTCTTGAGTATTTTGTCAACTAAACATAGGTAGGTATATTTGATCAAAGTAGCCAGGATTTATTAAAAATGTAATCTTAGGATAATATTAGTAAGATAATAATATAAAACGCATTTATAAATCAATAATTTTTAGTGTGTATATAAAAGTTTTATACATATCATATAATGCATTTCTCCAAATAGGTATCAGAACAATCAGAACAACTATATAACAACTATTACCTATATAGTTATTCTGATACCTATTTGAGAAAAGTATTTTTTTTGAGATTCCACCTCTGACTGACTGTATTTACTATCAACATTTTGGTAAAAAATATAATTCATGTTTTATATGTGGAAATTTTGATTTGACCTATCAAAACGTTAAACTTCGAATTTTAATTACCTACCTATTGGCTTGTACAGTAATATTATTTGCAAGTTTGGTAAACGTTATATTTTGATATCAGATTTGATAGCTTAATAATTTCTACGGATTTACTTGAACGAATCGCGTCAG
The DNA here is from genome assembly GCA_963576445.1 of Lithosia quadra. NCBI lineage: Eukaryota > Metazoa > Arthropoda > Insecta > Lepidoptera > Erebidae > Lithosia > Lithosia quadra. The sequence continues at coordinate 6,235,821 of OY754891.1, forward strand.
TTAGGAGTAAGAACAAAGCCAAATAAAATACTCTAGTAATAGGTTTATTGTTGCAGATATGACCTAATTTTACTTTGCCTTTTTTACCTGTAGAAACTCCTTCAGGCTTCACTTCACCGGAGCGAATTGTGAAGTTAGGATGTTCGACTTGAACTGACGATAGCACGATGTCTCTGGCGTATCGTACCGTACTGTGTTCAATACAGCCACTAAAAGTCGATATTGAGTGAGAAGATTGCACTGTTATCATTGCCCATCACTTGAGTTGTGGGATAATCTCAACTATGATTCAGGGGTAAGTTATGGGTCCACAGACTTACAGTCTCCTAAGTAATTAACATAAGTATGATTACCAGCTTATCATTTAGTCTCAATTATGCTAAATCACCCACCCATACAAGTTACATACACGGTCATATTAATAGTTTTAAGGAGGACTGTCATTGCGGAGTGGCGGCAAATTAGTTTACAAAGTCTTCATTCATTAGTACCAAGTTGTGTGGTTTAACTTTGACAGGCGTATTCTGTATGACTCGAGTTATACAAATTGTAATGTATTACGGTTTAGACGTCTGGGAGTGAAGGCAAGGAGCGACGGGCGCTCAGTAATTGTTTGCTACTAGTTAAACAGCTTTCCCTTCTAAATACCTACGAGTTACGACTGTTGGAGTTGTAGGGCGCTTACGTCATATTTTCATAAGCATTGGGAATTGAATGACCGAAGTTGCATGCATACGAAGTTTGAAGTTTGCTAACAGTGGTACGGCTTTGACACATTTATAGAATTATGGACAGTTTTAAGTAAATTCATTACTCATACATCTTGTAAATGTTTGATTACAGTTCAGCGATTGTGAATGGCTAATATGGAGATTTAGCAGAGGCGAATACTTAGTTTAAATAATTGGCTAGGTACTATTAAAAAATCTAAAGTATTGCCTTCTTCCTGTAAATTCTGATTCTTTAAGCGGGGATTTATGAGATGAGGCAATTCGGTAAAGAATGACCTAGATGTACCTAAGGTCAAGTATCAGTAAGGTCAGTAATCGCAACCGGCAACAAAACAATGTTGAAAGTAGAAGAAGCGAAAGGCGGAGGTTTCCAGGGCAAGATCGTAGCAAGTGGAAAGCTATTGTCTCTGCCTACCGCAAAGGGACAGAGGCGTGAAGCTATGTATGCAGTATTCTTTCGACTTCACCTTAGCTTACCATCAGGTGGGTTGCAGTCAAATGGATTGATCCAAAAAAAAATCCATTACATCTGTTGAGGATTCTAAGGTAGTTAACTGTATTTCGTCGTTTAATTTTGGTTGCTTCTTTCATTGTGATGTTCGCTATTCGATGTCTTTTGTTTAACTTGTATTACTTAGTTTTTGTGTATTGTACCGTATTTTTACTTCTCCTTACCTTTGTTATTTTCTCTTTTAAAAGAGAAACCGAGAAACAAAGCGCACTTTGATTTCTAAGCTTTTTGATTTTGTTAGGTTCTTTTTAACGGTTGTGTTCGGGGTTTTCTTTAATCAGAACACAGTAAGAAATAAAACTATTTTTTTTGGGAACCTCTCCAGAATTAGGGTTTAGGTGCAAAACAATTAAAACCTTTAAAATCTAAGTGGGTAAAGTCGCGGGCACAGCTCCTAGTTGTAGGTAATGATACGACCTCATTAGATGCCATCTCTTCGAACCCCCCCGAGGCAGAACCTCGGAAGGGGCTGGGTAACACAAGTTTTTTTTCCATATGTGCAAAACAGCTATTTTACAATTTTATAATAGTAGGTATATGATAGACCATAGATAACATTATACTAACTCTGAAAGCTTTTTCGGCGTTCCTTGTATACGAAATTACCCTTCATCACTGGTACACACATACATTATGTAACGTACATGATAAATGTTTCGATTTCGCAATCTGACGGTTTACCATTGTAAATTAAGTTATCTGTGGAACATAGATCTCGAAGAGGATTCAATATTTATTTTGATTATATTTCTTCCACCAATATTCTTTTTGTATGAATACATTATCTCCTGTATGTTTATACAGAGGATGAAATAAATTCATTTCTATAATATATTAATGTTTACTAAAGAACTCATAGGTACACACACACACACACACACACATAAGAATAACATAGGCTTAATGAAAATCAGTATATTATGCAAAGTGTCCTACTTCTTTCCTACTAATATTATAAACGCGAAAGTTTGTATGAATGTAGGTATGTCTGGATGTCTGGAGGTAACGGCTGAATGGATCGGGTTGAAATTTTGTACAGAGGTAGATTATAATCTGGAATAACATATAAGCAAATTTTTATTCTGGGAACAGGTTTCCGTGGGTGAAGGTAGCGGGAACCGAATGGCACGCGAGTGGAACTGCTGGCATCTGCTAGTAAAATAATATATCAAGTAGGCACATCACAGAACAAAGAAAAATGAGGCACATCGATGGAGGTATCCGGCGATTGTAGTCATAATATACAAGACACATATTTTAATGTATCACTTAAAATAAACACTATGCCGATCAAATAACAAAATCATTTCCTCTATACCATTAAAACGGAATTTACAAAACGTCAAAGGCAAAAAAAATATTTTCACTTTTTAGTCCATACTTAGCAGCAATTAACGAGCTTAAAATGTTATTCATGTTTTCTTCACATTTTAATTTATCTGTCGCCTGCGCTGCAATTTCCTTCAACTTTGATATTGAATAAAAAGGAAATTAGAAGTTCATTACAGCAATTAAATTGAGTAGTCCTTGGTTTACGGTAAGTACCTATATACCTACTTAGTCACCCGCCAACCGGGCAAATAAGAGGCGCTCTGCAATTTTCATCGCTGTAATATTCAATCTATTTTTAATGTAGTCTGTGTTTTCAATTGTTACTTGAAGTAGACTAATTAATTATTAATACTACTAAAATAAGAAGAGCGACGAAAGGTTTTGAGAAAAAAATAATAGCAAAATAAGTGTTTGTCGTGTTATTAGGTACTTTGCTCCTGGCAAATACTACACTTTTTATTTTGTTATCAAAACTTTCTTTATAGTTTTTGACGTGACAACGTCTTATAAATTGGTTTGCCGGGTGACACTTCAAGAAACTGCGTTACGCTCCGCTCACATTATGCGCTCACAATGAGAGCGAGTGAGAGGCACGCGTCCCTTCCACTCGGGCATGGTTAGCCCGCCTAAGAGCGAGAGAGACAGACATAAAAAGTGAAAGGCACGCGTCCCTTCCACTCGAGCACAGTTAGCCCGCCTAAGAGCGAGAGAGACAGAGCGAGAGAGAGAGAGTGAGAGAGATAGGCATACACAATACACATGTATATAAATACGTATGTATGTGTAAAGGTAAAAATAAAATTTTGTTAATATGAAATTCAGTGCGAGATTCTTTGTATAAATTAATGTTTTAAATATAATTCTTTGTATAAATAAATGTTTTAAATTGTTACTATTATTTCATCCTTCTTCCTACTATACGAATGAATATTCACATTAAAATTATTTTACCACTCAAAGTCGTTGTCACGTAAAACTTTCGCCCGTATACCGACTTTACAGGCAACCAATTTTTTTAAATGTAGGTATAATTAACAATAAAAGCTATCATATACTTATGTTATTTATACCTATTACCTGGTATACCTGTTGACGCAACTCACAAGAAAGTGAATAAGCTCGCAGCTTCGGTGAGGGGGTACCCCCTTTTTTCGTGCGAATATCCCCCCGCATACCCCCGCGCGGCGGACACCAAGGGGTGGTTATGTCGGACTTGGACTTGTCGGATTGGAACTAAAACCGCACGCCGTCTTGGGTCTACAGACGCTGGGGTGAAGGTGGCCCACAAAGCATTTCCCTTGTTATTTACCCGGTGAGGGGGTACCTATAGGGGTGACCACACGTTAAAAAACAAAAGGAGATTTATTTTCTTATTGGTGTACAATAAAGTTTATTTCTATTCTATTCTATTACAGATTCTGGTAGGATACAGGCAGTCCCGTACCATCGTACCAGTACTGTTCGAACTGTCAAAGACTAAAGGATAATCAGCTTTTAGCTCCATATAAATAATGTAATCGATAAGTGCCTCCACCTGTAAGTGATTACTTTTTTTTTTACAAAGGATTTCATATCAAAGAATAAAATTTATTTCATTCCCAACATTGATGTGAGACGCAAGATCGGTTCTTGAATTCATTTGCATCGGAATCTAATAATATGGAGGCGGAAGTACAATGGAATCTATTGAATAAATGATTGATTTGCTCATTCATGCCTTTATTTAAATTTTCCTCTTTACGTAATTTCATGTTTAGTAAACGTTTTGCTCTCGATACCCTAATTTGCTATTCAAGAAGAAAATAATAATCTGATTTAAATCTGTACAATAATAAATATGAGGATCACTTTTGAATACTAGAAATGCAATACAAAAGAGGATTTTTTGAAAACTAAGTGCACGCTAGTGGGGATCTACAAGCGTGCACTTAAAATTTTTACAGCGTTTAGACTGGTTTAGACTATGCATACTATGTCGCAATTGTTATCTTTTGAGCAATAACTTTAGGAGGTTCTCTTGTACCTGAAATATGTAACGCATTCAAGCTATCTCTAGTTACTGTTGTATACATTTAACCAAGACACACAAACATCTAATTTCAATCATTAATTTACCTGCCAGCATTGTAATTAAGGCCTGTCCTGATCGATTAACGTAGCAGTTGTATACCTAAGTAGGCAATAAACACTGTCTAGTATTACAAGTAATTTTGACGATTATACGCTCTTAGCTCACTTCTGGCCACTCAGATAATTGTCTACCATGTGGTTTCTAGGATCTAATTTAATTAATCATGTACCAAATCCTTTGTATGTTATATTATACTAATAAATTTTTGCATGGTATGTAGGTAATGATACCTACAGTTTGATAACTTCATATGAAGACGCGTCTATATCTTCAGACGCAGCTATGACAGTATTTAGGTAGCCCGGCATAGAAGTAAGGAAACAATATAATGACTGTTCATTGTAAACAATAGTACCCTGTGTTCTAAGTCTGTACCAGTCGCAATCATCGTTCAGGAATTGAAAAATGGCACCAAAACAGTCTATGCGTATTTTAGTAGAATATTTTAGTAGATATTTTAAGAATATTTATATGAAATCTTAGTCTACATAGTCCAGCAATACAATACTGTTTTTGTTCCTTTCCACGATTTGGTTTGGGTGCCGTTTATAGGTGTGACTGTCTGACCTCCAACCTCGAAAGGATAGTTTACTCTGAAACCTTGTCTTGCTAGAAGGTAAGATTGACTTGGGTTACATAGATCTTGGTGTTGTCTCCATACACCCATGTAGTGTGTGTAAATGATAAAATTTAAAACATTTAAAAAAGTATTTCATGTTGGCGTATAGTATCCAAAACATTTTTCGATTAAATTTGAAAACATAATTATAATGAAGTTAACATTTTACATTAGATACTGAATAAGCAATTACTTGCTTGGATTGTATCCTTTGCACGTACAACTCCACATGAACGTTTAAAATGTATTTATCCAGCAAACGGTAGTACAATTTTGCAATCAATTTTAACTTTGGTCATCCAAGCGATAGAAAGTAATGGCGAAATTAGTACAAATGTAGGCAAGTGGCAGCTGTTGATATCGTAAACAGAATAATCTAAAACGGAAAACGGAAATTTACAGGTCGACGAATTTCTAATTATGTAGCGAACACCGTTGTTTCCTGAATAACAAGCTAGCACTGTGCGTGCGGTAGTTTCAGTGTAGTTCTCTGCCTCTCAATATATTTGGAGTTGTTGTGGTTACGTAAGCTAGGCGTAGTTTGATGTTACTGTATTGTAATTTTTATTCGTAGTTTCTGAGAATGGATTGCATATTCGTAGATTGGTTGATTAATGTTTGAGATTAGTGAAGAATTTGATCTGAAATCTCTAGATTTAAGTAAGAAACAATTATATTTTTACTCTGTAACGTTAAAAGGTATGATGGGGTCAATACGAGTATATATGACTTGGATAAAAAACCTTTATTTGAAAAAAGTTCAAAAATATCTACTTTAAAGAATACGAAAATTTACCATTAACTATTTGAAAAACACGGTGAGAATAGACACAGAAGGATGGCATGTGTTCTACTTCAGTTTATTACGCTGCATCTAAGTTTAACGTTGTATTTCAGCTAAGACCGTGTTTTATTGAGTTTTTATTATGTTTCTTTTCTCACTGGCTTTACACAACGTGAAATTAAATGGAAATGTAGTTTCTGACTTTCATAAGTTTTATATTGGGCCCTGAATGAATAAAATATTTGAATTTTAGACATTCATACAGACTGTATTAGAGCCGAGAAATGCTGGCTAGGTATATAGAAAACCTCGAAAAGCCGTGCAGAAAAAATATTTCGCGGATCTCCGGATTCACGAATAATTAAAACTCTATTCATCTACAATTTACTTCCGTCAAGTATCTATTTTAGTCTTGAACATAAAACTAAAGGAAGAGTATTGAATGGAATTTTTAAGCAATTTTTCTACTTTATAATACTTCGACAGACTTTCATATTTGACAGATGATTTGATAACTTTCGAAGTTCAAAAACCTTGACCGTTTAAAACAAATGAATGAAAATAATAGTAACCATGTTTAAATTAAATCTTTTCGCAATCATTTCTTAAGAATCAAGGCCTAATTTTCAAAATTTATGTTCAGTTTTTTTTCAAATACTTACCTTTTTTTTTTTTTTTTTATCGTGCGGAAATCCCCATGGATACCACCCCCGTCGGCCATCGGGGGTGGTTATGTCGGGATCGAACCGACTAAAACCGCACGCCGTCTCGGGCCTTAGTAACCGGGGTGTAAGGTTACCCAATGGGCATATCCCTCGCACCCCAGCTGACCCCGGGCCATCTACGGTTTTAAGATGGCCCCCTCGACCCCCCGAAAGGGGGGGGTGGGGCGAGCATCGCGCCACTTCGCTGACGGTGGGGTGTAGGGTGACAGGAGGCCGTCCTGTCACCCAACCGTCGGCGCGCAGACAATCAGCTCGCCCCCCGCTCGCTCCCCACTGTGCCATCTGCTAGTCAGAGGGACACGTGGAGAGCCTCGGAGCAGCCCTCTAGAGGGCCACTCCCACCCCGGCCGGATTGGCCGCAGGCAGCAGCGTCTCCCGTGGCGAGTGGGAGGCGCTGCTCGCCTCCGTTGCCCAGGTGCACCACGTGGAGGTTCCGGCCCGCACCCTTCAAATACTTACCTTATTGAAATAAGGTTGAAGTAAGGTATAAATAAATAAAAATATTTGAATTCCATCTATCTCTTACAATTAATCCAATGTTTTCTAAACGGAATTTATACATTATCATAGAGGTTGTCTTTAATGAAAATAAATCTTATCTTTTGAATAAATTGACTGCGGATCAGTTACGCCCAATTACTTATTAGCATATTGATATCTGCTTCTGTTAACATCATAGTAACCAATTATTGGTAGTAATCAAGCTATTTAGTTAATTGCACGGGCTATTCAGGACGATCACCATTGATGGATCACCGTGGCGGCTACTATTATGATCAATCATGCATAATCCTTGACACCACTCTCCTGAAAGTTATTTAGTGCTTTTTACCAATATGATGCCACTATGTTATTATTCATTATGACCTTATAAATATCTAAACAAAATTAATACCAAGGTGTATCGTATTGTGGCAAGTTGCGGGTTTTATGATCTACACAAATAAATAAATTGAAGTGTCTGCTTGTAATTTCAAAATAATGGCTTTTTAATGATTTGTATGAATAGAAAAAGGTGTGATTTGTATGTACGGATGTTTAATAATTGCATACGAATGTATAAACAATCCTTGTGAAAAAATACATTTTTCTAAACTTTTATCTATCCGTGTACCAAATTTCAACCAGATCCGTTCAGCCGTTTGAACGTCACTCAATTTAATACAAACATCTTCACAAACTTTCACATTTATTGGAATAAAACTATTTTTAAAGAATTTTATTGTGACTAATTTTAGTATTATTCACATTTCATTCAAATCGCATTTAAAATATTATTAGTAGGATATGATTAACTAGGATAGATACGGGTAGGTATCATATAAAATTACTACTTAATTAACTTTTTACTTGCTGCGAGAAATCAAATTTTGATGTTCAACTTATTTTTGAAATTTAATTATATTTTAATTGCAATATCACCAGTCCACACAGTGCAAGCTTTCCTCTTACACTTTTTGTTGCCAAGAACATTGAGGTTTCCAGTGTAATCAGATTTGGTTCCAGTCTACTTATTTCGATACATTTTTTATGTCTCGTTCAATATGTTTGCAAAAGTGTGACGTGAAAATTACCTTTAGAAGTTCGCATGAGCAGAGTTATAAGTTTTACGATTTCTAGAAGTCCGTGACGACGTTCGATCAGTGTAATGTTTATTGGTATTCATCGGAGTCCGTCGCAGCCGTTTACGAGTTCAGGCCCTATAATATATCTGCATTATGTTCCATTTATTCGGGGGTTGCCGATATTGACTCTTTATATGCTTACCTTCAAATGTTAACAATGTATTCCGATGAGCCCGTATTTGAATGTACGGCCATTTCATTATATTTACATAGCATTTTCCAGTTCATTTTTATACACTTCTTATGTATGTACGAGACTTTATCGTAGCTTGGTGAGCTTTTTGAATAGGTATCTTAAAACGTTTAACGATATTTTGAAACATAATTTTTGGCTTCCTAAGACTAGAAAGAATCTATTATAAATATTGGGCATTATGAAGATGTTTGCGTTCATCCTATCCTACCAATATTATAAAGTGAAAGTTTGTGTAGATGTTTGGATGTTTGTTACTCATACACGCTCTAACGGTTGAACGTATTTGGCTGAAATTTGATACTTATAAGGATAGATTATTATAGTCTTGAATAACACATGGGTTTTTCACACAACATACACTTTGCATTCCTGGAATCAGCCGGAACGGGCACAAAATTATCCAGCAACAGCTAATTATAAGTACCTACATAATATGAAATTTTGATTCTGATGAAGTATAAACGGTTCGTTAAAAGAATAAATACAACGGTCTCAATAAAACATAAATGAATAACGGGATAGATTCGGTAGGTACAAAAACGTTGGGGGTTAATGTTGTTACCCATAAAAGAGTTCAGCTCTGAACGGGTGCCAAGTTCCTTAGCACTTTCTTAAAAGATAACCATAAAAGTTTGCAAAGAAAATTTATTAACTGGCAAGTTTTATTTCCACTAATTCATCAGTCAGTTAATTAGGAGTTGATTTCACCAATAAGAGTGACTGACTCGATAAAAATAAACAATAATTATGATAACGGGTGTACAATTTTATTTAAATGCTATTTGTTTTACTGATGTAATCAACCGTATACGATACTACTAGCACTAAAATTAAAAATGGAAGCAAGAACCTAAAAAACCTATGAACGGAAAGCGTTAAAGATAAGGCGAGTGTGAGTGAATTTTGGGTTGCAACGTGTTACACAACTTTGATTCCTGAATATTTGTTCTTGCCGTCACTATGGTTTTACACCGTTTTACTACACAAGACATACTGTATTTTTCGTTTTTTCTCTACTTAAGCTGACTAACAGACTAACTAGCGTGTGAGTGTGTGCGTGTCGACTTGTACGTATAGGAAAGTGGACCAACTCTAGTGTTATCAGTAATTAATTGTATTGTTCAACGCGTTCCGTCAATAGGTTTCTTAGGTTCCTAAGTGGAAGCGAATTGGTTTGTTTATATTTCTTTGCTTCTCATTCGAAATTGGCTCTCCCGTGTATTAACTCGTCGTTACAGTCTGATAATACCTATTCTTTGCTTGATGCAATATTCTTGCTGGTAAGTTAGACCGCCAGCTCTCTTTGGAGAGATCGGGACTGTCTTTAGCTTTAGTATTTTTTTTTAAACTACGTAGGTGGCAGACAAACACACGGCCCACCTGATGAGTAGCGGTCACCGTGGCCTATGAACGTGTGCAACACTAACGGTGTCGCACACGTGCTGCCTACCCTGCAGGGAAGGGGGGAGGCCTGGGAAGGGGCGGGGAGGATGGAATTTATTGGCACAGGTGTTTGCATCTACAATGAGTTCCTTGTTATTTAGTTTTTAAATCTCTTAAATCTGATCTAAAATATTCTTAAAGTGAATCACTTGAATATCCTGCTGCTTACTAATGTTATGAATCTGAAAATTTGTAAAGATGTTTGGATGTTTGTTACTCAATCACGCGTAAATCGTTGAGCAGATCTAGATGAAAATTAGCGTATAGATACACCATTTCCTGCATTAATTATGGATTTCATTGTAGGAAAAGGTTCCTATGGTTAACATGAAAACTACCTCTCGGGCGGAGCAGTACGTATTATCCAAATACTACTTTTTCATATTTACAAGTTTTCTCATAAGCTGTCTTATAAAAGCATTTTCTTCATTGTAAAACAAATGCTCGGCAAACATTGCTAACAAAGTTGTGCTTTGTTTATTTGTACACCGGTGTAATCTTAGCTGGCTTTGTTTCACACCGGGCTTAACACATCGGTGGTATTAGTTCACTGGTTTGGTAAACTTTACGTTTCCTCTGACACTGTAATAGTTAGACAATATTTATTAGTTTTCTCTTCTTGCTTGGCAGAAACTTGTGAAAGTAGTAGCGTCAAAAAGATTAAGAAGTTTAATCCTATTCTCATAAATTATGGGTGATAAATGATTCGCCTATAAATTAAATCTATTCCTCCTGTCTACTATGTTTAAGCCAAAGTCATGAAACTTTCCATTTTTAGGGTTCCGTACCTCAAAAATAAAATCAGGACCATTACTTCATTGTCAATCTGCCTGTCTGTCAGTCAAGATCAAGTCCTTTTTCGTAGGATAGGAATGCTTAGCTGCATCTAGTTGAAATTCATATCAAATACTCAAATCTGCAACGCTTTGAAGCTGTGAAAAAATCAATGGACTTGCGTCTCGGAAACGGCTGGAAGTAATATATATACAGATAAAAGTTAGAGATAACTTTATGAGCTTTCTTTTTTATTTTATTATTTGAGTTTTAGGAGTATTTTATGATTTGTATGATGATGATTGACTAATTTAATGAGAATTTATAAGTAGCAGTATATTTTTTCCTAGGACGCACTCGCACTGTTTCAGAGGTACCTACAAGTAAAGTCTAAAGAGTGCAGAGTGGTACAGAGTGAACGCGAAATGCGGTGCATTTGCGAAGTCACGTGGAAAGATCGCGTGACATTTCCATGACATCGCAAACAAATTAACAAGAAAGTCTGTGTATTCTATTTAACTTGGGAAGCATTCTATGATTTTATAAATGTGCATGCATGACATATATGTTTACTAATCTTAATCTTTGATGGCAAATGAAATTGGCGTAAAATGGTTTACTGTAGAAGTACAAATACGCTATTGCGGTCGTTACTAGGCAATTAGTGGAGTAATATAACATGATGAGTTTACTTTAAGCTTAATTACGAGTGATATTATAAATAAAGGTACGTTATTATTGCTTTAATGTGTGAGATAATGTAAGTATTAAGTGGAACATAAATTTATTTTATTATTTAAGTTGAGTACTTTGAGGTTAAAATGCAAACGTATCATTAATATAGGCGACGTTCGTGTTGATGACAGTTTACTTTTCACACAATTACATTTTATTCAAATACCTACACTTTATTACACAGATTAATATAGTACAATGGGAGGTCTTAACGCAGACTGCTATCCCTCATACTTAATTTATTTCTTTAATTAAAAATTGAATTAATTGGCATGAGAGAAATTTACAAATTTGCTGTCTTTATTTTTATACTTAAATTGAATTTTATAATAATTTATTAATTCAACATTGAGAAGAAAATATATCGAGACCGGAGAGGTCATATTATTCAAAAATCTAGATTAGGACACTATTTAAATAGGTATTTTTTAAATAGATGTTTTTTCAATCATTTACCATTGCGCCACTGTTCATTCGTCAAAGTATGGCAATTTTGTTCCAGCCTTTCAATTAAAGAGAGCTTCATCTTGTTCCCAAATGTTCACTTGAAACTGAATGATGTGGCTTGACACACTTACTTATAACTTCACTACGGTAACTTTAAGAGCTACTTTTTGCAAAGTTAATACAAATGAACCCTTCCTTCGCTCTATTCTGAATTGTTGACTAGCAACTTTCTGGTTAGCTTACTCAAGTGAATCTTGATTTACAGGTTTCATTGCATATCCAATATGTAATTCATTCAACTCCAAATACTTTATAGATAAATAGATAACTGTTTATTATACACCAACATCACTTGTAAATAAAGAGTAACTTAAAAAATAATAACTGAAAAAAGTCCCATCAAAACTTATTGATTGTTTAATTTTAATGTCTGTAGACTTTCTGATATCCATTACTTTAGTAGAATAGATTAAAAAAAACGAAACAACTAACTTTTAATGTTAATATCAACTACAAATATACTTAATATTAGCCATTAAACTTGTAACACGCAAAGAATATGGTAGAAAGCTAAAAGATAGTCGCAGACCGAGACAAATGTCATGCATTACTCGTGAGATGATAAGCGAGATGGTTTCGACGTATGCATCAGATAGTTTAAGAGATGTATGGACACAATCATGGAGTACGGACTTCCAGAAGGCACAGTATAGTTAATAACACGGCATATAAAACCAAGGGTAGTGCTTGTGTTGTGTGACTGTTATGTTAGAGATTGTGGGTTCGATTCCAGTTTAGTGCAGATATTTGTACACCAATTTGTATTGATCTGGGAGGTTCTATGTATGAACTGAAGACATGAATTCATAAATTAAAATTAATTTAAGTATAGTGCAATACATATTTATCTACATGCTAGAACTCATATATTACAAGCTAGTTAAGCTATGCTTGCTTTGGGTCTAGACAAAACTATTTAGTACCTACATTGAAAATATGACTATTATATATACATACAATAGGTAAAAATATATTTCTAATTTCACTTTCACTTTGCACTAATTTCTGTTCATTTTTCTAATATAATACCAGTAACAAAAATACCTACAAAACATCGCGCCTATGTTTAGGCCGCATATAGTTATTTAAGTTTCAAGTGCTGTACCGTAACAACACTTAAAACAGAAATACCATGGTCTAGATATGAATTTTGCATCAAAGCCTTTAAATTACATTGAATGTAGCCACTCCGAAATTAAGGATACCTTTCACATATGGTGGCGAAATTTGAGAACAATGGCGGCAAAATTATAATTTGATTAGGCACTAGTCGTGTAAATATTATGGAAACAAACACGCTTTTTAGTAGCTTGCCGCGAGAAAATAAGTAAAACTCTTTTTCAAATGGTTTGCAGAACTTTGTTATGAGTACTTTAGCGACTACCGTTTGGTCACAGAAACTTTGTAATTACCATTTAACGCAATTTTTGCATTCTAATTTTGTGTGTGAGTAAATTATTTTAAAAAGTTCGCCCAGCGCTATCTAGACCCAAAGTAAACATAATTTGAACTAGATTGTGTATAGGTTCTAGAATGAGAATAAAAATAGGTACATAGATATTTTTTTGTATTATATTGTACGAGTATCTACATAATAATTATAGTACATAGAAATAGTAGAAATAGAGTTGTCAAATAATAATTATTAAGTTAAAAAATAATTATTAAGCTATCTGTATTTTAAACTGATTAGAATTTTTTTTGATTAATTTATACTTTAACGTAAAAAGATCTCTCTTTATGTTTCCCATTTGAAAAAGTTACTGTATTTTTTCTTTCTGTGATCGTAATCCTTGAGCAGCTTATTAGAAATAAAGATTTTGCAGACACAGTCTCAAATGGAAAGTCATAAAATGCGAAAACTCTCTTCATTACTCTCGAGGTCGTGTCTGAGTATTCATCTATAAATTCAAGCTTTTGGTGATACGTTGATGAAGAATCGCTTATGCTCAGATTGTCTCGACAAAGAGTGGGCTACGTTGAGGTGCAAATCCTTTGGCGCAAAGCAGAAACAGCATATTATGTACTGTTCTCATCTTAATTTAATATCAATTCAGTTATTTTCTTTAAACAGTTTAAACTGCAAACAGGTGTTGAAAAAATATTATTAGGTAACGGTTCCGTTTACATAGTAGAAGTATAGTAAATATATTGCGCTGTCCATGCGTGTCTTCTTCATTCAAGTGCAAATCCCAATTTTTAATCCAAGCTTTTGTTTATATACCACTTAAGTGGCAAATATGCTTACAAGCCACCTGACAGACGTGTCTATAGACTGAAAATAAGAATTAATTAATTCATACGAGTCCCGAGAAGCTCGCAATAAAACTCTCATAAAATACTTTAACTAAAGTACCTACTGTTTAAATGATTAATTTTATATCTGATTTACTGGTAGAGAGATTCTTGATGTTTTCGATCATTGAAACATTTGAAACAGTGCCAACTTTCAAGATCACTTAAGTTTAAAATAGTTACTTACGGTTTATTTTCTTTCAACATCTTTTTAACTTTTATATTCAAGTCACCATTGAGGGTGTGGTTAATAACATCCAAGATATTAATTTAGCAGCCATAGCTACCTATCGCTGTCTCGACTGATCGAGATTTTGGTTTATATTATACACGATAATCGGGGCATGAACAAGCCATCTGTGTATTTAATAGTTGCTAGTCGAACGACTAGCAACTAATACTTAGCCTTCTTTAAAGACAAATCAATTTGTACGTCGGCGCCCAAATTTCTGCAGCAGGAATACCTTTATAATGATAATCTTAAATGAAAGTAGGTACCTATGTCTGTATACATTTAAGATGTTCTGTGTGTACGTTAAATTAAAGGGTTATTGTAAAATAAAGTTGCCTTGTACCGTTGGAATTTAGGAATGCGGTCCTCATCGGTGTGGTCCAGGCAGGTAGGTATTTGGCTAATTTCGAGGCACTTAATATTCTATTTTGACTACGCTTGGCCTAAATAACTTAACAAATATCCCTCTTATACGCATTTATGCTAGCGTTTTACTAGCCACTTAGCACGCTGTTACTATAATAAGTAACCGCATTATTTATAAAATTTATTCATAGTGAAGGTGTGTTCTAGGTATTGCCGGGATTTGGGTTTAAATTTTTACCGGTAAACCTCCCATTTCGGTTACTTACTAAAAAATTATCGGTAAAATATATTTTTTTCATCGTGCGGAAATCCCCATGGATACTACCCCCGTCGGCCATCAGGGGTGGTTATGTCGGGATCAAACCGACTAAAATCGCACGCCGTCTCTGGTCTTAATTACCGAGGTGTAAGGTTACCCAATAGGCATATCCCTCGCACCCCAGCTGACACCGGGCCATCTACGGTTTTTTAGATGGCCCCCTCGACCGCGTCTTCCGAGGCGAGTGGCGGGTATAATATCCTACAGTATTTTTTACCGATAAAATGGTCTACAATATATGCATGAGCTAATTAGTTCTCTTCTTTATTATTTGATATTATTGCAAGACCGTAAAAAAATAGTAGCAACAGTATTATATAGTTTTTATGTATAATATAATGATGCCACCGGCAGTAAATTTATGGTCATTTTAGTTGCTACTTACACCAACCCTGTCAAAATCATTTAACTATATTATCACAAGAACTCTATACTTACTGCATTCTTTGAGCAAGACCCACGGCGAAAAAATTTCTTTGTGATTTAAATTATTGTGACCCTCGTTTGATGCTGAAAAGAAAAAGGATTAGATTTTAAAAATATAGCCCAGACAGATATTATAATGAGGTAAGTCGATGATACCCTTTAGAATGGACCCAACCGTTTTGCGAAACTACCACATACTTTACTCGTATGACTAACCTTAAGAATGTAATATAATTACGCTACCTAGAAACTATTAAATGCATTTAAGTAAGTCAAGACTCCTAGAAGGCCCTTACGGAACGTTGTAATATTGACTAAATTAGCAAGATGCCATAGTTTCGTTTAAGAATTAATATAAACCCAACAATCGGTAAGCTATGATACTTAAAATGAAAAAACTTTTTTATTCAAACTTTAAGTTTTTTCTACGTCGTTATAAGTTTTCTTGTTATAAAAATTGGCTTTAAAGGAAATCGTTTGCCATTTTTTGTTAATGTTGCATTATTAAGTAATTTATAAAGGAGGAACTTTTTTAATCCACAATGTTTGAAAAAAATGAGGGTTGATCAATTTCACACTTTTGTCTACAAAAAGTGTGCCTCATTCATACGTACGGTAACTTCCACTGTATCGGGAAAACATTACTTATATGATGAATAGGATTGTCCTAAGCTGGGTCTTTGAATATTAGTAAGTACCTATATTGTTACAATTAGTGTATATTTGTTAATCCTAAGCCTAGCTTTAACTAATTTTGGGTAAATTTGTTTCAACTTTCAACAGAAAAGAATTAGGGTGGGGTAAAATAAACCAAGTTATACCAGGTTTTATATATTATACCGGCTAGTTATGATACAGAGATATATTACTAGGCTTCTTTTTATTCACGGAATAGGAATCGGAAGTGGGGACGCGGTAACAAAATGCAAGGCGGGCGAAGTCACGGGCAACAGCTAGTTAAATCTAATATAATTGAAATTAGATATCACTGCTTCAAATATGTTCAATAGAAAGTATATTACTTATATCTAAACAGAGCTGTAAGGGATACAATTTTATCGAAAAATGGTTCAGTCTCACAATATTCACCTCGTGTAATTTATTTATCCGCCATGTGGTTTTCGAATGAAAGGTTAACGCAATTCGTTCACTCCGGTACGACGTATGTAACCGTATCTGCTTTTGAAATGAGATATATGTTTTTGAAATGGTAATAAACATGGCAACGTGATGTTAAATTGACTTTGATTTCCAATTCTACTTAATGGTAACGTGTTGAGTGTATGTGCTCTAATCAATATCTCCGGGGCCCAAGCTAACCACACTTGCAAGCCGGCATACCTGCTGATAGACTGACGAGACGAAAGTGAGTGAAATGTTATAGTACCTATAGGCTATATCGAGACTATACTATCCATTTTCTTTGGCTACTTATAATGTCAACATTCTACACCGTTGACCCATGTTAGACTACATTACATACGACACATTTATTTGTAAAGGTACAGATTTACGTACTGGGTTTCTTCAGAAGATATTTATCTTGGTGTGGAGATATATACGTACGCATTATACTCGTAGAATGAAAAAGGTTGATTTTAGGCGGGACATTAGATAACGAGCGCGTCATGCCGTCCTAAGTATGGCCGCGGGTGTCAGCCACCCGCCTAAACATCGTAAAATTAGAAGACCTTTACGATGGCTGGCATTGGGTGGGCCCTCGATATCATATGAAAGCGGCATCTACGGTCCATTAAAATCAAGTGTGAGTATGGTACGTGACAGTTTGTTTTAATTGGTCTTGTTTTAACAGAAACTTTGTTGGATTGATTGTCTATAAATAAATAAAACTAATAAAAAATAGATGTATAATGATAAATACACTATACAGATATAGGTACTCGTTTACTAGTCAGTGGGTTGTGGAGGTCAGATGACGATTCAAAGAAAGTATCTAAGTTTAGTCGCTTTGTAGTTCGACTGAAAAACTGACCTCAACATGGTTGGGAAAAGGCACATTTTGATAGGTATAAAAATAAAACCAATGAAAGAAGTAAAAACCCTAACCATGAAAATACAAAAGGGAATTGGAGATGGGATCACTGTAAACGCTTCCCATCGGAACCCATTCCAGAGATAAAAGCAGTACCTACAACTATAACCTATATTCGTACTAAAATGCAGTAAACGCATTTATAATATTATCTAGTATGAGGAAGGATAGTATAGTAGGAAGTATAGTCGTATCGTTTACTCAATCACTAAATAGTGAATATTATTTTTATACTACGTAGGTGGCAGACAAGCACACGGCCCACCTAATTATTTGACAATATTAACGTGTGATGCCATATTTTTTTTGAAGAATTTTAATCACGTTCTCGCTATCCATGGGGATCTATTTCAGTTATTATCCATTCCTGCATCAAATTTCAGCCAGTTACGTTCAGGCGTTTGAGTGTGATTGAATAATTATTAAAACATAAAAACTTCTTCATAAGCTTTCACATTTACAATATTTGTAAGACAAGATTTGCTGGGTTGAACGATTCTTATAAATATACAAATGTAATCGCTTATACGATAAAGAAAAATAATTTATGTAATGAATTAGTCGCAATCTCTTCTGACGCCTGTATAATCTTTGGCAATTTGAGAAACGCCCAACATTTTCCGTGACCTCGGCCATAGCCAACCGGTAAGATAAATGCACCAATCATTAGTTATTCCGTCTAAAGATATTATACTAGCGCAAAGTGATTATGAACGTAATATTTCGTCGCTGATCCTGATACATTTATTTGAAGAAATTTTTAGGAATTGCGATGAAAAAAAGACGAGAGCTTAAGTTCTTGTTTCAACAAAATGAAAATTATAAACGTTTGAGCAGTGAACTGTTAATAAACAGTATGCTATTAACGAATGCTTAGGAGATTAGGTGTACTTTTTTATAGCTGTTGGAGCATTCGTAATTTTCAGAATTTACAAAAATATATTCTTATGATATACTCAACCATGTTGGAATCGAATCTTCTAAAACCGCATGCCGTCTCGGGTCCTCAGAAGCCGGGGTGTAAGGTTACCCAAAAGGCATTTCCCTTGCACCCTGGCGAACCCAGGACTACCTCCAGCTTTGATATGGCCCCTTCAGGTTTAGGAACCCGAATTTCCCGTGCAAAGCTGGGACGAGTTAGCTAGTAGGTACCTATTAAATAAAAGAAAAAAAAATAGTTCAAGGAATCTTTGAATAATCATAAGACAATGAGCCATCAAGTTTTGTAGGTGATGTTAGAACATAGGGGCGAGCGGGAAGACCACATAAGTACTAATTAATCCTGTACAATGTACACAAAGGAGTGTTTATCTTTTTAAGTTCCTTAACCGCCTCAGCAAACATTGCCTTTAGGTTCAGTAATGTCATGTTTGTAGACGGTAAGATTGCGAATTTGCATAATATCTCACCTAACTTCGGTCGAAATTTGTAATTCAATTTAGCCGCTGCCCGAGCACATAGTTTATCATAATTATGGACATCTTGTCATTTATTATATAACATAATTTTGGCTAAAATTTTATCTTTCATGCATACTTCAGGAAGCGTGGGAGTAACGGTTTGGTGTTGTATTTTTATTCACATTAAAAAAAATCGCAGGTCAAAAACATTTGTAGAAGGTTGATTTATCAAATTATCATACGGCATATTCTAATTACACATAGAGTGTTATACATACAGTACCTACTTTATACACCTTACCTTGACTTAGGCCTCGAAAATATTGATTGTGGGACCAAGATTTTGGGGGTGGTATACCTACTCTTTTGAGTCGGTCGAGGCTCTGGCTCAGGTTTTTCTCTGGGGGTTGATGGGCAGATAGCAGTCACTGCCCTAAAAGTAAAATAAACCTATCCATAAGGAAGGTAGAAGTAAAAGAGCGGAACCCTAGTTTCATAGTACCAAAGACCATAATAACTATTAATAATTAATAACTATTATTATAGTCTTTGATAGTACTTACCTACCTAGAAGTTTTGCACGCAACCGGCATTGGGGCTCGTATTATCGTATCGTATATAGTATATCGTTGCGAATTGATGCTTACACCTATAAATATAAGGTTCACGAAGATTTTATCTTACTAATGCCAATGAATATTGTTATCATGTGCAAAATTAGTAGCTACCCACATGCTTATTATATTATATTGTGATTTAAGTGTACGAATGTGAGTACCAATACAAACCATTCCGGTTTACTGGTACTAAATTATTTTTGTAATATTTACTCAATATATAAATAAAAAAAAAAAAATTAAGAAAATATTTTTATTCAGTGATGAATGATGTTACGTCTATTACTAAATTAGTGATATAATATATTACAAAGGGTCACATCCCTTGGTGTCATTATGATCACAAACCAAGACGCACCTAATCACCACTAACTGTTGTCAAGTTAATATAAGAGTTAATCATTAAAGGCATATTGATAAGTGGTTTAACTGAAAAATACTTTAGTTATTGTATTCGTACAGTTAAGTTCTAAGTAGGAAACGTTAAAAGGTAATTGTTGAAATTGTTCAAGTGTAAAAGTGGTACAAACGGTACCTAAATGTTACAATTTCATTTACTAGTATTTTTTAAATACGATATTGAAAAAAAAAGTCGTCACATAGCTATCAAAGACAATAAAACACCGTTTCTATTAAAAAGAAAATAAGTCACACGTATACCGTCGTACTGAAAGAACGGTGTATAGGTTAAAAATTGGAATTTTTCACACACAACAGATCTGTATTAACATAAAGGTTAACTGTCCCTTCACAGCAAATTAATAACATCACGCAGCGATGTCTCAATTACCTTTGGGTTACGGGTAACGTTACTCTTGACCCTTTATTTGAATGACAAATTGAACTGCAAAATACATCGTTTTCAAAATGTACCTACAATGTTTAGAAAATATTAAAGTTGAACCCTACAATATTAAAGTTGTTATTGACTTTGTAAACATTTGATATAGGTACAAACAAGAGATTAAGGCCGTGGTCACGGTAGATAATAATTTGATTAAATATGTAACTTTTTGTTTCATTTTACTAATTCGTAAATTACTTTGGCACTGAAGATGTTAATATGTTCTTTATATATGTGGCTTGGAAATTGTATATCTAATAGTGGTTCTTACTTGACTTGCCATTAGATGTAGTAGGCACTCGTATATAGGTAAGTATATAATATTATTTCAGCTCATCACTTCTCTCTCTTCGTTAATTACAAAAAAAAATATCAGCTACACACATACAGCAACATTCACTCAAATTGGTCAGTATTAAAAATCAATAAAATTGTGTCATAAATACTTGTCTGAAAAAGATATTCAATGAAATAAACAATTTCTAACTATACATAAAATAAATGTCAAAACAATGTTAAAGTCGGCCGGTAGCGTAAAAACCTACTGCCGTTTTTTTTGCAAAGCGAGGATGCCCTTTTAACGATTTCGTAATTAATTTGTTCCATACATACATCTATTTCCATCTTTGTTATCTAGTTCTAATGTCGGAATCAACATTTTGGTTCAGGGCTTACTTGTTCAAATGAATTGGATGTTCCCCGAGTGTATAATTGCTGTTATAACAATGAGAGAATTGCTGAGAGCGGCCAAGGACTTGCCTATTGTGGGCAGAATACGTTTTGTAATAATATAATTTGTTTATTGATATGAACACTAAAGTTCATCAATTGCTAACAAACAAAAAAAAACTTTAACAGAGGAGAGGAGCTCCTATCCTACTATAACATTATACTATCCTACTATCTATACATATAATAAAATGGTAGGAAAGTCAAAACTGTACATTGAATATTTTTTTAAAAGAATACTTGGGGTGTGATCTACTATCCATACCGAAGCCAAAAATATAGTTTTTAGAATTTTTGTCTGTTTGTCTGTTTGTCTGTATGTATGTCCGGGATAAACTCAAAAAGTACTGCATGGATTTACATCAAATTTGGCAAGAATATTATTAAGAAGTCGGGTCAACACATAGGGTACTTATTATCACGCTAACACCTTCGGGGAACGAGCAGTGAACCTTTATATCTTCAACGCATTCTGTAACAACGTGTAATCTAAAGACGCATATTTGAATGTTGTTATTATGTTAACCATGCTATAAGCTAGCTTCACACCATCATTAATTTGACCGATAATATATACAATAAAAAACAAACTTAATTTTGCGGTTCAATCCGTAGACCCGATTACTGCACTAACCGCAAATAATAAGTTTGTCGTAGGTTATGTCAATAAAACTGTAGAGAGGTAAATTCTGTACATTGAAATATTTACAAAATAACTATTCGGGGATGATTGGTGATCAATACCAATGGTAAAAAGCAATCAGTAATTTTTTTGTCTTTCTGTCTGTCTGTCTATCTGTATGTGCACGCATGAATAAAAAACTAATGGAGGGATTTTGATCAAAATTGGTACGATTTATAGTTCATACTTCTGGACAACATAATAATATCAACCCATTTATGTCCCACTGCTGGGCACGGGTCTCCTCTCCTCTAACGAGAGAGCTGAGAGGGTTTAGGCCTTAATTCACACACGCTGGCCTAATGGAGTTTGGTGGATCGAACATGTCCTTAGAATTTCTTCTAGGACATGTGGGTTTCCTCACGATGTTTTTCCTTCACCGTCAGCAGATGGTAGGTAAATCATTTGATTAGCACATATAAATTCCACAAAGTGAAATTCACATTGGTACTATCCGGCCGGATTCGAACTCGATACCTCTGAATAGAGGCCGCGACCTTATCCATTCAGCTACCATCGCTTACAGGACAACATATAGGCTACTTTTTATACAAAGCCGGGGTGCGAGGGAAATGCTCTATTATATAGGCCCCCTTACACCCTTTTTTTCCGTGCGGAAATCCTTATGGATACCCACCCCGCGTCCAGCGGGGCAGGTTATGTCGAACTCTTACCGACTAAAACCGCACACCGTCTAGGGTCTTCTGACGCCAGGGTGTAAGATGGCCCATAGAGCATTTCCCTCGCACCCTAACTTGACCCGGGCCATCTCCGGATTTGAGATGGCCCCCTCGGGTTTGGCAACCACGGTGTTCCCTTCATGCCCCCGGAATAGGGTGGGCGCGCTTTCGCGCGCCGCCGCCTCGGCCTGCTTCTGCTAGGGTGACAGGCGGCTCCGGAGGTCGTCAGACCTTGCACCGCCTCCTTCTCGAGCATCACTTGCTCGCAGAAGGAGGCGGCGGCTACCACACGTCCGCACTCTGCACCATCGCTGCGTTCAACACCGGCAGTGTGAGGACTCCCACCCCGAGGGCTGCCAGGAGGGCCTGTCTCGGCACCTCTCGCGCCGGATACTCGGCCAGCGTGTGCAATCCTGAGTCGTCGCCCACATCGCAGTGATGGCACTCGGGCGTCGGCTCCTTCTGAATCAGACACAAGTGATCCCCGAAGCACCCCTTACCAGAGATCACCTCTGTCAGCCGGTACGAGAGGCCCCCGAGAGGTCTCTCCAGCCAGTCCTCCATGATGGATCTTACCGCCGCTATAATGGTATGCCCCGCGCTTGGTTTTTTTTTATAGTCGATAGGCTCGCGTTTGCCCAAGTCGGTCCTTTCACTCCACCACGGTATCCCGGCGGAGCTGGGCGTGGATCGCCTCGATTACTCGAGGCTCCGGGTCCAGTCCCCGCTCCCGCGCCTCCTTTCGCCACTAATATAGGCATAACGCACTGCGGCGCTCCCAGTGTACACCTGTTACGGCTATTCAGGGCCTCCGCCCAGATCGGGTACCCGTAAAGGGCCATGGACCGCATGATTCCCGCGCAGAGCCTCCTGCAGGAGTCATCCGGCCCCCTCATATTGGGTAACAGTTGCGCCAGAGCGTTGGCCCCCTTACATCCTGGCGTCAGAAGACCATAGACGGCGTGCGGTTTTAGTCAATAAGAGTCCGACATAACCTGCCCCGCTGGCCGCAGGGTAGGTATCCATAAGGATTTCCGCACGAAAAAAAGGCTATTTTGTATATAAGCTGATACCCGCGACTCCGCCCGTGCGTCAAGGTTTAAGGTCGGTCATCATTTTTTGGTTATATCTCCAGTTCTACTTAGTCAATTACAACCAAACATAAGGTAAATTTTAAGTCTAAGCAAGAACTTTCTAATAAAAAAAACCTCATCAAAATAAATTTAGTAGTTTTTACGTCCATCGCGATTATCGGCTTTTGATGGGGTCTTTTCATTAGGAAGGTATTGGTTAGACGAGTGGAGTGAAGAGTAGAGTGCAGAGTGGAGAGTGGAGGAGTGAGTGGCGTGGAGAGTTGTTTTATTAAAATAGACTTGGTGACGATACCGACCTCCACGCGGGTGAAGCCGCGGGCGGAAGCTAGTAATATTATAAATGTAGAATTATGTAAAGATGTTTGGATGATTAGATATTCAGATGTTCCTCAATCACGCTCTAACGGCTGAACGGATCTGGCTGAAATGTCTACGATGCGGACGAAGCCGCAGAGTATAACATTATACTATCCTACAATATTATTATAAATGTGAAAGTTTGTAAAGATGTTTGGATGATTAGATATTCAGATGTTCCTCAACTCAATCACGCTCTAACGGCTGAACGGATCTGGCTGAAATGTCTACGATGCGGACGAAGCCGCAGAGTATAACATTATACTATCCTACAATATTATTATAAATGTGAAAGTTTGTAAAGATGTTTGGATGATTAGATATTCGGATGTTTGTTACTCAATCACGCTCTAACGGCTGAACGGATCTGGCTGTAATGTCTATGATCGGACGAAGCCGCAGAGAAAGTAAATAAATATAAAATATGGTGTCGACAAAAAAGTATTAACTGACTTTTTAAACTCACAGTCAACGCCACTCACCGGTCTCTCTGGCTGTCAAAAATATTTTTATTTTTCAAATTAGGCCGCTCTCATACGAGCCAAATCATGAATAATTCAACGTTGTTGCATGTTTTAAATGGAGAAAAAGTTTTTCTAATACGAGCATCCGTTCCTACCGCGTCAAACTTTTATAATATGGTCCAAATGGTGTTAATTAATAACTTCTGCTACACGAAATTGTAGCCGCAGCGAATGTTTTGGTATACTAATATTTTACTTCAGAACGTTGTACTAGTTTCTTCTTTATAATATTGTTATTTTCATAATACTCATGTTTGTCTATTTGGGAAATTTCGCTGTTACTGAAAACTGTATTAGTGGCTTCCAAAAAAGCTGGTGAAATGTGTGTGATAATACAACTATCCTAATTATTTCGATTGGATTTACGAGCGTGAATTAATATTCAATATTATGTAGTTAGTCCGTCAAGTTAACCATTAAATGCATTCCAAAAAGTCAAAGCTATATTTTGAGACCCTTACATTTTTAATTAACTAATAATGATAGGTTTAGTAAATGACGTTATTATATCTAAATAGTACCTATCGAAAAACTAACTAATACCTACCAGTCTTAATTTTATAGAGTAGGTATACTTGAAGAAGTACATAAATGCCCACGATTTCCTGACGTTTCGTTTGTTTATTTAAGGGAATGAAATGAATGAAAGTTAAGGGATCTTGTCCTAGGAAAAGGTCGAAGCATTGGAGTATAGTAAGTTGATATTAATTTATTATTGATCGGATCTCTAAAGTTCGGGTCCAACCGCGGTAACTTCAAACCACCGCTAACTTATTTCAAGATTTTGATCTCAACTTCGATTAATAATTTCGCTTGTTGGGACTACTAAATGAAATACTAATTAATTAGCTATTTTCTGGTTATTGCTGTGATTTACCTAGTCCTAAAAGCATTTCATCTCTGTAATAGGTTCCCATGAGTAATAGGAACGGAAACAGAATTCGACATAGGCGAATTCGCGGGCGACAGCCAGTTCAAAACTTACTGTGAAATTTCATAACAAAAATAGTGAGAACACTGACTGGTTTTCTCTAAGCTACGTGCAAAAAATGAGGGTAGGATACCACATCAACTAGTTCATAACGTTACATAACCTTCGCAAAACGTATTAGGTGCTATGGTGGTTTCGACGGCAATATTTCTCGAGGGTAGTGTTACAATTTATGGAAGACGACCTTATCGGTAACGGACATTTAGGGGACTGCTGAAAACTATGGGATTGCGTCGTTTCCTTAGAGGGGTTGAGATAATAACATCATCTAATGTGTTTGGTTAACAGTAATATAGTGCAATACGATGTATATTATACATGTATACAGACATACGTTATTCATGGTTTTACTTTTTGATTAAATTATTTTCGTTTGAAGTTATATTGAGTTCACAAAAATGTTTAAATAGTAATTCTCTTTAATTTTAGAATTTAAATGAAATTACAAAAGCTTAAAACGTTTCCGAAAAATATTGGTCAGTTGGGTACCATTTATTTGTATATTGCAATTAATCTGAATACATGTACTATATAATTCTAAACAGCGGCCTTGCATTAAAAGTTTAACGTCGGTAGATAAAACTTGTGAAGTACGAGTATGTTAGGAATGAAGCAAATGGTGAGTTGTCGTCTCTGCCTCTCAGTCTCTACCCCGGTAGAAGAAAGGCGTAACTATATTTATTATGTAGGTATGTTACTTCGAATTTGTTAATATATTTTGCTTTTTAGGCGTTGTACAATGACATTTACTATAGTGCACGGCATCTAACTTGGCAAGGTTTTGTAGTAGTGGGGCCCACACTACTCCAAAATCTTGCCAAGTTAGATGCTGTGCACTATACCTCATACTTATCTTGTTCTTACATTCATTATCAGAATAAAATCAAAGGGTATTAAAACATCTTAGTCACTTTAACCGGCTAAAAACCTGTCAGGCGATTTTCTTTGTGCCTTGCGCGAAACGGTGAATCTCAAATATTTTTTCTACGATCTGCGATAAGAAACTTTAGTAATTAGCTTCCCATTCCAAGTTGTAGGTAAGATTTATTTTTAAGACAAAGATTTTTTGTAGTAGTAAAGCTTTGTTGGTTTGTACTTGGTCGTGACCCTCATAACCCCGAGACGTAAGCCTACGCCAGAACCTTTTTCATCAATCAGCAGGTTACCAACTGAAGGATACAGTCTTAGTAGAGACGTTGGTTTGAGACCCGAGGATTGGAGGATTTCATATACCCAGATAATAAAACCTTATTTGGTACATTTGAAATAAGTATTTATTATCTAAAATAGATACCTACAAGCCAACGCTCACTATGCATACACAGGTACATATTAATAGTTACCCAAACATGAGATACACATTCTTAGAGACTCCATAAATCAAACGACCCAAACTCGTAATTGAATATTACAAATGTATTTTGCAAACCAAATATAAGGCAGATTCGATAGAAATTGCCGCCACAGAGGGTGTCCATTTCCCAAATCCGCAGTGAGGCAATAAAGTGGTAGGCAATAAATTACTGATACAACGCCAAAGGCTCGAAGTGGTATGTGCAGTTTGGTCTGCATTGCTTTCGATACAATTGCGTTATTCCCAACTTGTATTGTGACATTATATTATTTTCTTTGCTGTACCTAGATATTTGTTCGAAATGTATTTTATCTGGTTAATAAATAACCAGCCATTTTGAAGCCGGATATTATGGTTTTGGGATACGAGGGCAATACCTTGAGTCACCTTACACCCTGATTTCGAAGGACCTGTGACAGTATGTGGTTTTAATCGGTTCAGGTCGGACATAACTGCCCCCGTTGTTGGTGGGGTGGTATCCGTAGGGATTCCACGAAAAACAGGCATGTTGAATGTAAAATTTGAATAATTTGCCTTTGATATTTAATTGCCGAATTTACGTGACTCGCGATTATTCCTCAAGAGGGGAGAGAAGCTTGCTCTCCAGAAAACAAGGGGTATAGTCACCAGGATTGGTGGCTAAGACCTGCCTACTACTCGTAGGCATTGCACTCCACGGCTACACCACCTCACCTAGTAATAGCGTGATGATGGAGCCACAGTGTGATTTTAGTACTTTTGCCTTAACCGCTCTCGATGAAATAGAAGCTTAGGATCCTGATAACAAGGACCGAAATAATTCGGCGATATCGGGATTTTCTATGAGCGAGTTAAATAAAATAGTCAAAAAGCCGGAGATTGGAAGTCAGAATAAATCTTCGCCAAAACGGAAAATAATGAATAAAGTTATTAGCACAAATCATTTGAATTTTGAAATCGATTCAAAATTATCTTCGTGATGACAGCTTTTTACATCTTTCTCTATTCTCCTTATAATATAAATCAAAGCACAAATTGTAATGTAATAACTAAAATGTCACTCTAAATAAATGATCTCGTTAAATTTTTTGTGCAATGAAAATTGCAAGCCACCTAGAATGTAATTTTTTGATCGTCTAAAATTTTTACCCTATTTTAAGCCAAAAACAAAGAACCTTGTCTATTAAAGTTATGTCTATTCACCCCGAAACATACATTTCAACTTAATCTCAAAGTAAATAATATGTGGGAAATTAGGAATATTATCTATATTTTAGTGCAAATACCTACTTAACTTAACTTCTTTTCATATATTTAACATGACAAAATAGTAATAAGTAGCCATCAAAACCCAAGTAAACAACGTAGGAACGTAAGTAATGCATCGTTGGAACCTTTCTGTACCTTTTCAAATATTACCTTTGACGAAGAAAAGAAAATCAAGTTTAGAATCTATAACTTTTACGGTCCAATACCTGCCACACCTTCCCAAGCCTTGATGAATGAAGTTTATATTGATTATTATGAAAACGAACTCATTCTTAAGATGAATAACCTTAGTCCAAATATTTTTATAGACAGAATTTGTCAACTGTGCTCAATTTTGGCGATCAATCTCTTATTCATGTATGAAGTAGTTGTCCTGGATCTACATTATCCCGTTATTTAACTAAAACTTTATTTTATTATAAGATCCAATTAAAAATCGAATAAAAAGATGTTCAAAAAATAAATTTTAAAATACTACATTTTGTGTTAATCATAACAGTGTTTTTGTCAAGTCAATTAAATACAATAGGTATTTCTTATATATTTTATTTATAATACTAATTAAGTTACTTTAATACTGTATATTCATTTTTTGCTTCTGCTTGCTGTATGTTAAAATGCAATATTAGCATACCACGTGTTTATTTTAAGAAACGCCATTGACGCCATAACAGACAGTTTTAAAAAGTAGGTATAGGTAGTAGGTATAACAGTGAAATTTTATCTTCGTCAGTCCATTGGCGAGCTGGCTTCAAGCCAGCTTTCACAAAGAACTTTGCAAAATAAGACAAATTTTTACAACACTTACTTTTAAAACCTAAGAACTTGAAACAATAAAGTAACTGACACTATATTCCAGTTTGAATCAAAGTGAGTTCATAATATTTTGTTTGTGAAAACTTTTGCTGTAATATTTGTTTTTAATGTGTTTCAGAACTATACAGGTTTACAAACATATGTACAGCGGCTAATTTAAAAAATGTCCGTATAAACAAAGTAAATTAAACGTGACCTAAAAACAGAAAAGGTAAGTAAAATGTACCTTTGATATAAATTTGACTTGAAAACGATGGCAATGATGACTGAATAAAATAATTTCAGTGATGATGCTTTGATTTTCCTTACATTTCTTAATCACAATTTATAAGTGATGTAACAATCTCTTGTATATGAACTTAATTCATAGAGTGTATGTACAGCAAAGCACACATGAGAATAGAATTTATTATTATCAGTCGAGGGTACATCAACGAATCGTCCTTATTAGGTTTCTATTCAGCATAGTATTAGACGTTTTGTCTAAAAACATCTATAATTCCCATGAGCTTGAGCAGGTTCTTTGTTTCCGAGGAGCAATATTTGATGCATAACTGTAGATTTCACTAATTTTTTTTTTATAATAAATAAATTAAAAAAAAAAAAAAAAAACTACATGGTCTAGCGTACGACCCTGGCAAAGTAACTGGGATTTGTATTTTGCGCATCTGGTGACTTCGATTGCGACATCAAAAGACTTCAATGGAAGATGATTTTGTACGCAGTAGGTAAGTAACCGTTTTATATCCACTCTAGACTTTAAAACAAAAGAAATAACCTCATTTTACTAAGAAAAATATTGGTCATATAAAAGTTTTCTCTTTGTGAAGGTAAAAGTAATTTAACTTGATAGACCTAATGGTCTATCAAGTTTATAATATAATTATTATAAACTCTATATAGTGTGTTTTTCCGTGCTATCTAATGAAACATTTTGTTCTGAACACTTTAAGTTCGGAACTTGGTGCTATTATGAGCTGTTAGAAAAACTTATTAGTTAAGTAATCACATGCATTTACTTAGAACTTATCAAGTCTACAGATTAAGAAATCTATTAACGTAGAGGTGGCAAATATAATTTGTTATGTAAGCCGTATGTAGTAGGTAAGAAAAAGACGTTTGCCGATTACGATACATTCTATGCCTCTAAAACAATGGAATAATACCGGTGTGTTATCCAAAGTTTTAAAATGCTGTCATAACTACTTACACGAATATAAGCATTGTCAGAGCTCCATCTTGAGGAATTTGTCACCAACTGCTCAGATGTAGCCCCGGAAAACTATATTTATCTGTAGAATAACAAGTACACCCAAAAATGCGTCACATCGCGTCGCCACCGTCGTTGGGTGAATTTCAGAGAATCCAACTCGAATTTATAAACGTAAAAATATATACCTAAAGAACATAACTCTATGTACCTACATAAAAAGCATACGTTAATATTTTTAAACATCAAAGTGTGATTTTAAACGAAAATATTATAAGCACTGACCAAAACAAATACTTAGTCATAAATTCAAGGAAATTATTTGGTAGCTGTCTATACTTTTCAAAATCTATGTATCCTATTAAAACTACAATACGATAGGCGTGAATTTGCTTAAATAAGTTATTGCTTTTTATATTGTAAAAATAAGACACTATTACTCGAACGATACAACTTGTTCATATACCAATACGTTTCGGTGAAAGTCAAGAGCTGTCGACAAATTTCAGACAAAGTAATTATAATATTCTTGTTAATTAAACTAAATTTTAAGCAATTGTTGTAAAATAAACTTGCTTTGTAATTAATTTAGGTTGTGGTTATTATGCTAACTTTAATTCCAGTTTTCAATATTTTATATTTAAAATTGTTGCAGTCAGTTTCAGTTATACTCGTACTTTGGTTTACATTTAATTAATCAATATTCATTATTATTAGGTATGATATTTATGTTGAAAACGTTTATTGAGTATATTATTAGTTTTATATACCTCCCAATAATTCGACCCTTATTGTCATAATCGCCAAAGTATCGTCAGTGCGTACGATTAAAATTTTCAAATATAGTTACGGTATTATACTTCGGGAGTATCGATATACAGGGAACCAGCTTAATAAATTCCAAGTATAATCACCTCAGCTATAAAATGTTTTAAAAATAACAGTTTTGAAACTTTCAGCTTTTTCTTTGTCTAGTTCAAAAAAGAGCCTAAAATGCGAAACTATAACATTCTGAAAGCTTACTGCAAGAAAATATTCCTAATAGGCAATGGAAATTTTTGGTATGATGAAAACGAAATAGGTGATGATCAACGTTTATTCTACAAAGCCGGCGGCGGTCTTTTGTATTTCATGTACGGTTTTATGACATTACTAGAAATTATGGCGGCTATAATGGGAAACTTTCCGGAGGACGAGAAAAGTGATTCCGTAAGCTTCGCCGTCAGTCATACCGTAGTTATGATCAAAATATACTCAGTTATTACAAACAAATCGTTAATAAAAACGCTGAATCATAAAATGGTAACTGTTTGTCAAAGTTATGAAGAATCGCCGTTGATGGCGGAGAAATACAGAATTATGAAAATAAATGTCCTTGCTTACGTTGGAATCGTTTACGGTTCTTGCGCCTTTTTTATTATGGAAGGCATTCGGAAGGTGTTTGTGGGTAAGTTATGTAGAAATTGTTGTATTGTTTAGGTTCCATGCGGATAAGTTGATTTTTCCTCTTAATACTTGTACTAAAAATATAACTACGTAAGTGTATATTTTATTGCAGGATCTCACTTCGTAACGATAGTGACGTATTACCCCTCGTTTGAAGATGATTCACCGATAGCCACCTTCGTCAGAATATTTACTACTATGGTACTTCTCGTGATGATGGTCACTATGATCGTGTCCGTGGACTCCTTCACCATGGTTTATATCATTATGTACAAGTATAAGTTTATCACACTCAGGCATTACTTTGAACGTTTGAGAGAAGATGTTGAAAAACTGCTTGCTTTGGAAGAAACTGATTTAGCAGCTGAAAAAATGATGAACGGGCTGATAGAAGGAATTCAGATGCATAGTAATATTTTGAAGTACGTTTTTTATAATTAAGTAAGATAGAACCTAGCGCATATTTTATTCATAACATTGAAAGAAACATTATTTTCTATTTCGAATTATAATTAGTGTATTCTTTGATACAATAAGATACAGTTAAAAAAGACACTCTTAGGTATTTTGCTAACGTTACTATTAGCTTTATTAAAACAACATTAAGTACAAAAAATATTGATGAATAAAAGATTTAAAGATTCGCTTTAAAAACTTATGGCACTTTATCTTATGGATAAAAAATATATTTTGTATGGAAAGTTCCTGTACCTACTAGGTAAAGTAGAAACTATTTAACTGAATAATGCTGAGTTGGCAAGTGTATTGGCATAATTTACTCACCGTACTTATTAAAACAGAAGCTCAACATGAAATCCAAACTTTTAATACAACACGAAATGTGTGTAACTTAATAAACGAAATAATGTGGTTAGGAGTATAATGTATCTATTATAATGCTGCAAACATCTGTTCATATCTTTTATCGTTGTGGGCTTGCACAAAATGCAATGATTTTGATCAAACAGACGAACTGACAGATAGGAGAGTTATCAATAGTCTCTTATATCTATTTCCTCTACAATCCCGGGTCTTTAAGCAGGGCGTGAAGTACCATTTGACGATTCCGTCAAGCTGAAGGCCACCATTGTAGGATAGAGATATGCACGAACATACATAAAAAATATAAAATATCCAAATTAGGAACCTACTTTTTTGAAGTCGGCTAAAAAGTTATGAGTCAACTAATTTATACCTAATTTATATTTATCTCATAAGGTTATCGAAAGAGATCGACAAAGCGTTTGGGACAGTGATGGCGTTACAACTTTGTCAAAGCTCTGGTTCTGCCGTTTCCATCCTCCTACAAATTGCCGTAAGTAATCGAATTTTTATGCCGGTACCTTCGTCATCTGCTCCAGAATTTTGTAAAAGTGCGTATTATTTGTCTTGATTACGTATTCATCGTATTACGCGTTCCCTATCTCTGTTTGTGCGGATGATATTCGCGTTTGCGAAAAATAGTCGTGATTTTATTGAGAATGGAGATATCTATGTGATTTATTATTTAGTTTCCATCTTTCTTTTTATCGTGCTGAATGTAAATAAATGTGACCGTGATTCTCAAAGAACAAAGACATCACATATTTGCATTTTTGGAATGTTGCGTTTCAGTAATGTTATTTTTAAAATTACCTATCACTTACATTTCATGGATTTGATTTGGTTTGGGATGAAGAGAGACAGTCCGGTTAAGATCCGCTTGCTTTGGTTTAATACAGCACTCTCTCTATCAAACTTCGGACTGACCATTTGGTGTAAAATATACTAGGTATCTTCATATAGTGGTTGGAACATCGTTGGAACTTTTTCTGCTTATTAAATCTATAACTTCAGTTTTAACTTCTCCTAAAGTATATCAAGCTGTTGACATGCGGCGTGTAATAGAGATAACGCCTTACGAATTTTACTAATAATATAAATGCGCTAGTTACTCTTTGGATGTCTGAATGGATCTGGCTAAAATTTCGTACAGGAATAGATGACAGTCTGGAAAAACACATATGCTACTTTTTATTTCCGAAATAGGTTCCCATGGGAAGCACGGAAACCGAATTCCAGGTGGATGAAACCACGGGTAATAGCTAGTAAGAAATAAACAGATCTAAGCCGAACTCTCATTATTGTTCCTGGTGGTGTATCAAATGAAATGCCGAGTAGTGTACATTTATTGTTATTATGTTTTAGTTATCAGATGATCTAACAATTGTGGCAGCGGCAAAGTTAATATTCTTCGTGATTGCATTATTTTTTCTCTTGGGCCTGTTTTTGTGTAACGCTGGAGAAATTACTTACCAGGTATTTGTGTTACATAATAATATCTTTTGCTTTTAAGAACGACAACCTGTCCCTATTCCGATTTTATTTTAGTGAATATCTTAAATTAGGTCTAGTGACCAACAATTGAGATCCTACAAATAGATAGACTGATGTAATGGTTTTTAATTTTCTTTATTCGGACCTACCGAAAAAAACTTAATCAGATAGTGGTATTCGAAATTGTGGATGTATGGGACCTCATTAACCTCATCTGTGGATTAGATCCTGGCGCAGGTTTTCCTTTCAGGTAAAAGGTGTAGGTGCCCGTGGCAGCAAGCACGTTCTAGGGGGCGGCCATCCCCCCGATGGCCACCGCTGGTGATATCGTGCGTTACAGCTTTCCCCAGGAAAAAAACGACTTTCCTTCAAGGGCTGGAAGGACCGACGACGTTCGTTCATTACTTTATGAAATAGTATTTTTCAGGCTTCACTAGTATCAGATGCAATATTCTACTGCGGCTGGCATTTATGTCCTCCGCGGTTGAACAATGCGCGGAAACAGAATATCAGGCGACTGGTGGCTCTGGCGTTGATGCAAGCTCAACAACCACTTGTCATGAAGGCCTTCAAGATGGTGCAACTTTCTTATGGAACATTTTTAACGGTTAGATCGTTTTATATTCTACTAGCGGTGCCCTCACCTTTGACCGCGGGGATTTTGATTTGTGGGGATTAATTTTTTTGCGCGAAACTTTCATTATTTTTCTCAAATAAAAGTACCTAACATGTGTTACGCCTTATACCTAATATTTACCATCTGCCAGCAAAATGCCTCTGTCGTAAAAAACGGCCCAGTCATTCCAGATATTACTTTGATCAAACAGACAGACAACAGATTAAAAAATGTTTTTTTTTTGTGATATGTGTCGTATAAAAACCGATATGCATTTATGTAAAACCTGTTATTTGATTACTATGTATAGACACTTCATATTTATTAATTTGTATAGATTTGGTATAGTATAGAAAAGGCATTTTTAGTAGAGAAGTATTCACCAGGATAATATATTACCTATAAACTTTCCATGTCCTGGAGGAAGTGTGATTTAAGTTAAAACTCTTACTATCACTTATTATAATTTCACGTATCAAGATTGTTTACTCTGCGTATTTCACATTTTAAAATAAGCTTTATGATGACGATGTTTTTAAACTTTGAATAATAAATTAATTTTATAGTGTAGTCTCATTAAAAGACGAGTGTTCGAGGCTTGTGGTGTGAAAACTCTGTTTTAAATTCACAAATTATATAAAATTAATAATAAGTCCTTTTAGTTGTCGAAGCGCTCATTGAAACGAAACATTCGTTAATTTAATCATTAAGTTGGATTATTGGTTCATCAGTTACTTTAATTAAGTGTTTATCGTTTCAGGTGGTGCGTGGAACATATTCTGTGTTCGCATTATTTTATGCACAGAATAAGTAGAGTAGAAATTTAGTAGAATTTTTAAAAGGTTTGATTAATTTTTAATAAGATTTTGAAACATTAATAATCTACATGTTTCGTAAACTTTGAAAACACACGTTTTTAAATGTAATTTTACTGAAGTCCCAGGTTCGAATTTACGTCTCAATTAGGTACAAATTTAAGGCTTTGGCCACAACGTTGTATATTTTCCTATTTAAGTATTAAACATTAAATTTAAATTTAAAAATGAAACTTGTCTTTACTTAATAATGTATTTTTTCTATGTATAAGAAACTTATAACTATTATAATCCCGACACTCTAATTTTCAAGAATTTATTTGCAATTTTATGGCACCCACTATAATCGTCGTGATAGTCGGATAGATATATTTACAACTTAGAGATGACGTCAACACTAACATTTAGAACAAACATAAGTATTTCATAGCTGTAATAAATGTAGTGAATCATATAAATTCAACGAGGTTGTCGGTTGATGTATACCCATGTTTCGTCGTTACGTGCCCGACTTACGCAGTCACGCACCTATAAAAACAAGATGGTAAATCGCGATAAATCTGTTATCGTTAAGATTTCTGTATCACATACATATGCAAATACGGAACATCGCATTGCGTGTTAGGAATAAGTTCATGAATAAATAAAATGTTGGAAGACTTACCTATGCTTAGACATACGGGTATAATATTCATCGCCCTTACATAACTGCGATGAGTCCAAAGTCAAGCACATTCTCTAGACGTCTGCACAATAAAATTGTAACTTATACATTTGTGTTTTATTATCCATCCAAAATGATCAATGCTTATTTGAATGTTCCGTATAAAACCGATACTTATGGTTGAGAATTTGGCAAGTGGTAAATGAGCATATGTGTTGCTTGTAGAGGTTTACCATGAAACTTATAGTACGAAGTTGGGAATCGAAGTTTCTGAAATTGGTACATAAAATGTAACGCCGTCATCTCCCAATCGGATCTCAAGACGGCACGTAAAACCACGTTCCACCTAAATCCGATCGAAATATACCTATCCGAAGAAATTTCTTTACATCCTACGTCTGTATTTCGTGTGGGCCCGAAGTTACGGATGTACATGGTAACCATCCTGCTTGAAAGTCGTCCCTGTAGCCTATAGACGTTAGTAACAATCACAGAACAAAGAAAAATCCTTAGGGAACAATAGAGGTGTAGCCCTTATTGAAGGAAGGGCTACGGTAGCCAAGCCGCGGGCAATCACTAGGTAAGCTAGTTCTTTATGTTCCTAAAATCACAAGAGAGTGCCCTTCCCATAATTTCTAACTTCCTAAGAACACAAATACATTTTTGAAATTTATCTTGCAATATTGGCAAGACGTCGTTAATATTTCACGGTTCATATAATGATATACTGTACAAACAGAGATATGTTTCGTTTACGTCCTATGAGGAAACTTAGAAGGAGTTAGATTAAAGTTTTGCCTCTGTGATATATTACGTGCCGCGTGTCGCATATTCGCTATACGGGGTCCGGCATACTATAACTCTCACTTTCTAAGACGAAATAAATTTTCCGCAAAAGGAAATATAAGGAAATGCTAGAAAGGGTTCCTCAAAATAACGTTGACGTACACGGTCTCGATATTTGGACTGAAAACACTTTGGCAGCTGTCAACTTCTAGACGATAGTGTATATGGAAATTAAACTAATATGAAGTATTAATTTATTATTTCATATAACTAAAGTGGTAATATGATTAACTTGAAGCTCAGCTACCGTCTACAGAATATTTTTTTCAAAGACAATGTATGCTTGACATTTTTGTAGTACACAGTGATCTTTATACGCTTACGCTTGCTTAGACCGGCGTACTTATTTACT
Organism: Lithosia quadra; assembly: GCA_963576445.1. Lineage (NCBI taxonomy): Eukaryota > Metazoa > Arthropoda > Insecta > Lepidoptera > Erebidae > Lithosia > Lithosia quadra. The sequence goes on from OY754891.1 coordinate 6,273,226, forward strand.
TGCTTGTCAACATCCGAGTAAAATATGAAAAGAACTTCCAGCGTTAGCGACCTGAGTAAAGCGGTAATTACCCCATTGACAGTTTTCATATTCTTTAAAGGAGCTCTGCTGGCGATAAAACAATGCTGGCATAGGATAATGCCCTGTAAAAACCCTGGAAAGTGTCAGTCTTTGCATGAAGTACCTTGAAAAGGAAAAATTCTGCGTTGATGTTTCGCTTAACTTTTGCAACAAGAGCGGTGACAAGCGTTGAAAATCCTAATTCCTCCCCGGCTAGGTATCGTAAACCTAGTTATGAGTAGAAACAAGAATAAGTACGAAATGATGCAGTTGACCTGTTTTTTTAAACTGGAGGTGATAAAAATTGAAATAGGTAACTGAGAGGTAACAAAATTTCATTCTAGTCTGTATACTTTGTGATACCTACTCTGGGTGAAAGTTTTGTAAAAAACTGATGATCAGAAAAAGATTATTCTAGTCTAACGGAGGTGCTCTATAAAGATTCGTATGAGTTTATATTTTAAGGTCTTGCAAATAATTTTAACTATAGGAACTAACCTAATAATACATTTTCATTGTAACAATCTGTCCCACTATCTCTAAATTCTGCGTATTTAGAGAATTTCCTTTTTCAAGCTCAATTTTTCCTTTTGATCATTAACGGCGGCGCAAGGCAGTATTTGAATTGAATTTTTATAAGTTATTCCTCTTTTGATGTGCTGTTGAATGGAGTGGAAGTTACGCTAATGATTTCTATTAAATATTTTTGTTGTTGTATTGTTTGAATGTTAAGCCGTGTTGTTTAAGAAGGCTTTGATGTTAAAAACAAAAGTATGTAAAACGAATGCGTAAATTTTATATAGATACCTACTTCATAAATTTTCAGAAGCAGGTTGAATTCATGATAGGCCTTAAAGATTTATTGAATTAGTAAATTATTTACTTCTAAGGCTACGTAAAACCCTACACAAATACTTATAAATGTAAGAAAATATTACTGATTTTCAAAATAAATATATTAGCCTGGATTGGATGGATGGAAGGAGGCCAACACCAGGAGTACCCATTTATGTTACCGTTAGATTGTTTTTAAATAGTAAGCGGTGACCATGGCTTTACATATTTGCACTACTCATTCACTGACGATCTGACCATATACTTAATAATGTAGATTTGTACCGTATAAGATGAAAAATGCTAAAGGAACCTACCAAATATCATTTTGGTAAAACCATATCAGCCCCATCGTAGCTAACTAAGCTAACAAATTACAAATAATACTATACGTATGATAGCAGTACCTACATCTAACTCTATGGGAGTAAGAGACACTCTCCGAGCTGACGGAATCACATACGAATTTGTATATCTTTCTGGATTCTACGCTGCCCAAATAGTCGATTATATGCCAATTTAACGTCCATTTACTTTAAAATATTGGAAACAGTGCTTTATATACCACATCGTGCTTTATGATAATATTTATGTAAGCTTTTATTCATTGTTCGAAATGTAGCAATGCTAGCAGTCAGGACATGCGATCCTACTGTATGATTCGACTATCGACTGCTTCTCCACAGAGACGATACGAAAGGTAGTATCGCTCACAAGGTTCCATAAGGATTATTAAAATAATCTGTCTTTTAGAATGAAAGGTTATATTAATGTGGGAGAGATGTATGTGTCCATTTATGGCGTTACTGTACATGTCAACTGATCGTAGATTGTTTAGTGAAGTTTCTATCGGTAACATTTAGTTACCGACAACACATCCCGTGTCCCTTACTTTTATTACCGACCTGTCCACGCGTTAGAGATTGAGACAAGAAAGTAACCTACCCGATTTCAATATCCTATTTATCTCTTTTATTTTACCGCTAAACAAGCAAACGACGCGTCCCATTAATGGTTAGCAGTTTCCTGTAACTGTGAATTGGTTAACAGTGAACTGACCTATCCAATATGTGTATTGGCTAGGTCAGTTCCCTGTTAACCAATTTTGTATCATCTTTTTGTGATCAGTAAGGTGTCTAAAGCTCCTGTTGTAAAAGTATTGTATAAGCGCGTAGGCTCTTACTGGTCTTTCAGTTTTATTCCACAATAAAATTTGTTATTATGTAGATGTAACTATACATAGTACCTACTAGTGAAAAATATGTATGCAGTGAAAGCTTTAGCTCCCGATGGATTCGATCCGTGATCAAATCGAACGGACTACTAATGTTTTCATTTCTCAGCCTCGTATTCATAGTTATTCACGTATGCGGCTCACATATAAGAGGGTTCGCGCAGTACGCGAATCTTTTTTCTTCTGCTGCGAATAAAAAACTTTCACCGCCATAAAAGTATATGAGTTCGTCCCAATACTGCGTCGATGACTTCCAATCTCTCTGTAGCGTGTCCCGACCCAACCCTGGAGATTACTTTTTCTCCTTCATCCAGTAAATTGAATTAAAATGAGAAGCAAACGGATAAAGAAAAGGGTGTACGTCGATTTTCACAAGAGTTTTGTGTTTAACGTCCAGTACCTACGTGCTCTACGTTCCCTTGTCTTTTCTTTTGCATTATGTTAAACTATTTTCTGTTCCATCAGTTTCATTAAGAAGAATAAACACTATCAACCAATCAATCAATCAATCTAAGCATTAATTTTCAAGCACTTTGTTAGGGGCAAGTTATTGCGTACGTCGGTATCAATAGACACGTAAGGATCACAATTAGGGACATTTGCGATGGATTTCAGCATAATATTGACGATTATCTTTTAAATTATAATATTGAAAGTAGGTATTGTTATCATAGTCGTGATAGGAGGCGAGACTTAGTCGCCTTATACTGAATTCACGGTAAATAACGGTGGGTCTAATGTATGTCTAATCTCTAAGTGGCTTAAATTTATATGAGATGTACCGGACCTCGAACATAAAATTTACTAAAAGTAAAACTGAATAATACGCTAGTTATCGCTAGATATATAAATCTATGAACTTACGATCGCACGTAAAAATAAGAGCACACAAAATCAAAAAATCAATACTCATTGGTCCGTCTGTTAAACGTGAAACGAAGAAAAATTTTAGTTCAAAAAGAGCAAAAATCTTAATATTTTGTACAGGTGTTTGCTTGCAATATCAGCAATGAGTGCAAACAATTTGGACTGAGCGGAACAATAAGTTGACCCGGAAACGCGACACTTTGTTTTACGACGTTGTATACAGCAAGAAGGTATCTAGGATTGTGACTGTTCTACTTGCAGCGCTCGCTCGGTCACAAGTTTCTTATGAAAGTGTTCGAAATAACAAACATTTGGGACATTAATATACAATATTGTGGCTGTGTGTTGATGGTAAAATTTAGACAAAAGACTAGGTTTATTTTTAGTATTAATGATCAAACTTGTAGTTGCAATTTTTGATATTTCTTCGGTATAAAGAGAACATAAAGAATTAGCAGTCGCGCGCGTGGAATTGTGTTCCCATTACCTACCACCATACGTAGGGTCCTATTTTAGACTATATGTTATTCCAGACTGCAATCTATCTCTTTAGTAAATTTCAACCAGATTTGTTCAGACGTTATAAAAACATGCCAGCCAGAATATTAAAAATATGCTAAAGATTCTTTCATCGAATCACGTACGGCACGTTACCGTGATATTATCAAAAGAAGAAAAATGTTGGTTCAAAACTGGTTTCGTACTATGATAAATTGTTTCTCCTCCTCAACTGGTCACAAACCATTAGTTTTGAAGATGGCTGAACGAAAAAATAAATGTGTTTTGAATCATGTTATGAACTCTAACTGTACCTATAAGTACCAGAAAAATGATTCAGAGTAAGCCGTAAAAAATAAAACTAAATTTGTTATATTGATAGGTATAATAGGCAGGCAATTCGAAGATACGGTCGATCGGGCACACGAAGCGACTTTGTTCCCGAGTGATACTTCACGGTCCATATACGTCAAATGTACGAAATTACCTTTGCCGATGCGAATAACTCTTTCTAACTCATTTACGTGATATACTTGGTACTTATGTCATAAAGAATTTTCTTTGTGTAGTTTATAGCAAAAAAATCCAGATTGATGGGAAAAGAACGTAGTGAAGAGAATTGAAAAAGGTATGCTGAGCTGGTTAAAGTAGAACCAAGATGAAGGAATGAGTACCTACTTGGCAAAAAGTGGGGTAGGCAGGTTAGTCGTGGTCGAACTCACAAAATACATACTAATAACATTTTACTTTTTAAGCTATTATATAGCTTTTATCGCTGGTTTTGAGGGGACCGAGTCAAGAAATTTCGTAACGAAAATAAAAACCTAACACCTCCTATTGTCGCCCAAGTTTCACCCTTATTTCAAGTGTAGTAACAACCACAATTGAGTGACTTTTTGAATTGGATGATTGAACGGAAATGTGGCACGTTCAAAAGTCACTCAAACATATGACTAGCGACGCACAGCGGCGAGTAGTGTCACTACACTAGACAACAATTTACTGAAACATAAAATGGTACACAGTAGCTTGTACACATTTGTTTTTTGATATATTTACTAGCTTATGCACGCGGCTTCACCCGCGTGCAATTCTGATCCCGTTCCTGCTTTTCATGAAAACCAGCGTTATCATCATGTTTGTGAGCATCAATCCCATATGGCTCCAAAGCCTTGAACCTTGAATTCTAGGGTTCGCTTTTTACTCCTACTTTCCTTATGGATTCCTCATCGCCTATAATTACATACATGCCCAAAATTTGTTAGTAGACCTAATAAATTATGGGATAAATGGGTGCCACGGGGGCGAAATATGTCACGGACGAATTCACGGGGAACAGCTAGGTACATAAATCTGGAGTGCATAGTTTAACTACTGTTCGATCAGTGAGCCCAGTATCTGTGATTCACCCCCGTAGTACCGCGTTCACACTTACATCAATCATCGTCATATCAGATTTATATCTCATAAACTAACTGATGTAGCAGCTATAAATCATTGCCCTTTTATTTGAGAGCACTTGTTTTGAGTGCAGATGAAGTTTGTGATTGAAGTGGTCTTCTCACTAGATTTACCTTAGTTTCTGTTGTTAGCGAATCATCTTCTTTTATTTTTATAGACTTTTGTTAAGTCGGCTAGAAATATTTAATTTCTTTAAAAGAATAAAAATCTTCACATGAACTTAGTCTCGGTTGCATTCAAAGCTTATGCTTTGGAGCTCGGAATTCACTCTCTCACTTTTTTTTATCTTGATTTGACTTATCTTACGGTTTTAATGGGAGCAACTGCCGCTTGGCCGCGAACGGTTTTTAAGTCCATCGCGAACAAAAGACAAACAGACAAAAATTCAGAAAAAATGGTTCTGAATCTTTCTGAATTTTCCATGCAAAAGTTTCATTTATAAATGTTTCGGCACACTGATAGTCATAATCATTATAACCGTTATTCCCAGCGTGGCCGTCAACTCTGTGATCGGAGTCTGCTTACTTCTTCTCCTTTGATTTGGCGTATACTGATTTTATGTGAGGTAAGGGAAGCCCGCACTAGAGCGTCGTCCGTGATTCGCAGGTGTAGTACCTATACGTTATTATACACTATTTTATTGCAACACAAAAAACGCAGGTTCCAATAAACCAAATGAGCCTAACGCAAAAGGCTACAACTATTTATTCTCTGTCTTCATTATCTGATCAATTCTCATCGTATTTTGTATTATAATTATTGATTTTGAAATCTCCATTATTGTAATTTAATCGTGTTATGCATTTAAATGATACTATTGGGCCTTTAAATCATTAATGAGCTTACATTACAATAACAAAAACTGATACAACCCTTCAGTAGCATTTCAAATGGAGCAATTAATAGTTGAGATCAGTTTTATGAACAAACTTTCGTTGGATTGTTCGGCAACACTAATTAGACAGAGTTGAGAGACTCGATACCAAGTTACCACGAGTTGCGTATTGTTTTATCAACATACTAGTGTCACATTACATGATTCTGCTTTCACGAACTTTTAACCGTTTATTTTAGTGCTCTAAACATTTCAGCAATTCATTCCTGAATTAGATTAGTAGGTAGCTTGTATTTGGAAATCAGGAAACCGTTGGCGGTTGGATGAATTTTTCATGTCGTTTAGAATACAACCCACATTTTTGTACAGAAAGTATTACCTAGTATTTATAGAGATAACCTTTTGTTTACCTTTTGCCTAATACTAGCGAAAAAACGTAGCGTCTCTGATTTAATTTTAATGTTTTAATTTAAATTGATTCAATCCAATATATTTTAATTTGACATTCCTTGTTCTCACTCTATAATATTGTATTTATTATGATCTATCTATATCTATCTATATACATATAACTAGTACGGCGCGTGGGTGCGCGGCCCGCTAAAGCGGACCACGTAGATGAGTGGACAACAGGAACCTGGAACAGGGGTCCGTTTGGATTTAAAGTTTTGGTGTGTTAGTAATTATGTAACAGTTTTTCTTGGTTCTGTACCAGAAAGGTTCCAACCGGGCCTCATTACTAAGCCTCCGCTATCCGTCCATCCTTCTGTCTGTCAGCGGGCTGTATCTCTTGAACCGCAATAGGTAGAGAGTTGAAATTTTCACAGAATGTGTATTTCTATTGCCACTATAGCATGAAAATTTAAAAAATAAAGTGTTATTTCTTGTACGGTGGTACGGCACCCTTCTTTGCAAGTCCAACTCGCACTTGACCGATTTTAAATGTTAGAAATTTTTAAATGTTAATTTAAATAATATATAAATTTTTTAAATGTTAATTTAAATAATATAATTATAAATTTTTTAAATGTTAATTTAAATAATATATAAATTTTTTAAATGTTAGTTTTAAATGTAGAATTTTAAATGTTAGAATTTAAAACCGTTTTTATTATTATCAACAAAATAATAAATACCTACTTAGACATTTAAATATTCGATTTTCGAAATCATCCTGACAATTTTTGTTCACTCTAACACTTTGTCGTTTTATAGTGCTTATTCAATTTTTTTTAAATTAAATCCTTTTTTTTTCAAAATATTAACGCCGAAAAAAGAATTCTGATTTTCTGAAGATTTAACTGGGCTAAACAGCGGTCCTTTAGTGCTAATTATTAAACTGCCGCAACCGGTAGGATAACAATTACCCATTATTTTGCCAGCACTGGTTCTTTTCAAGAAACACTAAAGTACCGCTAGCGGTACCTACTACAGTAGTCACGGGTAACTTAAGAAAGGTGTTTTTAATGCGTAAAAAATAACTTCTCACCCGCTATTTTAACTCTATGGGTCAACTATCATGTCAAAAGTACGGTTCATGGTTCACCTTTAAATTAAGAACTAAAATTGTACTTTTAACATGAATTTTAACACAAAAAGTTAAAATGGATCGTGAGGAGTCATTTTTAGGGTTCCGTATCTCAAAAGGAAAAAACCGGCCAAGTGCGAGTCAGGCTCTCGCAAGGAGGGTTCCGTATTACAGTCGTATTTTTTCGACATTTTGCACGATAATTCAAAAACTATGACGTATACCTAAAAATAAACAAAAAGCTGTTTCAGAATGCACAGGTGCAGAATGCTTTTCATATGATACTCCACTTGATATATAGTTATCTTACTTAAAATACTAATTATTAGTTCATGATCCCAATTTTTTTTTGTGTAATGTAGCCACAAATTCACGGTTTTCAGATTTTCCCCCTAACCTACCTACTTTTTTTTTTTTTTTTTTATCGTGCGGAAATCCCCATGGATACCACCCCCGTCGGCCATCGGGGGTGGTTATGTCGGGATCGAACCGACTAAAACCGCACGCCGTCTCGGGCCTTAGTTACCGGGGTGTAAGGTTACCCAATGGGCATATCCCTCGCACCCCAGCTGACCCCGGGCCATCTACGGTTTTAAGATGGCCCCCTCGACCCCCCGAAAGGGGGGGTGGGGCGAGCATCGCGCCACTTCGCCGACGGTGGGGTGTAGGGTGACAGGAGGCCGTCCTGTCACCCAACCGTCGGCGCGCAGACAATCAGCTCGCCCCCCGCTCGCTCCCCACTGTGCCATCTGCTAGTCAGAGGGACACGTGGAGAGCCTCGGAGCAGCCCTCTAGAGGGCCACTCCCACCCCGGCCGGATTGGCCGCAGGCAGCAGCGTCTCCCGTGGCGAGTGGGAGGCGCTGCTTGCCTCCGTTGCCCAGGTGCACCACGTGGAGGTTCCGGCCCGCACCCCCTAACCTACCTACCTGCCAAATTTCATGATTCTAGGTCTACGGGTAGTACCCTGTAGGTTTCTTGACAGACCGACAGACAGACAGACAACAAAGTGATCCTATAAGGGTTCCGTTTTAGGGTTTGAGGTATGAAACCCTAAAAAGGAACCTTTATAGGATCACATCGTTGTCTGTCTGTCTGTCTGTCGTGTCATGTCAAGAAATCCCGTTGAATTAAATCACTTTGGCATATCTACCTATCGGTATGCCTTATAGCAGACATAGGGGGAAAAATCTGAAAACCGTGAATTTGTGGTTAGATTGAAAAGTTGGGACTTGGAATTCAATACCTAACAAAAGTCTATGCTCGGCATTTACAATAGATACCTATTATATCACCAGGAACAGTTCCTTATTCTCTATGGTTTAGGAGTGTTGTACCCTGCATCATCAGGTTTGTGGAATTCAGACTTGAAGTGTAATCATGAAGCTGTTGCTTGATGCCTAAAATGCTGTTATGTTATTCTCTATGCTATGCTATGCTATGTTATTCTCTATGCTATGCTATGCTATGTTATTCTCTACACCACCTATAAGGTTGACTGGTAGAGAATGCCTGTTGCATATGTGCATGAAGTTTTTATAAATAAATAAAAATATAAGAAATTCTCGAATCCCCATGGTTTAAGAGTTCAGCACCTTGCAGCATCAAGATTGCGGAGTCGGGATCCGAAGTTCAATTATGTAGTCTATGCTTGGTACTTAAAATATTATTGCATTGCACCATCCGCAGTTTCTGAATCACAACCCCTCTACCCTGCATTATCAGGGTTGAGGGGTTGGGACTTGAAATCTAACCATGAAGTCGTTGCTTGGTACCTATAATATTAATTCACAATGAACACTTTCTGAATCTTGATAACCTAGGGCCTAGGCGGGCAGTAATCTTTCAGCATCAGGATTAAGGAGTTGGATCCAGATTTTTTTATGGGACCAAGACGAAAACTTCTACTGTTTATTTAAAAAAATCTTTGCAAAAAAATGAAAATAAACGGGCCGTTTTGAGAACCACCTCTTTTTTGGAAGTCGGTTAAAAGCATATCAAAGTCTTGCACATTTGTCTCTTCAATATTCGCCTTATATTATGTATGGAAAAATAAATTTCGCCATTTTGAATTTTTTCTCTATTCATCGAGTAGACCTCTAGGCTAGGTCCTTATCATCTTTTGCCAAAAAACCTCTCTTCTATCTTCTTTTACTTTACTTTACTTACTTTGTGAGATAGACGCTGTCGAAAATTGTATGGGCACCATCTTGAATCTGCCATTTTGGTTATATTTTTAGCTCACTGACAATTGGATGAGATTCCGAGTGGTTTTTATTTGAGCACTCCCTACCTCTCTTATACTTAATACCTTGGCCGTGCTCTTCACCCGTCTCCAAAATCTCCATATTTTTCCTCCGAATGAATTTTCGTCCTTTATATGAAAGCATCAGGGAAAAAAAATACAGCAGAGGTGAACCGAAACACAATTCATCCATCTTTAATACTTTCTGAGAGAGACACCCATGACATTTGTGTTGACGCCATCTTGAATCCGCCATTTTGGATTTATTTCCATCTCCCTGCCAATTGGATGAGGTTCCAAGTATTTTTTGTTTGAGCAACCCTCACCTATGTCTAATACCTTGGCCGTGCTTCTCACCCATCTTCCAAACCCTCGATCATCATCTATCTACATATTTCTGACTAAGAGTTCTTCCACAAAAACATTTTAAAAAGAAACTATGTATAAATCAAAGTCTTGCATAGTTCAAAACTTGTAGTCTATTCAATGTTCGCCATACATTTTCTATAGAAAAATAAATTCCACCATCTTGATTTTTTTTTCTATTCATCGAGTAGACCTTTGGATCCTGATCATCTTTTGCGAAGAAACTACTCTTCCATCTTTTATACTCTCCGAGATGGACACCGAGGAAATTTCTATGGCGGCCATTTTTTTTTCGCCATTTTGAATTTTTTTTCAGGTCACTGGCAATTGAATGACGTTTCGAGTGACATTTGCTCAAGCACCACCAACCTATCTTCAATACCTTAAGCGTGCTCTTCACCCGTCTCCGAAATCCTCCATCATCAGCTCTCTCCATATTTTTCCTCCGAATGAATTTCCATCCTCTATACGTAACCATCGGTGAAAAAAAAAAAATTCATACAAAATTGTTCAGGAGAGGTGACCAATGAGTGAGTGAATCAGCACGAGCAGCTATATATATATTAATAAATCTGTAACTGATCGGTGTCTGTACATTGAAGAGATATGAGAAAAAAAATTATTAGGGGACTTTATGAATGTAATAGATGCCAAAACAATGATTTTTAGAATTTTTGTCTGTTTGTCTGTGTCTCTGTGCCTCTGTGCCTCTGTGCCTCTGTGCCTCTGTGCCTCTGTTCCTCTGTTTGTCCACACAAAATTTTTGTTCACGCTAAAATCAAAAACTACTGGAGGGATTTTGATCAAACTTGTTATGATTATAGTTCATAGTTCTGGGCAACATATAGGCTACTTTTTATACAAGCTGATCCCCGTGGTTTCGCCCGCGCTTCGTTTTTGGTCATATCTCCGGTTCTACTTAACCAATTACTCAGCCAAAAATACGGTAAATTTTTAGTCTAAGCAAGACCTTTCTAATAAAAAAAACCGCATCAAAATCCGTTCGTCGTCAAAAGTACTGAACGGGTTTTTATGCGACTCAAAATCCTACGCATATTAGTGAACCGGCGATATAGTAAAAATATGCGAAAATCGACGTCCACGCGGGCGGAGCCGCGGGCAACAGCTAGTTACAAATAATATAATTTAAATTTCAACACTAATTACCTATGTTTGTTCAGAAATAAATTGAATAGAATTGAATTAAATATACTTAAAATAGTATATCATCTTCTTTATTAAGCAGTCAATTCAAATTTGAGCCAAGATTCGCCCCTATCTAGGCTACAAGTATTGTTAATATTGAAGCTGGCAATAATTTTGTTACTATAAAAAATTACAGTTGCACAATTTTTCGGTTGAAGATATTATACACTTCAAGTTTTAATCCAATACCAAATCGAAAAAAGTGGATCGACTTGATTTTATACTTTGAAGAAACTTATTTAATTTCTCAAATATGACGGATTGTCACATTGATTTACTTTGAACATTAAGGCTTAGTAGTGCCAATTTTTTTTAATAATTTCACATCATAGAATTGATTGATTGATTGACTGAAATTAACTCGAATATTACTGGATGGCTTTTACAAATACTTACACAAATAGAGAGGTAAGTCATTTATCAGTCAGTAAAATTAATTACTTTTATCCAGATATTCCTATGGGATCAGGATTTACGTGGGAGAAATCGTGGGGCGATTAATATCTACTTAAATATAATCACCCCACGATTTCTATAGTTTTGTGTAAACAACCTAATAATCTCAAACGTTTAATGACTGTGGAAACACTATAGATAAACTGTTCTGTTTGTTGAGGAAAATGTTTTTATCAACAAATCATCGGTCAAACCCCTGCCAACCCTGCCTGCGGGTGCCATCTCTTGAGTACGGGTCAGTGTAGTGGTTATGTCGGGATCAAACCGACTAAAAACATAAGGTATTCCGTTCACGTGAGTCTTTTAATATGGACCTCGGGTATACCCTAGGAAAGAACTCCCCAGGATCCCTTAACTACCAATCATAACGCAGGTGGTTTGGTACAACTTAACCCTGCAAAGCTTGTTCAACCAATAACATAATTTAAATTGGGTCATGAATATTCTTGGTTTCATTAAATTCATTTTAGGATACAAATGTTGGCCAGCATTTACAGAGCAAATGAGATGTAAAATAAGGAATCTGGAAATGTTTTGAGAAAATCTCTTAGTTTCTCGACTCCACGCAAACAAACAAATTGGCCGGTTGTTCTCCTTAGCCTGGCTACCAGGAACATTCAATGAAGGAAAATAAACTTAAGCATTTTCTGAGAAAAACGAGATATGTTTGAGAAATATGCATCTTAATATTGATATGTATTTTAATTAAACACATTTTTGCATCATTTTTTTTAAAAGATGCTGTTTAGTTTTGTTTATTTAAATATTTGTATCTAATTATTTTCTGTAACTTAGTTTAGTTAGTATTTTACATTCTATTGCTTTTGGTGGTTTGTTTTTCTTTCAGCAATAGTTCACGTTGTTCATACCTGCAATAAATGCTATGGCTCATAACACCATACCATCCTGCGGCGTGCTGACGAAGTTATTTTCATACAGTCGTAATGAAGCAACAATTACTATCTGATATGAAGCCGGTCCACCCTTCACGACTTCAAGATGAAAAATGAGGGCATTAGGCTAGTCCTGTCCTAGGTTAGGCATTCACAATTAAAATTTACAGAATTATTCCATAACAATTCAAACAATATTTGCTCGATACCCAGCATACCCAGAATACTGAGTCTATTGATACGAAATCAATGCGCAATTTGTCCAAATTGGATGCTTTGCATTTAAATATCTGCTTAATGACAACAATATGGAAAGAAATCGGAACCTCCCGCTAATGTCCCCGAGCTGATGAAATCAAAAGCGGGACAGTGCTCGTTAAACTTCTAACGATTCATGCAATTACTACCTAATAAATTGTTTTTAATTCCACCGCTTAAGGCACGTAATCTATAATTGACCTTTTTAAGTTGTCGTATATAAGTTTTCTTCGTCATCCAATGTCTGCACTTCGGGGACTGGGGTTCACTTTTCCACTCCATAGTTTGGTTTATTTTAGTTTTCATGAAAGCGTCTTCCGTCTAACACGTCAACTTATTCGGTGATTTATATAAGTTGCTGCACTGCCTCATTGGATTTGAGACAGAGTTGTGAAGGTTCTAGGTTTCTCAATAGATTGAAGAATTACCAGATTTTTTTATTCAATTTTTCAATGGTGTGCAATAATCTAAACCGTTAACTACAGAAAAATTTAATTGATTGATTTGGAAAATCACTGAGCTATCGACGCTTTGACTTACAATTGTCAACAAATTATCTAGTGTTACATAATAAATGAATATCTGAGTGTAAAAATTACTAGAAATCATGAGTTACACCATAATCTCTTAAAATTTGTCTTGAAAGACATATTAATAACTGAAAATTCGCATAAGCATCCTGAAACGTTAAAATACATAGAGGAGCGCTACAGCGCAGAAACATCTGAAATTCATTTTAATATTAGTTGACGGCAATATTACTACAAAGTTGATTCAATATTAATACTTAGGGATATTTAGGGCAGACAAGTTGCGGGTTCAGGACACTTATTTTTGGAATTTCTAGGAAGGCGGAAGCTTTGGTGTTTTTTACAGCAGTCGTTAAATACAGTGTTGCGTGAAATTAAAAGTGTGCGGTTCGTGCAAAATTCTGCTTGGGAAACATTTCGGGGAAAGCTACACACAGAAATATACTCATGAGTGTATATTCCTGTAAAGGTAGCGGTGAAATGTGTTTTTCGGGCCAGGTTATAGGGAGTAGCGCGTTATAGCATGCCCAACCAATGAGCAAGTCTCTGAAATGAGGGTCACTATCGCAAATACAAATAATACCACAATAGTGATACCTGATCCTCAGTATGAGACCTTACCAGATGATTTTTCAAGCCTCGTTTAAAGAACAATTTTCAATTTCAATTTCTTTATTTTTCAAAATAGTGTAACGTAATTACATCTTTATGACGTCAAAAACTACTTAATACTAAGTTTACCACCGCTTCCTAGGCGCTAGTGGAGAAGAAACGGCGCAACAAACTCCACTGCTGCATTTTGAGACGTCAGGTTATACATAAATATCTTAAGACTAAATATGGACGAATGTACATTTTTGTCTCGTGTCAATATAAATAAAGGTTTATAAAAAAAAAAGATATAATAAATTTTAACCGAAGTTAAACAATAAAATAATTGAAAATGTCAAAACATACTAATGTCAAAAAATAGCAAAAAAGGTCGCGTGCCTACTACAATATCAATATATTGTAGTAGGCAAATGCCACAACTACAGCATTATGTAGTTGTAGCACTTTAGCATTCTAGGAGGGGCCTGCACCATGCTCAAGCCAGACATTTTTGTCTTCAAGGTAATCAACAGTCCTATAGTATGCTTTTTTGCATAAGGTGGCCTTAACAAATGTCTTAAATTTATTGTCAGGCATACCAAGGACCGATTCAGGCAATTTATTGTAAAAACGAATACCTTCCCCCCTGCACACAGGATGGTAAATCCCAGTGCGGCGTGAAACCCATTAAACTACTCACCATCAGGCAATATGAAGTCATATTGACATGTCCTACATAAAAAAGTATATAAAGATATAATAAGCTGCTCAGTTTATAACTTTTTTTTTGGGACGTGTAAAAACTGGATGAAGAGAATCATTGAATACATTATACTTACCTAGTTTATACTTATACATGCTCGCACCTCAAGTTATTCAGCATAATACTACTTTGTATTCAGCTTGTCGTAAAATATTAACTTAAGCTGCCTGAGATGACTACGGGAACTCGGCAGCTCTTGATAAAATTACTCATTGGAAGCATTGACTTGTCCTTTGGTTTGGCTTAAACGGCTAGTATGGGAGTAAAAAAATTTAATCTGTCTTTCCAATGCCGATGGTCTGCACCAGGTCCCGTCTGTCAATTAAAGCGGCTGTAAACTAGTCAAAAAGTGAACCCTAAAAAATTTGAATATGAGGGTACAGTGTACAAATGAATAGTTTAACTGCACCGTTGTACGTAGTTGGTGTAAAATGCGCCTGTCCGCTAGCTAGTGTTATACTACTGATGGTATCCGGTGTGAGACGTAGGCAAAAGCAATAAATAAACAGACTAGCGCAACGGATTTCGTGTCTTGCACAGATAAAAAATATCTTTACAAGCGTAAATTATGTTGCATTGTTCGTTCAAAAGTAGAACGTATTTATTTCACCAAATTAGAAGTTGGTATACCGAACAGCGAAAAGTTAATAACGGAATTATCAATTATTGGCATTTATTTTGAAATAGGATGGATAGACATGGATTATTAGTGACTAGCTGTTTTCCGGCATGAAATTTTGATCCCGTTCCCACTTTTCAAGGGAACCTATTCTAGTGATAAAAAGCACATGTGTAATTTCAGACTAAGTATAATTGAATATGTACCAAATTTCTTCAGTGCAATAGAGTAAGAAGCATCCAAACTCAAAAACATCTTGACATAGTTTCACATTTATTATTATTAGTAGGATAGTACGATACAGTAGGATGTACGTAGGAAAATACTTTAGAGTGGTCCCAATAACAAACCAATTAGAGGACAGCAGACTTAGATGGTGTCTACAGCCGTATAATGAGACGATGCGCCGATGCGTGGTTTAATATCGACAGAGACATGACAAAGCTGAAACCAATTCCTAAGATTTACCTCTTTAACACCCAACCTCAGATGATGATGACAATGACTGAGATGATGATGACTATTTCTGTGAACAACACCCTCCACATGTCGGTAATTAAAAGCTTTTAATTTAAGTTGATAAATAAACACAGTATTCAAAACAAAGGCAGCACTAAACAATAATAAAATTCTTTTTAACAGCACTTGTGCTGCACAACTCCCATGATAATAGCTACGGGCGTTTAGCACATATTAAAAAGCTTATTCGAGTATTCTGTCGGTTCCGGAGTGTTATTACAACATGCAGAACAATTATTTTTCTTTTAACTATACAATCAGTTAACAAGCACACTTTTAAGCGATTGCCAGTATTTATAAACGCTTGGAACATCATTCGTTGAATGCTTATAACATCCTGTCATGATTTTGCCATCTTTTTGTGATTTTTGTGTATACTGAACTGTATTATTGGTATTACACATTCGTAACTTATACAATAGGCAGCAATGATAGCTGTTAAATGTTTATTGATGGTTGTACAAATCCGTTATAAACTAGACGAAGTAAGTCCAGGGATGAGGAGAATCCGCATCGCACTGCATAGGCTCTTAGTCTCTATTTATTTAAAGGCTACTTGATCTTAAAACAGAAAATTCACGGGTACGTTAAACTTGCATACAAATTTTATTCACCCAAAGGTACTGTTAAGAAAACTTTATAATACTTTACTTTTCATTTTATACGTGAGTTTAATAGTTTTTGCCAAGTTAAGCGTACTTTTTTTACTAAGTTTGTAATGAAAACTTAGATTGCAGAAGTAGATTAAGTTTTGATATTTCTATAAGTTGGTTTTGATTTAACGGGGGTAACAAGAATGTTGTAATTTAAAATCAAGCATTGAAAAATCTCGATTGGAGCGGAAAACTTCATTTTCGCGAAGCTATTTCTCACAATAACGGATCCACACCACAATCCACAACTTTCTGTATGGCTAAATTGATCCACGATTCAGTACCACATGGCTAAGTCCATTTTGCCATTTCTTAAAATCAGACTCATTGACTGACTGGACGGCCAAGCCAATAACAGGCGCAGGCGACTCAGGTGTCGGAGGTCGTTCAACAACCTCTGTTCTTCATGTGTGCATTAAAAAAAATTATGAAGATGCCCATAAATAATTTTATCTTTATTTTTGTTACTTCATGTTGTTGATTTTCATAAATCATAAACAAACATTCATATTCATTATATAACAACAATCAGTCAACTTTTATTGAAGTTCGGTCACCAGTAACGTATACTTATATCGACTCGTATTCTCGTTAACCCCACGTGCTAACCCTAATTCTTCTACGAGTAGTCAACATCTTAGTACCTATTATGTAAGCTGAACCTGCTGCTTTAATTAAAAAAGGTTTACGCTGAAAACATTTGAAACATTTTTATCAACACATTAGCGTCCAAATAAACCCTTCTAATATCATAATTACTCTGAATTTTGGGTCAAAGTGGCCCATAAAGGTTGTTTGCGAATAAAGGGGTCAGTGTTCGGTAGCGTGTTAGGGAAGTGTTAACTCCGGGGCGTGCCTGAGCTATCTTGTATCGTACAATTGCACTTGTCAGCAAGCTTCCTTGCCGCGTACCGCACTGCACCCTCGTATAGAATAGTGAACTGATGAGTAGTATAGGAGGGGCACTTAAAGATTTAAGCTCAAGTTTTAAAGTCCTACTTAGTATACTACATTAAAATGTGAATGTGTAGGTGTTTGTTAGTTTTCCACGCAAAAAACAGTTTAACCATCTGGGTGAAATATGTCCAGAATAGTTTACCTATAGCTTGGACTAGCACCCTTCTTATCTCGAGAATAGGCACCTACTCTGTTATTATATGAATATTCACAACTTAGGTATTTTCTTTAAAGTTCTAAAAATAATTAGAAATTAAGAAGAATAGGCACGTGCTTGGTTAACGAAAAAATAGACATGTTATTCTAAAAGTAATCTAAATGTTTATATGGATTTTAAACTAAGATTGCGATATTTGAATCGTAAATTACATTTTATAGAAAGGTCACGGTAAGTCACACGGACTAAACGGACACGTCACGTCGGACTGAAACGGATTATGCAATGAAGGAAGAAAACACTGCATTCTTCAACGTAACAGAATTATTCGTTGCAGGCGATTTGCAGACAAGAAGCTTTTATTTACTACGTGTTGTACGTAACGGTAAGATCATACTTGTTAGTATTCATTCGAATATTTGCATAAGTAGGTAAAGGCTAATTTGTTTGAACATGAGTAAGCTTAATTATATTTTTATACATAACAATTGCATAAGTTCCAAAATGAGTGTATCGGGCTCCGCAAAGACCTTTGGCCTTTGTGCAAGCCACTGTACCTGCTGATTGACAGACGAGACTTTAGCGCCGACTTTCAGATAAATAAACAGGTCAAGTTAAATAAAACCGTTTAAAAAGGAAAGGAGTCAACAGACCCAGGGCTCCGCGGTGAAAGCTCCCGGATGCAACCGGGTACAAAGCTAAAATGATGGTGATCACAGAACCAAGAAAAATCCTTATGGTGATAATAAGTTTGATTCTTTTTGAAAAATGAGCTTACAAACGACAACTTATAAAAAGAACGCAGTGAATACATGAATCTATCGTAACTTATTCATTTAAATTGGAACCAAATTGTAAGTAAAGAAAAATATTTTTTCCCTGCTACATAGTTAGATTGTGGCTAAGCTTAGTAAATAAAGATTACAAAAAAGTTTCTAGATATGTGTGTGCGCGTTTGTGACAAAAAACATTTGCATAAAAACTTGACTTGAGTATTTTTGAAACGATAGATTCTTTTATTTATTTATTTCAAAAACATTTTGAAACGTGAAAAGGAACTTCTTATTTTTGTTTCCACTGTGAAATGCAGTACGGTGTAAACGAATTTTCTCATTTTAAACGAAGCAATGAAAGAAACTTATTCAATTGCATTTACTAAAATCAACACCGGTAACTACAGTTGCTAAAGTATCAAGTACAGTTCTTTAATAAGGTAATGCAAGTATACCTATTAATGTTGAACATAAAAAACGTATAGTTCGATTGCACTTACATTTTATTTCTTGGCCGTGAACACCAGCATTGTGCAGTTTGCATACAACTGAAATATTTTGTAACTAACTTAATAGAAGTACGTACTCAATAAAATAAGTAGGTACATTACTTGATTCGAGAAATTGCTATCTAAAACATAATAATATGTTGTTGCCACTGTGGTATGTAAGCTATGAATATAGCTAAAGAACATACTCAAAGTTTAGACATATCAATTCAACCTTCCAACCCTTATCTTAATGTGACATGTATAGTAGCAGTGGCTTTTCTATTTTATTTTCTTTTTATGAATAAAAGCGTCTAGTAAAGTGGGTCGTGCATTACGAACAGTAATATTGCTTGTGTTGTGTGTGACTTCACATCCGCAGTGTACCGGGTAGAAATTGTACGATTGCAAGCTCAACGATTTAACCAATGCGTTATACATTACTTGGCTTTAAGGTTCATACAGCTCAGGTGAAATACTGTACAACGCTGTCTAGACACAAAGTAGGCATAGCTAAACTACCTTGTAATGTGGGTTCTAGAATGCGAATAAACCAGACCTCCAACCAATGCGCAGGTCGTACGGATATATTTGTAAAAACTTGAAGGTTGTATGAGTACGTAACAACATACTAGAAAGGGAGTTCCTTGAAACTCAGACATTGACCGTCTGTGGCTATCTTTTTACCACCAACAATAAGAGAGCTGCACCTGATACATACCCCTCGTCTTGGTTGAGCTCATAATCGCCTAGCATTCTTGTATATCTTAGCGGAATAGAAAACTAATTACATTTGATGATACACTCATCTAGATACTTCAGATATTGTAGAAAAATAAAAAATATTCTACTGTCCCATTTGCAGCTCTTTCGCGTTTTTTTTATGGATCTCACCTTGTCCTTTTTCCCTAAGCACCAGATCATATGAGATTCTGTGTCAACTGATAAAAAAATAATTTAATCGACTTTCAAGTTGACTGACACAGAACATTATATATGGTAAGCCACTATCATTATGTGTGTTGAATTTCGCGAGTTAATCTAAAGTAACTTTGCAAATAAAAATGCTTCTACAATTAAAATGTTAATTGGCGCGTTATTTAATTACGCATTCAGCTTCACTCGTTTTAAGCGCAAGCGGTTTAAAAACTTTAAATAAAACATTATTTGGTCACAACAACGAGGTCATTTTGTGTTTGGTAATAAATTAATGAAGTGGTAATTCATGTTAAATGATGTAGTTTGAGTAACAGATAAGGTTTCTGATAGTTGGTAGCTGGGAACGTAAGATATCTTTGTGAATAGCGTGTTCGACCGTGCCTAAGTGCTAGATAGTACAGAACGCCTTGTGTATTATTTATAAGGTAGGTATTGCATTATGCTCATTATTTATGAGGGCATGAACGCGTTGAACAATAACTGGGTTATTGATTTGATTTTTATGAAAATATAAAAATATGTGAAACATAATAAGTGAGTATAACCAACTGCAACAAAATTTCGTGAAAAAACATGTGAAAATCTTAATATCATCATTTTGCAAGACTTACCAATTATTTACTAAAGTTTGACAAAATAATTGTTACTACAATTTTTGAGGAAAGTTCAATATGTATAAAATACTATGAGCATTTGTGTGAAACTGTTTAGTTAGCTTTTTCGAGTCAGCCTGTATTGTCAGCGAGTTGCAAAAGTAAAGTTGCTCACAATTGCAAAACGACCACATGTTATTCGAGTGTTCCTATACGTGCAAATATACGAATGATAGTTATGGTAGTAGTTATAAAATAAAAATGTTATGACCATGTTATGACTATGAATATTGTGTAGGATTTTCTATTTTCAGATATTACTTTGTGCATTTGACATTTTTTAGGTATTATGAAATAATATTTACGTATAGGCTACGTAGAGTGCTTGTTTGAAATATATATATTTTTTAAAGAAATTTCTACTTTTACATGGTAATTTATCACTTGTTATTTTTGTATTTTGCCGATGCATTTAGTAGTCATGACAGCTTGATTTAGCGAGTACTTTTTTGAATACCTTCATGGAAGAAAGCATAGCTCCCTGGTTGTATTCTTCTAAAAAGACGGAGTTGTTGGTAATGTTAACCGAAGTATGCCGGGAGATGATTAGTATTCCACTCGGCGGACGTAGATCCGGTTGGTTTTACAATCAGTAAAATAATTCAAACTTGGCGGATTCAGTTTCAGACTGGTAACGGATAGGGTCGGGCTCAATTCGGGGCTAATTAAAATTGCTAATACTCAATAGAATTAATATTAAGTTATACAATTCTACCGCGAATCATTTTTCAGTGAGTGGGCTAGAGATAAGGTCGATAACGATCCTAGGTTGAGTAATGTCTTAAAGGCACGAGATAGTATTAAATTATCGTCTGCTTTGACTCATTTGACCCCAAAGAACTTGACCAATAATACCGTATTCTATCTTGCCTCTTTACCATTGGGGTAGGCAGAGAAGAGACAACATCTTTCCACTTGTTACGATCCCGGCATACGCCTCTCGCTTCTTCAACTTTCATAATTGTTTTCATACATGCACGTCGGTTGCGGGTACTCTTGACCTGATATATTAATAAACCAGTGGATTCCTTTTTATGATTACTTTTTCTATGAACTTTCACGAGTGCGTAGTAACTATTTCCACGATTTGTAACCTAAGCTAACCTCATTTTTTTCTTATAGTCCACTTTCACACTTCTTTTATCGACCTAAAAAAATATTTTACCTACATATTGTTTATATGGGGAATATAGTATGCCAAGTGTGCTCAAAATTATAGGCGACCGAATAAGATTAAAATTGTTGTATGTTTATGATAAAGTACAAAAATTCAAAGGGTTTATTCCATTTGGTCGGTAAGTACCTACATACACAATACATCTTACACAGATTTAACCACATTAGGTATAACGTGAAAAATTTAATCACTAGAGATCAAAAACTGTTGCAAAATACAACTTTTTAGAGACTACAAACACGGTACAAACAGACTAATGAAAAAAGCAAAATCGGTCATTTTTGAAATAGAGACGCTTCGCTCGTTCAGACCTACGTGGGATTTAGCTACACATTATTGAATTTGCAAAATACTGTTGCTTGAGATTGAATAGAGGTGCAGCCGTTAAACACACTCATAGCACAACATCACGCTATCATCATAGCTTTAGAGACATATTTACCGATTCAGTGGTTCGTAGTAATTTTCTTGGTTTTGGACAAATGTGACATTAAAAACATCCATCTACCATTAATAGTTGCAGGAGGCTCTATTACAAGACAAAGGTTAATGAACTTCAATCCGTAAGAAGTGGAAGGTAAATATTAATCAGAATATTCCAGAAACAAGGTCTAATGAAGCCGAGGCCGCGCCCGAGGGCACGGCAAACATTTTTAATCCGCAGCGCATCTCATAAATTTCAACTCCGGGATAAAGTCCCTTTTGTTTTTCTTCACGAAAGAAATATTTTTCGCTAAATTTACAACGCTTAGCTGTGGCGTGTCGCCGGTCTGTAGGGCACAGGCTTGCAGAGCTTTCTCTTTTATTGTCCACTCGCATTACAATTGAGAAGATGTTTCGGCTTCCGAAAAGATTGCCAAGATATATCTACAAAAACAACGGAACTCTTGGCCCAGAAACAAATTTTATGAAATTTGCTGAACCCAACCATAATAAGCTCTTTATTTCAAAGATTCCTTATTTTAACATTTTCGTTGATTCCGTAACCATAGTTTCATTTCATCCTATGGAAAATTTATATATCATTATTATTTAATCCTATATAAAATGTAGTCGGGGTTGGCTTATGTTAATCCGGGTTACAAGTTGTATTACAAATTTTATCCAAATCCATTTACCGTTTTTTGCAATAATTAAGTACATTACAGTCGAACGTTCAAATCTAACATTATAAGCAGGATATGTGGCATCAAACTAACATCTTCATTTCCAAGCGGAAGTATACCTTCGTACTAAACTATCCTTAGGTAATGGAGAAATGTTTCAAGTGTAATGAAATATGGGGAAATTAATATTTCAGGTGCCTAGCTAGCCCAAAACTTTGCCAATAATTTTGATTTATCGAAGCCTCACCGCCTCTCATATCTACAACTCAAAGTTTTCCTATTTAAACAATCACTTTAGTGAAAGTAGCTCTATGCCATAGGTGGTAAGAAGCAACGTTCAGGGAGGAAATTGGGTTTCACGTACTCTAATTGTGGAGTTAAGTTGGCCAATATCAATTCACGTCAGAGATTCAATGGCATATACATGTTCTCAATTTGGCTATTTTGGTGACTATAAAGATAGCTTTAGTAGTGAACTAGCGTCTATCATAACCGTAGTACCATAGTAGTGTGGTCTTACCGTACAGTAGAGAGTTCGCCTGTTATTATAAGTATTTATTCACTGATTCGATTCCCGTTAAGTGTAAATATTGTTGAGACAGCACTATGTAGAATGCAGAATATTTCTTAATTTGTTTCTTTGAGTTTGTGTCACCACCGGTTTCCAGTTCCTACATACTCGTATATCGTGAGAAATTGCATGGAAAACCTCTAAAGTTTTTCACTGCGAACGATAACTTGAAGATGCCTCTCTATTTCAATTGAGTTTAAGAAAGTTATGGACCGTCTACGGTTTCGATTCGATAGTGGTATAAAGTTTGACAAGCGTAGTATTTAATGCTGGTCAAATTGATATTTTATATGCATTAATTTATTATTTAGCATTTAACTGAAGCTACATGTTCCAATTTTATATTTGTAAGAATTCTGGTGTACCATAAGGAATAAGGTAAGTATGTATTTATTCCAAAAAGTAAGATAATATAGGTACCTATGAAATTCTCATAAATTTTATCATACGATTGTTAACATTCCTCCAGTTTAAAATAACTGAGCTTATTCGATAAAGAATAGTTATTTCATTTCATTTCATTGAATTCAAAAATTTCATGGAATGAAAGAATGGTGACAGACGTATAATTTATTTTACACAATGTTATAATATATGCTATTGTAGTTCAAGATTACAAGTCAATAAGTGTTCGCCTTTCGTATGCTTAGTGCCACTTCTTGGGTATTGAACAGATATGTAGAACATAGGAATATAGAAAAACCATACTAAGTGGAGCTGAGGCGTAATGTAGGTACGACGGAACTCTACTCGTAGTCACTATGTATTCATATTGCTTACAAGAACACGATCATACGAGTGTTATCAGGGTTAGGTACTGCTCAATTTTATATTTGTTTTTAATACAACTTAGCTAGTGTTGATATTGTTTTTAAAATTGTTACCTCATAGGGATTACGTTTTTATAAATCTACGCTTTATACCTAAGTTAACTAGTCCGTAAATTGTAAGCCATTGATATACTTAAGTAAATAGGAGGATCTTCTCCCTTAAAAAAATTTGGCGAATTGCTACTTTTGGATCTAGGATGTTATTTCTGGTTGATAAAGCTATGATAAGTATGTGTAATATACCCGAACTCCATTTAGATATCTCTGGTCAAGACGATTCCAACGAGAAGCGACTTTTCAATCTAAGACGGCAGAAGCTGGTCACGGTCCTTATTCAAAATAATGAAATGAAAATGTATTCCTTACTCCCAACTCGCCACAAAAACATCTTGAACAGTCGACACAATAAATCATTCGTACTTTTATCAGGAAAAGTAGTCACCAAGTTTGGTAACATTAGTCGAGCGCAAACGAGCTACAAAATTTCTTTGTATCGACAAAGTAGCTGGCGACCAGAATTCCCATTTCCACGATAACGATCTTGTCCCACCTTGTGGCCATTAAGGGTCAAGCGATGGCCAGATAGCGGCCAATTTATGCAGTGCACACTCAACTCAAGAGCTTCGTTGTATTTACTTAGTTTTTACGAGTAGAGATCTTTATCCACTTCGTGCAAAATGTTTCGTTTTTAAGCAGCAACCGCGACCCCTTTGTAGCTGATGCGGTTATTATGTAACGCTTTTCAGAAGGTAGTTTTATATGGAATTTATTGGTGGATTTAGCTTTCTTTTGCAGCTTTCATTGTTTACTGTGTTAGATTTATTGTTAAGTTAAGTGCACTTGTGTAATCGAATACGATTTGAAATATTCATTTATTTATATAAAAGGTAGATAGAATCGACATGCAAAAATCATTAAAAAATATTGATGGTAGAAAACATTCTGAAAATGACATCGAAATGGAAAAAAATAAAGACTGGCCCGTGTCTTTGTGATCAAAAATTAATATTTACAAAAAATGAAATTGATGTTTCGCCTGTTTTTTTTACCGAGTACAGAATTCTGAGCTACGTAGAGTTACAACTGATTGAATACATTAATAAATACAGCCAAAATGATACACTCAGTTAAAAGTTATGAGATTAAAATGTTTGGCCTCAGTTCAGTTGACATAATCCGACTCAACGGCATGTAAACCAAACTAAAAATAGCTGTGTCAGTTTATTCAGTAAATAAACAATATGTTGCGGTCAGGCGCTTTTTTGTGGATTGGCGCTTTTTTAACGCTGATGGTCGCGTCGTACGTTGAGGTGATAACTGAATCACTGCACATGACGTTCTATTTTTATTCTGTGCGAATCTATTGTTGGTTGCACTTGAATTTTCGTACTTTTGTATTTATACATAAGGTTTTTTCTTACACTGGATCGATTACCATACGGGATGTAATTTTTATATGTAATCGCTTTTAGCGATAATATCGCCCATTGTACCTACATTCTACTTTTACATGCTACCTATTGGTTTTTCCTGCAAACTTGGTGAAGCATCACCTCTAAACAACAAATGTAACGGCTTGCAGATGAGGTTAGCTTGGCCCCTGGCTTCTTAATGGGGCCTTCATACATTCCATACACCGTTAGTATACCTTATATTTTCTGACTATACTAAACGTACCTATCATAAAAACAGCCTACTTGAAGTAATCTTGTACAGTGAGGAAGACATTCTATTTCGTTAAGCCCCGTCGTCGCGGTAGTAAGTGGATGCCATTGACGTATCGCTTTCATGTAATGGCCTGCTGCTACACCTGATACTGATAAATACGCAGGAAGGAAAGAAGGAGAGGGGACGTGCCATGCGTCACAATTACTACCTTATCTACAATCTATACAATGTATATTTGATACATGTTGAAAGTCATAAAAATCTAAATGGTGACGTAATCATCGTGGCTTTATGGTAACCCCATAATGTGTGAGATAAGCAACTGTATTAGCATTTATTTTGTGATAATAATACATCAAGGCTAGATTTCATCAATGAAAATTTGTTTAACTAAGCTGAGTTTATTATTTATTTATTTATTAATTTTATATTTAAGTATAGCTATGATATAGGCAGATGAGATATATGAGAATAAAATATTTCGTCAGTAAATATTCAGATGTGGAAACCGTGCCCCACTCGGGATGTCGGTCATCGGTCATGAACATCCATAGGTACACGACAAAAGATAGCCTTTGTCCTTTGTCAAGCTCTTGTAGATTTCTGTACCTACTAAATTTCATCAAAATCGGTTCAGTGTTTCAGGCGTGAAAGCATAAAAGACTGATAGATAAAGTTACTTCACATTTTTAATAGGACAGATTAAACATGATCCACACATAATAAATTGAATTAATTTCAATTGTGGAGAAAGCGGGACTAAGTAATGTAATTTTATAATAACTTCGTCTCTCTCGACTCCAAATTAGTATTCAGATAAATTACCAGTGTGTTTATTCTACCTCAATTTTACCAACTTTACCCAGATTTCAACACACACTGAATACATTTTTAAAGGCCAAACGAGCCCTCACAACTCGTCGGTTCTCAACCGCCGTAGATATAAAGCGCTGTTAAACACTTTACGCACTAGGTGGGGTGTTTGGTTCAATTTCCGGCCGAAAAGTGTTTGTATTTACGCACCATTACCGACGGTTGGTTACGAAATAAAGACTTATGAACGGCACGAGGCACGGTTCTTGCCGTGTTTAGCATTTTGATTTGGACTTGGGGAGCAATGGCTTAATAATTCGTTTTCGGCTATAAGCTACCATACTACCTACATCGCAACGGCTAATGTACAATAACATTATACTGGGGCTGTGACGCATACAAGCTGATACGTTACACTCATGATAACTACGCTTTGTTTAAAAGAAAATACCGTTTTTGTGTAATGTGCCTTCAAGATTTTTAGGGCCCAAGCCATTCTTAATAGGTAACCAGTAGGTAGGTATATGAGTCCAAACATGATGGGTTTATCTTGTCTAGTTCAGAAGTGCCTATGATCACCTATTGTCTCTTTCTTCAGGCCATGGATATTGTGTAGCATAAGAGCATTTGTTAAGACAAAATTAGTACCCACAAAATAAGTGATCAACGTATCATCAAGTATCAATTTTATTAATCCATAAGTTCACACAACGAGAGCAGAGCAGGGAGACACTAAGTAACTCCGTCAAAATTAGAACACTGACCCTATAGCGCAAGTGTCTTTTTAAGAGTTCGCGCACACTATTGCCTAATGCAGCTATTCATATAATACTTGAAAGCACTTAGCGGCTGTGCAAAGCTATGTAGGTATTCTAACTATACCTACATTTGAAGTCTTGTAATAAAATGTGTTTGTTGTGAACTGAACTGTTTTCAGTAGAGCGTGGAACAACAAAAACATTTAAGTCAAAACAAAAACTATTAGTTTCTAAAAATATCTCTTATACCCAACACAAAATAAAAGGCCCGTTTTGACGTTTGTCCTCGTGGCGTAACTAGTTATGTACCTATACGATTCGGTATTCGATACTCAGGATGAATCGAATCCAGTTTGCATGGGGATTTAATCGATTTGAATATGTATGTAAACTGCATTGGATTAAAGTTCTGATTAGAAAAATTACTTTAACCTTTGATTTTGTAGGTATTTTAAAACAATACAATGTTATTAAAGGTCAATTTACTTATATTTAATTTTTTTTTACACTAACATTCACTCAATCACAAAAACAACAAGAATAATTAAATCAGTCTTCAGAATCTAAACACAAAAATTAAAATAAATAAAAATAAAAGTGCGCGTCGGGCTTGAAAAAAAATATCTCACTCGATATTTTCTTTCCTTAACTGATTATTAATAGTCTGTGGACTACATGAAAAAATCGTTTATGCACAGCACTTAGCCGAGTGGGCGGTACCTGTCAATGAAAAATGTAATTACCTTTAGAACATTTCAATTGATAAAAAATTAAGAACTTCATGGGCACGAACTGTCAAAGTGGGCCTTTTATTTTGTGACAACTATAAATGTGTAAAAACTAGTATCAGAGTTCATGGAATGATTGATTAATTACCTAACCGAAAAAAATGCAAAAAACATTTTACACGCATATTATGAATATGAAAATTTGTCAAGATGTTTCGATGTTTGTTGCTCAATCACGCTCAAACAGTTCAACCATTATAGTTTGATTATAGTTTGAAACAATACATAGGCTACTTTTAATCTCTGCAATAGGTTAGGTTATGGTTTGCGGGAAAAGAATTGCGGGCAACAGCTAATGGTCTAGATGTTTATTAACTTTTAATATAAATTTTAATTGGAAATCATTTCAATTCAACGGGCATTGATTTTTGTGATCAATTTATAGGCTACAACTACATCGTGGTCCATGATCCACTGAAGCGCAGTGCGTCGCGCCATCCGATTCGACTAACGCGTTCAATTATGAGAGACATTTATTATGTAACTGAATTTTGTGCGCCGATTAGCAGTTTAACGAACTAACATCGTTTTGGCGATTAACTTGGTATGGCTGTTGTAAAATCTGTTTTACTTTTGCGTGTATCGCTGCTAAAATATTACATTACAACATCTTTAGGGGAAATTTTCATTAATAACGGTACGCTAGTTTTATTCTGATAGAAATGCCGCGCTGCGAAGCATAATTGATTCAAGCCACTGGCTAATTAATTCACCACAGAGACTTTTCCAAGAGATCATCGATAACGGGCTTTTTTATTGGTAATAGTCTCGCGTTTGACCACAATCTCGCCTGTTGGTAAGTGATGATGTGGTCGACGGTGGAGCACGCTTGCCTAAAAGTAACCTGTTTACTCTGGACTTGAAGAATCCCAGGTTGTAGCTTGCCGGAAATACAGACTCAAGCAGGTTATTCCACTCTTTAGCAGTAGGTACGCACGATGAACGTACTGCCAAAACGTTTTGTGCGTATCCGTCGCCGTACGTCTGGTCGTTCGGTGATGAAAGGTACAGTACGTATGGGTCCATTCCGTCAAACAAGTCCACATGATTTTTATCCTATCTACTCATTTAGGTCAGGCTATATAATATTACAAGCTTTTCACCGCAACTTCACCTTCGTAGAATTCTGTTACCGTTCCCGCTTCCCATGGGAACCTATTTCATGGATAAAAGTGATGTATGTGTGTGAAATCAAGTCATTGACATGCACGGGGTAAACTGTAGTTACAAACATAGTAACTAGGTATAATGAGGCGGTGGAAAACACACCACTAAGTTCCATTTAGATGTAGCTTACTGATTTCCGTACCAATTTCCAGGCGACAAGTTATTTTCACGTATTGCTGTTTCCGATACTTAGTTTATAATTTAGCGGTTGTCGTGACCACAAAACTGGTGAAGTAACTATAAACCTTTATTGAATTGGGTAACTTTAAGCTGTTTAGTGCCGTACTGTTCGATCTGTCTGCCTTTGGATGCTACTGACGAACTTTCTGTGTGGAGTGTGGGTTCTGTCGGTTATGAGAGAGTTAGTCTCGACGTAGTCACGATTTTGGCACATGCCTTTCGAACCCAACCAAAAACGCTACATGTATTCATGAAATCAGATAAAATTGGCGAAATGAGTTTGCTTAAAAATTTGCACACGGTAGAGTACAACTGTAGGACATACGCTACTTTTTAACCCGGGAATAGGTTTCTGTAGGTATTGAAAATGGTATCAGTATCCCACACGGGTGAAGCCGCGGGCATCAGCTAGTATTTCTATCATTCAATGCAGAATAATATATAAATATATAAATATAATTCAGTAAAATAAAATTCACATAAAAGATAGATTACTATTGTGTTGAACAGTATTTGTTATTGAAAACGATCACAAAAATTGTCAAAGCCCCAGGCGGTCTTCTGAATATCTTTTGTTAGGAGTAAAACCACACGTATATAAAGAAAGGATAAAACTTTTACGGAGCATAAAAGGAGACATGTCGAAAATCTGCGGTCATAAAACACGGCTCCCGCCTTCACAGATTACCGTCGTGATATTTCTTCTTTACCTTCAATATGGCTAGTTCGGTCACTGCGGCCAGTAACGACGCGACGGCGACGGATCGCCCAGTCAACGAGTGTTACCAATATTGCCCGACGATGTTGAACAAACTGAAATAAAAATTTATTCGTGTGTATTAATGAATTTGCTCTCTTTAGATGAATGTGGAGACAAGTAGATAGAGAAAAAGGGTTGTAGAGTGGTTTGAATATGAAAAATTCTGTGTCCTTATAAAGGAGGGCGTTTTTTTTTATTGGATACTTCAATAATAATATGACTTCACCTCGCCTGGTGATATCCGTCATTATGCATTATCTAATTCTTTTTATACATCGATCGATTGAATTGACAATTCCTTTGCATCCGTTTAGCGTCCCTCTGCACAGTACCATCTGCAAAGATTAACGAATGCAAATATTCCGCCTCATGAAGGAATAGAAACTACTATAGATTGTTCTCAAAACAGGTAAAAATAAAATTATGAAGACATTTCCTGTGGATTGATTGTTCTGGTATTTGGCACATATCTTTAATTCTGGTGACAATACAAGTTATTCCATTCTGTATTCTATCCAAGATGGCACCGCTGTAAATGGTAGTTTACATATTTTTCCACACCTACCGTAATATGGATATCAAATGAAAGGGATGTACTAGTGGAATATAGTTCACTGTGAAAAAAATCCAATATGACCGCTTTTAGTGCATGAAAGCGTTTAATTTAAAACATTTTTTACTTAATTTCTTCTCAACAACTTTATATAGGTAAGCTTAAATTACCTACTCAGTTTATTTCAAATATTTTTTAATGGTACTAAGGAATTGCTAGTATACAGAGCGCTCTCAACATCTTTGAGGCCCAAACCAACTTCACCTGGAAATTAGTGCACCATAAATATCGGAACAGGCTTTAGATAATATAGATTGATATCATCCATCATGGTCCTAGTTGCCACTCTCTTACTCTTCTCTTGACCTGGCATATATTGGCTCTTACGTAGCGACAGTCGTTTGAACCCCGATGCCTTCTAACAACTTGAACATAATAATAAATCAAAACTTAAAAATCACGAACAAAACATTGCACGGGAAAGGCAGGGTAAATATTTTTTGTTAAGAAGTAAAAATTCGTTTCAAAATTCTCGATGCGTAGGCATAAAATAAAGATAAAACTTCTAAAGAACATAAAAAGAAACATATCGCAAATCTGCGGTCAGGAAACATGACTCCCACCTTCATAGATAACCATCGTGACATTTTGTTTTTACATTCAGAAGGTCTCAGTTACATCGATCACTGCGCACAGTGAGGACAAACCATCAGTGATCGATTTCGTTAATCCCCCGGATAATATTGACAAACTTAATAACCTTACCATTATCGGAATGAATAATTCATTCAATGTTATTAGTGAATTGATATTCTTAAGCTCAGTTATTATTTTGATGGAGATAGTTAGGGGTCTAGCTATGGGAGTCTCATATCAAAGGTTTAAATGTCATTTCTGGACGGGTAGCTCTGTCTTTTGAATTTCGTGACATATACAAACAACTTCTTACGTAACTACGCTACAACTATTACTTATTTTTTTTAAGATAAGAATCCTTATTTGATTACTAAGCTTCTTTTTTGTAATGTCAGTTGGAAAGTCAGCATCACTTAAGGAACTTTGACCCGCGGTAATCACATTCTATGGGGCATTATCTTTCCACTGCAGTAACCTAGACACATCCAGGCAAATTGAAATTTTCCCCTACACACACAGCAATCTCTATCTAAGGAAGGAAATTTCCTGCCACCTCACGAATTCGGTGTTTGAGGGTAGATATCGTGAAGCTAGTCAGCTTTGTAACCTGATCAAAACGTCATTTATAGGTAGCTCAAAGTTCCGCTATTACCTTATTGCGTTTATTTTTGTAAATATAATTGTATAATAATTAAGAAGCGGGAATCTCTTCTCATGTTCGCTATCTTCACAAAGGGCTTACTTGGTAAAGCAAGAGTACTGAGTATGGTGTGGGTTATTCTTCTTCCTATAAATATCAATAGTTTCATTAATGATTTTTATTACCTATTCTTTATTTTTTTATTAATTTTTTTGCCTATCTGAAGAGGAAAAGAGGAAGAAAATTATTGAGGTAATAAGTTGCTTGTAATGAAAAAGCAAAATGAATCTATTTCTAAAGTTCATATCACAAACAAATATCAAAGTTATTCATGGTTCGATTGTTGAAACAAAAGTTCATTTGCGTTTACTAACCAATTCTCAGTAGTTGGCAAGTGCTTGGCCATCATCGCATTATTGAATTCCACGATTGAAAATCTACGTTAAATGTCCATTCTTGAATGCCACTTGATGGCATAAATTTAATATCGTAACCGAGAGCTATTCAATGGAACTTTTGTAACAAATTTCATTTATCTCCTCTCCAAAGAATTTCATAAAATAGATTGTTATCAAAATGATTTAAAGTTTTAATTTAATAGATAATGGTTTTTTTGTCAATTTCCATCAGTTCTGTTGTTACTTCCTTTTCATGAATGTAATCACGATTGACAGGTGATAAAGACGATACTGACATTTTTCCTAATGGTATTTAATATAGTGTTTTATAATGAAATCGAATAATAAAGATTATTGGCATTAGGAAGTTGTAAAACAGATACCAAAAATATAAATTATTCATATTGGTAATAGACATTACACACTTACGGTTCATCTCAATATTAATAATAGTCTTATGTTACTCAGCTTAAAATCTATACATTATTTTTATTATGCAAATTGAATGTTGAATTTGTAAATGAAAAAAAAATAACCCATTCCTCGAAATTATTCTGCAAAGGAACTTGTTCTAAAACAAATTTGGAGATATTCAGAAGCAGAATATTATTAACTAGCGACCCGCCCCGGCTTCGCACGGGTGCAATGCTGATACTTAATTAAATACACTACAGAAAAACTATGAACGTTTTATATAAAAACTGCTAAATTGCTAAATAAGCCCAAAAAAATAGGTTAATTTACGACATCACGTTAGAAACCTCTAAAATTAGCAATGTTGCCTTAGTATATGATGCATGTATTATTATTATACATATAAACCTTCCTCTTGAATCACTCTATCTATTGGAAAAAACCGCATCAAAATCCGTTGCGTAGTTTTAAAGATTTAAGCGCACATAGGGATATAGGGACAGAAAAGGCGACTTTGTTTTATACTATGTAGTGATGATGTATACGAATTTGCTATAATTTGTATGGCAAATTCTTCAGAGTAAATGTGTGAAATGGCCCTCACAGATATGGCTAGTTACCGGCGCAGCGTCCCCGTTGGAAATAAAAATAATAATGGAAAATTCTTACAGTTCTTGGTCAATTTTAAAGGCAGATAGATACTTCGATTGTACTAAACTGGCACTCTTATAGGTAAAATTATATCTCGGCCTCGGCGTATTATGTTATCGACACGAATAATCGGTTCACCGCGTCATAAATCTCTGGGGTAATTAATCATGAGTCTGACCACTGCGGACAATAGTCCCCGTCGTATAGACAAACTCAAAAGACAAGGTTTTTCTTTGAACTTTTTATTTTTATCTATTGTATCTTTCGGAAAGTATATGAAAAATATTATCATTTTATCTGAATCAAAAATAGAAGGCTTCTTTTGTTATACGTATGTTTTATTATTCTTTGACTGGTTTAACATTCAACGTTTATGTATCATTTTTAAATCTTTGCAATCGATTCTGAAATACGAGTACTATACTTACTAATACTTACTTATCAATTTGCTGCCAATTCCAGTGTAGGTATCGACAAATATAAGAGAACAAAAAACCGAAAATAATAATATCAGAGTGTAAGAAACTTGGCTGATATTATTATTAAAAATGAGGCTGGTGTTGTGTGGTAACAATAAATTCATATTATATTTAACAACTTTGAAAATTACTTTACCTACGCTGCTGTGGTAACGATACGATAATAATTTATAAACAGTTTTAAAATACTGGTGCATTTCGAACGAACCCCAAAATTCCATTGAACTATTCTCACATAAGTCATAACAGTGTCGTTTTCTGCTGAGCTAGTTGGCTAGAGAGTGAGAAATTTGTGAATATATTTCCCCTACTAGGATAAATCACATGCCATGATCACTGATCAAAAGTTGGCAAAGTTTAGCTTTTCGGGACATTCAAATAAATCAGTCCCCCGGAGCGTGAAATTAAAGCGAGGCCGAATAGAGTTAATGCAAAATCTATCAAGTCCAACAAAAAACTACGTTTCAGTACCTAGGCCGACATGGCACTTTCACAACTCAATCAAATATGTGACACACTGGTGGAGTCAATCAATATTCTATCGTTTCCGTTTGATTTTTCGATGCAAATATCAAATATTTTTGACAAAAAATGTAACGTAAAATATTTTTTCTATCAAATAGCTTTGTTTGTCATTTGAAAGTGTAGCGGTCACCAGAGATATAGGGGTACAGAAGAATGGTGTATTTTTATTGGTGTATTTGGAACATATAGCATGAACAGAACAGAATATTAATTTTATGGACATAGGTTGAAGTAATGTTAGAGGTATGACAGACAGATTGCAGTCGCTTCCGTGAAAGCTAAAACTTAGACTTCATCTAGTTACCTGTAAAAAATTGCTTGTAGCCATTAGGCCGCCATTTATAATAATTAAATTGTACATATTTCCATGGGTAGGTATGTAATTAAGTTTGCTTCTATTCTATTCTTTACCAAGCCAAGTATTTTCATTTTCTTTCAAACCATCCAGCCGATCTGTTATCATCATCTGGTAACTATTTTATCACTTATTTCAGCGATTCAAAAATTTACCTCTTCTCATAGGCATGTGCATATGAATCAAAAGACTTTGGAAAACTTTAATATAACTTAGAACATTTGACTACTTACCAAATAATATAGTATAGTTTTCCTTTTGCCATTAGAAACAATAGTCAAATTTTCATACTCTATTAGTTCAGAAGTCCCGTATAATATTTGCTTAGGTACTTCGGGAACAATCGGTTTACAAATCCGGTGAAAAGCGAGAGGGGAGAATGGGGTGGAGCAGGGGCAGGTATGGGTGACTTACGGGGCTTTATTGCCGTTCTCGTGACAAACGATTATTATGAAGACGGCTCACTTTCCACACGTTTCGCTTTTGATTAACTTCCCTTGAATTTGCATCACTTTTTTCGTATCTACTGTATTTTGAGCGTGGACGTTTTGATGGAGTTTCAAGTGTAAAAATAATTTATTTTTAAAAAAGCTTTCAGCCGATTTCTTTTAATGGCGCTTTTTCATGTACCTATCTTGAATTTTGCAGTGATTTTTTGTAATTTTTTTGTAGATTTCGCTTTCATTTTGGAAAATGATTCATTTTTAAAGGCTTTCGTAAAAATGACGAGTTATTGACGTTTGTATTGATTACAAAATTTTAACATCTTTTGAACGCGTAGTGTGCGTAACTTTTAGCTTTGCTAAGCAATTTATACTCAGTTTACGAGTACTGCATCGAAATATAAAATTATATACGTCCAATACGCATTGGCGTGAATGTATGAAAATTCCTACAGATGTCTCTATCAACCCGACGCGGACAGGATGATTGAACTTAAACAAAAATCTAAAAGTTATTATTTTTATTTGAAGTAGGTATTTGTATTGTTTATGCACTATTTTGGTTACAAACATAACACATGCCTTGCAGCCTAAGTTCATAGTTTCACGTGAATGCATAATTTACCTCAGTAAGCACTTGAAAAATGTTGTGCTTCCGTTTTGTACCGCAAGTAGTGCTGCGGCAAGAACATTTTATTTATTTGTGATAATGCATACCTCATTCAGGCCGATGGGGAAATTGATCGTGCAGTGAAGCACAGGATTGACACAGGTTGGATGAAATGGCGGCAGGTCAAGGCTACGATATGTGACCCGCAGTTTCCCCTTAAGCTTAAGGGGAAAATTTATAAAACCATTATCAGACCTGCCGCCCTGTATGGGTCGTCATGCTTGGCTTTGAAAGCGAAGGAAGAAAGACAACTACATGTAGCGGAGATGCGAATGTTAAGATGGATGGGTGGTGTGACAAGAATGGACAGAATAAGGAATGAGTACATTAGATTGTCGTGGTATGGACATGTTATGAGAAGAGATGAAAGCAATGTTGTTAAAAAGGTTCTAAGTATGAATGTGGAGGGCTTTAAGGGTAGAGGTAGGCCTAAGAAAAGATGGATGGAGTGCGTGAAAGAGGATATGGCAAGGAAGGGGGTAACCGAAGAGATGACATCTGACAGCAATGAATGGAGGAAAAATACATGTTGCGCCGACCCCAAATAATTGGGACAAGGGCAGGTAGATGATGATGATGATGAATGCATACCTCAACAGTCGTTGAATAAGATAAGTTAAATATTTTTATTTTAGAGGTTTCGATTGTGTACAAACCGTTGAGGTCCAGGACGGGACTTGAACCCACGACAGAGGGACGCTGACCAACTGAGCAATCTAACATAACCTAGAACGGTTGCGTTCTAGATCTTCGAATTTCTCCGATATAGTCTACGGGTGCTGGTGGAGCCATCTATAGTCATGATCGTCTGGTGGCTTCACGTCGACTTTGGCCCTCTTTGAGTACCACCCCGTCAGTCTATAGACCTCGGTTAGCATCTCCGCCTTTAACTCACACAGTAGGACAGTGTAGCTGTCTCAGCGTATACATTGCGACTTCCTATTATGTTCTAAAGGGCATAACTGCAGGCTATTCTACTGCTAGCGTTAAAACGATTCTGCGAATTACAAAGCAATTTATAAAAAAATCTGATGGTAGTATAAAATTGGATATGTTTCCTGCAGAGCGATGATATTTTTCAGTCAATTGGTTTCAATTTGAGTTTATAGTTGTTCATTGTCTTTTCTATACATATATTCATACACAATATAGGAGAGGAGCCGGTGAACATCGACCTTCACCAATTTAATAACCAGATGATATAATATATATTTTTTTTATTAAAGGTCATCTGTTAACATGCCTATGATGACTTGTTATTCACAAGTGGTAAAGGCTGTTTAGTGAGTGATTTCTCAGGCAAGCCTATACCATTAATTTTGTAATTGAATTATATTTCTCATGCTACCACTTTCGATTGATGGTCATGAACAAAGATAAGTAGGCAATTAACCGAGGCATAATTATTCCCTATGTTAAAAACTATGAGTTAGGATGAAAAAAAAATCGGTTATTAAAATAGATGAACAAGAAATGATGAAAAAGTAATTAAAATTAATTTAGTAAATTAAAAAAAAGCATGAACACTTTTTGATGGGCAATTTATGAAAGTCAATCGATTTGATGAAGGTCGATCTTCACCTACTCTTAGACCAATACAGTTTATTTTTTCATTTAATTCTATTGCTAGCGTCAAAAACATTATTCTGCGAATATACTCGTAGTACGAAGCATTTATAAAGAACTTTGATCATTGTATATATATGATTGAATAGGTTTCCTGCAAAGCGATTCTATTTTCAGTTGATTGGTTCTAATTTGATTTTGCATTTCAGTGTTACAATCAATTTTTATTTTTTTTTGTAGAATAATACCCTATTACACTGTTTGCTAAATTCGGCAAACCTTAATGAATTCAGCAAACACTCATTACCACCGAGGTAGAATATGTTACTACCGCCATTTATAAAGCCTCAATATAGGAATTTCAATTAAAACCTTTTTAGACATAAAATCGTGACCTACGCCTTCATTTTCTCGTACAAGTGAGCACTTGAATACTTAAAACGACTGTATTTAGAGGTGCTATGCAAGAGTAAATCTTCTCAAAGATTTGTCAAAAGGAACAGGGCGCTAAGAATGTTGAAATAATTAGAAGCTGGAGTCAGCAGTAAAGTAGGGGGCCTACTGAATAATGAGAGGCGCGGGGGCGTCGTCAGGGCCTCTGCTCAGTGCCCGACCCATACCTACGTATAGAACTTTACATAAATTACTTTTAAGGTAAGGTGAAATCTGTAATTATTTCCTTCAAGTACTGCCTGTTAGATTACTTGCAATATTTTGTGAGACACGCACGCGCATATGTACCTATTTATGCTGTTAGTATGTGACTACCTACCTTGATAAATTACTTAAGTTCTTTACTTAAAAATGCTATGGCAATGTAAAGTAAAATATGACATTGAGTGAGAGGTTAAATTATATATATTTGCATCACTTTAACATAAAATCCGTAACTTTTACCACGCGGAAGTAGGTTATTGTGAACGACGACTAAGGCCGATTTTCGTTAGTTAATGTCCTTTCTATTGAACCGAGTTCTTACGTTTTATTCAATGAACTTCATTGAGTAATATTTAGTAAGGTAGTTTAGTTCGCCTTAATCACATTTCCTATCGTTGCTCAAACCCGCTCTAAGTCGTGGGCTTAACATAGCTGTTGTCTTCCTTCAGGGTCTTGTTAAAGTAACACACAGAGTGACATACAGAGCTACTTTCGTACAAGA
Source organism: Lithosia quadra (assembly GCA_963576445.1). NCBI lineage: Eukaryota > Metazoa > Arthropoda > Insecta > Lepidoptera > Erebidae > Lithosia > Lithosia quadra. Next base: position 6,311,914 of record OY754891.1, read on the forward strand.
TAACAGTAGATTACTAGTTTAGTTCGTCTTATGCATAACAGACTTTGATTTATTGGTCAGAATTTTATTGTATGTACTATGGCTTGCGATATTGCATGGACATACGGCTGCCTGTAGTCTAAATTAAAATATTTACTTAGAAGTAGTCCCATTTGTTCTGACGATTTATTTTGGGAATGAAGCTTGATAATGGATGCTAGATAATAAAATATGATTAATAGTTAAAAGGACTTATAGTTAACTCTATGCTACAGTTAACTATAAGTACCTACTTTTTTATTCACATTCGTTCAGCACTACATACTTAACCACATATCATGACGTAAACGGCAATTTATGTGAAGCCGACTTTCTATTAAAGGCAGGTTCAGCAAAAATTTGTTAGGACACATACGACTTGCGCGAATTTACAGCGCAGTCAGACTAGAGTTAGTCGAAAAGCGGTGCTCACGTCCCATTTATATTGTTTTATGGTTTCTTTCCTTCCCACAGTGGTTCCAACTCAGCTAGAAAATGTGGATCCGTTTCCTCGGTGCGGTTTTTATTATCCTATTGGATACACCGACGTATCTATCACGGGCGTCGATCGCCCCTAATGTGGGTGACCGATGACACGCATTTTGTAATACGAAAGAGCTTTCTACGTGAAATGGGTTTTAATAATGTTCATCCACCTCACATAGAAACGAAAATTCCTTATTTTATATTGAATTGGAATGCGTTATTTATTTGTCGCCATGAATCAGCGTCGGAAGAATTGCATTTCTGAAAATGGAATAGATTTATTCTCCAGTAAAATGACAACAAACAAAATTGCCTCATGGGTATTGCTTTAAGGCACAAGTCAAGTCATGTGAACGAAGTCAGGAATTTTTATTGCAAAAATGTAGGTAATATCAAAGTTAGTTTTATCAATTAATTTTCCTGTTCGAATGTTATTTGAAGGTAAAAATAGGTAAAGTTGGACGCCTGGCAGCTTGTCTATTCTTTCCAACTCGAATTGATTTGATCGGATCCACGTCGAGTCTTGCTGAAGTTAACATAACTTTTAGTAAACTTGTGGTTCCAAAATAGGTTTAACCAAAGATGAAAGAAGTAGTTTCGAACTGGAATCATTCTTTACGAAGGGCGGATCCTGGTTATGGAAAATGACATTGATTCATAACGTTACACTCGGTTCTTTTATAAAAGTGATATTTTGATTTATTAGTTTGTGAACTTGTGTGGAAGAAGTTTCACTAAATATAAGGTTGTAGTTTAAGAGGAAGTTAGTATAGATGAATAATTTTTATATTGCAACCGAACAGTATAAGAATTATAGCAAAACTATAACTGTTACTTGATTGTTACAATATCAAATACTTATTATCAAAGACCATTATAACATGGTCTTTGATATTATTTAGTTTTTTAAAGTAGAAATAAGGGAATATTTTACGGTTAGATATTACTTTTAAGAAAAAATTGTAAACCTTTAAATAAAAATCTAATTCTGTCAACCAACCAACCCAAATATTAATTCAGAAAAATGAAATTTAAAATAATACACATACGAAACGGTAGCAGCGATTATTATAGCGTATGATAGCGAAAACTGAAGACTCAATTGCAAATTACCACAAAAATTTACACTTAATTACCTTTTTGAAGAACACCTTACATTTTAAAAGTATAATTTTATATATTTTATATTAAATTTGTTATCAATTGTTCAAAAGGTTGATTAAATTATCCCTGTATTATAAAATAAGCCCTTAATTCAACGACTTTAATAAATTAGCTATGCGCATAAGGATGAGGTAAACAAAGTAACAAAGTAAATGTAAAGACTGGCTGGAAAAACCTCTCGCTTCACGGAGATAGTATATTTCTTTGTTTTTCGGACGAAAAATAAACTTTACTTTTTGTCTTTGAACCTTTTGGGCCCATGTGTGGATTAAACCATAAATCAAAGCCCTCTCAATAAATCTCGTCTTCGTAAGAATTTGCCAAAGACGTTTTGTAGTTTTTTTAAGACATGATAACTTTTCATCTCGCTGATAGTATCTTCAATAAAAATATGTACTTATAAATAATATTTGATGATCAATGAACCCATTTTATTTAGAAAGTTATTAATATGGTCTATAGACTGTAAAGTACAAACCATTAATAACACAGTTCAAATAATTTCTTACTCATAGTTCTGAAAATTTCTGAATAATATAAAACAAAGTTATTATTTGCGTTCTGAAGTTAATATTTTGTTATCGAAGTCGTAAAACAATATGTCAAGCGCGTCAGTAAATATAGGATGCGCGATGGGAAGCTGCTTCTTAGATGATAATTTTCGGCACTAATCCCTCCCACATTCCCACTAGTGTAAGTCCTGTACACATAAGGATCAACAGTAGTGGCCCACAAAACTTCGAGTATTGACACTCAAGAAGTCCTAGGAAAAGTGTCTGGGTACCCGCATCGTCATTAATCAGAAGTGATTTAGAGGACAAAAAAACGTATTGAAAATGGATAAAAGCGTAATACGAATATTATCTACCAAAGTTATATTTATTTGCAACGATAGACAATACACTCATAGTTCACACACACATGTTTATCAAGAAGTGTCGTCACCAACGTTTGGTTGCTTTTCCTCACTTTGTTTAGTTGTCATCTGTCATCATCATCTGCCTGTCCTTGTCCCAATTACGTGGGGTCGGCTCAACATGTCGACTGAAAAGTGCGAAAAGAAGTTCATTTCACTGTCACGGAACCATGACACATGTTGGTCTATAAATAGAATAGAAGTACGATACACAGCTTTTGATTTGCCACGTCGCTCGTTGAAAAGAAGGTTGAAAGTCCGACTAGAATTGGATTTCTTTTTCGCAGAGCGTTCTCTGTTAATCCTACTAATATTATAAAATGTGATATTTTGTGAAGATACTTGGATAATCACGCTCTAATTATTTCAGTTTATTCTTTCAGTTACAAGAATACGTCGAGAATAACTTTTTGGAAGATCGACATGATTTAGAGAATTTTAAACATAATATTTATTACGAGAATTGACCCTCTAGCTGAAGTTCGGTACACGGATAGATTCATAGTCTGGAATAACATTTACGCTGCTTTTTATCTTGGGAGGTTCCTGTGGGCTACAGGAGCGGATCAGTACATCGCGGAATGCGGTCAACTTCATAATAATTATTATCTTATATAATAACTCTTAAAATTCTACTAACCCTTTCATCAAAGAACACCTTAATCTCATTCAAAGATATTAACCATTTGTAAACGTTACGCGACGCGACGTTACCAGGGTAGAAGGAAGGGTAGGAGGTAGGTAAATCAATCTATACATTGAATTAGTTGATGTTGAACGGTCGATTTGGGCAATATTTTAGAAGAGACGGCAATGGAATGAGGCATTTTGCACTCCGCGCACGTTCTAGCCTATTCATCAAGTCACTGAAGCTATTACCGCTCACGCCACCTGCACGACCCCAGTTTGTATTACGTTAGATTATTCTGGATTTCATTCACCTGTAACTGGTTGGTTCATAATTAATGTTTTTGTTTTTGTTCTGTTATGGAGAAAGAAGCTTAGGGTATATGAGGACTCTAACAATATCTTCGAGGAGCCGGTACACCTGCAGACGAGGCTTTTCTCTCGGGGTTCGGGGTTTTATACCCGTAAGAATAACAAAACACCACTTCAAACATGTTTTGTGGGTAAAATTGATCACAAAGGTAATTTAAATGGCTGTTATGGCGGTTTCTTCCAACAACCTGTAGGCATGTTTCTGGCAACCAAACTTATTTTGCCTGATCCACTGGTGGTGCAAGAAAACATAGTAATTGACTTATTGCGCGATCTTTAAAAGTTTTACTCGAGTTTGCGGAGTTCTCAAAGAACGGGTAAGTAAGCTGCTCAAGAAGTTTTGTGTGTTGATTACATACCTGAAGGAACAGCGCAAGCGTAATTACTCAGCACTTCCTAGAGAGTGGGAATAATTCCATTTAAATTTCCTACTCCTGTTTAAGCGAGGATACCCTGTTATTCACTGTACGCCACATCTTTTAATTATTTCAGTTTATGTACGACTAAGTCTCATTATCTCATCAACATTTTTGTAATTTTCTCGCTGTTTTCCGCGACTCTGCTTGCGTGGATTACTGATTACGTTGCCGTAAGCCATCAAAACCTAATCCAGAAATAAAACATAACTTATGTGTTAATGTAGGTATACCATAGTCTCTTCTATTCCTATATACAACATTTCAGCCTGTTCTGATCAGCCATCCAACCTGAAAGGGAAAGCAGGTGTGGATTATTTAATTATATTTTGACCCAATAATAAAGTTTCATAAGTCAACTAACTAATCCAACAGGTGTAGAAGTAAAAGATATTTTATCAAAACGTTTTATTTGATTTTCATTCAACTTTTTTACTGCACAGAAACTGACTGAATCATTTGCACTACCACTGTCTGTGAAGTTTTGAATTCTAATTTAATTTGTATATAAAAATGGCGCTCGTTCGGCTCGTAGATCATCTAGAGGCCAATAGAAGCCGCCTTACATTCTGTCCGAACGATATATCAGAGAGCGGGAAGGCCATTAGTGAGGTTCCCGTCCGCCGGATTAAAATGTTAACTAACCAACCTTTGTCTTCACCGTATTTACCGTTGCGTTGCCTATGTTTACTGTGATTTTAGACGCTGATTGTACCGCCTTGCGTGTTGCGGTGTTGATTTGTTCTTGCTTAATAAGTACCTTCTTTTTAAAACCAACCAGACGGTTGATTTGTTTTAATCACACTAAAATACCTACGTGATAATGAAATCGGTACTCAGTATTTTATTACTCACCATTATTATCCGTATGTTAATCCCGGTTAAATCTAAAGGTTAAAAATCTTCTTTCCTTATGGCTTTGTCTATCTTGTCTTTTATGTAAGTGGTTGGTAAGTATTAGTTCCACGATATACTACAATAACTTTGTATTTACGCAAAAATAACGATTCCTATTTGAAAATACAAAGGGATTGTAATGTAATCACACTAAAGTACGTGAGGATTAAATCGGCACCCACGATTTTATTGCGACACAAAAACCACTAGCCGCCGCCATTTGTATCGAAAAAGATTCGCAATATTCGGTACATGAGGAAATATTACAATTAAAAACTCAAAATGTGGATACGCATTTAAGCGTAGGTACGTATTTTCTTATTCGTATAAAAAAAGGAAATCACTTTCAAACCTTGATAATAATGCAGATTTTCAGATCTTAACTTTTACAACTGAAAGTTGTAAAATAGGACTTGAGAAAATTTTTCCAAGTACTCTGTAGCCTATTTTTTAGTTCTATATCATCGAAAAGTCCTAATTTGTATTAGAATCGTGTTTCTCCTTTGAAAATTGGAATATTGATCAGGGATTACTGGGCGTCAGAGTAAAAAATGTATCATATATTTTCACGCTATATTTTTAAAACAACTAAGCCTCAACTGTCATAAATATATATTAGAAATTATTCCGAGCAAATACAATCGCATAAAATAATCTTCGTGACACCCAAAAAAGGCCACATTTTTTATATAAAGTAGACATTCATGTCGAAATAGCCGTTCACCTTATTAGCTTGGTAGTGGCGATCTTTACGTTTATTTTCTAGGCTAGTTGGCAACCGTTTCACGTCCTACCCTATTCATCATGAGCGGAGGCCGTCGAAAATATTCCGTGGCTACCTGCCCCAACAATTTCCCACCCCGACTTAATCTCGTTTGCGGTCTACGAATATTCTTTTAATACACATATTACTGGATACTATATAAAGATATATTGTGCTAAATTATCTTTTGAGGTAGTAAATTTTTATTGTAATTAAGTAATATTATCTTCAAAAATGTAAAGAAAGTTTAGGTATGAGTACAGAGAGCATTTATAGGAACCGTTTTATTTTTAGTAAGTAGGATCTGAGCTTATTTATAGGTAGGTATACCTACTACATATTGATGCATAGATTAGTTATCAATTAAGTATTTAAAAGTAGCTAGCTTTTATTGGTTTCAAGTTATACTTCGAAGTGATTTTCTGCTGTACATTTCTTGTTTGTACTGCTTTCTCTTAGGGTATGCAACCACATACCCTTTGGACTATAACCAACCGTTATAGTCCAAAATACTTGTTGGAATGTAGGTACTCGTTCATTTGAGTTCTCACTCATTTAAATTGGTTGTGTTAGAGGGAAACTACGCGTAAATATTCGACTTTACTAACCTTGGTAAAATACTACTGTTGTTTTTTTTTTGGTGTTTGTCGCCATCGTAAACGTGAAAAAATTCTCTAAGCCAAGGCAAAAACAAAAAGTGTTATACGCTCATATTCCAAGAAGTTATTTTTATTGCATAAAATATTCATTACTCCGTTTTATGTGTACAAGAAAACGTATTTGGATAAACGCACGCATGTTTCTGGTTCATTATAATGTAAATGATCCGATCGACAGACTTACGTCACGCCCCAAATGTGCCCTTCGGATTTCATTTCACATTTCTACGGTTAACACCAAATCGATATTGATGGCTTGGACATTAAATTAATAGTCTTTTAATGTATCTTAGGCGTTAAAGCCGCCCTACGTCGTGCCAGCTACTGAATTAGAGTTTGTGTTTCCAATTCTGGATTGTAGACCAAAAACTTTCTACGAAACAACTCTATTTCTTACACAAAGGATTGTGACAACAATATATTCCAGTGCTATCACGGGCGGAAGCTCTGTACTATGACGAATGCAGCTATTTTTCCGGTGTTATCATGTATGCACGTCCGATTTTTATTGCTTTTTGTACGGCAGTTACAAATCGATTTGGCTTTAAGCCAATGTCGTCATTTTAATAGTTCTCTGTGTGACCGACAGTCACTCTCTCATATTTTAAAATTTCAATCGTATTGAGGCAATGTATTTGATAAGTTACTGAATCACAATTGCCTATCTTTTAAGCAAAAGACAGACGTTGAAAGAAAACACAAAATGAAAATACTTTTATTCTCTTTGTTTATGATAATATTGAAACTTGATTGTTGGAGTATTTTGTGATTGCTTTGTTTTTTTTTCGCTTTATCTTTATTCGTCTACAAATTTTTATGTGTATGTTTAAATAAATTATAATAAAGCTTATTTCAATATCTTCAAATATTTTACTATGCCAGCCAATATACGGCACAATGTGATAAAAAAGATCACTTTATTCGGTAGGTATTTACGAATGCTTTTTACATAACCAAAACTCTTTTGATTTGATAGTTGTTTCAAGTATTATCTTAGCCTTCATCATTAATAATTCACGAAAGTCTTGCACCATTCATGAGCCCAGTGCACTTGCAGTTTGTTTGTCAATATAATTAGCATTCTTTCAATTCCGCAATAAGAGAAGTTTATTTCAAAAGAGCATTTCCATCACCAGCCAGTAATTAAAAACAGTCTGTGAGAGTGTGCTCGTGAATGCAGGCTATGCTAACCACAGAGTACTTTATATATACTGAGTGCTAACGCAGCTGACGTGCAGACAATGGTTTGTATACGTGAGTCACAGGATCAGTAGCTTCAGCATGGCGTCCATAGACATAATATATGTCTTCTTTTCTCTCAACCACCTAAATTGCAGAAAAAATTAGAGTGGTTTAGGTGACGTTTTGGTCACGTGATAATGTTAAGAGAAAAGATAACATAAATAAATGTTTACGGGTCACCATGCTCAGGAGACAGGACACTTCAATGAAACGTGTATGAGTAACATGGGGCAAGCACGTAACACGAACTTGGGGTTTTTTCGGTAGGGTTTAGGTGAGACAGTTCGGACCCTAAATTTTAAAAGCCACTGTTAGAAATTATGGTCCTTAACTTTCTAACTTCGTATTTAACGCGTGTACTTGTATAGCCTTTACGTGATAGATTAGGTTTACGCCTTCAAATAAATACACTTATGTAGATAAGTTTTTATCCGACAGAAAAAAAATCCTACAAAAATCACTCCAATTTATCTTCGTTGATTAACATTAGGTATTTTATTGTGACAAAGTTTAATTTCTAACTAAATGTACAGTAGTATGGTAAAACGGTATATTTATATTTAAGATCTTATACAATAAGGCGGGTAAAAGGAAGCTCCTTTACAATCATCTCTATTCATTGGCGAAATCATGAAATACAATTTCCTATCCCTACTGAAAGGTTTACCATATTGGGCAAATTACCTGCGAGCAGGTAGGTATGTTATAGTGTAACGGCGCTTACCTATTTATATTATAGAGGTAAAGTTTTGGACGCTTGTACGCACTTCGATAAAGGTTGGGCCACGATAAAATTCTATAAAACGAAGTATTTATAATCCGTAACATCGCCACTATATAAAGATTGCTTTTAGTTGTTAACATTAGTTGTGAAACAGGGTGCAAGTTTAGTATTCAGTATTTCTTCAATTATAATATTTTTAATGTAGTTATTAAAAAATACGCCGATGACGTAAGTTTATTTCTTAGTTTAGCTTCAAAATCATGAATAGCTTACTACTCTCTACATGCGTTCAGGCATGTAGTGAGTAGTAAGCTATTGTATACAATAAGATACAATTCATTCTATTTACTGCCGTAATTAGCGTTTTATTCTACACATAACGTATATAATATACCTCGTATCAATCCAAAAGTATATATAATCTAGAAGCTTTATCTAAGGAGATCGACCTAATTATGTACTGATCATAAGCCTTCCTAATGATGTAAGTAGTCGATTTGTATCAGATTATTTATCACTAGTAGGTAGGTATAGTAAGCGCTTGTTCCGATTCTGTCGTGACAAAACTATCTAAACTACATCAAAAATAGCTAAAATATTGTTAGGTCTGATAAAACGACGTGAACTTCAAAGTGAACAAAAGTCACATGTAATACCATCTACATTTAAGGTCTAAATTGGAATAACCGATACCAAATAAAATGCAGTTTTGGAATCGAATAAAAACGATTTAGAGATTGCTTTGCAATAGTAATAAATATTGTGGGACAAATTACACAGTGGCATCTAGACCAATGGAAGGTGGCCCCCTAGCCATATGGACTGACGGCCTGAATAAGGTAGATGAAATAGACTGAGTGTGGAAGGCGGAGGATTAGGTAATACGGTGTACATTGGGAGAGAACTATGACCAGCAGTGGACTGCCATAGGCTAATTGATTGATTAATTGATCTGACCTAAACTGAGCGTAGCGTAGCTAAGTGAGATGCGCGATAAATTTAAAATAACTTTTAAAACCAAAAATTATATTAGATATAAGAACCTTTCTTATTTACTTTTGAAAATATACTATACAAAGACTCTCACGTCTATCTATCTATACTTCCTATTATCAAATTGCAAAAGAGCTGAGTAGGTACAGAATTGAAGATATTTTTTTAAATAGTTTATGATAGGTGAACGAATCTGAGGGTGCGGGCCGGAACCTCCACGTGGTGCACCTGGGCAACGGAGGCGAGCAGCGCCTCCCACTCGCCACGGGAGACGCTGCTGCCTGCGGCCAATCCGGCCGGGGTGGGAGTAGTCCTCTAGAGGGCTGCTCCAAGGCTCTCCACGTGTCCCTCTGACTAGCACAGTGGGGAGCGAGCGGGGGGCGAGCTGATTGTCTGCGCGCCGACGGTTGGGTGACAGGACGTCCTTCTGTCACCCTACACCCCACCGTCGGCGAAGTGGCGCGATGCTCGCCCCACCCCCCTTTTCGGGGGGTCGAGGGGGCCATCTTAAAACCGTAGATGGCCCGGAGTCAGCTGGGATGCAAGGGATATGCCCATTGGGTAACCTTACACCCCGGTTACTAAGGTCCGAGACGGCGTGCGGTTTTAGTCGGTTCGATCCCGACATATTCACCCCCGATGGCTGACGGGGGTGGTATCCATGGGGATATCCGCACGATAAAAAAATAAAAAAAATAAAATAAAAAGGTGAACGAATCTGAATACACTTTTTTACATGTCTGATTGTTCGCGATGGACGCAAAAACCATTGAACGGATTTAGATACGGTTTTTTGTTTGAAAAGTCTTGATAAGAATTAAAATCTTTCGCATTTTTGGTGCCGTAGACTTAATTCACTTTGGCTAATTCACCCAGGGTAATTAAGTATACTATTTAGTAGACTTAATTCACCTGCTTGCGTAGGTGATTCAGGTATACCGTTTAGTAGACTTAATTAACCTGGACTAATTCACCTAGGGTAATCCAGTCTAGTAGTAAGCAGACTTAATTCGCAGTGTTTTCTTCACAGTATAGTTTATGCACTCGGGTAAATTAAGGAAAATGTTTAAAATATTAACATTTTAATAATAAAATACAACCTGTTCTCGTATAACTAATGTAATTATGTGCTTGAAAAACAAAAAATAAAATAAAAAATTGAAAATCCACTAAACAAACAAAAAGCACCAAACAAGCTAATACCGCACCAAAACCCAAAAAGCTACACAAAGTGAAGGAAACAGGGAACTTAAAGGATGCACCGCGCAAAATAAGACTAAATTAGAAAGTATGTTAAAAAAAAGGCTAGGCCGGGTTCATGGCTAAAAGGAGGATAGGTATCATAATCACCTACGCAAGCAGGTGAATTAAGTCACAAAGGAGAATTAGCTCAAGTGAATTAAGTTTACTTAACAGTAGGTATACATAAATCACCTATGGAAAAAAAATAGAAACAGGTGAATTAAGTCTACTCAGTAGTATACTTAATTACCCTGGGTGAATAAGCCAAAGTGAATTAAGTCTACGGCACCGCATTTTTATCATTATCAGTTGAGTAGAATCAGAGATATAGTTAAAAAACGCGAAAACCGGTGACCACGGGGGCAGTGACGCGGGCTAAGGCTAGTTGTAGGTATAAAATTTAAATTAAGACCGAAATAAATGTTTATGATTTCTACTCTAACAAATAAAAGGATTAAGTTCAGTTCAAGGTGCAGAGGAGCATTCGAAAAGATTCGAATAAAAGTATAAGAATCGTCTCGGAGTTCAAAAGGTCAACCAAGTTCGTCAGCATTTGTGTTTGCTCATTTTAAACAAGATGCATAGGTACTCTTATAATATTTTATATGATCAGCAGATAGTAATTAAAGTATGTTTCTATTATAACATTAAAAATTGATCGTTGTTAGTGCTGTTGGTCTTTCAAATATCTTCTATATGAATTATAAAATGAATCACCGAAATTTATGTAGGTACGCACATAACTTTTGAACGACTGCACCAAATTGGATAATGAGGATCAGTCACTTTTTTAGCTGAGTTTGCAGTTTTATAGACCTAAAAGAAACAATGAATTCTGTAAAAAAATTATTTGAATCGGATCAAAAATGACGGAGTTATAGCCATTTTAGTGCGGTAATCTCAAAAACGCTCGCCACCGCGTAGAAATACCCTGTAACGTCATCGCTCACGTCGTCGCGCGTCGCCGCCCGCCGCGCCGCGCCGCTATGGAGAATATAGGGCTATTCGGATAAAACATTTCATGAATTTTTTTTTAAATTATAGAATTAAGTATTTTTTCTTTTTTTATACTATGTAGGTGGCAGACAAGCACACGGCCCACCTGATGGGAAGCTGTCATCGTGGCCTATTGGACGTGTGCAACATTAGGGGTGTCACACGTGGTGTCACCAGGGGTTCTGCCTACCCTGAAGGGAAGGGGGGGGGGGGTGGCTAGGAAGGGGTGGAGAGGCTAGGAAGAGGGGGGGAGGAGGGGTACAGTGAGCTCTGGCTACCCTACTTACCTTGGGGAACACAACACTATGGTTATTACAGCTGCGGTGTTCTGTTGGGCGGAGGTAGGTACTACCTCAGTCAGTCGGACTGCACAGTTCGGATGGGAGATACCGTCGGGTCCCACCTATTATTAGATGTATTAAGAATATATGAAATATTTATTCTTTCATTTGTAGTGGTTCGATAGCATTTTAAGGCATGTTGGAAATCAAGTACTTATATAACCCGTGCGGAAATCCCCACGGATATCACCCCTGTCGGTGATAAAGATAAAGATAAAGATAAAGATAAAGATAAAGATAAAGATAAAGATAAAGATAAAGATAAAGATAAAGATAAGAGCAAGAAGAGGACACCGTGGCTCGCAAACCCGAGGGGACATCTTGAAGCCGGAGAGGGTACGGGTCAGCCGGGATGCGAGGGACATACCTTTTGGGCAACCTTATACCTCGGCGCTAGAAAACCCGAGACGGCATGCGGTTTTAATCAGTTCGATTCAAACAAAAAACGCCCCGGTTGGGGGTGTTTTCATATTTGTCAGTCCGCCGAATTGACTGCACCCCGCCTGATGGTAAGCTGAGGTGCAGTCCTAAAGTAATGGACATCATTTCATCGAAACTTGAACACTTTCCCAAATAACGGATGTCTAGGTATACAACCACTCTACCCTTATTTGCCCCCTTAGGGGTGGATTTTTGAAAAACCGCGATTCCGGGGTACGTTTATTTTTAACCAGAAGCAGCTGTATCAAATTTCGTGCTTCTTACTTTCAAAATAACGGACTTTCATTCAACCAGCCATCGCCTATTTTACGCCTTTAGTAGTGAAATTTTGAAAACGCTGGTAAACATGTATATTTATTTCTAATCAGAAGTAGGTATATGAAATTTAATGCGTCTAACATTGAAAATGAAGAACTTTCATATAAATGTTTATGCCTTATTTTGCCACCTTAGGAGTAAAAATTCTAAAAATCCGTTCTTAGTGGATTCCTACAACATAAAAAGCATCTACTGTCAAAATTTCAAGTTTGTAGGTTCAGCGGTTTAGGCTCTTCGTTGACGTATCGGCCTGTTTATCATAGGGCATCGCACACGAGGTGAGCTATGACGTCATCGACAAAAATCCAGCGAGAGTGTGCGTTTTAAAACAGCCGATTTTAAATCTTCGATAACTTCGTCATTTCTTGTCGGATTTTAATCATTTAAAAAACAAAATGCTTAGAAATTTGTAGCGCATACGTTGCATTAATTAAAAATTAAAAGTTCTGTTATGTGACTGATCCTCATTCTTATATGTATTATTATTAGAACAAAGTTTGTTTGAAAGAGAATTTTTGTTAAGTTCACGGGTGTGGACGTATGGTGCTATAATTGAACCGTGGCGAAGCCAGGGTGCGCAGCTAGTAAAGATATAAATAATTGAGCAATTACGGCAAAAATAATAACTGATATTAGGTTTAAACTCTTAGAAGGCATTCAGCCCTGGTATAACAAAAATGGGATTACGCAATACCATGCGGTTAAAGTCGCGAGTAACTGCTAGAAGGCCCATAAATTGCTTGATTTATTATTGGTGTATTAAAGTCTTGATATTAATGCATATTAAAATGATCGCCATAATTATATCTTTCGCTAAGTATGCAACGTCTCGTTTACATTGTTAATTTTTTCTACTATCAAAGCTAATTGCCAGTTGCCAACGATTCCTGTATCTTACAATTTTAATGTAGGTCATCTTGAGAATAAATTCTTAGTATCTAATAAAACCGTTATCACTTACAAGTCTTTGTCTTATTATGTCGAAGACCATGAGAAGCGGACAAGAATGAAAAGGAAACTGGCGATTCAGTCATTTATCAATCGAAATTTTCGCATCTATCGGTACTATTATAAATTTGTATACATTTTACATTAATAAATAATATTCTTTATTTCTTAAATGAAAAATTCTGAACACAAAATATTTTATTTTTTTGCGATTCTGATCTGTTTGATCGCGATGGATGCAAAAACTACTGAACGGACTTTGATGCGGTGTTTTCATTAGAAAATCATGGTCAGACTTGATATCTGCCGTACATTTGATAGCAATTTGGTTAAGTGAAACCAGAAATATGTCAAAAAAACAATAACCTAGGTTTGTTTATAATAACAGTATAATTAGTAAGAAAATTCCATCGTCTTAACTAAACTGGAAGCAAACAATGTCGTTATTTTACTTTAAATCTGTTGTAAGTCTCTGGCATATTGAGACGCCTACTGGGTTCTAATAACAACATACTGCGTCCACTAATCGCCTGCCAAGCGCCGTGAATTATGGGTGCAGTAAGGCTTTAGTACATCGAATGATAGTTTATGTGATAGGGGCATATTTAGTGCGAGATAATTTGGTACTGGTTATCTCGCTCTACACATGATATTCAGAAAAAGTATAATATTTTAGCGTGCTTTCCAAAATTATTATCTTTATTAGACACTCATTTTTTACCAGTAACGGACGAGGCTCTGTCGTAATCTCTCCTTTCGGCATTGGGATTGTCAGATATCAGTCATTTCCATAAAAGCCTTATAATTCATAAAATTGTGGAGGCTTTGGGTGCAACTGGGAGTAATAATATCATGATGATGTTTACGAGCTTTTCCAAAAATTACCTTTATTGGACACTAATTCGGCTTATGGTGTACCACCTACACATAATCAGACGCGATTATGCGGCCACATCAAAATCAGGGCTAAGAGTCAGACGGCAGTCGCTTCCATAATAGCCATAATGAGCCAAATAAGAAATTCACCAGCAGACTGGATTCGAGGTGAAAGCCTAGGATGGAACCGGAACCATCGCTAAGATGATGATAACAAGTATCAACGGTCGGCAAATAATAAGTCACGTCTCCAAAGAAGGTTGATACAATACACATTACCAAAATTGACATAAATCTAATGATCATAAAAGACACATTAAATTAAGAGGCTGGTGGCGTTAAGAAAATATTCTTACTTACCTTATGTTTGTGTTTTATGTACGCGCCTTGCTTATGTCTGTAGAATAACAAGCGTTTAACTGCCCATAAAGGGAAATTTATTGCCCTGCCAACATATGAAATATCCGCTATTTCGCCCTCAAGACTTACCTATTTATTTCTTGTCTCTATTAAGATACCCGTGAATTGGTAAATTGATATGAGCGCTTTACATTATATTACAGTTATCGACAATAATACAGACAAGAGTATGTTTTTAATTGTTGTTGAAGTTTTCTAAGTAAATAACATAATGACAACTGTGAAATCGCATTTATCAGCGATTACTGTATTTAGTTTTTCATACCACTGTATACAATATAGTACATGAGGCAGAATAAGAAGAGAATCCAAAGCGCATGAGTAAAATATGACAATACTATATTTATTCTGTGCTATAAATCACAATGTTTTGTAATAATATGTATGCGGAACATATTATTACAAAACATTATAATTTGAGCAAGAATTTTCACTCACTTTTATAGCATAAATAAGAAAAATATTTGCCAGATAGCTTGCCTGTCATTTTTCTTGCACTCATTCGACTGTAATTTATGAGAGAACATACACAACGGAATCACAAAAAAAAATCTTACAGACGCCACTGTGCACAAAATGCGCAAACATAATCGGAATATTCATGCGTGTTAATATTCATAGCCACGGAGGCACCTGCTGCATTTCAGTTAAGACTGGCGATGTCTGTAACCCAAACCATAACCTACTATTTGTGATCAAGTGAAATGAAATAAATTGTCGTGCAAATATAAAATATGGGTTCTAGAATACGAATAAAAAAACTAAATATTTTTGTAATTACTTAAATATTATTGTACAATGTGCCTAGGCAAAAGACATGTACACAATACTCATCGCATATACAAAAATGGCTTCTTAAAATTGCACTGAACGGGAATCAAAGGCTCCCTGACGTAGCAGATAAATACTTTACCGCTGTATCACAAAGGTCTTCCAGGGCTATATTTAGTAAGTAATCGTTTTACGGTAGACGGATTCTACATATATGCATTTTTGATTTCGCTTAGGTGTTTAGGGACTTACCGAGACGGTACCCCATTACCTATTTAGGCACTCCGTGACTTGCTTAATTTAAAGTTAAAGTCGAGTTTCAACGCTTCGTTAGGCGGTTGGGACTGACCCAAAGTAGGTTTCTGTTTATTTATGCTAATTGTACTAATATTGGTTAAAGTTTTGTTTGTTTATTTGTTTAAGTGAAACTGATCACCCGATTGGGAAAACTTTCAATATTATTAAACTCATTTGCGTATACTTAAATGATTTTGTTGTTTAGTTTCTGTAAGCTTGTTTTAAAATTATAATCCTGTGTAGCAGGTGGTCGTCGCAAACCTATATTTTTAAATTAAAGTTCAGAATAAATATTTTCAATAAAATACAGGTAGAACAAGATACTTAGACAATGCTTAGACAATACTTATTTTGTCCAAAATAAAATGTATGAGATATAGTAGTATTAGTATGTATTTTGAGTGTATGCATATCTGCAAGCTGTAAAGAGCAGAGATATTCTTAGATATTGCGAGCTGTTTCTAAGAAAATAAGTAAATTCTAGGATGCCTGGGATCTTGAACTAAGATGAACGATCAAATAAGAGTCGTCTGTACTTTTGCTACATCAAAGAAGAATATACCTAATAACAGATTGTATATCGAGGTAAGTTAGGTTGATAACAGAAGTACCGGGTGCTATGGCGCACATTTGGTGAGTGGACTGCAACAGGCTGATTGATTGACAGCGATGCTCACTGATCGAGATTAGTTAGTTTGTGATGCATAAAAGATTTGAAATATTTCTTGTGTGGTTTCTAAACTTTAATTCATTATTATTAATATGATATTAAAGAAAATGAAAGTAGGTAGTAACTGTTTATGAGTGTGAGTTCTAGCTGGTCGTATTTCCTCGCAATTGTGGGATCACACAGTCGTCGTTTCATAATAGTCATATTAGTACGCAAACTAAAACTAAATTATGAAAGCGGGCCCTGGACTCCAAACTGAAAACTTTGGATGCAAAACTGTGATTTTTGCTAAGATCATGATGATGAGTCAATAGCACTATCATCCTACTAGATACTATTATAAATGCGGAAGTTTGTGAAGATGTTTGGATGTTTGTATATTTGTCTCTGGACTAGGTTCCCATTGAAGCGAGAATGTGAACAGAACTCTACGCGGGTGAAGCTGGCGGCAACAGCTAGTACTTAACAAGCTAGTACTTAACATATCATTAGGAAGAAAAACACAAACCATGCAATAGCTTAAGAACTTAGACAAATTTATGTTAACGTCCTAGAATGTTCCATTTAGAGATGCAAGCCAAGACAAATGGTCACAAGCAGCTATTGTTGCGGCTCGTTTGCATATCCCTCTGTGTGTAGTCACTTTATTCCATTGGAGGCCTGAGGCACTACATATGCTAGCTCGTAAGTTTGCGCATAAATGTCCGGATATTACTAATGAAGACGGCGACGGATGCAAGAACTATGATTATTTCCTGTTGAAGAATTAATTGCTTGGATGGCTGTTAGGTGAACTGATTTACACAATGCTTAAGGTTTTTAGATACATATTTTTTATGTACACTTTCCTTTTAGGGCGAGCAGCAACCTGATTTTTGCACTTGCTACGATCTTGCCATACGCCTTTCGATTCTTGCACTTTTATCTGTTTTGTCCATTACCACAGCAATTACAAAATTTAATGTCAAATTTCATCGATATTGTTAAATACTTAGTTTAAATAGATTTAAATGTGGTCTGTACCTATGATTTTATGGAATTTATAATTATGTGACTGATTCATAAAATATAACTGCCCAAAAATGTATTCATAAGTCCGAAATTAAATCTTCTTGCCAAGATGCTGCAAAGGAAACGGTTACTCTTTTATATAAATAAACCCACTTCACAAAGGAAAAAATCTCAAGGACTTTTAATATCGCTTGTACCTGTTGCTCGCTGCTACTTACTATTTATCATTTAGGTACCTTTGATCTATTTACGGCTTACTTTATGCGGAAACGGTTGGATAAAAGTAAAGATGCTGAACGAATTGCAGGCATCGAAACAATAGACCTGATTAATCTTCGTTTTTGAGGCAAAATCTCGACCAAAATCGTTATATCTGTCTTTTTTACGGGTACTGAGGAAAAATTCTGTTTTTGTATGAATTTATGTTACTGGTTGAAAAACTACACAGTATACATATTAACCAATAGCTATATCAACTTCAGTTGCGTCTTTTTTTATTGGTAATAGGCTCGCGTTTGTCCACAATCTCACCTGTTGGTAAGTGATGATGTGGTCGACGGTGGAGCACGCTTGCCTAGAAGTAACCTATCCACTCTAGACTTGGAGACTCTCAGGTTGTAGCTTTCCGAAATTACAGACTCAGGCAGGGCATTCCACTCTTTAGCAGTACGCACGACGTTTGTATATCAAAGCCTAACAAATCTCCTTTACTGTTGGTTGATTGCGAAAACACTTAAAACTTAAAGCACGTACGTCTCGTGAAGCGCATACCTAAATAAATGCATAGCTAAACTTTTCTCAATAGAAAGCCGGGTATCCTTATTCGTATATATTCGTATGAAATATTTCAGTGAAGTATTTGCAATTAGGTTTATCGTACTAACAATTATTAAGCAATTTATGGTTAAAAATGTAAATTATTATATAACTGATAGAGTTAGGAAACATAATAAGTCAATGTTTGGGATTGTCGTCGGCCAAGTTGTCAGTTCTTTTAATATTTATGTGCACTAATACTAGCACCCATATTCAGATACTTTAATAACGCACTTGAAGATAAATCACCTGAATTGATGGAATTGAAGATAGAGTATAGGAAATGCTCTTAGATTACTTAAGAGATTGAGCAGCATTCAGTTTCTGTTGGAATCTCAGTGATGATGCAGTTAGCATAGCATTAATGGGCTTCACTCATGATCTCCGGAACCTCTGGAAGATTTTTTTTTTGGTCTCGTCAGTATGACTTCATTTCGCCTGATGGTAAGCTAAAGGTAAAGTCTCAGGATGAGGGTCCCCATTACATACACCTGCAGGACCATATTGATGGCCATCAACTTGACGGCCTCATCAAATGCTTTTTCACGCCCCGCTTAAAGGACCCGGGACTGTAGGAGGAAGGAAACACGTGGGTGTGTAGGTACATACTTTCTTTAATGTCTAACCTTTTTTTATTAATCTGTAAAACATTATGTGGATAATATTATATGTAAACTCATTAAAATATAACGTATTCGATACAGTTTTTAACGGAACGAAATAATTAGCTTGGTGGTGAAATGATACTTCTAATTATTAAACCAGGCCACAAATAAATTAAAAGTAGGAATACGCAAATACAACGAAATGGTTGGTTTAGCGGGAATTCCTAATCAATCACACGTATAGCCCCTCTGGGCTTTTCACTTGTTTTTTTTTAGTCTTTTCCGTCAGAAATTCTCAGAAAGCTTTTTGTTAAATTTTAATTTTCAGTGTGCACACCTGAGTTTGAAAAGTAAGTCAGTTAGATTAATGTTTGCTGAGGGGATGTTTCCCTATTAGATTATATTCTTTGGTTTTTAGTCTCGGTCTCGTTTTATTTACCGAAGAAACACGCATTATTAATGTGTATTCATATTATAAAAACAAAATAACATGATACGTTCGTTTATATCAATTCATATACTTGAATTCATATTTAGGATTTACGTATCTGGTAATTTGGATGTCTTTAGATTTGGAGGTCTAAGCACTTCTATTAAATAATTGCATTGATTTTATAATGAATATTTTTCTCTTAATTTGGGTTTGATAATGCGATGATATCACGAAAAGTAGAAAAATATAATTATTAACTTTTAAACTTTCGCGTTCCATGAATGTGGCCCCAGTCCTGAGACTTTGCCTTTCGCTTATCATCAGGCGAGGTGGAGTCATTTTGACGTGTCCTATATAAAATAAAAAAAATAAAAAAAAAATAAACCATGATCGCGTTAATTCCCGTTTACATATTAGTTAAATATAATTATGTTCGGTAAGTGGCACAACAGACAAACAGAAATTCAATGCAATTAGATATAACTGTCACTTAATTCTCATCACCATTCTCATAATGATTTCGCAGATGCGTCCAAAGACTACCTACATTTTGGAGCCTGAGGTCCACTTATTATTTTTTATTGGTATGTTAGCTTTCCTAAGTGCGACTGCCGTCTGACCTTCCAACGATGAGATGGTAGCCTGTGTCAGAGCCTCATCTGATGTTTACCAGGTAAGTTCATCGACTTGCAGGTATGGTCTTCATGATCATCATCTTAGTGCCGTTTTCCGATTGCATCCGATGCCAAGACCTAGGATTCCGGGTATCCTTTCCTGATTTCATTCTCTAATTCGCACAATCTTGGGCATCCATGGCAGTGACACCATTCAGGTCAAGCCAGCACTACTTGTGTCTCCCTTCTACAAGAGTCCGGCGATTAAAGTGTGGTCTTCTTGGGCCTTATTTTTTTTAAATTTCACCTACAACTAGAATAACCGATTTTTCACTGATTATGAGATTAAAACCAGTTAAGTAAAATTTTCACAAGTGAAATCTTTACTTCTTCGTTAAGTGAAAAAAGGATTAAAAAATGATGATAGAAAGCCAGGTAGCAGTAAAAAAACGCACGTGTAAGCTGAAAAATAATGAAAACTATAAAGTGAAAAAAAAAGCTATTTGACTCGGATGGATATCAAAAAAGGATGAAATTTATATTAACACGAGAGTGGATCCATTATTATTATTGAAAGCCTTACAGGAATTTCATGAACATTTTAAATACGATGTTATTAAAGCGAGGCACTATGGATTCATTAAAATATTGAAAAATGTTTTTAATTGAATCACAGTTGGCTGATAAATTAAATTTGGACAATACATAATGAAGTCAAAATTTTATTAATTTCCATTATTCCATATGTCATTAAAATCCAAACGCTAATCACAGTTGCATTTAGTTAAGACCTTGCATTTTGGAACGAACAGTCCACTCTTCTAATTCTGATTTGATTTATCTTGGCTTTTACGGGATCGATTACTGATCATCAATCCTTGAGTGGAGTCATAAAGTCCGTTCACCAGCATGGGTTTGTATTCTAAAATTTTGTTTGTGTTCGAAATTTGATATTTATAATAACATTAAGTTAAAATAGCACTGTAGCACTATCGGTGTATGTAGTGATGACGAAACTTTACCTTTAACTTACTATCAGGCGAGGTAAAGTCATGTTGACGTGTCCAATATGAAAAAGAATTGACATATAGAACGGTGTGTGTTTACTTTAGTCTCTGAATTGTCTTTAAAGGTGTTTTTTTAGGTACTTCAACACGCTACATGACATTCGACCGAACCATTCTTTACTTTTTTTCTTATACTTGTACAAAACTTCGATTGCTTAGTTTCAACTTCTCATGCCGAAAGTTTAAAATCCGTACACACACACACACATCACAATCATACAACAAGACATACGGGTCTCGTAGCTAGAAAGCTAGTCTATGCTCTTTTTTTATAAACCCAGTTAATCCTCAAACCACATCTGAGTACTTACAACCTTTCGTGTTACATGTTTGTTAGCGGTAACGCTGTGAATGACGTAGGTAAGCCGATTATATACAAATTCACAATTAGTTTACTATTGCAGCAATGCGGGAAAAAATGTAATGCAACATAGCATTTAAGTCAGATCAAATTGACCTGACATTTTTATGTACTTTACTAAAATATAAATATATGCCTGTATAAATTTATTTTATATTTAAAATTGCTTTTCGTAATTAACTAATCTACATAGCCTTTAATGTAACGTCTATAGCACGTAGTTCGGTGCATATGTTTTAAAAGTATTGCAGGATTTCTCGTTTTTTTTTCAAGCATGTGAACTTGATATCTGATAATAAAATAATACCACTGCCATTTAGGTAGGTAATACTAAGTATATTTTATTTTTTATATTTTTAAATTGTTCTATTTGTAAAGGCAAATTCATAACCATGATCAAAAAAAGTTTATAGTCACAGGTATGTTGCTTGTGGTTGTATGTATACTATAATAATGTGGCATGTTATATTTCACAACTAAAATGAATAAAACGGGATAGGTATATCACTGATGCATATAAAAGCGTTTTATTCAATTCAATCTGTATTAGCACATTTAACTCAACAAATTTAATTTAGTAAAATATGAAAGCTCGGTTTATTTTTTTATTTCAACGAATTTCCATCGACGGAATCGAGATATGAATATCATTCTAGTATTTATTATATTCTGTTAATAAAAAGACCGATGTTTGGTTAGCCAAGGCGACCAATTTTAGGTTTTGAAGGCTTTGGCACAAATTATGTCAATAAAGGTGGCTGTAAATATAAAAACGTTATGTTAGTACAAATGTAATTCAGGATAGGAAGATTTATGTGCCAGTCATTTGTTTTCGCGGGGTAATCTCCGACCGGGCGAGGCGTCGCGTTAAACTGATTACGAGTCCAAATTAAGTCGTAAACTCGTAACGCTCAAATTACTGAGTATTAACACAGACATTGCTTTTAAGACGAAAGTTTTAGATTGAAATATTTGTTTTAAGGCCGTTTTTAAATGGCATTCTTTATTTTTCTTTTCGAGAATGCGAATGTAGCGTTTCCAACTTACTCAAGAAGCTTTTCATTTCTTTAGCTTATTTCGTTTTCCTTCAAGGTACTTACTCTACTATCTATACGAGAAAATATTTTTCTTGGTATATCTCCTTTTTTTTTCCGTGCGGAAATCCTCATTGGTATATCTCCTACCTATTTTTATGATTCTATATTATTTTAGTTGTTGAAGTAGTTAAGTTTATCGTGTGGTGGTTATACTGCTAATAGTAAGGAGCTTGCAGTTATGGGTGGCCATGGACTTTAAAAGGCTGTAAACAATAGGTATAGTAAGATTGTGATCCCGATGGTCTTGTCTTGTGAACGAAATCAATTATTGGTGTTATAATATGAAAAAAGTGTATATATAATGTAAGGACCCATCGAGATCTTCAAGGCGCAAGTCAACCTTACTTACAAATCGATACACTACATCCTAGCCTCCCCACCCCATCCTAGCCCTCCCCCCTTCTCTTCAGGGTAGGTAGCACGTGTGTGACACCTTTAGTATTGCACACGTTCATAGGCCGCGGTGACCGCTTCCCATCAGGTGGGCCGTGTGCTTTTCGGCCACCTACGTGGTATAAAAAAACGCCTTCCAATTGACAGACGAGGCTCTGGTGTAGGCTTTCCTCTCGGGATTTGGGAGTTAGGTGACAGTCGCTCCCGTAAATATCAGAATAAATCAATAATGAAGAGTAGGAAAGTAGATCCTGGGCTTCAAAGTATGAATGCGACTTTTGTCAATTCGCTTTGAAGTGATTCCACTAGTAGAATGTGACTTTGTCTAGTGGCCCTATTATCTATTATTCTATAGTTGATATACCTACTACGTTAACGAGCACCACCAATTTCGGATTTTCAATTATTAATTTTGAAACTGAAATTATTAGTTTGTTGCACGGCTACAATCCAAATCCTGCCGATACGCGATTAAAATGAAAAAGTGTAGAGTTTCTAATAAAATATTGTTCATATGGAACAATGAAATGCTTCAAATGAAGTTTGCAGCGATTATACGCCGCCGGCTATGCCGTCTCCACCCGCAAATGGTTCCGGACTAGTGGCAACCACGACTGTTAAATTAAAAATGTCACTACAAAATATGAAATTGTATTTATTTTTAGAACGTACTTATATTGTGGTGGATTTCAGAGGTCGAATACTTGTACGTGAGTTGTAGTGGTCTAGTACACTTACCTATAAAACAAGCACATGAGCACACAAAACCACGCACGCATTTACACACTAATTTTATATCTATTTTCTACTTTATGTTTTAATATTTTTGCTGTTTGATATGTCAGTTTTTCGGAAATTGACTTGTTATCTAAAGATGCGGATAGGGTAAATACATCTAGAGTAAAAACAATATAAACAATTAAAATTCCCTAAAAAAATCTTCAGGATTATTTTCAAAATTAATAATTAAAATTATCTCATTATCATTATCACTAGAATTCCCAAAGAAGATGCTATAAAATACTCGTTTACTTCAGCTGTTAATTATGCTATTTAACAAGATACTACAACAAAAGTGTTCTAATTACGACCACAACCTTGGTGTTGTGTATATAGGCTGAAAAGCGTTTCCAGATACCCGTCGGGAGCACGTAACTGGCCACTTAACCGAACACTGCTGAAAGCCCTAACCTCACAGAATTTTATTAACAGCTCACTTCGAACAAGTTACATAATCACTTGTTGAAAGAATTCTAGTGTCGATATCGTAACGAAAAGCGGATTATCTTATATTAGAAGCCTGATTATCAGTTTATGCTTTGAAGTTAAGAAGAAGTTACTAATCACTTAACTACCTATTTACAAATTATCTTCTGTAATACATTGTTGAATCCATACATATCATGCTTTGTCCCTAGAGGGTTAAGCAGAGCCGAATTAACAGCCACATTTCACCAATCTTTACATTTGGTCGTTTATAATAGACAATTTTCTATAGCAAGTAGGTATAATTCAATACAGGAGTTTTAGATACTATAATTTTGAATCCCTTCTCTCTTTTCCAGCATCTAAAACGCGACATATTTTCAGTTCTAAGCAGTCTGTCTGATAGTAACATAGAAGTCATTGAAATATTTGAATAATTTCATAGCCTCTTTTGCATCGCAATGTTACTTGTAGGTACATACCTAATACAATTATAGCTTATCTACAAGAGATTGTCCTGTTTTCACGTAGCAAGGGGAGTACTCGTAGTTTTACATAAAGATAGTTTATGGGACTGAAAGTGACGTAAGCCATTTTTTACGCCAAAAAAGTATGGTTCTTTTGGGAGCAAGTACCCCTTTCCCTATTCTACGTGGGTGAAGTTGAGAGCAAAAGTGAGAAAGTGGGTGTATTTTATACAATATTTAACAGATTTAAAAAGAAAAATATGAACTTTCTTCGTATTATATATTTTTAAATCTGGTAAATATTCAATATTCAACATTTAAAATAAAAATTATATAATATTTACACATTTAAAAATATACGTAGAGTAAAAAATATAACATTATCCTTCAGTATTAATAATATGTAAGTACAAATTCATTCTGGAACCTCAAATTTCTAAGGATATTATAAAAATAATAAAAAAAATAACTAAATTGAATGTATGTACCTACAAGCATCAAGTTTGTTCAAATCAATAACACGTTTCTATACTTTTTATAGCAAGTACCTATAACATTTTGAACCATTGTGTAACCGCCCTTCAAATTTCGTTACCGCTATAATGAAACCTTTGCTACGTTTCAATATTTTCTTTAGACGAAAATATACAGGCAATGATAAAGGGATCCTTATACGGTACAGATGCGACCGCTGCCGACGTACAAAGGCCTTTGTCGTGCTCCGAACAAGCCTTTATTAAAAGCCTCTTTACACCTTATAACGTTTTATAAATTGTTGTAACTTATTCACTGGGTGTATGCGTTGTACGGGAAGATTGTTAATATCATAATTGGGATTTTTGATGTCAACGTAAATGTCTTAAGTTTAATTTTTCTTATTCCCGTATGAAAAATGTACCTCATTATTAACACACCGCAGGCTACGGATAACTCGTGCTTATGTAGGACTCCTACCACACTAAAGACCTGTCGTATGTTGTATCCTATAAAATAAGAAAGGTAATGAAATCCTTGCAAAACTGAGAAGGTGCTTTCAGAAAATGCAGCTACAATATTATTGTATTTTGAAATATGAGACAGTATAGGGTACTTAACACAGTTATACAAGGCAACCGCCAGGCTATATATAGTGGGGGTGACGGGTGGAGCCGCCTGTCACCCTAGCAGAATAAGGCCGAGGCGGCGGCGCGCGAAGGCGCCCCCCCCCCCTATTCCGGGGGTATGACGGGAACCACGCGGTTCCTAAACCCGAGGGGGCCATCTCGAATCCGGAGATGGCCCGGGTCAAGTCGGGGTGCGAGGGAGATGCTCTTTGGGCCACCTTACACCCTGGCGTTAGGAGACCCTAGACGGCGTGCGGTTTTAGTCGGTAAGAGTCCGACATAACCTGCCCCGCTGGCCGCGGGGTGGGTATCCATGAGGATTTCCGCACGGAAGAAAATAAAGGCTATATGTAGTTATACCAAATGTGTGGCCATGCCACTTTCCCCGAGAATCCAGATTCCAGGCATGCCAGATTCTAGTAAAGATGAATCACGAAATTTAGATAAATTAGTCAAACAATACTATTACTGAATAGACCCCTCTCAAATATTTCTACAACGAGTGCTCTTCGTCCGTCTCCTCTCAACGGCTACCCATCATTATGAGCAGGTCGTTGACTTATCTAGTGCGGGACGTCTCTAGCTGCATTTTCCAGTACTTAGAAACACATTAAGTAAACCAAAACCTTAATTAGAATAGAGTTTCGTCGCATTTTGATTTAAAATTTAATTTAACTTTGAATTTGATTAAATATTCATACAGCTAATCAACTTGGTAAACAAATAACATGCTTATTTGATGCAATTTACAACCACTACTGCCAATGCGGAGTTAAAATGCAGCGTTAGAAGGGATTAGCCCGTCCGGCAATCCTGAGGCTATTGTAGGGGCCTTGACTTCAATAAATGCACTTGGTGGCTTGTTCGTTGATATCAATTATATTATTTGATAGAGCTGTGAAAAAATCAAACTTTGAATATAATTAAACCACATGAGTAAAGTACCATAGCTATTCATGTGATTAAATTATAGTACTTGTAGCCGTTTATGTGGCAAATTTTGATACTGTCAAGGGAATCAAAACCTATAGGTATTCTATGACGCATGTATGAAAATATTCTTATTATGTTATTACTTAGTCTTAAAATAACTAAACGAAGTTATTTTATGATATTATATTGAAATATTGTAAAACCAAATAAACATTAAATAAGTTTTCTTGTATGGTATCTAGAATCTTGAAATTGAAAGTTATGTCGATTTATAGGTTCCATTTGTAGTTTTAAAACAGCAACATTAAGTTTGCCTCTTAATCTAATTTTGTACGGAAACCTTAGTGTATCTGTCCAACTCGCACTTGACCTGTTTTTACGAAGATTAAGAGAGATTTAAACAGCTTACTCACGATTTGTATTATTTTCATCTACAAATTCATAAAATAATAGTCCGTTTTAGACGGAACCCTTTCTGTTTAAACACTTTTACAAAAAGCCATAACGGGTATTACTTTCTCAGCGTTTTCAATATGATAAGATTAAAATTTGTATATTATATAGGCATCTTAATACCGTCGTTTTTGGTCTCAAATTAACGGATTGAAGATAGAATACAAAAGGTTTATACCAAAAAATATTTGAAGTAAAGCCGTGACGTAATTTTGCTTCAAATAATCCTTTCTGTAATAAGAATACAATAAAGATTTGTGAAATAACCGCTATCTTGTACCTTCATTAAATCCTATGTCTACAATTAAGAAAAGGGCACTCTCAAATAGGCCTGAAAACTGATTACTTATATTCTGATTGAAGAACCTCAATGTTTCCTTTCCTCGTTCATTTCCATAAGTAAATGTTATTTTGGACGATGCCAAATGTTTGTTTCCTTTATTAAGCGGAGAGTTCTTGAAATTCCTATGTAATAAAATGTGAAAACAATGAAAGGTTTCTTTATTGTAATATCACTTCACACAATCAGTGATGTGATATTTTGTTTTGAAAAGAAACCCACAAAAATATTTTTTCCACGTGTAATTTACATGGAATGTGATATACAGATTCTGAGTAATATGAGTAGGTATATAATTATGTGTATTCAAACTAATTTGTTTAACAGAAGATAGAAATCACATATAGGCCTAGCCAATCGCCCATACATTTGTTTCCCTTTATGTTGATGGAGAATGGTTTTCCAATGAATCACAAAGTTTAATCTGCAGTAGGTAGGTACTTCAGATGAATTTTCCATAGCCTAAGCATGCGCGGAATAAAATTTCTTTCATACTTTACAGCGTAAACCGTTAACGAATGTAACGTATAAGAATATAAATTTAACAAGTATAACGCTTTACAATACAGCCTTTTTATCGTGCAGAAATCTCCATGGATACCACCTCCGTCGTTATGTCGGGATCGAACTGACTAAAACCGCACGCCGTCTCGGGTCTTAATTACCGGGGTATAAGGTTACATAATAGGCATATCCCTCGCACCCCACTGTGTCCTCTGCTAGTCGAGGGAAACGTGGAGAGCCTCGGAGCAGCCCTCTAAAGGGCCACTCTTACCCCGGCTGGATTGGCCGGATCGTAGGCAGCTGCGTCTCCCGTGGCGAGTGGCACTGCTCGCCTCCGTTGCCCGGGTGCACCGCGTGAAGGTTCCGGCCCGCATCATCTACAATACAGCCTTGTTGGTTTTGGAGCATGACTTTAGTGATTAAATATTAAATTATTTTCTACTTAACAGAAAATATTTTATTATTTAATCGCTATACCAAGAGCACTGACGTCACAGAAGTTTTAAAAGATTATTCTATCTAACTTTTGTTCAGAATTTCTTAAGAGATTATGTAAAAATTCTGAAGAAAAGTTTGAATAATATGATCAAATTACTTATAGATATAAATAAAAATGATTGAATATTATTCAGAATATAAATAGTCACTTTATTTTGGTGAAAGCAATAAACTGAAACGTAACCGCAATGATATCTAGCCATGCCGCTTTGGTCTGGCCGCGGTAAGCGAGGGGGAGACCCAAAAAGGCTTTAAAGAAGGTTCAACTTCCAAATGAATAAAATGGGGGTCAATGGTTTCTCTTCCACGGTTGCCCAAAATCGTACGAAGTGAGGAAAAAGCAGGAAAATGGATTCTGGGCTCCAAGGTGCCGCCTTGGATGCAATTGGGAAACATACGCTAGGATGATGAAGGTATATTTTTTAGCTGTGTCCGTTTATTTTTTAATATACTTGTTTGTATATTATCTTGTTTCCTTCCCGCCACACCCAGGAACCATCACACAATTCTTGTTCTTAATCATTTGCTAATATTGAATCCAGAATGGTAATGACAATAAAAAAACATAATACATAAAAATATATATAAAAAGTAGAAAGACGATAATTCTGCATTCTGCTTTGTTGAACGACTTTCACTAATAGATAGCTGATGTAATAAGGAGTAACTTCGGCTACTTAAATTGGGCAACTTTAATTTGGAAAAAATTAAAACCTTCAAAATTAAAAATCAACCACACGTATGAACTAAAAACTAGTGCAAAATAATATGATCTCTTAAAATATCGTTGGAATATCGAAGTTTATTCCTCATTACCATATGATGACGTAAACTTTCATAAACTAGCATCTGACTGTCGCTTCACGTGCGAAC
Organism: Lithosia quadra; assembly: GCA_963576445.1. Classification (NCBI taxonomy): domain Eukaryota; kingdom Metazoa; phylum Arthropoda; class Insecta; order Lepidoptera; family Erebidae; genus Lithosia; species Lithosia quadra. Next base: position 6,341,285 of record OY754891.1, read on the forward strand.
TAAATGTGTCAGCGAGCTAAATTTGAATTTGCGATAGTTAATCGACTTTAGAGATGCGAACCACCTAATATGTGCTAAGTAGACTTAAACTGTTATTAATCGATTTATTAGCAGTGGAAGTTATCTTGCTACGCTAATTGAAAGGTTTATTGACTGTGATATGGCAAAGTATTAGGAAGTGGTCCATGAAGATGCGTTATACTGGCGGTCAATAGGCATTTTACGAACAAAAGGCAGTCCTTAGTGTAATGATAGGTATTGTATTAAGATGAGGTAGATATGTTGTTTCAATACTATCACGATGTCAAACGTGTAGATAGCGCCACACACTTTGTTCTCTGCATTCCTGTTTGCGAAGAGGCAAGTGAATTAGGACCTCCGAGAATATTACATCCCAGTATTAGGCTGAGGAACGACCGATTTTAGAAAATTGTAATTTGCAGTTATTTTCGCTTGTACTTCTACTTATTTCCAAACTACATCCTTAACTGCAACAGAAGGAAGAGTTGTGAGCAACAGTTTTGGAAGTGAAAATACTACTGTCATAAGACTCGGTTATGTTATGAACATCATAATAGTAATGTAGATACATTAAAAACTTACAATAGAAAAAGGTAGCACAAAGGTTCCTAAATAAAATACAATCGCCTACAAAAATATTATCGCGTCATCTCCCTTCTGATGTATTTGCAGTCAAAGTTATTAAAAAGGAGACCGCGCTTTGGCTTGAGTCGGCAACTTGAGACTCTTTGATACTGCCGAGTACATAAGTGAGTGCTTAAGAGTGAGTGCTATAGATCACTCGCTGTTATACAGTTCCTCAAAGGCGTTACAATACCAAGAGGTTGACGAAATTACTTTTGACTTCAATTCTTTCGTATGGAGCATAAATCAAAGACTGGTTTTGTTTCAAATTTTTGACGTGCCTTTTGAAACGATACGACATTTTTTTTATTTTAAGACTTTTCATAGTAATATTTACAATACCTACTGCTTTTATCTCGTCTGTCGCTTTATTTCGTGCGGGACGGGCAGTTCCAACGATAATATTAGTGAAATTAAAAATAGTCAGTTCAAATATATATATATTATTTAAGTATGTCTTTCTATGTGTACTTCTATCACCGATTACTTAATAATATAACTAATATTATAAAGAGAAAGGTCAAATTTGTGATTTTTTTTATATGTTGGGGGTAATCTACGAAACCACTGCACTTATTAAAAATGGGGCAACATTTAAAAGGTACATTATCCCTAATGAAGTGACGATGGTTAGAGTTAGAAAAAAAAAACATAAAACGAAGCGAAGCTAGTGCGAGTTACTAGCATCAAATAAAACGGATACACAATGCCCTATTTTAAAACTCCAACTAGTATTGTTTGAAAGCAATCTATGTAATTTTCTTACTTACATCAAATAGGTACTAAAAAAGATACAAACGAGTTTAATACGACAAAACTACATAACATAGTCGTCTTATGAAAATTGGATGTTTGTATTTTGGTAAACTCGTTTGTATCTTTTTTAGTACCTATTTGATGTAAGTAAGAAAATTACATATATACAAGAATTACATATACACAAGAAAATGCTTCTAGAGCACTTTTTTCGCAAAATGCGCTCTGGCTCTCTGAAGTATGACACCAATTAAATTTTCTACAAAATAGTTAGATAAGGGTCGGGATTATTTGAGAAAATCTCTTATAAAATATTAATTAAGTCCAAGTTTTTAAAAATGATAAAGTAAAAAAACAATTGATGCCAAAAGTTTTCGAAAATTCTCAAAATTTAACAAAGGGCTTCATAGAAAATGCTAGAATAATACGATTACCTACGTAATAGGGTAAGTACGTTACTCATAACGTTGAGCGCTAATTGTATTTGAAGCTGGTGACATACCTACGCATCAACATGAAATCAAATTGGTGCGCTCGCGGTGGGTTTATATTATACTTTGTGATTTATGTGTGTCTGGGTCATCTTAAATATCGATCTAGAATTTATGCTACTTAAAACTTTATGAAGTTCAAATTTTAACTTTTGCTCGTGATACCTCTGTTATAATTTATCACTGTAGCATGTAGCTTGGAATAGCATCCGTTTGATTTCTGAATAACTTTTTGACTGCTAAATTGTTGCAGTTTCATATTGGAATCCATTCATGTAGTAGGCGATGATTAAAATCCTCAGTGCAAAATGTGCAACTATTGAATAAATATCTATAGAGAAATCTTGTTTGATGTGGCGTTCAGAAACACTAAACTTGTAAAACGTGAAAATTTCTCGCACATATTCAAACAACTGAAATATTAGTGGATATAAAAATGATGCGTAAGTGAAGTGCATTTTCACTTTAAAGTTAATATTGAATGATTGCTTATCAGTCTGGGGAGCTGCTCTCAAATAGATTGAATTAAGTTTGAGAGGACACAAAGATAGCAAAACCTTGTTCTAATTATTGCTTAAATAAGACTCCCTATCCCTATGCTATCCTATTAAATATGAATCCCTAGCGACTACAATATGGGGTTCTTCAAGAAGATAGAAGGTTTTTGCGAGTTGGCAGCGCGAGTGTGATGCCCCTGGTGTTGCACGCGTCCCTAGGCCACGGTGACCGCTTCCCATCAGGTGGGCCGTGTGCTTGTCTGCCACCTAAGTGGTTTAAAAAAAAATGAGTGAACTGAAAAACTTTCATCCTAAATTCCAAACATGAACAATGTAGAATGTGTAAGAAAGTTAGATGGCATTGGGCTTGTATCGTTATGAGGAGCTATTAGCAATCAGTGACGGATATATAGCTGAACGTAAACCAATATGCTCTTGCGAGCATTGCCTCCGTACCTACAAAGGCATTACCTACGCCTGTCAGCCCATCTGACGTAGAAAGCGCTATTGTGTTTGGCACTCCTTTTGTGTACCTTTCCTTGCTTATCTCGATGTCTGGTTTATCTTTCAAGTGTGAATAATTTACACTTCATGATTTATTTTGCGTTAATTTTTTTATTTTAAGTAGTAGGTTTTGTTCACTATTTTGGCTGGTAGTTTCCTTATAGCCAGTTTGACCAGGGACATGCTATGTTATCGTACATTATATATATTAAGTGTCAGTATGCATTTCATAATGTTTTATAAGCATTCCAGAAAGTTCGTAGTCGTTGAAGAGTTTTGCTAATCACCTTTTGACTCCATCATCAGATCAGTTTGATTTTATTATTCATAATATGAATGTCTTATATAGGTATTTACAAGGTTTTAAATCGTGACGACACTTAACTTCTAAGTAAATCTTACAAGTTAAGTGTCGTCATTTAATGTTCTTGTTTATTGAAAAGTACATTTTCCTAAATTTACCTTACTTACAACAAAATGTACATACGAGGTTTTGGATAATTGGTACTAATTGCTTTTAACTCAAGTAGAGAAACAATGTACCTACCAGGATCTATCAATGGATTTTTGTGGCAGGAGGACATGAAACGAATTTACCTATCACATGTGACACTTAATTCATTCAAAGCCCTATAGAAAGAAGAAGTATCTTCAAGGTACCTAAATGCTACGTCTTTCATTCGCATTTCGTGCCCCCCTAACGTTTTGGATACATGTTAGGCTATTCCTTATAGTTTGGGATTTATCCATCCACGACCAGTTAAATAATTCACCATATTAACCGCTTGAGAGACAATCTATACATATAAATTCCAAGAATTATATAATATTAACCGTTCAATTAATCAAAGCGAACTGGTGATTATACGTACATACATCAAAACAGCTTTGCAGATACATCACAGCATCCTACCATGCTATTTTCAATAAAGCTGCCTACATGCATGACTCGTTCCCTGACAACTTGTACACAATGAACTGTCCGATTGAAAGCATTCATTATTGATATCTATTTTCAATTCCAATCTATATCTAACCAATTGATGACCTATTATAAGTATCATTGCAATATAGTAAGGTAGCTTTACGGTTACCATTATCTACTTTTTGATTATAATTTTTTCATCCTTCTTCAACCTTGAGAGAAATATCTGCACCATGTTTCCTCTATCAATCAGCTGCTGTATTGGTACATCGGTTTCTAGGTGCAGGCTTTATAATACGTTGGATCCTAAATTTGCTCATAATTTGACTGTCTCTTTCTGAAACTTTATAGTAAACTATCATACCTCAATCAGAATTATGTATGACGTTTTAGGGTTACTTCCAAAGGGTAAAAACGGGACCCTATTACTAAGATGCTGATGTCATTCCGTCTATCAGCTTGTCTACCTGTCTATCTGTATGTCACCAGGCACCAGGCGGTTAACCGTGATAACCAGATATTTGAAATTTTCACAGTTGATGTATTTCTATTGTCAGATAACACAAAAAACAGAATAAAAATAATTATTTTTAAAGGGCGCATACAACAAACGCTACTATTTGCTATTTTGCTAATTCTTTTTTTATTAATGGCACGGAACTCTTCGTGCCCTGGTTGGACTCGTACTTAAGTGGTTTTTTATTGTTATTAATAATATTTAAAACAGACGATATCTGTAAATTCTAAAGGTTATCCTCAATTCCAACTCAAGTACTGTACCTAGAGCTTTAGTCGGTTCAATTTCGACATAGTCACTTCACTGGGCTTCAGTGAAGCGTTTGGAGTTTCCACGCGTAAATGAACATCTTCAGACGTCTTATTCACGTGTTGCTGATTCCCTTCCCTAAGTGTCGCCGCACATGGGCCACACGCCACAGCCACAAACGCCGCCACAAGTGGCAAGAAGCGGCCACAAAAGTAGCTGAAGCGCGCGACAGCCACTTGTGGCCGCTTCTTGCCACAATGCGGTCGGTGGTTGCTACTTTTTTAACCCTGGCATGCAGTATCATAATGGACTCCGACGAAGAAGGTTTAATTGCGCTACTTTTGATAAAAAGATATCGTCGTAGAAGACGAAACCGTAGTTATTGGATACATCCAATATTAACGAATGTACACAAATGCAACGAACATTTCGATAATCTTCTAAACCATCCAAAAAAGTTTTTCAAACATTTTCGTTTAAGTATAGGTACGTTTTGGGAATTACATGCTCTATTATATGCTGGATTAAAGCACCACGACACCAACATGCGGAAAAGATACTTATGATTATTATAACTGCGCATTAAAATCTAGGCCTGTTTATCTGTCTGTCTGTTACACTTACACACCTAGACCGCCCGCTGATCCGATTTTAATATAGGATTTCTGATAGTTCACCCATGGGGCACAATTGCATTGTTTATTCTACTAGAGAATGGCTAGTTAACAAATAAAACACGTAGGTATTTGTATTTATTTATTATGTGTTTATTATAATTTGGTATCACTCGTCATCATCACGGAACATGTCTTCGATAAAAGAACTGTTGTCCATAGACCAAACCCGACTTTCTTTTATATATATAGATTGATTTAATTACTTACCGTGTAAGTTTTCTGTTCAATTACCGTAAATTACATACCTATTTTTATTTAAATAAACGCAGTTTGATATTTAATAAAAGAATATAATCTCGACTAACTTATAATTGTAAAACTGGATTCAACCACGTCACTATTTATTTGATACAAAAAACCTGCAATACTTAAAATGTCATTTTACTGACTAGAATTTAAAATCGTACTATAACAGGTTAACTGAGGTCTGAGAGAGGGGCGCGGAATCGCGCGAGTGGCGTGTGGCGGCTTCTTGTGGCGGCGTTTAGTGGCCGGTGCGAGCCACAAGAAGCTAGCTGCGGCGATTTGTGGCGTGTGGCCGCCACCGGCGACAACCGTGTGCGGCGAGTCCATATAAAATGTATGAAAATGACAGGAATAATGCCAGTGGCGGCGTTTTGTGGTTGTGGCCGGTGGCCCGTGTGCGGGCACCCTAAGATATTCAGATGATTTTTGCTGGTTAGCCGAAGCTATATTGTGCAAGTATTCCCTATTGACTGCAACTTAAGTCTCAGTTGGTGATATTCAGTGCAAAAACGGTTGCAATGACCCGTACATACCTATTATTAATAGAAGCACCCAGAGCAATGCAAAAAGAATAGCAAATAGCATCTATAATATAATTTGTAATTTAGGCCAAACCAATAATAATATACTGTTATATTTTGTTTTATGTGATATTTATTAATCATAACTCAGTCTCAGTCATTATCTATAACTATTTTATTATCAGCTTTACCAAAAAATACCAAAGGAACAACAATATTTTGCAATAACAATATATATTTTCGCACCAAGCCCCTGTAATACTCCTACGGCAATTATAGGCCATTTCAGAACAGTAATGGATCTATTCCGAGAGAAGGTATCGAAGTTTTATCTTAATTACAAGCGTGCTAAAATAAAACCAAAGGCTCTTATCTTTTTCCGTCCACCCACTAATCTTTCTCATTCATTATATACATTTTTATATGTAGGTATATACACTAAAGGCCAAAGCCTAAGTATTAATACTTAGGCTTTGGCTTGTGCCAATAGACGAATGACGTATTACGATCGAGTAGGCAGTCACTGGCTCTTGTGCTGGCACATCGTCAAATGAAATCTTCTTTCAATAATTTGTCTATCTTGGTACATTATAATACTTACCTTCCTTTAACGATGTGGGACAACCTATCTATTATTATGATTTTGTTGCGATAAACGCGGCGCGTGGGTGAAACCGCGGACAAAAATATCAACAATGTTTGTAGTTTGAAAAAATGAGAAATAGATTATTTACAGTACCTACCTAATGTGGATTGAATTGTCCAAAAAATAGTTTTACGATTTTTCTTGGGGCATTGAGCTAAGTCAAAAAATTCGTATTTAAACTATCTCAATCTTTAACTCTTAACATATTTTGCGTTAGGTTTTCAATATTTTATTTAGGTACAAAGGTAAATTTCTTTTCTTAATTTGTGCACCGCTTAAATTAAAGGGTTATATCAAAATTCTATATCTCTGGAATACGTTTCCATTGGAGGCGGGAACGGAGACAACATTTTACGAGGGCGATACCGCGGGCAACAACTAGTAGGTAACAATAATAAGTTCATTAATTTCGGAACTACGCAAAATAAACAATGGTGCGTAAAATGTTTAACAAACAAAATGATCGCTGAGTTGTTCACGTCGGTAGTACAATCACTACAATTAAGCTGCAGCTGGCTGGCTCATCAATTGAATTGATGGTTTGATTCATGTCACTAGATTACGGCACGAAAACACATTATGGTGTTTAAAGCGCTATTTAAAAGGCCCCCAGCGCTTTTCTGATTACATCGCTTTATAAAAAAATGTTGTATTGCCATCATGAAAGAACTTTAAAATTGATTTTAATTTATTGGCTGCACTTTACCTTGGACTTCGGTTAATACTAAGTAAATACATAATTAAGGACACGAGGAAGTGGTTATACTGGTATAAAAAAGTAGTATAAAAAATCGAACCGATGAAATCATAATTATTATCACTATCATTCTAACGAATGTCCCGGTTGCATCCGGTTTTCTAAGTAACTTAACTAGCTTATGTTATGGATTCTAGACTGTGGATAAATCTACCGGACATTTTTCTTTGTAAATAGGTACCTAGTACATACATATATAGCAACACAGAAGTTTGTCATAAGTTCATTAGAATTCTGAAATACTTACAGCTAAAGTAGAAACACTACTGTTTCACCGAGTGTTGCCAATTTCTAGGAATATCTAAATTATTCATGTATTATGGAGAAACCGGTTATGTTGCGAACAAGGTATCCGTCTGAAATGAAATACAATTTCTGAGAAACTACAGTTTCTCCCATTTGTAATTCTTTGTAATTCTTCTAAGCAGGATTAAAAATAGTTGAATTGCGGTACACGGTTGCCAACTACACCTTCAAGCTAGTGCTTCCCTTTACAGTTGGGCGGTTTGACTGCAATTGCTCCCATAAAAACCAAACCAAAACCAAAATACTATTTGCTTATATCTTGGCCTTAATAACCTATTATTTTAGGTAATTCTACTTCGAAATACGACCATGATCTGTTTCTGTAATAACAATTTTAGACCAGTGCCGATAGACTTTGAGACAAAATAAATTTATAGTAGGATGAAACCTGTTGGAAAAGGATCAGAATGTAACAAAAATTAAAGGAAAAATAAATTACGGGCGATCTGAGGTCGGGAAGGGAGGAGGGGGGTGAGTTTTAAGGGTAAAAACGGTTTATCTCGATTTCCGGCAAAACTACAAGTCCTATGGAAAAAAGTTAAATGACAAAGTTGTAGGTAATAAAGAGACCTACAACTTTTCTATTTGCACTTTTTTCACATAACCTCAAAATATATGTGAAAAATTCAAATAATCAAGTTTTTGGTTTTTTATTTTTATCTTAAGCAAAACAAATTTGTTTTCCACGAAATTTGGTAAAATCTTAGCTTTTTATGTCCCAAAGACACTGTAATTTTTTTGATTTGAAATATTCTTTTTTTCAGCTTCTTTTGACTAAATATCGAAAAACCACCCTAATTTTCAATCGAAAATTCTCACGTCAAAATATCAGCTTTTTAAAAAAAGTCAAATAGTTTTTTGTTCTTTGAAATCTCTTCTTTCTGATGATGTAAAAATATATATATATTGCTATGGTAAATGTTCTCAGAAAATGCAAAGAAGAAAAACTCGAATTCGAAATTAATATTTTTGTATTTAGTCATTTCCTCGCTGAGGTGGGATGAAAAGTTACATGTTGCACTATAACTTCATGATTGCACTCGAGTGCAAAGATTTTTCACCTTGTACACTTTTGCTTCCCTCGCTAAAGCTCAGGGTTCTATTTTGTGATTATTGTATTTAGTCATTTCCTCGCTGAGGTAGGATGAAAAGTTACGTGTTGCACTATAGCTTCATAGTTACACTCGAGTGCAAAGATTTTTCACCCTGCGCACTTTTGATTCCCTCGTTAAAGATCTGGGTTCAATTTTTAGAACCCTTCGCGTGCTCAGTTTTGATGACCGAGCAAGCGAAGGGTTCAAAATTTGAATCACGAGAGCAGCGAGTGATTCACAAAATAGAACCCTGAGCTTTAGCGAGGGTATCAAAAGTGCACAAGGTGAAAAATCTTTGCACTCGAGTGCAACCATGAAGTTATAGTGCAACATGTAACTTTTCATCCCTCCTCAGCGAGGAAATGACTAAATACAAAAATGTTAATTTCGAATTCGAGTTTTTCTTCTTTGCATTTTCTGAGAACATTTACCATAGCAATGTATATATATTTTTACATCATCAGAAAGAAGAGATTTCAAAGAATAAAAAACTATTTGACTTTTTTTAAAAAGCTGATATTTTGACGTGAGAATTTTCGATTGAAAATTAGGGTGGTTTTTCGATATTTAGTCAAAAGAAGCTGAAAAAAAGAATATTTCAAATCAAAAAAATTACAGTGTCTTTGGGACATAAAAAGCTAAGATTTTACCAAATTTCGTGGAAAAAAAAATTGTTTTGCTTAAGATAAAAATAAAAAACCAAAAACTTGATTATTTGAATTTTTCACATATATTTTGAGGTTATGTGAAAAAAGTGTAAATAGAAAAGTTGTAGGTCTCTTTATTACCTACAACTTTGTGATTTAACTTTTTTCCATAGGACTTGTAGTTTTGCCGGAAATCGAGATAAACCGTTTTTACCCTTAAAACTCACCCCCCTCCCCCCTTCCCGAGCTCAGATCGCCCGTAATTTATTTTTCCTATCATTTTTATTATATTCTCTTCCTTTTACAACAGGTTTCATCCTACTATAAATTTCTTTTACTTTTTACCATTTTCATAGCTATCGGCACTGGTCTAAATGCAAAATTTGCTAGGTACAGAGCGCGTCGTTTCAGTCATTCTATTTCACTTTCAAAATTATAAGATACAAGGTTTGTTACATGTTTACGATCTTATTCGCAAAAAAGGATCGAGACTCTAAAAGAGAGCTCCTCGATCCACTGGTTGTATGGTTATTACATTTTTATAAAAATGTGATAACCATACAACCTTACTTACCAGTAACCTACAAAATATACTAGGTAATGTTGATAAGATTACTGTAAACAGTTTTCACAATTACTACTAAGCCCATTGGGAAACTAACTTTTTTTTTTAAATTCTACACAACGCTCCCTAGACCCAAAGTAAGCTTAATTTAACTGACTTGTGTTATGGGTTCTAGAATGCTAAATACATACATAGTATACATAGAAACACCCAGACCAATGCAAATAGATATTCATGAATACAAATATTTGCACTGAGCGGGAATTGAATCCGCGCTCCCTGCGTAGCAGTCGCATGCACTATCGCTACGCCACAGAGGTCAAAAACTTCAAGTTAAGGTTCATACAAACCTAAACCGTATTCGCCACCACTGTGGTAGAGATAAATACTGCTACTATAATCAGGTATTTATTATGAAGTTCTGCGGCTAGAGTGGAATAATTGGTGCTATAGTACCGCAAAGGTCATTTCATATAATAATTATCTACCTGAGCGTAACTCGCGTGGTATTCTACTCGCAAGGATAGCGAAACTAGCTTTGGTACCTGAAGTACTCTAGATCATAGACTCCGGGCCTTCAAAAGGTGTCGTTAATTTTCATAGTAAATTTATGATGCTAAAGGTTTTATCTTGAAAATTGGTGTATGCAGTTGATTCTCCTGGTGCCTATTACTTTGAAGATTTTTAACAAATAATATGTGTAAATTTATGTATCAGAGTTAAGTTATATTATGTATATTATGTGATATCTTTAACACATTTATTCTTATTTGTTAAAAACGTGCCAGATAGTGGGTGCCAGGGAAATTAACTGAATATACCAAATTTCATGATTCACCCTGGACTGATCTAAAGCAAGTATTATGTAAGTAGGTACATCACAAGTCACGTTGCATGTTGATTAGTAATCATGTACCATAAATTAATTATATCAGTATATACAGAGCGGCTGAGTGCGAACAGCGTTAGGCCCTTAGCGAATAATTATTAGCTCATTAATCGTACCCCTGTGAGTTTAAGAGGCTTTACAATCTGTAATTTACGTTAATACAGCTTGCTGTTTATTATTTTGCTAACTTATTGATGAACTAACATTTGAATATATTGTTAAATATTTTAAAACACGTTTTTTATAATAAAAATAAGTGGCAAATTGGTGTATAGTGAGTGTAGTGCCATTTATACAATTTTGCTTAAAATTAATTTTCTCACACCATATTTACTTTCACTATATAACAATTTCCACACAAACCCATCAAATTCTTACAGAATTATGTGGGTACATAACACAGAACGTAAGCCGCGTAACTTTTTCGCATCTACCTCACCGAGATAAGGCCCTTAAAACGCAGTAGACTCACAAAGTTTATAAAAGCCAAGTTCATAAAGCGGCTTTATTAGACAATTTCCAGGTGTGGAACAGCTGACGTCTCAAATATTAATTTCTGATGGATCTCGCCTAAATCCCCGGTCTGATCCCGAATTTTAATGGCCGTTTGTCGCACCCCAGTGGTTTTCGTCGGTAGTAACATTCGTATACAGTTCATAATTGATGCTTGGGATTAGTGAGAATGTGATTCGAACTATACGAATAACTCGTTTAAACTAATTATTCATTCAGTTACCTCGACGGTTACTTTGTTCAACTAAAACGATTCTGTCCCTTGATGATAAGCTGAGAAGTACTTTGTTGAGTTCGTGATGAATCGTCATAATTTCGGCGCGAGTTATGGGTGTTGTTTGTCATTGTCAGCCGATGCGAGGCTCATCTAAAGAACTTTCTATAACCCTACAGTTCGAACTGTAGAAAATTATAGACAAGCAATATTACAAGGTATGTTATATACTTATACCTTTTTCTTCCACCGATATTTCAGACCTTTAAGGAGATAAGCAAATGGAAGTATTTGCTTGTATCCTTAAACGGTTTAACAGTTTTTAACAGTCAGTTTAACAGACAAAATATAGAATGAAACTCCGTCTATTATCGCGTCTAAGACGTTTAAAATTTGAATTTTTTCAAATTAAAACACCCGACATTTGTCCGAAGTTAAAGCTAAATGACAAGTGCAACAAAATATTCACTGAGTGCAGTTATCATGTGGACGTTCATTCACCTTTCAACGTTTGTCTGTTTCACACAAACCTATTAATGCTCAACAGCATTTTGTGCTTCTAGTACTTACCTATTATTTTTTATTGGAAACTACGCAGCAAAATTTTGTCTAACCATTATTATGTTATGCATACAGTTAAAGACAGTAATACTAAGTAGGTAATTTAACCTAAACTACTCAATAAAGCTGTAAAATAGGGTCTGTATATCTTGCTAACGACTAGGGAATGTTTATCTGTGAATCTGTTTTTGTGTATCTAAGGACTTTGCGCCCCAAATAAAAGGGTCGACACAAAGGTGTCTCGCTAAGCAGATTGGGGGCTACGTGACAGGACGACCAATGTAAGAAGGGCGCTAATCATCACCTTCGGGGTACATAGAAACTGTTTGATTTTCCCTTTATGTTCATTGGTACTTGTGTAAAAGTGTTGGGATGCGTGGACATGCGATTTTGAGCAGACGCTTGAGAGATAGAAGTAAACATGTATGTAGGTAGATAAAATAAATTGGTGAATTAATTAAAGGAACTCTCAGCTACCATGGAAACCAGAGCCAAAATTAGCCAAACCATATAGAGGAGAAAGAGTTGGGCTGAGTTCCGAGAGGAAAGTCACAGGTAACTATTAAAAACGATAATAACTTCAAATTCCAACTGGAATTGAACATTGGTGTAGCCAAAGATTAACCAAAATAAAGGACAAGAAAGAGAACGAACCAAAACTACAAAGTGTAAGCTTTGGATGTAGCCGGGATTAGCACTCGGATGATGAAGATGATCACTGAATATTGTGTACAATACGGTGTTCTTTTCTTATGGTACTTCTAGTCCAGGACTAGAAAAGAATAGCGTTATAGATTGATGTTTGAAAAATTCTGCCTGTCTTCCTTTCTCCGCCCATCCTACAGAAAGTTTGCCTTTATTAATAAAATAATTTCAATCACGGTTGCCAATCCTACCTATAGAGTTATAGTCTATCTAGAGAATTACCATGACGAGAGACGGAATTTTTAATTTAATGGGCTATTTGCTCTAAAAAACAGTGAAGTACTCAAGTACGAAATGTTTCGCTATTATTTTGAAATCACCAAAATTACAAAGTGTTTTATAAAGTAATTCGGCTACCTTTGCTTAGGTACTTACATAATGATATAACATCAAAATCCGTAGCTGCTGTGACGGAAGAGTTTTGTATAAAATGTATTTTGTAAACAGAAGCATCAGTTTTGAAATACAAATTCTCGTATTATCACTTAAAATACATAGTGTCATTCAGTAACTTTTAAAGCAAATTGGGAATAGGTAAGCCTATGTAGACAGGGGCGATATTAAAATTATGTTTTCGCATGCAAACAATCTGACACCAGACCCTCGTCATATTGTGCGGCCTCATGTGTGTACTCATCCAGCCGTGTATCAAACTTAAATGATGTTTTCTGTTATTTATATCAGTGGTAGGAGTTCGAGGATGAATAACGAAGGTAGATAGTGTCAGTATTTTTACAAATTCAAATTTGGGTTACTTGTATCATAAGAAGTGATGATGTGGTCGACGATGGAGCGCAATTACCAAAAAACAACCCATTCACTCTTGCATTGAATACTCCCAGGTTCCGAAAACACATACTCAGGAAGGGTATTCCATTGAATACAATACCTGGGCTGTTTGCAGAATACGTTCATAATCCGTACTGCTAAGGATATACCATAGCCTAGCTGGTGCTGGTACCAGAGCCGGTAGGTATATCCACCATAATATCGATGGCACATCGTTATACGATGATGGATGGTATGATTATTTGAATATTGACCCTTCGAAGTAATGCTGAGCCTCTGTTGTTTTACATAGATCATTATCGATACGTCTAATATCAGACACTTATGTTGTATGTCATATAAAGTATCCTACATACCTATGCTAAAGATGTAATTTGGGCATATTGGTGGATACACAAAAAAATGTTGGAATTTTGATCCTTTTAAAAGGGAATGTACCTACTATGCCTCAGAGTTTTGTATTATTATTAGCCTATTTCATACTGACTGATCATCATCACTAAATCAAATTTAAGGGAAATACATTAGGCTTTAAACACATATAACTTTCATAGAGGTAACATATTATCAGAACATCGAAAGGAAAAATGAAGAGATGATTAAAACGAAGAAAGAAACAGTAGGTGACATATACCTAAGTACTAGATAAGCAGCAAAAAAGGATAATTGTCTTATTAACGGTACCGAAATCCTAGTCATCAAAAAATCTTAATAAAGTTACATTGTCATCTTTTGTCAAATGGAGCTATTCTCCATGAGCGCATGAATATTATATTCATAAATTACGTATCACAAGTACTAGTTGAAGCAAAATTGGGAGTCACTCAAGTTTCGTTTACGTTGCTAAAGAGAGCAAGAGTCTCCTTATAAAACAATTTCATGAATATTTATACAGATTTAAGGATAGTGTAGTGCCGTTGTGTAAATAATTGCGGTCGAGTGGGGTCTTGAATTTAAATAGCTTTCGATTGCTCTTTGTTTCAGAACATTGTCGAGTGTAACGATTTGCACAAAGTATGTTGACTTGTTGACGCGATGATAGCATTGGGACATAAAGGTAAATGGTAATTGTTGTTTATACGTTAGTTGTTCTGTTTCTAAATAAACCGATAATCGTCATCTTCACGCAATAATAATGTAGTACAATAATATATTGAAGTTCTTCAGTTCCGGGTTCTTCAAGCGAGGCGTAAAAAATTGAGGTCGTCAAACTGAAGACCACTATTTTATAATTGACATTATTTGCATCTATATTGGTGACCTTTATTCTTTAGACCTCATTTACAGCTGCTTACCATCTGGTGAGGTGAAAATATAATGAAGAATCCCTTGTAACAAAAATGTTTATTAGATTAAAAAGAGTGGCGCTTTTTTGCCGCCTTAGAAATCAAGTCGTTGATTCCAGCCGGGAGCCAGTGACGAATTGTAATAAAATCAATAATGAGAGTGAATTTGCTCCAATAGCCTGGCAATATAAAAAGTATATTAGATCAGAAATCGAACCAATATGCTAGCATCGAAACCAAAAATCAATAAAAAAACCCCTAAATTAGAATAAGGCCTTTGAAGATAATAGTTTAGCACTTATTAACTTGAAAAAAAAATGAACCTCATAAGAAAATGTGAAGCTTCAGTAATGATGATACTTACTTTTATTCATTACCACATTTCGAAAATTTAAGCACTATCCATGAAAACAAAGTACATGTAAAATTCCATCCAAATGTGAGGCTAAATGATACGGATTAACTTCATAACGTGCTTGTTTAGCTCTCATAATCTAAATTTTAGTGAATTTATGAACATAGATCTTTCGTTAGCAGAAATGAGAAGCTCAACAATTAAATTACGCTCCCTTCATTGCCTTAAACCAACCTATTAACGCTAAGAAAACAACAATTTTCGTGGTTTTCATACTTTCTGGTAATTTTAATTACGAACGTTGTGGATACAGGAAAAATAAAGTTTGAAGCGAACGAGTTTATCCGAGGCTTTTAAGTAAACTCGCGACAAATATAATTAAGTAACTGAGAAATTAATAATTTATACCTATTTGGAAAGACAGATTAATTAATTTAGAACAGGTTATGGTTGTGACGTAGCCTCTGACTCAATTTTGAATTGAAATTGAAGTCTTTATATATTTTTAAACGTTTAGTGATTATTTTGACTGACTGATTGATTACGAACTTGTTTTCCATTGTGTTACATTGTAATTATTAATTTAAAATGATGTAATGATGTGTCATTAATGATGTATCATTACATCATTTAAAATCAGCCTGTAGGCTATCAGGGACTTGACTAGACCCTAGAGTCTGTATCATTACAGTTTCTTGCAGATTTGTTGTCGACGGCCTGAATATTGAAAATTGAAGACATCCAGCCTCATGAATATAAAATTGGTAAATTTCGGCATAAAACATAACCCAACCAATTTATGAATTTGCTTTCTCATCCTTAGGTCGCAAAAGGTCCATTGTTGATATTTCATTTTGACAGCCGTCTACACCGCAATATGCATAAAAATCTTTCAGAGACATAAGACAGAACAATAGACTACAATTTTGCAAAGACATTTTGTTTATTATAGATACCAATAAACTTTCAATCGTATCAGAATATGTTTATATATAGTTTACGAAGAAACTAAGTAGGTACCTAAGTAGGTACCAGAAAATGCAAGTTAAATATTTTTTTGATTAATTGAGGTTTAGCAGGGGAAGCAAAAATTTCCCAGTGGCGGATGCAAGTTCTAGATACGGCTGCTTTAGGAAGTACCTGTATCGTAAATACTAAGAGAGTCACGCCACTTCAATTTGCATGAAGGTGATGTGTGCAAAAGACGTGCTGGTAGACTAGACCAGTATTCTCTCATTGCGCAGAGGGTGAAATGATCTTTGGGCTAGATAAGCTTTAGCCTAAGTGCAAAGGGAAGATATAATTACGAGTATATAGAAAGGGAGAGGTAAGAAGGCTGTACCATTTTTACGAAAACACTTAAAATTGGAATGAAATAAAAAATTAAGATGAAGCAAATACCCTCATAAATTAGCTCAACTCAATTCACTGGCAAACAAGAATTGTTCCTTCGCAAACAATTCATAGAACATTAAAGCAACTGTCTTTAGATGAGTATTCTGACAAGTAGAAGCGATGTAAAGCCGATCTAAATGCGGTCTCGCAGTAGTGTTGGTTGAAGGAGATTACAGCCGACGCGCGACGGACGGGTCGGCTGTGCGACAAGTAGGTAGGTCGCGTGTTCGGACACCGTCGCTTATCTTGTTACTTGGTTTGTCCTTGTCACGACATGTCGCAGCGCAGCGCTAGAAAGTTTAACTAAATGCCGAGCTTTGTTTTGTATTGTTATGTTGACCAAATAAATATTAAGTAGTTTGTAAATTTCAATTAGTGAACTGTCTAAACTTTAGGATATGAAATATTAGTTTCATGATCAATTGCTATGACAGCAACAAAACATGTACCTACCACCATTTTGCACTAAGTAAAAGGTTACACCTGAAAGTTATAAATTCAAACATAAATTACAAAAATATGTTTAGGTACTTTCAAAAATGTTCGTAGTTATATCGTAATTCATCAGCCAGGGTGCGAGGAAAATGCTTTTTGAACAACCTTACACCGCGGCGTTAGAAACTGGCGTGCGGTTTTCATTGGTTCGATGCCAATATAATATTCCGAAAAAATATTCGTGGGGATCTCGGCACGACAACAAGTTATATAGTTCTTTATAAAATACTTGTTTACTTTTAAAAATATTTGAAAATACATGCATATTCCCTATAGGTATATAATACTTACTTTACGTTGGAAAAATGTCTACTCAGATTTATTTGTGAAAGTTCTAGGAAAAGGAAACCTACAAAGTACAAAAAGGTTTTTCCACAAATTGTTTCGAAACTACAAATGTCGGGTTTGATTCCGTATTCTAGGGATTTTGGATGTGTACTTAGGTACGTGCCCAAGGAATGTCAACAAATTGTATCGTTGTTGGAACTCTTTGAAGGATTGTTACTACTTTTCATAATAGGTAGGTACAAGAACTGATTTTAGCAGGTAGGTATATAATTTTACTTGAGGCATTTTATGTTTGTGTACTTTTTATTTGGTTTGAGGTGTTATTATTAAAAAAAAAACGTAAATAAATATATAATAAAACGTATATACCTACTGACGGAGATAAAACGATTTATTGCCTTAAAGGTATTTCTGTTACATTTACAAAAATGACATGCGCACTAATCTTGACATATGTAAGTAAGCGAGGGAAATATCCTAAGGGCCACCTTACACCCCGGTGCCTGAAAACCTAGACAGTGTACAGTTTTAGTTGGTTCGAGTCCAACATAACTGCAGGCCGAAGAAAACGATAGAAAAAAGGGTGCGTAAGTGAATCTGGCTGATAGGTATTACGAGATTGGTGTGGGTTGAAATAGAATGTTGTACCTAACTGTAATTAAAAACGGCATATTATAGAATCACATACTTTTAAAATTGTATTAGGTATTTCTAAAAATTACTTTACTTGCAAATAGACACAGAGAGCGCAATTCCAATCACAAACATATTTTTTCAGTAATAGGTATTCGCGTGAACTTTCAACAAACCTATTATTGTTGAACACAGTTACTCAATGTAAGATTGAATTCGTGTTTGTAAGGTTTCACGCTCTTGCACAACATGCAATTTCAATATAGGTACCTATCCTGGAGGTGTCTGTCGGGTGTGTTCATGTTTGTCGTGTGTAGTGTGCTTAGGAAAGCAGATGGTGTCTTTGTACTTGCATAATATGAATACGTGTGTTCTTCTGTGACTAAATTGACCGAAACCATACTCAGTATAAAATCTTTGCCACTATGTTTCTATACACTTTAGAGAGATTTTCTACCTGTCAGGTCCGAACAGTAATGTTTTTCTCTTTCACTGCAAAGGTTTAGGTACATTACATTTGTTAACCGCAGAAATACACCGTAATGTGTATGGGGCTTCAAAAATTATTTCTTATAAAAAATAGTATAGTAATTCTGTCAGTGTGACATAAATAACCCACTTAGTTAGAGTAACTTCCGCCTCTTTATAATTAAAAGTAAATAAATTGATCGCCATTGAAAATAATTTCCCTAAAATTCATTTTTACCCCAGCGTGTTAGTAATGGGTGTTATAATTCAAGATTGTAATTTTGTATGATAAATCGTTATGGGTTGACCTTACGAAGGATATTCAGACCTAATACTGTCGTCTACAAACTGTTGGGTGTAATTTAGTACACTTGTGCTGTAACTTACATTTTTGAAAGTCCTCTAGACAGTTTATTAATTTTTATATCACCACTTTGGTGGCGAAGATTCAAACTTCAGTTAAACATCATTACTGACACAGTATTGAGTTTGCATTGTCACCCACGCCATATCAACAAAATGAGTGGTAAAGGTTTGCAAAAAACCGCTCATTAAATAACCATGAAAATTTAAAAATAGCCATGAACACTTTTTGATTAGCAATTCATCAAAAAGGTTAATAGGTGAATATTATTTGATAATTTAAAATGAAAAAAAAAACCATCTGGTTATCAAATGGGTGAAGTTCATTCTTCACCGACTCTTAGATCATAAGATTTGCGGTGAGCTTCTATAATACCTACATTATTTTACTGTCCATTTTGTTCATAGTACCACACAATCTATACTTATTTTTCAATCGGTCTATAATACCTAAGTACAATATTTTGCTGTCCATTTTGTTCATAGTACTACACATTCTATACTTATTTTTTAATCGGAGTTACGACAATCTGTGCCGAATTACCTCGAAAACATTACATAAAATGCTTTATGCATGGACAGCTTATTAATTTAATATGGTACGTTAATGGCAGGCGGTCACAAATTTTTGGAGCTAGTAACTTTTAAATGATTTAACGTGTAATCGTGTGAAAGCGTGACTATAATAAAGGCCTCGGTGTATCATTTTGCTAGAGTAATTGAAACACCATGATGATAACTTCATAGAGCTAATATCACACATAATAAATTAAACTTGAGTTTTGACTCAGGTTTAGAATAAGTTTACTCAAGTGTAGAATTAGGGCTTATTCCTACTAACCAATAAGAGTGCATAATGAATTAAGTTAGTTAATTGAGTAGGAAATTGTATGGTTTTACGGCCATGGTAACATTAAAAAGTGTATTCGAATATGGTGTTAAAAATTAATAAAACTATTATCGGTTATCGGTCATCGCTTTACAACAGTGTACTTCGAAATTGGACTGGTTGGTATCCAATATACTCACACCTTTTCTCCTCTGGGGTAGGTAGAGACAGTAAACTTCATCTACTCAAGTCCTGTACACACTTTACGAGTTTCCCCTACTGTTATTTAACCTTTCATGTAAACTCACCGGTCCCGAGTGCTTTTGACCTACCTTAACCAGTTACCTGAATATGTGGATCGTCACGTACAAGAATGATATACGAGTAGTGTAGCTTACGTTCAGGTTTTAACAATAATCGTAAACATTTATTTTAATGCTTAGTAATTCTGAATACTAAACCAACCATAATTGAAATTTAATTTTAATTTATACCTAGGAAAGCTTAGATTCTGAAAGCTACTAACCAATTTCCGCTTCAATCTAGACTCACCTATTAATCCAGTGCAATGAAAATACAGCTCAGGAATTTTACGATAGCGGTATTGGGTATTAATAAATTGAGGTTACAATCTTATGTAGTGATTTTTGTAAAGTCATATAAGGTAAATACTAGACTTAATAGTATTTAGATGAGAAACATCACCCCTTTATAAAATTAGTCTCCTGCGTTGTCACCACAGAAACTCTTTCAACCGCTCACAATCCCTCTCCCAATTTCCGCGAGCCTCCAAGGTCGGCAGCGCGAGTATGACGCCCCAGGTGTTACATACTTAGGCCACTGTGACCGCTTCCCATCTGGTGGACCGTGTACTTGTCTGGTACCTAAGTGGTATAAAAAAACAAAACCTAATTAAGAGGATGCCGCGGTATATGGCAGTACAAAAGCATTACATTTCTGCTTGTTAGTTTCGTAATAACTCTTACTCATACTCTTTTCACTAAAATGGTTTCCAAATTTGAGTGGAAATATTAGGGATCTCTAATTAAAAACCGTGAGATTTACTTCAGTAACAAATATTTGAGGCTATATTATTTCAAGTTAGTGTAAAGCAAGCCTTAAAACAAGGGATTCAATTTTAATTACTGTACGGGTATACATTTTGCTGAGAGGAAAATCGCTCGGTTGCATATTTCATTTATATAAAAGCACGCTTACATAGACACACGTACCACGTTTCGCTGTCAGCGCAACATTTTTCATAGTTAATGAAAAAATGTCACCGACAGGAGAACATAGCACAGAGAAAACATGTATGCTTTGGTGCTGACGTACTGAGCTAGAAGTTTATATTCAAAGTATATCACAAAAGCGCCTGAAAGATAGATGAAATTATGTTAATCAATATGTACGAGACATTATTAATCATCATTGCCATCCAGGTTTTCCACCAATACTGAAAAACAGTCTGCGCCTGAGACTTGTGTCAGGTGTGCTCTGGCCCCATACACAGCAGGCTTTTGATTCAACTTTGTCGGTAGATTAATGAGAAAAGTTTCTAAAAGTCTGAAGGTCAGGTTACAGCATAAATTTAATACTCGTTATACCCTGTTATGTTAGGCTCATATTATTCCATACACTTCGTTATAGACGCACAATTTGAAATAAAATGTTTTATTCGAAATTAAAATTGTACAAACCATTACTCACGGTTTAAGCTGATTTTCTCTATAGCTAAAAATAATTATGTTTTTTTTAAGTTTTTTTGAATATTTCAAGAAATAATACATAGTTGCTACCTTGGTATTTACCAGGGGAAATGAGATATAACCTTCCTATCATAAATCCTCGTTTAAATGCCCGTTTATCCACAAATTTACTACATTTAAAAACACATTTCCTCGATAATAAAATATAATGGCTACAGTTATTAGAAAATACAGTTCGACTGTAATGCAATAAACAAGTCTAGTAGAAGAGAAATTGTCAATTTTTCTTTTAAAGTAAAAACTGAAGTTGTGTAAGTGCTTGCCGATGACTGTACTGTACAGCACTTTAAGCTAAGCTCCTTTAAGCAACATAAAACGTGCTCGCTGCTTTAATACGGGCCTTAGGGCAATTCTACACACAACTCTCTAGAGCATTTTTCATCTACTTTCTTTTAAAGCGAAGTGATAATTAAAAATGTATTGTTGGCAATCTAGGGCAAGCTGCTATAGTTACTCGGTCAAATGAAACAATTAAATGATTTGAGTGTTTCAAATTTTAGGTTTTATATTTAGCATTCAGTTTAATATTGTAAAGTTTTTAACTACCTATCTTTAAAGTTATATTTCGTAGTATCGTAACATTTTATTTAAAGCAATGTAGGGTTAAACGAAAGGTGACTGAAAAGTCAGTTCTTATACTACTGAATTTTGACGGATAATTTATTATTCATTGACTCACAAATACATTTCTGATATTACTAACGCCCATACCTACTGGTTCATTTAGAAGGATCATGCTTTACTCGTCATCAAACTAAAAGACACTTGCACACATTTAACTGCACTACGTATTTCAATCATTCAACTTAAATTGAACTTCGTGTACTTTGTCAGTTAATTGTATGTTTGTCAAGTCCCTCGTGAGACAGAGATAGCCGACGTTGAACGTTTCCGTAACGAATAAAACTGTATACTTAGAACAACTTTTCACAAGAAACCACTATATTGACAGAATCCCAACCGTCATAGAAGAGCAACTAACTGGTGGGGTTATTAGAAATACTCGTAATGTTTGATGAAAAATAATATATGAAACCTAATAGAAAATCTATTACTACTGTTTTAATAGTATTAATAACAACAAATATCTCTAAGCTCTCTGAAAAGAGCTCCAAGTCTAAACTAAGTTAAGTTTCAAGTTAACGATAAAAATACTGCAGTGATTTTCCAATAATATACTTATTGATATTTCGCTTCATACAATTGGAACAAGAAATAAACTCGGCATTTACTGTACATTTAGTACCGATGTAACGTTGTCGAATGCTTCAACAGTAATGATTAATGATTGAATTACAATCAGGGGACCTCACTTTCGTCGACACGCATGACCCGGCCTAATTCGAAATTCAATCTTGAGTAGAGAGCGTCACCAATTGACAAACAGCTGCCACACAAGCAAACAATTCAAACACGAGACACCAAGTTGCTCGTAACGAGAATCGATTATTCGTATTCCTGATGTATCGAGTACCAGTTGATATTCGTCAAAGGAAGCAGTAACCCGAGTTACTAAACGTTATAGAATTTGTCAATTTCATTTACATTATACTAGCTGTTGCGGCTGCACTCGTTTTGGAAAACTGATCCCATTCTCACAACTAATAGAAACCTATTCCAGAGATGAAAAAGCATTTGTATTATTCTAGATCTAGACTACAACTCTATGACTGTATCGTATCTCAGCCAGATATGTTTAGCCATTTGAGTGAGTGAGCAACTCAAGCATCTAAACATCTTCACAAATATTCAGATTTGTAATATTAAGTAGGATCTAGGAATAAAAAAGCAGCTCAAATATTATCCCAGATAGTCTATCCCCGTAACACATTTCGGCCAGATTTGTTTAGCCGTTTGAGCAGTGGTTTGAGTGTGATTGAGTATACATCCATATCATCACAATTTATTTTGTATTTTTGAGATGAAAACATATGCGCATTAATTAATTCACCAAAGGGAATGAATAACCCAAAAAGTCCCTTTTATTAGTTTTTTTTAAATTCTGTAAAAACTGTTCATAACAGGAAGAATGTTCCAATTTTTAGGAAACCCTCTAAGGAATTCAACTGTCTATAATGTCAACAAGTATCACATTACCCAATATTAAAAAGTTTTAGATGGTTTTGGTAAAAATAGCATGAAAAATTTTGAAATAGATTCATGATACTCAATATTTTTAACCACGGTAGTACGATGGCAACATCGACACGAGAGTAAAATTTTTTTTAGGAATTTTAGAATATAAATCAAAAGATCATTAATTGTACGATAAATCATCGGCTTACTGGTTGTATTTTCAAAAAAGCTTTGTAAATTTTCATAAATAACTGTGCAAAATAGCTTGGACTGAGTAATGTTTGTCTGTGTCAAACATTTTTTAATAATAAGTCCTTATCTTCAGCTTGTTAAAAGGTATTAAGACACCTTTTAACAAGCTGAAGATAAGGACTTATTATTAAAAAATGTTCGCGCTCAAGAGCACCTCTTCCTATTTTTGAAATGAGTATGTGGCCTTTTTGGCTATTGGTATGGCCCTTTAGAACACTTAATCATAAAACTTGGTAACAAAATGGCATAAATTTTTTCATGGAGTGTATGAGATCACCAAAACTTATGGGGTCAAGCCAATCTCACTTCCCAGCCGAGTGACATAAAAGCTGTAAAAGCCAAGAGAGAAGAGAGACTCCAACAAAGATGCAACCAGGTCTAACGCTGTGTTAATGATAAACGATGTTCGTAGTTTTATGATCAGTTTATATTAAATGTATTCGATTAGACGGTTAAGTATGAATATAAGTTATAAATAAAACTTAATCGCGACATTTAATAAATTCTACACACATACAATTCATGTTGACGTTTGAGCAGAACTTGCAAGACTCCACCGGGACCAAAAGTAGTAGTAAAATGTTCACTAGCATGTCTGCGTTTCGCTTTTATTTATTCACCGCCAACGTATCTGCAAACCTGAGTCTTTGACATGAATGTTTTGATAAAGAGTGTGAGCACTGTTGGTTTTCCAGTGAAATATTTACCGCACATGTTTCCAAAGTGGCAATAAGACTTTTAGACGTCAACGTACTATTTGAAGTTCGTTTTCAAAGAGAAAATGCCTGGTATTGTTTTAATAATGCCTTAACTGTATACCTTATAATATTTTGAGAAGATGAAGAAAATAATAAAAGACAATTAAAATATAATCTTTGTATAATTCGTTGTTTGAATTGGTGCGCGTCTCCAAAACTAATAAGAATATTTTAATCTTATAAATAGAAATTGAGAAAGATGATTCTCATGTTTTCAAGAGTAAAGCTCTTATACTTATTTGAATAATACATTTTACATTCACAATTAAAATTGCATTAATCTCGTGTTGTATGGTAAACAGCTTATTTATATTCAATATTTGTGTTTTTTGGCTCAGTAGTAGATTCGCCCTTAAGAACAATAAGGATATTAAGTAGAAACAATATAGGGAGAGATTAGTAAGCTTTGATCATCTCATTGAATTATGAAGTGACTTGTTGATTAATATAATGTAATACAGCGCTTGTCTACTCCTTTTGATTCACTTACCTATCTTGAATTTATTTATTGGAGCAAATGCTTACTTATCCCGCAACCCTGATAGATAAGCGTGTGACAGGACCTTGTCCATTGTTTAGTAGGTGAACCAACTAGCAGGTGAGGTTGGGTTGGCCCCAAGTATGGTGGTAAGGTTCTCTACACCTTGAATGTGAAGGCGAAATTATATGTAGCTGTACCGAAACAAACTTTAAAATTTGTACTCAAATTAAATTTAACTGTACGGCTGGTAAACAGGAAAGCGGTAGCCGAAATCACATCCACTTTACATTTAGATGAGCTACCCTAAAAAATGTTTTGAAGACATTGTTCGGAAACCTTGTAGGTATTATAAATATGTAAAATCCAGTCAATTTATCCTGACTACCAGTGAAACGACTGGGATATATTAGGATATATTATATATGATGGTATTGGAAAAGTTCTGATTTTGAATTTTGTAAATATAATAGACCTAGAGTCTAGTGAATAGTCCCTAGATGATAGAGCCCTATTTCTCCCAACATGGATTAATTATTTTTATAACATACCAAAATACACAGGTGGATAACATGTGAACACAAAGGGCCAGGCCAAGAGGAAGTTAGAAGGTACTAACTTCCTCGTCGTTGTTACTATGCAATGAAAACTCTTCAGTACAGTATAGATTATTTTGACTACTATCGTTCTAAGTTCTAAGAACACCGTCACGATTTGGACAAGGATTCCGTTGTTCCTCAACTTTCTTGAACAATTCTTGCTTTTAAAGCATTTAAAGAATCTATTTTCACAGTACTTACTGTCACAGTAATCTCACTGATTAAGGAAAAACTTTAATTAAGCCCGGAATAAAGGCGGCAGAGAAACAAAATGGAATGCGACAATTTTGATGGAGTTGCGTGTTAGTGAGTACACCAATAAAATGGGATAACATAAGCAATTCTAGAAAGTCAACACGAGACGCTGAATCTGAGCGTAGTTAATGGACGAGTTAAGCTAATAGGCAAAAGCACTCAATGCTTACAAAGTCGCTACGGCCGCTTTATGGGCCCACTAACCGTTAATTTCCTACATTTCGTTAAAGGGAACTTCCCAAGGAAAATATTACCCGTATTCAGGCCTGCAAGCTTTGTTTCGTCTGAAGTATATTTCCATTTTCATTGTTCGATAGTTGCTTTGTAGCGGTGCTGCGTATTTAATAAGAGGTTCCCGAGCTTTTACTGCGGCGTGTTGAAGGCGTTGTTAACGTTCATTGGGTAGTCTATGTTACCTCTTAAAGCATTAAGTTGAATTCTGAAATACACAAGGAAGCTTTATTCCCTTAAAATAAATTTGATGTAAGTTTTATTTTCTTTATGCTATTTCGTGCTTTTTAACACAAGTTCGTTTATTTTGAATCATTCTTACAATTATGTATACCAACCCTTTACCTAGTCTGATGACTCTTCTCACCTCACCTCTTCTCACACTCATGAAAAGAAATGGAGTAATTTTTTGATGCTTTACCGGAAAACGAATGTTAATAGAATGTAATAGAACATCAAACGAGATGAAAGCTTCGGCTGTAACCAGCAACAACGTTTAAATGATGACAGTCATACTTTTAGAGCCCAGTCTACCTCAGGGACTTGACAATGGAGAACGTACACCAATGATCAAGGCAACTTTACTAGTGTATTCTTAGAATAAATCATGTTTGAACTGGGACTTTAAATAAACTGAACGACTTTAAATTATTCTTGGTAGAATTGTAGATGCAGAGTTAGAAACAGTATTTTCAGATTAATTAAATTCATAAGTTTCTATCAAAGCAGTTATACCAACTTTCAACAACTTTCGAGTTTACGTTTACTTTTACTACAAGAAATTTGAATGATTTTCTTCTACTCTTTTTGTTATTTTATCTTCAATACCATATATATACCAAAATTTCCCCCGTTGTAAATCTGGTGTTAGTGAAATTGCCCAAATGTTTACATTGACAACAAATCGCGAGTGTATTTTTTAGGTTAACAGTGACCCATCTGCTCGACATATTGGATAGCCTTGCTTCCCATTTCGGTGGTAGAAAATCGAGGCTGGAGCAACAACAGCCGAGGCGTTATGTCAGAAAATCGGAAAATTCCAAATCCGCTTCAGGCGTGACATTCAGTACCGAAAGTACCTCTGTCGATATTAAGCCTTTCTGGATTTAGAGCATATTTGGCTTCAGAGCTAGCTTTTGATGCGTTTTTATTCGTATGAAACAAAGGTACCTATGTAGGAACACAAACGGTAGGTTAAATTTGTCTAGTCAGGTAATACGTATCATTTTATAGGATTTCTTTAATTCTCACTTCTATATCCCGGAAAGGCTAAGCAAAAAGTTTTACCCGCATTTTACCAATAATATTTTTAATGTAGGTACTCAAACTAGAGCACGTTTCCTGTATACACGCTTTAATCAGAAAAATCTAATAGCACGCCGAGCAGTAGATACGGCGTAGCTCGCTTTACCCAAATGCTCTTTAACCGCATGTGTTCTGGCAAAAGTTTAGATTTTTGGGGTCCCACCAAGACCTTTGGGGCCAAGTCAATAACCTCACCTGCAAGTTGGTGCAGCTGCTGATTGACGGACGAGACTCTGGCATAGATTTTCATTTCGAGGTTGAGAAATCAGTCGGTAATCGCGTCCATAAAAGCCGTATAGAAGGAGCCAGCAGGCCCCGGGCTTTGAAAACTGTGGACATTACTGGAAACATCGATCGCCTAGATGATGATAATATTTAATAAGCAGTATCACCACAAAATAGATAAACTTTTCATATTCTAGAACGCTTCAAATTATGTAGACGAGGACTCGTTAACTAGTTCGGTGCAATATTCGCAAGATGTGAGCGCTAGTACGTCGTTCATTTAATACTAAGAGGCAATAGGCAATTTGGGTGCTTTATTACACAAAATTACATGCGATATTAGTAGCTAGTGTCACACTTACAGCAATAATGTTGAGTAAACTTTAGGGATATGTTGTAAACTAAGACATGGCGAAGAGGATATTAAGAGTTATGTAATGATACATATAGACAGGTATTATAGATATTATGTTATAGATAGATATATATTCTTAGCAAACCAACGTAAGAATTAACGTAAGAATTATTACAGAAACACATTATCTCCTATCTTTTCATTCCTAAAACTTCCTTATTTTTCAATATATCGATTACATTTTATAAGAGGCAATCTTATTAAATGTAATTCGATATAGGTATGTAAAAATAACGTATGATTTAGTTTAAACTTAAATTAAATTAACTGATAAGCAGTCGGCCACTGGCAATCCTCGGTAGAGCAGCTACGACCCACATTACAGCATGGCACGTAAAGCCAACCTGACAAAATATCGGTCTCGGGGCTTCAGGTTATTTGAAACAATTATACAAATTCAAAGTCACCCTGTATAATTAACCAAATTTGTTTATAGTTTTGATTTGAATCACTTATTCTACATTTGCTTTAAATATGTATTTTGTATTATGCATAGAGCCCTTGAGTTCCAATCCATTCCCAGCTGCAAACAGGTGCACCTGCTTAAAAAGGGACGATGCCACTGAGTAGGTACATAGTGGACTTCCGGCTCCAAAGTTTAAGCTCCTGAATTGGGAAATCATTATGAGGATGATGTTGATACATGTTGATACTTTTGTCATCATTGCAAGCTCAAAACTTTTTATATTTCTTATTTACTACTACTTATTTTTAACCTTCATAGAAGGTATGCTAAAACATTATGCATACAGCATGTTTGTTAATCTTGATTTATAAGCTGCCCAATTATTCAGCACGTGACTTCTCCAATATGAGAGGGGTTAGGCTAGGTAAACAACCCATCCTAGTCGCTTCGTGTGGTTTCATAAACATCTCAAGCATCCAGGTTTCCTAACGAGTTCATTTCCCTTTCCTTTGATAATTAATTTCTAATATTCGCATGAACTCGTGAAGTTAGAGGAGTGTAACCGCAGATCGATGTTGAACTACCGCACTGTCATGAGGCGACAATGAGTGTCCCCAAAATTATGACTGTAGTTTTCCCTGTAAAGCAGTTATTGCTTTGACGTGCTTTAAACTGAATAAAAGCCAGCTTATTTCAACTAATCCTACTACCT
Organism: Lithosia quadra; assembly: GCA_963576445.1. Classification (NCBI taxonomy): domain Eukaryota; kingdom Metazoa; phylum Arthropoda; class Insecta; order Lepidoptera; family Erebidae; genus Lithosia; species Lithosia quadra. The sequence goes on from OY754891.1 coordinate 6,370,592, forward strand.
ACTAGTTTGATTATCTAATGTTTGCATTTGGGACACTCGAGTGAAAATATTTCAACTAATTATGAGGTTTGTAATATATAAAGGTGCCTTTATTGAGTGGTAAATATATTATTACTCCTTGAAGAGGCCCCAACATTCAAGGGTAATAGATATTTCCCTTGAATGTTGTCGAGCTACTTAAGTATAAAAGAAAACTTCAGTGTAATTTATCAAAGATTTTAAATTAATACAAAATTAATAAATTAATTAGCGATCGTCATCATAAAAATACTGTTCGCGGATTATGACTTCAAATTTATTAAGTCAAGAAACAAAGTACCCGGAGCGCGGTTCGGGCGTTCAGCAAATTGGTTAATAAATTAAAAGCGGCAGTCTCAGCGCCGTCCCCGACAGATGGCGCTTGAAATACGACAGGTATTTAGCGTGTTGCAACACCGTCCGCCACGATCCACGTTTTAATTTTATGCTTTACGAGCAATTTTTATATCAATTTTCCCTCGTCGTAGTCTACATAATTCAGCTGGCGCTTTTGACTGCGCAATTCCCGAGGTCGATATGGCAATTTACGTTGAATACTGGGGCACAAAGCTGTTTGTTTAAAGAATATGGAAGAATAAAGAATTTTGACGGTCTAAGAGATAGTCTGACATGTATAACATAGTAGTCAAGTCAAAAATTTTCGAATATGTTTTCACCCTTGTTGCATTTAGAGTTTAAAACCGAGCAACCCAGCGCTAAATCCTTTTTGCCCCCATTGAAGAATAATATAATTTAAGAAATTGTAGGTAGGTCTAACTCCTTTTTCTCTAAATTTAAGATCTGAGTGAGAAGGTAATTCCCATACAAGTCAGTATATTCGGGCCGGTAAAACCAATTAAATTTGATTGAATTTGCTAATAAAATAAATAGAATAAGACGAGATTGTATCTGTCTGTAAGCGTTTATAAAAAAGCGGGTTAGTAGGAATACGTACGTGCCTGGCATTATTTCCAAGAGCTTATATTCGCAGCTAGCATTATGTGCCCATTTAGAACAAATACTTACACTAAGTAAACGCTATTAACTTTTACCTCAATGTGATAATACTATAGAACGGTAGTGTTGTTAAAGAATTTGCAGGTGTGTGAATCTCATATCATATTTACATGCAAAAATACATAGTAATAACAGATTATTCTGCATAGGGATGTTGTTTTTCTTGACAAAACATCAGAATGTACATTTAAGTTCTTTAATTCTAGAACGTCAATCTAAATATACATTATGTTTAGGTAATTCTGATAAGACTTGTTTTCTTGTCTACATGCAACAGATTTTTATTTTTTTGATCACATAGATATTTCTCTCTTCCTCTGAGAAAGATCATAATGAATATTAGTTGCTTAATTAGTTGGTTAGAAATTATATTTAACTTTCTTTTAGACTCGGACTTCATAAATATCTCACAATCATTAAGACATTGAGTAAATAATAAAAAAAAAATTGTAAACCAGTCAGAATTAGTAGAGCACCTTCCATTATTATTCACCAAGACTCATTCTGAGCGTATTTGTTGATTAGTGATCAACGTAGGTAGTGTGTACGATCTGAGTTATGAGTGATAAGTATTCATATAGTTCTGCCTACGGATGTAATTGCGTCTGTCATCCATTTTTTTATATAGTCTGAAAACGAGGATGGTCCCTTATTGCGAAAGTCACTTTTAAAAGCATATTATAATCCCATTACGTTACTGCCATGCATACAAAATACAAGGAGATCCGTTAAGAATTAAGTATAAACGTTTATAACGGCCAGCTTAACATACTTTTAAATTCACAGGTAAATGAAGATTTAACTAGACTAGAAAAAATTAAGAGAATTATTCTCTTAATTTTTAGTCAGAACTTATCCTAGAGCATCAAGGGCGTATAGTCAATAACTTTTAATTAATTTTAAAATGCCACTGACATGTACTTTACTAATTAATTAGTTTCACATCATAATTAGATTCTAGACAATCCCTGAACGCAACATTTCTGTTACAAAATAGAACTTTGTACAAGGTAAATTGTGTTTATGAAGTTCTAATTATTGATAACCATATACCTACCAATTATTGGTATATGTTGATAATAAGTTTCACGTACCTATTGGATATCAGGGAATTGCTTAATACATTAAGTTTGGCGGTATTATGCGTCTTGAATACACTACGATTGATTAATACTTGACTTGGGTCTTTCGTATTCTGAATCAACTGAGAGTTTCGTTTTTAACTGCTAGTAAATCAAAATCATTGCAGATTATCGAGAAGATTATTTATTAGATTAATTTCCTTGATGATTTACCTACTTCTAAGTATGTTGCATTCTAGCTGGCCATTAAAATACATTTCACAATGGCAACTACGTTGTCGACTTGTTTATCACTTTACACATTATAAAAAAATAACCTGAGTTTGAGGTGATTGAATTATTGACAACCTCACTTGCCTTTTACCGATGGTAGGAATTTGATGGTACAAATTTGTCACAAAATTCGGCCGGGTGTTAGATACCACTTTGCACGATTGCGACAAATCCTCCATAGTAATCCAATCTCGGTTGGATTGCGTTCAGGGGTCAGCAAGTGCATAGCCGGGCAGGGGGGGATGGTGGTCGCAGCACTAGTGGGACCGGTGGGTGTCAGGCGGTGCTGCGACGACAATCCTCTTTTAATGAGGCCATCGAGCTGAATGCCACCATTATTAACATGGTACGTGTATGTAATGGTGACCCTCTTTTCTGAGACTTTACCTTCAGCTTACCATCAGGCGAGATGAAGTCAAATTGACGTGTCCTATATATTGAAAAAAAAATATTTCGCAGAATGGAGTGGTCATTCTACTAATTATTATGATATTAATGGGTAAACATAACGAAATTAATAGTTAAATTATAGTTTAAGAGTAAAAATACTGTGAGCAAATGGACACCAGTGATAATAACAATAAGTACTATATTTAAAAGCCACCAATTATGGCATCTCGAAAATGCTTAGCTAATAAATACTCTTTCAACTACCTAGATCAGTCAATTTGAAGAAGAAATTACCTATATGACAATTACGGGTTATTGTCTTGTTTATCATTCAAGTCTTTTTAAAAAAACCCATGTTAACGTTGACGTTGAGATACGAAGGTTAAGAATAAACGGTATAAGTAGTGACGTATCAACGGCTACGTGATTCCGCTTACTTGAGTTATGAGGAAAAACATCAGACCGATAACCTTTAGAAATACGTGTTCTGCTACTAATGTCTTCTTTATTTTATGCATTTACTGTCTAAGTCTTACAATTAGGTAGGTAGGTATGGCATGCCTGGGGTCTTCACTCGTACAGGAGATGCTGCCACCTGCAGCTAGTTCTGGACGAGGCGATTGTGGCCCTAGAGAGGTTTGTACGGAGGCTCTCCGCGTGTCCCTCTGAGTGAAGTGCGGTTTTAGTTGGTTCGAGTCCGACATAACCACTATCGATGGCCAACCGTATCCGCATAAAAAAAAGGTAGTACATGTTTCTAATTAGATGTAGGGAACCCTAAAAAGCTAACAGCAAGCCAGCATGTGGTTGATAAGTACTCAAGTATATTGATACCTACTTGACATTGGTCCCAAACATATCTGACATCAAACTATTATTTTTCTTACTTCTACGGATATAAACGAACATGCATTCAGTCTTTTATTAACCCACGTCTCATGAATAAATAAAAGTGAGTATGCCCTGATTTGTAACAACTGGGACCACGTTCGGCATCAAAATTACCAAGTCGGAATATCGTGAATAAGCTGTGCGGAAGTCGTGTGATGTGGATAGTAGTATTACGGCAAAAAAACAACGATGCTCTAGCAAATTGTCGCGCCAGAACTACAGCCAGACACGACATGTTCCCTATTTTGTAGAACTAGTTTAGCTAGACAATTCAGTTTTTCGGCTTGTTATAAAGTGAAGAAATTGTACTTTGTATGGAAATGGGTGTTGCAATATAACCCGCAGGCTAATTTTAAAGACGTTTCAAAAAATCTATCAAATTATCGTACCACAACACCCATGTGTTACCAAGGGTTATTAAGTAAGATTGAATTATTAAGTTTCGTGTTTTATTTGTAAATGCATATATATTTATACGTAGGTACATATACAAGCACTTATAGAGGAAGCAACGCAATTAGATATATTCGTACATACAAATATTTGTGAAATGTTAAGAACTTTATTGCGACTCATAGTGTGTGTGTGTATGTATGAGACCACCATTTTTACTTATTAAACACCAGCTTAGAAAAGTCCTAATAGCACTACTATACTAATACTACTAATCAGAATTGGAGCATAATATATATCCAATTATATGACGAAAAATCACACTGAAATTTAACAACTTAAAAGAGAAATAATCATAAAATATATTTCTAAACCCTTTCAAAGGAAAAAATTAAAAAGGACTTAATTCAGGCTGTATCAATGGAACGTTAATTTAAGCACGAACAAGCCATTTGTACTGAATTACAAATGAAAAAGTACGGTAGCGCTAATTTTGAAAGGGTAATCTTTTTATTCCTTGGTTTTCGGTTACCCAACGAAAAAAGAATTATGTAAATCCGTTTTTGTCTTTTCACGGTCGCATTCACTGAAGTAATAAAAGTATACTAATATCTAAAAAACCGACAGAGTGACCACGAAATTGTGAATTCTGATAATTAATAAACAGAGTGCTATAACGTACATTGGGAGATGAAGCAATGAATTGCCAAATATTCAACTAAATTTTCACGTACCTGGGTATAGGACCCTCCCCCATTGCAGATATAATTTCTCCAGACCATTTTGATTAGGGTTACGGACGGAAAGTCCAGTTAATCTAATCTAAGGTCTCTGAATGAATCCAGATGCAGTGAACGGCCTAGATATTCGAAATTCTCCGATACATTTTATGACTTGTGACGCCGCCGTTGGAGTTAGCTACCGTAATTCTTGTGAACTACGGTAACAATGAAAGATCTCTCTCACTCTTCGCTATTCGACATTCGCTATTCGCCTTTATTCACGTGTATAAATCAAAGTGGGGAGGGCTTATTCGTGTATATTTGCTTCATTCGCACTAATATTCGCCTTAATCACTCTTCTATGTCGAATTGTGTAGGGTTTAGTCATCTATAAGAATTTCTTTGAATACAATATAGGCAAATACATAGGGAATCGCGATAAGCGCATAGCGATTAGCGAAGTGTTGTTCCACCATAACATAAATATGAAGCTAGAAGTAACATCTATTGTGTAATAAAATGTTCAGCAGTAAGTATATTGCACAAATTGGAGATAGCAACTGTTACAGCACATCGTTACTCGCAACACCGCCATAAAACGCTAATGGCCAAGTATCTAGCATGTTTACTTGAGCAAATAATGCGCAAGCACTCATTTTCAAACTGAATTGTATATGTCGTACAGTCACCCTCATAAGTTTTTAATGAGGTCGTTAAGCTGAAGGCCACAAATGTAGTAAATATGCAGGTATGGATAAAAATAATATCTATAACTCATTGCACTTCATTTCTGAGACTTAACCTTTAGCTTATCATCAGGTCAGGTGAAGTAATATGATGTGCCTCTTACCAAATGATGAACCAAACATCAAATATTTCGAATTTGTCCACTGATACCTATTTTTTTTTCTGTTATTAACTTATTATTACAAAGTCTTAATTGAAGGAACTTATTCGTTGTTCAATTTTGGTTAGTGTAGCAACTTCCGACTGCGACTGAACATTAAAATCTAGCACACTGTTAAATACTTCTCTATGACTGTAATAAACAAATAATACTTAAAATAATTTACGAGTACATTGTGAAACTCTATCAAGATCTGCAGGACCAAGTCAACCTCATCTAGGTGTGCCTACTATTGTAGTACGAGGCGCTGGTGCAGGTTTTCTTTTTTGGTTGGGAGGTCGTACGATAACCTTGATAGCCATACGAACCTCCACCTCCCAACCGAACCAAATCAAAAGGATAGAAGGACTAAGCGGCCCTGAATTCCCAGATGAAAACCTCAGTTGCAACCGGGGGCAATTCTGAGATCTGCCTGGTAGAAAAATAAGACTTTACCTGGTAGTGTCCGACCGAATGTTCGGTTTCGGTTTCGGTTTCGGTCGAGTTTCGGCAAAAAAACGAGTTTCGGTTATGTTTCGGTTTCGGCAGCAAACCTGCCGAAACTACGACCGAAACCGAAACTGCATTCGAGAGTGTCCGCGCTGTGCTCGGGTGTGTTCGGCGCGGTAAATGACATTCAAGCGACGATGACATTTGGCCGCGTCCACGTGCGTAATCATGTCGTAACCTGTTTGTTTGTAGTGCATTTTGTTTGTTGTGAGTTTTCGTGTGATGTTTTGAATTCGGTAAGTTTTATCATGTGATATAATATAAGAGCACCTCGAAAAGTAATTTAATATAACAAAGGAGTACCTAGATTACAGTAGAATCAAATTTACCATAGAAATCTAAATATTTTGTGGTTAATTCAACTCTTTCGCTAATGCTATATGTAAACAAACATTAGTTAGGTATGGTATTTACTATAGTGCATTAGTGGTGATACTATTAAGGATTTAAAGTTTCGCGTTCAATTTAATAATTATTCAGTAGTTACCAATATAATAATAGTTTTATTTACAAAATAACACCTATAATTAAACGAGTAGATACCTACCTGGTTATCCATATAAAATCTTAATATATATAAATCTCGTGTCACAATGTTTGTCCTCAATGGACTCCTAAACCACTTAACCGATTATAATAAAATTCGCACACCATGTGCAGTTCGATCCAACTTGAGAGATAGGATAGTTTTTGAAACGGATTTCGACATCCACGCGGGCGGAGCCGCGGGCAACAGCTAGTTATACTATAGGTACCTACTTATTTTATTACTGTTTTTCAATTTAAAACCTTATCCATAATAGTTCACGAATATAATAGAGAACCTTTCTTTTGTTGTAGTATTGAATCATCTATTATGAAAGAACAATGTCGTTAAAAACAGCATTTGACAATTATTCGAGAAAAGTTCGTCTGATTCAGAAGTTTCGGTTTCGGTTTCGGTTTCGGCCGAAACTGAGACCGTTGCCGAAATTCGTTTTCGGTTTCGGTTTCGGTCGTAAAAACCAGTTTCGGTCGGACACTATTACCTGGATCTTTACTGGACTGCAGTTGCATTTTTGAATCCATTAAAGTAATGGTTCAATATAGGTATAATGATATACCATTGTGGGTATAAATTCATTCTTAAATGTTAAGTTCTAAGTTAAATCAACATGAATCCTTTTTATTATAGGTACTCGTAATATACGTTTCACAGATACAGGATAAAGTTATATTTCAGCAAGTTTTATGTTGTTTTTGGACCCCGAAAATTAACGATATATCATATTTCATCATCAAACAAACATAAACTGCTAACAATAAAAACAGGAAACTATTATTGTTATTGACATAAAGAACTAAGGCCGTAATGAAAATCCATATCGATTGGCCAGTCTCTGTATAGTCCGGAAAGTTCATCTAACTTCGTGTCAATGGCGAAACCCGAACATCAATACTGTATGCATGTGGAGTTGACAACAGTAGGCAAAGTGTTTTGTCACGTCCGTGACCAATACATCGAGCGGGAAACGTGACGTCACGCGCCTCTCTGATTTATGAAGGGAAAGTCGTCGAGGCCCTGCGAAAAATGTTACGCCTGATAGCCTTTGCGGGAACGTGCGACCGCTACCGACAAATGAACGAAACTCATTTTATTCTGTTACGGGAGACACAGGATTATGGGACATTTATGGCAATCGTGACTGTACATATCCTTCCAAATAGATTGATAGAGTACCCATACCGTAAATAAACGTCAAGTTACGCTATGCAATGAGGATTTGAGCTGGCTGAGTCGGTAAAATGTTGTTTCTCGCAATTTATGACATGTATTTACATCGACTGTGTGAGTAGCGGAGTGGTTTAAGTTCATTACAGTTGTTATTGGGGATATGATTTATACGCATAAGCGAGTTTTCTGTTAGTTGAATTCTTGTGATGTCTTAGGAGAATCTTTAAAAAATACTCTTGTTTAAAATAGACTAGTCTAAATAACGCAGAGATAATACTTATACTGTCAAACTGACGTTACAGGGATTCCTAACGTTATTTTATAGATGCAATGGATGGTTAATCATATTATTTCATCAGCTGGCACTTTTCCAACATAACATAATTATAACAATCATAATCGAATCTCAATACTTATCTCTGAATGTTAACATCATGAGTAGGTATTACAATGTTATTAGGCATTTAATAGTCAATAGCTTTACAAACTAATTTCAAATTCACGGATAGTGCTAATTTGGTTGTGTACTGAGGTATAAAGTGTATTACTATACGTACTCGTATGTCTATTAATATACTTAGGTACATGTAACGAGTACCTACCTACGACGGTTGGATAATAATTACTCAAACACCGTTTATGCATATTGCAAACAACATCTAAGAGCGGAAGGTAGAACAATGGATGACGGTATAATTTATGTAAATCTGTTTCAAGTAGATGACAAAAATTATAGTGTGCAATATTATATTCACACTCTGCGCTTGGCATTATAATCTATTATTTACATGCGATTACCAGAATTGAGTCGTAAATATAGAACATTTAGAATCTTAAATAATACATCAAAATCAAGAACGATTACTAAAGAAATATTGAAGTAAGAATTAACTTACTGCAAAGGCGTATTGACATTTATCTAACACTGTGAGTCTCTAAAGTCCCTAATATCAACTATCAATCAGGTCCTGAACGCGATCAAAGCTGTTGAAGCACAATTTTTACCATAATATACCTACAGGTGAAATGGCAGCAAGTATTGATATACAACTATTTTTAAATCATAACTTGCTTTATTGTATCAGCTAAATCAACATCAGAGCCTTTTTCAAACTCACTTGGAGTTAAATTTTCAGTCTGTTGCCAAACCATAAAACTTTCAGTAAAGCTGCCATCTGATGTCAGAACTCATCCGCTCTCAATATGTTAACCCATCCCAAGAGTTACCTGACTAGTATTGTTAAAGTTTACAATAAGTTATCACTTCGCCACGAGTCTTGATCATGCGATAATGTTTTGTGAAATTTTATTATGGGCTTAAACCCTTTCTCTTCTTTGTTTCTTTATATTACTTTGAAGTAATTTCATTTCAGTAATAACTAGCAGCGATGATGATAAACTCCCCTCAAGATTTACAACAACCTTTTAATCTAGATTCAGCCAAGGCACTCTTATACGGTAAAAAACAATTTGTTCAGTTAATGACAAAGGAACTGAAGAAAATAAGATGTTTTGTTGCCAAAGGAATTCCGACGACAAACCACTCCGGATTTCCTTTTAAATTTAAATTATTACCCTAAAAGATGTCAGCTACGGGTTCTAAGCATAGATTGTAAAATGTTCTACGTGTTTCCTTTAGACTAAATAGTTACAAATGGCTAAAAACTTTTGTCTTCTATAGATAGATAATTAATTATCTGTATAGGTATACATAATACATTTTATACCTAGGTACATATTTAGGCGGACGCCGATTCCGATGCGACCTGTGAGAGTCTTGGATGCAACCGGAACTAACACGAAGATGATGATGATACATACATTACTATACTCACGCCTTTTTCTCTGGGGTGGGCATAGACAATAGACCGCAATCTACTAAACATTTTACGACCGTTTTATATACTGTAAATAATGTATCTATTTGTGCCTTCAGCATATCTAACCAATTTCATTTTTTTATTTTATTCATTTATACAAACATTTATGTATAATATTTTATGCACGTAGTACGTACAAATATTCTCTAAACAATATTGCAACCCACTGCGTTATAGATGCAATTAATGCAGATGCGAGATATATCAGACTAGATAAAGACTCACAGATAGTGGCTCCGGTCCCGCGTAGCCACTCAGAGGACGAGTAGGAGTCCAAAGGATAAGTGGGTACAGGGTTCGAATTTCAGACAACCAGTGGTATCGGACCCCGATTAGTGGTTATTGGTACGAGTAATGCTGATTTGCCAGTAACCGGTGCAATAACACCAGATAATCGCTGAAAGATGTTTCCTGCATTTAATCCGTATAATAATTTATAATGTTGAACCCTACGCCAACATCAAGAGAACATCGGCCTAAACCTAATCTTCACAGATGATATTTTGATAAACACGCTATATTTAAAATAAGAACGCAATTTAAGAGAGAAGCAGAATAAATATAAATATAACGTACGAGATTTACCAAATAGACATTTAAATAAATCTACCTTGGCGTCTACTACGCAATAAAATGCAATCTAACTAGCATGCACAACGCCTGAGATATTTGGCAAGGAAACTGTTCCACAAGCGGCTTGTAGCTCAACAACGAAGGCTAGAAGGGTGAAGAGCGTACCTATTTATATTTACCACAAAAAATCTGTTGGTCTGCTTCTTATTCACTCGAGCGACAATTCTGGTCCTCAATTCTGCTATTTTGTGCTTAGTCACGGTCGTTTCACTGACACTAAAATAATACCCAGTTATATCCCTATGTATACCCTACAATATAATGCATAATAGGTAGGTTTAACAAATGGTATACACCGCTATCTATTCTAGCCTAGTTGAAATAAATTCAACCACTTTGATTTCATATTATTTTCGCCAAGACTCCTTTGTTTCAATGAAAATTGGATAAAAATGAGGTCTTTTCCACAATGTGATTGTTCCATTCACACAAGCTCGTGATTAACATTCAGCTCGGCGCAGTGGCGACGCTCTTTAATGGTTTCAATTGTGCAGAAAATTTTATTGCATTCAATGAATCTACGGAGGTATTTCACCACGGGCGGCACCCTTTCAAACCTCACCTTTATCGATTCAAAGCTATGAGTATTATTTCAGCATCAAAAGAGGAAACCATAAAATTTGGTTAGGTATTATTCATTTCCAGCGCTTTAATGTAGCATCATTTCGATTCACATCATTATTAAACAAAGTTTGTTTAAAAAATTGTATGTACGATGATATGACTTGTGTGTAATTTGATTATTGCGTAATATATTACGCAATAATCAAATTACATTATTGCATAATATATATCCTAGATATATAATCTAGGATATATATTATGCAATATGCAATAAGGAAGTAGGCTTCCTATGGAGATTAGTGAAAATATTTGTCAATCAATCACGCCCAAACAGATCCAATCAAAAAAGTTCAAGGTATGGATTATAATCTAGAATAACACATGGCAACATTTTTGTAGAGTATAAACATAGGTTCTTATGGGTTTTGGGCTCAGGAATATTATAATGCCATACGAAAGGAGCCGCGGCCATAGGAAAAAAACCGCGGTATCCTAGTGGTTTGGGTAATGGACTGCTGAGATGAGGTCTCGGGTTCGATCCCAGGTTCACCATGGCACACACCAATGACTTATCGATTCTTTTCGAAGTTATGTGTGTATTTATCGCAGGTTTATTAGTGCCTCGGAGAGCACGTAAAGCCGTCGGTCCCGGTTGCCATACTAACATCTATGGCAGTCGTTACGGGTAGTTGGAACCCACAAAAGTCCAACCAGTCTAACTTGGAACTTCGATATCGCCATTGGTCATAATGACCATTGGTTGTGGAGGTCAGATGGCAGTCGCTCCACGGAAAATATCGAAGTTCAGCCGCATTACAATTAGACTGGAAAAGCCGACCCCAACTGAGTTGGGAAAAAGGTTCAGAGAATGATGATGACGAAAGGAGCCGCGGGCGATAGGAAGGTATATGATTAATGAAACATAAAATTAGGACAAATGTTCCACCAATTTAGGAGGTAGGTATTGGCTAAGCGAGTACACATACTTATAAGTGTATAGCTTGTTTATCGAGTTTGCCCAGTTTCATATTAAAAGTTATGCTTACCCCTTTTGGCAACTGTCGACGATTCATAATAGTTCATCCTACTGTAGTGCGCTAAGTATGCACGTGTATTATGTACGGCAGTTCATCAACTTATTGTGTTGAAATTTACTGCAATAATCTACAGACTACAATGATCGCTTACCACCATTCAGGTTACTTATTTCATTTGTCACCTGAGTCGTAAAAAATAACCCGGCAGTTCCTAAAAATGTGTTACGACAAAATTTTGCGGAGTCTAACGAGATAATTGGGCCGACGACAAAAATAGCTGTGAGCTGAACAGAGCAGATTAGGGTATTAATTTAACCAAGCTGACGTTCGCAGTTTGTCAACGACTCAGCACTTTTAGAAGCTAAATTCTTAAAATTATTTAGTGTATCTAGGTACCTAAAATTCTAAATACTGCCTCAAAAACATCAACCTAAATGTGCCGAGTTCTGAACTTTCGTGGTTTGTCGCTTTAGGCTAGAAAGATTAAATTTTATATCCTTTCCGTGGTAAGTGGGCAAACTACGGGATCCTTAATAGGATCTGTAAACATAATATGTTGTTGTGTATATTATACGTATGTGGAATCAAATATAAAACAGGGGGTTATAACCCATTGATCCTCTGAAATTTGCACCTTGTGCCCACTGGTCCTGTTAATTGAGTTCCCCACTCGTCCCTGGTCTGTTATTTAAAATCACTTAAAGAGTTCTCATCATTGAATCATTTATATTTTTATGCTATTTACAAAGCAAATAAAAACTATATTCTAAATACGCGCACCTAACGCATGTGCCTAACCATGGAGCTATTATAGTAGCTCCATGTACCTAACAGTTTAGATTACAGGCATATTAAAGTAGACTAAAATCACTGTTAATTTATTTGTCAACACTATTAAAATGTCTTCAACAATTCTTTAGAGATTTTTAAGACAAAAGGAGCTAATTTTTATTGATTCAGGTTTCAATTGTGCCTGAATTGGCCTAATCCATGACTTAAAAGAATTCGATTGATTTAATTGGTACCCTGTAGTGTAAATTTTGGTAGGCCAGTCAGCTGAATTTGATCTAGAAATTTATTCATTTAATATTACTAAAGTGTACAGTGAGTAAACAAATTATTTATTCTAAAAAAAGCCAGGTCAGACGTAAGTACTGAAAACTGATGGACCTGTATTAAAGATTTGATACTGTGTCTTTTAACTAGCAGGAAGGAGACAGGAGTTGGTTTCTAACTCGCACTTCTTTAAAAAAAAGGTCGACAGCAATCGTCCGATGTCCGAGACACCGTGTGGTTTTAATTAGTTCGGCTTTGACAAAACCACTTTGTTTTACCCGCAACAAAGTTGTCCACAGAACTTTTTGTGTACAAAAGTAATTTTAATACACTTATAGTTTTTATACTCACGCATGTACACATGTAAAGGCTTAGACAGCGATGTGTCAACATAAAACTACCGGTAGGTACTTATCGTTGGGGTCAAGCCAACTTCACCTGCAAGCCGATTGACGAACGAGACTTTGTTGCAGGTTTTCCTGCTGGGGGAAGGAGACCGACGGCGGTTGCTTTCTTAAAAGTTAAGATTAACCGAATTATGGAAAAGCGGACCTCGGACTCCAACAAGTGCAAGTTTTGGACGCAAAATCAGTTTGAGTATGATAATAGAGCTATATAAATGTTTTATGAATTCGTTCAACTCTGTTTTGGAGAAATTTGCTCAATTACCTATAGGTACCAAGTTTTGATATTTGATGACTGAAGTATAACCGTTAGTGAAATTTCACCTTAGTAATTTGTAAAAAGAATATTTCAACAAATCTACTTTAAACACAGATGAATTTGCCGCACTAAAAGCTGGCATGAAATAAGACAGAGTTAAATTGTTTAAATACAGTGGAAAAAATAAATGGACATTCGTTACCAAGTACTACTCGGTGGAGTTGTCCGACCCGCAGGTGACCACCGCCACATTGTTCTACAAAACTTTAGATTTCGTCGCCCCAACAGACAGCTCTCTCAGCCTGATGCTTTTAAAAGCTGCCCTACTTCATTTTATTTGAAGTTCTCTGGATTGGACGTTTTTCAAATGTGTAGTATTATGAGCGCATTCAGTTAAGTTTTTTCAGTGATATATAGATAACTTATTGGTGTAACTAGCAATAAATAATTGCTTAAATATCTATATTTAATAAAATTTCGAACATGAATAAGTATGAAGTTATGAATTATATGAGTCAATTAATTCATATTTGTCAAATCCACCTGCCCTTGCCACAATTATTTGGGGTCGACGCAACATGTATCGTCATTCTCCTCCATACATTCCTGTCAGATATAATCTCCTCAGTCGCTCCCTTCCTTTCCGTCTTTACGCATTCCATCCATCTTTTCTTAGGCCTACCTCTGCCCCTGAAGACCTCAACATGAATACTTTGAACCTTTTTAACAACAAAGTACATTATCGTATTTTATTATATATTTTATATTCATAACATGCCTATGCCACGACAGTCGCTCGCTTCTCATTTTTTCATATTTGTCAAATGTAATAATTAAATAACATAAATGAATAATTGACATGAGTAGTTTACAAAATAGCCAATTTTGAAATCTGCATTAAATACAATTAAAAATTATTTTGATATGCTTTTTGATCTATTGTAAATTTAAAAAAAAAAGAAAATCACATTAAAATAACGTTACACTATTACAAGCCCCTTTGTGGTTTGCACAGTTTGCGTCAAGCTCTGTAACCTAATAATATTCCGCACTATTTGATTGTTGGGGCAGTTAATTCTACGGTGCTCAAAAAGGGGAAAATATAGTCGGCGAGTACAAGAGCCTGTTATATTAATAATAATAATAATTGTTGATGAAGTTGTCATGACGAACAACTACAAGAAGTACATTCTGAAAGATGGTACGGTTGACATATGTCGGGCATGCCACCGTCCCGGGGAATCTATCAGACACATTATTTCAGGTTGTTCTCGTCTTGCCAACGGCGAATATTTGCACAGACACAATCAAGTGGCCAAGATTGTACATCAGCAACTTGCCCTTAAATACAATCTTGTATCTGCAGAGGTGCCATACTACAAGTATGCGCCCGACCCAGTTCTCGAAAATGGTCGTGTCACATTATACTGGGATCGATCTGTTATCACTGATAGGACTATTGTCGCCAATAAGCCTGACATAGTGGTAATAGATCGATTAGAGAGGCTTGCAATGATTGTCGACATCACCATCCCTCATGACGAGAACCTCATAAAAGCTGAAAAAGATAAACAAATTAAGTATTTGGATTTAGCTCATGAGGTTGTTGACATGTGGAATGTGGATTCGGCGATCATTGTCCCGATAGTTATATCAGTCCACGGACTGATTGCCAAGAGCCTCGACCAACACCTAAAGAGGCTCACGTTAGGTGGCTGGGTTAAGGGACTGATGCAGAAGGCAGTACTCCTCGACACGGCACGTATTGTGAGGAGGTTCCTTTCTCTGGAGCCCTAACCACCGGTAGCTTGGTCCCTGTACCCGATGCCGGTGGGGTACTATTTTTTATATTTTTAAATGTATTTTTTTTATATATATTTAAAAATGTAATTTATATGTCTATATTTAAAATAAAGTGAATAATAATAATAAATCTCTTTATTGTACACCAAGGACATAAGAAAAAAAGAAACACAAGTTAGAGGTACAGTTAGTGGTATGTACAATTGGCGGCCTTATCACTCCATGGCGATCTCTGCCAGGCAACCATAGGATGGAGAGAGGTAAAGAGAAAATGATCTTGGGGTAGCTAGGTGTACATTTAGTTATATATAGGACATAATTATATATATATATATTATGGTTGACTGAATACTTGAATAATTTGTTGAGTTGACTGACTATTTAGGACATTTCTTTTCTTTGCTTATAAAACATGTAAGGCAACATATTTTATTTTCAAGACAATAGAGTTCAAAATGGTATGCATAAGGTAGTGTTCAGAGAAAATATTTTCATATTTATCCCGTCTTTATTCCTTTATCCGACACAATATTGTAAAAGTGTATTCAGCACTGCCGTAAAATTCCAAAAGTTGGCGAAGGTTATAAAAGAATCGAACCTAATAACATTCTTGGGTGCGCCACGTACGAAGGTTCGACTGACAGACTGTTCACGGTTCAATGTCAGCTCGTTACATCGCACGTAGGAGTATTTCACATAAAAAACCGGACAAAACTATTTTATGTTTTATTTTACTATTTTATGACATAAAAATCAATAATACATCATATTTCAGGCATTTATATAAAAAGGAAAACAATAAAAAAAAAAGTTACAAATCTTAGAGAGTATAGGAGTATTTACTCTTAAAACAGGTTTTTTTTCAAGAGGATAATCATGAGGAGGCCGAATCAAACAGAATCACTGTTTCCGAGTTCGCAGGTGATTTGGTCCTCATCATCTTCGTCGTCGGAACTGTCACAATTCGGTGTTTTCGCGAGAAGCAGACTAATAGCTTCCTGGGAAAAAGGCTTGCTTTTCTTCATCCGTTTTATTCTGTTGCAGCTGATGAAGGGGTCCGATGTCAGCAACAACCTATTTAAAATATCTCTGTTGCATTCCAATCTTGAAAATTTTCTTGCAAAGTCTACACGATATTTACGGAAATGTTTGTTCCGGGCTTCAGCAGCCTCCTCTGATAGCTGTCCGATAGGTACAATGTGGCTTGATATTACTTGAGCGCCATGCATCAGAATCTTGTGAACTGTAGGTGACATGGGATGCCAACCATACAGTTCTACGTAAAATTTGGCAGTTGTGTGAGCAAAGTCATCGAATTTCGCAGGATCAACATCAAATCCGCTTGATATCACTTCAAGAATAATTTTGAACCTTTTAATTAAATCTATATTTATACCAGTAATCCGAGATGAGCATTCAGGATTGTCAAAAAATCTTCTCGACGTATTTCCGTCGTTACTATTGCCGTAACCGACTTTGGGTATGTCAACATGAAGGCCCATCTCTTCTTTGAATTTTTTTTGTATCTTCTGTTTTGTTTCTTTCAAAACATTTTTGTCTTCTGCTGTTCGGGCTTGCCACTTCTGTAAGGGTGCTTTGTACGCTATGTGCAACAATAGCTCGAAGAAACGAATTCTGGCGTGCAAAATGGAGAGTCCGAATTTCAGAGACTCTTCACAAACATTACTTCTTTCAAGTTTGTTGAAGTCCTTAGATGTCTGTCCACATATATAGCATCTCATTGTTGAAGACGTATCAGTCGCGGCATTGCACACCTTTCCATCGACCATTGTGAACAAAATGGTGTGATTTATTTTAACGGAATCTTCCATACCAGTTGTTTCTTTAAGATTCCTTGTTTGTTCTTCAATATAGTTGATTTCTTCCTTTGTGACATCCTTTGTTTCGTGAATGAACCGAGCCCGAATAGGACGACAGAATCTCACTGAAGAAGGCACTGGATTTTGCCATATAATGTTTCTTGTCTCTCCATTAACAGAAACAACTATTCTCACAGGTACAAGAGAACTTAAAAATATATTGGCATCATCGTCTTCAGCGTTGGCAAATTTCTGCTTAAACTGTGTCTGATTAGATCCATCACAGCCCCATTTCGATATTAAGGTAAGATGTTGTTTCTGAAACTCTGTTAATGTTTTAATCACTTCTGTTAAATACTGAAGTAGTCGCAAAGCCGTATGGTCCAGCAAAGCTTGAAGTTCCACTTCAAAGCTAGTTTCAGTAACTTTTATGGTATCTTCGGCGGGATAACATTCCTTTTTCGCTTTTTGTAAAAGCGAATAGCAAGGATAAATTTCTTTTCGGCCACTTTGTATTAATTCCCACTGCCCTCTTGTAAAATTACCTTCTACAAATAACGCTAATGCTTCTTGTGGTGTGTATTTTTTCGTGATTGGTACTCTTTTAGCAGACGATATTGCTTTTCGGAACTTTTTAGCTCTGGTAGGCGTGGACGTTATTTCTTTCATAATCTTAGACGCATCAACATTTCCCGAAGTACATTGACTCACGCTTGCAGCGTACGTCAATTCCTCAACTGGTACCCGGTATCGTAAATCTTTTGTTCTCCGACGCTTGCTTCGATCACACAATTCTACAAATTGTTTTGTTGGTCGGCCTGCTTTGTGGGTCCAAGTAGGTAGTTCCAGTGATACATTAAGCCATTCCATATTGTTTTCTACGAATCTCTTATCAGTATTACGGGCATCCGACCATCTTTTTTTGAAACTAGTCTTGAAATATTTCAAAGAACGGGTAAGAACACTTGTTTCTTCGGGTGGACATGAAGTTAGTTGCGCAAGTCTTTCTTCCAACAACGAAAATTTTTCTTCAATCTTCTTTCCCGTGAACTCTTTGATAATAGTATAAAGCTCCATTCTGGTGATTTTTTTCACTCTTTCCGAAGGATCTATGACAAAAGAAAAAAAAATAAGCTTTTTCAAAATTATTATAATCTTCCCTTTCAAAATTTGAAGTACTATAAAAAAATATGGGGTGCGTTGGGGGGACATTTTATTCATGTTTCTAGTTCCTTAGAGTCTACATTTTATGCCCACATAAAAATTTTGAGGCGACAAGACGCGACACATAAACAAAAACACTAATGTATTTCAAATTTCTTTAAAAACGAGTCAAAAAAGTGCCACTGTTTGTTGATGGCTATACAAGTAGAATATTTGTAAGAAACATAATAAAATATAATTCAGTATATAGTACTAACCTTCTATATCCATGTTCGAATAGTTAATCTCCTGTTGTTTACTACCCGCAGCCATTATAACACAGAAAACTGGTAACACAAACGAGAGCGCCGAGAACTGAGACACGCGTACAATACGATGACTAGGTTCCGACTGACATTTGTGGCACATGCGCGGGAGTTGAGGGTTGGGGCGTTTGCCTTTTCGATAAACCGGTTATCGTAGATAATGAAACATGTATTTTGGGTGCGTTTGGATTAACATCACTATTTTCAATTTTGTCCGGTTTTTAATGTCAAATACTCCTACGTGCATCGTATTCCTACTGAAACCATGATGTAAAGAAAAGCTAGGACTGCACATTGTAGGATCATGTAATTAATTTAGAGTAAACAATAATACCGAACCCGAAGTTTTTTTGCCTAAACCATCATGATAGGTATCGGTAAATCTAACCTAAATCTATGTCATAAAATTTATATTTAAGTTAGATTTGCCGTTAAGTGTAGACAAGTACACTGTAAAATTATACGGAAATAGTGGATCACTTATTATTGAAGGTAGCTACGTCTTTGAGCAGTACCTACCTTTTTTTTTTCTTATACCACCTAAGCAGACAAGCACAGGGCACACCTGATAGGAAGCGGTCACCGTGGCCTATCATATGGACGTGTGAAACACCAAGGGCGTCACCCACATGCTGCCGACAGTGAAGGGAAGGGGCAGGGGTAGGAAATGGTGGAGAGGCTAGGGAGGGGTGGGAGAGAGAAAGGGTACAGTGAGCTCTGGCTACCTTATTTACCGCCGGGAACACAACACGATGGTTATTACTTACTTCCCCAGTCGGACAGCTCATTTCGAACGTCGTGTCCTGCCTTTATCGACTTCTCGTTATACTGGGACTTTGTAGTAGCTCTCTATATATTTGAAAACTATCAAAAAAGAATAATTGAACTGATTCGTTTTCAGGTCAACAAATTTGAAATATATTACAATTTGGTAAACTTTTATTTAAGTCGTGTTCCCAAGAAATGCAAAAGAACGGCACGTCTACAGTTTAGTTATTTATAACCGTAGAAAAATAGCCAAAGTAAAGAAAGTAAACCTGAATATTTCCCACGAAAATGTTTAAAGTTTAATTTGAAACTAGAAAGGAAACCCGGTGGTAGGTAGGTACTTAGTGACCGGCGAGCGAGGTCACTAAATACCTACCTACTCACCCAAGCTAAGATTTAAAAAATGCAATGGACTTAAAATTCTCACGAAGCCTTTTGGTGAAAGCATCTCACTAGTATTACAGGCCTGTTAATGAGACTGGGAGTCGCTCTTGAATTTTTTCCCCACTTCCTTAACATCAAAAGTTCCCTTTTGCGACGCTAACGAGAATTTCCATGTTAATTGCCCGGCGTACCCGGAATATATAATTGCATATATTGTTTCTCTTGTTACAAACGGGAAGCGAGAAGAGATTTTGAGATTATTTGTGTTCTCTAATTAGAGCCAAGATAAGATAACAATTGGACGTAGGTACTTAATTGGGCATTACGTATATGAGAATGGCAAAAACTTTTAGGCGTCACCTTCAAACTTTGGCTTCTATGTTTCGTATAGAAAGGAATCTTTACTTTTACTGTTAAATTAATTTCTTCTTTTGTTTTCTTTAGATATTTTACTGTTTAGATTTTACGTAGAATAATGTTGTTTAGTGATCAAACAATGAAATAAAAAACTAAACTATTATAAGCAGTCCAAATTTTAATAATTTCATCAAATATAAGTTCGCGCAGGAATTATGAATAGCCAGTGGAGCTGAATTCTATTATGGCATCGAGAATAAATAAAAAAGAATAAAACGTAAAGTGGGCTGACCGCAGAAATGTATGCCTCTAATGGAGTTTTTACGTCATGCAAACAATTGCCACTAAGTATTCAACCTTGTTTGGTGAAATCGTTGTAAAAGGTTAGCTACGAATAATTTTGCTATTACTAGTTCCAATATTACCGGTTAATGCCATTTTTTGAATAACTTTGGAAGAAAAAATTGTAAGAGATTTACTTTAAACAATAAAATTGCAGCTGTACTTCGGTTTACCAATTCCAAAGATATTTATTCTCTCACCGCAAGAAGAAGAGCCTTATCAAATTAAATAAACAGAAAAAAAAATTGAAATGTTAAAGAACTCTATGTATTATAATTTATCAGTATATCAGAGTCAATATCAATCAGTCTAGAAGTTTTCAGAAAATAAATGGAAAGTAGATACTTACGGATGCTACTTGTTTCTCATTACTCGTACCTACAGGTAAGTATACAAAAATATATCAGTGATGGCAGATCTGGTTAAGCAGGGCAAGGCTTTAATTTGTTTCTTATATTTAAATTTTTGAATTAAACGAGATTACCCACCAGAAAGATTTTATTTAAAAGTGTTTTGAAGTTTTTAATTTAACATGATATGTTTTGAAGCTCGTAAATAGAGAGGAGTAAAAACTTTTCCGTGTGCCCAGTAAACTTCCCTGCCTGTAGCTCATTTTCCAGTATTAAAAATGCATCTTTTTAGTAATTATTTTTTATTAAAATGAGAGTAGAGATGGTACCTGAAATGGTAAATTAACTCAATTATGGTAAATTAACTTAGCTCACAAGCATGCAATATATACGACTCGTAGTGAGTGCCAACAAGAACAAAGAATGACTTTTGTTATACCAACAAAATACACTTTCGACATCGCCATAGTATTGAGATGATGTATTCATACCAACCTCAATATAAGATTAATAAGGTGCTTAAGCACCGGACCATTTAAAACATGGTTTGTTGAAACTTTTAAGACCTTGATTGACTCATGCTATTGGAAACGTAAGGCTTTTTGTTGTGGTTTTGGGCTAAGACCAACCAAGGCCTAATTTATATCACTTGTATAAGTCAAGTCCTGTTCATCTTACGTAAATAAATATTTTTTTGATGTTTACATTATCATTATGTCTCCTTTATAACATTCTTTTATAATAAATTATAATATACTTCAATTATAAGGTATTAAACAAATTCATTGTATATTTCCACAAAAGAACGTCGTGTAATTAAAATACTTTAGCAAAGCCCTCTTGGATGAAATTTCTCTGATAAGGTGAACTTTGAATCGTTTGTCAAGAAGGCATTTACGTAAAATCACCACAATCTTCTGGCTATTTCCCGAATTAAATGTTATTCCAACGGCCTTCGTTGCATCTTTTATAATAATAGCCATAGGTATAAATTAGAAAAAATATATCCAACTCCTCGAGCGCACATTCTCATGTTATCTACAGAACATAAATAAGTTTAATTTGGCTTCTCAGTATGTGTTTTAGTAAAAAGAAATGCAATCTAGGCAGTATCAAGTATTTTAATGTGAGTTTAATATTAGTTTTTGTACCCAGGAACTTATACATCCTTTTTGGCATAACGGTTGAGTTTTCGACTGCTAAGTCAGAGGTTACTGGTTCAATAACCACTCAGTGCGAATATTTGTTTTTACGAAAATTTATATTATATTGGATTAAAAATATCCAAATATGTAAATGCATTAGTCTGGATGTTCTCAAGCCGATATAATAAAATATTCATAGTAGTTGAAATAATGATACTTACAATAAGATTATAAGCATGAATCAAGGCTAATTCATTATAATGTATTAATATTGTTTCCACTGTACGATGCGACAATTTTCTGATAAAGAAATAGCATGAGTTCAAAATTTGTTGGGAGACAAAAACAAATCAACATCATAATAAATAATAATGATTATTATTTATGGTTTGTATAACATCACTTGTTGTTGCCGTCAGTTGAACGTGAAAATCCTTTTCCCGCACACCACACCAACAGCACACACAAAACACACAAAGACAATAAAATTATAATCTATCTTTATGCTGAATTGCATCTAAATCCGTTCAGTCATCCATCATTACAAACTTTATATAAACAGAACTAGGTAAGAATTTCGCTTATTGTTGTCAAGTACCGAAATATTTGCGGGTTAGAGGATTTCACGTAAATTCTTAAAAGTTTGGTTGATAACTGCCAGACCCTTTTACGTTGCGGAAACAATGCGATCGTAGACAATGCGATGTCACAGTGTCCCCAAATGTCAGACCTATATCGGGGTGTAGTAAAAATACCTGAAGGCAGATGCCGCAGATGTTTATTCGTCACTTATCCCTGATAGGTCCTCTTTATTACTGACAACCAGCAACCTGCCCATCGTATTGGAAGTTGAAGTCATCTTTACCTTATCTCAATAAACGCAATTACAGTAACAATAGCAGAACGGATTTGGCTGAAATTTGGTACAGAGATAGATTACTAGATTACTTGGAATAACTGTAACACATAATATGTAGATTTTTATTCCTGGAATAGTTTTCCCTGGGAAGCTGGAACGGGTACAGAATTCCATGTGAACGAATCTACGGCCAAAGCATCATCATCGTTCAGCTCTTTCTCCTATCTCTTTCTCTTCTCTTCCTTTCTTCATTATCTTCAATTGTTTTATCTTTAATTTTCTGGAAGCAACTGCCATCTGCCCCTCAACTCTGAGAAGAAAGTCTCTGCCAGAGCCTCGTTAATCAGCAGGTATAGTGAGTTTATTAGCCTAATACAATAATAAAATGTAACTATTTCAACTAAACCAATCAGTTGTTTTAGTATGGTTCTCAAACAAACAAACAAATATTTGGAGTTTTATAAGAGGACAGAGAGATAAACTATTTTGACATCTATCTTGCAACGGGACCAAACAACTAAAAGTAATAATATGATAAGGCAATATTGAATGAAACTGTAATAATGTACTAACTTTTCCCTCACAAATCGTCCCATATATTACACATAGCCGAAAAACTACACAACTTTCATTTACCGGCAGCGATATAATAAAACTTCTAGATCAACTGATAATAAACGATATTATTAGTCAAGCAAGTATGAACAGAGAAAAACGAATAAAGCATAAATGTTTTAGGCCGTCCGCTGCGTTGAACGGGCTCCGATACGGGTACCATTCGTAGGCGTCCACATAGCGCTCTGTTTCATGCAAGTTCGTAGAGGAACGCAGCGTTTGGCGGATTGTCCGTCAAACGATATATTTGCTACATAGCTCACTGCTGGTGCGAGCGATGGTTACTTACTCAACGCAGCGGATGACCTTAGTTAGGCGTAATTCTACCTATTTCTATATTTGTTATTAACGGTCGCGCCCTGACCTTTACGGGTGGCGCGGCGCCAGCCGTGCTCTTTACAAATAATACGAATGCAGGTTGAATATTTTTAACTAGCTTTTAACACTTTTAACATAAAAAAATTCATTGGAAGCTGTCAAGTAAATTGTGCCTGTTTTCTGAATTATGACCATTTAAAATTTTACTATTATTTGAAAAGAACTTAAAATATTTATTTCATCCCATCAATACTCTACAATAACCTTTCATAGTACTTATTGAAATCCGTTTTCTTCCCAAAATTTTAATTTTAATTTTAAAAGCAGTTATAATTGGGTACAATAGTCTGGACTTTTCAACTGTCACTTGACAGACCAGAGAAGGCTGCAATTATCACACGCGCACTTGTCAAGAGAGAGGGGAAGAGAGGGGGTCCTTGCCGTGTCCCTATTGAGAAAATATTTGCTAGTATCCACATAAGAAACAAGCTATTTCTAAATACTTTATTACAATTTTTGGAATAGGTAACTGAAACTACAAGTTACCAGTTTTAATATTAATTAATATTAATGCGTTACGGTAAGTTGGCGCTATTATTCGGGCGACAACGATTCAGTGAACGTGCTAATCGTGGAATTCCATTTGATTAGATAATGAGTGATTGATAAGGTCCCTTCTATTATAAAGGTTGGTTCGTTCATATCTAACCAAATTTGATTTAACTTATTTTATCGCTCTTCAACGACTTTTATGTGCCTGTCTACTAGACAGGCTGGTGGCAGATAACTCTCCACCTAGACACCATCTCCAGTAGCTAACTTGGAAGTCATTAAATCACCTGAGAACCCAATTTGGCCGCTGTAAGGAAAGTATAGCACAATGGAGCTAATCGCCACTGACCTGACCGTAAGTGACCTGCGATAGCGCCTAATCCTTATGTCGCATTGGCTCTCTCAAGGTTGCTACACAAGTTTTTGCGCTTTTATAACACATGCAGCGTATAACGATGTCCTCAATACACTATCTACGTCTAATGTATGGAATCGTGTTCACGAAATTTAAGCATCTTTGAAAGGGAGAGAGTAGCGTGTACATAAGTTTAGTACTTCATCGTTAACCACCAAAACAAGAGAATAAAAGCAGACATTTATTGATGCCTCACAATAAATGTCTGTTTGAGAGTGAGTATTGTCTAAGTCGTAACCAAGTAAGTTAACACATTGTTAGGTTCGCTTTACTTTCGGGATTTGGAGGTCAGAACGCAGACGGCTGTTGCAGTAAAAGTCTTGTATGCAGCGAGCAATGTGCTACTAATATGTCACTACTAAAGTAACCAATAACTATACAGTTTTTAACAACAATGATATGTTCCAATTTTCTAAACAAACATGTTTGTCAACGTCTTTAAGTATCGCAGCCAATGGCTCCTTAATCGGATTCCAGGACTTATTAATTAATGCGAGCACTTTGACAACTTCAAGAGGTTTCGAAAATTCACTAATTGGTTTAATTTATACTGTCATTCATCACATCTAAAATCCAAAACAGCGTTTATTAGTCAAAGGTGAGCGCAAAGTAATTAATTAACAAACTTTTAGTGAGATTTAACATCGAGAGGTTTCCTATTAATTTACCTTATTGGTTTTAACGGTTGTAGGCTTTACAGATTTCTCTTGGTCCATTCAAATTAGACAACTTTAAATAAGTTTAATCCAGGTATCAAGGTACAGGTATTAAGTTATGGAATCTATTAAAGTATAATATGAAACAGTTTTAAATTTTAATGTAGGTGCGAATATGTTGTACAAGTATATCGTTTTAAGGTTCCGATTTCAAAACAGAAACTCTCAATCTCTATAGAAAAACCTCTTACCTACCTGCAACAAAGCCTCGTTTGTGAGATGGAGTGGATCCGCCATTAGGTACAAGTTTATAACCGAAAACATTTATGATCAGACTTTTAGTTGTCTTTCAATTAATCCTTCAAACTTACTATCGAGAGACTAGTTTTGTCAAAAGAAGAGAAGAAACCACTACTCAAAGCACTGCCTTATTAACAGTGTTATTAACTTTCGTAGGCTTTTAGTTTTTGCACTTAGAATGGATTTTTATTAATTTATTTCACATATCACATTATATGGTTAACACATGCCTACATAGCAAAAATGTGAAGATCCTTTTTTAAGATATACTAATTCAACAAAACATGTCAGGAATTTTCTGGTTATATCAGCATCAGATCATGTCATCCTATATTTATACTATGATGCATTCTGTAATGAAACTACAGTAAAACTACTCATTCCAGTTCAAGGTGCTGTCAATGCATTTGAAACCTTTCCTATGAATAAATAAAGTTGATTTTTCATTTCAGAATTTTTGACTAGTTCAGTAACCGCATTATTTGTCCCTAACAATTTTGGATCTAAACGCCAGTATACATGGAGATGAAGGATTTACCATATACCGTTTCTATCTCAAATCACATATCTTCCTTGGTGTATAGAATGAAGGATTTGCTTCGGCTTGAATTTACATGGAGGCAAGTATGCATACGTATGTTTCCATTCGAATTTGGAACTGCCATACCCCTATTTCATGGAAAATGGATCCTAACAGCTTCAGTTCCGTAATGTTATGGTCCTACTGATGAATAGATCTGTCGAAATTTGTTTAGAAACATCCGGGTCCGTATACGTAAACGTATCTGAAGCTGCTTGTGTTATGCTACTAATGTCTTAATTAATTATTATTATAATTATTTTGTGAAATTTGTTGAAAACGTTCGAATGTTTGAATGTCTATTTCTCAATCTGGCTGAAATTTAGTACATAACACAACATTTAGTACAGGGATTGATTATAATATGGACTAACACAAAGACTGCTTTTCAACCCTGGAATAGGTCCCTATGAGTTATGAATTGTAAGAACCACCTATTTTTGTTTTATATACCTACGAGCAAATTGACAGCAACTATTTATTGATTGGGACTGAAAGCTCTTCAATGCTTCCTAATTCTACGGTTAAAAAGCTAATAATTACTCGAATAAAGTACAAACGAACAAAGGTGATACATTATCTGTATTTTTCAAGGGCTACGAGAACCTCTACGAGAAGTGCTACGACGTAGAACAAAGTATATTTTAACTAAATTAAGTGTGTTTTAAACATTTATTTGTACCACATCATACCGTTGACAATCCATATATACACAAGGGGTAAATCTGTTGTCGGTAGCATATGATTACACAAACAAAGGGAAATCTGAGCCTCGACGAAGGCACCTCTAATCGTCATGGCGCGTATTTAAATAAGCATGCGTTACATTGCGGGTAAACACATTTTTCCTAATAAATGTTATTCCTGACTCGGCTTACGGGGCAATGTTTGTAAATCCAGCGGCGGCTAAATGGCCCATTGCGGGTCGAATGCGGATTTCTGCTGTATTAGCCTAATAGCATTCTACTTCTTCAATCCTCCTTTATTGTATGTCCTTAGCAATTAATTCAGTTTCCATTTTATTTTGAAATGTAGGTATTTGAATTACAAGGTAAGTGTGCTTTTATATTCAACCGAAAGACTAATAAAAATTAACAGTTTTTTTATAAAATGTTTTTTAAATGAGATTGTAATAAATTCTTGAGGTATTTTTTCATGACAAGCCAACCTTACCCAAGTCAGTGCGCGCCTGCTGATTGGCAAGCAAGAATTTCGCGTTCTCTTGGGATTAAGAGGCCAGATGCAGATGCTCCCGTAAAAGATGGGATAAGCGAAATCAAGAAAGAGAGCAAGAGCGCGGGCCTCGGGCACGAAATTATAAATTCTGAAGTAACCGGGATACTATGATAATAATATTGTATTTAAGAAATATTTTTCTAGCTTAATTTAAAATAATCGAATTTATATAATAAATATTTGCAATTTTAGCAGAATTTGTAAAATAAAACATAAGCGATAAAATTTACAAAACTAGTAAAATACACACCTCACCTGTCTACGATTTCGGTCATATATGGGTGTAATTATAAAAAATTGTAATAGCTTGTAAGTTGGAGGAGATACTTCATAATAATTGGTAGCAGGTATACCTAAAAAACTGCCAACATACGAGTGTATTATGTTGAAAAAAAAAAGTTTTTATATTTTTTTTCGAATTATGGATTCACTCAAAAGTTTCGGAAGTTACTTTTGATACTTGACTTGCTTGAACATTATTGGTCGCTTTGTAGGCATTCTGAAGCCGTGTAAGAGCTAGCAAATATTTTTCCAACAGTTCTGATTCAATCTCTTTATATTTGAAATTCATAACAAGGACATTCGGTTCCTACGAAGTGAATATTGGAGCAATTTCATCTTGATGTATCAGTACTATCGAGTTGAGAGGTCCCAGGTTTGAATTCTGGTCATTACACTACCAAGTTGAATCCACTCCTAACACAAGCAGTTAAGTTTAACCGAAGGTGCCCCTTCAGTATGCTATGTATGTATAATAAAAGAATGCCTTCTTTTATCATTCATTATTTTACAATTCATTTTACTATCATTCTCTATAACATGAACCGTGTCTAGATACAAAATAAAACAATTTCTTCGTGCTATAATCCTCGCAGTCAGGTGAGGGCGCTCATTAAGAACCTACCTAATGATGTACTCGCTTGTTAGCCGTCTTGTCGTTACGTGACGTAAAAAACGCTTGTCACAAAAGACGGTTAAGTGTGAGTCGGTCACCTTGTAATTAGTGAGTTGTGTCTCTTCGAGCGATATCAGATTAGAAGGAGGAAAGTTCACTATGTCACAGCAGAAGGCAGGAAGGAAAATAATATTGTCTAAAAGACACGTGTATGATAGTTATATAATAAGTTTTTCTATTGTTTTGCGAATATGGCTGTAAGTATTACTTTGTAACCTACGGGAATGAAGATATTAGATTGAGTCCACGAATAACGCCTACCAAAAATATTGATACATGCTCTTCGTGGACTAGGCTAAGTGTACTATGCGCGCACTTGCTATTTGGACGGGTGCTCTAGGCTGGCTACCTCAACTTACAGGAACATGATATTCGTATTTACACTTTTCTATAATATATAATATTATATAATAATAATTATTTCATATCTTTGCGACTGTTATTTTCATTGCACAGTTCGTGGTTATTTGTTGATATTACTTTGTTATCTTCACTTATAATAAAATGAATAAAAATGTGTGATCACGAAACATAACAAGTAACAGGGCAATCAAATTATTATGAATAATAAAATTTTACTAGATCAATAAGCACTTGGTTGTTTAAGGTCAAATATTTCAAAAGTGAAAACTGTAGGTAACTACAATATATTGGACAGACAAAACTGAACAAAAGTTATTACCTACTTGAGAGAAAATAGAAACAAAAGTCAATTTAATCTTTATATGTATATATTTATATTTATATATGTATATAATGTTAATGTACGTGTGTATATCACTCAACTCCTCCATAACGGGTCGCCTGATTTGAACGTTTTTACCCGACTGCCGAAGAAAGGAGGGTAATGTTTTTCGAGACTATGTATGTATGTATGTATGTATGTATGTATGTATGTATGTATGTATGTCCATTTCATACATTAAACGGCATGACGGATTTTGACGTGCGAGGTATCATTTGATTCGTCGTGATTGTGTGAGTGACACTGGGTATATTAAAATTCCTAGAAAATCAAAATGGCGGACTTATGGCGCCAAAACGAAAATTTTGAAAATTTGTCTTGCACGCTCTACAGCCTGAACGGCTTGACGGATTTTGACAAACAAGGTGTTGTTTGATTTGTCATGATTGTGTGACTGACCCCAGGTATATTAAAATTTCTAGAAAATCAAGATGGCGGATTTTTGGCGCCACAAATATTTGATCGCGATGGATGCAAAAACTGCTGAACGGATTTCGATGCAGTTTTATTTGTTTAAAAGGTCTTGATCAGACTTAAAATCGTACGTTTGTTTGATTGCAATCGGTTGAGTAGAACCGAAGATATGAGCTAAAATATAATAATTAAGATTGAATTTCGGTGATGTCCCTTCATTACTTGAACATTATCAACTCCATAAAAGATATATTAACACTTTATTATTATCCGGGCAGCTATGTAAATAACTAAAAAATATAAAATAAAAAAAATAAATTTAAAAATCAAAAAACCCGACTGCCTAAAAACTAAAAAGAAAAAAACAAGCACTTTGATTAATGTCCGGTGGTCTAGAAACGTAACAACTGAACAGTCGGGATCCATTGAAATTGGATTGGCTGTCAAATAATGGATCCCGACTGTTCAGTTGTTACGTTTCTAGACCACCGGACATTAATCAAAGTGCTTGTTTTTTTCTTTTTAGTTTTAAGGCAGTCGGGTTTTTTGATTTTTAAATTTATTTTTTTTATTTTTGTATGCGTTTGAGTGGCGCCCTGGATGTTTTCACAAATCAGCTCGGTAGATGGCGATGCAGTCGGTATCTATCATGCAGGACAACATCTGTCGGATCCGCTACTAGTATATACAATATGAATTTATTTAATTAAAACGAATATAGAATTATTATTAAACTATCTTAGAAAATATTAAGTATGTACAAATTTAAAAAAAAAAGTTTAGGTGTCGAAGAATTCCTCCCCATCGATGTCGACTGGTAACGTACCCAAAAGGCTGGCGGCATTGCCACGTTGGATGGCAATGCCAATTCTCTGCGCAAGAAAGAAGCCAGCCCTTTGATCACGTGAAGCGTCGACCAGTCGCTTTGCGATTTCTTTATAAAGCGACCGTGCGCTCGGACCCCACGAACCTAATGTTTCGACCCCAAACGGCTCAAAGATATAATTGTCAATTAAATTGATATATTTGCGCCGTTTGAGGGTCTCCGCTGATGCCGCAGCAGCGCAGGCGCAGCCCACCGTACTTGGAAGATGAGAAGGCGCGAGGGTGTCGACGCAAGTTGCATCCCACACCAAAGGTCTACCCATCTTCCAAGGCACCAAAGACATACCGTCAGGCCTCTTGCCATCGTCGCGCACCAAACCAGCAGGTTCAAGCGCAGCTGGAACGCCGGCGGTGACAAGAGCCCGACGGATAATATCATTTAGGTGTGCATGACGTGACATGCGTCCTGCGCTCCTGCCGCATGATAGGCCGTGATGTCCAAGGCTGTCAACTGCTTCTCCACAGTGACACCGATGAGGAGAAACACAAGGAGCACCCAAACGAAGACAAGCTGCAATTCTGAATGTCGTGTCGTCCAACATAGTGCCTATGTTGGGCGACGGAAGAGCCTGCAGCCAGACACCAGACTCCCATTCCCCCACAGCCATAAGGCGAGCGCGCTCAGCAACACTACCAGATGTATTAAACAAATACTGTCTGACAGTGCTACAAAGTGTAATACAATCTTATATCTTATGATCAGTTTTCATAAAATATTAATAATAATATTGACTAGCGCTTTGCATCGGTTACACGAGATTTTTTAAAACCCTAGCCATCATAATTTACACATAATATAGGGGATAATGTACCTACATTTCAAATTATGGAATAATTTTTCTAATAAGTGAAGTAATTCCGAAGATTACCCCCAACATAATAAACAGTTACTTTCAGTAGCTGTTACTGTGAGACTCAGCTTGTGGCTATCGTATAATTTGAAGTGCAGTATCCAATGTTGACTTATTAGTGTTACTATTTACGCAGAATGAGCTCACAATATTTTATTAGTAATACAAGAATACCTACCCCCTCAAGAATAAACAGGTGTGAGGATATCCATTGATGTAAAACAAGAAGTTAATAATCACGGTAATTATAAGGTACGAAGCCTTTTGTGTACCCGACGGCGACGTTTGGATTGAATCTACGGTTGAACACGATCGCGATAAAATATTACGACGAATAAAGCCCCTTTTATAAATAAACAGCTGTTCAGAACAATTTCAGTCTCGTTAATATTACTGTTCCGCGTCTATAGCGCGTTTAAAATTAGTACATTGGAGAGAGAAAACAGTTGATTAATGTTAAATTGACGATTTTGAATACATTTTTTTCTGTCTGTCTGTTTGTTTGCAATGGACGCAAAAATTACTGAACGGGTCTGGGTCAGTCTTAAAATATATGCTGTATATTTGATAGTGATCGGTTGAGTAATAATGCAGATATGATCGACAGTCCCGATAACCGATATCCGCACGGGTGGCACAATCAAGAAAATATTCAAATAGTGTAATCGACACCTGCATTGGAACATAATCAAATTGCTCATAATGTAATAATTGCTATATCATCCGATAAACTATAAAAAATAACACAGAAAGTAGGTTAAAAATATGGAACTAAACTTTTCACTTATGAATAACCGTTGTACGCTGTGATTATCTATATTCTGCCGTTCTGCGTACGTATAATACTGAAACTGCATTTAACCAACTGCACCACAAAGTTGGTCAAGCGCTCTATCAATAACAGCGTTAGAAAGTATTGAATGCTTACAATTTATATGAGTTTGCTAATTGCTTGAGAATATGATTAGGAAAACCCAATCAAAAAAATTGTGGTCCAATCTAGATAGATAAGATACTCGATTATCACTTATCCGCGAGCCCCTCATCAAGCTTTAGTCACATATTTCTTTAATTGACTGAAATAAAATCAACACCATTAATAAGTTTTCATTCATTATTTTTCAATCGTTGTACGTGATGAAGTTGTGTAATAATATGTTAAAACCAGTTGCAATATTCGCATTTTCAGGTAGCCGTCACTGTTTACTACGTGTCACTATTTACATAACTTTCGCGGCTGTTTCGTCTACCTCCTCTACCGACGTATTTGCATGCGCGGCCCGATATTTATATTATTATTTCACTGAATTGTTTATCAATGCAAATTCTTATGTTGTAAATTGTCTCTATGTCTGAATGAACATTTTTAATATTTATTTATGTCAAAATAATACTCATTTATAATTAAGCGCAAACTGGGATTGACCGCACTTCTTATAAATATTTTCTAAACAGCGGTAGTATATATACTAATAATATTTGTTAAAACCAAACACATATTAGGTACATAGGTGACTGATCGAGCTTGCTCATCAATTTTTTTTCAGGAAAGATACCTATAGATTAACTTAGAAAGCATAACTTTATCTAGATTCCAATTTTGCCTGTTAATTCATGGACGAAGCTCTGTAACATTTTTTTTTCAGGGTTGAAGGGTCAGATGGCAGTCGGTCCCATTGAAGTTAAATAGAAACCAAGTTATGAAAAGGAATAGTACCTAGGAGAGCGGAGAGGTTCAGATGCAACCATATAAAGAAGAGGAAAAGTTTAATGAAGCCTAAAAATTTTTAATAATGTTATAAAACCAATAACGGAAAACCCGGTATTTAAGTTTGCTTCGGTAGTTTGTGTTTTCACACGCAATTGTTCATGATAGCTTCATTTACTTGATGTTTTCCTCGTTATGCTAGCAACATTACCTCGCACCACACATTCAACATTTTACAAAGTAATTTTTCATTGAGATGTCAGTGGTTTGCATTTTATTATAGTCGTTCGCATTAAAATTGTATTCTTAAAAATCTACAATTATGAAAACTTACAATTCTCTAGAATTCCTGATGAAGTGAGTAATTAATCTTCGTATGTTGCAGCAAAGTCTGCAGATGCCGGAATGAACTTACAGATCAAAACCCTCAAAAGATACAAAAACTAATAAAACCATAACCTTTATCTATATCTATATATTTAATCCTTTTTTCTATTAAGCTATCATGTTTGAATTTTTAAGAAAATTGTATGAAAATGCTATATTTTTCATAACACTGGAAGTACTAAAATTAGTAGGCATAGAACATTATGCTTCTATCACAAAATAAGTGGTTAATACATACTATGTTATTGTTAAAAATCACACCAATATTGCGACAAAATCTTTCAAAAACAGTTTAATAATTATTATTATATATATTAACGAATTTTGATGCGTTTTTTCTGTTAGAAATGTTTACAATAACCGACCTCTACACAGGTGGAGTCGTCACCCTCAGCTAGTATCTGATAATTTTAGTATCGATCTTGTTGTCACGTATTAATTGCAATAGTTCCAACGAGATTAATGGCAATATTATTGCTATTTAGATTACGGCTGCCTATCGTATTAGAGATAGTGTCCATACTAACATATATTAATGGTGGGAGGAAAACCTGAAAATGATCTTGGTCCCCTTTTGGATAAGAGCAGCTAAAGATAAAAAGCAATGGAAAGAGTTGGAGGAGGCCTTTGTTGTAAGGTACACCGAAATTAGAAATATATTAGACTCTAATATATTTCGAATAATTAGAATAATAACAGGAAATGATTTTAATTTAGTAGATATATATATCTGTATGAAATATTGAACTTTATCTTAAGTGTTCTTTCATATGTATACATTTCTTTTGCAAATAAATGGCTTTATTATTATTATTATAATGATGAGACACCCTTAGAAATGATTCAATAAAAAAACGAAGTTTGTGAAATTAGATGAATATGTATGTCTTTTTATTCCATGCGGAAATGCCCGCGGATACTACACTGGCTGAGATTGCGGGGGTGGTTGAACGTCATCTCGTGGCTTCGAGTGCTGGGTTGTAAGGTGACCTAAAGGGCATTTCCCTCTCACCCCGAGGAAAGTTTGCCTCAAGAAAACCTCAATTGGTCAAACAAGATGTAAATAAAACAGCATTGTATGTTGAATCTTTATTTAAACACTATGTTTTCAGCTCTGCAGTGCACTTCACCTACTACTTTTTAACTCATTAAAATGTAAAATGAAATTTACTTTGAGGAGTTTGTTTAACACATACAAACTTGTGCCTATGTATACATTAGCTCAGTGTGATGAAAACCACAAGAGAAGTTTGATTTAAAGTTTGAATGTTATTTGATACTATTGCCTCGGCAACCCCAGTTGAAAACTGCAGCAGTGGGTACCTAACATAAATAAATGCAAATTAAGATAGATATTAGGTAGAAACATAGATAATTATGTCATTCAGATTTAATCTGCACTGAGTGGTTTATCTTACTTTATATACTGAATTATCGATATATATTGTAGCACCAATCCCAGTTGCATCCAAAGCTTGCACTTTGGAGCCCGGCATCCGCTCTCTACCACCTACTTTCGATGATTAAACCTTTACAGGAGCGACTGTCATCTGACTCCCCACCCCAAAAAGAAATCCTGTGTCAGACTCTCGGCCATCACCACAACTTTAAGTATTTCAATAAATAACATACCAAAATCTAATAATAAGAAATTATTAAGCAATTATTGTGATCAATTAACACACACCAAACCCTTATTGTGCAATTGCATTCTAATTAATAATGACTCATTCAATCTATTAACATAGCCCTGATTCATAGCAGATGATTTATGATTATCTCGCGTAATAATGCAAGATGACGTATGAATGTACCTAGTGTGTAAGCAACACCTCATTATAAGCATATGTGCATGAATTAGATTATTGCGAAACGATCGTACCCTAGTATCACATAATCCTGTTTGGTTTACAGCTGCCAAATTTGCAAGCAAACTATTCTGATCGATGTCACCACAATCTGCCACGGTGATATATGATACGATGTGCACTGAACGCATAAATAAGCTCACCAATTGGTCTATTTAGGGTTTGCACACATGACAGATTACACCAATCACTTTTTGTCTATCCCTTCTATCGGTATACGGCGGAGTCATCATGGCTAGACATTCATTTTGTTATCTTCTTAGCCTGTTGCTGCCTACTACAATAAGCTGAGTAAAATTATTTAAGCTATTGAATCATAATGGTTGTGAAAATTATTAAGTGTTGTACTATCTATATATGTACTCGTAAATCTACCTATATCTTCCTACGAACACTAACGAACACTAGTCGCATCCAGTTTTGAAATACGAGTTTAGTTAGTTACAATTAAGATTCGTACTTTACTGCCACGTACGAGTACCCTCAACAGCGCTTACATATAATGAAGAGTAGTCACAGAATGATATCACGGTACACAGAAGTGACCAGTTATTGTCAAAACTTTACCCGCCTCCCTAAATTCAACCTGGCTATGGAAAAGTTTCGGATGAAGTTATCAAACTCTGAATTTTACAATTAACGGAGCATGTTCGCGGCGTAAACTTCCATATTTTAGCATAGGTGAGCGCCAGTTTCTAATATGCCCCAAAATATATAGAGCCACTGTTTCCAACAGAGACTTTGGGCGATGGCTCCGAGGTTGGCGAAAAGTTTGCTTATGACGTAGCACAATGTACCAACAACTGTTATTAGAGTTGATCAAAATAGTTAACTGGAACAATAATATTATACGTATACATAAGGGTGATGCTGTAGCAAAATACTACTGATTTATGTAAGTACAATATATCTTTGACCCATCAATATTGATTGCATTCAAAGTTTGTTTTACATTATTTGATTTAATTGGTTACTATAATAGGAAGGATTGCCCCATAATCCCAAGTGAAAAATCTGCACCAGAGCCATGTCCATCAATCAGCAGATATACTGGCTTGCAGATGAAGTTGGTTTGGGCCTCGAAATGACACTCCATACACTATATACACGTAAATAAATTGGATATATTTTTGACTAACTAATTACTTTTGTTTTTAATGTCTCAGTTTCATTCGCTCTTGCTTCTCGCTTATTTAAAAGCCCCACTTTAGCAGTAAACTTGCAATGGGACCCGCGGGCACGATCAACTATACTTATACTTGTGTTAATACCTGCGCCCAGACCGGTGTCAAGCTTCGTTGGAGACGAATTTCACTAAAGTTAACTAACTGAAAAGCTTTTCAACGTTCATTTTAAATTCTCTACGGAATCGAAACTGATGCAAACATTTTTTAAAACAACAAGGCATAACTTCAAAGCTACCGTAATAAGTAGGGTCGTTTCCAATAAAAGAGGGATCAAAAATGCCAATCGGGTCTTTATTAATGAAAAGGAAACCATTATTCTTCGGCCAAAAAAGGTATTATTAACTTATTAAAATATTCAAGTCTTCGAAATGCTATTGAAGCGTAAATCTCACAGTCGATCGTAAAAACTGTTCCCTAGAGCAAAAGAAAGTAACTCTGTTTCATTGGATCGGAGTCGTACCATTGTCCTCATACGCACTCTGAGAAAAAGACCAATTTCTGAGATTTCCGAAGGGCTTAGCTTCATTTCCTTTTATATCTCCCCAGATACTAAATTCGTTCACCCAATAATAAAAAATCGCCGGGAACACTTGGAATGGACTTGACGTAAAATTTACTCTCAATCCTAGGGATAGATTGGATATTATAAGACAGTTATATCATATATATATGGGATGTCCAGCTGAATTGATTGCTATATTGGCTGGTCTATTAATATAAATTACAGTCAGTGAGCTTTTAAATAACACGATTACTGAGCACAAACTTCGGGTATTCGATTTGAATTCATGCGATTGATAACTTGTAAAATGAGTTATGATAACGTTTTGACTGTTTCAAGTGCTTTATATTTACAGTATCAATTTCAATAAGTTTCAATTTGAGAAGCTCAAAGTTTTGCTTCAGAATCATAAATTGTAACATGTTTAAAATAATGAAATAAATGTTAAGGAAATTAATTTAGTAGTATTATCAATTCCAGATCAGATAATCATGGAAAACGGGAAACTGCCATTGTAGCATTATCGTTGTATGTAATGGTGACCCCCTATTCCTAAGACTTTACCTGTAGCTTAGTATCAGGTGAGGTGAAGTCAAATTAAAATTTCCATTTTCATTTCGATTATTAAAAAAAATTATGAACCATTAGAGTTGCTTATACTAAGGTCCACAATTGTTTTGATTATATGAAGCAATAAATCCTAAAGTTGCAAGTAGATTTACTTGACTCAATAAAACTGTGTGTAATACTCGTAGTATGCTCCACAATCCAATGCAGCATCATATCCCTAACTACAAATGTGTGAATATTATATTACAACTTTTCTACTCCAGCTGCTACGGTATTTGAGGCTATCAATGAATATGCAAAGTTAGTATTAAAATAAATTTACATATTGTACCTGGGATCCTTCGATATCGGTTTTCTAGACTACAGTTATTATAACTACAGTTTAACAATGAATTGAGTAAAACTTGAAAAGGGTTATTGGGCTTTTAAGAAAATATTTAAAATAAACGGTAATATCAATATTTCATGCTGTGTATTTGCCAATTATGGCCAATGGATCCTGCAACCTATAAAATGGCTCATCTTCTGAGGACGGACGAGTTAAACGCACAGGTTCTCCTCTCGAGGTTGGGCCCTACTTCGGCTAGGCCGATGGTTATACCTGCACACTCACTCCCCAGTCACACCGGCAGTTACCTGCAAATCTTAGCATCATATCTTTGGGCCTTATTGTAGACAAATAAATGTATTTGCCGCTACCGAACAAATTGACAGCATTTCCAAAACATTTCTTAATACCACAGGGGCTTTATACGTCAACATAATGCCTTTGCAAGTTCTAATGAATCAAAACTTCCCAGTTGACATGAATTTTAAGCGACTTGTAATGCGTATCTATATATCAAAAACTGTCACACCCATTTCAAACTTCAGAGAACTCGGCTTGTTAAGACAAAGAGACAGGTAATGTGTGAGTGGACGTGGAACAAATAGCTTTATAGTGCTGATGTTGTAAAAACTGTAACTACGAGAAACTGGAGAAAACCCTATACTAAAGAAACATTTTCAATTCAAGAATACAAGAGTTCCTTTTACAACAAAACTTCATCGTAGTTCCTCTACTATTATACAATTAAAGTAGCGGTGCTTGTGCATTTATATACCACTTAGGTGGCAAACAAACACACAGCCCACTTGATGAGAAGCGGTACCTATGGCCTATGGACGTGTGCAGCACCAGGGGCGTCACACTCGCGATGTCGACACTTTAAAATCTTCTAATGTCCTTCTTGAAGAATCCCAAATTGTAGGCGCTAGTACATTGGAGATTTAAAAACTTAGGTGGTGTTAAATAAACGGTTCCAAAGACAAAAATATTTTTCTGAATTTTTGTCTGTTGGTCTGTTTGTTCACGATGGACGCAAAAACAACAGATCGGATTTTGGTGTGGTTTTTAAATTATGAAGGTCTTTATTACATTAAGAATCTAAAAACTGATCTGATCTCAAAATTATAAAATGATTGACTACAATTAGTTGAGTGAAACCGGAGACCTAACCAAAGGCGCGATAACCGACATACATATTATTATGTAAATATATTAGCTAAAAATTATAAAAACAAAGATCATAAAATATAAGTAATTAACTTTTGAAATATATACCTTACTTTATTGTAATATGGTAAGATCATTGTAACATCTTGGAGCAATAAGAATTTCATGTTACGATTTTCTGTATCATGCCTGAGACAAACGCGGTTAGTGGTTCCCCAAAGTTCGATGCAGACTTCACATTATTTCATGACCATATTACAAAACTTTTATAGAGCTCTTGGGCTTAGAGGTTCCAAGAGTTAAAGAATAGAATAAAATAGAGACTAACTTTTTTGTATAAATAATAATATGTAATACTAGCCGTCCTCCGCGGCTTTGCTCGTGACTTCGTTTCCCTGGTACCTACCTCATCCCATCCATATTATGTCGGTAATTCATTAGTTTTTCAATAATGTATTGAAATTCGATTTCTTGATTTATAATAATTACTGCTCTACTCCCCTGAGTAGCGTGAGAAGAGATTATTAGTATATTTTGTTAAACGCGCTAAGCTCAGCAACTACTACTAGGGTCCGAATAGAAAAATCCTTTTTGTATTAGATTTAACCCATTTATTGAGGAAGCCATGTAGGCTACATATCATCATGTCACTACACAGGAGACCGGAGCAGTATCAATATGTTGGGAAATTTTCCATATAGAACTAAAAAATTACGTGCATGCATGATAAATTGGTGCCAGAGGAATGAAGCATGCCGCAGGGGACAAATACATAGTTATAAATATCTCATAGCGCGTATTCATTAGGTTGCTACTGTCCTATCAAACGAATACACTTCGTACATGCTCAGCTTGAAGTAATACGTGACTTAACTCGAGTTTGAACTCCACTTTAAAACACTGAATAGACTAGGGGAGTTAACTGTGTCTACACAAAGTGAAAGTACACAACGAATGCAGGGAAGAAGCAATTTTTTGTTCTTACTGGATGTTGGATAAAATCAGAGTTTTTAAATTAGAATAGTCATAGTGCGTGGCCACTACAGTAGATTAATCGATGGTTGAAGCAATAGTTTCTCTTAAAAATAAGTAATTTTGATTACTATTTATATCCTACTAACATTATAAATGTGAAAGTTTGTGAATATTTTTGTATATTTAGATTTTCGTTACTCAATCACGCTCTAACAACTGAAAAAATCTGGCTGTAATTTGATACAGGGATAGATTACAGCCTATGTCTATTATGAAATGAGCTTAAACTGAAACAAAAGGTGAAAGTCAATACGAATACGTCACGAATTACAGCAGGGTTCCACGTTAATAAATCGTACAATATTTTGGAAAACTGATCGATACGTAACGCAAACTACAAAATACGTTAACCATCCCAAATTTAGGTCGGTACATTAAAATCAAAGAAAGTGATAAGGCTTACAAAAACATGGAGTAGGGTATTTAAAAACGTGTAAACATCAACATATGAGAAAATTACGATGTACACTCACGGTAGGTTGAAATTTATGGTGCGATCGTGTGGTTTAATATTGGGGTCTCGTGTATCACATCCTGTGGGGTGGTGTCTAACCCTGCCTCGCATATAACCGAGTTTGTAATTTGCATTTTGAGTAAACGTCGTGCAGTTAAAACTTTCGCTGCTAAAAGCCACAACGTCTGCGCTCTGCTGAATAAACTTGGAACGATCATTTTGGACTACGTCTTACAAGAAGTAATTTAATGACTTCTATATCATTTGAGAGTTACGCTGGTAGAAGTGGTTAGATGAGGTGTTTTGTATACGTAGCTCAGTGGTCACGAAGTCGGCCTTACGATCGTTATATCCTGGGTTCGAATCCTGGACATGACGCTAGACACTTTCATAGACGATCGATAAATTTAAAGGGCATACAGAGCATTTATTATTACATTGATGAACTAAGAGTCTTTTAAAATCTCCTTTAACATTTGCACCGATAAAAAAACCCGACTAAGCTAGCTCGCAATGGTTTAGAAACATGTAACTTCCCGATAATCGTCTTGAAACGCTTTTAGTTCGACTTGAAAGTGAAAATTATAAGTGTACAGGATTAAAGTTTTCCACACATATAAGTGTGGCTCAATCGCCATTGGTATTAACCTAACACTTTCGAAGTATATGAGGAATTTGGAATGTGTTAAGTGTAACTATTTATTTATTCTGTGGTGTTATCTTGTGGCGATCAAAGAGAAAAGTATTTGGAAGAAAATAAACTTTTTATTGTCTGCCACAATATTTTCATTAATTTAACCCGGTACACGCCCAGCTCAAGTGCTACTGCTTCTACGTACCTTTCTAACCTTGGGCTATCTATGACTTTGAGATAGCCCCCTCGGGTGTGGGAATCGTAGTGCCCCATCTTGGCCCGGAGAGAGAGTGCATTCGTAGCACCCGATGCTACATACCCTTCGGGGAATCGGAACACGTTATGTTGATACAAATGTGATCCCAAGTTAACAAGAAATGTCCCGTTATGTCTAAACAACTCAAATTATGAACTATAAATAGGTTTTTTTGGTTACTTTACGTATCTAATAGCAATCATGTAACCGTAGTTACAAAAACTATCATAATGACCGTAGGTACTTTTACTCATTCATAACTGTCATAGTCTGTCATTATTACAGAAATTGTGGCAAAAACGTTCAGTTACATATCTACGTGCGATGTAATATCTACATGAATGTGCTTTTTGTACTTGACGAGGGTAAGGAATGTACGATCATTAATAATGCAAACTACGTTTAGTTTTTGTAATAATAAGGATGTTATTAATACAGATGAAAAGCACCGTTGAATTTGCGTAGAGTGACCCCGATTTGTAACTGTAGATACGTGATATGTATGTACAGTATTAAGTGGGATTTTCAGACGTGGTCACTTTACAGAATATAACTTTAAAAGAATTGCAATTATTAGTCATAAACTCTTATTATTTGATGCAATTATTGAATTATACACGAGAGTCTATTCCTGTATCACATGATAGCCAGATCCTTTCAGCCATCTGAGTGTGATCGGCTAACAAACATCCGAATATCGTCATAAACTTTCATATTTTATAATATTAGAAGGTAGAGTATACATTAACCCATTAAACCAAAAGATACAGAAGGAGTGAATGGATCGTGGGCTCCTAGACATATATTTTGGATGCTACAGGGTATAATGATGATGATGGTGATGGTAAATCTGTATACTATGTATGTAAGTAACTTATAGTATTGGGTCGGTACTGATTTCCGTAATACCGAAACTATTCATTGATC
This sequence comes from Lithosia quadra, assembly GCA_963576445.1. Classification (NCBI taxonomy): domain Eukaryota; kingdom Metazoa; phylum Arthropoda; class Insecta; order Lepidoptera; family Erebidae; genus Lithosia; species Lithosia quadra. The sequence continues at coordinate 6,413,163 of OY754891.1, forward strand.
TGATTATCAATAACAGCTTTTGAATATTATACCGATAAATAGTTATTGAAACTAGATAGTTAATAACGCCTACTTTTAGTGACTTATGTTAATTAGTACGAACAGAAATATTTCAAAGGCTTTGTTTAAAATATTTTTGTGCTGAAAAATATTTCAGCTGCGATAAACCTGTGACATTGTTTAACTTTACTGCATTTGGCACTCGCTCCTTTGTGGTGCTGTATGAAGCTAATTTCATTAGCCACAAATGTACCCAAAAACCGCCACTAATAAACATTATTTAGGCACTGACACAATTTTTCATCATTTATTATACAATAGGTATTTAACTGTGCTTAGGTAGTTATTTCAGTCAGTTCTTGACTTTACTGGTATTTATTTATTTTATTTTACTAACTAATAAGGTACTAACTAATAAAATAAGGGTGCTAGCACCTCTGCCTACCCCTTCGGGGATATAGGCGTGAGTTTATGTTATGTTATTTTACTAACTATTAGCTTTTTATTGTGCATCTACTACTTCTTTTATCTTAATATTTTTATGGGCTTGCCTAGTTCTTGTAGACATGTCAACCTCATTGTATTCTGTACAATATACATAACTTACAACTTACTTTTTTTTTTAAATTTGTACATACTTAATATTTTCTAAGATAGTTTAATAATAATTCTGTATAAATAAATAAACTATTATGTATCTACAAAAAAAAAAAAACTTACAACTAATTATATTGGTACAAAGTAATCACTTAGATCTCAAAGCATTTTCACATCTAAACTCCGAGATTCCTCAAGCCGAGAGTCATTGCTGCGCTCTTTCGTCGTCTAAACAACAGGTTTTGTTTGCTTAGTACTGTAAATGAAAAATACTGCAGTGATAATAATTAATATCATCAGTTAAATTGCAATCGACACTAAATTATGTTGATGTCATTTTTCTGTTTGTTTGTTTTCATGCCTAGACTGCTGAATAGATTTTATGGAACGAATCCCACCCACATTCCCACTACTAAAACTACCATCAATAATAGAAAATCATAAACACATCAAGACACGACACTCAGGAACTCCCAGGGAAAGTTAAGTTGTCTTGGAACCTGTATTAATTGAAATAGAGGAGTTCGAAATAATAATAAATCCAATTTTACAAGAGCGTAGCCGTGGCTAGCAGCTAGTATCTACTTCATGAACCATTATAATTTGGTAGTAACTAATAGTTAACTACATTCTAATTAACAAAACTTACAATCAAATGCCGACAAAATTTATAGAAACACTAAGTGCTTCGAACTTTACAAAAATGTATATTAGATTCCATTAATGTGAAAAACAAAAACGATTAAGCACACGGAATGTCAAATGCTGCTAGATATTCCACTTCAGATATCGATATTCATATATAAAAAGAGAGAAAGCATCACGATCTCAAATATTATGGAAACCAAATGAGCTATTATTGCATTCCAATAATATCAGGAGCAAAAACGAAGAAGCGCACGGAATGAACAATTACGCATAATATTCCACTTGAGAAGTCACTTGTAAACTATTTAACATAGTCGTGAATGCTCAGCTAAAAGTTGTCCTCTTAATTATTTTCAACCAGTTGCTTTATATATGGCATTATCTAATTTCAAATTAAACGGATGGAATCAATAGTTAGTGAATCTCAACTTTCTCATATTATGGTTAAAAATGTACTTTTACATACATAGAATTATTCTCTTCAGAATTGATACTATTTCATAAAGTAGGTACCTACCTAGGTGTTACACTTGACAAAAAAGTCTTTGATATTACGGCAATTAAAAAGGACTGACAACAAATTGGCAAAATATTTTACTGTTTTTAAATTCTGAATCGCAATTTACTCTTACAAAATAAAGCGTTTGAAATTAAATCATAAAAAAATCAACGATGAGCATACTCATACATGCTTCATTCGACACACGCCCCCTTTGCCTATCAATAACGCAATTACCTTTATTGCTCTAAAGGCCTTTTGATTTCACTGAAAGCGCATAAATCATATTTAATGACATGTTCAAATTGATTATTAAGATACATATCTCTTGATTACATTTTAATATATGTAAACTGAATAAATAACGTTACTAGTAAATTTGATCACTTTATAGCACTCATGCCATTGATATCAATTTACAAAATATATCATTTGTACAGATGAAAATATAGAAAGTTAATTAGGTACTTTGAATTACAAACTTTATTATTTTACTTATTTTTTCTAAATAGAGGACTCCGTCTATTGTTACCTTTTCCAGGTGTATAATATAGGTACATAGGTGCATGGGACCCTGGATCTGCAACCCAATACACCTACTGATTACTGGACGTGACTCTTGCGCAAGGTTTTCTCAGGTGAGTGGCACTCGTTTTTCAAAAGTGCGAGCTTTGGATAAATCCGCACTTGGCACCTGGATGATGATAATTTTGCCGAATTATAGATAGAATTTCAAGTCGTTTCTACACAGGGTTGGGTTCATGAACTATTAGTTCAACCTTCTAATTCTTCATGTCAAATTCACCTTACCACATTCCTTAGAACCATTATCAATTTTACAAGGCTGTCGACACAAGAGACAATTACGGCACTGTAGATAAGGTTCTGTTTTAACGTTCCTGAAATAAACAAAGCAATGAAGACACATATCACAGCGATCGTACCCACAAATAACCGCAGTGTTGATATTAATATGTATGCTAACGATGTAGCATCTATCATTCAGCCAACCCACAACCCGAAGGTTAATTGACAATCACTCAGGCTTGTCTATAGGCTGTATGTAGGGAAGTATCTGTCAAATCCTTCGGGACGTTATTGACTTTAACATACCATTCTGTATGAAATGAAATTAAGAATGATAGTGTCGTGTGACAAGCGATTGGTGGTATATTTCATTGGTCGTAGCCATTGAATTCTATATTATACCACCAGAAGAACTATTTAGAATAAAATTTATGGTACGGTTCCTGATTGAGATGAGAGAAGGAAATTAATTTAGAAATTGGAATTTGGAATACACATAACACAGAAACTAAATATAACGATTTTTACACCTATCGGTTTAGGCATAACGCGCTTTTATGTACTAATATCATCCGTATGACATCTACAATAGTTAATAAAAAAACTACTTCATCTGGACCAAATTGAAATGAAACCACACATGAAGCACCAGCTTTCAAATAAAAAATAATCTTTAAATTAGAGGAACACAAAGAGCTTTGCTAACTCTATTTTCTATCTATATACTATTACAGACTGTATATTGTGTTGTAAGAAAAAAGATAATGATATAATTAATCTTTGGTTTATATTACTACATCATAACAAGTTATAGAATTACAATGGCAGAATCGTATTTTCAGTAACAGGCAAAATATCTATTAAGTAATCTGGTGAAAGCGCCCGTTTATTTAGAATCCTCAACATATAACACCACAACTAAGCTTTTTTGTGTTAGATAATAATTTTCGAGTACTTCCTAGCATTGGGTGTGACGTAGGACCGATTTAGACTTCGAAGAACTGCGAGAAGAGAGAGATACGAGTGGCGAGATAGCTATGAAGCGGTGAAGTCAGGCAGATCAAACTAATACTTGCAGTCATGCATTTTTATATTATTTGATGACTCACTCACTCATCATTGTAACTGCATAGTTGGAGACTTGTACGGAACAAAGTAGAGTAAACATTGTTGCTGAATTTTGGATTGGACATATCTATTGCCTAAAAATATTAAGTACCATTGACACATGAAGAAGTACAAAATATAACGATAATTCAATATAATTAATTATGACTGTAAACAATTTCCTTTCCTTTAACAAAACATAAATATCCATTATTGTGTTGGAAACAAGGTCAACACAGGTTATCGAAGCATTATCACGTACAAACGTATCGACAATAAGAAACAGACTACCGGAAGGTAAATTGTCGGCAAAACAAAAGAAATACCTAATATCATTTATTTTGTCGTAAATTCATTAAGTAGTAAACAGAAAAGAAGCATAGTGACGAATAAAAGCAAGCTGCGATACTATCTTATCCGTATTTTGTCCGATACTGGAAGCGGTGGGCTGGAACGAAACTCCATCTCTATCCCCATTTTGATATTAGGAACAATATCGGATGTATTGCAGCTCCACAGCACTATTATAGGGAATATTAGAGGCTTACGCATATAACACTCCACTTCAACCATCTGTATTCAGACAGTTCTCTAACGTACCTACCTATACCTACCTAATGCAAACGCATCTCCAATGAGTGAATGCACTTGAATGTATAACTCTAAAACCTGAGTGGGTTATTGTTATAGTTGCAATTATTTTGCACTAACTACTATCTTTATAGGTATTAAAAATAGACAAGGAGGTTTTAAGCGATAAAGGATCATAAAATTAATGTAGTTAGTAGAAAACTACAATACTACAATGGATTATATAAATCCGCGTACCTACCGCGTATATATTATCCACCTTTGCACTTCCTAATTAGGAAGTGCAATAGGTGGATAACCCGCACATTTTGAAATAGCATATTTTTACTTACTACGATCTTGGCGTTCGAATTAATTAAATCGTGCATTAAGTTTTGCACAACGAGACTTGCGAGGGTTAAATATACACCACAAACTGGATACCATCATCAATTATATTGTGTTTGTCACCTTAATAACAGCAAACTTTGCAGCCCTACGCTTCCGACGTCGTAATTTTTTTACTGTCTCATAAACTGTTTATAATATCGATCAAAAATTTCGGCGACAAAATATCATTATCTGTAGGTAAAGTCATAAAATTGTTATTGCAGTTAACGAGCTAGGAGGGTTGGTATTTTCATTAGAGCAAGAGTGGGTGGATGGCATTAATCTGTTTACGAGATATCGAGTTATGTGAGCCTACCTGTCACAATAGAACTATAGTGAAACTTGCTGCGCCTAGACAATAGTGAAAAGCTTACCTACTCGTTAAGAAAATATCACTAGTAATGCGCTCCAAATAAAGTGCGAACCACTGATGTTTAGGTCATTAAGTTTCAGTTTGGTAAGCGTCAGTAGATGGGTGGTTAAGGAGTAAGCTTTATGAATGAGAGGTTCCGAGTTTGAAACCTGGCTATACTAAATACATTCTGTAGATATATTATTATCGATAGATTTTTCTGTAGATTGATAAAAACTACCTACCAATATCTTGATGCCAGGTTTGTTATCGACTGCCGCCTGATCCCTTCTCCCAATCTGGATAGCAACGTCTGCACCAGAGCCTCGTTCGTCGATCACCACACGGTAATGCTGAAGATCTTGGTACGTATATGGATTATGCACAGATTTTTACTTCAACAATGAAATAAAATGTCAATTTTCCACAATACAATATAAACACTAAATGCACAGCATGACATTAATCCTGGCCTTCTTCGTGCTCAGTAATCTGATAAACTTAATCTTTTGACATATCACCCACGAGAATGGGGTATAATCTCCACCGGTACAGCAAACTTCTGCATAAGATTTGTTTAAATGGGTTGTTTGGAAACAGAAAGTAATTCATTGCTAACACGCTAACAAGTTTTATTTGTTTGCAAACTTATCTCTCTTCTAATATGGTGTAGGTAGTTGTGAAACAAATTGCCATAATTTGTCAAAGTATAATTATACGTAATTCGTTTCCTTAATTCTTAATTCTTTATTGTACACACAGTAAATAATTTATCATATATTACAATAAGCTTTATGTACAAAGGCGAGCTTAACTCAATATTGAGTTTCCGTAAATAATAATAATAATAAATAAATTAATAAAATATTATTATAATATATAAAAAAAAAAAATAAAAAAAAAATAATAATAATCAAAAAAAAAAAATTAAAAAAAAAAAAAGTATCCTACATTTTTTTTACAATAAAATAAATATTTCTTATATATTTATCAGTTCTGAAATATCTTAGTATTTCTTAATGTGAATGCGCGTATTTACTTTATATTATTAATTTCAGAATACAATATAATTATTATTATCGATAGATTTGGCTCTATCCTAACTTGAACCTAGAAAATATCGATTTTCATACAAACGAGAGTTCACACGAAATAAAAAAAAAACTACCTATATATACATATAATTATATAAATTTATTATCTTTCTTAATGATATAATGAGGCCAAATTGGTAAGTATGTTCGCAACGCGGCCCGTATCGTAGACTCCAGCAAGAAATTCGGTGGACTTTTATTTGTAATTTACTTACGCAGATAAATAAAGTTATGAACATTTGATATAAAATGAATAAGTAAATTAACAGTAACCTTTCAATCATTTGTGTATATTTTATTTGCCTGTCGTGCTATTGCAGTAATTAATGACTCAGTACATTTTTATTTTATTCTCCGAGAAATCTTTGCCACGTTGTTTTTGATGGTAGACTATCCATTTTTTTGACGTCAAAAGATGTAATTACGTTGCACTATTTTGAAAAATAAAGAAATTGATGAAATATCGGTTAAGGGTGTTTCGAACAGGGTCACATACAGTGGACCACGTCGTTTACTCTTCCAATCAGAAATACCAATCCAGTGACACCGCCGTCAGTATTTACCTAGGCCCCGTAAAGGGGAGATATTGGATTGAATGATAAACAAACGTTCTATTCCGTGCAACACTGTACTAGCGATAGATGTTAAACATCAGGAGGCTGATTCTCGTAACAAAATACGATCAACATTTAGTTTCGGTCTAGTCTCGATGTCATGTCGATCACCCAAATGTTGATTGAAAAAGGTATTCTTTCTTCGAATTCTGACCTTCACACTACCACGTGAACTCATTCCCAGCAATTTAGCTTACCGGTGTAAGAGGGATATTAGTAATTTCGGTTTCTATTTTTTGAGATAGATAGATAGAAACGAGGAGTATCTGAATGGACCTCGGTCCTCAAAATGCAAATATGGATGTAACCAGAATTTGCGTTTGGTGGAGATCAGGCATGTGCTAACTCGAACAGAAATACCCGCTTCAGTCGATTCCTCACAATTTTATGTAAACTTATCGCATAATGGATCATAGTAAACTTCATCTCGGTAGTAAATATTACGAGTATATTTTGTTGTGACCGACCGCGGTGCAGTCAAGGTTAGGGCAGCGCAATAAGATCGATACGTCTGGGAAATATTGTAGAAAATTTTCAGCGATGCATAGAAAATGAACCTAATCCATTTTGGTTTTCATCACAAGAAAAAACATTTTGTTAAAGTGTCCGTTTAACGTCAATCGGCTGTACCCCCTATTATTAAATTTAGGAACCGCAAACACCTGAATAAATGTAAGAGTTTAATATCATTAAACCATTCCTTCCAAATATCTCTAGAGACGTGAAGTGGAGGTTTATGGATCGACAAGTACCTATTGAAAAATAAATCTAACTATACTGGTTTCAGTAAAAAATAGAATTCAAACTATAAAATATAATAGTCCCATCGCCTACAGAATAAAAGAAATATATCAAAAGCTATAAAAGTGAGTTAAGTTAACAAAGACAACTGAAACTTGTCTTGCACAGCTATCTGTTTCAATTTATAAAAAACATAAAATAAATACAAAGCAACAATGCCCAAAACTCGAAATATCACTTAAAACACACAATCATATAAAAATAAATTTCCTTTTATAAAATAATGAATTCAATCTGTAGGTACATTCAACAACCTTTAAAACAATAGCTGTCTCATTGCAAACGAAGCGCTAAGGAAGATCTCGCGATACAATGGAAAACAATAAAACCATCTGCACACTATCCCAAGAAGGTTTACCTTCAATAATGCGGAGAGGAACGTTTGCAGGGGTCTTCCACAATGGTTTCAAAGGGAGAGGCGCTGAGTGCGCATGTACGGGTACCGCGCCACATCGCAAGTCGTACAGAGAGGGACCACTCCAGTTTGCGAATGGAACCCGGGGGCGCCGCGCTCTCCGCCTGCCCGACATGCGCGAAGCCGTAATGTAAACACTGTAACTAGTCGTTTTATAATTGGTGCATGGTACTTGTGACTATTGTGTGAAAGTTTGTAAAAGTTCACGTTATACTTTTTGTGATATAATCGTGTCTGAAACCGTAGGTATATTTAATTTAGTTTGTATTGTAAATTGCCCCACAAACTTTTTGTAATTTAGGACTAATGTGTTTTAATATAAACCTGAGTCATCGTTCAGTACAAAGTTTATACAGTCACACAAAATGAGTATAAAAATTAGTTTTAATGTGTATTGAGAACATTAACCGCAACTGTATCACGCAATGTCGTTTATAGCATGTGACTTATTTTTAACTCTTTTTCTTGTAATTTGGTGCTATTATGCCCCGCAACTTTTAAGAAATATGAAATTTAATCGAAATACGTATATTGCGTGTTTTAAAAACGTTTTATTGTTTTAATAATAACCAAAAATTCTTCTATGATTTAAATTCATGTAATGGAGGAATAAAATATTAAATAAGTAAAGGGATTTTAAACTACATTATTTTCCTAACGCTAAGCAGATTAAATTTGTATTTACTACCCAGAGTTATAATTAGCGTTCATAAATTAATATAAAAACATATAGGCATGTTTATCAGTGAACTTTATTCACCTATCATTTGATAACTTAAGTCTTATATGGTCAATAATAATATTGTTTTATATATGTATCAGTGCATGTGATAAATGAAGATCCGTGACACGTATTGAGATACGTTTAGTAATATTAATTTAACAAATACTAAGCCGGGAAAATAGATCTATTAATATCTATGTTTAATATTCGCGAACATATTCGACAACAATACTTTACTGCGATACTAAAGAATATTTCCTTATTAAACCAGAAAACGACTTTCCGACGGCATTTTTATGCCGACCTCATTTGAAAAATCCTGCTATCCCTGTGACTGATTAAATTTTTTCATCAATCTTTTATTTAACAGTTTTGATTAAATATATAAAACTGGCAGCATCAGATTTCATAGGACTGCAATGCCATGTTTAATTGCGATTGGAAACAGTTGGAATTCAATCAGTAGTACCAACGTAACACATTCAACCAAATTCGTTTAGCGTAAAAGTGTTTAATTCCAATTCCATCTCGTTGCCTCTTGATGACTTCTCTGAAACTCGCGATGGTTTTGACATGCAAAAGAAAATTGGTCGTTCACAAAATTGTATGCTTAAATTCTGGGATATGTTGGAAACTGAGGACGTGACCTGTCATCTTCATACAATACAATTTTGAGGCAGCCAAATGAAAATGCACAATCATTGCATATTATTTACTTCTGTATATGTGTCGACGGGAGGTTTAAGGAAAGATGGATGGAAAGCGTGAAAGAGAATATGGCAAGGAGTAACTGAGGAGATGACATCTGATAGGAATGTATGGAGGAGAATGAAATGCTGCGCTGAACCCAAATAATTAGAACATTATGTTCCGCAGTAATCTAAAAGTAGTTTGCCATTTTAGAATACCTACCAGATTCGCAAGTATTTTAGTCAATATAATAACTTATAAAATATATAATATTTTCCTTCTGCATCTGTTTTCATTACCGAGGATTTGATTCCCAGAACGACGGAACAAGATGATTTACTAGGGAGTTTCGTAATTTCGATGAGATTGAATAGATTGGTATTGAAGGAGATGAGATTTCGTCATGCCGTCTCGTCTCAATGGATTATGACTGAAGCTAATCAGTAACAAACTGTGTTCTATGTGTGATTTTTTCTGTAATTCAAATATATTTTGAGCATTTTGGATTCATTTTTATGAAAATTCTGCAATGTAAATAAAATCAAATATGAGATATACCTATCTTACCACGTATACCTACGTGACTAAGATTAATAAAGAGTTCTGGCTTTTAGATAACATTCGACCATTTATTAACTTTCAAAACAAGTGGGAATTCTTGTACAGAGAAGATTAGTATTGGATAAAAAAACATTTTTAAAAGTGTTTCACGGGAAATTTAGTGATGTACTCTTTTGGTTTGACTCATATTATAATCCCGGTCTTAATTTGAAATAATTTGAATAAAGTTATTTCAAACTTAGACTTTGATTGCGTTTTTAATCTAAATTTGTTTGATTCTTTGATAGGTATCTGATACACCCTCTGCCTGTCAGTAGCCATTATCTTTAGTGACCCTAGTTGAAAATAGGCGTCAAGTGCGTCTTTTTCTTTCTATCTAAGTTCGCTATATTCCCATAGTTACAAAAAACATTTATTTTATTTTATTTGGAAAACTTACAGCTAACACAGTTGCTATTTACAAATTATACGAGTATACCTAGTTGAAGGCCATTTAAAAGTTTTCACGATTTTTAGAGATATGTATATCCTTGTGGGAAGATAACAAATAAATTTCAAAAGATGGTTATTTATTATTTTCACCCTGTATTCTTATCGCTTTAATTTTAATTATAATTTTAATTGTACTTAACTCTCAAGTACAGTTTAAGGGTATTTGACCCTAAGTAAAATAGATTCGAGATAAGGTGGAATAACTTTAATTCATGATTAAAGATTACACAGGCAATAGAATTCGTGCACGTGAGAATATAATTATTCGAATTGACGAGACAATTACAGTGAATCAGCTACAAACTGTTAAGTTAATACTAAAAAACGGTTCGAGTACGGCCTGTTGCTGGAACTTGTCCTGCGCTTAGAGATAATATGCTTTTAGAAATAATACTGAACATTTTAGTGCAAACTGTAAAGGTTGGTGCAATGCCTTTCCACTATTGTTTTGGTTCTTTGTAACAGGAAAGTTTTCCCTAACGTCTACAATATAGGGTTCTTCAAAAAGGGCATTGGCTTTTTACAGGGTTGGCAGCGCAAGTGTGATGCCACTGGTGTTGCACATGTTCATAGGTCACGGTGACTGCTTCTCGTCAGGTGGGCCGTGTGCTTGTTTGCCACCTAAGTGATACAAAAAAGTTCCAACTATAACCTCACCTGCAAGCCGGTACCTACACCTACTGATTGACGGACGAGACTCTGATGCAGGTTTTCCTCTCGGTGTTGAGAGATAGAAGTCGCTCCCATAAGAGCAGTATAAACTGAATCAAAAGGGTGAGCAGAGAGGCTCCGAGGTGAAGGCCTTAAATGCAACTGGTAACAGTACTGGGCCCGTAGACAAATGTCAAAAGTTTAAATCGCTAAGAAAACGAATAGATTAGGTCGATCAATCACACTCCAGCTCGTGATTGCGCCGCGGCGCGCGCATCGTGTGCCGGCGACGAGCTTGGATGTGATTGGTCAACCTAATCTATTCGTTTCCTTAGCGATCGTTAGCGATTTAGACTTTTGACACTTGTCTACGGGGGCTGGGATGATAATGAGGAGGTCATTCGATAATGGTTCACGCAGTAGCTAAGACAAACTAAAAAACATTACCCTCCTTTCTTCGGCAGTCGGATAATAATGGAAAAAGAGCAGGCTTTAAAGCCCAAGCATTGGATGCAACTGAAATTCGCGTACAAAAAAATAATAATGCCAAATACTTTTGTTTTTATTTTACACAGAACTAATCTGATCAAACTGATAGTGAACTAATATGAAGCACATTTATATAACTTATTGAATTGGTGTTCCACTATTCCGGTCACATTTCGAAACTATCAAACGGCCACGGTTTGAGAGCCGAAATCATAAAAAGAAAGGCTTTTTATTTCAAGCGGCTGAAGGATACGTCTCGAACTTACCGACACCTGTTTTCTGGGATATTTTTATGAAGATACTAGTTTAATGCCCGTGGCCTTAGACGCATAAATTGGTGATCCAGTTTCCGCAACCCACAGGAACCTTTTCCTAAGATTAAAAGTAACCCATGTGATACACTAGATTATGTATTACCTCTGGACTAAGTTTCACTTAGATTCGTTCAGTTTACGCAAAAGAATAATAAATATCTATACTTTTTCATAAACTAGGACATAATACATAGGCAGGTTAACCGGCCCTACACCCTACACCCACCGTCGGCGAAGTGGCCCGATGGTCACCCCTTAAAATCGTAAATGGTCCGGGGTCAGCTGGGGTGCGAGGGATATGCCTATTGGGTAACTTCACACCCCGGTAATTAAGACCCGAGATGGCGTGCAGTTTTAGTCGGTTCGACCCCGACATAACCACCCCCGATGGCCGACGGGGGTGGTATCCATGGGGAAATCCGCACGAAAAAAAAAGGTGAACCGTGCCTCCTCATCATCATCCCAGTACTGTTACCAGTTGCATTTAAGGCCTTCACCTCGGAGCCCATGTATATCTAGGACCGGGTGTCGCCAACGACATTACCTAAATAACTTCCTTGGTACCAATTTATCCCGTAAGTTATTAATTTCACAATAATGTATGGGAATTTGCCGGATTATTGGTTGACATACATACATTATTGCGCCACTCCTCTGAGTAGCAGCGAGGATGATTATATAGTCTATAAGTCTATAACCTTTTTTAATAAACGCGCTATACAATACAAAAATATTTTTTCTCTTAAGCAGTAGTTCCCGGGATGATAATTAGTGTAGATATAACTGGAAAACTTTTTTAAAGATTAACAGCTGAAGATATTTTACTTCTGAGTTACCTAGTTTGCTTATTATAGAGGAACTAAAAGTCAAAATAATAAATACAACTTATACCTATAACAGTTAATAATATTTTACGTTTAAATACACCATAAACAAATAAACAGTCAATGAACCAAACTTTTAGTTACAATAATATTTAAAGTTCAAATTCTAATAGTTTTGCCATAAATTTTGACTTTTAATAATATTGTTATTTGTACTAGCCAAATTATCATCAGAACTCTGATCTAATTTCCATAGAATAACATCAAAATAAAATATAGAATACAATATTATCAATTTCTTCTTTCTATCTAGAAAATAGTATCTCGTTCAGAGAATTAATGTAAACTAACAACTCCATTCGCCTGAAATACTAACCAATATTGGTCACGATCCCGCAACCCACAGAAAGCTACCTAGTTTTGGGATAAAAATCCAAATTCCATCCAGTTTGACTCAGCCTTTCTGGATGTATGAGTAACATCAATTAATCGGTTCAAAGTTTCGCTTTTCTAGTTAGTACGATCACACGTTCAGCGTTAGTACCCAACGCGATAACGCTTGTACTAAAAAGTTGCACTTGAGAACCCGGATTTTTTCTCTTTTGTGTCTCTTGATTTGGCCTTTCACCGGAGCGACTACCATCTGACTTAATTAGCCATCAATCAGCAGGTACAACGGCTAAAAGGTGAGGTTGGCTTGGGACCTCGATTTTTTTTTATTTATTCATTTTGTTTTATTTGGAAATAAACAGTCATATAGAATTACCGCATAATAGCAGGATTTAATACCTATATAATAATGATAAGATATATTCAGAAATTAAATCAAACCTTCAACATTTATAAGCAACACGAAGCCTAAGCTTTATGAAGCAGATTAATTATGAATTTCGGTCGTTACTTGCTTGGAAGGTATTTCAATAATGGTCAACTATCAATTCATTGAGACATCAGGTCGTTCCCATGGGCAGTAAGTTTTTCACTTCGAGCAGGTTGAGTTATATCCCATAGGATTCGGACTCGTGGTTAAAATCCTGTAGTAGCACAGAATAAATAATAGTACCCGTAGTACTTACGTTAAATGTTTTAAAATAAAATACCTCGGCTCAGGTAATAGATCTGATATCGGAGACACTACAATTTTATATCTCTTCTAAACGCTGCATTGTTATTGCCTATGCTAGTTCATATTATTATATCCTATATTTTTGGTAGAGACTTAAAAATAAGGACTACTTAACGCTAATTATATCATATTGGCCTAACCATGGACTACAGCGTTGTAGCGGCATGCAGTGCTGTAGGAATGCGCGGCCAATTACCTATAGCCACAGACTCGTTTGTAGCGGTGGCAATAACCAGGCAGCGCGGGAGATGTATTTAGGATGTATTTTTAGATATAAATTTAGTCATTTAGGCCATTGTTATTTCAAAGAGCTATTGTAGGCTTTCTGAAATAGCAAAAGCCTCAAAGTAATACACATTTCTAACGCGAAATTTTATATGTGAAGTAAAGGGTAGGTACATTCGTTCCAAAGAATTTCAAATACCTACAATTACTAAGGATACTAAAAGTATTATGGACATACTATAAAATACACAATAATGTTTATGTAGGTAATAACTTATAAGTATATTTCAATCATACATTGACTAATATCGAAATACCTCGCGGTTCATGACTTCCTTTCTTTATCGCACGGTAAACAACTGAAATGCTCTACCCGTACATACATAAGCCATTATCACGTTTCATGATCAGCGGTTTTTCAAAAGCGGCGCGAAATAGCATAAGTTGTCTTGGCGTCAAGGTAGGGATCACCACTTTAGTATCGAGTATCTGGATTAGTGATACATATCTTCTGAACTTCACTCTAACTTTTTATCACTCAGCGGGATGAAGTCAATCGACGACTCAAATACAAAAAAGCACATTTGCAGTGCAAAGGCTACCTTAATCAAAACGACTTAGCTAAAAAAAGCAGCAGTGAGATGGTTCATAAAATTGGCCTCATATGCAAATACATTTTGGGAGAGAAAAAAAATGATTGGCGTTTATGATATGGGTATGACGGATGAGGTATTTTTATTTTCAGAGTTTATGAGTTGACACTTATTTTAATTTTCATGAATTAATTTTGAATCATTTACATCTTATTTTGTCCTAGATGTTGCATTTTTCAAGCAAGGTAAATGATTTAAACTCACTAAATGCCGGAATAAAAAATTGAAGATTGGATTGAACTTGGGTTATGTTAAATTAACGATTCCGAATATATTTTTTATTGGAATTTTTGTGTTTATTCGCCATGGCCGCAAAATTGCTGAACATATTTTGAAGTGGTTTTTATATTAAAAAGGTCTTAGTTGGACTTAAAGTCTGCCTAGGTAATTGATCACAATTGGTTAAGGAAAAGGACACGATAACCATCAATAACATGGGTGTTGCCGCGAGCATCAGCTAGTTTGTATCAATAACATTGTGGATATATTTTTAAATAAAATCTACTATATACAATACTTAAGCAGCTTATAATAAATAAAAGAAAAAGTGTTTACTTTCCCTGATAAATAATCTTCTAAAGGTGTTAAGTAGGGATTAAAAGTATTTTCCAAAGGATTTCCTTCCTAAGTACACCCGGGCACAATAGACCCGTTCAACGCTGTGATTATATCCGATTTAAACATGACTACCCTACTGTTGAGTGTTGTGAGGATATTTCAAGAGGTGTCCACACGTCTTCAAAGTCTATAACGGGACTAAATAGTTCCATTCTACTTGTAAAGTGGTCTCAATAAATAAATAATAATAGCGGAAGTGACGTTATCCAAATAATTGTATACTAATAAGTAGTTGCACAAACGAGCATGATAAGCTATGTACGACACTTGAAAGTGACAGACAGTCGTGCGAGGTCCGTGCGATTGTTCGATAGCGTAAAATCTATAACCGTCAGAACATCACACTACTTATTCAATTGTGTAACATAACTATTAATTCTAATAAGCTGTAGAGCATTCAGCTGCTAATTCAGAAGACGCTAGTTCTATTCCCGCCCAATGTAAATATTTGTATGAATTAATATGTATATTTGTACTAATATGAGTATTTCTATATAGTATAGTATAGTATGAATAAGTATGTATTTACCAAAAAGCGTATCTAAATATTTTTATCCACATTCTAAAACCCATAACACAAATTAGTTAAACTGTGATTATTTTGGATCGAACTGGCCTGTATATTAATGTCCCAGGATATTCGTTTGTCACACTATCAAATTTACTGTAGCATACCCGTTACTCATTTTACTCACACTTCTCACAAAACATATCCATTTTAACTTCGAAATCTCTGCAAAATGATATTATGTTCAATCGCCGCTGTTGTAACTCGACATTTTGTACACGGATATTTACCATTATGTAGTTTAGTTACACAAAGCATATTCGGTTGAGAGTTTGGGCACAATTGAGTGATATAGCATTATTTAGAGATTCGCATTTTGGGCTCTGTGTAATTGTGAGTTTCATAATACCGAGTCCAGTCGAGCGACGGGCTAACCGCATGGCGCGTTGCGGTTCGAAGCACATTATTACCTAACCAAACGATAATCATTGTTTTGGCATCTATTACATTCATAAAGTCCCGTAATATTTTTTTTTTCTGATATATCTTCCATGTACAGACGCCGATCAGTTAACGATTTATTATATGTATAGATTTTACTCATGATTTGAAATTATCAGAATTGTTACAAGAGAAACTGTAAAGCTTCTGAGATATGTGATAAAAATAATTATACTGCCTAAGCGGTTAAGTATTGTTTAACTAAATTTCAACTTGTCTGTAGGGTATTCCTTATCAGCTGTTCAACTTGTTAAAACCAAACTAAATGAAAGATAATAAGTAAAAGGATTCTTGATATTATTGAAGATAACAAACCCTTTAGCATTTTGAAAAGTTCTGTGTCCCTAAAGTACAACGTCTTAGAAGTTATGAAATTAAAGACAGTGTTTTTTTTACCCAACTTTAAAACAGGAGTTTTTTATATTTAGCATAGAAGATAAGGAATCGATTAATACTGAAACTTACTGATTTCAACATTTACCTATATTAAAAATCATAAAAACCGATCACGATTCACCAACATCATCATCTGTCTGTTCTCATCCAAATTGAAAGAGTCAATTGTTTAATGGTTTAGGAGACGGTCTACTATACTTAGGTATTTAATATCAAAGTTAGATGTTTCAACATGGGACCATTTGGAGTGTTCTAAAAGAAACAGTGAAAACTGAAATCGCTTTTACGAAAAATCTTAGTGTGTACCTAAGCAATAACTTGAAAAAGTCAGTATCATGTACCTATAACTTAAACTGCCTTTAGGAAATATGATTGTGTTCCATATATTTATAATTATAGTGTTACAATGATCACCTATCAAATGATACTGAACAATTTAGTTTTCTAATTCAAGAGCTAACAGCATTATTATTTTGTCAAATTCTGACTTCTAAATCCATACTAATATTATAAATGCGAAAGTAACTCTGTCTGTTACGCTTTCACGCCTAAACCGCTGAATAGATTTTGATGAAATTTGGTATAGGAAAAGATTAGATCTCAAGAATGAACATATGCTATGTTTGGTCGCGATAACCGACATCCACGCGATTACCGACATCCACGCGGGCGGAGCCGCGGGCAACAGCTAGTTGAAATATAAAAGGTTCTTATGTGCTAGGTGTATAACATATATCAATGAACTTATGCTAAGACTACCACATACCTTTTGACGGAAGTTCGCGACTTTAAAATATTTTGCAGATAAAAGGATACGATAAAAGGCAGAGAAAAGATGGAAGAAATAGCTTGACTGGAATAGAAATAGCTTGACTGAAAGGCTTCTTCCATGAAATACTTTTAAAGGTTTCTTTCTTTTATTTGTATGTTCTTGGTCTTTATTTTGATGAAAAAAGAATCTGGTTTTTCAAAATAAATTGCTTGAGTTTGTGTGGCTTCACGGCAGTGCCAATCTTCATCATAAATATATTTTGGTCTGATAGACCAATACGCGGGAATGTGTTTCTTTATAATTTATAATCCATACTGGTTTATATGGGTGTCACGGTAATGGGAACGTAAATTCTTTAATTACATTTAAGCAGATTCGTACAATATAATTATACCTTAACGCCATTTATGATTCATATAATACCATGCTCTCCCACAGGAACACATATCTATCGATTCTGTCCTCTGTCCTTAGGAAGACACCTGGTTGAATAGGTACGCTTTGAGGTCCCATGCATTTAACTACTATAAATAAGTCGACAAACTAGCATACAATTAAGAAATAAATTGTGAGACTACGGGTATTATTCGATAGTAACTGACTAGTTCACTCCCCAAGGAATTTACACAACCTACTCAAGAATAGAGACATAAAAATATGTGAGTCCTATTATGTAAGTACGGTTTTATCTGACAAAAAAATACTTTCCCAAACAATTTGTGTGAAAATACAAGGCTGTTTGCACTTTCTAATTTTGAAATTAAAATACAAAATGTAACATAAATGCAATGCAATCTCAGGTACTGTTTTAGTTAAACAACATCCATTTAAGCAGCGCATTGCTTGCGTACTTTCGATTTAAAAATTAAATTGCAATCTACAGTTTTTTTTTTCAATGCTGGACTAATGTTTAAAAATTATGACATTCTACACAGTGCTATATGGATCCAAAGTAAGCATATCTTAATTAGCTTGTATTATGGGTAACTTTATCAAAGTCATCATTATAATATATTACCCTAACAATACTATTCGGCATATCCAATCAATAAATAAAACGACAACTGGAAACGATTTTATCCAATCATTTTTTCTTTACAAAGAAAAGTGTCTTCGAAGTTACAAGTACTTTTACGACAAATTCATAATGAGGTACTCTTTGATATTTGGATGAATTTTGTGTAAATGTACTTTTCAACCATCTGAGAAGATTTATTTTTACAATATTGAGGTTTTTATTCACCTGTATCACATTTAATATAGAACGCTATAACGATTACTTCACAAGTTATTTACAATTTTGGTGACGTATTGGATAAGCTGATAAGGGTCGACCTAGGCCTAGGCTACTAAAAGTACCAGTATACGGAGGGCATGTAAGAAAAAACTCAGAAAGTACTAGAAAAGAAACATATATACCCAAACTTAGTGTGTCAGATTATTACTAATCTGCCAAGATTTCTAACCCAACGCCGGTTTAGTGAGAAATCTTAGATAATTGCTTGGTAAAATCTTTTCATAATAATTAAGCTAATACACATATTATAATCTTTTGACAACTTTTCATATTTATATGCTATAATGACGTTTGTTTGTGTAAACCAATAAATAAATAAAAATGTATACTGCTTAGATATTATACCTACTCCAGAATCCAGAATAATCTAACCTTTTTCATGTGATTGCCTGAACTAACGTACATGTACCGATACTCCAACAGATCTCATTAATTTCCCATCATGGAAGGAAGTTGATATTCGCTCTTCGTCGACAAATTGAGTTCCCTTAATTAAATCATACATATACGGTTACGTTATATATTATTCCGTACACGTTATAACTATTAAGTTGAGCCACAAAGTGCTCAGTTAGTTATTTACGTTTTGTTACTTAATAATAGTTAGGTACAAGAATTGAAAATAGAATATATGGGCCCCATCAAGACCTTGGGTTTTCTTGTAGAGTTTGGTCGGTCAGATGGCAGTCACTCTCATGAAAACCGTATAAAAGGAAAAGAAGGAGTTGGGACTAACATAACCGGGCTCCAAGTTAAACACCCCTATATGCACAATGGCTCAAAAATTGAACTTAGTCGTAACAACTTAGTGTAAATAATAAATTAATAGTGTACTGAATAATAATTATTTACAGTTGAATCAAACTGTTGAATCAACAATATTGACTATCACATGCAATATTGAAGTCGCCATTACAATTCTAACATACTCGAGTCACCACTACTGCAGGCTTTGTGGTTACATTCATTCCATCGTTGTAGCCACAAGATTTTATCGTTTAGTTGTAGCACTTGCAGTAGACAACCGCTACAAGTGCTACGACTGCTACGACTTCTACGACAATACAGTTTATAACGAATGAACTTCTGTTACGAGTTAACACAAATTATACTAATAACTGTTGACTGTAACTGATAAAATTTTACGTCTACTTCTTACAATTTATTATTCAATAAAGTCATTACAATCGAAAAATAGGCATCGTTAACATGGAAAAATCATTGGAGAGGCAATTTTGAGGTTAATTAAAGTGTACAAAACATTCGATTCTCGCTATTTGATTGATTTTGACTAAACAGACAACAAAAAGAAGAAAAGCTTCACCATTTTCTTCTTTGAGAATTTAGTGTTCGATCTTAAAATGACGAAATGTCAAGAGATATCCTTTATAAGTTAAGTGGAGACCTAAAATATTCTGTTCAAATAAATTATCTATAAATTATTTGGTCGTTAATACCATTTTCAAATAATTTTGTATAATAAAAGGTACATTTTGGGTGCAAAAATATCGTTCTGGAATAAATTTGTAATACAATCTTTGTAATATCGTGTTACTAAGGCTTAAACTTTGAAATAATATTTCGACCTAAAATAATTAGATTTTATCTCAACGACTTATGTTATAATTGTGTCAAATCGAGTTTAAGATTGCACAATTGAGATTATTTGAACTTTGTACTAAATTACTGATTTGGTTAAAGAACTAAAACTCTGTAAATGTAACTTTATTGGTCTATTACTGAGAATATTCAGTTTTAGTTTTGTTGGAGCCTGCAGCTGTGCACGCAACATCGCCCGCGTGGTTTTTAATTTATATTTTTATTCAACGGATAGATCAATATATTTAGAAGTATCAATTTCTATAACCTGTCTAACTTACCACGATATTTCGAGCTAGATGTTGCCCGCGGCTCCGCTCACGAGAATTTTTTTCCCTTTACCCGTGACCCACGGTCCAGACTATTATCTATGTCTGTACCAAATTTCAGGCAGATCTATTCAGCCATTTTTGCGTGAAAGAGTAACAAACATACATCCATACATTCTTACAAACTTTCGCGTTTATAATATAGCTTGTATTTATATTTATATGTAGGATAAAGACGGCAAAATCGCCTGTTTCAGAACCCGCTTTGACTTGATAAATCGGTTGGTTGGACATCTCTGTAGAAATTACTGAAACGAGCATTTGAAACCGGATAAATCTAAATCGGTACTCAGGTAGAAACCCGACAAGCGCTTGTTAAGTACTTCTCAATCGGTATATAAATATGTATATTCAAGGTTTTACGAATCATTGCATTTGCAATGCTAATACTTGATTGAATTTTGCTATTTGGATACAATAGGCAATATGGTAGCACGACCCATGTATTAACGCTAAGAAATGTCATCTGCATAACAATCAATACTTTATACAGAATTGAGATCAGTCAAGAAGCTTATACACGCCTCTTGAGGATGGTCTTGAGCCTTGTCGGCTGTCAGTTTTTTTTTACTTTTTGCTTACTTACGTTTTACAATCTGAGTAAAAATTTATTATTTTAGTATTATATTTCACTTAAAGAAAATAAAGATTGCAGGTTATTCGTTCCTTATTAAACCAATAAATCGCATAATAATAAAGATAGCTATAATGTAGGACGCGTCACTGTGTCTTCACTTCACCTGATGGTAAACTAACGAGACCATCCGGCTTATGAGACTGACCATTACACCTACACATAATGCTATAATAGTAGCTCTCAGTTTGACGGCCTCAGCAGATGCTATATCACTACACGTGTTCTGGTAAACAATTCCAGTTCTGGTAAGTATTTTTTTAAAAATCGCACATTCTTTGATTTTTCATAGGTTGTCAATTCTAGGTTGTTAGGTTCGCACTACTGATGTGTATGTATCCACCCTATCAAGTTTTCCGAACCCATTAATTGTTGATTGCTAGTCCAACACATTAGTTTTATGGTACCGCAGCTTAATTTGTGACTATTGTGGTTTGAGGACATTTGGTTCATAAAATACTTTCAAGTTATATACCACATTATATTTATACAAAATAAATGTTGCGTGTTTACACAATGTTGAATACGTAACAAGGTGGCATTCATATCTTTATGGCTGCTATTTGCGGCAGAAGAATCGGAATAATGTATAAGGCTATGGCAACCAGGAGACTCGTAAAATATTTCTGTATTTTAAAACGAGCTCATTAAATTAGATGTAAAATTATGCTTTGTTTCAACGAAAGATTAGATAAATAAAAGTACCTATATGTTTAATATTACAAATGTACCCGTGAAAGACCTCTCCCTATTAGGTTAAATGGTTACTGACATGGATTGTATCTTGATCTAGGTACCCTATTTTTTTGTTTGAAGGTTAGTCCATGTTAACCCATCGTTATAATATTCATCATATTATTGTATTTATTTTTTAATTCTTGTCTGTCTATTTGTTCGCGATAAACGCAAAAACTACTGTACGGATTTTTAAGTCATGAGTATATCTGGCTGAAGGCGTCCCACTTTACATTTTGTCTATTTGAGGTCTTCACTGCAAAACTCGCTCGTAGCTTAAATAAATTTGATAAAATAAGATACCAATCTCATTAACGTAGGTACAAGTATATTTCTAGTATTCCTCTGTTATATTTTATGATAATATATTCCTGTTATCACGCTAAACGCTAATGATTAACACTTTGAAGGTTTGTACTGTACCGGTTTCAGTAGCACCGGCTTCTACTAGAGTTATTTGGGAGCAAAGTAATCATTTTTTCTTATATTAATGAGAACCCAAAAGTGATCGTAAAATTGTAGGTATTTAATAAAGTAATAAGAAAATACAAAAATACTTACTTCTTTTTTAAGTCGGTTAAGTTAAGGCGGTATATTTTCTATTCTGAAATTCAGTAATACTGAACATTAAATCTTCTATAGAATCTGGTTAAAATAAAAACATCAACAAATTAAGTCAAGAATCTTTTCAGGTTAAACGCTTTTAGGCACTAAAATTACCATTTTGTTGGCGGCCACATTGGCTGTTCCTTTTTCCACAGTGAACTGTATTCTATTAGTCAAACCCTTTCATTTAATATCCATATTGTGGTAGTTGTTGAAAAATATGTTAGCCACCATTTTGTAGCGGCCGTCTTGGATTTTGAATGATACAGAATGGCTTAACTTGTATTGTCACCAGAACTAAAGATATATATGTGCCAAATATCAGAACAATGAATTTCCACAAGAAGGGGGTCATTTTTCCATTACTAGTTTTGACCCAAACAAACAGTCCGAGTTAAATAAAAGCTATTAAAATAAAAAAGCGTTTAAAAACGGCGCCATCTTAGTCAATCACTGATACTCAAACAACATAAAAAATATTACTTAAAATATTTCTTATACCCTGAGCCAAAATATGGACATAAATGTCGCTATAGATAATAAATAAGCGGCCCTTGCCATGACTCATAATAAAATATTCACTAGAAATAAAACCAATTTTATAGAATACTTCACTTTTATTGTTCAAATATATTTTTTACGAGGTTTTCAGTTTAACTGTCACGGTCACTGGCCCAGTTTAAGACGTACTCTTATGTTAGTATGTACTTGGTTACGTGGCTTATGTAGAAGGGATATAGGTAATTGAAATTATTTTTACATTTTGAACAAGCCTGTCTGTACATTAAACCAGCAGTTTTATAGCAGAACATTGCAGATATCGCTTTTTTCTGATTTTTGTTAATGTCCTGTTAATTTTCAATTTGAAACCGGTCAAAAATACAGCAGCTTCAAAATTGTGATTACATTATTACAATAATATAAATCTTCCGTTTGTTGAAAGATTATTGTGGGTTTACAATACATCTTCTTTGAAATGAGAATATACCTAATCTTCAGAATTATACTTGATCGAAAAAATCACACGCAATTTTTATTTTTGATTCTATATAAAAATAGTATTTATACAATTTCTAAATTATTCAGCTTGAAAATTTAAAAATATGTTACTAAATAATTTTATTTTTTACAGGTAACGGAAGAGGACCAGTACATTCAATCAGTGTGTGAAGTGGTGAAGTCAGACTGAACACACATAAACCGTACAATGTTTAGTGCGCTTGCGATAGCATCCTGTATATGTGACAGTGAATTGTGATTAATGGTTGACACATGATGTGAACTGACGAAAC
This sequence comes from Lithosia quadra, assembly GCA_963576445.1. Taxonomy (NCBI): domain Eukaryota; kingdom Metazoa; phylum Arthropoda; class Insecta; order Lepidoptera; family Erebidae; genus Lithosia; species Lithosia quadra. The sequence continues at coordinate 6,437,093 of OY754891.1, forward strand.
ACAAAATGTGGGCAGCACACCTCAGCTGTATTTTCATATTGTTTGGTAAGTAACTAACATAATGTACCTATTTATTTACTGAGAGACATTTTGTCCTATAAGTATATATTGGAGCAATATTATACTATACCATTGCAAACCACTATTACCATTAGAAGATTATTGATGGTTTTGAGTAGGAATTATGTAAAATGATATGTAGATATTTATTAAAATCCATAAGTGTAAATGTGTATTTAAACTTATAGATACACATAGTTAGTGTATGATAGTAGTAGTATAATACGTATTGCTTACTTGAAATAATTAAACTTAGTAGGTACCTTGGAATGGAAGTTGGTTATTCACAACACATAATATTTACTTAACATGATAACGTGGCTCTTTATTTTATCTGTTAAAATGGTTTTAGGTAAAAAATAAACAAACTATTATTTATATTAATCCACACTTTAATGACGCACATGAAAAGAAAAATATACGGTTATTTGAAACCTTTTAGAATCCATCAGCTGCTACACCAAAAACTAATAGTGTTGAACATATTTTTTACCGAAAAACATCGAGATTTAACTAACCCTTAACCTATTTAATTACAAAGATTACAAATAAAATAACAATTAGCATACTTTAATACTCCAGCTGTAAAAGTACTGCAATGCCATTACAAAAATGAGCGTGTATAATACAGTTATAAAAGCACATTGTTAGCCTTCAGATCAACAATAAAAGGAACAGTCATGACATAATCGCAATTTGGTTGGCAAATACAAACAAACAAAACCCTTTTATCTAAACAGAAATTTCTTTTCCAACATACCGACTACATAATGAAATATTTACAAAATACCCTGTTTAATGTTCAAAAATGGGGGAATAAAAAATAACGGGACGTGACGTCGAACAAAGCACGTTTTTATCGCTGGAAGGGATCGCACTAATGGATGCTGAAACCTAACGGGTTTGGCTAAAGTCGCCTTTTCGGAAAATATTGCAAAAATACCCATTCCACCTATCGCTTTATTAATTAATGATTGCGCAAGAATGGCTATTAATAAATCGCTTTGTTTAGCAATACTTCCGCGTTTGTATTTAAGACTGACTTGCATTTTCCTTCCTTATTGTGATTTAATAAATCGTGAAATTACTTTTTAATAAGATCTTTATTTTGGCGGAGTTAAACAATGTGTAAAGAAATATACTATACACAGTCGTGGCCAAGTGCGTTTTATTCTCATTCAAGCATACCACTCACCATTGAATGAACTATCATTGTTTGATAGCTAACTTAGTAGATAGTCACTAAATATGGTCACATGTTGAAATGGGCCAAAACAGTTATTTTTAAAGTTTTTATACTTCTGAATATGCTAGGTAGTTGCGTACATGAGTAGGCACTCATGTATCCAATTTTGGCCATTACTTTATACATATTTCAAGTAAATTACACCAAATGCCGATAAATCGGTCACGCGCGTTTAGCTTTAGTTTATTCTAACTAAACCTCGTAGCAGAGAACATTTATATTTGTGTAGCTACTTTGAATAAATTCACGTCAGTTATGTGCTCATATAACTCTAAGAATTATTTAAAAATAACAAATATATATCACGATAACAGTAAAATGCACAGTTTAATGGCTGATAACGAACTAAATTCATTAAGATCTGACCTTCTTTATAGTACAAGCAATTATGTGTTCGTCTTGGTGGTACTTTACATTCATGATAATATTTTTAGTCGAATAAATATTACAGACCTTTTCTACCTTGCAGCTCAAAAAACTTCCGTTTCAATCGATTACTGCGTCGGAATTTTATTCATATCAGACCGAGTTCAGTAACTCCAAATAAATCTAGATGGAAACTGTCATGTTGGAAAATATTTTGTAGATGTGTTTTTCCTCATAGATCCGAAGAATGTCTATTACCATCCGTTGTCGAGAAAGGATATGGGTTGGATCGGACATAAATCTATGTTCTCCAGTCCGAAAAGGTTCGAATATGGTGAAGAAATATAGTACCCTAAAATGTGACATTTTATTGTCAGCATAACATTAGCCAGAAACTGCAACATTTAACCCAAAAACAGAAAGTTGTTGCAAGCTTTATCATGAAAAAATTACCCGGAGAAACACTATATAATAGCAATTTTTTTTCTGTAATATAGTATCATCATCGCTCTCCTTTTTTTCCGTGCGGAAATCCTCATGGATACCCACCCCCCGGCCAGCGGGGCAGGTTATGTCGGACTCTAACCGACTAAAACCGCACGCCGTCTAGGGTCTTCTGACGCCAGGGTGTAGGCCCAAACAGCATTTCCCTCGCATCCCGGCTTGACTCGATCACCCTCCTGGCGATTTTCATTTCATTCAAGGAAATTTTAAATTATGTTACTCGGTGTCCGTTTATTACTTTAGACTAGCTTTACCCGCATCTACCTCCACGTCGATATAGCTCTGAGTTTTAATTTTAATTGTGGTGGAAAAACTAGTTTGAGTTACGTCGTACAATATCGGTTATCTGCATTATACATGCCGTCAAAATCGACCCAACGACAGAACAAAAGTTTAATGTTCGACTTCAGAAATACAGCCGGAACAAATAGACAAATTTTGCTGCACCCTATTACCAGTTCTAAATAAATTGTGTCCCTAAGTTTCCTGCAAGATAGGTGTACATAAAATATCAAATAACTACTAGGTTAGCCATAAATACACGGAGCACCAACCGTCGGGTGATAAACACAAAGCACTGGGTGACTATACCTGACTAAAACTGACGTTAGTGCTAAGTACCTACTATAACGGCTCTAGTTCAACACAGTTCAATAACGGGATAAATTTTTTCGTTTGGCATATTGAAATCACATAGATTTAAATTCAAATTCATTCAATCAAGATACTGCTGCACGTTTTCAATTTAGTAATATTTCTCTCACACCTTAGCTGAATATGGAGTGAAGTCGACAAGGTATCGGATTTAGACCTCTCAGTAAATACTTTTATTTATTTGATTACTTCCTATTCAGGTTCAACTTTCTGAACAGTATCCTATTTTACTTATCTTTGAAGTGCTACGATGTTAAAATTAAATTATAGAGCAGGGCTTTTAAAACATGGTACCAAGCTTTGACTCTTAACTCTTGACATTAACAACATTTGTAAGGTTTGTTTTTTATTATTTTTTATAACTTCATGCAATACATGCACGCGGACTTAATGACACTTTAAGTGAGTAAAAGAGATTATTTTAGCAAACCAAAATAAAAACATTTCAACCCACTACCTGAAACCAGCTTTTTATGCGAACCGATTTATTATATATACACTGTACATTTATATCTATGCTTAGGCTATTTACTATTGAGAATTTTTTAATGGTATCAGATTAATACAGCTTGCATGCTCGTCGTCTTACGAGCTATTTCCCAACTTAGTTGGTGTCGACTTTCAATCTAACTACCAAACTTCGATATTTTCCATGAAGCGACTACGATCCGCAAACCACTGGCGATATCGAACTGGTGTAGTTAGATCAGGTTGTAAATTTTTGTAGGGCGCAAACTGATGCAAACCACTAATGTTCGTATGGCAACCGGGACCTTAACGTGCTCTCGGAGGCACAGCATGCATGGTGTTGGTGTACATAAGAGAAGTTTATATCCTATGCTTGATCATGTTTCAATCGATCCAGAATAAGTACAATCACAATTAACTGATGAACTTGAATAGTGTTTGATTTGGTTTTCCAAACTAGATACATAAGTTTGAAACAAGGACCGAGTATTAATCCAGCTGTACCCGTAGTGCAGCTTATGTATTTTCTTGTCGTATTTTTTACCGTTTTTTCCTCGTAGCGATAACACGTATGGTAGCAGTGCAAAGTTTGACTACCAAATATGTGTGGAATACTACTTGGAATAGAGAATCTTGGCTTTTGTTTCTTATCTGTAATGGATGGAGAATATTTTCTGAGTGAATAAGAGTAAACGGTAGTTTAAAAGTATCTAAGATGTTTGTTTAGGTATTCTTTGGAGCCACATAAAGGCTTTTGGGACCAAAGCAACCTTTTTTTGTGCGGAAATCCCCACGGATATCACTGCCGTCGGCCATTGGGGTTGGTTTATACTGACTTTATGAGTCTGAACTCAATCTGACTAAAACAATACGCCGGCTCGGGTCTTTTTATTTATTTAATTACCAAGGTAAAAGATTACCCCATAAGTCATTTCCCTAGCACGGCTGATCTATCTACGGTTTTAAGTGGCCCTATCAATCCTCGAAAACGGCGATAGGGGGAGAGTGTTGCGCCCCCGCGTCGGTGATTTCTCTAGCCGTGGTCGGCCGCCTGTCACCCCCACACCTGCGCTTGAAGAACCAACCCATCCATATTCTGCTCTCCACTATGCCCTCTGCTAGACTAAGAGATACTTTATAGGCAAGCTTCCAAGCAGCCCTCAACAGGACCACTCACACCTCGGCCGAATTTGGCCACAGCTGGCAGCGTTTCACCTGCGAGTGAGAGACTCTGCCGTCTCTGTTGCCCATTGCCAATGGATATGTATGAGTATTAAGTATGCTAATAATAATACCAGAGACTGTTCATTCGTAATTCATACAACATACCCATGTACCTATTTATAGTAAACAGTAGCCTATTTCCATGACCTTTCCTTTCAAGAGACTTTGACACACATTTTGTTTCCTGACTTTAAATAAAGGTACGTTTTGACTTATATTTAGTTACACGTAACACGTAAATATACATTGCGTTAAATATTCAGAAAGACGATTATCATTTATGTGGTATTATCTTTGTTCTGAATATTTCAATAACCTCAAAGTTTAAAACAAAGTTTAGAACATCAATCTTGAAAGGAGAACTCATTAAAGTTTTAAATATTTAAAATAAGCTGTAATATTACTTCCTATTAATACTTTAAACAGCACCCGCCGGTTTTTGGCTTTTATAATACTTTTGTAAAATAGGTACGATGTTTAAGCGTTTAATTCATGTTTGGTTTTATTAGTGGTTAACATTTAAAACATAGGTAAGTAATTTATTACGATAAAATAAATAATTACGATACGATTAAAAATAGGGATATAGGATTAGGTAAAATAAGCGATTACCGTAGCTTATTGACTTCTGCCTGTGTAGCTTAGTGGCTTAGGAATGGGCCTTAATTACGGTTGATAAGTCGATGGTTCGAATCCTGAGTATTACACTATTGACACTAGTGCATTAAGTATAACACAAATATTTAGTTTAGTTGGAAGAATTAAGTCATTTCAGTTACTAGCAATAATAAAAAAAATCTAATAAAACATTTGCTTCAACTATGTCTGAAATGCCTTTTACGAGGTACGACCGTAATTAATTTCATGCAAAGATCAATAATTTTATATGCTACAATAAGTTGTATGAACAGTAGTGACCTACAGAGAGTAAAATCCAGTGAATCTCAGGCAAAGTGATTTCATATTATAATACTTATCGAAAATTAAATTTCACTAAAGTACACATTAATCTTCATAAATATACAAACTGTATAAATGACAGGAATACATACTAAACATGGCAGTCCTAGAAAAGCTGACATCAAAAACAATAAGCGGACCTCGACCTTTAAAGAGCAAACTTGGTCGCAACTAGGAGATCTCAGGAATAAACAGTTAGGAAATCCGCATACTTTTTAAATCGAAAATTCCTAAAATCTCTGAACATTGGACACAAGAATTACGTAGTACCTATACCCCAGTCTATTAAATATTTATTTTGTATTACGTTAGTTGCCAAAGACTACACTCCCAGAGGGCATAAGTTATTGCTACGATGTTTTTCAGCGTGAAGTGGTCTAGAGATAATTTATTTTGCTACCTAGTAGGTATATTGGATTTTCGTAAGGAAATAGAATATTTAATATTGAATTTGGAAGGAGTAAAGCTTATAAGGATTACGCTTTGTGAGTACCATAAAGAAAAAATTATAAAGCTATATCATACTATAATAGTCAGCAGTTTCAACTTCATAATATATTACTTAGTAGGTTATACGAGTACTTATAAATAAATCGATTATTGTCAGCGAGCATTTAGCGAACATAAGAAGCAAGCTATTCCAATCCTGATCTGAATCTACGGATGCCAATTTTCTTCCTTAAAATGAATATGTTACTCAATCACGCTGTAACTGCTGACCTGATCGGGCTAAAATTTGGTACAGAGATAGAGATTACAGTCTGGAATAAAACATAAGCAATTATAATATTTTTATTTCTGAAATAGGTTTCCACGGGTAGCGGGAAAAGAATTCCACGTGGGAAAAGTTACGGGCGTCGGTTAGTTAGAACTATATTTACTATATTCTAATAAATATGTAGCCAGCATACATGTATACAGCTACCGCTACCCTCATGGGTCATTATTTTAAGCCCATTTAGAAACTCCAAAGATAAACTATTAAATTTATAAAGTTCGGAACTCCTTGAACTCGGTGAAAACCAAAAGTTGAACACGGATTGAACTTTACTGTCGAATGTACTAAAGTGCCCTAACTTTGCGACAAACTTTTAGTTAGTTTATCTGATGTTTAAAACTCCCAGTCCTAATTAAAAGCTTACCAAGTCTCTTACCCACATTTATTAACCGCTCAATTAAAAATCCGGAAACAAAATTAACATTAGCTACCTACCTACTTAACTTTTAACCCTTAAATGGGATCGCTGATTACTTATCAAATTTGGTATAAAGTGAAATGGATTCATAATTAAAATACCTACTTTGTTTACTTATGTAATGAACAAATATTAAACCAATTCATCATTATATAAAATAATAATAATAAATATTCTACGACATTCTACACATCGCTATCTAGACCCAAAGTAAGCATAGTTTAACTAGCTTGTGTTATGGGTTCTAGAATGCTGATAAACATGCTTATATACTTTTATTATATATTATGTATGTTGATACTATCACTATAAAACATAGATGTAGAACATGGTCTTTGAAAGTATCAACTTTTTACATCCCTTGAAAAAGACCCTTCACTCTACAAGGTACTTCTTAAAGTTACATTGATAAAACAAACATCAAATAGTTATTTACTGAACGCTTACATACTCTTGAGATTTTTTTCACCAGTTTTGTATAAGTACGTCACGGGATTATATCAGAATAGGAACCGGGAAGTACAAGAGCTCCATGAATAACTCACTAAATGTAGCGTGAACTTTTAAATTGCCACTAAGAATATATTCCAAAGAGAGCACACTTAAAGAGCGTACAAGATGCGCCAAAACATTGTATACACACTAGGATACCCTCATTCTGTATATTTTCATTCTAACGACTCGCAATAAATAAAACATTTGAAAATCTGCATTGTAATATAAAATACAACAAGAAATTATGTATAATCGCGATACACTCTGGATATAGAGGAAACACTCTGGGAATACGGATGAGAACTACGACCCACTGCGTATTAAGATATAGATAAAACTTAGCCCAAGGGCATTAATACCTAGACTTCACGATCGTACGCAGATATAATAATGATATAATATACAATAGCTATTTCTATATATACCTATTGTAGCATGAACGTTGTAATAATGTTTCATGTAGGTATGTAGAAGTTCACGCAGGTACTGACCCACAGTCCCACCGCGTTTATAGTAAAGTTGCTAAAACAAAATTGAACTAATAATCTAGTTCAATTTTGTTTTAGTCACTTTACTACTACTACTTTACTCTTACTCCATGCGGGTGACCATAATATTATAATATAGTACTATATATTATAGTAGTAGAACTGTCATAAGTCGAGTGATTGACCACTTGGGAGAAGAACCATCGTGTTATCAAACTGGTAAGATTGAATATAATGAATCCAAAAAACAATCCATTACCTATACGTTCACAATATCAAGGTCAATGGATCGAATAAATAACACCCATAGCGGGTTTTAAGTAAAAGCAAACAAGATGGCCCGTGTTAAACAAACCGATGATATTAAAAGGAACAAAGGAAAACTATTCAATATTTATTTGTGAAATGCTAAATAAATTCAGTATAAGTCTTCAAAAATCTACTTATTTGCATAGATTTATTCAAAAACACGTATTTCCTAAAACATTTTTATGAAATTTCTTGACCACCCAACCGGGAAGAGCCCTTAAGAGTTTAATGACGTGTGAACAAAGTCATATTCTATTATAAGTCAAGTAGAATGCTCACCTCTAGCTTCCCTCCAACTCGACCAATTTAAGTGTGTAAGAGCTCAAATAAAAGAGCTTATTCCGTCTCTATGTTTGAGTATCTCATGTTTTTATAACAAAACGAAACGTGTACCTATATACCACAATACTTTTCATTTTTAAAAAAATCATGCAATGCAGTTGGCTACAATCACTGATTGGACTCGGAATACATTTTGATAAATACTTATTTTTGGCAGTGTAGCTAATATTTTCGTTTAATAATTAACACAGTAATACAGTTTCCGAATACATAATTTTAAATTTAAAAAAAATCTTTTATTTTAAAAAATAACAAAAATATAGTAAATCAACGGATATTTTATTAAAAATTAGTATCCGTTATACCAAATCCCGTACATGAATCATGAAATTTTGGCAAGCACTCAAATATATGAGTATTACACAGTTGGAACGTTTCATCGCACTTGTATTCATGATACACATGTTATAACTTATTAGCATAGAAAATTCCAATGTCGAAGACCGTTTTGCATTTACTTATACAGTGTCCTTTCTCTAGCACTATGCTGATACACGGTGCTGACGGTTATTATTTTATAGCAAAAATATAAATATTTTTATAGTCGATGCACTCACACCTGACCGCTATCATCTCACCTGTTGGTAAATAACGATGTGGTCGATAATGAGGCACGCAATTGCGAGTACTCTTTACCAGGCCTTTCCATGTAAAAAAAAAAAACAATATTCAGACCACTGCGCTGGACGGTAATAGAAGTACACCATATAGTATAGAGCCTTGAATGCTAATAAAAACCGTGTAAATTATAAAAATAACGTTGTAAGTCTATAAGTTTCAAAATTTACCGCCAAGCCTCATATACTCCGTTGTTCATAACCAAGGGTTACAAAATACTTTCCAAATTCCTTTTTGGTAAGCATTAACTCAATTAAAAAATTCCGTTCCCGTATTAAAAGGGATTTACCCAGCCGTGGAACCAACTGTGGCCAATAATATATTTAATTGTGTAGGTTTTGTGTAACGGTAGAACTGCCTAATGGTCTCGGAACAATTGCTTTCTTTCTACTGTAAACCGACTTAATAAATTAAAAAAAAAAACAACACCGGCAGATTTAATTTCAAGGGTTTAAATAAAGAGCATTTTATTTGAACTACACTGATTGCCTCTCAATTGGTCCTTATCCTGAAAAGAGCCTTTTCTGTCAATCAGTAGGTGCTGGTGCGGTTGCTGGCAAGGCTGACGTGGGCTCTGAAGATCTAAGTGGAACCCTGTATACCAAAGAGTACCACTGAGTTTCTATTGATCGTTTTGTGCTATACAAATACCTCTGTGAACGTTCAAATTGTAGAGTGCTTTGTTAAGCTTTCCTCTCGAGACTACGAGAATTTTTCAGGTTTCTTCAAGATTCACTTCTGAGTAATAAATCTCTGATTTTACAAATGTCCACGCCTCCACGGGTAAACACATTGCATAGCTGTACTTGTTTATGACTTCAGTGCGTCGGTAGTTTAGTGATTAAGGAGTCGGCCTTACGATCGAGGTGTCCCGGGTTCGAAATCTGGCCATTACACTACCGACGTGACCAACATTCCTAATAACAATTTTGCTCTTTCTTTAAAAATTATTCAAAAAATAAATATAGTAATTATAAGTTACCTTAGTGTTGCACACGTTCATAGGCCACGGTGACCGCTTCTCATCAGGTGGGCCGTGTGCTTATCTGCCACCTACGTAGTATAAAAAAAAACATAACCACAAATTTTAATTGACAAATGAATGAGTTGGACGATGTTAAATTATATTATCCGCGGTGGATACTATATTTACCCACTGATATCATTATTCTTAATGTCCACTGTATAACGTGACCTTTTATAGACCGTTAAATTGAACGATCCTATTAGGGAATGGTTACAACCACGCTCGGTGGGCAGATTGCTGATTGTGGTAAGATGTTATTAGTAGTTATACGGGTGGATGATGCTTTCTGTCGAGCACGACCACTGGAAACAAAAGTAGACCCGTGTAAATGACACAATCAGACTAAGCTAACTGTAATTACCAGCAATTCGGTGTTATTCACACGTTTTCGACCAAATAATTTGAAAGCGGGACTCGAAATATTCGCAAAATTAACCCAGTTACGTGAAGGTGGGTGAACGAATGATTACTAGTCTAATTACAAATCAAGTTTAATTCTTAGGTGCTAGAAATCTATTTACCAAATAGTTGGACAAGTTTAATAGTAGTTGGGGCTTGTCCGCCTTGCCGGCCTACTAAATAACAGACCAGTTCAGTGTCAACTTCCAGATGCAACCGGGATGATGATGACTATATTAAAATACTAATCCTCAAAACCCAACTGAAGATGCCAGCCGTGTGTTTTATACATTTATATTCATAAAGACGAATTTATTAGACAAATACCTAGCAGTTATAACGACTATAACCACTTTCAGTAGATAAGTTAATGAGTAAAAAGTTATTGTGAGTATCCCTATTCTTGAAAACAGCCAATAGTGTCAATTAGAGTGAATTATATGGTGCGTATTATGTTATTGTTTTTTTGTACCCACTGTTTTATTATGGGTTTATTGACCTCATGTTTTATTTTTGTATCTCACTTTGTTAGCGAGGAAAGTCAATTTATAATACTTAGTATCAACGTCTTCTATTTCTATTTCATTTAGAGATCTTCGATTTCTAGTTTTTTTTGTAGTTCCTCTGATACCTTTGATCCAGATGCCCAAATACCACAATATCGTTACTTTTTTATAACCCTTTCTTATTATGAATAAGGAAGGACAGAAACGAGCGAGATCGAATCGAATTCATAGAGTTATGATACAACAAAATGGTTATGGTATAATTGTAACTTCGTCGATTTCGTCAGTGTCCACTATGGCTATCAGTTGTAGCCAACTTTAGATTTCAAGTCAGTTAATTATTTAGGTTGGTGTGAAATGAAAAATATAGCTACCTATTTACTTATCTATCACTCTACTTTGATGTGTCATACTGAACCTTATGTATACTCTAAATTTCTTATTTTTTGCAGGTGTAACGGCCGGCGGCGGAGGCTGGGAGCCCTTGGGTACTCCGTACTTCGATAACAGCACGAAGCGCGAGGCCACCGCCGCCGTAGGACAGCCTGCATATCTACACTGCAAAGTGAGAAATCTTGCAGACAGAGCGGTAAGATAATACGTCTATTTTTTATTATATCTCAAATAAGTACATATATACATATGCTCACGCCTCTTTCCCTTTGGGGTAGGCCGAGACAACAGATCGCCATCTGCCTCTGTCCTGACATACTTCACGCGCTTCCTCTACTGTCATTAAGCCTTTCATCAAGCCCACCGGTGTCGATTGCTTTTGACCGGCCTCTTTTGCAATAACTCCTTGATTTGGTCAGTGTATACCCACTCTGCGAGTCGGCCCTGGCTTGCCTGCCCACTTACATGTGGCTTACATATTTGGTGTCATTCGCTCAGTAGGTATTTATTTTCTCAAATAAGTATTATAATTATAATAAGTATTATAATAATTAATATATATTTCACGTAGGTAAACTATAAAAATACGAAGTTTAAACCATCTCATTTATTTGAAAATAAATCTTTAAACTCAGTTCTTTTGATAGTGCTCTGAAAAAAGATATTAGGTAGGAGCAAAAGAAATATTTAATATCACTTTTTGTCGCAAAATGTTTTCTTATTGCTGCATAATGTAATGTCTTCATTTTGTCCAAAAGCTTTATATTCCAAAGCAATAAGAAATGAATACAAACACGTAATTCAAAGTGAAAACTTGCATATTTTTTTAAGTCGGTTAAGTATGCTAAACCCTTCTCTAGAATGTAACAAAAATCTTTTGGAAAACCATATCAAAATCATTCAATCAAATGCGAAATAATAACGGTCAAATATACACACAAACATACAGGTCAACCTGTACACCTTATGAAATCTGTTAAAACACAAAAGCACACTTTAGTTAGGTGTGTACTAGAGTGGGTGGGGTTTAAAACCACAACCTTTAGTTTGAAATGCCAATACTTTGACCATTTACCACAGATTGCAGTTAATTCACTCGGATACCTCCCAAACTCGATATATACACCAGCAGTCTCTCGTTAAGTCATGTGAACCTCACTAGGATCGATGTTGAGCTACTTCAATCAAATTGCTCTCTGCCATCATGGCCAGGCCGGCAATCTATACAAATGGTGCAATTTAAATCCGCGTAGAACACGTACCTCGTAGAATTTCAAAATTAGAACTATTTGAGAAAAGTCGATACTCGATGATATTATGTTTATAATTGATTAAATTATCTCTATGGCGTAACGGTAGTGAGTTCGACCTCTGTTTCAGAGAACGCGGGTTCAATTTCAGCTCAGAACAAATATTTGTATTCATGAATATATGAACTATTTGTATTGATATAATTATTTCAATTAATAGCAGTTCATCTCGTTGTCTGAAGTTAAGAGTCCACTTACTTCTTTTGTTTGGCTTGTATGGCTTCTATGGGAGCGAATGCGATCTGAAACTGAAACTGAAACTAAACCAAAGAGATAAAGTTTTTTAGTCGATGCACCGGTTTGCAGGTTTGTTTAGCCAGGTCCTGAAGGCTTTTGTGGAGCTCCTAATACTCTTTTATATGAACTAATGGTTACCACTAATTATTTATTTATTGTGTCAGTTGTTTTGCTATCGCTTAATTTAATCTATAAAACAATTTATTAGCTTTATTTTGTTTTAACTAAATTAAAATAACTGAATATGCCCCTGAAACGTATCAATTTGCAATGCGAACAATGTTCCATTGCATTCCAGATATTTGAATAACTATTATTTATTGCATTATTGACATTTATGAATACATTTCTGTGTACGCAAATTGTATGATGATGATGAAAGCATTTTCATTACTGCTATAAATAAATTAAACAATGAATATACTAATTAAATAATGAATGAACTGTTTAGGATTTTTGTCTGCATGTGCGTTTTCATGAAAAGCAAAATACATGCTCCGCATACTGCAAGTGTTTATTTTGAAGTAACTTTATTTGAAAGAGTTTAGCACAAATTTGTTGAATATTTTGTGTAATTAATAGTTGGTTACCCAAGAATCAAGTTATAATATGATCAAGTCATCAAGACGAGCTCATGCGTTTTTGCATACTCATAACGCAACAAGACGAACAAGTGTCAATTTCTTATTGAACAGATAAAATTTGTTAGGTACTTGTTTTTTGAGAATTTGTATTCATCTTCAGTTTTAACTAGAGAAATAGTAAATACAGTATTGTAGTGAATCCCTTTAGAAAATATAACAATATTTTCGATGCTAACTTAATCAATTAATAATAAGACTCAAAAATGTCACTCTCAGGAGCTCTCAGGCAAATAATTATAAATACACCATTAAATATAGATAGTTTCACCATTTGTTTTGAGTAAACCCTTACGTTGATGAACAATACCTGCTTTTAGCTGCAAACAGCCGGCTCGTCATATCCTCTGGGAGTGTAGTCTTTGGTACAGTACACGTAATACTATGCTAAATAGTTTATGCGACATCTGGAATCGTATACCATTGTATCAACGGTGGTGAATTTCTGTATGTTTAGACGTACTGCCTTATGTATTCGTAGGTATTGTTGAAAATAAATATTTTTCACTATTCTTTGTAGATGTTTGTCCATTTAATTTATTTAAGTGATTTATTATACTCTACTCCCTATCACACTTAAAATGATATATATGGAGCCCCACTTAGATCTTCAAGATCCAAGCAAACTGCACTTACAAGCCGCAAGTATTATGCCGGAGTTGGGACCAATATTTACCAAATCATAGATATAATGAGTGGCTAGAGCAAACCCCGGGCAAGGTGAAGAGTTCGGAGAAAAAGAAGACTGTCCCTCACTTACAGTCAAATCTGTATTTCCTGCCTGAATCTGTATATCCGGAAAGCTACAACCTGGGAGTCTTCAAGTCTAGAGTGAGTAGGTTACTTCTAGGCAAGCGTGCTCCACCGTCGACCACATCATCACTTACCAACAGGTGAGTTTGTGGTCAAACGCGAGCCTATTACGAATAAAAAAAATGTTGTTAAAATTCGTTAAAATTTAAACCTCACCGAATAATCCATAAAACGTACAACCAAAACATGACAAAATCAGATTGATACACATTGATGCTAAAAGGAAAAGATTTATCGGCAACTGGTTACCACAAATGCTATTCCCCGGAGATGAAAAAGACTGTATCCATCTTGGCTTACCTACTTCACAAGATATTCGCATAGGTATTTGGTACACATGCATTTATTTGGATTTTCAATCGCATTCATTTCTCCAATACCGTTGCAGCTGTGTTGCATATTTTCTTACGTTTATCTTTAAAACCTTTTTGAAATTCAATGCGATTGAGATAAATTTATATTTCAACCATATTCATAGATCTTGTAAAATGATATATAACGGTGGTGATGACGTTGGTACATTATTGTGCTTTTATTATCACGACTATTAGAACATTAGATAAAATAGTAAGTGTAACAACTGAAATGACCAGACCATTTATTGCACTGGGCTGGATGTAGACTATACTGTCAGATACGACCTACTCTACCACATATTGGGAACTTAGGGATGTGGCTAACAATTTAGTGTTCGTGTCATTTGATAAAAAATCCTCTTTGCTTCAATTGTCTGAAGAGAGCGTTTTGCGGGCACTTGCGTTGCCCCGATTAGCCGGTTTATCTTTGGAACATCGAAAAAGTTCCACTCGAGAAAAATACATTTATTTTTCATCTTATTAATATTATTCTAAAAGTGCAAATTACAGTTCTTGTAAGCAACTAATATTGCACTTGTACCACTGTCGCAAACTGCCACTTTTGGTGTGAATTAAGATCACAAATAGCCCTCTCTAAATATAAACTCACTCACAAATGCTAACTGCGGCGATCAAATGGATATCACTTACTGGTTATCTTCGTTGATCAGTTAAGGTGAGTGTGCTGTCTTAATTTTAGAACCAAAATGCTCTTAGTGCTTATGTCGCCTGTGCCACTTTCAGAGTGAATTAAGAGCCCTTTCTAAATATAAATCAACACACAAAAATACTGTTTATTTTGACCGCATCGTTCAAATAGATATCAATGATGACTTCACTCCTCATTTGTCAACTTTAACCTATTTAGATTCAAGAATAGCAGAACCATACAGTTTGGTTGGTTTGGTTTGAATGAAATGAAATTGGTTTGAAATTCTACAGGGAATTATCGGTATGCACTTCCAAGATTTTACATACCGATGTATATTGCTATTTATGCAAGCCCGATATGATTTGTCTTCTTCATTTGTATACAGTGCACCCAGGGATTACTTTAATAACTTCACATAGTCTTCCGCGATATAATATTAAAGGATATTCAAGCATACTCATATCATAATATGTAAATAGACTAAGCATCATGTGGAAGGTTGATATTTAGTGTAGTAGGTAGTGACTGCCTTTGTATCTTTTAAAGCTACATACTTGATCGGGATGAGCCAAGTTGGCAATATGTTTGTAAGACATGCCAAGTTATTTCATAAGTCACATTTTAGGTCGCAGTAAAAATTGGCCACTGCGCAAATTTTTAAATGATGAACTATTTTCTTAGTTTTTTCCAAAAGGAAGTATTCAACACAATCAATAAAAGACATGGTTTATTTGATATTGTTTTTTTTATAAAACTGTTAGTTAGGTATTATTGTTGGGGTTATGTATTGTTAAGCCAATTGTCAAAAAAGTTTGGCAAATTAAGCACCGTTAAACTTAATACTACTTCAGTTTCCTTATATAATTTCTTTTCAGGAATAATATATACAGGATATATACAAGAATAATAAGGAAATTTCCTTATTACCCTATCTGGTTAAGGGGTCGATGTCGATTAACCTATGCGTGGACTCGGGACTTGTTTGCTCCAATGACAAATTGGTCCTTCGGTAGATGTAGGATATTCGATTTGGTAGAAATATCAGGTATCAGGAAAAGTAAGTGACCTCATTGAGAATATTACACTGATAAGATATTCCAGCATAAGTGGTTCTATAGGCCTCTAAACAAGAATTTATTTTGCGAACTATCCCTACAGTCACTATCCATATCATCGTTTTCAGTCTACAATTTATCAAAATTATACTTATTTGAAGGATTTTATGAAGTTATCATTGTCGGTATCACGATTGTAAACTAGTAGTAATTTTCATGTATACAAATTTCTGCAGTATTTACTAAAAATACGCGAAGTTGTTCGGCTTTGCGTGAGTAGAAGTACTTAATTATACGTCCATCATCAGAATGAACGATCGACACTTGATTTATCCTCATCGCGACGGTAATTTGTGTTCAAGGTGAAATGCGATGCCATTTTGAAGGATGGCATGGCAAGAAAGGCAAACTACATAACTAAGTTAGTCGCTATTGCTGATCGAGCACGTGCGATAATCAGATTGCCTGATAAGAAAACAGAGCACATAAACACAGAGCCACAGAACAAGTTATAAATCTAGAAGTGATTATCAACTTTCCTATAGTTTCAAATACAATTAGTATTGTACGTAGGTACATAATAGTCTTCAGCGCGTAAAACGATCGCTTAGAAAAATAAATTGTACCTATGTATTTTACAAATACCAATCTTCGGTAATTTCCTACAATTAGTATTTTTCACATAGGTACATTTTAATCGGGTTTTTTATTTGTAATTTACTCTTAATTGGATTGTAAAATGCTAGTTTAATAAATCTAGTTTTGCTTCTTCCGCCTTTTCTTGCCAAGAAATCATAATTGCTTCGCATCTCGCATAAACGTTATCCACTATTACGTTTTATCTAATGGCTTTACTTAACTTGTTCCTATCCCTATCGAAACCCCACCCTAAATCAACAAATATAATTGCAACAACAGCAATCGTTGTTCCGACAGCTGACCGTGGTCATTAAGACAATATCATCCCTTTATTGTTCATTAAAATGGGTCTGTTATACACTATGAAGACTCTCCAAATTGATTTGATTAATTGACTTACAAACCGGAATCAGTAAGTAAGCAGAATGGAATATCATTGAGCCTCTTGAGAACGCTTTACAGCTATAACATCTGTTAGCGGAACATTCTTAATGTACCAAAAACGTTTTGGTAGGTAATGAGTTTCGGTTTGAATCATTATATTGAACTTGTTGTAAACGTTTAAAGTCAAAAAGACTAAAGAAAGCTTATATTTTGTAACATAAAATATTTAATTTAAGGTGTTTGTTACTTATTTATGTTTAAACGGCAGAACGGATTTTGCTGAAATTTGGTACGGAATACATTTTCTTCTCGAATTGATTCTAATGGGTTGCAGAAATGGAATCAGAAATCTACGCGAATGGAACCGCAGAAAACAGGTTAGAAGTAAGTTTAAATACATTTTCATTTGAACGGTCAAGTTTGGTAGAGGAAAATACAGGAAATAATATTCTTTACAATATAGTTGGACGCTAGTGGTAACAAAAAAAAATAAGTTCGTTCTTGATTTAACCTAGTTTTAAATCAAGAACGAACTAATGCCAAATAGGTATATAGGTATTTTTTTGTGTCTGGTTTGTGTCAAGAGTAGTAATCATACATCCAGACAACCATATTCGCGTTTATAATATCAGTAGGATCGTGGGTGGGCCCCTAAAACAACTTAACATAACGTAAAGTCAGCGTTAAAAGTAGATGATGATTGTTCAAATTTCGAAATATTATCTTATACTATATAATTCAAAGTCCTGACAGGCTGATTGACTGATTGACTGATTGACTGATTACAACGCACAGCCTAAACCGCTGGTCGTAGAGACTTGAAATTTGTAGGGAGTGTTTGTTTTGATGCGTAGAGGTGTACTAAGAAAGGATTTTTTAAAATTCGAACCCTAAAGCCCTAAAAAGGGCTAAAACGTGCTTTTCCCAGAACTCAAGAACGGCTGAACAGATTTTCATGATCTATGATTTTTTGGATTTGTCTCCGCCTCGAATAGCATATAACATAATTAAAAATATATGATTCATTCAGGAAATTTAGTAATAAAAAGAAAATTAGATGTTGCAAACGTTTTTATCGCCATCTATAATAGTTGTCATAGCAACAGGAACTAAAATTGACTTTGTCTAAATTTTCATAGAGTAATATCCTTTACTTCTTTACTTCTTTTTCCTCAAAAGTAAATAGAATATATTAATTTTTAGGGTTCTGTGCCTGATTAGGAAAAAAACCCTTATCTCTTCGTTATCCGTCTGTCTGTCTGTCAAGACCTCTTCTTAAGAACACGTAGAGGCATCAAGTTGAATTAGATCAAAGGAATGTTGCGGATAATGCTTGGCATTAAACAAAGCGTAATAGCCAAACTGTGGTCTCACCGACTAATAGGTGGCTTGACCTACCATCTCCAGGCCTGCACTCATGGAGGACGGAGGTCGTTAAGTTACCTTCGGCGACATTAGTGAGTCACCTGCACCGCAATCGGAGAGTTTTAAGAAGCAGTACCTTATTTTGCGTGCGGAAATCCCCACGAATCTCTCCCCTCCTCTGGCCAGTAAGGACGTAATATCGGACTTGACCGACTAAAGTCGAACTCCATTTTGGGTCTACAGACGCCGAAGTTTAAGGTAACCCTTGACCCTGAGCTTTCCAAGGCTTACTGATGGGCATGGCTGTTTTGGTAGGTTCCTGCATTGCGTAGGCAGGGTGCTGACGTTTGAATGCCACCATTGCCGGGGATGGTCCGTGGGCACACCACCTCTTCATACACTGGTAGACACACATGTCCTTGAAGCAGACGTCGGTAGGGTAAGCCTCATGGTGAGGGCCCTGGTGCCGACCATGGTCACCATAGAGAGTATGTGGAACGCCACCGCTTTTTTTGCGAGGCAGTAATGCGCGCAGAAGTGGTGGTAGAAAAGCTACGGGAGAGATCTAGCACTCCCCCGGTGCCGATGAAGGCGCACCGGGCGGCGTAGTTCGCAGAACCATCTCCGTCCTCCGTGCGGTCCTAGGCTGACGGTCGAGGCTAACCGTCACCATAGCAGAAGCAAACCCAGGGTGGCAGGGTGTTATATTTCCACGGGCGCTTTTTTATAGAGATGGGGGATTTAGATTTCTAATAACACGTCGAGGTCTCCAGTGCTGGTGGCCGAAGCCGGTTGGGGTTTCTGGGATATCCTTTCTAGGACACACCTGATTCCTCGATCACACAGGCATTGGTAGGATTCCGACATACCAACCTCTCCGTTGGCTCCGTTGAGGTGAAGCCCGACGGGGCTTTTGAGCACGAAAAAAAGGGGTATTTCCCTTTGGGCTAGAATTCAGATATTTTGCAGAAAGTAAAATCTTATAGCATAGGTACAGGTAAAAGTCCGGAAAGCGTAAATATTACCTACATCAATAAAAAAATGAATGCCTGTCAGTCAAGACAAGAAGCACTGCAACAAAGTTAAGTTCGCCCCCTTTTTTTATCGTGCGGAAATCCCCCTCAACCCAATTTTGTACGGAACCCTGCGTGCACGAGCCCAATTTGCACTTGACCGGTATTTATTAGTATATATATATACTCTTTATTATATACTCTTTCTTTACTTTCATGAACTTATTGAATGTTAAATCAGGTTGTCAAATGTCAATGTCTGTAGCAAGATTTTAATAATAAAAAAATCTGATTTTCGGATATAAATAATGTTCACTAATTTGAAATAGTGCATCGAATGTGAAAATGCAATGCAGCTATGATGAAAGGGTTTTTCAAAGGGCCTCTTCCGAGTCACACATACTTTGGCCAGAGCAGCTATCTAGGACTCCGCTACTGAACAATGAAAAAGGATAATGATGGTAAATAGACTGGCTTTGGCTGCAATGCATGGCACTGTAGGTACTTTGAAGGGTTTGATAGAACTTGAGATGAAATGAATACGTTTAGCTGCAACTACTGATTGCGAAGGAAGTAAGGGCAGTCCCTCAACTTAAAAAGACTTGGTGGCGATAGCCAACATTCACGCGGGCGGAGCCGCGCGCGGGTACGCTAGTTATAATATATAATCTCAATGAAAATTATTAATTATATTTAAACCAACTTTTATAAATGTTTCATTAGAGCTTACCAAGTAGTTGAACAGCACTTTCACTAAGAAATATAAATTACTTTGCTCAAAAACCACTGTTTAAAATCAGAAAATGAACATCATCTTCATTTGATGCTATAGCTATAGCTAACAAAATGATTGACATTATGAAATCATATACAATGTGTAGACTGCCTTTCTCCCTTTGGAGTTGACTAAGACAACAGCCAAAGAAGGGCAGGCGTGTAAGGACAAAAGCAAATAAAGATTTTTACCTCCTCCACCTCCACCGTCACTTAACCTTTTACAAGGCCCGCGAGGATACGTAGGTGTATTATTAGTGACATGTGACATGTGAAAATTAAACAGTAAAACATTTTTTAGCAAACAAAAAATATTTATAGATTACTAGCAGGCCGGTTCCCGGCTTCGTCCGGGAAAAAATTCGTAAACAAATTTTATAACCTGTTCAAAGCATCATCTATTAAAAAAGAAAAATAGATAAAAACCTTCATTAAAGCGGGTTCGTGTCAAAATTTGAGCTCAATCGAAGCAAATTTTGTTGCGTTTTTGAAGCGTAGGTACATAAACCATCTTAGGTATATAGGTATCTATAGATTGAGAGGGAGACCCAAGAAGTGCTGGCTTGATGTCGTAATGAATGACATGCATGTCAATGATCTCACTATCATGGATGCTCAAGATCGTGCAAAGTGGAGAAGGAAAAACAGGAGGCTCGGAGGTGTAGGCCTCAGATGCAATCGAGAAAAAGCGCTAAGATGATGATAATGTTATCGTTCCAGGTTGCAAATTACTAACATTGACAAATTCACCTACGCCAAACAGTAGTTTAATAAAACAGAAGCATATTTATTATATACTTTCGAAATTCAGTATGACAGATCCACGGGGCTTTTGAGAATATTTTCCGTTTAGCGCAATAGACATCATGCATCATAATACTCGTATATAATCATAATACACGTCAACGGGAAAGAAAACTCGTTTATCTCAATGTGTCTTACGCTATCCAAATTGGGAGAACAACTTTCATTGTTTTTTCATAGATCTATACTTTATTTAAATA
The DNA here is from genome assembly GCA_963576445.1 of Lithosia quadra. Taxonomy (NCBI): domain Eukaryota; kingdom Metazoa; phylum Arthropoda; class Insecta; order Lepidoptera; family Erebidae; genus Lithosia; species Lithosia quadra. The sequence continues at coordinate 6,458,591 of OY754891.1, forward strand.
AATGAAATTGGGGCGTCTGCTTTTAATGTTAAATAATTAGCTGTGTTAGTTTGTTCTGGCCAATCTCCGAAGCGGCTGTTCCGATTTTGACAGCATCTTCACTACAGATAGCTAATAATTATTATAAGGCGTAACTGAGACTCCTTTTTATTTTAGAGAAAGTAACTGAGTTGAGAAGATGTGTATGGATGGTTGGATGGATATTTTTAACTTTATCATGCAAATTATAATTATTATATATTATATAAAATATTTATATAAAATAAAAATTATTATTATTATTGTGATGGTACCCCGCCTAACCAAGGCTGAATAACTTTTGATTTTACGTATTTAATCTATTAATTCGGCCTAAGGACAGCGCCCTCCCCAGAGAGGGCGGTGCCGCGCCCCATCCACCGCGCAGCACTGTAGAACTCGTCGCCAGACTTGGGCATTCTTCCACTGTCATATTCGTTTCGATAATAATCAAATTAAACGCGAAGAGAGGGATTTCAAAAGGTATACGAAAACAATTGAAATATATTGATATCAGTTACTTGTCACACATCCGTGCAATCACACGCCTAAGTATAGTTTACGAGATAACGCTCCTCATTGACTGGAATTCGTACCGTGGAGACTTTAACTCCAATCTTCCGTCTACCATAACTGGCGCACCGCCTCTGTGCTTAAGCCGCTCTTCTTGTGCCTTTGGCCGCAAACTCCCCGGGAATCGAACGTCCGGGCCCTCCAAAGCTATGAGAGTCGGTTGTAATAGATTATACGACGGCAGAAAGACAGTCTCGGAACCGTTAGCTAGCCCTACACTTATTCATGCAATGTTCATCGAACGCTCATCATCAAATAACGCCGCTTCGCTTGGAGATTACAGGGCAAATTGCCGTCAACAGCTCGGGGCTATCCCCGAAGGGTAACCGCGAGCCTCCGTTTTATCAAAAAGCCTGGTCTACCGTCAGCTCGTTACATGTGACGCTCAAACATACATCCCAGACACAGGTACCGGTAACCGTTATCAACATAATACCAAATTAATTAGAACCGGAATATAATAACAATAAACATTTATATTTGAGTGTTAAATTACTCAGCCTGGGATAGAAATACATAATAAATACATCTAAAATATTAAGTATAATAATATCAGATAATATGAAAGTAACTCACCGAGTCTCAGGAAACTCTATTATCACTTACAACTTACATGACTCCTAGCCTTGTCTAGCTGGACTCCCCGTACACGACCTCTCTCTCACCCCAAAACCCGATAAGTCCCAAACTGTCCCCGTTCCTTCCTCAACCTCGCCTTTTTATGGCCTCTCGTTATCCCCACTGCCCGTCACTCACTGCCAGGCGAACCCGATCTTCCCCTAAAGTCCTCGCACTTACAAAACTATTGGAATAGATCCCTTTTTTACGAAGCCTTGACCATAAGGACATGCAATATTACACTTTTAAAGCTTGCACGTGTTAGGGTTCAGCACTTTCTACTGACACAAAGCAAGACTGTAAAAACATTAAAACTTAAGTTTCGCTGTCTTATTTTTATCTAATTTATGAAGGGTCAGTCGGCATTTATGTATGCCAGATGTGAGCGTGAGAATTCAATGTATTTAGATGTACCTATTTGGGTATATTAAAAATTATAAATTGTTATGTAATTAGTGTACCATCACACATTCCCCCCTGAAAATCAGACGCGAGGACTCTCATCGCGTATGAGATTTCACTTATACTTCAGAATTTGCATGAGAATTTATAACTCATCATTTTAATACAGGCACAAAGGTATAAACAAAAAGTATTGTCTTTACTCTACTGAAGAAGTCTGGAGTTTCCAAAATTGGTAAAGTAAGAGTAATGTTTTAAGCATACATAATATTGCTTAAGTAGACATCGTGCGAAAGGATGAAGTAGTAATAACATAGGTACCTAGTTTTGGTTTCCAATGTCATGTATCGTGGTATCAATTCGACTGGCCGGACTGAGTGACTGCTAGACTGACTCGGTTGTCTTGCGGTTCTAGTCCGCTTCCATATTTGGGTATAATGGCAAGTTGCCATATTAGATCCGTGGGTATATCATATTTAGTAGTCGACGTATGTGCAGTGCACTTTTCTTCATCCCCTCAGGGACATTTCGATGTATTTAGACTCGAGTAATCCAACAGCCTCCTCATTGGACAGTCTACAATCCGGATTTCCGGATATTAAATCCGCAAATCCAATTTAATTGTTTTATTGTATATACATTATTACTTCTTCTCTTTCTATATCTTTACTGCATACTGCAGATTTGAATAAGGTCGTTGAATTAGACCATTATCACATTATACATTTCAAATCAATGTACTCAAATTGAATTGCATACGCAAGCGTTACTTGAGTTCAATCTGGGTTCCAGAATGAAGACAGTCTCAATGTCAATAAGGGAATATACTAGTTTTAGTATATATAATGGAATGCGAAAGCTTATAAGTTAGTATAATATGGGATATTTCAAACGCTCACTCTTTACATACAGAAACACCGCGACCAACACAAATCACTCGCAGGATTCGAACCCTCGATCCACGACGTCGAATGAACAGGCGTCGTACGCTCAACCACTCTGCCATAGAGGGCATTATAAACTTAACGTAAAAATAGTTTCTTTTCTAATCCACAAAGCCACCAGTTCGTACATTATAAAACCGGGCAGGAATCGAACCTGCGATTTATGATGATTAACGGACAGAAGTCAAATGCTCTGGCACAATGCCACAGAGGTTATTATAATATATATCGTAATATTTGTGATCCACGAAGTAATCACTTCGGGTAGTATAAAGTCGGACAGGAATCGAACCTGTGATTTGTATACGATGAATAATGGACGTAAGTCAAATGCTCTAGCACTATGCTACAGAGGTTATTATAGTATAATATATCGCAATTATTGTGATCCATGAAGTAATCACTTCGGGAAATATGAAGTCAGGCAGGAATCAAACCTGCGACTCACGGTGTCGAACGAACAAAAGTCGAACACTCAACCGTCGCGTTACAGAGGTCACCATAATATTAGCATAGTAATTATATTCTACTGTGATTCACGAAGCAAACAGTTCTGACAATATAAAGTTAAACAGGAATCGAACCCGCAACTTATGGCGTTAAATGAACAGCAATCGAATATTCAACCAATTTAAACCTATATTCTGATTTCGACTTTCCAGGCAACTAGTTTAACATGGCACTCATTCTCATTCTTTCCGTTGTGTAAATTATGTACCCGCGAGTCTTTTATATAACTTATAGCCCCGACTTCTTTCAATCATGTGATCATGTCATAACATGAGAATGTGACTTTTTATTCTGTAGATATTTAAATTTCATCTTAGTAGGTAGACATCGTTAATTGTTATCAAATAATGCCTCTTAGTACAAATCTTACTTTTGTATAATATCATCCCTCTTTTTTTTATCAGCTGTACACTTGCAGGGTGCTTAACACATGTGTTATAAGAGTTGATTTTTGAGGACTTGCTGCTCAAGTGCAGACATCTCAAGTACCTATGACATTGGGATATTAATTTTAACCTTTTATGGACAACCCAAGTGGCGTTATGTCTTAGTTCTTTGTTTAATTTATGAACAACGCTTTTTTTTCCCAATGTAGGCAATTCGCAATGATGTATTGAATTTCTTATAACATTGCTTTACATAAAAATTATATAATTATTTATATTACATTCTATTCCCCCCTGATGTTCAGACGTTAGCATACAACGTTATACATCCTAGTTTCCCAGTTAAGGCCAGTATGATTAAACTGTTTCCATAAATCAGATTTGAAAAGCTAACATTTCAAATTCACGTACACAACTTTATGGTACCAAGTTCGTCTAAACCAATAGCGCCTTTTGAGTCAATCAACTATTTGTACTTAACCAAATCACAACATAACTCCATAATCAGAGAATATCATCATCATCATCATCCTTGACCTAGTCCCGCCGCATCCGGGGTTGCCGCATCGGAATCCGAGAGAATATCGTTTAACTGAATTAGGTATTGTTTTGTGTAACAAACTCCCTACTTAGTGTTGCTTTATTTTAGTCAGATGGATAGATAACTAAGTAATTTGTTGCTCCAAACACACCTAGTGTTGTAGTAGGTATCACTATAGTATATCTTTCTTTGTCACGAGAATGCCCTAAGGTGCCAAACAAGCAATTTGTTGTCGAATGATTATCGCCACGGAATAAATTGTGATTAACTTTGAAATGCAAGTACATTATTTACGTGAACAACTTAGTGTTACCTTAATTATTCCATAAGGCTTACTTTATAAATAAAGATTTCTAAATACCTTGGGGTATCTGTGTTTTACCAAATACCAGTTAAGTCTCCGACGACTCCGATGTGAAGTTTCTCGTGATACCCGATACTCGGCAGCCACGATGCTCGGCCACGCAATCGCCGCCTAGTTACTGCACAACGCTGGACTTTCGTATTCATGAAGTGAAGAGTCTTCTAAGCAGTCCTTAACGTCACGCCTGTAGTCTCGAAGACTGGTATCACTGGAATGTTATAGTACACGAGCAGAGAATGTGTTGTAGGAGAGTACAGTGTTCAAACGGAGTTAAACCCGTTGCCGTTCCGGTCCTATGTATAACCTATCTTCGAAATCGAAATCTCATCAGTGTCAACTGACTATATCCATTGCACAATTTTTATTTTATATGTAATACTTCAACCGCTAACAGATGGTCAGACAATGCCCTATACCAGTACTTTTTTTTTTTTAAGGATCTTTTGTTGCAAATGTCTACCTTTGTTTGCTAAACCCTAATTACCATTTATTCGGGTTGTAAAATGAATGAATGGTTTTATTTTTATGCGCTTACGTAATAAAACTATCATTTAAAAACAAATATCGTAAAAATCCTATTTCTCTATAGATGCTATTTCAGTTTCGAACACCTACTGCTTAAAATAAAGAAATGTAAAACCTACAAAGATGGGGTCGAGCATTATGTGAATATTTTACTTTTTACAAGATATTATTATCTTATTGTCCATTTTACTAACAGTCGTGAGAAATAATCTAGATTATACTTATACATATCAAATACATTGCCAATAATAATATGCTCATACAGCTCATGCTCGAATAGATTGACAGAAACGTACTAACATAACCTGTCTTACATCTCGCGTAATAATAGCCTCCCGCTTTCTTCTATCTCTTTGTCTCAGTGTTGCAAGACAGAGTTTCCCAACCGTAAAATGAATATGAATGAATAATAATATTCTTCGATCTGGGAATCGAACCCTAGATCTCATGAACAGCAAGAAGTTAAATTCGCTGTTATCTCAATGAAATAGACAACATTTTATAGCGTTTAAATACTGTGCCGTATTTCGAAAATTCAAGATTCATTCAATTCCTTCATTCAAAGAGTTCATTCAGAAATATGTCCGGGAATCGAACCCACTATCAAAACATGGTGCTCTTACCATCTCTATGCAATGAGCTTTCTACACAAGAAAGTGCTCTTAACGTTGGTGCTCTTACCATCTCTATGCAATGAGCTTTCTACACAAGAAAGTGCTCTTAACGTGAGTTGTGTCGCAAGTGTAATAAACTATTTCGATATGTTAAGCATCTATAAGTTAGCTAACTTATTGTATCAATAAAATTGTAAACGCCACACTTTTACAATAATCCACGTTAGTTTGAATCGACTCAGTACGTTATAAACACAGTATAACTGTCAATAAATGAAACGTTTCACGTAAGCTTGAAATACGTAATAAAATTCGGGATTCGAACCCTGTGCACTATTGGCACATAATGTACATTGTATATAAGTAAATACATCTTATCCGTTCCTAACCTCAAATGTAGACAAACGGGACACTCATTTGATTGATCATGTGTATTCTACAAATTATGAGTTGTCTAAAAGTAAATGTGAAATAAACCTTAAATATTACGTTGACGTTTTACAACAATTCAAAATTAGTTCGCTTGGGGTTCGAACCCAAGCATCTCTCGGATATAGGCCATTGAATACAATATACATGGCAATGGCGTACATAATAAGTACGCCGAACGTAATAAGTTCGTCGAAATGGAACTTTACAACAACCGACTCTCGATATCTCTCTCTATTTTATCGTTAACATCATCATCATCTTCATAGCGAAATCCTAGTCGCGTCCGGAATATGCACTTAGGTGCCCGAGGTCCGCTTATTGTTTTTGATTCGTAAAGCGGCCTTTACGGGAGCGACTGCAGACAGCAGTCTTGCAGATCTTCTAACCCCAAGAGTTATTAACATGTTATATTGTGCATTATTTTACACGTCTTTGTGTGCAATAAGTCTTGAATTAAGTATATTTTATACTTATGACACAAAGTTTTATGTTAAGTATATGTATAACAGCCAACTACGACACTTGTTTAGGTGTATGCTGAGTTATGAGATATCTTATTTAACAGCAATACATCACTTACTCACATTGAATGAATAACATTTTAAGAATAAAATAAATTAAAATTAAGATATTTGAACGACTATGTTATGTGATCGACTACGTTATGTTATATTTTAAATTAAGATATTTGAACGACTATGTTATGTGATCGACTACGTTATGTTATATTTTAAATTAAGATATTTGAACGACTATTTTATGTGATCGACTACGTTATGTTATTTTCTACGTTGTGTTGTATGTAGTAACCCATTTTAGTTCATCCTCGTTGCACTGACGTGAATCAGTACATTTTCTGACGAGGATCCTGGTCCACTGCACCATTTGTGATGGTACCCCGCCTAACCAAGGCTGAATAACTTTTGATTTTACGTATTTAATCTATTAATTCGGCCTAAGGACAGCGCCCTCCCCAGAGAGGGCGGTGCCGCGCCCCATCCACCGCGCAGCACTGTAGAACTCGTCGCCAGACTTGGGCATTCTTCCACTGTCATATTCGTTTCGATAATAATCAAATTAAACGCGAAGAGAGGGATTTCAAAAGGTATACGAAAACAATTGAAATATATTGATATCAGTTACTTGTCACACATCCGTGCAATCACACGCCTAAGTATAGTTTACGAGATAACGCTCCTCATTGACTGGAATTCGTACCGTGGAGACTTTAACTCCAATCTTCCGTCTACCATAACTGGCGCACCGCCTCTGTGCTTAAGCCGCTCTTCTTGTGCCTTTGGCCGCAAACTCCCCGGGAATCGAACGTCCGGGCCCTCCAAAGCTATGAGAGTCGGTTGTAATAGATTATACGACGGCAGAAAGACAGTCTCGGAACCGTTAGCTAGCTCTACACTTATTCATGCAATGTTCATCGAACGCTCATCATCAAATAACGCCGCTTCGCTTGGAGATTACAGGGCAAATTGCCGTCAACAGCTCGGGGCTATCCCCGAAGGGTAACCGCGAGCCTCCGTTTTATCAAAAAGCCTGGTCTACCGTCAGCTCGTTACATGTGACGCTCAAACATACATCCCAGACACAGGTACCGGTAACCGTTATCAACATAATACCAAATTAATTAGAACCGGAATATAATAACAATAAACATTTATATTTGAGTGTTAAATTACTCAGCCTGGGATAGAAATACATAATAAATACATCTAAAATATTAAGTATAATAATATCAGATAATATGAAAGTAACTCACCGAGTCTCAGGAAACTCTATTATCACTTACAACTTACATGACTCCTAGCCTTGTCTAGCTGGACTCCCCGTACACGACCTCTCTCTCACCCCAAAACCCGATAAGTCCCAAACTGTCCCCGTTCCTTCCTCAACCTCGCCTTTTTATGGCCTCTCGTTATCCCCACTGCCCGTCACTCACTGCCAGGCGAACCCGATCTTCCCCTAAAGTCCTCGCACTTACAAAACTATTGGAATAGATCCCTTTTTTACGAAGCCTTGACCATAAGGACATGCAATATTACACTTTTAAAGCTTGCACGTGTTAGGGTTCAGCACTTTCTACTGACACAAAGCAAGACTGTAAAAACATTAAAACTTAAGTTTCGCTGTCTTATTTTTATCTAATTTATGAAGGGTCAGTCGGCATTTATGTATGCCAGATGTGAGCGTGAGAATTCAATGTATTTAGATGTACCTATTTGGGTATATTAAAAATTATAAATTGTTATGTAATTAGTGTACCATCACATTATTATATTATTATAATTTGTGGAATGAAACATGAACTATGAAATAAGTCCAAGTCAAGAATAGCATATAGAAATGCTAATTTTTATCACTGAAATAGGTACTTACTAATTGCAATAGCATCAAAATAATAACTATTGTCACTAATAAGTTTGACGTCATTACTCGTACACTCATGATACATTGATATAAATTTAACAAGATTCTCGCCTTCTTCGAGAGTTCCGTGAACTAATTTCACGAGCAAGTCAGTAAATGAATATGTATCAAGCTTTTCTCTTCCATATTTTGTAACGCTGCTAAAGCTAAATCATCTCCGGGCTCACAATGAAATTAATCAAAAGAAAATAGCAGTGAGGGAAAACAACAAAGACTACATTAAACCTGAAACGTTTGGATTACCATGTTAACTGAAACCGTTTTATGAGTTTCATTTCCCCAGATATGTATCATGTAAATATTTTTGCCGATGGATGCATCTCACAATATAAATAGGTACACATACTAGGTATTATTATAAAAGTTAAAGTAACTCTGTCTTGTCTCTGTTTGATCTGTCTGTTACGTTTCCACGCTTAAACCATTGAACCGATTTGAATGAATTTTAATACGGAGATAGAATAATAGACTTTTCGTAAACCCTTTTTTCACGATAAAAGGGAGGCTTACATAGCCTCCCTTTATCGCGAAAAATGGTTAAAGGGATTCATAATAGGGGTGAAAGTTTGTATAAAACTGTCATTTTTTAAGATGTCGCCAGAAAAATATATCCATGTGTATAATAATAGGCACTTGATAATAAATGAATATGCGGGCAGCGGCTAATTTATTAATAATTTGATTACTACTATAGGATCTTTCCTCTTTATAATATTATATCATAGTATTATATTATAAGTGTAGACTAAATCTAAATTTATATTTATTTATAGTCAATAATCAAATATGTCACCTTAATAATAAACTATAGGATATAAAAACAATGTTTATACAAGAAAAAGTATCCCTAAACTGCTTAACATGCCCTGTTGCCATACGAATATCTGTAGCATTCACTACGGATACCTGAGGAACCCTAAAAAGTCCAACAACTAGGTCAAACTACAGAACTTCGATATCGTTAGTGATTTTGTTTCACGGAAAATGTCGAAGTTCGGCCGTTTCGTAGTTAGACTGAAAGTCGCAGCCGACTGAGTTGCGGTTCTCCTTCACTTTGTAAGATCTTTGGCATCTGTAACAGTAAGACCAATAATTGTGTAAAAGGGAAGGTAAGAAAAAGTGAAAGGAATACCTATTGATGTTGCGGGTTTGAAAGCGAAACATAATATAGCTTAAAAAATAAACTTTACTGTAACTCGAATCCTCTTGAAAGAAAAATTTTAGTTGCTACTGATACATATAACTATCATCAACATTTCTGCAGTTAAATAAATCATTAACGCAGACATACAGCAAAAACACAGTATTGGGGTCGATTGTAGTTTCAGCTATCGTAATTCACGACGGAACTTTGACCCAAATGGATTCAATATTTAATCCCCTTTTCAGAGACCAGGCGGAAGATTAGTGAAAGACATTAAAGGTTAGCTTTCTAGTGGGGAACTATTCATAAGAGTGGGCAATCTTCTATGTGGTTTCCGATGTGAGCGGCGAGTGAATGGTGTCCAAATTGCCAGTGAAGGGCTGACTCATTCGAACCGCAGATTGCGCCGATTCACTTCACTTTACTCCACTCACATTTTATCTAGCGATCCCATTACAGAGAAAAGGATTCCAAATATGAAAAGCTCTTTTGTTCTTTAATACATTTGAGTACTCAAAAGAGACGATTTATGGGTGCTTTAAAACTATTTTGAGTTCAAATAGATAAAAGGATTTATATTTTTTTAAATTTATGGAATATGAAATAACTTGGGACATTTTTGTCACGCCAGCGATTAAAAATTCTACTGTTTGAAATAGCTGCATTAAAAAAAATACTTTTAATGAAACTATCAGTTAGGAAAGTACACCAACAGCAGCTGTTGTATTCCTGCCGGTTAATATGACTGCTAAAACACTAGTGGGATGGATTAGTAATACGTAGGTCGAGTTGATTCAATCGTTTACAGATATATCTACCGGTAAAGGGCAACTTCTTATCACAATGTGTTTCATATAATAATATTTGATCGCATATTCATGTTCTATTCGAATATTTTTCATTAGTTTCAACACGCGTCCACAGACAACGGGTACCAGATTGGATAGTGGAAAGCGGCCACTAATATAGTAGTGATAAAATTTTGAAATTTCAGTCACAACTTCCTTTATGATTAATTTCCTTCTGAAGCTCAACACTCCATAGCAACTATCTTATCTCCATCTCAGTTATTCTATAAATCCATTACTTAACATCCTAATCGAGAAATTGAATAGTTCAATCATTGGCAAATGTTGTTATTAACTACGATTTTAAAATTTGCACTCTATTTCAATCCTAATGTTGAAGTTGTTGTTTATAAACTTAAAAAAAAATATACAAAATGAAAAAAAAAAAAAATCATTTGGCATCCACAGGACAAAGTCGCCTAATATGAGACCATAATAATTTAACACACAATTTTTTATAAAAGTACTCTTACTTGATCTTACCAAAGCAAATATTGCTTTATTGTCAAATGATAAATAAACCAATGTTTGCTTTGGTAAGACATACAATTTTAATTATTATTTTCAAGTACAGAGTCCTTATTTAAAAACCGTCTAAAATTCCTAATCAACGTAAATACACGAAATAGCGACAATAACGTCGGACTTTATTCGACAACGAATTCAATCCCACTTGATCTAGGCTTGACCCATAAAAACTTGGGCGTCGGGAGAAAGAACTGTAAGAGGATATCTAGTTATATCCAGTTAGTTTTGTCGCCACGCTTTAAACCGTACCACGAAGAAAGTTTTAAAACCTTACAGTGAATAGTCTGGAATACAAATTCGAATGAAACTTTCACGATGTGGCTATATAAAAATTGAACAACTCGAACCGCGCTAACAATTACTTTGCACGACGGGAGACCCATAAATAATGGCGCTCTTTTTATTTTCTCTCTTAATTTTTCTTAACAAATTTATCAAATTTGCACTTAGTTGAAGGAAATTTATGGTTATCCTGGTTTTACGGGGCGAAATATTGAGCTTAAGTTAGGGAAGAGATTACAGCAAGTCTAATAAAATGCGCTGTAATGAACAGAAATGTAAGGATAGCAAACCATAACCAAATATTGTTTCATACTAACCCCACATAGACTACTATTGCTACTTTATCTTGTACCTACTGTCGTCTAATTTTATTTTGTCCAATCGATTATTCATAACCAACGACTTTGCCCGCGTAAGAAGCTGATCCCGTTACTACGATTCACAGTATTCTAGTAGTTTATATTATTATAGACGTCATAGTACCTCCGCCCTACAGACCGCGACCATAAATGCTCATAACCCGCCTCCCCCCCCCCTCCCACCTATTCAATCCCCACCACCCCGCCCCCTATACTCCACACACACACACACCCCCACCTACATCCAGACTAAGCAGCGCGAGTGTGACGTCCCAGATGTTGCACACGTCCATAGGCCACGGTGACCGCTTCCCATCAGGTGGGCCGTATGCTTGTCTGCCACCTAAGTAGTATAAAAAAATGCTATTCCGGACTACAATCTATTTGTCTTCCGAATTTCATTCATAGCCTGCTATTCTACCTGTTCTAGCATGATTAAGTAAGTAATTCATCCATTCAATCAAAAACCAGAGAGGCAAAAGCTTGCGGCTCTAGTTTGGAGACTAAAAGGAATTTGATTTGATATAAATGTCCAAAGGCATTTATGTAGGTTACACTCAGTATATGACCAGGTTATTTTTATATTACCAGTATAAACTAGACACATTAGCACTGCTCTAAATGGCACACATTTCTAACAAGAACGTGTCGAGTTAAAAGCACTTCAGTAGTGACAAGTTGCCTAAAGGCTCTATTCCTAGCGGACATTCACTTAATTTTTGTAACAGAAAATAAATGTAGCCTTTACAGTTTAAATTGTATTTTAGTAAAGTAACACAAATATGATCTAAAATTAACCTTAGATGCTTAGATGGCCCAAGGTTTAGGAAAATGCCTTAGGTAACCTCGCACCCCGGTAATTGAGACCCGAGATGGCGTGTGGTTTAAATCAGCCCGAGTCTAAAAACCTCCAATGGCCAACGGAGTTAGTATTTATGGAGATTTCCACTCAAAATAAGGTAGTAGCGTAGGAATGTAATGCGCAATTTTGCTAATTAATATAATAATGTATGAGCAAAATTACGTTGAAACCTATGTACGATTTACAAATGTCTTTTGCCGTTTCTTTTTTATAATGGTTACGTCCCCACGCCTTCGCCAAACTAAAGGCAGTCCCAGGTATGAGAAACACTATTACAGATACTTACCGATTATGCTACACGCATTAGATAAATGAAGCGGAAAACAATATAGTCGTATTCTCGTGTTTAGTCTCAAGCGTGGTCACGTCGGTCGCGTACCTCAAAGCCTAGCTTAACATCGCGCTTATAGCTTAAGCCAAGCACTCGGTCGACACTGCATCCTTCACTGTAGAGGATTTAAGTTTAAAGTCGAGATACTAAACGTAGCCTGAATAAATGATCGATCGAGTAACCCTTTTTGAGATGATAACTATTACGTATTTCGTATAAAATGTATTAAACAACTACCAAAAGGATTATTATCAATTCTATATTTCTCAATCACGCTATAACGGCTGTACAGATTAACTGATTTTTAGCACACAATAAACCATGACCTGAACAAGGACCTCAAAGATTTATCATAAACTTTTTACTATCTTAATATGTTCTTGTAGAGGCAAAATACTCAATTTAAGCCGTGAAATTCACGCAAAAGAGTTACCGGTAAACAGTTAGTTAAATATTAATAATTATACCACAATATCTACACGCAACATGTAAAAGCAATTGCTTAGAAATAATTTATATCTAAATTACGGTATTATTGTTTTGATGGATGAATGTTATTAATTACGAAACTCAACACTCGTCAGGATTATTAATAGTTAACATAATGAACGAGTCACGGCATTGTCTTAATTAAATATTCCGTGTATAGTGTATATATCAGTAAACAAACTTTAGTAGGTAGTAACTTTTAACTGAGTCTAAACCATTTGCCACGGTAAAATATTCTTGTTAAAAAGTTAAGCCGCATTTCATAAGCTGACATAATGCCACTACAAACTACATAGAAGCCGGTCGAAAGATTTGTAAGGCGGTTTATCACGGAGATTTTCGAGCGGTCCGACCGCTCTAAGTTGCTTTGCCGAGTATTAATTCCCTCCAACCTGTAAACACAACTCTCCTCATTTCAAAAATTTGCTTCTCAGGTATCTTGGATCCGCAAGCGGGACCTGCATATCTTAACAGTCGGAGTTCACACGTATAGCAGTGATGCAAGGTTTGCCGCGCTGCATGCAGATGGATCAGATGAGTGGACGTTACGAGTGTCACCTGCTCAGCCTCGGGACTCTGGTGCGTACGAGTGCCAGGTGTCTACGGAGCCGAAGATCAGTTTGTCGTTTAGACTTACTGTTGTTGGTAAGTAATATACTACCTATATTATTATGCTTCGAGTGTGTGGGAGGTCACCCTAGCAGAAGCAGGCTGAGGCGGCAACGCGATGCGGCATAAATCTTCCCAAACTGCATAAGTCACAAAGTTCAGTCCTTATTTTTACAATAAAAATAATACCTAAATTTATCAAAATAAATTATCTGAATGACAATGAATACAAATTACACGTTTTTACAATCTTTCGTGGCTATTTTTATTTGAAAGTCGCTCGTAAGTCATCCCTCTTTTCAATTAAAAACTTTTAGAATTTCGCTATGTTTCATATTTAGTTTTTTTAACTCATTTTACAGGTTTCTGTGTCAGTTAACCTGTAGCCAACCTTGAAAAGTTATATTTTTATCACAGATGGCGAAACAAAGTAGATAAATAAAATACACCATTTATACATCAGCACAGTTATGCAACTTATCATTTTGAGCTCCTTGTGTGACAGGCTTTACTCAAAAGTGTAGCTTAAAACTTAAAAGTGGCTCATTATAAAATTTGTTAGCTGAAGTCCGTCATAAAGCTGGTAAAAATGGGCAGGGTAAAAATGTTTTGTGAAATATGTTAAAAACAATCATCTTATAAACCCTTCGGTACTTTGTATACCTATTTTTTTTACTTTGCTTTTCTTCTGTTTTTTCTTAATTCTTAATTCTTTATTGTACACACAGTAAATAATTTATCATATATTACAATAAGCTTTATGTACAAAGGCGAGCTTAACTCAATATTGAGTTTTCTCCCAGCAAACCTTTGGGGGAACAAAAAGGACAACAAATGGGAGAATAATCTAAGGAGAGAATAAATGGTGTACAACCAGAGAAATATACATAATTAAATAAAATATAGACTATAAACGTACATACATAAATACAATATAGACTATAAACGTAAATACATAAATACATACTAATAATACATTCTAAATACATAAATACATACATCTATAATATATGTGATAGAAATTATAACTATAAATAACCCATGTCTACCAAATACTGTTCCAAACTCCAGTTAAATTGTTCCAATTTTGGAAAGGAACAGTTCCTTTACTCCTCTCCTGAACACGTCCAAGGAGCAGCTATCACGTACAGAGTGCGGCAACGAATTCCACAACCTTACCGCCCGAACAGTAAACGAGTTGTCGTAACAGCTAGAAGAATGAAGAGGAGTCCGTAGAAGAAGTGAAGAGGAAGTACGGCAGGGTTTACCCCTAGGCACAAGATACTCAAAACGTTCCCGCAAGTAAGCAGGCGAATGCGCATTGTAAAGGATAGAGTAGAGAAGAGAGAGAATATGAGAATCTCGACGCTGCCGAATAGGTAACCATTTCAACCTTGCTCGAAATTCAGAGACATGGTCATACTTCCTGAGCCCAAAAATGAAGCGGATACCCAGATTCTGCAGTCGTTCAAGTTTATTAATGAGGTCCTCCCTTGCATCAAGGTAGCAGACATCAGCATAGTCCAAAAGCGGGAGCAGAAGAGATTGCGCAAGAGTAACTTTAGTTTGAAGTGGTAGGAATTTCTGAAGACGTTTGAGAGATTGGAATGACCAGTATACTTTTTTACTAACTTCAGTAATGTGTACGTCCCAAGTAAGACCCGAGTCTATGTATACTCCCAAGTTTTTAACATGTTTGTTAAAAACAATCGTAACCGAATCGTACAAAACCTGCGGTATAGGCTGTCGGTTCAGAAGATTTAACATATACCTGCTACCAACAATGATCGATTGCGATTTTGCTGGGTTAACCAGAAGCCCAAAAGAAATTGCCCATTGGTGAATATTAGCAAGATCACTATTGATAGCAGCCACAGCCTCTGTCAATTCTTCAGTCTTAAAGTGAAGTTTTTTGTTTGTTTTGTGTTTGTACTTTGTATTTCGTTCTATAATCTGAAAACATTTTTATCTTTATAAGTTAAAACCTCAGTCGTTATCATCTTCGGCAAGTCATGTAGAGTATTTGAAGATTTTAAATTATCAGGTAAATTTGATTTAGAATGATGGTAGATCTTGATAATTTTCCACGGTTTACTTTTTTGTTTAGATACACCAATTAGTAGAGTTGATGAATTACCAATTAACTTTAAATAAAAATATTAATACTTTCGAAACTAACTTTTTATAAAGAGTAGCACAAAAAATATTTTGGTTCTAAACCATTATAAATTTACCATTTAAGTATTAATAGATATTTACAAGTAAATATTATGAAGGCTAGTCTGAGCTGTATTATAAGTGGCCGATATTGAAACACATTTTTACTGTTTCATTTTTATGAATCTTGTTTTTGGTGTACAATCATGTTTTAACTACCAGTCTGCTACTAATTAACGGTCATCCGATACACGGTCTCATTTTACAAACCGACTGATGGAGCAACAAAGCCACAACCACAATCATTCCAAGAATGTTGTGTGTAATTATGTAGTGTGGATTTCATAAAGTGAAATAAATTTTAAAAATTGTTTGCAATCTATGTAGGTACCTATATGTACTTACTAAGTTGGATTCACTATAATCTATACATATTTGGATGTATACACGGTACCCACATATTACCAAAACAATATTTTTTTAAATTTTCGTCTGTCTATCTGTTTGTTCCGGCTAATCTCTAAAATGGCTGGACCGATTTTACTGTGCAGACAGTTGATGTAACAAGGAATAACTTAGGCTAGGTACTTTAGTTTTGGAAAAAGAATTAGGGTTCTGAATAAAAAAATAAAAACTTAAGTGACCATTGGAATGGGGTCCGTATAAGTACGACATGGGTTGAGACGTAAGCAATTGTATGTAAATATATCTTAGTTTCTTCATCTCATACAAAAAATAATTTATTGTTTCGTTTTAACAGTGTCAAAGGCGGAAATCCTCTCCGGGCCGGAGCTTTTCGTCAGGGCCGGATCAGACATCAATCTCACTTGCGTAGCAAAATACGCCCCTGACCCACCGAGGTAAGTAATGGGGAAAAAGTTCTAGACTTATACGCCCAGACCTCAAGAAATGTTGATAAATTGCAAAACATACTGCTTAGTATTTTTTCTTCCTTTACTTGATACATTTTCCTTATTGACTATTTTATTGAAGTTCGAATAACACTTGTATTGATTGCCCAAGTGAACAAGGGTTGAGTTACGTTTGGTGGAGAACTGTTCGTACTGTAAACAACTAAAATATGTTTCCCTATATATATTTCGAAAACATGATATATAAACGTACAATTTAATAAAATAAAACTGTTGTTATTGTCACCAATTTAAATGAATGATGATTAATTGTTCGATATTCACAAATATCGTTTTATGGTGGCTTTATTAATTGGAAGTGTGCTATGAATGCTCAGAATAAAAAATGAAAAAAATATTAAGAAACTTAAGTTTTCAGGCAAAATAGGAATGAAAGTACCTATTCGAGACAAGTTTTAAATTTGGATTCTATTTGAACATGAAAGTAATGAAATAAATTCGAGGCCTAAAGAAGTTACGTACCTAGTTGCAGTTTATTAATAGTACCTACCGGTAATTTTCATTTAGGTATTTTCTAAGTATTTTGGAATGGAGTGACTTGTATTATTATGTCTTGTTCGTCGTTATATCGTCACTTTATATCATTATTCTGTCCATAAAACCTAACAATGTCTAACTTACCCTTTATAAATAAAAACAGCCGTTTGATCGGGATATGTCCATCTCATAAAATAAAAATATTAGGAGAAACTATTCAAAAAGTATTACAATGAAACATCAAGAGTAAAAGCTGAAACTACTGCGTTCGTAATAAAAGAACAACCTTTTTTACTTTGAACTGTTTTATGCTCGATAAAGAGAGAGTGCTATATACGCTATATTCCGACTTTGGTACAGTAGTTACGGCACCCATGAAAGTGCGGGTTGCCAACATAAAAAGAGGAATGAGATATAATTCTCGAGTGAGGCGTTTGTGTCAGCGTACGTGACAAATGTGTAATGAGACCATCTAGTTCGGTTAGATCATATTTGCCGACCAACAAAAGTATCACATCTTGGGTAAACGTGCCGGCACTACTTTTGAGAATGCTACCTTATTTTATTATGACTTTTACTAGCCAGACCATCGTTTCATGCTGCTATAATTATGTTTTATGTAGGTACGTTTTATGTTGTAGTATTAGGGTAGTGAACAAGCACACGGCTGCTAGATTGTAAATGGCTACCAAGGCCTATGAAGAATTAATGTAAGAATAATAAAAAGGTAAATGGAAAGGAAGCGTGCCACTGTAATGGTATACCTAGACATTATGATTAGAGATGAAAGTAATGTTGTTTAAATAGTTCAAAGTATAAAATTAGGGTTATGGAAGCAGACGTAGGCAAAAGAAAAAATATAGATGCATCTGACAAGAATGTACGAACTAGAATGAAAGGTAAGCTAAATAATGAACATGAGGACTCAGGAAGCACTCTTACATATTTGACTAATTGTGATCAAATAGGTATATAGTATATTTTAAGTCCGACTAAACATTTTCTAATTGAAAAAACCGTATCAGTTTTGCGTAAGTTGCATTCGTTTAGTCATTTTTGGTCCATCATGAAAAAATAGACTAGAATGTCGCAATAAAATTGTGTGTTATGAAAAGCTCGTATCATTAAGGATGTATTTCAATATTCACTTATGGATTTATTATAGACTAGCTGTGCCCCACGGCTTCGCCCGTAGCATGCGTCGTCCCCGTGGCAGGATAAAAAGTATTCTATGTCCGTCTCCTAGTTCTAAGCTACCTCCCCATCAATTTTCAGCCAAATCGGTCCAGCCGTTCACGCGTGATGCCGTGACCAAGGGAAATAGGGATTATACTTCTACTTTTAACATAAACGTGTGGGCGTAATATTACAATAACATACAACATTCACGTCAGTTTCAAATCATATTGGTAGGTAAACAATTTTAACGAACTTAACTAATTTATTTGTTTCAAATTTAATATTATATTAAATTCAACAATTATGTACATTGTAAACAATTTTCTTCCTTCTTTTTATAGAAGAAACCTGTTATAGGCTTACGTGGAAGTGTATGTTTTAACCACATTGATTTCCACTTGCTGGTTAATTTTGTCCTTATTTTATCTGTATCTCTGTTATGGTTCGTGTATTAGAGCCTATTGCTGTCTACAGGGCAATTTGCCTGACTCCGTGTTACTACCGTGAATATCCCGAACGAAAATTATAATTATCTCGGGATCACGCACAATTAAGAACAAACTTATACCCACAAAGCATTAGCGACCTACCTATTTCCAGGATAAAAATACCCTGTGTATGTAACTACCTACTATTCCGGATTGTGATCAATCAATGTGTATCAGTCGTTCTGGCGTGTTAAGTTAATAGTTAACATCCATATTTTCAACCAAACTAGCGTACCTATTTATAATACCTATAATATATCTACTAGCTGTTGCCCGCGGCTCCGCCAGCGTGGATTTCGAATTCCATAATTTTTTGAAAACAAATTATAGCCTATGTTACTCCCAGATATTGTAGCTTTCTATAGGTGAAAGAATTATTGAAATTGGTCCAGTAGTTTCGGAGCCTATTCGAGACAAACAAACAATCAAACCTTTCCTCTTTAAATATTAGTATAAAATAGTAGTAATAATCCTGGATGCTCTCTTTTTTTGATTCCGATAATGAATAAATTGTAAAGAAGGAAGATTATATAAATAAAGGATTAGAATAATTGAGATGTTCCAATACTTCTGATCTTTAGTTGAATAGGTAATAATACACGTGATATGGAATTTCACCGTAAAAAATCCTCTTACGAACATGTAACCAAAGGAAAATGTTCCATTTCTGTACCCAAGAATAAATATGAAACAAAAATGATATTTTCTCAAAATTCGATGTTGGATATTGGTGTTCGCGGTCGGGTAACTTCAAATAAATACTAAACACAAATCGTTGTGGGGTGAACGGGTCCCCTACCTTCTACCTTACGATCTTATAATGGAAGTGTGTTATCGTGTAAGTACCTTTTCACACCGCATCGTGCCTATACATTTAGTGTTCGCATCCATAGACATGATAAGCTTATTTTCAGATAAAAGGGTCGACTGGGGTCCCTAAGTGAGACATCCTTTGCCGTTTAATAGTGCCCTATGTCTGAGATCTATCGAGGGACATCCAATCGGAATATTGATCAGCACATATATTATACAATTGAGAAAAGATAATTATGTTTCCTATTTCAATTAACTTTTTTTTATACCACTTAGGTGGCAGAAAAGCACACGGCCCACCTGATGGAAAGCGGTTACCGTGACCTATGGACGCGTGCAACACCAGGGGCGTCACACTCGCGCTGCTGACCCTGCAAAACCTTCTAATGCCCTTCTTGAAGAAGAAGAATGAGCACCTACAGGCGTGATGGCCGAGTATTTGTGTGCTACGTCAGAGGTCGCGGGTTAGATTCTCGCTCAGTATAAATATTTGTACATTATGTACACGTGTGTGTGTCAAAAGTTTTTACAATAGAAAATATATCTTGGGGTTAGATCATAGATTTATTATTAACGACATTCAAAAGTTTATTAAATGGTGATTTACTAAATAACTTTACTTACACGAAAATGCCGGTTCGACTAGGAGTCTCTTGAATATTTCGTATACGGTTCGTAAGACTTTCAAAGGCTTTTTTGTACCTACTCCTTTTCTTCTTTTCTATTTTCCCCTTCTGTTTTTCTTCCTCTTTCATCTCTATAGTTAGCAACGCGTAAGTTCATAGGTGCTAACATATAATATATCGCAGAATATAAACGCATACCAAGACTGTAGTAGGTGCTGCCTACTATATTGTTTGCTGCATCAAAATTAAAATATTCATAATTTAAAAAACAAGCTTCTATTTACTTCATCCGAATCGAACGTGTACCTACGCAAAATTTCAGCTAGTTTGCTAACAAATGGTCGGAAAATGGTTAGAAAATGATTAAGGGCAACTTACTTACGAACAATGCAAGTCAAATCAAAGCTTGTAAAAATAGATGTGAATCTAGTTACCATCCATATTATTTTCAATAAATGATAATGACATTTTTTTAATTTTCCTTGTATGTTTGTAAACCCCTCTAGCTAACCTAAATTGGTTGTGTTAGTCGTGAATTGATGTCGATAGTGTAATGGCTGAGGTTGGAACCCGTGACCTCTAGATCGGTAGTCCATGCATATCGATTCTACAATTTCTTTTTATCTAAATAAAATACTAACGGCGCCTAAAACAACGATAGCGTCAGAGGCGTCATTCACTGGCTTTTACTTTTTTTTTTTGCATGATAGAAGTAATTTCCCAGGCGGCCAGCAAATTCAACTCAAACAGGAAACCCTTTTACTATGTCCTATATCTACAAGAAAACACAGCCATTTGCATTAGAAATCATAAAAGATAAATTTGGATCTTTTCATCAAAATATTAAACCATGCTTTTATGGTTTTTATCATCCTGAACAATTTAAACTTAGTTCTGTCGTTTTGTACTATCCTGTAGCATGTTACTTCAACATTACTGTAAAGAGCAAAAAGGGGGCGTATATTGCGAGTTTTATCTCCTTAACCAACAGATATCTCTTTTTCATAAATAAATAGCGGTATTTCATTACACAGCCGTACCTACACCATTTATGACTTGCTTATAATATTAAGCAAGTCATAAATGGTGTAAGTGTAAGGTAATCCTTATTAAGTCTTAAGACTACCGTCCCGATTGTTTGTCTGTAGAATACAGATACATCAATAAAATATCAAATTTATTCTTTACCATGAAAGAGATAGTTCAATTCTTAACTATTAAAATACTCCTTTCACAGAAAAGGTCTAAAAATTCTAGCAGAAAATACTTTATTTTATCGCTTGCAATAGGAACGGTAGGCGTCAACTCGTAAATAAATAATGAAGAAGGCTTTGACTCCATTTCAGGGCGTCATGAATTATTATAACCAAGAGCAGAATAATATTTAGCTAAAATAGGATGAAACACTGTGAGTGTATTAGTATATACTGTTCAAAATCATGATTAATAAGTAATTAGACCAGCACTCAGTAAAATATTTGTTTACGTATTATGTAGCTGAATGTATTTTTTCTTCTTTTTATCTGGATGCCAATCCAGCCTGCATCCGAAACTTGCATTTTGCAGTCCAGGGTCCCCTGCTTTCTTTTAGTAGGTGTTAGTCCCTTACGGCAGCGACTGCCGTCTGACCTCGAAAGGAAACTTTGTGCCAGAGACTCGTCAGTTTATCAACATGCGTAAAGGCCCAAAACCTCCACGCGGTACACCCTGGGCATCCTCGCCTGATGGCCGACGGAGATGATATTTATAGAGGAAAAAAAGATATACCGGCTCCCAGGTGAGAACTGGACTTAAAAGATCGTGGCATATTCCCTATCTGTATATTGTAATGTGTTATCACCGATATGTATTGTAACACAGTAAGGGTCAACCGTTTTCCAGCTAACGCTGATAAATATATTATTCGTATAGTTCGGATCATATTTGCCACTAAATAGGTAATCGATTTTTTTTACCAAACCGCGTTTAATTGTACATCATGCATTAAAAGCAATACAAATAACAGTAAGTACCTGTAATCTATATTAACAAAGGACTAATAAAATATTAGTCCTTTGTTAATATAGATTACAGGTACACATATTATATACGTAAAAAAATAAATATTCTGAACCGTTCCCGTAGACAGCTGTTTTCTAATTCCAGCAATGATAGGTACCTATTAGTAGAAACGTTTACGTTTGTAGGTACCTAGTATTGTAACCTAAAGGTCGATTTGAAAGAAAAGATTTCACCTTGATCATCCTTAACTTAAGAAAGAAAATTGGTTATCAGATATTACCGACGATATATTACACGGAAGATAGAAGAGACCCACTATATATTTATATTCATATACATTAGGGTGTCTCCAATTTCATTCACAATTTTCCACAAATTTCTGACAATGGCCAAAGTTTCAAACTAGGTACCACCCACACATTTTAGAGAAGCGTGACACCTTCTCTGACTGATTCAGGTCCCAAACTTGCATGTAACTTATCACAACATAGTATAGAAAGTCTTTTGTAGGAGTTGTAAGGTAAAGTATTACACAAAAAATTGGGAAACCTTTCCAGACATGCACACAATTACGTGCATAACTAATCATTTCAACGCAATGTATACGGTACTAACGTAAAAAAAGAAATAATTTTATATAAAATCCCGTACCTATCGAATTGAAATTATCTAGTTCAATCAGGTTTCAGGCAATTTTTATTTTGATCTATACAATTTTGCTTCAGATATACCAGTAGAGACTAGGTTAGCCGACAGGCACAGTAATTAACCCCGGCGAGCGATGTGGAAACAGCAATTATCAGCAGCAGCAAGCACTGATAGCCAGCGTTAATTTATCAAACACTCTAGAAAGAGAAATTTTGAATTTCTATGAACCGAGCGATTTTATAGATACCGTTATGCTTTTGATATTTACTTGACCTTTACGGTTCCCTCCGTCCACTAGGATCCATTGATAGAATCCATTAAGGGATTCAAGTGTACTTTTAGTACACTCAGATGCATTGATGGATTTTAATTATTTATTTAGGAGGGCTTTAAAAAAATGCAAATTAAGAATTGTATTTTCATTGCAATTTATTACCCCGCTAACATGATTAAAATACGAGTGTGAACTGATCCAGAGAAATTTAAATTGCATTAATAACGAATTGAGGACTAATATTCAATGTAATATTTATAAAACCAACCAAAAAAGGCACAGTTATGAACAAATTAAATAAGAAATTGTCAAACGATCCACAAAACTACCAGGAACTCGTATAATATGAACCATGCATAAGTAATAATATATCTGAGGGAGTGGTATAAATTGTACCTAACTAAATTTAGTTCAGTTTACCAGTCCCTGATACTGACATACCGAACTATATTTGCATCATATCTTCTCTATACTTACCTATATTTTCTATGAAAGAGTATATTAAACGAATTCTGCATCAGCGACTTTCCAAGTCTTACGTTCGTTATTGCTGGCACATTCCCAGAATATAATTATGCAATGTTGGTGTTGTAAATATTTATAAGCTTCGCTGACCGCTTTTCATCCAACAGCCTTATGCTTGTTAGCAACTGTCAGGTCACTATAGTATATGAAAAATATAGACACTCAAAGCCTATGAAGTTTATGAAGTAAAGAAATCGAAAACTTTGAATTTATTACTGACTGAATGTAGCTAATTTCATTCGCGTTGGGTACTGGTATATATCTTGGATTTCCATATGTTGTAATTAAATAAATACCGATTATTGTTATGTACCTACACCAGACCAATAACAATGCTATATGTTCATTTCGGTGTTCATAAGGTATTTATTTACCTCAAATCTCATGTGACAAGTTTCTTTTTCTATTTGGATAGGCATAGAATAATAATGAAAGTTGAAATCATTAATCTTAATAGCATTCGCAGAATCTTACCCAAACCATTAAATATCTAAGGTGACCAATGAGAATGTGAGAAAACAAAAGGATCTATACCTATATTATTTCGGTAGCTAAATTCAAAGATAATCTCACAATTGCGAGACGGATAAAAACAGACACCAAACCTAAGTAGTAAAATACGAATAAAAAAGTTCACATCGTATGACGGCAATACGCAATACTCGTAAATCCGTAAGATTTACACAACACACAACATCTCTACTACCTGACAAATCAACTAAATCTTTCAAAGACTTCACAAGCCCAGATTATACTGCAATCGCAATTACACTTTGAAGCAGTATCTCACCTTTATATATGTGTAGATAATGTTTGAGGAAATATTTCCTTCCTGTTAAGAATAGAAAAGCTAATCTCATTGTATTCGATCTCGACGCACGAATGAAGCTTAAAAATCTCTGCCTACGGTATTAAACGAAATTGGAGTTTAATACAAAATTCTGGAGAAAAGCAATATTATGCTTCAGAAGATATCAGTTTATAGATTCTTTTCTACTTATAAATTACTTCTTATCCATTTGCTGAACAAAAACTAAAAGTGGATTTTTAAAAGTTACCAACTTGGGGGTTCGATTTTATCATATTCCAGATCTTAATAGTTTGAAGTATCAAAGTCTTCGAATCTTAGCTTATATAACTTAAGAACAACTAAAATGCATCTGTCAGTACAATCTAATTTAAAACAGTAAGAAATTATTTTTGAAGACTTGCTTCATTTTGAATCTTCTTCTTCTCTCGTGTCAATGTTGCCATCGTGGTGTAGTAATTGGTTTCACGGCAATGCCGCTACCTACTTACGGAGATGGCTCGAGCATATTTATCGTTCTTCGAGGAGACTTACCACATCCCGCCACTTCTTATTACTTCACTTAGTACTTAAATCATAAACGACAGAAAATAAATACCTAATAATCATTTATTTTTTTAACCGTATTGCTGTTAATACGTAGATACAAACATATTTTCGAATTTTCGGATTGTAGTAGGTATTAATATAATATATTATATAATATAATAATATGCAATTATACAATATACAAATATTATTACAACGATTCTAAATATTACTAGGTCTAGATATCATAGTTACCTATGTAGGTATACAAATAATAACTAACTAAGCCTCATTTTCCATCATAAAAATATATTAATCAATAATGTACCAATATATTTCTAATATTCTTTTTAAAAGGCCAGCATCTATTCCAGCATTTATTCTTGTGAAAACGGCTTACTTAAATCCCTTATACACGGGTCTACCTCGGAGCACCGTGTTTGTCAAACTTAACAAAGCCAGAGAGAGGAAAATATTTGTCATGCGTACACATTTATTTTACCACCTACAATCGTATTTGGAGAGAAAAGGGTATTGTTGGATTTAGTTTAGAGACTGAAAGCGATGCGTAAAAAACATCGATAAATAGTCGGCTTTTAAGAAATGAGGATTTTTGCTTTTCTATTTCCATCTTCTACAACAATGTAAATGTGAAAGTTTGGATGGATGGATCACATCAACAATCACATTGAACACTTGAACGGATCTAGATGAAATTTAACACTGTGATGTGAATTTTTTTGAGGATTAAAGGAACTGCGTAATTTAATTTCAATATATTTGCCCACAGTTTTATCTACTGGTATCGGGGCGAGCAAGTGGTGAACTACGCTCAACGTGGTGGCATCAGCGTAGAAACAGAGCAGCGTACACGCACTAGTCGGCTACTCATCGCACGCGCCGCGCCACACGACTCGGGCAACTACACTTGTGCCCCAAGCAGCAGCGGTAATCATTCATTCATTCATTCTAGAAGTATCTTAAATATATCACTGTTACAGATAACTCTGCGTACCAATCCCGATTGCACTTTCAAACCCTATGCTTCTGCCCCTCATGATTGAGTGTCCTCTGTCCTCTATCCCCAAGAGGAAAGTCAGAGTCTCGTCTGTGAATCAGCAGGTGCACTGGCTTACAGGTGCGGTTGGCTGGGGTGCCGAAGAACTTGGTCGGAATAAAACTATTTAGTTTGATGCTTGCATAATCACATCACCAAACATTAACACGGTGGAACTTTGAGAGTTTCCACAATACAAAAGGTTGGAAAAATTAGATTGGAAAAGTCATGTCGCAAGCGACTTACCTATACAGTTAAATACTCGTAACTATGAAGGCGTTACTATGATGGCTATTTCTAACGCTATTCAGAAAAAGGACACCTACAGATAACTTAAGAAGCTCTCCAGACTGCAATATTCACCATAATAGATGGATCCATATGAAGGTTTAGACTCCTTCATGGTTATTTTTTTTTATTATCACCCGGAAATATGAGCCCAACAGACTAAAAGAGAGTATTTACCATAATAGACCGATCGTAAGCAATATCGAATTGTTTATTAGCATGTACCGTTTGGTCGCTCACTTTTATATGGTAATGGCATCATTTTATTTTTATTTATGATCATATTTCTGCACAGCTGCCGTGCTCAGTGCGTAAAATACCTTTTATGTTAATATAAAGGTAACTTAATGATAACAGAATATATAAAGAGACGTTAGATTTGCATAACAGGAATAATAAGAGAGGCAGGCTGGAGCCGGTGTAACTTTTTTATTTTTTATATATAACTTAGGTGGCAGACAAGCACACGACAAGCAAGCAGATGCTAAAATGATGAAAGCAGAAGTCACTTCATACTTAACTAGCATAGTTTGTTGCTAACGTATAAGTGGATACCGGCGGACTACTTTACAGTGTAGGTACTTATTGTTCCACTCAATAGCAAAAACATGAAAACAATAATTTAACGGAAATTCTCCCAACATCTGGCCAAATAAATTCCTGCTACGCCCAGACTCTGTAATTCCTGAGGGTGACCTTGTAAAATCAACTAAAAGGCCAGAGACCCCGTAATAAAAGCACGCTCAAACGAAAAATGAGAATTATTAAAAACTAACACGAACAAAATGTACACCCAAAGTTAGACTAATAACCTTTTAGAACATACAAAATGTAATGTTTGGTGATTAAAGCCACTTTATTATGGAAATTATACTTGGCAACAGAAATCCCTTTGTTAGAAATTGTTAATATACCTACCGATGGGTATTGTTCGTTTATGTATAGTATTTGCATGATGAGGGACCCACGTGACCATAAAAAATGTATACTTACTTTATTGATCTGCGGATCGCGAGAACGGTATCAGTATCATGTGTATGGAGCCGCGGCAACAACTTGTTTCTTATAATTATTTATACTCGTATCATATTCATTACAAATAATGGCCGGTACAATCTATAACTTCTTCGTAAGTATACTACTAGACCAGTTATTTGGCAAATAAATATGTTAGAGTTCCGAGGGTTAGGCGAGATTGGGGGAGTAGCCAAAGGAGTACGAAATCCAGGAGCCATAATAGGCTAATGTTTGACCTCTATCTAACCTGGTGGTAAGTCTCTCACCGTATATTATATTCATCCTGCACCGTACAACAATGTCTTTAATATCTCATAATAGCAAAATGTTTCTAAAATCGCTACGTTTAATCAACTCGATAATAAATCCCAATAATTTCAGACACAAGGGTTCTTTAGATTCGAGATAGGTACCATAAATACCATTATAAACATAGCAGGAGGTTGCACGAAATTAGGTATATAATGTCTGGTCAAGGTTTTCTGTCAGTCATTCCCGTGATGTATTGTATTCTATTAGCGTTGCATTATATAGATATTTGTATAATATAATTATATAGTCGTATTATATATATACATTTACATATAAAGTATTAAAATCGTTTTAGGCCTTTCGTTTAGCAAAAAAGTAGTGATAGTTAAATCCTGTAAGTTAATACCTACCTTTAAAAAGGTGTGTGTAGTGAAACAATACTGGTAAGAACACTAATTCGACCCCAGCTTCTGGTATAACGACGAACTGTATTGAAATAACGTAATCGGATTCGAGTGGAATCGAAATGATCAACTTACTTGTGTGCGTTAAGTGTATGTTTATAAAGTCTCTGAGGCACAGGAAAATTGTGCTATCAGAAGAATTTTTAAAAATAAAAATTATTCTGACAGTATTTTGTTTCTACATTTCAATGTATGTATATGTATGAATTTTTGTTACTATTTCACGTAGAAACGGCTGAAGGAATCTGGGTGACATACCTATTTTATATATCCCATTCCGTATGTACCTTGACTATTTACTTAAAAGCCGCTATTATCTAAATTATTTCGTAATGATAGTCCACAGTAAACGAAGGTGGACTAAAACTTGGGATTAGTGAAGGACGTCTTATGCAAAAGATTAAATATATTATCAAGTACCTATCATAATTATGTAGGTACTCGTAGATGACATTGCGGGTCATATCGATTGGAAAATTCATTTTTAAACGAAGTATCTTACACTGTATTGACCTTCATGAATGTTCTGTTTGTGACCCAAATGAATAATATTTTTACCTTTACTTAATACTTTTCCAGTCATGTACACACATGCAACTACAACTTTAATATTTTTTAGGATAAAAATCCTTTGAGGGAACTTCAAAGGATCATTTGATTGTTCATCCTCCTTCCGGTCCGTCAATTTTTTTTTCAAATTTCGGCAAATTTGATATTTATATCAAATACTAGCTTTAGCCCACGCTTTCTCTCACATGATATTCTATTCCCGTTCTTACTTCCCATGGGAACAAACATTCATTATTTCTCACGAAGCACAAATTTTCATTCATACTAATATTATAAACGCGAAAGTAACTGTCCGTCTGTCTGTCTGTCTGTTACGCTTTCACGCCTGAACCGCTGAACCGATTTTGATGAAATTTGGTATAGGTGTAGATTAGACCTCGAGAATGAACATAGGCTATGTTTGATCGCGATAACCGACATCCACGCGGGCGGAGCCGCGGGCAATAGTGAGTGAAATATAGTTCCGAAATTAAATTCAGATGTTTGTTAAATTTAGTTTACGCAAAAAATAGCATTAATAATAAATCGCCAACCCCATAAACATATTATTACTAGGGATTACAGGCTGTAATTATTTATACAATTATAAGGGTACTACGCGTCGCATGGCGCTTGAGTCGAGAATTAGAGCGAACGCATAAATTTTATAACCAATTAAAGTCGGGAAACGCGTCAATATTTCACTGTTACGACTATCGATTTTACAGACGTTATTGAAGTTGTAACTATTCTCTGTAACGTGAACTAGACATACTATCGAATAATGTTGGCTTATATTGAGTTGTTATTGAGTGAAATGATGGCCATAAACGTTAGGGATTAAAGCATACTTACAGTTTTACCGGTACATAAACCGTAGCTTCTACTGCAACTTAGGTATACGTTGCAGTAGAAGCTACGGTACAGTACGGTACGGTAGAATGTATACATTATTAAAGTAAAAATGCGGTGATTTTATTGAGTAAAAAAGGTTTCTTTGTTAATGCAGACCAAATATATTTTTCCACATAACAAAATAAAACATGAACAAAAAATATCTTGCGCAAATTGCTATGTACCTAATTATTCCTGTCTGGATTCTTACTAAAGTAAATTAACATTATTGCTGCATTCTACGATTATCCACACGACTACGACTGTTTGAACACTGCCAACTTTAAATCGACATTGTATAATGTATTAAAAGAAAAGTACAATTTTCTTCAATTTTATACTAATCAATTAAGATAATTTCCAGCTTTTAAATACAGATTACGTTTGAATTTACATTAAATCTGATCTCATTTATATATCTAGCGTTAAATTACCATCTGCCTAGTGAAAAGGTGAAAGAAGAAAACATGGAAAAGTCATTGTTCGCACAAAGAGCAGCTAAGACAAAAACCCCGAAGAAGACATAGCCTTTGAAAAGTACATCAATGTCATTCTTCTCTTACAGCGTTATGTAAACGCTGCTACTTACTGTTTTTTATTATTTTATTGTTTGTTAAACTTAAAATAGTTACGGGTAGTTGGAGCCTTAAAAAGTCCAACAACAACGGTCTAGCTGCAATGCTTCGATATCACCTAATGTCACCATTGGGTTGTGAAGGTCAGACAATATTCCAGCCAAATCCGCAGTTAAGACTGGTAAAGCAGACCCCAGACTCCGAGGTGAAAGCTTTGGATACGACTGGGATTAACGCTAGGTTGAAGGAAGGAAAGGTTAAACTTAAAATAGTGAAAAGTAATTAATGACAAATGTAACTGCTAAAAAAATGCATAAAAATCGCAAGAGCGATATATCGCTACTTACAAGAATTTATTCACATAATAAAAGGCTCATGTGCTGTTCTAGACGATAATTCATAGGTAAAAGAGTATATGGACCGATACCAGGCCATACATACAAAAGCCTTCGAGGCCCAAGGCAACCTCATTTGCAAACCAGTAAACCTGCTGATTGACATTGTTTAATGTAAGTATTAAAAGAAAAGTACAATTTTCTGATTGACTGACGAGATTTTGGTGCATGTTTTCCATTTGAGGTTGGACAATCACAGCCATGATCATAGTTAAATATTATTATTTTTACTGGTACATCTTATCACCAGATCTTATTGAGAAACGGCAATGGCACGCGGTGATCGAATAACGTTTTTAGGGTAACGAATTTGCAGTTAGGTTAGTAGTTAGTACTTCCCACCTTAAAAACATAGATGTATTTAGTCAATTCGACAGTTTATGTACGTTGTTAACAAGAAAATTGTAACGTTCCCATTCATAGCATGTTACAATGCAAATGTAGGTACCTACCTACCGTTAAGCCCTAACACGCACTATTAATGTTGGGTTGTTAAAATGGATTCGCATAATAACATTAGGTACATTAATCCATTTACAAAGTTGCAAATTTGTATTTTCTAAGTTTAATGATTATGCGCTATTGAGCTCCAATATTTAGTTTTTGCTAATATACTGCAATAAACTAAGCTTAATTATTGAGGTCGGGTAAAATAATAATTATATTTTACACATGATGATACGGAGGATCAGGTGTTATGGCGTACATTTATAGAAGCTAGATATGAGTTGAGATATCCGGGGTGAAAGCTGCAACCTAAAACCTAATAAAAATCTAGACGTGAGTCAGAGGTGTCGCGCATTCATTTAAACATCGTAGTTTTTAAACAAGCCAATCCAATTTTATATTTCGTTTACTCGTTAGTGCCTCTGGTAATGCAATTCAGATTATAGGTATCACGCTAAACTAATAAAAGTACGGATGATAAGCTGATGATCGATACGACACAAGATGAAAATAGGTATATTTTTTATGCAAATCGTTAGTTTTTCCATAATTATTCCATCCTTTTATAATCCAGTTATAAAAATTGTAGGTAGATGAAAAGGTTTTTCAAATTTCGCCTATGTCCACCGCAGATAATAAGTTTCTTTTCAGAATCAAAAGGGTATACTGTGTCATTATGAGAGCAAAGTACCTAAGGTTTGAGATTAATATCAGCCAGTCTAGAGGTTATATAAAATACCGTATTGAAATATATTATTCGCTCAGATCAAAAGTACTTAATAAATAGTAAAACACAAGTCTACGATTGAAGATTGTTAAATATTATTGCAAATATTATTAAATATGTAAGTAGATCTTAAACTACTTAAACATTGAAAACCGACTAGATTTTAGCGTTTTCTATTGTGTTTTATTAAATTTTATTTAAAGTAAGTAAATTTATAGAAAAGTAGATTGAATGCTGCAGAAATGAAAAGTCTGAGAAGCATAGCTGGAGCAACATTGATGGACTGAGTGAAGAACAGTTTGATAAGGGAACGTTGTGGTATGGTTGAAGATGTAGTGACTATGCTTAGATGGTTTGGACATGTAGAGCGGATGGATGAAAGAAAATTGACGAAACAGATATCTGAGGTGAATGGGCAACCCGGTAAAAGTCGACTTAGGCGTACATATTCTAATCAGATCCAGGACGTTTTGGAGAAAGGCCAGGTCAAGAGTACCCGCAAAAACAATCATGAAAGTTGAAGAAGCGAAAGGAGTATGCCAAGTGGAAAGATGTTGTCTCTGCCTACCCCAATGGGAAAAAGGCGTGATGCATATTATGTATGTATGTATGTAATTATAAGTATCTACTACATTACAATATGTAGGTAGGTCACCGTTAAAGTTATTTCATATCAGTGTGAATATATTCGCGTAGATCTAAAAAAAAGTTTATTCATAAAATTATTTATCGGTCTTAGTTTACATAACATAAACTCACGCCTATATCCCCGAAGTTGTAGGCAGAGGTGCTAGCAGTAGAGGAGTTAGTTTAAGATATTTTATTTACTCTAAATAACTTTACTTTACCAAGAATATCATTTTACTCTATCTATGCATAAACCTTTTACAGACCTCGATTACCAAAATACGTTTTCTTTGTAGCAAATATTTTACGATAACTTTCATTGTCACACAGAATCAGCGTCGGTGATTGTCCACGTACTGAGTGGAGAGAGACCAGCTGCCATGCAGAGCTCCGGATCAACGCCACCTCGCCTGAACCACGGCGTCTTAATAACTTTTGTCACCATCACCACACTTCAACAGCCCAAACCCACTCTTATATTCGTTCTCTTAATCCTCGCTCGGTATATCACCATTCCATCATTCATTTTTTTACTCCTTTCCGTTAACATACTCATAAAATTCCTTTCAAAATTAACGACAGCTTACTCCAAATCGACGGCGGTGACTTCAAGATGACCTATTAGTGAAAAAGTGATCTCCGAAATGTTTTGAACTGAGGAGGTATTTTACATGATTGAGTGAACAAGCAGAATTACGTTGGGATTCGAATTTCGTTATCTGGTATGAAGTATTTACATTAATTTGTATTTCAAAAAACAACGATAATATAGACATAACATTGTTTCCTGGAATAAATGTAAATTGATAAAGCAATAGTATAGGTATAATTAAGCTGTCAGCTCGAATCTAATATTTTAGTTACTGAATTTCTTATTTACTTTATATAATGGGGCTATAGGACTATATTGGTTGCGATAAATTACTGCCGGTGAGATTACTGTAACACTCACGAAATAATCTTTCTGATGACTTATTTGGAACTGAATCTCTTTTGTCCTTGCAGCTAACTATAATGGTAATGTTAATCCTGCGGTGGGATTACAAGCAAATCGATTTCGTTATTCTAACAGGAATATAGCGAGATTCAATCGAACCAAGAGGCTTATCTATGGGTTCGTATCTAAGCCGCCAGTTACTCTCTTTGCCACGGCCACGTTACCGAGCTTCACAATCTAAGATAGACTACAAGTACCTAATGATAAGCAAGGCAATATTGAAAGAAAACTTTGTTCAAATAACCTTTGATGATTTTTGGAAAAGTAAAACCGTTAATGGTTTAGCGATAAATTTGTAAATTGATTATTATTAAAGTAAAAAAATACCATTTTCAAAAAACAGGTAGGTAATACTTGTTTGTTGATAAAGCATTGAGAGATTGAATTACGCAAAGATCTTGTTGATTAGTATTGTTTGCATCTAGTTCTTTTTTGCAAAAGTTTTACCGTCAAATGATTTCCTCTCCAGATATCAAACAGAAAATAAGACGCAATTGAGTTGACTCCTTAGCTACTGCCAACGATTTTACTTCGTCTACTATCAAAGATTTAAGAATTTATAGAGGTCCTTTGTCTCAAAGTAGATTGCTGCGAATGACCCGTTTACTGTTTCTCGACGCCGCTACGTGTCGAAATGCTTAATAACATTTTAAAAAACGTTACATAAGGGGAACTTGTGGCTTACATAAAGTATTTATTAAATTCATTACAATAAATCAGAAGTCATCTACAAGGACTGTTCTGAAAATCCCTTACCTTACTTCTACGTAACTTTTTCTCAAACTCGATTCACTTTTTTACATTTGAACAGTCTTATTGCTGAATAAAGTTTGTGCAATCAAAGTTTAGAATTAGGGTTGCCTTATAAACCAGAATAAAAAGGCATCCTAACAAAAAGTTATTCCAAGTGACAGCAAGGAACAAATTACATATCTCGGCTTCATTCCTTTCAAGTTCATTTCTTGTACTGGATTCACCAGATTGGTACTAAACAGTGCTCTCAGTCTCAGTTAGTTTTGTTTTTATTCTACGCCTGACCTTGTTCCCTTACTTATGTTAGCAGTACGGACAAAAAAAATTGTAGGTATTAGTTCTATAATAGAAAGTAAAGCAAACATGACGTCATTATGCTGCTATATTTGACAAATCTTTATTACTTTGTAGGTATTTACATCTGTTTTAATCTTAAATATTGAAAAAATTGTCAAAGACATATTTTATTCTATAAAATGTTATTTTTTTTCGATGATTTATAGAGATGGGCTATTATATCTTTGTATTTCAAGATTTAATAAATTAAATCATGTTTAACTGTAAGATTTAGATTAAATTGTAAATATTAGACGAAAATTTGTAAATATTCGACAGTGTAAATAAAAGGTTTAAATGTTATGTTTGTAATGACAGCCAAAGATAGGTACATTTTATGTGCATATTCAGAATACTTTGGCAATGTTCTTAAACGTCATCATCTTACGAGTAGTTAACAAAAGGGTTGTGTAATTAACTATCAAAATGTAGATGTATTTAAATATGTTATCTAACAAATTTATAAGAATACAAACATAGTAATAAAAACAGAGAAAAATATGTGAGTTTCATTATCTCGCCGTTAATCTATAACTTTATTGACCTGACTACTCAGCATTTCGTTTTATGAAGATGATGTTGATTCATGAAATTAAATCCGCTTAAGTGGGAGCTGGATGAAGAAGATTCAGCTGGATTTGCTAAGAAAAAAATGTTAAAAGAATTCATTCAAGTGAGTTAAGGACAAAAAATTTCATTGTATTAAGTAATGCGGCCATGGAAGTAGGGCAGAAAGATGAAGACAAAATCGAGGAAAAGGGGATAAAGGACCGAGACCATCCGTATCTAAATGAAAGGAAACCGAAAAAGCGGTATATTTACGTCCTATCGCGCTATCTTACGAGTGTGTTCGACACAGTCTTAGTTCATTTGATGTATGAGCGAGGGATGCTTCTTCTCACAATAAATGATATCGTATCGATAAACATGAACCTAAAAAACCTTCAGAAGGAAAGCGTTGAAAACAAGGCTGTGTCACAAAAATGACGGCGGCAAACCATGTGAGAGTGAATTTTGGATTGCAATGAACCAAATTTGATTGAAATGTGATTCATGTTTTTTTTTCTGTGGCTGCCACTTCAGTTTTTACACCCTTTCATTACACAAGACATGTTGCATTTTTATTTTTTCGCCACTTAAACTAACTGAATCGAATTTCGTTCGCCGCGTAGTGGCTGACTAGTTTGTGAATGTGAGTGTGTCAATATGTACGTTTACATAAGTGGGCTGACTCTAGTGTCGTCAGTTGTATTATGCATTCCATCCATAGGTTTTTTATGCCCATTTTGATAAAGTGCAACCTATATTTATAATACCTATACGAAACGAACACAAAATTATTATGATTTCTCTCATCGAAATATTTACTTTAAAGCGTTTTCAGAAATAATGATAAATGCTTTTCTCATTTTACGAGGTTCGTTCAATAGAATTATTCATCTTGAGTCAAAATTATGCGGTAATGAAGGTGAATGGATACTGAGATAATAATTTGTTTTATATAATCTAATATTGTCTTCATGTTGAATATAATCACTTTCTGAAGCTTAAGGAAATATAATTATTATTTCTATAATCATTTTTGATGCTCATGTATTTTACGTATGCCGTATGCAATAGGTATATACGTAAAAACTAGTCGCTGCAATTGTCTACACTCAAGTGACATCGGACATGGATAGCTAATAAGAAAAGGTATAGGAATATTTCATAACAGAAAAACCCAATAACAATAATTTATCAGACCCGGGAATTTGTCCCAGGACGGATGTCTCGGGAATTTGTACAGCAACCACACACTACCACTGGGTGGTGGAGGTCTAAAGCCATAAAAACAAATTGAAATTCGCAAAAGTTGATAATCAACTCTGAGCACGGTAGAGAGGTAACTTATTCAGCTAGGAGCTCTAAGGAGTAAATAACATTAGCTTTTGAAAATCGAGTGCAGTATTCGAATGTAGGTACCGGTCGTTTTGAACGTTCAAGGAATTTAGTAGTCAAACGATCCACCCTTTATGATACAACGGTTTAAGCTAAAGAGGGGGTGGCAAAAATGGTAAATGCTTTTGAATGCAGAGCCAGTATTCTTTCTGGAATACTTAAAACTCAAACGTTTCGTTGATGACAATCATCAACGAAAATGTTGCAATACCGCGTAACTACGTATTATGCTACGTAGGGCGTAATGATTCTTACGTTACATTTCTTAAATTTTTCAGATACATAGCTTTATAATAGCTTTTACTTGGTTTATAATAAGTATAATAATCCATACTTCAAGCCGACTACAGAATTGGACAAAGGACTCTCAAGACAAAGATCTTTATTTTGCCGTTAGGTACTTCTAACTATTGGTCAGTTTAAGTTAGCATATTACTTAACTATCCAATCATATTTCATTAAGTACAATTCAAAAAAGAATATTCTGCAATTAGTTTTCTTATTTTTGCGTATCATATTTGGAAACAGAGTCTTGTTTAGGTCATGTTCGTTTCTTATGTAGCGTACCTATGTGCTTATTAAAGGCATAATACCTAAGTTAGACTGATTTACAACTTAACATGGCTTTGTAGGTTGTGTATGTGAAACTAAATTATCCATTTTCGGAACAAAGATGTTTGAAATTGAAAACGTATTTCAACTAATTACTGAATAAGGTTGTGTTTATCCGTATTTTAGATACGATATAATTATTATTTTATATAATATATAATAATTTATTGCCATCGAAACGAAGAAGAAGAAGAATTATTATTTCTAACGAGGACGCTATCATTCATCAACCTGCCTGAAATCTTACAATCTGTTCAACCTTCAGTTTTTTAGGCCTTCTATGTTCAATATCAATGTATCGGTCCCGATATTCTGCCATCATATCTAGAACCTATATTAGGAATAAGGAGGTATGCTTAGTTTAGGGAGTTCGTGTTATGTGACTTGTCCTGAAAAAAAAAACAAATTATTGTACCAATCGAAAACAGAACCACTGAGTTAGAAGCACGTGACAAGTGTAGTGACACGTCAACCAGCACGGTGGCTGTCCAGACAGGCTGCTGACGTGACATGTCTAACACGTCCGCCCCGTTGCATTAGATATTTTTGAAAGAAATACTCAAAGTCAAAATAAAAATTATTGTTTGTTTAAAAATTCTCCTTCTTTTCAGCATTTCACAGTACAACATCATAAGCCTCGTCGAGGTATATTTTATTCAATCGTTTCAACTCAACACATCTCATGAAATTTTCCAACACATATATTATTGAAGTAACACGTTTCAACAACTATGTTTGATTATGTATAGTATAAATATGTACCTATCTACTACCTACTAAACTAATCGAAAAAATATGACAAAATGAGAGTGCCTTGTCAGTCAAGAATGTACCTAACTTCTTTTTTGTTTATATTTAATAAAATAGTAAATAAATAATAAATATTCTACGACATTCTACACAACGCTCTCTAGACCCAAAGTAAGCATAGTTCAACTAGCTTGTGTTATGGGTTCTAGAGTGCGGATAAACCTACTTCAATACTTTTTTTGTAAATACATACTTAATGTACATAGAAACACCCAGACCAATGCAAATAGACATATTCATGCACACAAATATTTGCACTGAGCGAAATCGAACCCGCGCCCCCTCCAAGGTGAACAAATGCGACATCATGTGTCCACTCATTTCACCTGGGTGATAAAGCGTAGGTGATATGATTCGCAGGTGAAATGAGGACACTAAAAAATCTACTTTGTTCACCCGGGTGATATCACCTAGGTGAACAAAGTGAAATAAACCGTCGCAGCAGTCGCATGCACTACCGCTACGCCACAGAGGCCACAAATTTAATTATTTGTATTTTGGCCCAAAGTCCCGTAGTGTGTACGGGACTTTGGGACCCACTTATAGGTATAACTCCTGTATGACAAAATCATCACCAATGACAACCCCAAGCGCAGACACGCACAAACTTAATCACAAGGGAGTATGAAGAGCTGGAAATAAGTCTATCCATTTATTCAGTATTAGATTTAGCACAAGTCACAACAATCTAAAAACAAATCCACAATTACAAAACGAAAAAACTAAATATTATAGCTTTAATATCTGAATTCATAAAAGTAAGTTTTACCAAATACTAATAAGTTTGAGCGAACAACATAATCACACATAGTTACGGTTGGTAAGTCATTAGGATTGGTATGTAAATGCGAAATGAATTCCCACCTACTTTCTTAGAAATAGTAAGAAAAAAGGCATGAAGGGAGTGCCTTAACACATACGGCTTAATTAGAAGGGCGTGAATTAACTTAATTAAACTTGATATTAGTATACACTAATTTGTTATAGTTGCATAAGAAAATAGTCTGATTTTAATCTCAAATTCTGATTATAATTACTAGCTTGAAATGTAATTTGTTACGTACCTACTATAATAATTATCGCCTTGGTCTCGTCGTAGGAAATTATTCTAATATGTCACAACAGCACAGTATTAGGAGTACCTCTTATTGTGACAATAGAATGGACAGTGGAATAATGGTACAATATAATTTTAGATGATACCATGCTTGATGATACCTTTGCTTAAGCAGTGGTATATTATTACAGTTTGTGAAGATAGTTGCTGTAATTACTGATGTTGGAAAAAAGTATGCGAGTTTCATGTCACAATTCTTCTCTCAAAGCCTTTGCCAACGTATTAAATTGTAATTCTTGCTGAAAATAGAATTATGTTACTTTGTGAAATTAGAGTTGAACTCTGGATTGTGTTAAAATGTTTTTTCACAGCTGAAAATTCTAAATAAAAAGTTAAAATCGGTAAGTACACGGTAAGTTTAATATATGCGATTACAGTTTTTAAGACTTTAGTTAACACTTTAACTAGGTTTATGGCAGCGTGGGACTTCTTCCAGAAACTACTAAATTCATTCGTATTTTTATACCGCAGGAGGCCTGAATTCGGCTAAAACAAAAACTTATTTCAGGTGCTTCAATATTTTTATATACCTTGTTGGAAGCTGAGCCTTTATGAAAGAAAGCTAGTACTCCTCCCCACCTGGAAAGTATGCGTAGATATTTACCAATGAAAAAGGCAATTGTAATTTTTATCAGTGTAATTTTTTTCCAAGATCAGACCGCGGTAGCCTAGTGGTCTGGGTAATGGACTGCTGAGACGAGGTCTCGGGTTCGATCCCAGGTTCACCATGACACACAGCAATGACTTTTCGATGCTTTTCGAAGTAATGTGTGTATTTATCGCAGGTTTATAAGTGCCCGGTTAATGGCAATAGGCTCGCCACCCATTACATTGGGACCTAAACATAAACTGGCGAAATGTGGGTGCTAGCAACTCTGCCTACCTTTTCGGGGATATAGGCGTGAGTTTATGTTATGTTATGTATGTAAATTTTTTTAGAAATATCTAGTACCTAGGCACCAACAGCCTTTAAAATATTATGGACGGAACGTGTTGAAAAAATTTAATTGACGACACTAGAGTCAACCTCTTTGCTTATACGTACAAGTCGGCACGCACACACTCACACACTAGTCAAACTCGGATTACATAAATGAAATCTCAAATAGAAAGTGAGTAGGCAATTATCGATTCCTTTGGAAGAAGGGATCTTATTTCGAATAAAGTAAACTTTCAAAAGGGTGCACCAATTTGTGTTGTTCCAATGACTCAACAGATAAGTTAGTTAGACTTATCTGTTGAGTCATTTGTGAAGCGACGACGTTCAAGAATATCTTGTTTATTTAAGTTATAATGTTGCCCCTGATAGCTGCTAATTCAGCTGACCTTACAATTTTCTTTACCAAAGCATCTTTGAGAGTTTTCATTGTAAGTACCTATATTAGTTTATTCATACCGACTGTCATCTTTATACCACAAAAATGAGATGATACCGAAAATATGATGTAAGGTAAGTACGAAAAAACCACTTTAGCCTAGAGAAAGTCAATAATCCTTTCATCAATAATTATTATTTAAATTATTAATGAAAGTTTCATTTTAATTTTAAATTAAAATGAAACTTCATTAAGCACCCAACAGCGTATTATAGTTTATTAAACCTAAACCTATTGTTGATTTTATAGTAAGTATACAAAATCAATACTAATTAGTTTTACTTTTG
Source organism: Lithosia quadra (assembly GCA_963576445.1). NCBI lineage: Eukaryota > Metazoa > Arthropoda > Insecta > Lepidoptera > Erebidae > Lithosia > Lithosia quadra. The sequence continues at coordinate 6,499,386 of OY754891.1, forward strand.
GTTTTATAACCAATAAAAAGTATTTGTAGCCAGCTCACTGTACTCCCCCCACCCCTTCCTAGTCTCCCTGCCCCTTCTCAGCTCTCCCTCCTTGCCTTCAGGGTGGGCAGCGCGTGTATGACACCCTTAGTGTTGCACATGTTCATAGGCCTCGGTGACCGCTTCCTATCAGGTGGGCCGTGTGCTTGTCTGCCACCTACGTAGTATAAAAAAAATAAATTTATTATTTTCTAATAAGTACAATATTTATATTGCCGACTAGTGCGTTTATTTATACATAACAAATGTCCGTAGGCTCTTGAATGAGGGCGCATCAGCTTTCTTTATTCGTCGTATTACAATTATAATATCCATCCCTATAAAGGAAGTAATAGATACTTTTTAGTTACGTGTAGAGTTTCTAAGAAAGTGATCTGATATCTTTGATCATTACTACTTAACACTAACTACTGTTAATTCACTGTGCAAGCAGTTGAGGTACCTATACGAGTATATGGGCCCTGCCCACGTTTGAAGGTAACCGGGTCTGTATCTCTCCATTCTGAAGAAGACTCTCTACTCCCTTGTTTTTATTTATATTAATTCATATTTTATTGATTTTCGTTATTTATAAAAGATTTCCATAATAATGTTATATGTAGGTATATTTCGATGTTTCATTATCTGATATGCGTCCCGTGATAGTTACAGTTGGTATAGGTAAATTAATATTAGTGACCATGTGGTTTACCGTAATTTTTAGTAGGTATGATAAATATTCACTGCTTTATACCGTTTCATTATTTGGCCCTATAGTATACAGTTAAACACATAAATGGAGTTACGGGTACTGTGGAAAAGGGTAGCAGTAAATTTATTTAATCGATCATGTTATCAGATCTTCGAAGTCCAAGTCAACCTCATCTGCAAGCCGGTACACCAGCAGACAGACGAAGTTCTGATGTAGATTTTTTTAGAATTATGAAAATGAGGAACGGATAGCGAAATTAGTTTTAGTTGCAACTGGGATTGGCGCTCAAATGATGGTTTTGGCGGTCCATTAGGTAATTCAGTAAGTCCTAATATGGCTAAAATACCATAACTGTATATAACTTTAATAATATATAACTTTTTCCAATTAAGACCCTAATAATTTGACCAAATGCCTGAAATAGATAATTTTCTATTAGCACATTACAGTAAGAATGTTTTGCAAAAAATATCATTTTAACGTTTTGTGAAAATAGATTAAGCAAAAGGAAAATCCCAAAACAAATATTGTCATTGTCATGATGAGAATTTAAGTAACGAAAGAAGAACACACTTTGATAAAAATACTTTCTTAGTAAAGCAATTCTCCTTTGGGAATAAAATGTAATAAGGGATTCTTTCATAAGTTGATCTTAATTCTAATTCAAGGGTTTGCTACAGCCGTGGAAGCCGTAGAGCAGATATTATGTATTTAATTAATAACGGATCGTCGCATATTGTTTCATATAAATACCCTAAAGCTTCCTTCGCTCTTAATTCTCACAGAGGCAGCCTTAACAAATGAAGCCCTGATGTTAGGATTTGTTTTGTATTTAGCGCCGTTATGTTTATAGTGTTATTTACAAGTTAGGTATGTGCGATGCCGCAATGTATTGCCGATGAGCTAATGTGTTCCACGATAAATTACCATACCAGTGACGATCGTGACATATTGGAAACGCACCCTAACGGATTTATTAATCTAAACTGATAAATTTAAAGTTATAACAGAAAATAAAAAAGCATTATGAAAAAATAGGCAACAAAAAATACGAAATAAATATAGAATATTACTGAATATTACATACTTATGAATCACTATAAAAATAATGATAATAATAATTCAAAATATATTTAGTAAAACGAAAACAATGTAAGATAATGATACCTTAAACATTTTGAAGCCACTTGAATACCGAAGTTCTCATAAACAAATAATATTTTTATCATGTTACCAAAAAGAATATTAAGTCTAATAAAATTCGATATGTGTTATCCTCTTGAGACTCATGGGTTTAGATCCTTCTATGACCTTTAAAAATGAAAAGGATATTACATAGGTACTTTACATGTATTTTAGAGATCCCTAGTCGACGATCTCGCCTGCAGTCAAACAGTCACCCCTTTGGAACTAATATTTATCATGTAAAGTAATGTTGTATCTTTACCTAATAATAAATGTAGATACACTCAGGTAACCAATAGTGATAGTTGAGTATTCTCAACTGTTGATTCATTGATTTAGTACTAATAGCGAATGCTTGACTTTATAATTTTTATGTATTTTATCAATGACATGATGAATGTAACAATGTAACCTTTACTATAAAAGCTAAAACGTGGTCAGAGGAAAAAGGGGCAAATCTTCCTTTTAAGTTGCAAGAACAAATTCAACAATAATATGGTAAAGCTAAAGAGATGCTTTAGCTTTCCCATATTATTATTGAATTGTCTATTAAATTCTGGAACTCGTAGAACTTACACTGATCAAATTAATAAAGTACCGAAACCGGCAGGTGCCTGAAAGGTTTAATGACACTAAAGGAAGAAAGTGAAGTATGTAAAGGGCTGAATCAGATGATAGGCTATTGTTTCTGCCTACGCTGGAGGTAAAAAAGGCGTCAATTAATCTATGTACGTAAATTTTCAAGATCAGTCTACATGCCTGCAAAATTGCTATCCTTGGCATATTTCTATGTATAATTTATAAAGTTTGGTATTCTAGGTCCACTGAACACTATACGGTTCAAGTCAACCTCATCTGCCAATCAGTACACCTGCTGATTGATAGACGAAGCTCTGGCCCAAGCTTTTCTCTTGGAGTTCTTCTAACTCGAAAAGACGGACGGCTGTTAAAACTGGACAAAAGTTACCAAATTATGCATAAATTGTGTAGGGTAGCAAACCTCTGGCTCCAAAGTGCAAGCTTTATCTGTAATTGATATTGGTGATTGACTGAATTCGGTTCTGTCGAACATAGGAGTAATTAAACCTTAACTCACTCACTGAACTGAAAATAAAAAGTATAAAACACGAAAGTAGCCAAATTTACTTAATTTTTAATGCCAGTCAACCTTTAAATACTGACACATTTTTTATTTATTTCTCTCTTCTCTCTTTAATTTACTTTGCCTCGCCTATTTAACCTTTTAAATTAAATGTGAAGAAGTTAAATACACAAAAATAAAAATTTATGTAGGACAAGTTGTTTTAGGTCAGACAAGAATTTATTGATCCAGACAGAATCTTAATTAGATTGATTCTTAAGATAGGCTAACACAAACAATTTTCTTTAATAGACAGGTAGATGACAGTAAGTTCAGTTCTCTATTCTTGATCACAAAACTGATGATTTTATCACAACTACTTCATAAAACCGCACAAAATAGTGACGAACAGACCGTGTAATATAGGACAGCCAGTATAACCACAGCCTAACATCGTTATTCAGGTTAAACGAAGTGATTTAGGCGGGGCGGGCGTATTTCATCACCCGAGACACTGACCGACGTGACCGACCTGTGCCCTGACCGATGACTTCCCGACACGACGGTTACGGCAAACATCGGCCTATGTACTTAAGTATTGTGTGAAAGCACTTTTATGGCCGTCTTTATTACATTATGGGACAAGGGTTACATAACTTACTATACGTACTTAGATAATGTTGTATACATGGTCTGATAATATCTCGTGCCATACAGGTATCTTATTCCATTCTGAAATAATATTACCTTATAACGGAATATTGACACAAGAAAGTACCTATTATCGTATATCATACAGGACAGGAAGTACTTCTTCAGTTCATAATAATTATATTACTGAACTTTGTGTCCGTTAATTGTAGGTTCGTAAAGTTTCCATAGCACAGGGATTCCCTAAGGCGGGAATGGTAGGTATATATACCTATGTAATTAAACGGGAAGTAGGTATCAGTTCACTACTTATGAGGGCTGTCCCATAAAAGTTTGTTTAGTTGGTATCAGCTATTTTCATATAAAAATATTAAATACTGGTCATATTAGATACCACACACAAAATGAACTAGGTATAATATCTTATGACTTTTTGAAAAGTAATTTATCGGTGCTTTGGTATATTTTGAGAAAAAAACCCTTGTTAAATGGTCTATGCTTAGAAATTTTCAAGCATAGGAAGAATAAGTTTATCAAGATTTAGACATAGATTAGAGGTTTACTAGTACGTTATTTTTCAGAATTCAAATTAAGTTTAAGACATTGTTTCTTTGACATTTTAACAGGTAATATGATGACAACTTGACGCCGAAAGTACCTTGAATGTTAACCAATGCGCAAAAACAAATCAGGCTAAATATTTCCCGACTCTCTTTGGAATTGTTCCAACAAGATCCTGATCGTTTTTGGCTCGATTTATAGCAATATACCAAACGTGGCTTCACTATTACTACCCCGAAATACATTCTATATGTCATGATAAAATACCATAATCCCCAGCTCCAAGGACAAGAAGGAGAAATTCAGGGAGAAATTCAGCACAAGCACTTATGTATGAGATTTTTTAATCATTTGCCCCTACTGAAAAGACGGTCGTCGTTGCGTTGTTTGAGTATTTTTAAGCATTATCTTGGATAGCAACTTAACTTTAGAGGTTTCAACCCATTTGCAGGGGCTGCTGCTTAATTCTACCCTTATTCCCAGTACTGTAACTCCTGTACACAAGAATCAAAAGTGGTGACCCGTGAATACATCGAGTAACGACACTCGAAAATTCCTAGCCAGACACCTATACCTTTAAGAATATTAAAGGTACAGGTGATAATTAGGCGACATCCAGCCACGCAGAGGCGTCGCCCTTTCAATCATAATTAATAATGAATACAACTTCATGGTGACTACTTTTAAGTGTGTGTCTGAGCAAATTTATCATTAAGGCTCAAGCGCGAGTGAAAATGTCGCTTAAGCTCAGTACGCTCTTAATAAAATGTAAGCCTTAGTAAGCGATAATTAATTTATACCAAATTATGTATCTCTTACTTTTGAGGGAAGCCGTAGGATTATCACATAAAGTTGAAGTGCGTATGAGTTATTATACTCAAAAGTAATAGAAATATCGCGAAGAAATTTCTGCCCGGCGGGAACCAGTTGATCCTATACGAATTACTTTAACAAAAACTACTTACTAGCTGGTATAATAATTGTTGCCCTTTCAAAAGCGCTTAGTAGGTGAGTAATAAATAAATAATGTTCCTACACTACTTAGTAAAAGTAGTCCCTTAATCAGCATTATGTGTTATTACGTAGGCCAGTGCTAAAACCACTAATTAGTGGCTATATTTTGTAGTAGCACAAATAATTGCTTAATATTTTTAGGTATTACTAACAGTGTTGATTTGATTATTCTATTAATAAACAAGGACTTCTAGTGGTTGCCACCTCAAAAAAGGAACGCAATGAAAAATCATCCTGAATAAAACTAAGATGAAAGGTCGATACATAAATCAAATACCTACTTAATTTTAAAATGTTACCTTTACAACAAAGGACCTATTTAATATGACTCCGTAACACCTTACATTTTAACTTTTTATATTTGCTACGATACATTTTACTCAATGTTTTCCCAAAAGCCTTTTTCAACGAAATTGAATAAAAGGCTTGGCAAAGTCTGTTTATTTTACGCATATGATGTTTATTTTATAAACCCGCGTATTATAAATTTTAGGCGAAGGTTCAGAATACTCGGATCAGAACCTGAGGGTAATTTTTTATCACGATAACTCCTAAAGTTCCCTTGGGATAATAAGATACCGGCTCGTCCAACTTTGTATCAATAATCTAACTCGGGATATATTTATGGAAATGGCGCGTCACATTTGTTAGCGTTCGTGATCAATTTATAAATATAAAGTAACCCACCAAAATGGTAACTTATAATGAATCATTTTGGCGGGCAAACTTATCGAGGCATACATAATTAAGTGTTAGTTGGTCTACTAGTAGTCTAAGATTTTAATTCAAGTTATATTGATAATTACGAATAACAAATGATGACTTCATTACAAGAAATGTAACTAAGTATTCTGAATAATAGTTGAATTTCTTGAAGTTATCTATTACACATCACTAGTTCCACATCGTTAATTTTCAGTTGAAACTAAACAATTGTGCTCGATCAACCATATTCGATCAAAGATTCAATACCTACTCAAAAGATTAGCTTGATTTATAAAAAAATCATAATATTCTACTATACTATAAGTATTATAAAACCCCCTCATCATGCTTGAAAATGCGAACATTGAAATAATCTTCGTCTTTATAAGAACTTACTCAAACAGATGACACAAAACGGGTAAAAGCGCTTAGTATGCCATAGTTGCGGGCGTACTAAAAGAAAAGAAATAATATAAATCATAATAAATTTATATCAGAGCACAGAACCTAATCACACTTACGCTCCTGCCGGAGACGCCTTGCTCTGCATATTCCATGCAATCCAAGCGTGTCAAGGGTGGGATGTTAGGGTTTACTGTCACTCGGAAGATTATTTTACAACATATGCAGCACAGTGAGTGTGTAGCACTCCTTACTCTATGATCCATATAATCGTAGATGTAAATATGTTGTGAGATATATAGCTTGAACTATGTGAGATTATATAGGTACCACAAAATTTTGTATTTTGTTTTGCTGTGACAACAGGTCTTTATTTAATAATTTAGAAACTTAAGAGCCATATTTACCTTTTTCACTTGAAAATAACATAGAATACAAAGAGATGTTTTGGTACTCATAGTACCAAAACATCTCTTTGCGCATATTTGGCTATTCATGAAAGTTGAAGAAGCGAAAGAGTAGATATGCCAAGATCGTAGTAAGTGGAAAAATGTAGTCCCTGTCTACATCAATGGGAAAAAGGCGTGATTTGTATGTATGTATGTAATGTATGTATGCGCATAATTTTACAAAGGTTTCTGGATAGCACATGTATAGAATGAAATATAAGCAGACACTATGTCTAATATTTTGGGTATCTATCATTTAATTTAAAAAAACAGTAGTTCCGTGTAGGTCCACTCTTAACTGATAAATAAAAAACAACCCACAAATGTACACAATATATTGCAATTGGTTTGCGTGATACCGTTCAAATAGTAATTGTCTGTCATTAACATTCGCAGTCTATTAAGTATCGAATTACCTACTACGTGTAAGAGCTTCTTTTGTTATGACACCTGTATTCAGGTGTTGGGGGTTCTTATTCTATGCGTGTACTAGTAGTAATAAATATGAAGAACAAAACACCTTAAGATCGTATTGTGAAACAGTTGCAATTTAAGTAGGTATACGATAAATATACTGGTTTCGCATTTAAAACACATAATAGGAACTATGTGTGACGTGGCCGAAGGATAGTAGAGACTACACTATTATACATACAAAATAACCTATTTTCCTTCCCATACAATTACAAGGGTTTTTCTCTAACATTCTGCAATTTACTTTTACAAAATAACAACGTTAGCACCTTTGTTTACAACGTTTTTTGTTTGGCACGCATATAGAAACCATATTATTATTATTATGAAGTAAACATAAAAAATCCTTTACTTTACCTGATTACCCCATTACAATATCAGTAAACCTTAACATATGCTATTTTACAACGTTTGCGTTAGGTACTTATGTAGAGTATCTACCTAACACAAACGTCGTAAGAATAGGGCTTAGAAACTTTTGATCTAATTATTGTCTAATTAAATTACTGTATCAAGTCCATGGTTGTATGGAAATCGGAGTACTACTTTATCTAAGCAACCCACCCTAATTCGTGCTAATAAAAAAATCGGATGTCAAGGCCACAATTTTGGTGAGCAGCGATTTGTGGATCCATGTTAACAACATGTTCGTATCATATTCGGTCGTATATTTCGTATGGATTGTTTTGATTGTGGAGCTGGAAAATTGCAGTGGGAGGAGCGGGTGCCATTACGGGTACCCGACACCGCAAACCAGTTTGCGTTTATCGCTTAGATAATTGACGTGTTTTCTTGTGTTTCTTTGTAAAGAGTCACATTAGGGAAAGCAAACGATCCTGGTCATAGTAATAAAAATGTGACCAAATGGATGTTGGATGAAATAAAATAATTTAGTTTAGTCAATGTCTACAACTTTACTTCACGAAAACATTGGTAATATCCCATAGCAATAGCACATGAATAGATATGTATTCTGTGCCAATAGTGTATCAGTACCATTAGATACTTTGAAAACTGATGACTGCCGGTCACTACTACCCGCTGCGTGTTCAATACACTTTTCCACGAATCCACTAATAACTACCCACCCAAAATTATAATGTATCCCAGTTTCGCTGTTTTGAGATAGACTTCTTAATTCTGCTAAGTTGTAAAACTCGTCCATGTCTTATTAATCTTGAAATCCAAATGAATCGAGCCCTCAAATTGGCAAAATTCAACATCAAGGAAGTACCTTTGTTCAATTGTCAATTGTCTACGCCTATTAAATTATCAGCTGTAAACACTAGTGTTAATAAAAACTTGATCCTTAACATTAAGTATAAGTGGTAAGCTGAGAGTACTAACCTCATTACACATGCATGACTGCAATCTGTTCTGTTTTATTTGTGGAAACATTATTCAAAACGATAACTTTGGAGTGAAATTAACATTAGGTTCATAACTCACGACTGCGATAGAAACACAGCCGGCATACTAAAACAAAGTTCAATATCAAAGCATAAACACATCATCATTCTCTGAACCTTTTTCTCAACTCAGTTGGGCTTTCCAGTCTAACTGTGATGCGGCTGAACTTCGATATTTTCCGTGGAGCGACTGCCATCTGACCTCCAAAATCAATGGTCATTATGACCAATGGCGATATCGAAGTTTCAAGTTAGACTGGTTGGACTTTTGTGGGCTCCAACTACCCGTAAAGACTGTGTGCCACGGTGGACCTGGGATCGAACCCGAGACCTCGTCTCAGCAGTCCATTCATTACCCAAACCACTAGGCTACCGCGGTTAATTTAAATTGAGATTTTAAAAAATACGCGTGTAATAGTAAATGTATGTGACCATCCGTCATAAAATTCAAGCCTTGTACATTTTTCTTGCTTCAAACGGCATTTTCACAAATGTCATGTTTGGTCGTACTCCCTTAGTAAAGAAAGTTACGGTCACGTATAGGGAATGTATTTTTACTATTCGCTTTGTGACCTCTCCAGCACTCGAGCCTTTTTCGCTAAATTGGAAAAATCTTTCGGGTTTGTATTCACAGAAAACTTTTGTGTAAACACTTACGCGTATCGCGGCGCTCTCAAATAAATGAAACCTTTTTACTTATTTACAATTTATTCTTTTAAAATGTAAGCTGTAAAATCATGTAAAATGAGTATAAAAGACCAGTAAAGCTTTTATATCTTTAAGTGTAATCTAATGTTAAATATTATTATGGACATGTAAGTACTAAGTACTTGAAGATGGCGGTGACTCTGTCTCGTGTATTTTAGAATTAGCGCAACACAATGTAATGTTATGTGTAGAACTTACATTGTACCTATATACCGGAATATTTGAGATAATATTCGAGACGTTTATTACTAAAATCAAAATTCAGTATTTCTAAATAACGAAAAAAGAACTAACTATATCTTCCACCCAGAAAACGCTGTGTGAAGACTATATTCTAACTCTCACACCGCTATGCATGCCCAATGCCGGATATGTTTCATAATACATAATGCTGCATTATTCTTATTTTGCTCCAACCGCAGCCGGCACTTAGGTACTAGCTAAAGTTGTTATTCACTGACTCCCTTATGAATGAACTGATGTGAAAGATAGCTGTGGTGATCTGAACCCATTTTTCAACCCATTGTAGATTTCTATATTATCTTTATTTTTCTGCATGAATGATAACGCCCCAATCATGCCTCATGAATAAGAATAGTGAAGAATGTTATCACTTGAATACGTGACTGTACATAAATTAAACTCTTGTTATGTAAGATAGGGTTATTTTCACGCACAAATTAAATTTAGTCATCATAGAGTCTTAGAATGGAGACCGCGAATAGATAGACTAACGTCCTGAAAAGAGTAGTTCCGTATGGAAACCATTTCACCAAGGTTGCGATAAAGTGTCTCCGAAATCAGACCCATGACCGGGACGGGCGCTATGCTCATGGTGGGAAGTGGTCATCATCTACACTGGCAAATTTAGAGGGGAATAAGCCAAGATATTTGATGAAAATATAACATTAAAAATTGTATGTACTGTTCATACTTATAATTAAATTGGCAAAACGCGATCGACATTTGTACACACACAAACAAATTTGTACTTTAAGCACTTTTAAGGTAGGATACAATACTTTGTGAAATGTTAGTGTATAAAAATTAAATTAGTTTCGAAGCGAACAAATTGCCAATTTGTTGCCACTAATGGGAATATTTTGAAATAGCACTCACAATGATAAAGGCACTTTAAATGGAGCAATAGTGTCGATATACCATACTCAGTTCAATCACATTAAGGAGGTACGCTGACTTGGCATGAATGTATTGCAATATTATAGGAGTGACTAAACAAAATAAATTCAAAATTAGATGTAGAAAATTAGATAACAGTTTTGGTTATGGGTGTTTCGTAAAACCTTTATATTACGTAAATAAATCAACATTATTAATATTGCGCGTGGTCCGTCAAGCACAGATGACATTGAAAAACATGCCACATCTAGTCTACATTCATGATATACCTAAAAAGAAAGTTTTTTGTCAGTAATAATGTATTGTGTATAATTATATTTTACATTTATAAAGACTTTGTGGACTCAAAACGAATAGTTACGTACCAACTGTAAATATTATAGGAGAAATAACCTCCCTGCGCAAACTAAACGTTCATCTATTTTGCTTCAATATTCTGCTGTTCTATCACACAAAATTCATCTAAAAACGTTATTATTATACTCATAAATCTTAATCATAGACGTGTGATAAATCGATATAGCAGCGAGCAATAGAGTAGTTTGTTTATCGTCCCGTCTCTATAGATCGCAGAGTGGTAAAGAAAACGCTCCGAGAATATGTGATGAGATTTTTCGCCTTCGTAAAACGGTGCTTTGCTTCCTTCGAGCTATTGCCTTAGGGTACGTTTTAATCTATATTTATTTCACTTAACGCCTCCGATGTTGCATTCCTTTGACAAATCGTGCGGAAGACATCAGACAGCTTGAGTGTACTGCGATGCTTAGAAATAGACACTACGGAAACGGTTCATTCAATATGATTCTGTGTATTTTGCTGGAATAAACGGTAGTCTATGTATTGCCATTCCTTGACTTTTGAAATATCGGTATTATGTTGATATTCGATTTCAGAAATATGTGCTTTTAGAAGTAGCGCATATTTCCATTATAACGCTTATATCAGAATCGAATAAACCAGAGAGGAGAGAAGACAGAGTAATAGTACTCATAAAAGACAATACAATAACGGGTATTGTATCTGTAGTGGTAAATTAAATTTTATTTTGGATATATACCATAAACTCGTCTAAAATTAAATATAGTGATCGTCTAAAGGACCTGTGGGGCGAGCACGAATTTTCTTTCGAATCGAGTTCGTAATGTGTGCGATAGAAATTATATGAGATTTGTACAGTTCCTTTTACGCACGATAGGGGCGCTGTACAAATTTCATACAATTTTTGTCGCACACGTTACGAACTCGATACGAAAAAACATTCGTGCTCGCCCGACTGGAAAAAATAACTGAGATAGACTGAACACAGAGGGTGGAGGACTGGTAGCAATGGTACACATTGAAACAAACCAATGTCTACTAGTGGACTGCAATAGGCTAATCGATTGGATCATCTATTAAACAAAAGTAAAAAACAGGTATTATTTACTTTACCTATATAATAGAAAAGGTACACTGTTCACCTAATGATAAGCTATTACCACAAAGTGTCCGTATATTAGCAAGTGCAGCACTGACTTGTTTGTGAGTTTGATTTGGGTTCATATTAAATGAAGGATTCTGAAAACAAAAATGTTTGTTTGAATTGGCCTGTTTGTTTGTTAGTTTGCGATGGATGGATGGAATAAAAAATTGAACGCAGACGGTGGTTGTTTTTTTTTTATTAAAATGGTCTTGAACTTGGCTAAGTAAAACTGAAGAAGTGCTAAAGTGAAAGCGATAAAGAGATCGGAGCCGTGGGCATCAGTTAGTACGATAATAGGGTCTACACTACTCCTCCTAACGCTCAAGAAACGATTGTACCAATATCTCCAAAAAACCTACAAACAAATTTTCAATATTCTCAAAGTAAATAATAAAAAATACATGAGTTTCACCGAAAAAAATTTGCCATGCTTCAGGAACTGATCGTTTAATTTAATTTTCATTCCTAACTTTTAAATTGGTTTCCAGTTTGGAACTGGTTACCGATCGGTCCTTTTTATTTGATACAATGTTGAATTTATTTCACCAATATATTATGGCAAATTCGTTTACATGTTGTTAAACAATTTACCGAAGCTAACAAATGCTTGCTACTTCAGGAATCCAAACCTTAACTTTTTTCATTGTTTTTTTTTCTCACTCGCTCTGCCAACCCAGTAAAACTTCTAATGCCCTTCTTGAAGAACCCCATGTTGTAGTCGCTTAGGAAAACTGTAGCAGGGATGTTTTATAGAATTCTATCAATAAAGTAAAATTCTAGGACATGATATGGCCTAAATATTCTAGGATTATTTAATGAATGATGAATATTTTTATTTCGGGCAATTTTATTAACCCTTAAATGTTACAATAAAAATGCAAGATTAATATAATAATATAACTGAAACTAAAATAAAAAATCAAATAATAACAACAAGAGGAAATTTAAATATAGGTAATAATATGTTCTAGAATACCCCAAGCTAAGCGTAGCTTTTAATATAGGTACATGAACACACTCTATATAATGATAGTTTTGTTTTAAACTTCTAGTCACATAGGTTACAAATTACCCATCGTCGATTCGGACTAATTGTCTTGACATTAGGAGGTTCACATTTGTAGGGAAACTTTTTGGAACTCACAACACTTAAATTGAATAGCTATATTAATTACACTACTAAAGCTTATTTGATGAGAGGCCTATTATTAAACTACCATAGTAGCTTATGTACAAGTTTAAATTATTCTACTTTTTCGTAGAATAGTTTTAGTTTGTGAGCATGTTTAGATGTTTATTACTCAAAAAGTTGAATTGAATTAAGTGAAATTTGGTGCAGCGATAGATAATATTTTCGAATAACACACAGCACTACTTTTTGTCCCTGGAATAGATTCCAATGAGTTGTGGAAACGGGATTAGAATTTCAGTCGAATGGAGCCGCGGGCAACAGATAGTTTTGTATAAATCAAACAGTTATCTCTCTCGTCTCTGTAATGTCTCTCCATATTTATATAAGACTTCTCTTTTTCTTATTTGAGCCTACACACAGAAACTATTCAAATATTTTTATCGTAACAACGAATGGAAACCGCTACACAACACTACCCTCTGTCTTTATCTATATAATTTCACAGTAAAGAAGTGGATGCAGCTAAAACATTTAATAATCATAAATCATGCAAACAAGCTCTGACCTCTAGCTCTCACAAAGTACCCGTTTACATCAAACGATGATTACCCTAAAGATACGAGTTGCGTCAACAAACGATGCGCCCACAAATCCCACAACCTGCCCTTCAAGAGGGATTATGAAAATATCAAGGGGATAACAGAAGGAGGAGGAGGCGGTCACCGAAATTTGCTCCTCAATAAGGGCAGAATGACAAACGAGCGTCCGCATCCCAGTGACTGTGCGGAAACTAACGAAATAGACGTTCACAGCGGTCCCCGAGGACGCTGCCCTAAGATGTCGCATTTTATTCTATAAATGTTGCCTTACTTCGCGTATCACGCTAGCAATAAGAACAAGCGTACGGTTTGTTGTATACGAAGCTAGCATGTGTGCCACATGTAATTTCGTTTCGTTAATGAAACTGAACCTTGTACGAATTAGGTGACTAAAAAAGTAACAAGGTAATTACTAATGTCTATAATATGTAAAAGAAGGTAGAAAGATAGTGTCGTTTTTATTATATAAGTAACCTGTTATTTGACTTGTTGATTTAATGAACTTGATTTTATTAAACCAATTAATCGACTCCGAAAACCAAAAAGGCACTCCAAAGTAAAAAATAACGAATTTAATTCAAAAGTGGACCTACCCTACAATCCCTACATGTCTACCGGTTTGGCTTGGTATCGACTGCAACAGAAAAGTCTTATTCGCTTTTTGTCACCAAAGGGTGGCCGTGAAAGGGTTTCATCAGTGAGCAAGACTAGTTCGAATAACACTCGTAGGTACTTAACCAACTCTTTAATACACTCACAAAACGCCAAAAAAGCTACACCAATGTTTAACAAATGCACCACCAGTATAAATTACACTGGTATAATCGATACAAAATACGCTTTGTTTTCATTTCAACCAATCATGATTCTGTATCATTAAATATGTATAGATACAGCCATGTATGAATATTTAGAAATGCTCTGAAAAAAATTGAATGTATAATATGGTGGATAAGAACAAAAGAGACAATACCTATATTATTATGGAGACGCCTGGGACATTATCGCATACAGTCATGCTAAAAAGTGAAGTAGACTATTCATATATTCCATTGAATGAAGAGTGTATATTTTTTATAATAAATTAATAGTAAAAAGCTTTAACACACGAAAATGAAGTCATTTATAATTTTGGAAAATTTGCATTATATTTTATTTCAGTCTGATTACTATGAGTCTAGCCGGACGGGCCAAGAGGCACAATGCAGGCTCTGGCGTAGGCTATGCTCAGGAAGTTTAGGATGTTAGACAAAAAAATCTCTAAACTAAACCAAAAGGAGAAGAGAAGAGTAAGTAGAGACCGGCAGGCTCTAAATTTTTTTTATTCCGAACATTTTTCTTCTCAATCATTATAATATGACATCCTTTGCTGACTGATATGTTTATCCAAAAAAATTATTATTTGGTAGTCAAAGCTCACCCTTATACTGACAGAATCGAGAATAGTAAGAAAAGATAAATAACAGGGTCGACAGCGCGATTGTTACCCTGATATTACACACGTCTATTAGGCCTAAAAAAATAACCTACCTTTTATGTAACCTGTAACCTTAAGTCATGTTCCAAATATAAACACAGTTAATCAGCAAACACAGCTTCACTGATCTAACTTTTGTAAGCAATATTACCTTCCTTTCAGTACTCAAGGGATTCGGGTCCGACATACTTCTGAACTCTTTTTTCAGCAACATCGATCTCATAAATTAGCTTTAGAACAGAGCGGACGGTAGTTTGGCCTTTTGTTAGTACAAACAAAACTGTACGATATTCTAGTTAGATGTTATCGGTGTACCTGCAATTTTACCTAAACCTAGTACGAGTATAATTAAATATCCGTAAGGCTTGCATTAATCCAAATAACGAGGTATATACTCATTATAATGTACCTAGTAAGGTTTAGTACCTATCGTATGTAGATACTGAATGTTAACAATTAAACAGTTTTATTTAACTCGACCTGTTTGTTTAGGTCAAATCTAGTAATTTAAAGAAAATGAAATGAAATTTAAACCCCTTTCATTTGTCTGATTTATCTGATATTTGGCTTTAGTTCTGATGACAATACAATTTGAAACTGTTTAACTTAAAAAAGATTATTTTCCTTAATTAATTTTGTAGTACTGGTCGCTCTTAGCTGAGTCGTCTGTACAAACAAGTTGAACGAATACAGCCTCTGTGGCATCGTGGTATGGCATTCGACTGCGACGAAAGGGTTCGATTCCCGCTTAGTGTAAATATTTGTAGGAAGGAATTATATCTATTTGCATTGGTCTAGCTCTAGGTGTTTCTTTGTATAATATGTAGGTATGTATTTACAAAAAAAGTATATAAGTATGTTACTTCACTACATAGTATAAAACAAAGTCGCCTTTTCTGTCCCTATATCCCTATGTGCGCTTAAATCTTTAAAACTACGCAACGGATTTTGATGCGGTTTTTTCCAATAGATAGAGTGATTCAAGAGGAAGGTTTATATGTATAATACATGCATCATATAATAAGGCTAATTTAGTATCAGCATTGCACCCGTGCGAAGCCGGGGCGGGTCGCTAGTTACTTATATATGTATTTATACACTTACTTTGAAAATATAGCTTTATTTTAAACAAACTTTTAAAAAAGAATTAATCTCGTTATACTAAATGAGATGATCATTATATATCTCAGGTATTTAAGATTAAACCAGACCATTTTTTTTTTCAATGTGAGCTATAAAAATAAAGCGAAATGAAACAGCCTTTTGTCTGTTGTTAAAATACAATTAGCAATGAAAAGAAATTTTAGGTAGCTAATCAGTTTTTTGCTCCTGTTTCAAATAATCGTGATGAAAAACTAACAGACAGGTACGAATATTTTAAGATATTATCTAATGAACACCATTTTACCAAATGCTAGTATTTGGCATAAATAAGATAAATAAACCGTTATTATGTTAAGTTAATGTACAAATAATTTGTAATAAAAGCTATAACACTGCCATTACGTATAAGGCTCTTGAAAATGTGAGAAAACCCACTGAAATTCCACTTAGTCGTAGAGAGTTGGCTGAGAGAATGGTACACGTACTAACAAGGTAATGCATACAAAGTACTTGTTTACAGTTGTCTAGTGTAATTTTGGCAATATGATTTTTGATAGGACGTGTGATAAGTTTTAACAGTATCATTTATAGACGTCATTAAAATTTATAATCCTCTTTCTAAACTTACTACATCATAGAGTAGTGCTAGTAAAAGTGATGTGTATAAGATTCTGGATTCGCTTGCCGTCTCGAACAAGAAATTTTATGTACCTATTGGTTTTTTTATATACCTACCATACTTACCATTTTCTCACAGTTCAGAAACGTACGCGGTGTAAGCCCGTGAATGTAATAAAATAGCGAGCAAAATAATATATACCTATCCAACAATCCTATCCTACTAATACAAATGTGAAAGTTTGTAAAAATGTTTGGATGTTTATCACCAAATCATGATCAAATGGATCCGGCAGAAATTTGGTAACACATCCACTACTTTTTATCCCTGGAACAGATTCTTATGGGTTGCGGGAATAGGATAAAAATTCCACACGGGTGAAGCCGAGTCCCACAGCTAGTATTTAAGAAACCTCTTGTTAGTGAGGATATAAAAAGCACCTAGGTATTTATGTATTTTAAACAATTCATGCAAAGATGCAAAATTTCAGTACCCCAAGTTTATACTTGATTATACCTTTATGTTCTTATTTCCGTCTAGAGGCCCGTTATGGCTTCGCGCGGCATAACTTCGTATTTTATACCCTTAGAGATGACATTTCAAAAAATCCTTTCTCAGTTACTGCTTACGAAGTCACGATCAGCAGCTAGTGTTTATTAAATGTGTAAATAGGTGTTCCGTAATTGAATGACGCTAAAACTCGCTCTTTTCATACGGATTCCATATTGCCCTGTAAATCAGTCTGAACATTTTAGTGTATGGGTGTACGCCACTGAGTGAATATACGTTTGACTACTAAGTCAGAAGTCGCGGGTTACTGCAAATAAAAAAGTTATGTTACACCTACACCAAGACTCGTATTTATGCATAAAAATACGAATCTTGAATTAAGTGACATAATTTTTTTATGTCAATATATTTATCCACATTCTAAAACACTTTTTTAAAGCTAGATTAAGCTGTGCTAACATCAGGTACCTGGATAACGCTGTGTAGTATATTATAAAATATGATTATTACTGTACGTACAAAGTTTTAAAATATCCAATAGAATTGAAGCACAAAGCTCCCTATCAAGAGATCCAGCAATCAGTACTAAATAGAAAGTAAGCTCATTGTAAGCGCTACGCCTATTAGCATCAAATGGTCGTTGGCAACGTAGAATGAGTGGCGCGCAAAAGTACTAGTACCTACCCTACTTTTTACTCCCGTTGGCCATCGTTAATTGGAGTAAGCGTCCAGTACTTGTGTAATTCAATTCAGTACATAGATTCAGAGTCTAATATTTTAGCAAACTTGCATTAAGTATTTCTACTTTATCTTTTTGATAGAGGTACGAGTTCCATCTTAGTGTATTAGGGTCTTATAAGTTTTTGTCATACACCCATATGGAAACTGGAATCCTGCACTTGAATTACATACCTAATAAACTTATTGTCTTAAAGAAGATCCTAGAAGCCTATGGAAATTGTTGATGCATGAGCATATGCTACTCTTCATTATACAAGTTTTAAAATTGGCATTATATTTTGAACATGGTCCCATAAACAACTCCATATAAAACTTTTATTCGTGCAATATTTCAGCGACGTCTAAAGACGAACGCAATGCGATATAAATTCGGTAAATCTTATCAAAGGATTTTTTAAAGACGCAGTAATTTGAATCACACATCAAGAGTATTATCGTCCATCCCTCTGACCAAGTCAATGCTTATGTTGAGGAGCGAATTACGTATCGCGTACGACGTGTTCGTTGTTTGTATCAGTGCAAATAATGTAATTTCGTTTCGTTAATGAAACTGAATCTTGTACGAATTATGTGACTGAAAAAGTAACAAGGTACCTAATTACTTAATGTCTATAATATGTGAAAGTAGGTAAATTGTCGTTTTTATTATAAGTAACTTGTTATTTGACTTGTTAATGTAATGAACGTTATTTTAGTACACAAATAAGCTTCGAATCTACTACCTTTTGAGATCCGCTTTGGTCATTACAACACCTCCGCTTGAAGTACCTACGCTCTAAGAATTTAGTTGTATAATAAACGTTAGAAGACGTTCCGCAAAATGAAGGTGGGAATTCGGAGCACGTAATATGACGTTGTGACGAATACATATTCACGTGTGTTAAAGTTACTTTCTAGCTATATGTATTACAACTTAGAAGACGTCAAGTTTAACTCAGAAAATAGGTACATACGAGTATACCTATAGGTAATTTTCCCCTTTCCTTTCCCTATTGGATGCAATTCGGATAGTTGACGATTTCAAAAGTAAACATATACAAATGGCGGTTCTTCCCACACTATTCGACGTCAAAGAAAAATGACTTCATTAAAGGTGAAAAAAAAATAAAAAAATGGTATGCTTAGAAGAACGGTAACATCTTATATCTTGACGGTCTCATTCTCGCTCAGTGCAAATATTTGTGTGCACGAATTATTGCAATGGCAATGGTCTGAGTTTTTATTTGAATTGAACATTAAGAAAACTTATTATTGTTTTTCTACTAACTGTGAATGACCGACGCGACGTTCAAAAGATTGCATTAAACTAGCTGTATTAGGAATAGTAAGAAGTAAGATTACATTGTTATTGTTAGTAAAAATATAAATTGTGTCTAAAAATCATAACATTTTATACAAAAATGTTTCAGTGCAAATTGCTAATGGGCTTCTCTCCTTAGGGGTTGGGAACTGGAGAGACTGTTAAACATAAGAAATCGTTACTTAGTAAATTTCGGAAATTTTCAAAACCTGTATTGTTTTATGAACAGTTTGTTTTTATTAAATCCTTTTAGTCGCCTTTTATATATGAGCCTTTTATATTAATAGCATGCTTGCAAATAATAAATCATTATCATAATTAATGCAAAATCTGAGTGTTTGAGAGTTAAGCAAAGTTACTTTGCAAGTTTTGTATAATTCACTGTTTAGAAAACATACTAGTGGCAAAAAATTAAATTCACAAACCTAATGTTTATTTGCATTAAAAATAAAAAGAAGTACCTACCTACTTACCATTGTTTCGTGGCTAAACAATTTTATCGAATAAGGAACGAAAAGTCGAGAATATTTTAGCTTGTTAGGAACCTGAAGACTTTATGTAGTAACGATCGAAGGCCGAGTCGCTACGGGACTTCCGTCATACTATAGTGGTAAGCTTATTGTGGTATTATACTGCATTTCAATGAGCGTTCTATAACGAATAGAATATTGTATAATAATTTATAGTAACGACACCAGACTGAGTTGCAACGACAAAAAGAAAATAAAGTCGTTCATATAACGTAGTCCAAATGTCCAGACACAGCTACTTTACAAGTTTATAATAATACTAGCTGTTGCCCGCGGCTCCGCCCGCGTGGATGTCGAAATCCGTTTCAAAAACTATCCTATCTCTCAAGTTGGATCGAACTGCACATGGTGTGCGAATTTTATTATAATCGGTTAAGTGGTTTAGGAGTCCATTGAGGACAAACATTGTGACACGAGATTTATATATGTTAAGAAAGATAGATAGGTGAGTCAAAACTACAAACCGCCATACTGACAGTTGGCTACATGAATACTTTTAGATCCGGGTTGTCAACAAGCCAGTTAGACATTAATAGCCAGTAATTACAAAAGTACAACCACTAAGAACTCCTATCGCCATTTTTATCGCTACTTATCTATTCAGTACAAGCTATGCGTCGTAATTCCATCAAGCGTGTCCTTCAGCCACTTTACGACTGCAATGTTTACCATCCATTATGTTTATTGTTCATACAAACTACTACTAAAAATAAGTAGAATTGCTGTGGTCGATAGTTTGCCTTAAATAATCTATTTGAACACAGTAGTTGAGGTCGTTTTATTACGTTTGTCTATTGGGTATCAATATTGGTAATAGCAGGGAGTTAATAACTGCACCCACTAGCGGCTCTTAGTTTCAACAACAAAACTGTATGAATGCCACCTAATGTCACCAACCATGAAGTGAATTATAGTGATAGACTTAGGTATGAGAAATAATAAATATTTACTACCAATAGTTATGAAGTGTGAATAAAAGTCTAGTACCAAGGCAAAACTATCTTAAAAGTCTGCAATTCTAGTTAGTTAAACCAACGTAGTTGCTCATTACGAATTAATTAATTTAATTAACCGTTACACCTCAACAATGTTACCCTAATATAATAAAAACCTTTTCTTTTATTCAACTAATCAACCATTAATCCATATTCCCAGATCACGATTCTCATCGGTAAGGAAGCGGCTGCAGAGAAAGGATAACTGAATACAAAATAATTCACTCGAACGAGGAATTTGTGAATGAACATCGATGTTCACAAACTATTGAACTGTTATTACCTATATTTGTAAATTTCATTAACGTAAGACTATACCTGATATCGATTAAAACTAACAGTAAAGTTTCTCTATACAGACTTTGTAAAGCTTCTCGACTTTCTAAAATAATAGCGTAACAAATAATTTTCCAAGATACTCGTAACAAACAATATTGAAATTACGTGGCGGACTAAAGAAGTACCTTAACAGAGTTCTACGAAAAGGCTAATGAAATCAAAATAAATTATTCAACATACCTAGGTACTTGGACCTAGAATGTTAAGGCTATATACAAGCGTGTTAATAATTGATGTGGACGGTGCTGGTGGGTGAAACAACAAATAGGCATACAGGTAAATCAGAGGTGAATGTAAAGGTATAATTAAAGCTTTTCTACGATTATTTGGAAAATACCAGCTGAAGTGACCTGAGGAAGAAGTACCTATTATGTATAGTTATCATTCAGGGGATAGGTACTTTGTTTTTATTAAATACATATGGCGCACTTAAAAATATTCACCATACCCAGGTCTACTACTTTAACTATGAATATTATGTGAGTCGTTTTTTTGTACCTACGGCTTTTTTAAAGTGATTACGAAAGTCACTAGGTATTGAAGTCTTGCCCAAAGTTTCTATATGAAATTCTATTAGTAGGTAATTATTTTTTGCCAACTGCTTGGTAGCCAAAGATTTCACTGTCAGGTGCAATGTATTTTCTACTGTTTTGGAGTACCAGCGCGTGTTTGCTGAGCAAGTAACTCCTATATTATCAGCTTCCAGAATTCACAGTCAGAATGTAGGCGGGATTAGTATGATTAAAGTAATCTTTAAAAACCTTTCCACAAGGATAAACTACTATAATACACTATAAAATACTGAAAAGAGAAGGAATTTATAATTTTTGAAGATTTCTTCGTCCGATAATCTTGGATAGACTAACAAATTGCATTAATATTTCTTGGTTCTGATTCAAAAAACGTCGCTTGGAAGAGAAAAATAC
The DNA here is from genome assembly GCA_963576445.1 of Lithosia quadra. Lineage (NCBI taxonomy): Eukaryota > Metazoa > Arthropoda > Insecta > Lepidoptera > Erebidae > Lithosia > Lithosia quadra. Next base: position 6,521,629 of record OY754891.1, read on the forward strand.
CGTCGATTAGCGCTTATCGTTTTCTTTTGTAATAAAAGGAGAAGAAAAATCCGTTCGGACGTCATCACTCAATTTGCTGATCGAGAATGAAGGAACAATCAGATACGAAACGGTTTGATCGCGGCGGCTAAAACAGATTATAGCCGAGAAAGCCGAAGATTGCTCGTAAAACTTTTAACGATCGTACTAAATTACAATTGGGGTGGAATAAGTTTTTCGACCTATTTAATTTATTGTGATGGCTGGAGGCGACGTCTGATACCAAAAACATAGGTTTACTAGTAGTAACAATGAAATAAAAACGCTATAAAAAGGGCGTTGAGACTGCTTTATCTATTTCAGGCGTGATCAGGGTGCAGATTAACGAAGCATAATATTTCAATTGCTCCCATATCAAGATTTTACTGCTTTGGTTGCAGTTACCTGAGTAATTGGTAGGTAGGTATAATAGAGAATATGTCCACATAAAACCGGAAAAAATGCGTTACGAATCTGCTGGTAAATAGGATTACTCTCTCTGTCATCCTTCTTCCCCACACGATGTGCCAAATCATAAGTTGAGAACTGTACGTTTGTGTGCCTTAAATCAAAGTAACCATCTCAGACAAGAGTTAAAAACACGCGAAACAGATTTTGTTTCTCCCTTATGGATTTGTTCCTGAATTGTGTTATTTGTACCGTCTTAAGCGGAGTCATTGTGATGGGAAAAGTTGAAAGTAGGCTGAGGATTGAGAAGTTCTAAAATAACTCTCGAGGAGACAATAATACAGGATCGTTTTGTAGGTATTTGTTAAAAGTTTTATGAGAATGCAAAGTTTATTCCTCGCTATTCAACTTTTTCACATATCATAATATGATTTCATTTAGGGATCTCTTCATTGTTTACGTAATAGGCTATTTCAAGGTATAGGTAACTGTTATTGTTGTAAATATGTAGCACCAGCTGTTTCTCGCGACTTCGTCTGCGCGAAGTTCACTTCCTGTGGGAACCTATTCCCAGGATAAAAAGTGAATAAATAAAATAAGCCAGATCCATTTAGCATTTACAACGTGATTGAGTAACAAACATATTCACAAACTTTCACATTTATGATATTAAGTAGAATAGGGTAGGCTACATATTACCAAACAATCATATTATCATATTATGTTACTGGAGTTTGTGTCTCTCCAAGTTACAAAGCAACAGTACCTACTGCTGATTTCAATGTAGCGCATAGTCGCACCTAGTCCCGCATTCGGTTAAAATTTTTAATTAACTATAACAAAGGTAGCGTCCGCGTCAGTAACGTCTAAAACTTTACAATGTTTTTCAATAGCTTGTGGTGAGTATTTCTTTGACTTTTATGACCTTCAATCAAAATATACACATCCACGTCTTTTAATCTCAGGATAACTAGAAATACGAGTAGATATATTTTCTATTTCTAGTTCTAATTTTCTTTTCTTTTCTTTTTTTCTAACCGGTGGCCCTATATATTTATTGCGTTGACTTACCTATCCGATGGTCAGTTTTATGTCTTTATCTAGTGTAGTATCGTAGTCTCACTAGAAAGGTGACTTTCTCATAAAAATCGTTAATTAGAAACCCAAACTTGAAACTTCATTCTTTAAATCTCACTAGGATGTTCTAACCAACTTAATAACGCTGCCTCTACTAAAATGATGCAATATCCTTAAATAATTTAATTATCTACGCAGCCCTACTTCTAGCACAATGTATTAAAATAATTTTGAAGTGACGTGTAGTCTCATGAATCTAGTTGTCTTATTATAATGAAAAAAAAAACAAATAAGAATGAATACGAAATATTTTATGAACAAGAATAATGTTGCTAGAACATTGGATGGAAACATGCAATTACAAGAATATAATACTAGTCGCTTTCATGCATGACAATAATTTGAATTGGGTTATTTGTATTATGTATTTTCCATTACCATAATACAATATTATAATGAAAAGGATCCACACTATTAATCATTGCAGACAAAGGCGGTGCGTAGTTTAAGTTCCGTTCGAAATATAATTACTTTCTTCGAAGCATCTATTATAAGCAATTTCTTTAATCGTAAGAAAGGTACGTTGATACATTGTTACTGAAAAAACTTATATATTAGAGCAAATTAAGTTTTATTCGAGAGCTAAATTGCAAAAATTGTGCCTCAACTTCTGAAAGTTTACTAGGGAAATTTGAATACTAATTATTGTGTGACTAGGATCTTAAAAATAAAGAAGAACTGAATTATATTAGTCTAGTTTATATCTCCAGTGAAATTTAGGCATCATCGTGTTATTTCTCATTCTCTGACAAGAGGTCTTAAGGACTCGTCTAGACTTGAATTACGTATTGAGGTTTATTAATTCTTATTGATGGTTTGATATTTAGGGTTCGGTTAGACATTCCTTTCTGTCGATAATAAGCTGTCAACGTCCGGATAAATTCCTATTGTATACATTGTAAGTTTATCTTACTAAATATTACTTTTATTCTAAGAGTAGGCTGTTTGTGACAAATAACATCTCTACTAATCCGCATGCTGCACTATAGTGGCGGAAGAGTAGAGCATTTTAGTACTTCCGAATGGCATCGCAGTGACTTCTACCTTCGAGGGCGTACCTATATGCATACAGTGCAGATATCATAACCATCCTTTGTTACAAAATAAATTTAAAAAAGCTTATTTAACCAAACAAATAGTTTTGAGGAGACGCGGACGGTCGTGCTAAAATGTCCAAAGTCTAGCCGCAGGCAAAGGTTACAAAATAATTTATTATTACACCGACAGGGGACGGGTAAGGGACCTGTCCGTGCCTCGGGCGGGTCTGAGACACGGATGGGATTCTGACATGTAAACAGAGGATTCGTTTTCAGAGGCTGGCATAATTCAGAATCGCTATCCATATGTGGTCTAAAAAATACATTCCATTACGCATTAGCAAGGGGTTCTGAACTGGAAATCCTCCTTGAGGTTTGATTGAAACTACGGAAAGTGGTAATGTTTTTCTCTTTTTGGGGGTCATGGTGCTTCTGACCAACGTTCTAAAGTAGTAGTTAGTTAGTTTCTCTACTTGTTTTTTATTTGCAAATGAGTCAAGAGGGTGATCGAATCCGACGCATCGCTACGAACTTGTCTGCGCTTTCACTGGTGAATGTACTAATATATTCTTTTAACTAGCTTCCGCCCGCGGCTTCACCCGCGTGGAAGTCGGTATCACCGCCAAGTCTATTTAATAAAACGACTCCACTCGACTCACCACTCTACTCCATGCCACTCTCCACTCTACTCGTCACTCCACTTTACACTCCACTGGTCTCCACTCGTCTTACCAAAACCTTTCTAATAAAATAAACCGCATCAAAATCCGTTCAGTACTTTTTACGCCCATCGCTAATCGCGATGGACGTAAAAAGTACCTGTGTAGGTTGGTTATCGTTTTTGATCATATCTCCGGTTCTATTAAACCTAATGCAATTAAACGCAAATCATCAAAGGCAAATTTCAAGTCTGACCAAGACCTTTCTAATAAAAACCCGCATCAAAACAGTTCGTTCAGTACCATTAAAAACACAGTATCCTACTGGCACCAGATATAAAGCCATTTTAGTTTATCCTAGTTTATCTTCATCACATCAGACAGACAAATGTCTTTTCATTATCACTAATAATATTAGTAATATTAGGTCACTTAAATCTACAAGTAACTACTTACAATAAGATATACTAGGTACCTACATAAATTGATGATTGATTTTCATAGTCGCTCATTTACGTCACCAATGTAAAATTTATCGAGGGTAGGTAACTCAATATTAGCCGTTAAATCTCCCATAATCGTATTTTTAAAAGCGTTCAACTCCGAAATGCTTTACGGGCAAAGATTGTCAACAGATTTGAAGCACCCTTTATCATAATAAAGTCTAGAAAATCTTTCGACGCTCATCGTTTATGATTCCGCCATCCATCATAAAACTTCTCGTTTCAAAATCACCGCGTGAGTCTCAGAGTTTACTCTCAAAACAATCTTAATCATTGTTACTTAAAGTTATCTTTCGGTAACAATGCACAGAATCCTTTTCATTTATGTATTAATACAAGTTATAGGTTGGTTATATAATAAGTTTGGAAGAGGTTTTTTTAGGAAGTTTAATTTTTAGGAAGCTTATGTCATTTTTTCAATAAGGGTACGAACAACATAGAAGACGTGTTTATAGTATAGATGGTGTATCTGAGGGCTTTCTTATCGAGGTTAGGGGGTAAGATAAAACTAAGATACATTAGTAAAAAAGGAAGAAATTAAGATAGCAGACTCCAGGTGCAATTTTTTAACAACTCTTTAAACAACTTTGAAACCGGGATTTGCGGGCATTTCTTTTGCTTTGGGCGATACCGTTTAACCTCTTAACCCTGAGTAGAAAGCCTATGCCAGAACCTCGTCCATTAATCAGCAGGCAGTGTACAGTACAGTGTGTAGTATCGAGTAATCAGTACATCTTGGACATTGCTCCTCAGCAATGTCCAAGCAAAGTCCAGCTTCCATTCATTCCATTCCATTCCATTCAAGACATTCCAGAGACTTTGCCTCAGCTTACCATCAGGCGAGGTGAAGTCATGCTGACGTGACCGACATAAAAAAAAAGCTGATGGAAAAAATGTAAGGTGGCAACTTGCTAAAACGAGGAAAGTTTACGTGAGCCTTAGTGAACGTGAGTATTATGAATAAGTATATTACATATACAGTAGATATTCATGAGAATATTAACATTGAGCCGGAATCAAATTCACGCCATCTAAACGGTGGTCCGACTGTGTTGTCACAGACCCACGCCACTATCATACATATTTATGTCATATAAATAAGAGCCAGGGCAGTAAAAATACATAGTTGTATGATGAGTACCCTTGCGATATAGGTTTTCCCGCCTTTAATGGCCGGAGCCTCTATTATAAATCATTGGAACTGATTCATTGCGTACCAACGAAGGTTTATCGAAGAACCAGTAAAATAAGGGCTGCTTAGAGACGAATTTTAATTACAATCGTAAGAGTAGGTAATCGTTGGATCAATTGTTAAAGACAGGTAGGTATTTTTGTTCTTTGTTTAACATTGAAGAAAGAACTGACGTAAAACTAAACCCGGCGTCTGGGTCGGCACATCAAGGCCCCGATTCTGGCAAATCACAGTCTTGCCACTGACACTCTAAAAAAATACCGTTTAATTATTGTAAACTATACCCATATACATTATGTAGTCTGAAATTGAATGTAAAAAGTTCATTAAATTTTTTTATTCACTTTACAAAATACTATTTAATTTTTGACTCTAATAACAAATAATAATGTAGAAAGTATAATGGCATTTTTTTTAAATTTTAGTGGAATAATGATAGTGGTGTGCTTTAACAGAATCGAGGCCGAGGAAGATGATGGATATGTCGGATATTATCGGCTTGTCTCAGTTTGGAAGGGCATTCTCTGTATAGTACATGAACCTGATACCTTGACTATGAAGGTTTCTAACTGTCAGTCCGATGTACGACAGAGAGAACACTCTACAAATCTGAAGTATGTCGATCTTATCCGGGCTCTCTGTCTCCTTCCCGACGTGCTTACCCAAGTGCCAGGAAATTTAGTAAACTGTATACCAAAATATCTCAGGTGAGTAAAAATATAACCGACACACTTAATGCCTTTATAATTTGTTCATATAAATTACTCCTAAATAACACCTAATCTCTTTATAAGCTAAAATAACCAAGATAAGGTTGACGAGGGTCACCGTGTGATTTACAAATGAAGTTTAAAAACGTTTAATTTGTTTAAAAAGCTCTTTTATCCGAAAATGGACACTGCTGGTTTGTGTCTTTTAAATTTTCATGAGTATGTGGTTTCCGGACACGGGTAGACTATAATCTCCTGAAGGGGTTTGAGTGACTAGGACTTATAGATAGACGAGAAAGGCAGCAACAAGGTAGGAAATATGGAAGTTTCAATAATTTTGAACTAGGTATCCAATTGGGAGAGAACTTTCACTTTTCAAAAAATCTTAACCCTTATTAATTCATTGATACTAATATAAATAAGAGAGGCCGAATTTTGTGAGTTTATTTATAAATTTGGGGTAATCTTCGGAACCACTGCCTTATTTAAAAAAAAACCTTTTGAAATGTACAAATTCGTACTCATACATAATGCTATAGTTTGGCGTAAACTAGCATCCTAAAATGTAGCGGAAATTAATGGGTATCATAGTTTTACAGACACAGCGTATACTGTTAAGTATTATAATCTGGTACTTTAAAATCACATGGTTCGTTTATTTTCACACTACATTACTCGTTATTTTATGGACTATAATCAAAATTACTTAACATTTTTCAGTCATTTGTCTTAAAAAACATATTTTTAATGGCTTTCAACATTTTATTTTATTTGGCATGTGTCAAGTGCCTAAAAGACTGCAAACTTTAAATGAAAATAGTTAAGCTTAATGAAAAGTCAGGCCATTAAATAGAACTTAACTTTGCATTAAATTAACGATCCAATTTTTATTTTTTATAATGTTAAAGTAAGGTTTTGTAAGGTCTTTTATACTATAGGGTATAACTAGTTCCACGTGGTGCACCTGGGCAACGGAGGCGAGTAGCGCCTCCCACCCGCCACGGGAGACGCTGCAGCCTGTGTGAGTAGCCCTCTAGAGGGCTGCTCCAAGGCTCTCCACGTGTCCCTCTGACTAGCAGAGGACACAGTGGGGAGCAAGCGGGGGGCGAGCTGATTGTCTGCGCACCGACGGCGACGGTTGGGTGACAGGACAGCCGCCTGTCACCCTACACCCCACCGTCGGCGAAGTGGTGAGAGGCTCACCCCACCCCTCCTTTCGGGGGGTCGAGGGGGCCATCTTAAAACCATAGATGGCCCGGTGTCAGCTGGGGTGCAAGGGATATGCCTATTGGGTGATCTTACACGACGGTAATTAAGACCCGAGACGGCGTGCGGTTTTAGACGGTTCGATCCCGACATAACCATCCCCGATGGCCGACGGGGGTGGTATCCATGGGGATTTCCGCACGTTAAAAAAAGGGCATAACTAGTATTCTCAAACATTTATATGAATGGGTTGATGAATTTGTTCTTAGTAACAATGATTTGTAATAAACTAACTTATACCACTACGTAGTTGGTCGAACCGCCTTAGTAAATTCATACATACAAACTTGATCTTTGATTACATACACACTTTGATTGCATGTGGACTTTGATACGAAAGCAAGATCGCGATTGTTGGTCATAAGTATATCAATTAATTGGTCAAATTAATTGGTAAAACATTGCGTTATTTACTACAAAAAAGCGCAAAAATAAACAATTATTTTATAAAGAGATCAGCCAGTAAATAGTCTGATAAACATCACAAACGAGATCACAAAAAGATCATAATGTACATTGTAGTAGCCATAACACTGCAAATGCCGCCGACACAGAAACTCTTGAAGCAACAAAACGTAGTTATCGGAACGTCGCAAAGCCATTCAATGCCTTTATAGTCCAAGCTCCAGGAAACCTTCAAGTACGAAGACGCTTTCAAATCTATCATACCCATTTAAGTGAGTAGGTTTGACTGTATCAATATATATGCTTGGTAGTTGTAACACCTACCTAAATATTATTTTGTAAAAAGTTACACGATAAATGAACAAAATTTTAGTTAATAGAAACGCCAGGTTTGTCTTATATTTGGCCATGCAGCTCCTGCGCAGGTTTTAAGAATCAGCTATAATAGCCGACGCACCTATTGCCAAAGTAAGTTCATCACCCCCAGCAACTGGCCTAAAGCAAAAAACCAAGCAAGTTCTGGTCCTCATTTCTAACTTTCTTGTTCCTTATTTGCTGCCTACTCTGATTTGTTAGCGATCTGCCTATTCCTCTAAAACGTATCGTTGAAGAGATTTTCGTCATTCCTATCCACGTAACTCAGCAATGCGTTCCTATTCGTTGCCGAACAAAGTCGCGGCCAAAATGCCGATTCTAGAGAACTAGTGACCTCAGGACTATCGATAATTCAAACTGTCGCTGCAATCTGTCGTGAGCATCTAATAAGTACTGAGTGGATACGTACTTTCGAATTCATAAGGTTGAGAATTGATCAGATTTCTTGGCAGGTAGTTAATCCAGCGACGTGCGGCCTAAATAAAATCTTTCGGAGTCTTTTATTTTAGTTTCTTGAATTCAGAATGAATATTCAAAAATGCGTAGCTATTATATTTAATTGAATGTCTAGTATGTTGGTAACTATTTTAATAGAATTGGAGAGAGAGTTAATCTTACCTTTAACTATTCTGATTTTAAGTTCACGTGGCTGAGTTAAAATCTCTCAAATATAAAGTGTGAGGGTGATATGTGTGAATTTTTCTATGAATACCTTGAAATTCCGTAACGACACTCCAGGGCATAGTGGCTCATGGTTTTAAGTTTTATATTTTTCTACAGTTTTACGAATGTTGTCTTACATTCATAGGCAATACCTACATTTTAAATTATATATTTATCATGAGCTTATAGCTCTAAGTAAAATGGCTCCTAGGGTATAGTATAAACTGCCTAGCTATTCATAGAAAATACATCTCGGGAATTTTATCTTTATAGTAGTTTAGTGAAACGGCTGTGAGCCAGTGAATTTAGCTGTATGGACATACTGAAAGGATAAAATTATAAGGATTCCGTTTTTACTTATAAAACCTTACATATAAAACCATATAGAACTTTATAAATTTACTTTCAAAAATAGTTTTTGAAAAAGCGAATAGGTAAGTATGTTGACTAATATTTCAAAAAAAATGTTCTCGGTATCATCAATATAGCAGTCGAGCGCTCTAGCATTAATTATTGAAAACTCCACTCTTAGACCATTACAGTGTTGGTAATGCTGGAATGTGGATAATAGATCACTCCAATTGTCAGCGAAACATCGTTTATTAAACACATTTACGGTGCTATTATTTCTATGAAACTATTATTGAACATTAATCACATTAATAACGCATCATTTTGTAGTTAGTACTCCGTTAATCTATGATAATATAACAGTAAAAGTAAATTATGATTATCGTTCCTATCAGACATAAAATATACGTGTTAATATCAATGTAGTGTTTGAATACTAAATGAATTTTGTATGGATTTCACCAGGGTTTACCAAAATAATTTATAGTTCTAGTTACTATATAATTGATGAATTCCTATGTTAATACGCCGAATTCATAAATTTTACCTACTCCGTTTAAACAGCAGCTAATACCTATGCATCAAAAATACCGTCTAATGAAAATAAACATATTGTTAAAAATCAAATTTCTTCACTTAAATAAATTTGAATCAATACGTTTATTTTTACTTTACTTTACTTAATATTTATAACTCTTTTTCCAAAAAGGACTAAGTACTTAAATAGTATCTAATACCAGTATTGATATCTAAATATATTTCTCTTATAGGAGACAGGTTTTGTTACATATTGTATAACAGATGAAGTAATTAACTTGCACGTAGTTAAGTGAAATTTTAGCCAGTACCTTCTCGTAAGACCACATATTACCCTCTCTATGATGTTACTCACATCAAGCCTCCCATACACACATAAGAGGCTTATGTTGCCTATTATGGGTAACAATCACAGATTGCTGTGATTAAATCACAAGTTAAGTACTCACTGAAACTTGATTATATCAATCATCTGTCGAGAATGGGCGAATTAGGTACGGGTATGCATGCAGAAGCAATCATAAATTAATATAATATACTATAAATTGTAGCATTGATTCATCATTCTTAATTTAACATTACTTTTTAATTTTCTTATGTAGGTACCTACTTCTGAATTTTATCTCATTGCAAATGACATGACTTTGCAAAATGTTTTATGGATCATACTGAAACCTTTATCTTTTATACTTTTGTTAATTACTCACAATACATAATAGATTCACCGTTTCTTATGTAGGAAGTACTGCTCTTATAATGCCGTGTTGTACGAGTACTAGAGTGGTGAATAATAGATGTGAGAAGTACGTGACAGTCGGCGTCCTAAACTCTCGGGAGCGCTGTTTTTCAAATCTGTGTACACAATTTATGAACGCTTTCAGTCGTTAAAAGTTTTGGGGGATCGGATATCCCAGTTTAATGTTTGATACATTCTTGCTTTTTCAAGAAAATGGTCAACCTACTCGTAATTTCCTAAAAGAAATTTGTTTGTCCCTTACCTACTCACAGTTGTAAGAAATCCGTTCTATTTTTGTATATAGGTACTCGTATCGAGCTACGAATGATTCAAGCTCATGTAAAACCGCCGAACCCTAAGGTAAAATTTTATTTACTTGGATAGGTTTTATATAAATAAATCGAATATTCAGAAAGTATGAACGAGGTAGCCCGTAGTTACCTAAAAGCCCTTAAATAAAGAAAGGTCAAAGATGGTAAGATAATTTGTCTGCATAGAGCCTCTTTAAAGAGCTTCGGTGACCGCGTTCCGGTATTTGTTTTGCTCAAAGTTGATGACTAAATTGTAAACACCAAAACTCGTTAAGGCTACAATCTCTTTGAAGCTGTCTAAGAAATGAGAAGTAAACAATAAAACATTCAGTAACGCAAAATTTACACCAGAGCATCTCCAATTCGCACGATATTTTGATGTATACCTACATTAAAGAAATTTTGGTGCATAATACTTTCAAATGATACACTCCTCGTCAGACAAAAACTAACAACCATTTCACTTACTTTCTCTTAGCTATCGCAGCTATAATAGTGTATCATCATTGTTATCTAATCCAAAATCTTTCCACCATGCAGGAGCAGTTTCGATCAGCCGTCATCCAAAAGATGTCGATTTATTTGCAATTTGCATTTGCAATTGTTCTGAACCTCCTCACACTGCGCATTGCAGTCGGTATGCATTGCTTGTTGTCTCCTGAAAACGTTTCCCACCTAGCGGTTGTTGGTTCTTTCATTTATTGCATCACATTCATTCTCGAGCCCATATTTGCTTACCGTTTTTGTATATATATTTGTATATTTATATAACTCAATAGTCGTCACAGAGCATTTCAGAATACAGTAAGATGTATTACGTAGGCTTTCATTTATCATCCGCCAGGCATTTTAACGTCTCGCAACGTGTCGTGAGATAAGAATTCCCAGTTTCTTTGTATGCGAGAACCAAAGAGATCTGTGCAAAGCTACGGTCAGATAACCCGGGTGCTAATACGGGCTATTAGATTAATGGGAATGTTGATATCGAATTTCAGATTATTGGGTCATTTGATTGACTGTTATAGATTGACTGATGGAAACACAGAATCAATTAATTTCTGCACTGGCTCAGGATGTAAAAGTCGTAGTTATGGGCCGAGTTTTATTGACGATATAATTAGTATCTTTTTATAATTGACTCTAAGTAACAATATGCTGAATTTCAATATGTCACATGACGGAACCTGACTTTGCCCACCACGAATAGGCAAGCTCAATGAAGGAAGCACTATCTTATCTGTTCATATCAACGTTAGTATTTTTAGACTGAATTCTTACGGTTGGTGAATCTATTGAAGACATGTAAATGCAATAAAGCAGTAATGCAAAAGATTTAATAGCAAAACCTTTCATACTACTCGTACAAGCGTTCATGGCTACGGTAACCGCCTACTTGCAGCGTGATTTTTTGCAACCCTAGTACTGTTAAAAATGCAGATATATCCCTTTCACATCAGTAGCAAATTATGAGGTTTGATTTATTAAATTACACATCATAGTAGCATTATGCACGTTTTCAGACGCATGTGATGATTATACGCAAAAGAGTACATATCAATTAACATTACTTTTCCTATTAAGTATGTCTATTTATGGAGCATCCAATTCCAATAGCTTATACTTTAAAAGTGAGGGTAAACATTTAATTTATTTCCTCGCATCGATAGTTAACTACGAAATTAGGTTTTCAACCCTTTTCAGAGTGGCATCAACGACCCACTCGGAATATAATAGGCCAATCTCTAATATAAGGAATACGGATTACCTGTAGTACCTGATCAACCGTATACACACACACAGACATACGAAACTATAATTATATAAATGCATGTGTGTTCATATAAAAATAAATTATTTTTTTTACTTTGATGTCATGAAAATTGTATGATATTTTTATTCAAATGCCGCGACGTATAATCATTTCACTATTAACAATGGAGGTCCCAATTATGAATTGTACCATTTTCAAACTGGCAGCTTTTGAAAATGGTAATATTATAAATGGTAAAATGCCTAAAATGGTTAATAATTGTTGCTTTTCTAAGGAAAAGCAAGAATTCCCACTAATACGCACAGGCATCCTTTCAATAATGCCATCCTTAAAATAGCCCTCCACAATTGTGGAGCTCTTTCAGCTATGGAGGTTACCGAATGATGTTTTCGAACACCTTTGAAGTAGTAATTTCTTACGTACATTTACTTCGAGAAGATAAAGGTATGTAACCGCTAATGAAATCACCGGACCGTCTCGCCACCCTGCTTCACTTCCTAGTATTTTATTTTATTTTATTTTGCTTTATTTTGCTTTGTATCTCTTTACTATTCATTACAGAATTAGTCAAATCAGTGGACTATTATGAGTAAAACGGTGATCGCTTGGTGCGGTGTTGCCCACTGAAGCAGTAAAGTCGTAAAGCGATTGGTCTATGGTTTTACAGTGTTTCAATTCTTTCTTCCTTTCTTTCTTTAATTCTTAGTTCCTTAGAGCTATTCGTAATACCTGTGGTAATACATCTTGAGTGCAATCTGTTCATCTACTTGTAATCAGGCTAGTGCGGTGTTGGCAAACAATGGATTAGTTTTAGGTTATAAGTAAGTACATTGTACACACAAACGATAGTGTAGGTACTTGAATACGACTTAAACTAAATGTAGATTGAATATTACAGGCAAGACTGAGACTGCATTGAAAAGTCAACAAATTTAGTGTGGGGATTTGAACATCCAGATCAAAAAATAAAAGAAGTAAATTTTTGAAGTAATCTTTCTTCTTATATAATTTTTGGCAACAAAATGACTGGTATAAGTAATACACGATTTTTTCAACTTTACACAATAGAAATACAATTCTGTGTGTCCTGTGAAAACCGGTACATGTCAAAAAAGTCAACTTTACAGTATACTAGTTTTTGTGTTTAAAAATTCATAAAATTTGTTAGAATAATTTGTTTTCAAAACTAGTGACATATTTTATTTTATTGTGGTATTGTTAACAATCTACTAGGTTCCTGCTCAAGAGTGTTCAATATAGGACGAGATATTTAAAAAAAACTATTTTTTGTATCAAAACACACCATATGGATGCTCGCGTATAATGATTCTAAATGAGATAAATCGATTTACACGCTATGTGAAGGTTTGGTGAAAGGTGATATTTGTTGTATTATCAGGTAGTTTTATATGAAACTAATCATCTCCTGTTCAAAGCTGTCTAACAAACAAGTAATATTTTTCAATTGGCGAAAGCACTGTAGGCACAAAACTCGTAAAAATAGATTTTTTATTATTTATATCATTTTACTCGTGAATAAAGTTCGTGTTTTTTGATATAAGTAGACTTAAATCTTAACTCAAGTTTGTGTAATATGATACAAGAAACAATCTAAAGAAAAAGGTATAAAAATAGAGGTATAAAAAAGAAAAAAAAATACATAATCACTTTTATTTTAGGTGTTATTGAGTGTCACTTGGTTTGAAAGTTGGAATATTTTAATTTAGTTAAAAAGGAAATAAACATCAAGGACATAAGTCAACAATACAACATAAACGAAAAACAGTTTCTACCTCCGCCCTACAGAAGACCGCGGCTATAATAACCATCGTGTTGTGTTCCCGCCGGTAAGTACGGTAGCCAGAGCTCACTGTACCCCACTTCCCCTTACTCCCACGGGGTTGGAATACAAGCCTTCCCACCCCTAGCCCGCTACCCTTCCCTTCAGGGTAGGTTCAGCGCGTGCGTGAAGCCCGTAGTGTGACACACGTCCTTGGGCCACGGTAACCGCTTCCCATCAGGTGGGCCGTGTGCTTGTCTGCTACCTTTTTTTTATTTTTATTCAAGATAAGCTTACGTTTGACTACTATCTCACCTGATTGTAAGTGACGATGTGGTCTACGATGAATCACGCTTGCCTAGAAGGAATCTTTTCACTCGTGACTTGAATATTTCCAGGTTATAGCTTTCCGGAAACACAGACTCGGGCAAGGAATTCCACTCCTTAACTGTACGCATGATGAACGAGTCGGCAAAGCGCTTTGTGCGTATGAGTGGAATTTCGACCATAAAGCGGTGTTGCGTCGCTGTTCGTCTGGTCGTTCGCTGATGGAAAGATTTGGGGGTATCAGGTTGCGCAATTCCAGAGCGCACTCTCCGAAATGTATCCGATAGAAGACCGACATAGACCTGCAACTTTGCGTCTATGGGCAAGGCTCTGAAGCCTTTTCTCGACTAGTGCAACGTCGTTGATGAGCCTCTTGGCTCGTCTCTCGATTCTCGATCGTCTCCAGCGCGTCAAGGTGGTATTTAGTTGAGTCATCACACGGATACGAGTAGTGTACTCCAGACAGGATCGAACCTGCGCTTGGTACAAAAACTTAAGCAATTTTATTGCAGTGTGAAGTACTGTCGCACCTTAGATAGGATGCCCAGCTTTTTTGCAGCCAGCTAAGCTTTAGCTTCAATGTATGACCCGAAGTTAAGCGTGGACGTGAGAGTTACGCCGTTCTGCTACCTACATAGTATATAAAAAAATAACCAGGGGTTAAAAACTTGTGGTATATGGAAATTATATTCGGCAGATCATGAGCAGCTACGAGCAACATAGTCAACATGCGTTTTGCACGGCAAGAACGATGCTGCAACAATGAAATTTTACATTATAGACTATCATAGAACATAAATAACTAAGTAAAATAATAACGGTACTCATTACCTACAGATAGTGCAATCGACGCTTTGAACGACGAAGACGCTTTGCTCCATCTATTTTCGGTTGGGGGGATCGCGGGGTACAGTTCTATAGACACTAGCGTCATCCGCCAACTGTCAGCGGTTTGTGTGCGCGTGCACTTATAGATAAATAGTGTAGGTATACCGATAATACTCAAATACTAGCGGAAGTATACGCACATTATATGGTTGCCTGGTAGAGATTGCCACGTAATACTTTAATTTAGGTATTATTGTTACTACTTTTATATCCTTGGTGTACAATAAAGAGTTTTATTATTATTCTTATTATATAATTAGGTGTTTAGGAGCAATAATGGGGCGCATCTACGTAAATTGCAATGTTTTTCACTTTTACACATTAATAAATAGATTTATTGTATATTGATATAAGTGTAGTAATTATTTTGTGTAAATGGTTATTAGTTCTTGTTATTATGAATATACGAATAATAAAACAGAATTTGTGTAAAATGATACATCTAATAGGTACACTGTGCGCCATGTTGGATTGCTCAGAGAGCGTGCGCGAGCACCTTGTCCAGTAGTATTTTATGGCGCTAACCCCGCGCGGGCGGCGGTACCCTCGAGTAACGCCCCCTGCATCCCGCGCACCGCTCGCGTTCGTAACATGTATTACTTTGCACAATATTTTGGATCAAAACCGTTTTAATCTTCTCGTCATTATTGATATAATTTTAGTTGAATTAGTTTACACAAAAATATTAGTTTCCTATGTATGTGAGCAATAATACAACTTTAGTTGTATCGATGCAGTGTACGAATTTACTTTGTGTCAATTGATATAACTAAACATGTACCAGATGACACCTTATTAGAAGGTAATAAATATAATGTTAATAATGATATGACTTGAGATACATTTTTACACACAAATAACTTGAATATCCTGAATGATAGATGTCAACATATATTTATTTACACAGTCATATTTTATCAAATCACGCCATTTCGTCTTAGATGTACCACACTATCTCAGAAACGAATAGACTTATCAAAATGGTGAATAGATAGAAAAATAGAGTATTTTTTTCTGGTTGAGGTGCTATAATAATATCAAATTCGATATAAGTTGACTTGTACCCCTTTTCACAGGATGCACAGAATTACTTGTGCAATAAATGCTTCTTCAAAATGCTTCTTCACCGAGGGCGTCATAACGCTGCGATGAAACTAAGTTGGGGAGTTTGGGGAAATGCCCCCAATTAAAATTTGCTCTGGTTATTGCTTAAAGGGCTTCCTACCTATGGATATCAGAGTTTAGCGACTCAGTGAACAGAATGGAGTGGTTCAGTTCAGAAGTTTTGATGAGTATTTTTCTTAAAATTTCTTCAACACGAAGATTTATCCATTCAAATTATTTTTTCTTTAATATCAGGAAAATATACATTGTATTTTCCTATTCCGGGCAATGAACCTAACATGCCAAAAGACGATTTAAAAGTTTTTAATTTGTTAACAATGAATAATTCACAGAAGATAAATGTGCTTGATAAGAATCGTGTAACAGTATAAATAAAGCGTATCTAACAAGTGATGTAATAGTTGATATCATTTATAAAAAATAAAAAGAAACTAAAAAGCTGTTCAGGAAAAAATGTTTCTGTAAAATAGACGATAGCGGTAAGGGCCCTCTACATCAAATGTGATATGGCACGACACGGCCAGCCATTATTACCACAGGCTGGATTGTACGCAGATGTATGCAAATACCTACTATATATATTTCTATTCATACATCCTGCCAACCTTTTCAATACGTGTTACCTCTTTGAAACACATTATGATTAAAGACCCTCTTCTACATGCGTTGTTTTTCTATTTTGGTACAAAGAAAAAAGTCTTTTGATGCATGTGAGGTGTGTGAGACGGTTTATGCTATCGCACTTATTGTTAAAAATTATTAATTTATCTTTAAGGAGTTAGTAAGTAGGTATATTAAAATGAAGATACATAATAGACCCTTTTTTCTCACACTTTTTTCTGGATAATCATCGATGGGTCAGATGAAAGAGAATATGACATATTTTAGCAACTAGATCTTTGGTCTTACGTAATAGAAGAAAATCCTGCTCCCGTCTTTTCCACTAAACATCATATACATGTTATATATTATGCAGTTATTTATAACTAGCGACCCGGGACCCGGCTTCGCCCGGGTGTAAATTCCAGTTTTCCAACAAAATATATAGCCTATGACACTTACAAATGACGTGGCTTTCTATTGGTGAAAGAATTTTTAAAATCGGTTCATTAGCTTTCGAGATTACCCCTTACAATTTAACAAATAGGTATACAAACACACAAACTTTACTTCTTTATAATATTAGTATAGATTAATCTCAATAGCCTAAGTAATTGTATTAAAAGTTTGTAGTATTAGACTTATCTGTAATTTAATTATATAAAATGAATCACTTCATAAATTTGCCTTCAATTAGAACATAAATTGAATATTCAGTTTTATTTATTCATTTGCTAAAGACTCAAACTTCGAGTTCTTGAGGTGGGGACGGATTATTTGATTTGATTAATTAATTCGTGTGCTAATCGTTGAAGTGAAAGTTAATCGGGTGAGCGTATTAATAATTTGCCTGTGTTTAATCAAGAATACCTATATAGTATTTACTGAAATGATGTTTTTTAATACTGTCAATACCAGCTTTATGTGATTAAGATTTTGGTCAGAACGAACAAAATTTTTCGGGCACAAGCCAGCCTCACCACCATCAAACAGACTTGAAAAAGGGGCTTAGAAGGTTTTTATTCTACAGGATAGGCAGTGCGAGTGTGGCACCTCTGAATACATCCATAAGCTGAAGTAACTGGTTCCTATCAAGTGGACCAAACACCTGCAGATTGATACACCTACTGCTACCTACTTTTACCCCGTGTTACTTATGGGCCGATTTCTCCACTCCAAAAGAACTAGGTCAATATCCATGATTTCTCATTCATGGAGCTGATGGACATTTAGTATCGTGGACATCATAAGTAACAAATGTTTGAGGACAACGCATGGTATAGTCGTTTCGATTCCAAAATGACCGCGTAGTATATCCAGCGATTTCCTCACTAAAAAGAATATGTAATAGAATCACTATTTTTAAAGGAAAATAGCTTTTAACCTGGGACCAATCTTATTCACTGTACCTAAGAGTACTTATAACCATAGTTCCTGCACAAAGGTTCCGTACTGGCCATTTACTTTCACTTGTATGTATATATCATATACCGTAGGGAAAACCTTAAGGGACTAGGGCCTTTATTTTGCCCCTTTTGCTTATATAGTTGAAAAAGTTATGGTCCGAAGAAAATCGTTCACTTTTGAAGTATTCATTTAACAGTTCTTTTTTACCATACTCATATTTGTTATCTATAAATAAATACCTAGTGTATACTACTACCAAATTGAAAGAGCATAGATACATTTTCATTGTCATCTTGTTCATTTTTTATGTTAAGTTGCTTTAAGGATACTTTATAGATATACCTACCTACGGTAATGGGTCTGGAATGAAAATGTTGTATGTAACGAGAATTAAAATAATGACATACCAAAATTGTAAGGTTCATGTAAGTGGACAAACAGGCCAAGGTTGACTTCTCAGAACAAACACTAATCAAATTGATGAGGTATTTAAAATTGACGATTGAAATATTTAAAACCGGTGCATTTGTATGAAACTTTTAAATTATAAATCAGAGGAAGCTCGTGTAGTGAGTAAACATAGAAATAGATGGTGAGTACCTAGTTCTTTCTACCTATCATAGAGGGAGAAAAGCGTTAGTAAATGTAAACAACAGTAACAGTTTTAAGAAGGTGTCCCGTGGTCGGCCCGTGTTACTACCAAGCTTGTACTACTAGATACTTGTAGTAATATCGATAATTTAATTACCGATGTCACTACTAATCGTAAGATAAATAGAACCACGGGTAATAAACGCTCATTCTGAGGCCTCGAACTAGACATCATTCAGCACTCTGTCGCCTAATTTTAAGTATCAAAGGAAAAGAAAAAAGATTAAATTACAGTCTTTAATAAGCGGTTGATATAAAAGAATATCGCACTGCATATATTACCTGTTGCCGAAAGCTTTTAAAAGAGTACAAATTAGTTTATGCAAATCTCGAGTGCCACTCATCATTAGAGCTCTTAAAAAGTTTCATAGCAACGCAGACGCAAGGTAATTAAATATTAAAAATCAGAATGAACCTCAATTCTCTAGCTTTGGGACTTTCAGGGAGTTTCAGGTATTCATTACCTTGAAAAGTTCTTTCACATATTAAACAAAGTGTACACTTTTAAGCACATAAAAAAAAAAATTAAGGGTCTTTGGTTACTAAGTTTGGCTCATCTTTTGGTAAACAGTTGTTGGCATTATTAAACACAGCGAGTAGGCTCACTCGTACGTTGCCAACCTAACAATAAATTTCTGTGGGAATCTTACATTCCAGCTGTAGAGAAAACCCAGTTTTTATTGTTTACGTTAATATGCTTTCACTCAACCTGATGGTAAGAAGCTAAAAGCCTATAGAAGAATGAAGATTATATAGGTCCACAGTTTGACCTCGAGAGAATGCTTTTCAGCCCCCGTTTAAAAAGTTCATCCTTTGTCTGAATATGCACAATCTAATGCATTACTTTCTTTATGAAAAAGAAACATAAAAAAGAAGATACTTGCCGAAATTCCTAAGGTCTACCTATATTTATTCTATCGCAGTAGGTACCTATATGTGTTGGCATCCATATCTTAAGAAATGGTTACTCTGACAAATTCCACCCTTATAACCGCTTCAACCCCTTCCACAGCCAGTTACAACACAAACATCATAATAACATACACTCATCCAGTCATTTTTAAAACAACACCGTATGCAGTCTCTTTACAATTTGCATTCGCAACGTAATAACAAAATAATATTTAAGCATCATACCTAATTAAGGACCAGATAGCATTACTCCGAATTATTTATGAAATAAAATTCTTGGCTCTAGGATTCTCATTTACATTTGTAAATATACAACAAAAAGCGCCTAAAAAGGAGTGACGAGGGTCTCGTTCGAAATACCGTAAAAGTGGCAATCAGCTCGGTTTACTGACTTTTACTTCAAAGTGAATTTTTTGTTCTCGCCTTTTTATTCTACACATTAAGCAAATCGTGAATTATTTTCGAGTAGTTCTGTATTCAGCAGAATTTTATGCTGTTTCTAGGGCCTCAAAACTAATACAAAAATGTTCATTCTATGCGTTAAAATGTTAAGAAAATGTTATATCTCTTGAATAATACTTGCTCAGGTTTTGCACAAGAGGAAAGTTTCACTTAAAATGTGTTATTTATAGCGCTACTCCTAGGATAATAAATATTAGGTGGAGTCCGGCGGAACGTAGTGTAGGTAACAATTCCTTTGGCTATGTGCTAGTTAAGTGTTTCGGTGTCGGAGAACCGTATTAATACTCATGACCTCACTAATACATAACTGTTTTGTGTAAAAACATGTGACAAATAAACCTCATATAAGTATTATTTGTTAAGCGTTGGGAAATTGTACCGATTAAACAAAAAGGGTGGTACAGACAGAAACATCATGTTATCAATGTCACCGTTTTACAAAAATAAATGTTCGGATAGACTCTCAGTGAAAAATAATTGAAGTAAGTACCTACAATAATATATACGCATAGTGTAAAGTGTACTTAAATGCTTAAACTTAAATATTTACAGACCTTTAGGTAATTCTTTCCACGGGACCATAAAATTTTTAATTGGTTCCCGATCTGTTCAAATATTTATGGGCATGGATGTCTATTTGGACTGGTATGGGTATTTATATTTAGATACAGAGATAATAAGTTCGAATTTTCTTAGTCAATTTACTAGTACGACGACCGCAGCACTATTCAAGGAGTTTGGGTCGGCTATCATTATCTCAGAGACAATGGAACAAGAGGCCGGCGACCGCCATTCAAACACGTAGGTACCTAACTGTTGTCAGATGACAAATGGTCGTGTATTTCTCACCGGACATGACCTGCTCGAACAAACCCTATAACAATATTAACGCCGTTAATTCTAGCCTACAATGAAACAAAGAGCTGACTAGCTTTCTCACCCAGTCTCTTTCTAATCTACAATTTCTCCTTCCTACACAGGATGAGTAAAGAGTTTTCTCACATTACGCAGTCTCCTGAATATCTGCCAATAAAAATTTGCATCAATAATAGTTTAACAAGTTGACATTCAGGTGCACCACGTAAAATAAATATAGCCTGAAAAATTCATCAATAAGAGTGGAATAGACGTTGATAGTTCATACAAAAAGTCGTCAGCTTAAAAAAGACTTAATGATAATAGCCAACATACACGCGGATGGAGCCGCGAGCAGAAAGCTATATTATATGGGTAATTTAGTAGATACCTACTATAATCGTCGGCTTTGAACAAGTCTACAATTTATCCTAAGAGCAACCTTTTGGTTGGTAAAAGTTTAAACGTACCTATAAACTTTTTAGGAATGTTCGACCAAGCTTTTAATTGGTGTTTCTAAACTTAATTCTTATTGTAAAAAAAGCTCCCAAATTTGCATACGAAAGCGATTCACAATACATAGAAATAGCAAACATTAAACAAAAATACGATAATTACAATCGGTACTGATACTTTTAACAAAGTCTCGTTTCCACATCTGTTACATCATGCAACAGGAGAATCCAATTTGTGTGCGTAGATACAAGATACTCAGTATTTTCACACCATGTAAGGAGAGTTTCAAAATTATTTAACAGACTTTTATTTTTATTTTTCTATAGTCATAAGACTTCATTTAAATTGAGCTTATTTAATAAATAACAGGATTGATGATTTTGATTCATTGTGTAAATTATCCACCACTAGCAGTGTAAGTTATTTGAGCATAATATAGGGGTTGTAAATGTAACCACTACGCTCCAGTCAGGGCTACGTTACGCATTTGACAAATTTTCAGATTACCTTGACAGTCAAATATCCTACTAAGTTGTATGCCATTACTAAAATTAGATGACTCATAAACACTATCATCATAACCATACATTCTCCTAGTTCCTTCTAATGCATACGCATATACTTTGGAGCCTAGGGTCTGTTCTCTCACTCCTTCTCTTGGTTTGTCTTATTTGACTTTTAAGGAAGCATGCCCGAGAGGATGCTTACGCCTCATTCTCAATCAGCAAATATATCGCCTTGCAGGAGAGAGTGGCTTACGATCCGAGGATCTCGAAGGGCCCCAAAAACGCCATCAGCGAATCCAAATCATCGCATGTACCTAGGTACATACGTAACATACTGTATTAATACTGCACTGTTTTTAATTCCGTTTATTTTCTGATACATTCTGCAATTTTCATTCAGTAAATCGTTGAATTCGTTTGAAACATACGTCACTAGCATTCCACAATCCCCATTTACGTTTATTGTGGTATGGCATGGTTATACAGGTTTTTTCGAAAAGGCTCTTAAATCATAACATACGGGTAGGTCATTCGATAGTGTAATCTCTTAATGTGAGATTGTCGTTGATTCAGGTCACGTTCTGGGTGTTGACATTTTTAAATTTAAATTTGGTTGCTTGCTACTTTTTGGTTCAATCTAGTTCAACCCACAGGGAAAAAAACGTTCAATCATAAGGTTATTGTGGAAGCGACTGCCATCTGACATCCCCATGTCAAGAAAAAAGCCTGCGCTAGAGCCTCGTCCGTTAATTGGCACCTGCCGTTAGTACACCTGTACTAACTGCTTAAAAAATGTTACATTTGTCCTCTAAAGGATATAAACTAAATTATACATCGATTTGATTTATTGATTTATATTATAATATCAATGTCAAAATCAAATACAATTTTTTGGATGTCCAGTATCTTTTAATGTTTATTATCAAACAAAGGAAGATTTCATCTGAAATTTGATACGTTTCAGTCCACTCTAAAAACAGAGTAGGTATCTGTGTAAAAGAAATTCGTCTTGTATTCGTTTTGTCTTCTTATATAAAAAGTAATACTCAGATATAAAAGAAAAATCAACATTTGCTTTCATTTTTATACGATTTTAAATTGAAACTGTATAAACAGAAACCCTTTCAGGAGCGGGTAACTTTTTATAGAAACCTTTCTGTTAAACAAAATATCAATGGTTCTGCGGCAATCTGTCGAAGCAACAATATTTCATTTACAATAGAAATGAACCAAAAGTTGTATTTTCAAGTAAAATTTTCAATTCATTGCTTCCTACGTAATAGAGCAAGAGCCCATGAACCCCAGACCTTCGTCATTTTATAAAAGCTGAAAGTTTGTCAGCGCATGCTCCCAATACAGATAAGAACGATGGCCCATTATGAAGTTCGGGTCATAGTGGCTTTGGCAGATACACGGTACTAAAGGGTAGCTGTAGGAGCGAGCGCAGGACAGTGGGTGTGAGTGACATGGCGAGTCAGGTCTATTGCGATCCTTCATAGCCCATGTATTGGAATTAAACAATTGGAACATTTTTATAATGCCAATACATGCGCACTATGCGCAGTGAGGATTCGCAATAGACCTGACTTGCCGTCTCACTCGCACCCACTGCCTTGCACTTGCTACACTTTAATACCGTTTATCTGCCAAAGCCACTATGACCCGAACTTCATAATGGGCCATCGTTCTTACCTGTATTGGGAGCATGCGCTGACAAACTTTCAGCTTTTATAAAATAATGAAAGTCTGGGGTTCACGGGCTCTTAGTCCATAAGTATAAAAGTTTATAATACTCAATGACATTCGAATCGCAACTGTCTAGGCCTATATAGTAAGTACCTTCAGTGTAGGGCCTCGCATTTTAGTTTTCTGCAATCCCTAAAAAGCAAAATAATGATTATTCAGGTTCCATGGTTCAAACAAAAAATTGTCAGCCAAGGCATGATTGTAGCATGAGATATGAGTACATTAATCATGATTGCACCAAGAACAGGACGCGGTCTACACTTATCTTAGCTACTTACCTTCTATACTTGTACTGCAATAAGGCGTGTGGCAAGTTCTCTGACGTCACTTTACACCGTGCACTCAACAATTTCCCCGCGTCGGGCGTCAGCGTCGACGTTTCCGTTTCCGGCGACCATTCCGTCCGTTATTATTTTATTACCCTACATAAGTTCTCTACTCAAAACATTACAGCCGTAATCCAGAATTCGAAATTAACTTTACGTCGTCGTGTACCTACCCTTATTTAACAGGTAACTTCAGTACCTATTTATAAATTTATATAATATTATGAAAAAATATTTATACTCACGCGTATCGTCCATCGTCCATCGTCGACCACATCGTCACTTGCCATCAGGTGAGATAGTGGTCAAACGCGAGCCTATCGGCTATAAAAAAAAGTATATCCCCAAATTATATTTTACAGCTCCACATTAGCGGTTATGTAATTAGTATTAGCGTAAACTAGCAACATTTTAATGTATGGTCCGCGAGATTCACCCCGGCCTGCCTGCCCACTTACATGTGCCTTCTACACATGGTGTTTCATTCGTTCAGTTAGCCTTAGTTTACACATAAAGGCGTCTCTATATATATTTTATGGTAAGACAGTGACTAAGATATCGATATCGGTTTTACTCGAGGGAGTGATTCGTTATGAGCATGTCAAAAATAACAAGCTTATGTCTGTCGCATACGTATAAATCATAATATAGTGTAATAATGTATGTCTTGTCTGTTGGCTTAAATATTGTACAACGCTATGGCAAATATATATTTTGTATATTGGTAGGTTGGTACTTACAATAAAGTAATTAGGATAGTCGGTTGTGTGGAACTACTTTTGGCTAACCGACTAACTTATTTTTGTTAAATAAAGCTCGTTCAGTACAGATTTTGTAAATTATATCCCACTAATATTATAAATATGAATCTTTGTGAAGATATTTGGTTGTTTGTTCCTCAATCACGCTCAAACGGCTGAATGGATTAAGATGAAATTTGGTATAGATATCATTACCTACTTAATATTTGAGACTTAAAAGTTTCTGAAGATATTTGTTTTTTTTTATTATTTTTTTTTATTTACCATTTTACACAAACACGTAAGTCAATCACGTTCAAACGGCTGAACGATTCCCATAGGTCACATGGGTAGAAGTGGGTCAGAGTTCCACACGGGTGAAGCCACGAGCAATAGCTAGCTTATTTTGATAAATAGTTATCAAAACATATTTGTTTTGGAACACAAATACTTTTTGATATGAACTTTTTTCAAACGTTTCTCCTGAATACGCAATTATCGGCTTCCGTCTTTATTGTATTGGCCTTATATTGGCTAAGCGCTATGAACACGGAATAATAAATGAGAATCATTAACATTACTTAACGAATAATTCCATTTGGGATTACAGACGGTCTCCCTTTTCATGCCCTTTTCGAATTGTTTAATATTTGCCAATATATTCTTGTTGAAAACTATATTTCCTTTTAAATTTTAACTGTCATAAATAATACCTACCAGTAAGGAATATTGGGCTAGAAAATCACCAACCTAACGGTAATTCTTTGCCCTATTGTAGAGATTGCCCTGTTCTCAATTGCTGCCGACGCTGATAGTTATTCTACCGAGACTAGAGTTATCTATAAGAGAGAGAGGAAAACTTGTTAAAAAATCCTTTACCAACGCGTTTGACCAGCGAGGTAACAGCACATGAATATCTATGGTACTGTCGTACAGAAGGAAATATCCTTAAGAAAGCTTAAAATTCGAATTCACTTTCATAGGGCTGCCAATATTTTCATTAAATACAAACCATTTTGACAGAAGCGAGTTTTGACATTTCAGATGGAATAAATAACTAAAAATATCAACAATAATTTTATCATTTAATGAATTATTTATTTTTTTGCGAATATAGGTACAGAGTAATGATGTTAAAACATTATTTTATATGGGGTTACCTTTTCTTTTCGTGTGCCAATCCCCACGGATACCCCTCCGCTGGTTAGCATGGGTGGTTATGTTGTTCTTGGACCGACTAATACCGCACGCCGTCTTGGGTCTACAGACGCTGGGGATAAGGTAGTCCATAAGGCGTTTCCCTTGCACCCCTGCTGCCCGTGAGCCATCTACAGTTTTTAGATGGCCCCATACTCTACATTATAATGGTGCTAAGAAATCTGTTTATATAACAGCTTACACCCCGGTAATTGAGACCCGAAATGGCATGCGGTTTTAGTCGATTTGATTCCGACATAACCACCCCCGATGGCCAACGAGATTGATATCCGTGGGGATTGCCGCATGATAAAAAAGGTAATTATCGGATTTTTAAATAATAAAATAATAAAAATTTGCCTCCATCATGGGTCTAAGTGAAGAGTGTACTTGCTGTAAGCCAATATTAAATCAGTTTCTAATAAATGGAGTTTATAAGAAGACCTAGACAAATTTGAGAAATAAAAATGAAACAATTCTTGTTAATTCTGTATTGTAGGTAAACATCAAAAAAGATAAATTTCATAAATGTATACGAGACACAAGAAATAAAATATGTACGAAAACGAACATAACTCTATAAGAGTATATAATTTTTGACCGACTTCCAAAAAGCTTTTCAATTCGACCGCTATGTTTTTTTTAGCATATGCAGGTATCTATAAGAGATCTCTCCAAGCAAACCTTTGAGCGTAGAGGTAGAAAAGTTAGAGAGTTAAGCAAAGTGTACCTACACCTTATTACAAAGTAGGTAGGTATAATAAAAGTATAATTGAAACGATGCAAACAACCCTGTTACTATGTCAAATAATTTTTGAACAATTTTATTTATTTATTGAATTTTATAATACGAAATGCATATTTTATTTATTTTACTTTCTTGTCTTCCATTTTCGATGAGACGCTTGTAAACTTTGCAACGCTTATGAAAATATTAGAAATTTTTATGAAAAAAATTGCACTTTATTCGTATCGCATGTCACGACAACCCTTCATTCGCACCCGAGCGTAACCGGATAAATCTAGTTCGCCCCCGAGGCGAACTGCTTTTACCCCGAAACGTCTTCGGTCCTGCCCCCCGCGCCTTGTCAGTGACACGTCACGCACACATGTCTGTGCGCTGGTAGTACACCCGCGCAATGAGCTAGTTAGAAGATTGTACTCTGTACTGTAACAGTAAGCTGAAAACCCTTCAAAAGAAGTCACACATTGGGAGATGCATACGACCAGTAGTAGACTGCAATGCATTAATTGATTGTTTGAGATTTTTTGAAGTTTATAAATGTTTATCTGTGACCTAAATTAATAAATTCTGACTCTGCTTTACCTCTCTTAAAACAAACTTTTCGGGAAATACCTGTAGGTACTTCTATAAATAAGTGAAATAAAAAAACTGAAATTTACTTAAAATATTCTATAACATAAAATGAATTGAATCTTAAAAACGCAATTAATTCATCTCAGCATCATCCAAATCAATTGACAGACTAAATAAAAAAAAATTATCGTACTTCTCAGTACTTCCTAACATTATTCTTTCTGGTAGGTATAGTAATTTGTTCAGATTCTAATTTATTGAAAACTTCTGGGCCGCGTAGCTTCTACTAACTTTGTCTGGCATATTTTTAATTTGAGGGAGAAACTCCTAAGTTCCACATTTTTTGAGTCGGGAGTTTGTAAATTGAATAATAAATGTTTTGCTTTCTTTTTTTACTATGCTTTTATTTCACATTACTAATCCCAAATTTAACTGTCCTGTAAAGTCCACTTCTATGGTGTAAATATTTTCGTTCAAACTGAAATTTTAATAAGATAAGAATGAGATACAATTATTGTCTGCAGGCTTTCATTTTGGGTCTCGAGGTCCGTCTTCCTATTCCTTCTAGTTTTAACCTGAAACATCCTATTATTAATAACTATTATGAAAACCTACTGTCGACTGAACTCATCGTCTTCGGAAAGCGTAAAATATTAAATAAGTACCTACCTAAATATTGAGATTCTGCCAGAGAAGCAGTGCCAGAATAGGGTTAGTTACCTACTTACTATAAGTATTTTTGTCCAAATATTTTATCATTCCGAATTGCTTAAAATGTTTTTCATAATGTATTTCTGCGACTTAGCTAAGGTATAGGACAGGTACTTAAGTTAAAACCTGTCGAGAATCTTTACAATTGTACTTTTTTAAGTTTCAGACTATGAGATAAAAGCTTTCATAATAATGCGGTAGATAATTGCATAGGTACTGCTTTACATTACGGTTTGTACAAACTGTTTAAGTACTATTTACGTTTACAGACGTTTTTATTCATCTCTTAATCCATTTTTTTTTAAACATTCTATAATATACTCGTATATCAAATTTTGTTTTATGCAGAACGTTGTAAAGTTTTTACGTAAATGACTCTTACAATGATCGAAGAGGCCACGCCTCCAGAGAAAACCTCACAGAGCGTTCAATTGCCACGTCGGAGGTCGCGACTTCGATTCATTCGGTGCAAAATTATGTATAGGATATATTAAAACTGTTTGCATTGGTCTGAGCGTTTCTATACATAATATGTATTGTAGGTATGTATCTATAATATAAAGTATATCTAAGTACTATGTTGACTAAAACTAGAACTCGTATTATAAGCTAGTAAAACGCAATAAAGTTTTACTCTATGCTCAAATAGCAAACATAGTAGATAGGTATATTTTCCGTAACCACGTGTGTTATCATTGGCTCGTGACAAATGTTTACGATGCTTTAAAGTGTACATTGTTTCGAAAAAAGAACCTTAATAATCTCTGATTTATGCACCTACCCGGCTGACTGCGGTCGCACAATAAAAAGCAATTTATTTTTCCCAGCCACACTTTTTTCATTAGTAAACAAGAATGACGTGTAAAACAAGCGCTCGTTAAACGAGGGTGTACCTAAATAACCGAAGGGAAGTAATTATCTGCTTATATAGGTATACGTTATTTAAATTTATGAATGACTGTCTCAAACTTTTGAGGTGGAAAAAAAAATCATGCTTATAATTTATTTGTATCACCATGCCTACCTTTTAGTAGAAAGTTGTTGTCAGTAGAATGTTATGTGAAATGTTAATAGTCCTCACTGAGCTATTGACTCATTACCGCTGGAGAAGACAGGATCGCAAGGGATGACTACAGACTAAATATTTGATCACCTGAAAGTACTGTTTAGCACTAGACATGATGACTGAGAACACATTCACAGTAAAAACTTCCCGGGGACATCAATTGTTAAGTTGCTAAGGTCAAGCTTTTCTCTTAACATCGACCTACCTCTCATGTTAAAACCCCGTATGATTTGTAAGACTTCCTTCTTTCCTTTTCAGTTGGCCATTTTCTTCCTACACTTTTGTTCGATTATAGGAGAACTGGAACTACCTGCAAAATCCTATCCACATTGTTGTTCGACAGTGATGTAGCCGCTTGCCTGTACCAGGAATAAAATAGTAATTTTGATATATTTTCGGATCAAAAATAGGTACCTACCTAATATGGTAAGAATCCCGGTCCCGGGTCCTATATGCGGGCCGTGAAAAAGCATTTGATGAGGCCGTCAAGCTGAGCTGTCAACTATCGCTGTTTGCAATGGTGGCTCCCATTCCAGAGACTTTATCTTTAGCTTACCAACAGGCGAGGTGAAGTCATACTAACGTGACCGACATAAAAAAAAATCCTTGAGAGAACCAGTGCAAACTAAAAATATACAAAAGAAACTTTCATGTCGATCTGTTGTCGGACCTCATAGCGTGATAATGGCTCAATAAATCTAAATAAAACTTTATTTGTAATCAAAAGTAAAACCATAGAATAAATAATATTATTTCATGTTCAAACGCTTATGTGTGCAGCAACTGTAAAAATTATAAAAGTCTTAATGTGGGTCTCGACTAACCAACCGCGATTATGGTCAACTCGGACGCACGCGATACACTATTAATTGTGACCAATAAACCTATGCAAAGGGTTTTATATAAGGGTGCGGGCTACAATTTCTACATCACAAATCATAACATGACCAAGACTTTATTTAGTTTAAAATTAAAACTGTAGGTTATTGCTAAACACAGCGCATGGCGGTTGCCAACCCATTAAAACTCTAAAACAAATTAAGAACCTACCTAGGACATAAAATCCTACGCGTTAAACCGCCAAAAGCTAAATACAAACATTTAAATAGAAAAGAACCTCTTCCTATTTCGAAGACGGTTATAAATATCATACAGTTTAAATGTACATAATAATATATGCGTAACTAAACCATTCAATACGTTAATACCTTTAAACCTAATTATAAGTACCTATATCATGGAATACAAAAATATAAATTGGAAGTAATAGTATGAATTTTTATTCCTCTTATAATCAATCGTATTGACAATTGATAGAGCTTAATTCAACAAAGCAAAAAAAAAATTCTCAAAGGTTTCATTGCTATGTGTAGTGCGACGTGTAATACATTTCAAATAAAGAACCTTACATAAGTACTTTCAGGACTGCAATATCGTACACGTGTTTCATCCCTCACCTTGGACACAAGGGAGTTCCGAAGCATTACGTCACGTACGACACTCATTTATCATTCGAGAAATATCTAAGGGACATCCCGGCGAAGACGTGGGGGATATATTGTGGCATCTTCTTTAATACCGGGTAGAATACATACTTCGTTAATTGAAATCATGGTAATGTTTATATTTACCGTCTTTATGTAATATTGCGGCATACAGTAAGCGGATTCGTAAGGATTATTTTTAACTGACTTCGAAACAGTCGTTCGAATTCCATCTGAGCTTATTTCTGTTCCGTACCTTACATTACATTTATTTGTTTGTTTTTTGTGAATAGCTACTGTAGCCTTCTTAAATAGGTTTTCTCACCGCCTTACCGCTAAAATTACGACTTGATCGGACGGTAGTCTCTTTTAGATCAAAGCCATCCGACTTAGGTATTTAAGGTTTTGTTCCTTGCAACCTAGAAAAATCACTGTTCTCGTCAGATGTCCGCCAGGTTCTATACCTGAAAATGTTCACCACTCGGTTCACTTCGATTTTTGTTACTCAATTGCGCTCTAACGACTGAACGGAGCTGGCTGAAATTTGGTAAAGCGATAGATTTTATGAAATAATTAATTCTCATGGGAAGCGAAAGGAAACAGAATTTAAAGCCCACAAAGCCACAGACAAACGCTGATAGTATCAAATAATCTGAATATTTAATACTCGTAGGTACCTTTTAATCTTATACTATATAATTCAAAGTCCTGACTGACCTAGAGACAACGCACAGCCTAAACCGCTGGCCGTAGAGACTTGAAATTTGCAGAATATGTGTGTTTTGATGCGTAGAGGTGTACTAAGAAAGGATTTTTTAAAATTCGAACCCTAAAGCCCTAAAAAGGGCTAAAAACGTGCTTTTGCCAGAACTCAAGAACGGCTGAACAGATTTTCATGATCTATGATTTTTTGGATTTGTCTCCGCCTCGAATAGCATATAACATAATTAAAAATATATGATTCATTCAGGAAATTTAGCAATAAAAAGAAAATTAGATGTTGTAAACGTTTTTATCGCCATCTATAATAGTTGTCATAGCAACAGGAACTAAAATTGACTTTGTCTAAATTTTCATAGAGTAATATCATTTACTTCTTTTTCCTCAAAAGTAAATAGAATGTATTAATTTTTAGGGTTCTGTGCCTGATTAGGAAAAAAACCCTTATTACTTCGTTATCCGTCTATCTGTCTGTCAAGACCTCTTTCTTAAGAACACGTAGAGGCATCAAGTTGAATTAGATAAAAGGAGTGTTGCGGATAATGCTTGGCATTACACGAAGCGTAATATCCAAACTGTGGTCTCACTATCGACTAATAGGTGGCTTGACCTACCATCTCCTGGCCTGCACTCATGGAGGACGGAGGTCGTTAAGTTACCTTCGGTGACGTTAGTGAGTCACCTGCACCGCAATCGGAGAGTTTTAGGAAGCCGTACCTTATTTTTCGTGCGGAAATCCCCACGAATCTCTCCCCTCCTCTGGCCAGTAGGGACGTAATATCGGACTTGACCGACTAAAGTCGAACTCCACCTTGGGTCTACTGACGCCGAAGTTTAAGGTAACCCTTGACCCTGAGCTATCCAAGGCTTACTGATAGGCATGGCTGTTTTGGTGAGTTCCTGCATTGCGTAGGCAGTGTGCTGACGTTTGAATGCCACCATTGCCGGGGCTGATCCGTGGGCACACCACCTCTTCATACACTGGTAGTGTCTCCAGAGTGGATAGAGTGGCGCCATGTCCTAGAAGCAGACGTCGGTGGGGTAAGCTTCATGGTGAGGTCCCTGGTGCCGACCATAGTCACCATAGAGAGTATGTGGAACGCCACCGCTTTTTGTGTGGTGATGAAAAAGCTACGGGAGAGATCTAGCACTCCCCCGTGCCGATGAAGGCGCACCGGGCGGCGTAGTTCGCAGCACTGTCTCCGTCCTCCATGAGTGCGGGTCTAGGGTGACGGTCGAGGCTAACCGTCACCCTAGCAGAAGCAGACCCAGGGTGGCGGGGTTTTATATTTCCACGCGCGCTTTTTTATAGAGATGGGGGATTTAGATTCCTAATAACACGTCGAGGTCGCCAGTGCTGGTGGTCGGAACCGGTTGGGGTTTCTGGGATATCCTTTCTAGGACACACCAGATTCTTCGATCACACAGGCATCGGTAGGACTCCGACATACCAACCTCTCCGTTGGCTCCGTTGAGGTGAAGCTCGACGGGGTTTTTGCGCACGAAAAAAAGGGGGTATTTCTCTTTGGGCTAGAATCCAGATATTTTGTAGAAAGTAAAATCTTATAGCATAAGTACCGGGAAAAGTCTGGAAAGCGTAAATATTACCTACTTCACAAAAAAAAATGTATGTCTGTCATTCAAGACAAGAAGCACTGCAACAAAGTTAAGTTCGCCCCCTTTTTTGTCGTGCGGAAATCTCCCTCAAACCAATTTTGTACGGAACCCTGCTGACCGGTATTTATTAGTATATCCTCTTTCTTTACTTTCATGAACTTCTTGAATGTTAAATCAGGTTGTCAAATGTCAATGTCTGTAGCAAGATTTTAATAATAAAAAAATCAGATTTTCGGAAATAAATAATGTTCACTAATTTGAAATAGTGCATCGAATGTGAAAGTGCAATGCAACTATGATGAAAGGGTTTTTCAAAGGGCCTCTTCCGAGTTACACATACTTTGGCCAGAGCAGCTATCTAATCCCTATAAAATCTAGAAGACAATGAAAAAGGATAATGATGGTAAATAAACGGGCTTTGGCCGCGATGCATGGCACTGTACTTTGAAGGGTTTGATAGAACTTGAGATGAAATGAATACGTTTAGCTGCAACCGCTGATTGCGAAGGAATAGACATTGAAAGTTAGTACGGGCAGTCCCTCAGCTTAAAAAACACTTGGTGGCGATAGCCAACATTCACGCGGGCGGAGCCGCGCGCGGGTACGCTAGTAATATCATAAAGCAACACATTTACAAATGTTATATTGTGCAATATTTGCCGCAGAAAAAAATATCTTTCACGGTAATTTATCACGTAGGCTTATCAAAGCGGTGAATGAGCGTCATGGATGTGACAACAATGGAGCCTGTTGGTTGTTGCTTCAAATACCAGCCCTCCACAAAGGTGAAAATTAGTAGATGTCACTAACAGTACCCGCTTTATGAACGTTTGAATCTACATCTCTTATGATTATTACTCCATCTAAATGTGCTTGTGTTGTCTTTGTTATGATTAATTACCGCTGTATTTAGACTTGTGTCTATCATAATATGTTATGGGTACATAGCTTGGCAGTGAGAAGCAATCAATATTGCTACGTTTAAATGAAAGTTAAAATCATAATATGTTGTGACATTTTTTATGTAGGTATCTCGCATTATGTTTTCATACTCTTCACCTATAGCGGTGATACTTTGGTAAGATTATGTGCACATGTCTGTTTTCTTTTCACGCTTGAATAATTCAAAATTGTATAATTCTCTCAGCCCTCGCTCGCCCGCTCAGCTAAATAATACGAAAATAAAAATGTGGAAATATGTAGTCTGAAAAAAAAAATGAAATGAAAATCGCAGAACATCTCAAGAAATAAAGATTTTTCTATCTGATCTTATCGTATAATCTTACGTACTAGTATTTCCCTTAACCCTATTCTTTGAACTAAATCTAAGATAAATTGTTTGTTATAAGTGGTTCACATCGATAGTGTAATAGTCAGGATTCGAGCACGGGACCTCTCGGTGATAATATTGACTCCTTAACTACTAAGCTTCTGATGTTCGCCAAATTAATGTATTGTGTGAATGATCTCAATCGCACGAGTCAATGAACTCGCTTAGGCTGAGTTCTACACAAAGAGAGATCAAAGCGAGATACGAATCCCTACGAATCTATTTTGTCATAGGAAGTACACACAGCTCTTCAATCGTAATAAAATGGTGAATTTCTCTATATTTAGTTTATACTAGCTGTGCCCACGATTTAACCTGCGTGGATTTAGATTCTTAAGTTTTATTTTTTTGGTCAGAACCCTAACTTTATTATTTTTTGAAGTAGCTTATGTTAGGCCTTATAATGTTATGTATTCACCAGTTAAAGTCCCGTCAAAATCGGCCGAACTAATAACTTTGTATATCGTTTTTGATAAAGCATACTTATAATAGAATCTATAGTGAAGCAGTAGGTAAAACCTAGTAGAAATAAACTTGATACCAATACTTCAGTGCACTCTTGAAGAAATAGTTTTGTAACTCGATATCTGAACGAAACCATACTATGTTGAAAATGTTCGAATGGCTAAGTTATAGTGCCAATAACTCTCCGCTCGTCGAGACCGTATCATGGAAAATATTCCTGTGAGAATATTACAACACACTTCTTCTATCTAAAATTACTTGCATTCCACATTAGTTACTTTTTATGGAAAATTTACTTAAAAACCAGCTGTTATGCAATTATACTAATATGTAAACGGGAATTAACGTGATCATGGTATAGGTATATACATACCTTTGGAATGCCTGACGTTTCGACCAGGTTACACCGGCCGTGGTCACAGGCTGACTGTCTCAGCCGCGCACGCCCTCCGTCGTCTTTCACAATATGCAAGTCCTCTCCACCGAACGTCACTTCTATTCGAGAGCTGTACGTGAAGCGATTGAAATCAAGAAGTACAAGAATTTCAATCGGGAAGACGGTTTCAAGTTATCTGCGACATGGAATCCAGTGATAAAAATCTTGCTACCTTGCTTTTCTGCACGGTCGGATAGACACCGAGCCGTTTGCTCAGATAATAGGGACCCTGTGAGTGTGGTATGTGACGGTACCTGGAGAAAATATAATATAAAAAATGTCGAAAATGTGCGGGTAGATGAACAGCCGGCTACCTCACGGACTCGACGACGACGGAGGGCGTGCGCGGCTGAAACAGTCTATACACAGACACAGACAGTATGTATATACTTATACCATGATCGCGTTAATTCCCGTTTACATATTAGTATAATCATGGAACGCGAAAGTTTAAAAGTTGTTATGCAATTGTTACAATACACTGTAGAGATCTTTAAACTTCTGATAATCAAACTTTTACAGAAAATTCAGTTGGTTGCCACTTTTTGTCGTCCTGGAAGTCGTGGAATTAGTAAAGTAGGGTAAGTTTCTCCCTTAATGACCACACATTTCGAACATTTGATAAAATTATTTAAACAAGTAGTAATAGCAATAGAAAGTATTGTTTTTTCTATTTAATTTAGCATTATATGTATATGTATTATATGTATATCCAATTCACGAAGTACCTTTTTTTCACTAGATTCTTGTAGAATAACCTCAGTATTTTAAATATTTTAATTAATTTAATTCCGACTGTCTAGTCAAAGATTTTCATTCAAACTTATTTAATGAAAGTAAACAACTTTCAACAATTTTCGAGAATGTTCTAAACTTAACTTCAATTTTAATTATGAAACAATATTCTGTGATCAAAAGTCACCTAATGATAAGCAAACCTTCCTTACTGCCTCGGGTATCAGCTACGTGACATGCATTTCAACAACTAACATCTCAAAAGTCGATAATGCGACGAGCGTTTCGACAAAAAATATCCAATCCAGTCGTAGGTACCTACGCAGCAAGAATAATTGAATTAAAACAAAAGAGGAACAAGTCAGTCGCATTTATTTAACACTTCGAAGTGAATCCAGTGGCAAAAAACAAGTGTACCAAACGTTTTGCGACAAAAACGGGACACAACAAGAGCTTTAGTTAATGTGAATCATATTTCATTTTGCAGGAGGACGGGATTTCCGAGACCTCGGAGCACC
Source organism: Lithosia quadra (assembly GCA_963576445.1). Taxonomy (NCBI): domain Eukaryota; kingdom Metazoa; phylum Arthropoda; class Insecta; order Lepidoptera; family Erebidae; genus Lithosia; species Lithosia quadra. Next base: position 6,558,086 of record OY754891.1, read on the forward strand.
GAGACATTATATTTTCCATTGTAGGTCTACCTACCCTACACTGTATTAAAACGAGTCATGTTAATGAAGATGTTTTAAGTGAAACGTTATAATACATACTCTGCGTAATTTAGCAATTTTACTGTCCATTTTTATACTGAATTTTGATGTTATCAAGACGTATAAATTAGCCGACGATCTGAACAATAATTATAGTAAAACGCTGTTAAATGAACGTTGTTCAAGACTACAAATCAGCAAAAAGCATTTTGGCAGTTGATGGCTTTTATGTCATTAGGAATATTCTATGAATAAAAGAAGGAAGGTTTCTCGTAAATTTTACCCCTAAGGGGGTAAAAAAGGATAAACAAAAATCTATCATTTTCTAAGAAGCACAAAATTTTTAGATACTTCGGTACTTCTGGTTAAAAAAGTAAGTACTTACCTACATCTAAATTACCCCGTTTTTTAATTATATTCCCATGGGTTACTATGTAGGGTTTAATGAGAGAAGAAACGGTTGTATGGAAGTTTATCACACTTAACGTTTATTCTTAAATATAAAAATGCAACCTGACATGCGAAACGTGAAGTGATGTAAGTTAACGTAACATGATTTTTATTGCTTCTTTGCTGCTATTACGTTACTCCACCGTGCCTCGGTTAGGCGCTACCTCTGTCAGTTTCTACAGTTAAAAAAGCACATTTAAATTATGTGTATTAGCTCAAATTCAAATGTTGGTGAAGATATTTGTAAGTTTGTTACTCAATCACGCTCTAACGGCTGAACTAACTCAAATTTGGTACATTATAACGCGGACTAACACATAGGCCACTTTTTATTCCTGAAATACGGAACCCTAACCGGAAACGGGAACAAAATTTCACGCAGGTGAAACCGCGGGTATCAGCTTTCTTTCTACTTTCTATTTTCTTGTCTTTAAAATTATTGGAGTAATTGTCAAACAATTTTAAATGAATCAAATAAAATTCAAATCAAATGACCATTCTCTGAAACATTACTCCTAAGTAGTTGATAAGTTGACTTTGCATTTCTGAAGTAAAAATACATTATTTCAGAAATGAAATTGCTTGAACAAGTTTAAATTACAGCAATTCTTCCAATTGAAAACATTTATAAGAGTAAGTGAACGGCACAGGGGCAGCTGTATAATAGGCTCTCGGTAAGAAAAGTAATACGAATAAGTTTTTCGCACCTGCTCACTCTTGATGTTTTTTAGTGTTCCTTAGTGAAATGGTGAAAGCTACAGTGATACGCAAGCACTGTACTTGCTTGCATAAAATAAAATGAATATTTGGTATAAGGATTCTACAAGAATCTCTTCAGAGGTTTTGATAGTTATTGAACTGCAGTTTCTGATGACAGTGCAAACCTGATATTTCCAGTTCTCTCTCTATCTCTCTGTGGATTAAAACATTTATTTTAGATCGTAAATCCCCTCAGGCTTCGATGTGTAAGATACATTATAATTATTTAACAATATGGCAAAATGGGACTATACCGAACGATCGCAAGTACCTTATGATCTCACCTCTATAAGGAAGAATTATGTTTCTTATAGAACAAGGCCCTTCAACATTAAAATGCTAATTGGTTTTATTTTGCAAGTTATGAATTGCATAATGCAACACTGCAGTTAGTTTCATATAAATGTGTATTTGATGCCCGACGAGACGACGACATGCCAAATTAGTTGATTGTCGTTTCACAGTGTATTATTATAACTGAATTTCGGTCGGCCTGTGTGCGTAGTGCGGAGGGACAAGAGTGTATAGTGAGAAGGGTTTAATAGTGACTTAGTGAGAGAAGCGGTCAGTTCATAGATCAATGTGCTGCGGTCAGTTTGATATTAAATGTACGTACATTTACAAGATTCTTGCCTGCAAAATTCCCGATACGGAAATTGGCTGCACAATTATGTATGTATATGTACCTAAACCTAAATGCACGCCTGTAAATAAATATCTACTAGGTATATGCACCAATTACAATTTAAAATGCACGAAACAATGTAAATTTCACTGTGCAATGACAAAAAAAAACGGTAATAAAGTGTCTGCATAATCTTAACATTAGCCAGTTAATCTTAATTTTATCTGAGAGTAGCGGCTAATGTCAGTTTCACCTATTTTAACCGCTTAATGTTAGGTTCAGGAAAATGAAGCAGGAAATACAGAAGAAATTAATATTTCGCTTCGTGCGGTAGGAAACAAAGCGAGCTTAGATATTCAGCATAAGGACATCGCGAGTCTCCGACCTGGATAAAGACAGAGGCAGAGACCTGGAGTGTATCCCATCTGCTCCAGTGACTTGGCCCGGTGCCAGGCCACAGGTTTTTTTAAAATTAGTTTTTGATTACTTCTTAGACCCCAGGGTCCATGACATTGTGACCGGTGTCCCGATTGAATTCGAGGACCTCGTAGCGTAGTCCGCTATCCTATCATACGGCCTTATTCTGAATGTACACATAGTACCTAATGTGTATAGAATTTACCAGAAATATTCGAATATCAACTTCTAAAGCTAGATAAGTGGATTCATTTAAAATGAATCCATAGTACTCTATGATACAAATACTCCGCATAAACGTCGAAATGCAACTGAATCAGATACAAGCCGTCTGGAGATCTAACCTAATTCCAGACGAATGTAATTTACTTTGCTCAAAACAGGTAACTCACAAACTCATGAATATAATATGTTATACTTAATAATCAATATCTCTATATTTGATTGTATTTTACTTGGAATCTGGTAAGTTGTACCGCAATAGGATTATGGGAATTTAATTTAAAAAAAAGATAGCTTCATCCTGAAAGAAAGAAGTTAGCTACGGATGAATATCGAATTGGAATAAGTCATTTTGAAGTTGCCGATTCGAACTGTTTTGGTTGAAAAGTGTGCACGTGAATTGTATGACTACTTAAAATACCTAAATCTCTAAAACTTTTTTTGTTATCAGTTTATCTGCGTAAATTTTATTCATACCTTATGATTCATGGTTTTCTAATATCACAATGATTACCCTTATCAGTCTTTAGCAGCGAGCGACATCTTTTTTTTGGTCAAGTCCGTTATTTCGAAACTGCGTACTGCTAAAGAGTGGAATGGCCTGCCTGTGTCTGTATTTCTGGAAAGCTACAACCTGAGAGCCTTCAAGTCTAGAGTGAATAGGTCACTTCTAGGCAAGCGTGTTCCACACATCATCATTTACCAACAGGTGAGATTGTGGTCAAACGCGAGCCTATCAGGTACCATTAAAAAAAAACTTCAACTTCACAATATGGTCACACAAATCCATGCCACTACAAATCGCATTCGGTAGCAGCGAAATCGTTTTGTGTGTGACGTTAATGGGATGAAAACTATTCTTCTCATCACGCTTTATTGGACGATATATCAACTGTGTGAGTGTTCGACATTCAAACGAGGATAAAGCCCATTATGAGTTTTGTGTTCACTTGAACCTTTATTGTCAAGTCTACTATTACCTACTCTTTTCTATATCCAAAAGGGTAGTAATGCTATCGTTCGGCATACTCATGAGGACCGAGTCCTAGTTTGTCATTTTATCAGAATAAATAAATTCCCGTTACATTCATAAACATTTTCAAATCTTACACACTTTAACAATAATGTTTTATGTTTATTATGCTAAAAACACACTTGTTATGAAATATATTTTCAAACTCGTTAAAACTCACTATAATGACAACCCATTAATGTCCCACTGCTGGGTACGGGCCTCCTTTCCTCTAACGAGAGGGCTGAGAGGGTTTAGACCTTAATCTAACTAAAAGCTAACTAAATAAACCTAAATTTTGGGGTTTACTCGTAGCCGTGAAAGAGTTACACCTTCAGATTTCTGGTTTCATCATCAGATCTTCTATATTGTGAAATTGTAGTATCATTCGGTAAATAGGTACTTACCTTTTTTTTCTATTTTTCTTTATAGTGCGGAATCCCCCATGGATACCACCCCGGTCGGCCTTCGGGGGTGGTTATGTCGGGATCGAACCGACTAATACCGCACGCCGTCTCGGGTCTTAATTACCGGGGTGTAAGGTTACTCAATAGGCATATCCCTCGCACCCCAGCTGACCCCGGGCCTCGCGTTGCTTCACCGATGGTGGGGTGTAGGGTGACAGGCGACCGTCCTGTCACCCAACCGTCGGTGCGCGGACAATCAGCTCGCCCCCGCTCGCTACCCACTGTGCCCTCTGCTAATCAGAGGGACACGTGGGGAGTCTTGGAGCAGCGTCTCCCGTGGCGAGTGGGACGCGCTGCTCGCCTCCATTACCCGGGTGCACCGCGTGGAGGTTCCGGCCCTTACCTACTTGCGCTTCAAATTCAACTATACACCAAAATAAAAATTGTATAAACTAACTGTTGATACTCCTAGTTGAATACGATTGAGCGAATCATTTAATTCCTTTTTTCATACATCCCAACTTAGCAGACGTCTCTAAAGGATAAAGCTACGTTTTGGAATAACGAATAAAGCTAGCATAAAGAAATAATGGGTGAGCACCTGCAATCTTCCAAAACCAGAGGTAATTGATCTTTTACAACGACTGTCATACTTCAACTAACTAGCAATTTAATTTCAGTGTTCACGCCGATATATGCCATAATGCCCCCATTAAGATGGATGGAATCCGTGGAAGTGGATATGGTAAGAAAAGAAATGACTTAGGAGATGGAATCTGAGAGGAATGTATGGACTACAATGACATTTTGCGCTGACCCCAAATAATTGAGAACTATATACAAATAGTTTAAGTGTTTGAAAGTTCTATGCATTGTAAAATCCGTAAAAAGGGGTCAATATTCACAGTCTCTCGATAAAATTGAATATTAAGACTGGTAAGAAAAGAATAGTCTATTCTAGACATTTAATTTACATATCTGGATACCAAAAACCACAGCCTAGGAAAGGAATAGTTGTCGTTTCATTTGATCGCACTTTAATGAAAGCTATTTCTTTTCATTGTCTAGCGAACGTTACTTCAAATTGAGACCATGAATCGTTCTTGTAGAAAAAAATATAGCTGAAATTTGTTACAACATTCGAAAGCGCTCAATAAATCAAAATCACGCGACGCATTGTGAAAAATTTAGAGAACTACTTGTATAAATATTAAAAATTACGCATTTAGTATGTTATATTACTACAAACTATTGAACAAAATAAGCTAACGTAGGTACCGTTTCGGTTACTTCATTTAATGGTTTTCCAGATTAAGATATACCTACCTACTTATCCGCATTTAAAACCCTTCCGTCTTTCCTTCTTCAATCATGCAAGTCCCTTTATAGAACATATCTAAATATACGACAACTATAATTCGGTTACTAAGCGTTTATGTTTGAGTATAATACGATTGGTTTATGTTGACGGGAACGATTTGCGTGCACTAGAAATGAACATTACCATTCAAAAACGATCACAACCACAAGTCGTTGGAGTTGCCAAGCATCCTGGCAGCGAGAATAATGGGTATGTACCGAGATACTCGTATATATTACAGAAACTATATAAATAAAGAAGAAATTAGGTATACTATAAAAAAATACATGAAGTATAGGCGCTCAAAAAAGAGATTCTATTTCATATTTTATTGAGGTCTTGCATCCTACTAATATTATAAACGTGAAAGTTTGTAAGAATGTATGTCTGGATGTCTGGATGTCTGGATGTATGTTTGTTACTCTGCCACACAAAAACGGCTTGATGGATCTGGCTAAAATTTGGTACAGAGATAGATTATAGTCTGGAATAACATATAGGCTACTTTTTATACAAGCTAATACCGCGGCTCCGCTCGCAAAGTCGATCGGTCGGGATTTCTAGATATATCTTTGTTACTCTTTCACGTAAAAACGGCTGAATAGATCTGACTGAAATTTGGTAACGAGATAGATTAAAGTGTGGAATAACATATAGGCTACTTTTTATACAAGCTTATACCCGCGACTCCGCTCACGGAGTCGATCAGTCGACCCACGGAGTAGATTAGTCGGGATATCTGGATGTATGTTTGTTACTCTTTCACGTAAAAACGGCTGAATAGATCAGGTTGAAATTTGGTACAGAGATAGATTATAGTATGGAATAACATATAGACTACTTTTTATACAAGCTAATACCGCGGCTCCGCTCGCAAAGTCGATCGGTCGGGATGTCCAAATATTGTGTTTGTTGCTATTTCACGTAAAAACGGCTGAATGGATCTGGCTGAAATTTGGTACCGAGATAGTGTAGTGTGAAATAACATAATTATAGGCTAATTTTTATACAAGCTAATACCCGCGGCTTCGCCCATGGAGTTGATCAGTCGGGATATCTGGTTACTCTTTCACGTAAAAACGGCTGAATAGATCGGGTTGAAATTTGGTACAGAGATAGATTATAGTCTGGAGTAATATATAGGCTACTTTTTATACAAGCTAATACCCGCGGCTCTGCCCGTGGGAGTCGATTGGTTGGTAATCGTTTTTTGGTCATATCCCCGGTTCTACTTAACCAAATGCAATCAAACATACGGCAGATTTTATGTAAAACCAAGACCTTTCTAATAAAAAGGCGACATCAAAATTTGTTCAGCAGTTTTTGTGTCCATCACGAACAAACAGACAAGGATTGCAAAAAAATAGATATTTGTGGTCAACATAACCAAGTCTTTTTTTTTAAATATCGATTATTACAACTAAAAGTACTGTTATAAAGGGATATACCTATATGTTCACACCGTCGCCTTAGGTGAACCCTGTAAAGATGGTGTAAAGTGAAACCAATAAATAAGGAAAAAAAAAACTTTTAGTCATATCTCCAAATTTTATGTCTAACCAAGAAAATCGCACTAAAATCCGTTTAGTACTTTTTATCCGAAAGGTTTTGGCTAGACGAGTGGAGACCAGTGGAGTGGAGAGTGGAGCGGAGTGGGAGTAGTGTGGAGAGTGGAGTGGGGAGTGGTCTGGAGAGTGGAGTGGAAAGTGGAGTGGAGAGTGGAATGGAGTGGAGATTGAAGTGGAGAGTGGAATGTAGGGTGGAGTCGGGAGACGGGATTGGACAGTAGAGTGGAGGTCGAGAGTTGTGTGGAGAGTGGAGTGAACAGTGGAGTGGAGTTTGGAGTGGATAGTGGAGTGAACAGCGGAGTGGAAAGTCAAGTGGAGAGCCGTTTCATTCAAATAGACTTGGTGGCAATACCGAATTCCACGCGGGCGAAGCCGCGGGCGGAAGCTAGTCAGTTATATAGGTACTCGTAGGTACCGAGGATTATTATATCAACAAAAATATAATGTACCTACTTAGTAACTCATTGGGTAGGTATTTCTTATTTTCCCGTGTCTTCAGAAAGATTGTTGAATAAATAAATAAACAATATTAAATGTATCCTCTTATTTGACATAGCTGTTGCCCGCAGCTCCGCTCGCGTGGACGTTGATTTTCGCGTTTTTTTTTTATATAAAAATTTACCGTATGTTTGGTTGTAATTGGTTACGTAGAACCGGAGTTATGGCCAAAAACGACCTAAAAACGAAGCGCAGGCGAAGCCGCGGGTATCAGCTTGTATAAAAAGTAGCCTATATGTTACCCAGAACTATGAACTATAATCGTACTAAGTTTGATCAAAATCCCTCCAGTAGTTTCTGATTTTAGCGTGAACAAAAATTTAGTGCGGACAAACAGAGGCACAGAGGCACAGAGGCACAGAGACACAGACAAACAGACAAACAGACAAAAATTCTAAAAATCATTGTTTTGGCATCTATTACATTCATAAAGTCCCCTAATAATTACAGACGCCGATCTGTTACAGATTTATTATATGTATAGATTTGAAATTTGTACATAATAAATCTTATTGAACGAATCATACCTACGAGTAGGTATATACTTTTCCATTGTCGTGGAATAAAAATCTTGCACTGATAATAATCCATTGTCCACAGAAAATGAAGTGAAGCGATCAAGTTGAATGGGGCAACCCTAACATCGACCCACGGAAATATCCACAAAGATTATCAAATTGGCAGTAGTGGACGCATTGAATGCCTAGGGCTAGCGCACATGAACGATTCTACCCAACTCCCCGCCGCCGCGCGCCGCCCGTAATAGGCTATGCATGAGTAACCGCAAATCGCATAAGGGGTTATGGATTAGTGGGGACTCATATTATGAGCAATCGGCCGCAATAGTAAATAGATATGAAACGGCTAGATTATAATTCAAATCGATAGGATTGTGGGCATCAATGGACATTCCACGATAAGTATTATTTGGAAATGTAAATTTTCTACAATAGATATACGCAAGTATTCTACAAGCAGGATCCATTGCGAAATATAGTACCATGACTTATAAATGCTTGTTTCACTTTAAATACGAGTATTCCGAATGAAATAAAACTCAAACTTGACTACCAATACCGTAATAGTTATAATCAGTATGCTATAAGATTTATGTGAAGCTTTTCGGTAACTGTGTGTGGCTGCACTTTTTAATTTCATTAGTTCACTTCGTTAGTCACTGACTTAATTTATGAAGGTGTCTTTAGTTTCAATAGCCTCTCTTTTTTCATTTCATTAACGAACTATGAAAATAGGTTAATGGAAACTAGGAATGAGCTGAAAAAATGGGCCGCTCGCTGGTGTATGATTGCGTATAAATTTGTTTTGTAATAAAATTTATAAAGTTAATCCAATTTTGGTCACATGAATTGCCTAATAAAGGAGTTTATATTTAGAAACATTTTCTCACATCTCCCTCCAAGGTAGACAGAGATAACGGTAGCAGAAGAAAAAGTAATCCCACCAAAAACATACCTGTTATGAAGAAGGCCAAGTTCTTATCGCCTAAAGGGTCGCCTAAAAAAGGATTGTAATCCGATCCAATGCCAGGTTTAGATGTACTTCAAAATCGATCATAATCATCTAAATTTCTTCTAAATTTGAACTTGAACTTGGAGCGTTTTTGAGTGGCTTGAGAAATTGAATTTTCAAAATCAAGTATTTCTGATACTATCTGTCATAACAAAATATCACTTTTGCAGCTCATTGTGATATTATAAAATGATCATTTTTCCTATTCTATTCAAAAATTCCTATTCTATTGGAAGTAGGTCACTTCCAATAGAATACCACTTAGGAAGAGGTTTAGATTACCGGTCAGCCAGTCAGTGCCAAAATTAGCTATATTCACAGGGTCATATTTCAGGATCTACTCAAGACTCATTCATGACTAAAATATCCCCAAGGTGGTAGGTAATTGTCTTAAATGCTCATATAATCATGATGTTGGCGGATCCGACGTGTAGTTGGAGATAAAATGATCTACTTATAGAAAGACACTCGTGGAAGCACGGCGAGCCATTACACTGGGTTGCAATCTTACGGCATTACATCTGCCATAAAACAAAGATTTTGTTTCAAAATAGAATAATAGATCCCCATGGTCCGATAAAATCGTGAAGGAGAATACCAATTTTCCCTTAAAGATATAATTATTTTGGTGAAAGTAACTACATTAGAATAACTTTAATTATATGTTTAAGCAATCGTTGTTCGTGATCAGAAGTCTCTATGGACTTGCCGTTTTTCCTGCCTTGAAACACAGACAATCTAAACTCATTAGTCAACGTCATCTTCATAACTTTGCGTATCCAAACTTCTGGCAGTATCACAATGGTACTCAAGAGAGAACGTCATGAAAACGTATAAGTTATGTTTTATCATATTTTTTGTAAAGTATAGGAGGCTGGATCAAGCTATCAATATAATTAAGAAATTATGCTAAAGTTACGTGGGCTGCATCAAAAGTTATACGAAGTTAAAAAGTCAGGGTATGTATATGTATAGTTAAAGATTATTATTATGAAAATCTTTTCAAAGAATCTCCACTTACCTATAGCATTCCTTCAAACTGAGTGACATATCTGATAAGCAGACAAAGCTCGATAAAAACTTCACAAGTTCTTGAAGAATTTCAATTTTATACTGACATCTCTACATAATACTCTGTTTGAAATTCTAAAAATAATTTCGTGTAATAAAAGGTACTTATTATACTAACACTAAAGTCTTCTAAATTATTATCTCGACTTAAATAAAATCTTGTCACAGAATAAGTAATAGTATTTCATTATAAGTAGTAGTGGCTTCGTAAAGAAAAAGATCATTACCATTTTTCACTCTCATAGTAAATAAACCTCGGGGAACCTCAGAGTGTCAGTGTGACTAGAAAAAATTACTCTGCGAGAACAGGTCTGAGAGAATGCTAATAAAAGTTTATTGCAGTATGACTATTTGAAAAGAAACTCAGACATTAACTTTTAGTTAAAAATGTTGCAAAACGCAGCGCTATTTGTCTAGGAGACTTTGCGTCACGGACAATAACTTCACGTTGAGAAATCCCGCACCTCCTCTTTGTCACATTTTGCGAAGACAAACTATTCTTCCTTTATTCCTTTTGTCGCTTGGTTTTTACTGAGATGAAAAATTCAAAATGTAGTTTCTTGAAATCATTTTAAGTATGATTCTTAAAAATGATAATCTATATAAAATCCTTCGATAAAATTAATCTTGGCGTTGCGTTATGCGTTCGCATTCGAGGCTTTCCACTTGGAACAGGGGGTTTTATGGGAGTGACTACCGTCTAACATCCCAAATCGTGATAGGCAAGCCTAAACAGGTTGAAGGCATTGCAGGTGAATTTGGCTTGGACCCTGAAAATTTATTGATGAATGTGAAAACAATTATGAAAATAGAAGAAGCCTTGTCGTTAGACTTGATCACGACTTGATCATATTATCGACGGTACTGTTTTGTATGTTGACTTTATAAATGAAAACATAACATAATTGTTACATACAATACCGATAATAAAATTATAAAGCGAATAGTTTTATTACATCATATTGTCCCCAAGAGCTAAGTTTAAAAAGTAGGCTTAGTATGTATTGGCGCCCATCAAAGTAAATCGAGCAAGAAATGAGACTTGTGTTTTTCTAAAACTTTTTGAGTTTGCCTGTCTTATAGTTTGAATACTTTATTACATTTATTTTATTATTATCACTTATATTCTTTTTTTTTTCACTATCTTACACTTATTAATTGAAAGTTGAGTAAACGGTCATATTAAGTGTTTTGTGAAAACAATAAAAAGCTATTCAATGCAAGGGGAAATTTCCCCAATAAGCTAGTTAAGGAAGCCACGGCACCACGCCTGATTTTGGGATGCTGTATTAAATTTATATTACATTATTAAGTGTCCAGTCACTTTGTATCGCGATAGCCCTGAAATAGATCACCTTATCTTCGCTGATTTAATCTCACTTAGTATATGAGGTGCTAGAGGACGCCGCTATGACTATAACATAAAATATGCAAATAATACGGGTCGAGACGGCCTTTGTGGCGTAGCCGTAGCACATGAGACTGCTACGACAGGGGGCGCGGGTTCGATGTTCGTTGTTTCTATGTATAATATGTACGTATTTACAAAAAAGGCTATAAATAGGTTTATCCGCATTCTAGAACCCATTTATTTATTTGATACAATACGTACATGTTAAATTGGGCGTTATTTATACAGAAAAGGCGTAAGATATAATCATAGAAAAATTCGCGCTTCTTTGTCACCTTATGCCTTACGCGGGCGCAATTTTATTCCGCTTTGATTATGCCTTATGCCTTTTTTGTGTAATTCACGTCTTAGAAATGTCACCAATTCATTAGATTAAATTTCTGTGAAGTAAATTCCTTATTCTTGATGTGCTTCCCTGACTTTCTGAAACGTGCGCGATGTCTATGTTTGTTATTTTTTCATTTTATTACGGTTTACATTTTTCGTTCTTAAATCCCACCCACACACCTACGCAAACTTATCCCTAAATGGCGGGCGTTGGCTTAAGCTTTTGTCAGTTCTTTGTGCATTTAGCTTAGTATAGCTCAGCCATATTGCACACAGATTGCTGCTTTATCATCGTATCAAGATTTCATTTTCAACTACTCAATGCATGCCAAATTCATAAAAAAAACATACGACTTTTTTGTACCTACTAGATACATTTATCACAGACATTTAGTTTGTAAGAGACCTATTGAAATACTTGATGTTTTACGAATTCATATCTATATTGATTGATACAACTAAAACCTTTGTACAATATATCAAATACTTGTCAAAAACATAATACGATCTTATCTCGAAAGCTCTTAAATCGTTTATGTATTTCTATCAATCAATAAACTCACTTTCGTTATTCATTCAATACGTTCGGACGAGAGAAAGAAAGTAATCTTATGGATTGGACCCGGGCACGCGAAAAATATATTGGATACCACCCACAGAATAGGAACAGCTCGTTTTATTTCGTCAGTATTTAGAAATCCCTCACGTATTTATAAGTAAACTTTTTGATTGAACAATAGATGAACGTATTATTAGAACTAAACCTAATACAAGCACATGCCTATATATTTATATCAAAATTATTAAGGGAAGCACTAACTAAATAGCTAATTAGGAAATGTTTACCCAAATTTTCAAATTGTACGTGTATTGTTCCCTGACAACACAGGCTATTGTCTATTGTAGATTTTGTTCACTGGTAATAAAATACTTGCCTTGCAGCCTAAAAATTGAAGGACTCATAAAATTAATAGGTACTCAATTATTTAAATGAAACATTTTCTATATAATGAGCCTTCTAATGTCATCCCAGCTAATTAATTTGCTAACGAGTTACCAAGGTCTTATTTGAATGAATAAAAATGTATTATAATTATTACGAGTATGGATATTATATGAAATATTTTAATCATATTTGATTTTCTAAAAGTATTTGATATCAAAATATTACCACTGTAGGTAATGGTACCGCCGATTACTTATTAGTATGATACACTTAAATGTATATTATGTATATATAGATATACTTAAATGAATATTTTTATTTTAAACTAATAAAAATTAAATCTAAAAATGAACGTAAAGCTTGGAGGAAAATAACAAATTAGTACGAGGTTATACTAGAGAAAATTTGAAACAGATTTTATCGCAAGCTTAGCAGCGTAACTTTTTTACTAACTGTGGGAGTACGTTACCTATAGATGTTCGCCAGTTGCGGACACTCTTGACCTGGACTTTTCCTCAAAATGTGCTTGATTTGATTGATAAACAAGTAGGTACATTAATTAAACCAATTAACCTATTATATGCAAGATACGCCATAGCATCTGGTAAAATACTACATTCAAAATATACTTAACAGCTTAAGCCGTAGATTTAATATCTAAATATTCATTCGTTCACATGCAAAACTAAATACACGGAACCAAACTTGCGGGCATATTGTTAGAAGTTCTCTCCTCGAATATTTCCAACAAACGGAAATCACAATAACGAGCCTCATTGCACACGAAACAATGTTCTATATCTTTTGACGACGGAACAACTTCATTACATAACGCTCCGTTCTTGTGCAAACGTCTCTGTGACATCTACGTACAATTTACTTAAGGCGTAATATACACGATCCATATTGATGTATGTATGTTTACCTAGGGGCTTACTCAATCGTACGGTTCGTGGATTTCCACTTTGGGTGTGAAATGTTCTTAAACATGAATAATCAGGATTAGATACGCAGTAACCATAACCTGTGAACTCATTTAACATAGAGGCTGGTAGGAGTCACTCGAACTTGTTACCTCCAGAGGTGAAGATACAAGAACAGAGTGGAAAAGAGAGAAGAATTAATGAAGATGAGAGGATGCAAAAGGCAAGTATAATTGGAGGGGAATTATACGTTATTTGGAAACAGTCTTTGTCTTAAGTCGCAAATCAAGGATTAATGATTTGGGTTCTTAAAATACCTACTCCAACTTCATAACCAACCTTTCAAAATTTTCTCGTTACCCCGTCTGTTACCGTAACTCAACTGAATACTGCAGCATTTAGAGTATGGAGAGATTTCTTAATGTAAACTTTAACAGTATAATTTTGTAACTAACTTTTACTGAAAGCTCCGCCTGCGTAAAATGCTGATTCGTTCCTGAGACCCACAGGATCCTGTAATGTTATCTAGCATTTATATCAACCTACGAGCTATTATAGATTATAATCCATTTAGCGTAAATAAGACCATTCCAATGAGCTCTGGCAATTAGTCCCAATCATTCCCTCCTTTACTTTTCGAACAACACGTGCACGGCTGAGGTATCACACCTAAACAGTAAAAACTATCAAACTTCCTGCTTTCTTTACTACACCATAAATAATCTTAATTCCTAACCAGCACGCGTGTTTCCTTCCACCTCACCTAAAACATCTTTAAGTGGAGCGTGAGAAGGCATTTCTCAACGCCGCCGTCAAACTGAATACCACCATTTTAGCATTGTTAGGATCTAGAATGATAAATATACTGAATACCTAACGTTGAACATCAAACTCCAAAGAGCTCTATAAGTCCGATGACTTCACATTATTCTAAAAAAGTATTGTGATAGGCAAAAGTATTTCATTTTGACAGATGTCTAACCGAGGTTATAAGGTAACTACCTTTTTTGACACGGAAAATAGGTATGTTTTTTTTCCAAATTTTGTTTTAGTTTAGTTACACTTTTATCCATTTAGAGTTTAAGTTAAGTAAATACTAACTGCACCTATTTATTTTAAATAGCTTAAATCAATTATTGGTATTTAAAGCAGGCGGTGTTTAGTACAAGTACTGAACTTTCACTGTTGAAGCTTAAAAACCGTTATCACTAGCACAAATTCCATCCCTATTCTAAGTAAAGTAGTAGTAGTATCATTATTTTCATGATTATAATCTAATTGACTTTTATTTACTTATTCTTTCGGAATAACGATAATGGTCAGTATTATAAATATAAGTCCTAAATATAAATGATAAAGATCGTTCATAGTCAATTTCTACTCAATATTTTCACTCAACGCGCTATTTGTATTCATGGAGATTTTTTCTTTGAATAGATAAACGGGGCAAGGGTTTTTCCACATAATGTTGGGGTCTAAGGTATAAAAGACAAGGAAGGAAATTCATAATATGCGGCGGTACGTAGCCTTTATTATGCCAGAAGCATAAGAATGCCGTCTTCTATAGAATATGTAGATTATCAGTTATGGTTAATATTATTTTATGAATACATTCATTGTATTCCTCAAAACACTGATCTTCATATCCCATTTCATTTTCTTTTCGAGATTTTGATCTGAAATTTTATCTATTCCTTTATCTTATTTTATGTATTATAAATATATTTTTTATTTATTTATACATCTCATACTCATAATAAGAGTACAATATTCATTATTGTGTGACAGGCTTCCAGATGCTCTTCATGACAATATGAAATATTAAATTAGAGTTTGTATTAATAACAGCAGTTAAATGCCATAATTAAATCATTTTTTTGCCAAGGCGACACCGTCCGTTTTTCCGTGCGGAAATTCTCATGGATACCCACCCCGCGGCTAGCGGGGCAGGTTATGTCGGACTCTTACCGACTAAAACCGCACGCCGTCTAGGGTCTTCTGACGCCAGGGTCTTCTGAGCCAAGGCGACACCTTTGGTAGATTTCGAATCTGTAAACGTTTGGTGATCCTGTGTATGAATAATTATTATGACGCGAGCATTTATCTGATACACAAGACCACAATGGGTTGTTATCGACACGTTTAGATATTACGCCTATTTTGTTTAATATATTCGTAGCCAAATTTCCTAAGAAATCAAAAGTCCAAAATGCCCAACAAAACTTACGGTTATGGAGGTCTCTCCATAACCGTAAGTAAATAAAACTATAAATATTTAATAAACGGGTCTATAAACGAAATACTCTAAAAGTCGTTTCGAAGTTTGGAAATTTCGACCCTCCGAAACGTACCTACTCCCCGTCAGGTATTTTCTGAATTAAATCTTTATAGACGATATTGGCTACGCATAATTTTGAAGCTTCGAGAGACCTGCGCCTACTTACATTACAAAGGTGAACTTTAATAAATTTATTATAATTTATTGGCAAAAATCAACCTTTGATCTACATAATTGGTTCACGATGTATTTTACATTTCATAAGATACTGCTTTTCAATTTAATTTGTTTACAAAGGACAAGTTAACATAATACCACCGAATCTTTACAAGCAATTGTTTCATTGTTAGACCAGTGCCGATAGCTATGAAAATGGTAAAAAGTAAAAGAAATTTATAGTAGGATGAAACCTGTTGTAAAAGGAAGAGAATATAATAAAAATGATAGGAAAAATAAATTACGGGCGATCTGAGCTCGGGAAGGGGGGAGGGGGGTGAGTTTTAAGGGTAAAAACGGTTTATCTCGATTTCCGGCAAAACTACAAGTCCTATGGAAAAAAGTTAAATGACAAAGTTGTAGGTAATAAAGAGACCTACAACTTTTGTATTTACACTTTTTTCACATAACCTCAAAAAGTATGTGAAAAATTCAAATAATCAAGTTTTTGGTTTTTTATTTTTATCTTAAGCAAAACAAATTTGTTTTACACGAAATTTGGTGAAAACTTAGCTTTTTATGTCCCAAAGACACTGTAATTTTTTTGATTTGAAATACTCTTTTTTTCAGCTTATTTTGACTAAATATCGAAAAACCACCCCAATTTTCAATCGAAAAATCTCACGTCGAAATATCAGCTTTTTAAAAAAAGTCAAAGAGTTTTTTGTGCTTTGAAATCTCTTCTTTCTGATAATGTAAAAATATATATACATTGCTATGGTAAATGTTCTCAGAAAATGCAAAGAAGAAAAACTCGAATTCGAAATTAACATTTTTGTATTTAGTCATTTCCTCGTTGAGGTGGGATGAAAAGTTACATGTTGCACTATAACTTCATGGTTGCACTCGAGTGCAAAGATTTTTCACCTTGTGCACTTTTAATTCCCTCGCTAAAGCTCAGGGTTCTATTTTGTGAATCGCTCGCTGCGCTCGTGATTCAAATTATGAACCCTTCGCTTGCTCGGTCATCAAAACTGAGCACGCGAAGGGTTCTAAAAATTTAAACCAGATCTTTAACGAGGGAATCAAAAGTGCGCAAGGTGAAAAATCTTTGCACTCGAGTGTAACTATGAAGCTATAGTGCAACACGTAACTTTTCATCCCACCTCAGCGAGGAAATGACTAAATACAATAATCACAATATAGAACCCTGAGCTTTAGCGAGGGAATCAAAAGTGCACAAGGTGAAAAATCTTTGCACTCGAGTGCAACCATGAAGTTATAGTGCAACATGTAACTTTTCATCCCACCTCAACGAGGAAATGACTAAATACAAAAATGTTAATTTCGAATTCGAGTTTTTCTTCTTTGCATTTTCTGAGAACATTTACCATAGCAATGTATATATATTTTTACATTATCAGAAAGAAGAGATTTCAAAGAACAAAAAACTCTTTGACTTTTTTTAAAAAGCTGATATTTTGACGTGAGATTTTTCGATTGAAAATTGGGGTGGTTTTTCGATATTTAGTCAAAATAAGCTGAAAAAAAGAATATTTCAAATCAAAAAAATTACAGTGTCTTTGGGACATAAAAAGCTAAGTTTTCACCAAATTTCGTGGAAAACAAATTTGTTTTGCTTAAGATAAAAATAAAAAACCAAAAACTTGATTATTTGAATTTTTCACATACATTTTGAGGTTATGTGAAAAAAGTGTAAATGAAAAGTTGTAGGTCTCTTTATTACCTACAACTTTGTCATTTAACTTTTTTCCATAGGACTTGTAGTTTTGCCGGCAATCGAGATAAACCGTTTTTACCCTTAAAACTCACCCCCCTCCCCACTTCCCGACCTCAGATCGCCCGTAATTTATTTTTCCTATCATTTTTATTATATTCTCTTCCTTTTACAACAGGTTTCATCCTACTATAAATTTATTTTGTCTCAAAGTCTATTTGCACTGGTCTATGTATTCAAAGCTTTGTTTTTCTTTATACTACTAACAAAGATTCAAATGCTTTTATAATAGCTAATTAAATCCTGAGTAGGAGTAGGAGAGCGTAACCTATGCAAGCTTTCAATGCAACCGGGATCAATCCCATCTTGGATGAAGAACTTGGATGAAGGATGTGTTCCCGGTGGTAAGTAGGGTAGCCAGAGCTCACTGTACCCTCCTCCTCCCCGCCCCTTCCTAGCCTCCCCACCATTTCCTACCCCCGCCCTTTCCCTTCAGGGTCGGCAGCGCGTGGGTAACGCCCTTGGTGTTGCACATTTCCATAGACCACGGTGACCGCTTCCTATCTCGGTAGACCGTGTGCTTGTCTGCCACCTAAGTGGTATAAAAAAATAACAAAATAAAAAATCAAGTAAGGTCTTTGTTAGTTACTCCTTCACCTACTCTGAAATATCTCTGTAGATGTAGATGAAATTTCAAATACCTTATAGTGTAGATTAGCAAAATTGCGAAGTTTTACTACTTTACCGTTTAGCAATGCGCCTGTGATATACTGCAAAATACTGTATGAATACTGTTCTGTTTGTGAAAATCCAACTCTCCAAAATGGGTAACTGTTAATTTTATTTGTGAAATCTCTACGAATGTAGTTTTAAAACAATTTTATGTCTACATCATAATTGGACGAAATGATTATGCACATCTGCTTATACTATTATGTACAATTTAAGAGATAAATAGATGCAAAATTAGCTACAAATAAGGGATAAAAATCTATATCATCATCATCATCCTCATAACGAATTCTCATTAGTCTGAGTCATTTGCATCCAAAGTCTTTGCGTTAAAGCCCGAGGCTCCCTTAGGTATTATTTTTGATTAGTATCTTGACTTTTCCGAGAGGGACTACCGTCTGACCTCCAGCCTACGCTAGAGCCTCGTCCGTTGTTTTGCAAGTGTACCGACTAGCAGGTGAAGGTAATTTGGGCCCCGAAGGTGTTGGTGCCTGGCCCTGTAGGTACTCCAAAATAACTGTAAGGCGAATGATCATGTATTGTCAATCTGAAATCCAAATAAGGGAAACGCTACTGAAGCCCAAGGCAGTTGATAGTAACCACTAAGGATTCTTCGGTCAACTGGACCCGCAAAAATAATTGTGTTGAAATAAAAACGCGTATAAATATACGTCCGTGGCTTAGACCCTAGTGGTAAATAAAACGATAATTCCATAAAAATAGATTACTTTAGCCAACACTATTTTAATAATAAAGAACAACGAGTTTGTACAATTTGAAACCCAGTATATAAATTTTTCCGTGTCTCATCGTCGAAGAGCCACACAAGAATTTATATTCCGCAGTGCGACTCATAAATTTCAGTGAACGTCCTCTAGCGCCACCGCTAGTTGTTCTACGTTCGCATTACGCAATTTATGATTGTTCAGCTTAAGATTTCACCACTAATAAATCCAATAAGCACCATTTTTATTCCACCAACCAACGCGCTAGTATCGTGCCAACGCGTTTAATATTATGATAAAATATTCTTGTTATATACTTACTACGAAAAAGAGGTAACATTCTCGTATGACATAAACCGCTACATTTTAATAAAATTCTTTAATAAAACGTCATATATATAAATAAATATCTAATAACTTTCACTAGCTACGAGTAGATTACAAGCAACTGCTTACTCGTATAATATATTTTTCTCCATTTTTCGGCTACAAAATTTGTCAGAAGTAATTTTGACGTATATGTCGAATTCAATTTCGAATAAACGCGAATATTTTCGTTTACCGCCGGTATGTCTGTCTATCAATTTTTGTGAAAGTGATCGTTAACTTTCTGTAATACTTTTTTCGCATATTTTATCGCCATGATAGTACTATATCTACATAATACGTGAGAGGTTCGGTAAAACCTCGAACACTCTTAGGTATATAGTTGAAACTTCCTGTATATATCACAGAATAGGTACTATATTCTAATCTTTGAATGACCTATATGTTACCGTTATACTCTTAATCAACCATGATTACTTTTAAAAATAATTAGTTGACAATATTTATGTGTTAGTACCTAGTAAAACATTTGGTATGTATGACCAAGAGCGTTAGTACAAACTAATTCTTTCAAGCATCAGTCAAATTCACTTCGAATATAAAAAGTAAAAGTGTTTATTGATTGGGAATTCGTTTATTATGCAGCCGTGAAGCTTATGTCCACCGCGGGAATTCGTAGTGAGTTTGGGGATACCGCACGCCCCGACACGGATAGATTGAGTTAAGAGGTTTTGCGCTTCATATTACTTTACTTGTGATACTGTAAGAAGAAGTTCCACTAGTCATGAAAAGCCAAGAAGATCAAATTGGGCACGAGTAGGTACTCCACCATAACCTTCTAACCTAATATACCAATTTCAGCCCATCATTGTATAGCCCATAATAACTTACTTATTCAAAACTATTTTAAACCAGGTGTTACTTATGACTCAAATATTAATCATATTTATAGGTAATTATTTGCTTAATTAAATAAAAATTATATAATTTTTAATAATCAAGTATGTAGTAATGTTTATAAAACCGACTTAAACGTAAATCCAACGTATAGGGGTAATGATCCCAGTGTTTCAAATAAAAAGAAATCGATAAAGTTCTAACAATTGAACTTTGAAAGTATTTAATTAAATGAATATTAAAAAAGGCTTCGCCTCCACTGTGCCCGCGGTTCCTGTTTTTGCCGCTTTGAGATGAAGCAATTCGAACTCAAAACAAGACAAATATAGACAGAGTATTTCTACTATTCTGTCTTCGAAGAATAGAAAAGCACTATAAAGTCTTTTTATGAAGATTGTGATGGTACAGTATGAATCTTATAGATAGTTAAATAAAATAATATTTATATGCGTACGATTTAATGTGGTTGCGTTGTAACAAACCGAGTTCTAAGACTTTGTGCCTTACTTTGGTTTTTAACATATTGTTTCCTACCATTACTTAACATAATATATTTAGTAGATATAACGACAAAAAATTAAGTGAAGTTATGAAGTTTTCCAACAAGGACTATTTTTCTGATAGTTGTATCATATAACGGTAGGTACCCGTGAAATCAAAATATTAACCATTATGTACTCTGGCCCTTCAGGTGTGATGACTTTCCTAATAGTCGTATTTAGAGGCTCCCTGTGACTGCAGTAAGCAGTCGTGTCACCTTTAAAGTGAAATTGCCCTGTGAGGTCCATTACCACCTCCTATCGTTCGATTAGGTTTTGATTTGACTAACACGGCTAAAAGGCTTCTTACTCTTTCTCTTGATTTGGTTTATTTTAGCTTTTACAGGCGCGACTACTGTCTGATCTGCCACCGCCAACAGGAAAGCCTGCACCAGAGCCTCGACTATTAATCAACAGGTACTATATACCAATCAGTGTAAACCAAAAATATAAAACATCGTTAAGATCACACACAATGATAAATTCTTTAAACCTTCGTAATTCTTAGAGAAGGACGATAGATAGAGCTATTTGTCACGTTAGACTTAAACTATCGGGTAAACTGAAAGCCAAGCTTTCAACGTAATAACTAACAAGCTTACTCATCAAACTTTGTATCGCAAAGATACTGTGTCTATTGATACTCTAGGACCAGCGCGCAACCGATGCACGCGATAATGACATTACGTACATCTAAAGAATGTGCAGTTTTGCAATTAAATACCTAAAAGCCCCATCGTAAAGAATGAGAATATTTATAATGAAGGTAGGTAAAAAACTGATTTATGAACGTTGTTCTGGTACATGTTTACGTTTCGGGGACGGGAGGTTTCGTGACAGTCACCTTCGTGAAGAGAGCAGATCTGGATTCTTAAATGTATTTTTCGGATGCAACCAGGATTGCATCGGATGAAGAAGATGGCCGAATCCCAAAGAATAGACCAGAAGTATACTATACTCCCCTCATTTCCACAACTATAACTCTTGTACTCCAGGATCAACAGTAGTGACCCACAAGCACTCGGTGTGTTTGTGTAATGATACTCTGGCAGTCTCAGGAAACGTTAAACTGTCGTGGAACCAGTTATCACCAGTTTAAAATTTTATTATACAAACCCAATAACTCACTACATTAGGTATTCCTATATAATAACAAGGAATTTGTAAAATTACTCGACTGAATGAAACTCATAAAACTTCTTATTATTATTAAAAGCATCAAAGTTATGGAATCAAGTGAGATTAAAAAATTAAGTATTACATTCTTTTTTCTGAAAATTAAAAGAGCAAGTTGTAAACAGAACTTCATATAAAACCGGCCAATAAGAAAATATAAGGCAAAGGAATTGTTACAGGAATAATTCGCTTAAAAAGTTGCCATTGTTTTTCTTTTCACGCACTTATTTTCTATCATGTCCCAGCGGCAAAGAATAGCTTCTCGCTATGTCTTGAAATATTGCGCCTTTACCAAAGTCCCTGCAAATAACGTTTTATTAGCAATATACGTTTTTCGTTATTCACAGAATATTATATTTCGTATATGAAAGTCACAAAGAAGAGTTACTTGTTTGTGACTCTATTTTATTTTAGGTGAATGTAATTTGTTATCTATAGCTACATAGTAACTCAATATTAACATAAAAAATACGTGTGACACAAAACTTGCAGCGCAAACAAAAAACAGAGAAATGTTCTTATAATCCCGGGTCCTTCATGCCGGGCGTGAAAAAGCATTTGTTGAGGCCGTCAAAGTAGGATCGTCAGCATCTGAGATGGTGATCCGTATCTGCTGGACTTCACCCCAGCTTCTCACCATTCAGTTGGTTGCATCAAAATCAAACGGACTGAATGTAAAAAAACACCGACTAATATGAACAAAATTCAAACTTTGTCTACTTATCTATTACGGGTACTTCAAAGTTAGTAAATACAGACATATGGAAAGGAAACGCGTCGCCATATCATAGTTTCTCTTTATGAGTAGAACCGTCATAAAAATTTTACACACAGCAAATCTGAGAAATAGCTCATTACTTTCATTGTTGTTCAGTTTTTGTATTTGTATGAAGAGATTTGTAGATACAAAATAGGTACTTTTTTGTCATATGGCCCTAGGACTAAACTAAAACGAACTGTTTGCTTGCGCAGATGTCTCTTAAAAAGTTAAATACCTAATTCTCATTTATGAACTGATTTGCAAAAGTATATTGTTATTTGAACTACTAGGTACTTATATACTTACTGATTAGTCTGCTTTCTTTAATACCATTTTGTTGACACTATAAAGAATTGAGAGAACTCCTCAAATGTTATAAGCAGTCGGCAGTTGCCAAGTACTTGGTGTAGGCTAGGTCCAGTTTCGCCAGGGTGCGGGCCGGAACCTCCACGTGGTGCACCTGGGCAACGGAGGCGAGCAGCGCCTCCCACTCGCCACGGGAGACGCTGCTGCCTGCGGCCAATCCGGCCGGGGTGGGAGTGGCCCTCTAGAGGGCTGCTCCGAGGCTCTCCACGTGTCCCTCTGACTAGCAGATGGCACAGTGGGGAGCGAGCGGGGGGCGAGCTGATTGTCTGCGCGCCGACGGTTGGGTGACAGGATGGCCTCCTGTCACCCTACACCCCACCGTCAGCGAAGTGGCGCGATGCTCGCCCCACCCCCCCTTTCGGGGGGGTCGAGGGGGCCATCTTAAAACCGTAGATGGCCCGGGGTCAGCTGGGGTGCGAGGGATATGCCCATTGGGTAACCTTACACCCCGGTTACTAAGGCCCGAGACGGCGTGCGGTTTTAGTCGGTTCGATCCCGACATAACCACCCCCGATGGCCGACGGGGGTGGTATCCATGGGGATTTCCGCACGATAAAAAAAAAAGGTCCAGTTTCGCCAAACCAGTGCCTAGACTTGATTGGATCATATTTTTTGTTTTGAGCATCGACTAGATTTCTAATAGAACCCTATAATTAGAACCATATATAATTAATTAATTTACAGGAATATGTATTCCTGTAAATTCTGTTATTTTTCACCTTCTTCTTGTTTCTTGGTAATTTTTTTGTGAGTTTTATTTGCCTATATCATAACATTCATAACCTATTTTTTTATTATTAATGCGGTCTGTAATATCAATTGTGGTGTAAGCGGGTAGTTTCATATTAACTACTTCAATAATGTATATGTTTTGGACAACATAAGTAAAATTAGGTCTGTTTAATGTTGTAACCTTTTATAAGTTTAATTTTGTTCCTGTATTAGCAAGAGATAGCAAATGCTGACATCTTTCAAATGTAATTAATATTTTTACTGGCGGATGAGATCTTGAAATTTTGCAAATGCTTTGGAAAGGAGGGTCAAAATCATCGTGGTCACCTTGGAGCTTGTAATTACTGATATGTACATTGAGCGCGCCGTGTAAGTACATTTGTATCACCTTATCAGCAAAATTATGGTTATTGCGGTATGCGTTGGAAAAATACCGTTATATAACTTTTGTCTAGATTTGGCTACTTTTTTTCCACCCAACTCATTAACTGTGTCGCAGACATAACATATGAGGAGTCAGAACACAGACTGTTAAACATTGCTAAAACAAAAGAAGTTACAAAAACAAATCCTCATCGCAGTGACAGTGGCGCAACACTAATTAGGTCAAGCGCGAGCTTCACAAACTGCTCTCTAGGCCGGCGCAGCGGCCTCTTAATGAACTACTCTAACGAAACAAGGTTTTTAGCGGTATTACATATAGCTATTAGTAGATTTCTTTAGAGGCTAATAAGTTACTAATTTTTATTTTATCTGTTTTAATAACTGCAGGCACACCCCACACCGTCCTGTGAAGTTGACTCTGACTAACACATCTTAGTTAAGTTTTACACTTTTTATGTATAATAATAATAGAATTTTCATGTTATATCCACAACTTTTTTTATTATTTATTTATGAATACAATATTAAAGTAGTTTTATAACGGGTAAACCTTTGAAGCATTGATTATATGATTTTTTTATAAACCAATTTCGAAACTGCATTTTTCTTATATAAATAAAGTAGAGTGACGGATCCAGTGCACTTTTTAAGTTTTCATAAAGTGACTGGGGTGGTTTTTGTCGTCGATACGCGTTAGACCTCTGTTTAGATTTCAGATAGATTACAGACACAGGTTAGATGTGAAGGTTAGATATTCGAGTTCAGTGTGTCTAAAGTCTAATACATACACACCACCCGCCTCAGCGGTAGAATACCGACTAGAAAATATTAGCATTAAAAAATTAATAAACTTTGCTCAGACTAAAATCAAATACTTGTAAGTAAAACATGGCGGTCGAGGCACTGACATGTCACGATTTATGCCTACTCAGAAACTTACAAAAAATCTGCAAACCCGAAGCATATGTTTCGACATAAATCATTTCATTTTCTTGCCCATAAATTTCTAAGAAAATATATTATGTGCGGAGGTGTATTACAATATTCTTTATTCTGAAGCTAAGAAGATGTTCTCATAGTCCAAGTAGTTGCAATGAATCAAAATGAAGAATCTAAATTTTGTGTTAATAAAATTACATTTAGGATTGTGAACGGTGGCCGCGCAGCTTTGATCGACTTGCAATTAAGACGTTGCAGCATAGAATCATATGGGCGTGAACTTATAACCTAAGTTCACGATAGCAATGTCATCACATTATCATTCATCATCATCATCTCAGTATTGAATCACTGTTGTATATGTTTTTCGTTCAGCTTAATTTGGCTTACAAGTAGGGTTAACTTGGTATTGAAGATCTTGGTGGGCCTATACTAAATTTTGAATTTGAAGTGGGTTTGCCAATCGAGTTGACATATTGTAAGAGTGGAAATTTACAATAATACAAAACATTTTAACTGCTTATATTTCCATAAGTTAGAATGAAAAATGAGCAGCTAACTTAAAAAAGAATACGGCCAGCATTGATGTGAAACTCTAAACGCAACTAGTTATATACGTGTGTTCAACGCTCTTGACACAGTTGAGGGACGAGGTAAGTGCATACTCAGTGCTATGTTTAGTCCCAATGCATTCTAACACGTGCGAATTTACAGAAGAATTTAAAAAATTACGTAATCACCTGATAACTCCTTTTATATTTTTTTTTAATGTAGAAACTTCAAGAAAATATATTTTTTCATTTTGTGCAGACTTTATATAATAAGACAGCGTAACCTACTATTCTTTATATGCTACTTTATAGGTATTTCCATACATTGATTCACTAGGCTCATTGCGTATTAAACGTTTTGATGCGCAAGAATTTATTATTAACAAGACCACTACATCGACATCTAGAAAGCAAGCTAAACTTTTAAGAGTGTACCTACTGAGTCTGCGTGAAAATTTGTAAAGATGTTTGAATGTTTGTTGAATGGCTAAACGGAATTCTGACTAAATTTGACACAAGGATACATAGGAATAGAACATAGGCTGCTTTTTACTTCCGGAATAGATTTCCGTGGGTTGCGGTAACGTAATCAGAATTCCTTCCGCGTGAGGTCATTACGGGTAACAGCTAGTTTCATAAATATAATTATATATTTATTTCATTAGTTGACGCAAAAGTAAAATTTTCTTATAAACGAAATATTTTAAACATAGTCGATGTTTGAGAATCAGCTAGCTATTCACCGCGTGTTTGGCTATGAGAGTGAATATCAATAGGCAATCGATTGCGTGTAAAACAATTTTATGCAGTCGCGAATGAAAGTATTGACATCACATCCGAACCCTGTTGTCGTCGACGTTTGTACAAAACTTTGTCATTGTTGCTTTACTTGTGATAAATCTCTCGTCGGGCAACTCTTTGTTCAAAATTCGTGTTGGAAAATTGGCACTGCTTTTACTATTGTTAGATGTCCCGTAGATGAATTGTATTCGATTTGAGCGAATAAATTACGATAAAAACGATTTAACACGGGATATTTTATTGCAACCTATTTTCCTTTATTGTGATAAAAAGTTACCAACTTCAAAGAGTGTAACGGTTCGTATTTATCTTAGGATTCAATATCAAAAGAAACTAGTGGGTACTTGGTAGGGGATATTGTGATTTGACATTCGAATTTGGAGGTTACCGAAATCCTTCATAAAATCATTACTCTGTGATAAGTGCCGAAACTTATTGAAACAAACAAAATAGAACAGTAAACTTGGAACCAATGCATATATAGCTACTTTTCTAGGGTGTATTGGCCTCACCTAAATCTTCAGGACCCAAATTAATTGCTGACTGACGGACGATCTTAAGAGTTTAGAAATCAGACGGCAATCGCTGCTGTAAAAGGCAAAATTAAACAAATCATGAAAAGGAAGAAAGTGGATCTTGGGCTCTAAGGTGCAGACTGACACTGGGATCCTGGAGAACTGGTATTGGCGTTGGGATAAAGAAGGAGAAGAGAATCGGGCCTTTTTTTAAACGTTTTTAAACGCTAACTGCCGCACTCAGAAAGGTTCCTTAAATTAGTCCTAAATGATACTTAACTAATTATCATTAAATCTGTTAATTGATGGAACATCCCAGAGTCATAATTTAAGGGTACATTAGTTAATCACAACTTTAAGTTTTGTAGAGCGGTGCAGTGACAAAATCACAGTATCGATAGGGCATCGATAAGGCGTCGGTGTAGCCACACCTAAAAAGCGTTAACAGTAAAAAGTAGAAAAATAATATTAAACATATTCAAAACTTTTATTTATAGTAATATAAATTACAATCCGTTCTTTTACTGTTAGTTTTTATATATAGATGAAATTAAATACCTATTTTCATATACTGATAATAAAACATCTGGACTCTTTTATTCTATGGCATCACTGACAACTGCCAATGTCAATATAGCCAACGTCAAATTATTGTGCATTGTTCAACAGACACAGAAATAAAGGAATTTTAAAATGATATTGTTAGTTGCGATGAAAAATTAATTCTGTTTAATAATCGCAAGCGCTCGGAAAGTTGGTTGGATCCTAGTTCAGCACCTAAACAATGCCCTAAACGAAAACTTACCCCTAGAAAAGTGATGGTGACTGTTTGGTGGTCTAGCGCCCGGTGTGATTCATTACAGCTTCTTACCAAACGGGGTGAGCATTACTGCAGATGTATACTGTGAAGAACTGAACACAATGATGGAGAAACTAGCACATCTGCAACTAGCATTCAATCGCTCGTCTCCGCTGCTCCTACACGACAATGTGCGACCTTATACTGCACAGCAGACGGTCTCCAAGTTGCAAGAACTGGGGTTAGAAGCTCACCGCATCAATAAACTGCCGCTGCGTTGGCAAAGATGCATTGATTGTATGGGTAATTACTACTTCGATTAATACAAATAAAAATACATGAAAATAAAATCGTTTAATTTTTTTCGTACATAACGGGAATTTCATAGGTAAAGACCTAATTGGGGCACGGCTAGCCACGAGGTGGGTATCCATGAGGATTTCCTCACGATAATTCTATTTTTTTAGATGTAAAAATCAATCCTTAAAAGTTAAGTAAGGGTTTTGTATCACTTAACTTTAAAGTGTCATTAGGGGTGTTAATGAATCCTTAACTGACTCTGAGTGGTAACTTTTTTCAAATTTTACTAAGGAACAACTTAAGTATCCGTTAAACGTCTCTGAGTGCGGCAGTAAGAGTGGCATTCCATTGTTTTTGATAGGCTTACGTTTGACCTCAACCCCACCTGATAGTAAGTGACGATGTTATCTACGATGAATCACTCTTGCCTAGAAAGAACCTATTCACTCGTGGCTTGAATACTCCCAGGTTATAGCTTTCCGAAAACACAGACTCCGGCAAGGAATTCCACTCCTTAGCTGTACGC
This sequence comes from Lithosia quadra, assembly GCA_963576445.1. Taxonomy (NCBI): domain Eukaryota; kingdom Metazoa; phylum Arthropoda; class Insecta; order Lepidoptera; family Erebidae; genus Lithosia; species Lithosia quadra. The sequence continues at coordinate 6,586,892 of OY754891.1, forward strand.
ATGATGAACGTGTCGGCAAAGCGCTTCGATGATGGGATACAAAATATTTATAACCTTTTTGAATATTACTAAAAATTTGCCAAAACCCTATAAGTACACTACAATAATAACAGTCAAATTCCATCACTACTTTATAGTCAAAAAATATCGATAGCTATGACATGACGCTCTGAATATGAATACTATAAATATCAAGACCGGTGATATAATCGCTATTCGGAAGCTGGATGTCGCATCTGAACGCGGCATCGGGAACACATATAAATCCCAGTCGAGACAATCAAATAGCTTTTTAGTCGTTCAATGTAGCGACTGAACGCTAAACTGTGCACACATTCGGATGCCAGTCGCAGCAGGCGGCTCCCCATGCGCTGTTGCATCATCGATACGATTATAGCAGGATGCAGAATCGATACATTCGTCGCTGCATCTAAATCGATGCAATGTGATTGCAGCGACCAAAGAAGTAAACCATCGAAACTCAAAACTACCGGTTGTCGATGCTAACAGTAGCATATTATGTTTTTTGTCCGTATAACTACTATGCCTGTGTAATTACCAAAAAATGTTTTTAAATAAAAGTAAAATGTAAAATAAATAAAAGTAAAATACATAAAATGAAGATAAGCCAGTAGAAAAATAACCAGAAACAAATGAAGTAAGGAAAGCAACAGGACATCAAAGATTCGGAATTCGGGATGCCACGGATGAGAAACGACTAGAAAAAATAGAAATGAGAAATGGTTTGACTTTGCAAAAACGAGAATAATGACGGAGATGTGGTAAAAGAGATTTCATGAGAGTTATTTATATCTATTTGGAGATTACTGTTATATTTTGTGGTCTACTTATAAAATGTATAAATGACAAAAATAAATAATACACAACGTTTTTTAGACGCCCGATATAATACAAATCAACATACGATTACATTTACATACGACTACAAACAATACGAATCAAGATGCTACTGCGCGGAATCAAGTTTGCGATCTCATCTGATACAGTAGTCAAACGTTATACTCCACGCAAGTTGTTTGATAAATGAAGGAATTTTCATGCAGATTGAATGAAAGGACATTAAAAGGCAGCCGAAACATCTTTTTGTTTATATCGTATCTATTATTTTAATCCGTCGCAGCCGCTGCCGGGTCGCTCATAATTTATCATCACCATCTTTTGACAAACTCGAAATATTTCAGTCTCTTTTGTTTCTGTAAAATAAACCACAATAACAAGAACGGTACAAATCAGCTAAACGCGGGAAATGTTACCAATTCCAAGGGGGAAATTCCGGTGGGAAAATATCTTTGGAATAAATGTGAATAAATAGGGCTTGCGAGATTAAACGCGGACCGTTTGATATATGGCAGGCATCGCTGGCACCCTTGGGCGCTGGGTCACGAGTTACTGGCCAACAGATAAAAATAAACTAACATTTGTAAATAAATTTATAATCAGGGCTTACATAGTTGCTGTCTAAAGCTAACATTTTATCTGAAAGCTTTTATAAACGCTGTGATGTCGTAAGTTTTCGTTTTGCGAGAGTTTTGGTATCTACACTAGCTGCGTTCTGTGTATTTATTGTATACCTACGCAATAAAAAGGAAGTAGAGAGAGATTGTAATGAGGTGAATTGTATGCTCCTCCTTAATTCAAAGTGAATCTTTAAATTGCTATGAAGATTAGTCATTAGCTGTTCAGTAAAAAATCACGAGAACATTATAAACATCAGGCTTTTTATATTTTTTCTTGAGTATAAGTTAATAAATTGTAAAAATTACTTCACGCGTTTACTATTTATCTCGGTACGACTATTTAGCAATACTTATGTCCTGTATTTGATTCCCAGTCGGGTATTTACTGTCATGCACCAGAATTCTCAGTAGCAGAATTGCCTCAGGAAACAGTGTCCGGCCAACCGGTGTGTGAGAATGGTTTCGCTCTCTTATTACCAGGAACTGAAACCATAGTGCTGTGCTACTATATGTCTGTTTAACACACATTCGTCTGGCCCTAAGGGATATGCCAAACCCTTCAAGCGTGAATTTCTAACTTCAACTCATAGTTTTCTTTACTGCATTTGCAATTTATATACACCAATAAACAAAATTGAAGTGACTGTTTGTACCATTAATATAAAAGGTTTCAAATCGATGCATATGAGTGTATGTACGTTATATAAGTATGACAAAAAATGTTGTAACATAGGCTACCTTGTGAAAAAGAAGTAGGGTTCCATGACAAAAAACTAAGACTAATAATGTAAATACACGCGGGCGAAGTTACGGGCACAGATAATTAATAATATTCCTGTATTATAACGTTAACAAAGTAAATAAAAGATAAACTTCAGGTTATATCTAAAACAATGTACCTATGTACTTCCAAAACCACTAGTTTTATTAATATTTTTGAAGAATAAATTTAGGTATTATGCACCTATCCATGTTTTACTTTTACAGGCTAAAGTTATCCTTAATTATATTCAGAGAATACCTCGTAGTCTAATCAGAAAACGCTGGTGTGTGTACCTACACCCGTGACGACATCTGTTATCGGCGTCTCCGAGATCTTGAGGACCCCAAGTTCTCTGCATTGTGGATACTGGTTGACACAGGCATCGATAAAATTATCTATGCTTGTGTCTACCGGTCGCATAGCGGAGATCAGGAGACAACCGAGCTCACTCACTACCTCGGTGAGGCGGCAGAAAAGGCTCAGCAGCGGTACCCTTCAGCCCAATTGACGATACTGGGGGACTTCAATGCCCACCATCGTGAGTGGCTCTTCCCACACCAGATCACAGACCATGCTGGGAGAGAAACGCGTAAGTTAGCAATAGCGTTAGATCTCACCCAGCTGGTCCAAGAGGCAACGAGGGTACCAGATGTTGATACGCACACAGCTAATTGCTTGGACCTTCTACTGACAACGGATCCAGACCGATACTCCGTGTCGGTATCTTCCCCTCTGGGAAGTTCCGACCACTGTCTGGTGAAATCTGTATCCGTCTACTCCCCACATGATGCTAGCCCTAAGGGCTCTCGAAGGATATGGCGGTACAGGTCAGCAGATTGGGACGAGATGCGGTCCTTCTTCGCATCCTACCCTTGGCGGCCTACTTGCTTCTCCTCTGCTGATCCATCTGTTTGCGCGGACGCCGTAGCGGATGTTGTGCGGCAGGGAATGGAGTATTACATTCCATTCTCTGACGTCACAATGTCTGGCGTAGCGCGGCCTTGGTTTGGTGCCGAGTGTGGTCGCGCCGAAGCGCAAAAACACGCGGCTTACCTTGCTTGGGTCGCTGCTCGTAACCGCAAGTCTGGGGATGTATCCAAGAGGAAGAAGGCCTTCAATAGAGCTGCCAAGGCCTGCAAGAAGACTCTGCGTAAGGCTCGTTACGACCATATTGGCCGAATAGGGAGCAAACTCGCATCATACCCAGCGGGCAGTAAAGCGTTTTGGTCCCTGGCCAAGACGGTTGAGACTAATTTCTGCCGTCCCTCACTACCTCCACTGCTGAAACCCGACGGGTCGCTGGCCCACTCTGCTGAGGAGAAAGCAAATTTATTTGCCTCTCTTTTTGCGGAGTCATCGCGTCTAGATTCTGGTACCACGAAACCCCCTGCTCCTCCTGATGAATGTGAGGCCCGTATGATGGATGTTAGCATCCGTCAGAAGGAGGTGCGTAAAGTGCTGAGCGGTCTGGACGTGAATAAGGCCAGTGGGCCCGACGGGATTCCAGCAATAGTGCTGAAAAAATGTGCGCCTGAATTGTCTCCTGTCTTGACACGCCTATTTCGTCTCTCTTATGAGGCCGGTCAAGTGCCGAAGGGTTGGAAGCAGGCAAATGTGCAACCTGTGCCCAAAAAGGGCAGTAGGGCTGACCCTGTCAACTATAGACCCATATCGGTAACGTCCATACTTTGCATAACTATGGAACGTGTGCTGAACCACAAGCTCCTGGCATACCTGGAAACGCATGAACTCCTCAGTGATCGTCAATATGGGTTCCGCCAGAACCGTTCCACTGGGGATCTTCTTGTGTATGCTACTCACATCTGGAGTGAGGCCATCGAGAAACACGGAGAGGCACTCGCTGTCTCCCTTGACATCTCGAAGGCCTTTGACAGGGTCTGGCACGAAAGCCTAATCAACAAGCTTCCAGCGTACGGCTTGCCTGCTGGCTTGTGTGCCTGGATTACCGACTTCCTGAAAAACCGGACAATCCGAGTGGTCATTGACGGCTGCTCGTCGGATAAACTGCCAATAAACGCAGGGGTCCCTCAGGGGTCGGTTCTCTCTGCCACACTTTTCCTGCTGCACATTAACGATCTGCTCAAGCCCGGTATTTTTGGGTGCGCAGACGACAGCACAGTGGTTGAGAGGTACGAGTCCGGCCCGCAGGCCAGCATGGCACAAACCCGGTCTCTTCGAGAGGCTATGGTTGAGCGTTTGGACTTGTCCTTGAAGGCTGTCTCCGATTGGGGAGACGCTAACTTGGTCAACTTCAACGCGAATAAGACCCAGGCGTGTCTATTCTCCGCTAAGCGGAGCCAATTCCAGCCAAACCCTACTTTCCGAGGTGTACCAGTGCCGATAACCGACCACCTTGAGCTTCTTGGCGTGACTCTCACTCCTACCCTCAACTTTGGTCCATACATTGAGGCAAAGGCTCAAGTAGCTGCCAAAAAGCTGGGTATTATTTCAAAGGTGCGGCAATATTTCACACCGGAACAGCTGCTCAACCTTTACAAAGCGCAAGTTCGATCGTGTATGGAGTATTGCTCGCATCTCTGTGACGGCTCAGCAAAATACCAACTCGAGGCACTTGAGTCAATTGAGAGAAGGGCGAAGAGGCTCATCAACTGCGATGCGCTGGTGGAGACTAAGCTTCAAAGCTTGGAACATCGGCGTAGAATTGCTAGCCTTTCTGTCTTTTATCGGTTGCACTTCGGGGAATGTGCGCTGGAATTGCATAACCTAGTTCCTCCAAGCCCTTTTCATCACCGAACGACCAGACGTACGGCAACGCGCCACCGGTACATGGTGGATATCCCACTCATACGCACAAAACGTTTTGGCAGTACGTTCATCGTGCGTACTGCTAAAGAGTGGAATGCCCTGCCTGAGTCTGTATTTCCGGAAAGCTACAACCTGGGTGTCTTCAAGTCTAGAGTGAATAGGTTTCTTCTAGGCAAGCGTGCTCCACCGTCGACCACATCATCATTTGCCAACAGGTGTGATCGTGGTCAAACGCGTGCCTATTACCAATAAAAAAAAAAAAAAAAAAAAAAGAATCGTTACGAAAGTGCGAATTTCTTAAGAACACTCAACTTCGTAGTACAAAATTATGTGCAACTTTTTTATTCGGTAAACAGTCATCTCGCCAAGCACTCAAATGAAGACTTAAAAAGCTTATTATTCCTATTATTTTGACAGGCCGACGAGTATTTCAGCCTGTTTTTCCTGAGATAAATGCCATGTAAAAACAACGGGATAATTAAAATAGAAGTTAATCATTTCTGCATAATAGAATAATGTGCGTTAAGTCCAAGGAGTGGAATATTTTGTTCGCGATTAAGTAGAATTTTAAGTGCAAAGTTGTGCCCAAAGTACTAATGGAAAAGTTCTCGAGGTCTAGATAGAGTGGATGGAAAAAGGGAATACGTTCGTTCAAGTTGCGACGGAATGGTTGTGGAATGTCAAAAACATTTAAATTAATCTTGTGTCGGGACAATGGGCCTCACGACATACTTAAGTCTATTGAATTAAATAAGTTTATTGTGGTTTGTATACAACTAAGTATTTTAAAAAGACAATTCATAATGAATTTCCTATCAATAGGTGCAATAAAGATTAACACTATCGAACAGCTAGTAGCAGCAAATCAATATCAATAAAAATAAATATATCTGTTTACAAGATTAAACTAACGGGTTTTAAATCAATACCTAAATATGAGTGGTTAGTATATTTATTTTTGAAACTAATTCCTCCGCGCAAAAAAAAATTAAACCTTCAGAATCTATACCTCGGCTAGTACTAATCTGAAAATTACAAGAGTGTTTTAATATTTTAAGTAAATTTGAATTAAGGAAAACTTCTGTTAATTTTTCGGTGTGCAAAACTGTGCTATATTTAATACGTATGTACCTTAATTAGAAACCACGGTGGAGAAGTCACCGTACTCAAACGTCAACTTAATTCAAGTTCCCTTACCTCGTAATATAATATCTAAATACAAAGGTGAATACCTTGTGTGTTTTATTCTGTGTAAATACCCTCGTGTTAGTCCTACACTCGAGGCGTCGAGACTTGTATCAGTTATTGCGAATTACATTTGAGTACATTTACCGAGACCTCCCTCGTCGCTATTTAGTTGCTTAGTTCCTTGCGCTAATTAGATAGTCATTACCGTGAACATTGTTCACTGAGATGGTAATTATCACTCTCAGTTAAGCCATTTAGGTGTGTACTCATCACTTCCGTAAGTTTCTGAGGAATTAATGGTATAATTGTGGTTTTGGTTGCTCTGAATGGTGCTATGAGAGATATATACAGTTTTAGAAACAAGACGCATAATAGCATGAGTATTCGCGGTTCAAATAATAATATGAATACCCACTGATCCGTTTCCCGCAACCTAATATGGGCACTTATTCTTGAGATAGCTTTTCCACTATTTCCATTCACACTACACGTACCTATGTAAAATTTTCCCAATTTCGTACAGACGCCTCCGAAAGTTACTGAACACTAAAAAAATTCAAACTATTTTTACATTGAAGTAAATCGATAAATAAAACTGATTTATATTTATTTTTGCGATTAATTTTTGTCATTGAGAATTTTAAATTTTGATTATTATTTTGTGTTAATTTTTAAACAAAAGGTGGTCAGTAACTTGGAATATGCTAAGCTAGTAACGATGACGACATTGACGACTGTACAATATAAGTTAGGATGAGTTACGTCGTCCCAACGCAAAAAATTTCAACGTACAGAATTTCTGTGTTGTGAAGGACTACGCAACGCCCCTGATTGTCGTGTAACTCAGCTACTTTTTTCAGATCTTCGGTTTATTTGACTTGGAGGTGTATTACTCGTTTGCAACCATCGAGTCTACAGCAGATGTGGCCAGCCCAATTGTCACTTCAATTTACTGTGAGTTACTTACCTAATTTGGTAACTCCAGTTTGTCAAAAGCAATGGTTAGTTTATCCCTAAATCCGGTTATGCACTGAACGTTCAGTGCGCGAGTCAGGTTTGAAATTTATCGGTTTTACGTAATGGTGGAACCACACTTCACTATTCGCTATTCGCCTTTATTCACGTTTATAAATCGAAGTGGGGAGGGCTTATTCGTGTATATTTGCGTTATTCGCACGAATATTCGTCTTAGCCACGCTACTATGACGAATTGTGGAGAGTTTAGTCATCTATGAGAATTTCCTCGAATACAATATAGGCGAATAGCGAAGTGTGGGTATACCATAAAAGTCAACATAACAATTAGGTTTAAACATTTCCATACGTTCTACTACCAGAATTTGCACTATTTAATTTGCGTCAAAACTTTCCATCGCTTCATGAAAACCACAGAACAAAGAAAAAACCTTTTAATGTTCTGTGATGAAAACAATGAGTGATATTGTTTCAATATTGTAAAATAAAGTGTGCTACCAGTTCACTGCATTGTAAAGTTAAATTGTGTAACTTTTTCGCACCCAACATTGTGTGTAAGTGTCTTAACAGCTGTTATTTGAAGTGTTAAACATACACAATATTGAGAGGGGCGCGCAATTCAGAGTCAGACTCTGAACAGCATTTAAAAGTAGGTAATTTATCCACTTTTACCTGCATAGGTGGCAACATATTGACTTGATGGATTGTTTAATTTCTTTTATCAAAAGTTTAAAAATGTACATACCTTACCATAAACATATTTCTTTCAACTATTAAACACGTTTTTAACTAATTTCAACAACTAGTGAAAATAACTATACAAATGCAAGCACTGGAGGATAAAAGTGATTTCAGGACAGCTAATGACATGAATTACTTGCAGCTGCAATATTTCAATAGCATTTGCAAAATTCTCGTAAGTACCTACCTACGAGTATTTTGCAAAACTATCCTAGAAATAAGAGCTATAACTATCCTAGATATTCCATCTGTTTTAGGTTTTTAAAAAAAAACCCTACTTTTTTAACGATACTCGTATATTGATCTAACCTGAGTTCCGACCTTGTACACTGCATAGGTTAGCTTATTAAAAACACCCGCTGTGTCTTGGAAATAACATACCTACACATTACCATAAGCATGTATTTACGTAAAATGATAAGTGTGTTTTACAAGGCGGGAAGCCGCAATTTTTCCAGGCAATTACTTTGCACGAAGCATTAGATAACACTCGCACGTGAAGACGAGAATATATTTATATCGCTCATGTGCTGTTGTGTTTTTTTAATCCACCATTATTCTTCGTTTTTCTATTTTCCTCGAACTTTTGTATCTTCTACGATTTCGCTTGACGTACTTTGAAATACCAAGTAATAATTTCCCGAAAATAAGGAGCAGTGATAAAAAATCGGTCAAGTGCGGGAAAGACTCGCGTAGTGAGGGTTCTGTACATAATCCGATGTAACTAAAATGAAAATAAGGAAATTAAGATGACAACGAGTCACATTTACCGAATGACCGATGGCCTCAAAATGTCCTAGAATGAAGACCGCTATTAGATAAACGAATAGTGGGACGCCAGATGAAATTATGACCATCGAAGGCATCTTTTGAAGCCTACCCTGAAGATTTCTATCTAAGTATCTATAAACATAAATAATTTAAACCAGGACCTCTAGTAAATACTCCCATAACGGAATACTATGTAGTGTAGTCGGCTCAAATTCGATGTAGCCGCTTTACCCTCAGCCCCGGTGAAACGGCCCGGTAAATGATACGGCCCGTTGGAGGTATCTATTCATTCAGAATTCACTAGAAAATTTAGAACCACGACAGGCAAGAACAGTTAGTTATTAAATAAAGCACAAAGTCATTTATCTAAAACAAAACAAATTTAATATAACTTAACGAGATTGGTTTCTCTTAGGTATAAGTCACAAACGACTTAGGTATTAATTTAATAATACTATTTGTGTAGATTCTGGGTGTTTATGTTTATCATTCGTTGTTTCTGGTTTTAATTAGGTACACAAGGGAAAGTTTTGCTTTTGGAATAGAGCAATTTATACCAAACCGCAAGACATTTTAATGAAGTGAAAACTGTATAAATATGGGCACTGTTTCAAGATAGTAAGATTATTTAGTTATGATGTAACTTTCTTGATTCGTACCACCTACCCCGCTCCTAAAATCAGAATGGTCACGTACAGTGCTGTTAGAAAGGAGTGCACATGCCACGAATACTTGAAAGCTTTCTATATGGCTATAAAACGTGAAATCAATTGTAGTAATTGGCTGCTACGATGGAACTTCGACACGAGAGAAGAAGATGAAGGTTTTTATAAAGTAGTAGGTATATGATATAAGTAGGTACAAAGTCTTTTAATATACTTATGTAGGTATATTTATAAAGTTGAAATGCGTCCGAAGTTCTATGAATGTGTCCTAGTTTTAAAGATGTCCGCGGACTACAGTGTAAAACCTATTCTAGGGATATATTTTTTTTTATATAGGACACGTCAAAATGACTTTACCTCGCCTGATAGTAAGGTAAAGGGAAAGTCTCGGGACTGGGGTCACCATCACCCATAGAAGGCTTATGAGTGAATTCCATAAAGCTTATGAGTTATTTCAGACAGTCTATCTCTGCACCAAATTTCAGCCCGATCCGTTCAGCCATTAGTGTGTGATTGAGTAACAAACATCAAAACATCTTCAGAAACTTTCACGTTTATTATGTTAAGTAGGTTTATATACAGATAACAGTCATACTAATGCTGAAAACTATAAAAGCAATAAACTTACACAAAGGCAAATACAAACTGTTTGGAACATACATAAATGTTGGTAGAGAACGAACTCCGGCTCCTGTATCCGGTCTTCGGAAATAGCTCCCAAGCGTGCGTTTCATTATTTCCTTTTTATATTTATCTTGGAATATATACGTCGACGTATTCTTTGTTATATATAAGGATTTTTAACAAATAAATGCTAAGAAAAGTAAGTAAATAAAATATTCGACATCGTTATCTACTTACCTTTTCCTTATAAGAAGATAATGATGAAGCTGTATCAGTCACTCATTTAAGTTACTATTCCAGAGCTCTGTATTTTTAAAGCCCCCGTATATGACACGTATATAACTAATTGAATAAATAATAATAATAATGGATTCGATGAAAAATAGTAAAGATTTTCTCGTGCTTGGCAATATTGAAAGTATTTCAATTACCTACACACATTTCACTTTTAAAAGATTGTATTGTCTTATGTAGATAAGGAATTCCTCTTACGAGCTGGTATCACTTTGTACTGTAAGTCAAAGACTTGACAGCAATCTCTTTGTGTAACATGTTTGTCGAGAATGAATTAGATAGACATTCAAAGTTCTGAGAACTGTACATATTGTTCTCTGGGCTTTCAGGAACGTATACAACATAATATGTATACTTATGCTGTTGTGTATCGCGCCAATTAAACCATCCACCAAGGTTTGCTTATATTTTTTTAAAAGATTTGGAATTTTAAGACTTTCTTTTCCTTTTGTGCGGATCCATAATTCATTTTCTTAACTTGAAGTGGCCTATTTATGCCTTATAATAATAACTACCTGCCAGCGAAAGTTCTATCGAAATCAGCCCAGCCAATCCAGTGATTACCTTGTTCAACTTGTGTTGTGTAACTAACTGTGCCCGGCGCGGAGGTTTACCCAACTGTACTCGGTTCCATTATATTTGTTATAATTACTTAGTTCATAAAGACCATGATGCAACCTTGAATATCCTATGAATGCATCAAATGCAAAAAGAATTATGAAAGGTTAAGGTGTCAAAGTACCCGAACTACTTTGACACAATAGCTTACTCAAGCAACGTTGTTAGTGGTACTAGCTAACCCAGCAAATTATGTTGTGCCTGCTAATCAAATCGAAGTTCAGTAAAATGGGTAGGGGGATAGTAAAGCTTTCTTTACGACCTATTCTGATACTTATCAAAAAATAATTTTCATTCAGATCGATCAAGCGGCTTCGCAGGAAAATGACGATGAACTCTGTGAGAGTTTTTAACATTTTAATGATCAAACTAAAAAAAACAAATCAGCAATTAAAATTCTTTGTACATAAATACGTGATTAATGAAAATACCACATAATAGTATAGCAGACGGAGCGTATAAACTTACGACAACTCGTTACATTACGTTCTAGGAAGGAAAATTTACATCGAATGACGTTTTATTTTCCGTTGGAGCTCATTATAATGCTGGTTAGCTAAAAGCTGCCACTAAATGATATGATATTTAACTGCTAAAGAATTATTTTCGGAACTTCATTAATTTTATTCGCATCGATCTCAATTTTACTAAGGAGTGCCATACGCACTCACCGTAAAGGTGTGGCTCGATGAAACGCGGTAAAAGGAATCGATGTCATAATTGTATTTATAGTGGTTACCACTGATCTTGTTTAGAAATATTTTTTAAATATTTGTTTACGTAGGTGGTCATCATAAGAACAAAAATATGATTTGTATGCATGCATGTCTAAAAAACGAAAAATAGATTTTATCTAACCACACATTGCAAAGATTAAGCATTAAGATATATTGACTGCAATAGGATTTAGTACTTATATCTTTTTGACGTGATCAGTCATAAGATGGCCCTATGTACCTACACTTAGCGGTATCTTATGAGGTCAGTTGGAAATTATTCAGAAATACTGATCCTGCATCATATTGTGATATTGTGTTATCGTATCAATAACACAATATCATTCATTGAGCCATCGTCCTTCAGCCGTAATCACCATGTCTAGTCAGGGTCTTAAATGTAGCCATAATCGAAATAATCCAAGTTCTGTAATATAGTCTAAAATATAACGGACAAAACGGTGAGGGCACAGATAGTCACAATATACAGCAATCCCTACTCAACATAATATATTTTTCGTTACTCAAAAAATAAGGAAAAGAGGAACTACTAATATACTGACAATAAGTTACCAACAAACTTTTCACACAGGGCAAATTTGTTCAGATAACTTTTAACTCTCTGTATTAGTCTAAGCGTAACTATTTGAGGAGCAGAGTGAACTTAAAGTTCCTAACAATGTTATGTCAGTAGTTTATCGTGATTCTATCTCCCCCATATCATCTGAAGTAGGTATATGACAGGCAATCTAGTTTCGTATCCTATATCTGATAGACTGTGTATAACATTCGAAAATCATTGTGACAAAGTTTGTTTTATTTAGTAAAATGACAATCTACAAGTCGATAATCTTTGACAAAATCTGTCTTCCTGCTTGACAAAATGTTTTATGATTTGTTATATCCCCTATCGTATCTAGTCGATTAAATAGGTAATTACCTACATGTTCAGTCATGCTGAAATATGTGTTGCAGTTGCAGCTCGGTACAGCTCAGCGGAGAACAAAACATAGGCTCTACAACAGTTCAATAGATTGAACGGAACCATTGTTAAGTAATATACAATCATGAACAGAGCTATACGCCGTAAATCTGATGATACCAAACCAGTCACACTGCTCTGTACAGGACTGTGTCGAATAATTGCAAACATTCAGGCCAAAACATCAATTCTTGTTTATTTCTTTGCTTAATTACTCAACATACTACCCAATCTTGATATTTTACAGTCACTAAATTGCTAGGTCTAATAACCTTTCTCTGTAGTAGGACTTCGACATGCTATCAACAAAATGTATAACACACAAAACCAAACAAAATAGGTAGGTAGTTGATGAAGTGCGTGCAATGATTAAAGAAAGTGATAATGTTAACCATACCTACCTAACATACATCCATTGTGGATTCAGAGATTAAACTGGGCTGTTTCGAATGCCATGCTATAATTGTAATGAATCTCTTTAAAGTATCATCATAAAAGAAAAATGGTCTCAAATATAAAGTCCACGATTAACACATTAAATATCATACGAACACTTTTAGCAATAAACGGTGTAGCAAAGACATTGCCAGATACAAAATCGTTTGCATATTATGACTCACTTGAAGAAATGAGTTTCCTCCGCTTTGCTTGAAGCAGCGGCCTAACAAGCTCGCAAGTCGTCAGTTGTTAAGTGGGGAGAGCGTTGGCTTCATCAATCTTCTGTAATTAGCTAGTGACGCTCTCGGCTAACACTAATGACGAGTAGGGCGTTTACTTGCGACCACACCCAGCTACATAAATTACGACATCTACCCTACAAGGTATGTTGAACAACCTCGCCATAAGTAGTTAATAGCACTGGGGCCCGATATTTAAGTGATTGCATTTAAAACATAAGGTAAGTACCTACACGTCAGCAATAAATGGCAATTCTATATTTAGGTTCTATATCTATATTTATGTGTCTACACTGAACGTTGGTTTACTTTGTTCATTACATTGAATTAAATATTCCATTTAAATTAAACGTGGCCTGTCGAAACGGCATTAGATCAAACTGTGATAGAGACAGATGACGGAGACCGACGCGGTCCGAGATGTTAGACCGAGACTGGGTCTAGACCATTTTGCTGATCCGTGTGTGCCAGTTCGCGTGCGGAATCGAGACTAGACCGAGATAATTTTATATACAAACCTATTACACCCTATGCCGTATTACTGAAATGACTTTTGCGATATTTATAATGGAAAATGTTCAATAGTGTTCTTCAAATATTACACAAAAAATAGTTTACCTGTAGGTTTTGATTAATCTGTTTGTGTTGAACGATTTGTGAATTGTATAAAATTGAAAACTATTACACTCGTACATTTCTAGCTTTTATGAAAGTAGAACCGTTTTAGACGCAAACACTATATTTCTTTACCAATTAAACACAAATAGCACTAGTTGTAGGTATAGATAGTTCGCAAGCCTCATTCACAATTAAACCTCATACCTACTTACGTTAAAAAGAAATCCACAAAAGTGCAGAATCATTATAACGCCTGCAGTTGCAAACGTTAACGATAATAAATTCCAGTAATGAACAAGTCGCTTTATTAATAATTCAGTACCCTTCTGTGAACTAAAATACATGATTAACCTAATTTGTACCAGAGTAGCGAACTCTAACGTGACTAATGAGAACATTGTTAAGTAGATTGCATGAATATGAGGATTAACAAGTGAATATAATGCTACGGTATTATTATAAACATTCGTACGAGATAACTGAAATTGACGAGAGCTACAACGCTGAATATACAGTAGACGATGCATGTGATGACAGAAATTATCTTTTAAATTATCTAACACAATATACAGGCAACATGTATAATATGAAAATATAATTATATTTCGTCGCTTCATTCTTCAGATACAATTAACAAGGTAGTCCTTTTACCTAACAGGCATTATTCGCACGTTTAGAGAATCGATTCATAATCGATGGTCACTTTTTTTTTTTTTTTTCTACCCCGCCAACACATACCGCCAACTTACTATCAAATGTCACCTCATTCTTTTTCCGAGCGCGGCAGCGTTCGCACGTGCCTTACAAAGTTACGAAAATTACATTCAAACATCATGCCGAAAAGGAATAATGAAGAAAAGATAAGTCGATATCGACGTAAACTTCGGAAGCTGGAAACGCGACAGCGCAAGTACAATCGGATAATGTACTCGTCAGAGGATTCTGACCAATCAGGTTAGTAATTCAACTATTATTAAGTGAATTTAGCAGTGGAAATATTTGACCATCACGCCTGGAGGTTGACCGTGTGTCATCACGAAGGTAATCTTATCCCTAGAGGTTAACCGTGTGTTAACACGTGGGTATTTTGTAATCATCGGAGAGGTGATTACGATCTCCGTACGTAATGCCGGGAGGTGGATCGTGTATCCTCACAAAGGCTATTATTAACTACGTACCTACTTACTTAAAAATTATTATTCAAATATTATTTTCTTTGGCGACAATTTTTTCCGGGTACCCTCCTAATAACATTTTGTTATTGACCGTCTTTTCAGACAATGGGGTTGAACCCGTATCAGAACCGACAGTACCGATACCGGAGGTCGAAGTACTGGTACCGACCTTAGAGCCAGCCGCACCAGAATTAGATCCGGACACTCTGTCCGCCTTAGGGGAGGTCACCGGAGAAATCCCTAAATTCGGACCGAAGATACATGAGAAGCTCTCACACCTGTGGCAACCCATATTAAAAAAGGGCCTTAATAAGGACGCCAAAGAAAAACTGATCAAAGAATATTTAATTCCTGAAAATTGTGCATTTTTACAAGCGCCGACATTAAACCCTGAAATTTCGGCAGCTGTAACCGAAAGTGCCCGTACTCGAGACAAAAAAGTTGAAGCTGTGCAACAGCAATTGGGTCAAGGTATAACCGCACTCAATAAAGGCCTAGAACTGTTGTTAGAAGATGGGAAGGAGAGGCTACAAGCCATAAAGTTATTAAGCGACAGTTGTCGCATATTATGTGACCTACACTATGTTGAAACGGAGTCACGAAAGAGGTTTATTACACCAGGCTTAGACAAAGCCTTCCTAAATATTATACAGGATGTGGAGCGAGACGAGTCACTTTTCGGATGTAAACTTTCCGAAAAAATAAAAGCCACCAAGGTTATAGAGAAGCAGGGTTTGCAGATAAAGAAACCACCCCCAAACACTAAGACCCAGCCTAACCCTAGTTCTGCGTGTTATCAGCCTTCCAGCAGCCACTTGCGCCAGCCGGGAAACTGGACGGGCCCTCCTCGCTTCTCATCGAACAGGGGGGGGAGGGCAGGGCAGCGAGGCAGGAATGCTCCAACGGGTCGGAAGACGCAACCTACGGGCTCCACCCAGCAGAAACAGTCGACTCGGAACAAGCAGCCACGTGTGGTGGGTCAACAATAAAGGTACATGCTGGAAGAATCCAACACTTTTATAACTGCTGGCTTCAAATTACTAATAATTCTGAAGTACTTACGTGGATCTTAGATGGCTATTCTTTACCGTTTTCTAAAAAAGTAAAACAGACTTTATCTCCCAGTAATATAATGTCCGTTTCTGATCGCAGAGATATGTTGGAATCAATCAATAAATTACTAGACCTCGGCGCTATATCTCCTTGCCATAGATCAAATAATGATTTTTGTTCTAGTATATTTCTAGCACCTAAACCTAATGGGGGTAAAAGATTTATTTTAAATCTCAAATCCTTAAATAAATTTATTGATACCTCTCATTTTAAAATGGAGGACCACAGAACAGCGGCCAGATTAGTACCTAAATTGGGCTTTATGGCTAATATAGACTTGAAAGAGGCTTATCTTCTAGTACCAATAGTAGAGGTACACCGTAAATTCTTACGTTTTGAATTTGACGAAATTTGTTACGAATTCAACGCCATGCCCTATGGCCTCTCGGTAGCTCCTAGGGTTTTTACCAAATTAATGAAAGAAGTCGTAAACTATTTACGTAATGAGGGTTATAAATCCGTCATATACCTAGACGATATCTTGTGTATAGGAAATACATATACAGAATGTCAGGACAATGTCAATGAAACTTTAAAGTTACTGCAATGTCTGGGGTTCGTCATTAACTTTGATAAAAGTAACCTCGAACCTCGACGGACTTGTCGATTTCTTGGGTTCATATATAACACCGTAGATATGACCTTGAGCTTACCGGAAGATAAACGTATAGGTATCATGCGGTTAGTTAATAAATTTATCACTCTTCCCAAATGTTCCATCAGAGAGCTTTCCCAATTTATAGGAGTGCTCACTGCCGCTTGCCCAGCAGTGAAGTACGGCTGGTTATACACAAAAACCCTAGAGCGACAAAAATACTTGGCTCTCAAAAAACACCAAGATTTTGAAGTAAAAATCAAATTAACAGATAACATTTTACCCGACTTATCTTGGTGGAAACAAAATATATTTTCAACAAATAATTTCTTGAGATTTAATAATAAATTTGAACTAGAAATATTCACCGACGCCTCAAAAACTGGTTGGGGTGTTTTTTGTGATGGGAAACGGGCAAATGGGGGATGGAAAGTAGAGGAATTATCCTTCCACATAAACCACTTAGAATTATTAGCGGTGTTCTTAGGCTTAAAATGCTTCGCCAGTACCCTTTCTAATTGTGCGATATTAGTGCGCGTTGACAATACAACAGCCTTATGCTACATAAATCGCATGGGAGGTATTCGGTTTCCTCATTTAAATAACGTGGCAAAAGAAATTTGGCAATGGTGCGAAATGCGTAAGATCTATTTGTTTGCGTCGTACATTAATACACATGAAAATGTCGAAGCTGATCTAGAATCACGTAAAACTAATGTGGATACCGAATGGGAGCTATCAGATTGGGCATTCCAAAAGATAGTTCAGACTCTGGGTGACCCACAAGTTGACCTATTCGCATCTCGTACTAATGCCAAATGCCACCAGTACATCTCTTGGAAACCAGATCCCGATGCAATTTTAATTGATGCTTTTACAATTAGCTGGCACACCTTTTATTTCTATGCATTTCCACCTTTTTCCCTTATTCTGAAATGTTTGAGAAAAATTATTACCGATAGAGCTACTGGGATTCTAGTTTTCCCATACTGGCCAGGGCAAGCATGGTTCCCACTGCTCAAACGAATGCTTGTTTCAAATATTGTAATATTCGAACCTAAAAGAAATCTTTTACGATCAAATTACAGATCACATCACCGGCTCTACCGCAGTCTTTCCCTGGGGGCCGCAATGCTCTCAGGGAAGCATTTGCTAGACTAGACACCCCAGAAATAGCACTGGATTTGATGCTGGCTTCAATCTCGGATAATACGATGAAACAATATTCAGTTACCTACAAATTATGGTGGTCTTTTTGTTTAGAAAACACGGTAAATACTTTTGAAGCTCCTTTGTCGGCGGTAATAACATTTATGGTTAACCTTTTTAATAAAGGTGCGTCCTATGGCACTCTTAATAATCATCGATCTGCCCTATCTTTACTTCTAGGAAATAATGTCGGGTCAGACGAACGTATCAGACGCTTACTAAAAGCTTTTTACAGACAGAAACCATCGCGTCCCAAATATACCACGACATGGGATCCCAACATTGTACTTGATTATGTTCGTGCATGGTATCCAAATAGTGAACTGAGCCTAATTAAACTCACCAAAAAATTAGTTATTTTATTAGCTCTATGTACCTCTCAACGAGTACAAACATTAGCCTTAATTAGTATCAACAATATTAATAAAAACCCCTCAGGTATTAAAATCGCGATACCCAACATAATCAAGACATCGGCGGCTGATCGCGAACAGCCGGTTCTCTTTTTACCGTACTTCATAGATAACCCAAATATTTGTCCGGCAAAAACGTTAGAAGATTATCTGCAGATGACTTCAAATTTAAGAATGGAAGGCTCAGATAATCTTCTATTAAGTTATAAAAAACCATTTAAGACGGTCACGTCACAAACTATAAGTAGATGGATCAAACAGACACTTGCGGAGAGCGGCGTCGACACCTCAATATTCAGTGCTCATAGCACTCGCCACGCCTCCACATCGGCAGCGGCATCCGCAGGTGTCTGCATCGACACCATAAGAAAAACCGCTGGCTGGACCAGCAGTTCCCTGACGTTCGCTAAATTCTATAAGCGCCCAGTAATAGACGAAGGGCATAGACTTAGGAAAAGTATGGACGGAGTGCCTAGAGTAACTAGTCTGTGTCAAAAAATGGCGGGCATCAATCATTGTGTGAGTAAATTGTAGGGATGCGAGGTTTTACCTAAATTTCCCCATTTTTTATTATTTTAGTTGAGGAATAGGGAGAATTATTTGGTAAATTTTAAAATATATAAATGAACAATCATTAAAGGTGATTCGTACATTATTATTAAAAATATTATTTTATCATAAATTAATGAAAATAATATTTTAGTTATTTTTTATATTATTTTTTCATTATACCTATATAAAAAAAAAACTTACATGGATGGTAACCGTGGGGAATATTCACACGATTAAACTAGGTACCTAATTAACAAAAAAAGTTAAAAAATTCATATTAGTTACAATTTGTATTTTTGCGATTCCTAATCCCATGTATTTATAAAAAAGAAGTTAAATCTCTACGGTTATCACTACTAATAAATAGTTTATGCTATTTCATCATAAAGTCACACAATTTACAGATTTCCCCAAAATATGGGGAAATTTGCACACTTTTATGTTGGGATCACTGCTTTTGTACCGAACAATTGAAATTTTGTTTTGAAATATTGAATGAACATTTATGTATAATTATTAGATAAACATTAAGTGATTGAAATATTGATTAACCTGTGAAATGTGATCCCTGGATTTATTTTCTTCCTGTCACTCCGGTTTTTACACCATTTCACTGCACAAGACATGTTGTATTTGATTTTTTTTTCTTCCCGCTTAAACTGACAGATCGACCGATTCGGCCGACGTTTGCCGCGAAGTGGCTGACTATGATGTGAGAGTGTGCGTGGCGACTGTATACGTATACGAAAGTTGGCTGACTATTCAGCGTCACTTTTTTGTTCCCATGGCTCCGTCCATAGTTATTCCTAGGTCCATGACGAAGGGCATTTCGCTCGCTCCGTCTGTAGTGTCTCTAATGAAATAACTTAAAAACAAGCGCACATAGCGCTATGAATTATGATTGATTAACATTTAATTATAAGTTTAATCAGAATTTATCAGAATATAAATGTATCTGTTTATGCTAAAAAATAAAAGTTTTTTCTACTTTCTTCATGAATGTTTTTACTGATTTCAAAACATAACCATTACCATCTCTGAACATCTACCTTGTTAATTGTATCTGAAGAATGAAGCGACGAAATATAATAGAAGATCAAACGAACTTCTTGAAGTGAAGTTCGATCATTATTATATGAGTCGCTTCATTCGAAGATACAAAGTTCCCACCCTCCCACAACCAGCATAAAAAACTTTTGGTAGATTCTCTAAACATGAATGAGGTGACATTTGATAGTAAGTTGGCGGTATGTGTTGGCGGGGTAGAAAAAAAAAAAAAAAAAAGTGACCATCGATTATGAATCGATTCTCTAAACGTGCGAATAATGCCTGTTAGGTAAAAGGACTACCTTGTTAATTGTATCTTCGAATGAAGCGACTCATATAATAATGATCGAACTTCACTTCAAGAAGTTCGTTTGATCTTCTATAATTTATTAACAAAGAATAAAAATAAAAATATTCAGTAACTGCCGCAAGTTACAAGCATTCGGTGCCTCTGGAAATACTCGAATCACATTAATCTACAAAATGTAATTGTCAGTATTGTCTATGGGAAGAATATAAAGAAGAATAAAAAAAGAAGTTAATGAGAAATAAATATATTACTACAAAGTGGGCCACCCGGTCGTATTAAAATGGCTTAAACATTTCCACATGCCAATATCTGGCTACCGTGTTGCTGAGTGTTACGAGTACTTACATTTAATTTTCATTAGCGACAAGTAATAAAATAATTTCGTTAAGCATAATATTATGGAAATAACTTACTGGCGAGAATACTGCAGGTCTGGGCATATTTGAAGGACTCTCGTTTTAGAGGTCAAGGCACACTTTGGACGCCATTTTTTATTTTCAAAGTATACGATGTCGTGTATCCTAATTGCGTCATTTCAGACTGCAGTAACTATTATAAACTTTTTAAAAACATGTTATGCGTGGAGGGTAAAGTGACACTCATCCTAAGTATGTCTCGGTTAGAGTTGCTTAACCTTGGAATACGCTTACCTTCTTGGTTGCCACTTAACTACAACCCCTTCTACTGCCTATGTCTACCTATTCAGGTTAGACATACTTTACTATTTAAAAAAACTAAGCATATACTAGTAAGTACTAATCTAAGACTTTCATAATACCTATGCATTTATTCGTTCACGAAGTAAAACCCACGAAATTAACAGATTGAGTCTATTAATCTTCATTAATCAGAAACATCGGCGTTCACTTTTAACGACTTGTAATTAGGTAAGACTTTAGATGAATTACTAAAGATTATTTTTAATTCAATGAAGAATTCGAAGTGAAAAATTAAGCTAATTTTAGTGGCGCAATTTAGTTGGTAGATACATTTATAACGTAAAAGTTAAATTTAAAGAACGCATAATTTTTATTCAAGATAGTAAATAATTAATAATATGAAATAATAATCTACGACATTGTACATAGCGCTATCTAGACCCAAAGTAAGCATAGCTTAATTAGCTTATGATATCGGTTCTAGAATTGTGGAAAAACATGCTTAGGTATATTTGCCTTGTATAATACATAGTTTTTATAGTTACATAGAAACCATGAGGCACTGAAAACGCTCCGCAAAATCTTTTCAGCCGTAAAGGAGTTTAATGACACACGTACAGAGTTTTTTCACATAAAAATACTAGCTTTTGCCTGCGCCTTGGAACCTATTCCAAGAATAAAAGATGCCTATGTGTAATCCATTCCATCTGTGTACCAAATTTCAGCCAGATCCATTCAGCCGTTTATGCGTGAAAGAGTAAAAAACATCCATATAGCCATAAGTTTTATATACAATACATATTATATAAAAATTCTATTGCGTTGAAACTTTTATGCCATATTGTGCACAAACCAACTTCCCAGTAGTTTGAATTACTAAAAACTAAATTATAAATAGTACCTACTTATATAATTTACAAAATCTAATAATTCACATAAGATGTTTCTCATAGTCATAAGGTCCAGAATACATCTGCCTTTATTCTCAAGACAAAGTGAAAACATGTTAATTAAAAATTAATCACACACAACTATTCACTTAACAGTTTCCTACTTGAGTCTCACTTACAAAGCATAGGCACTTAAAAGTTGATCTGCGAATGCTCAACATGCATTCGGAGTGCACTCCCTCGAGTTCGTGAAGTACTCGCCACCAAGTGTATGCCAAAGCGACCTTTATACGTAACCTTAACTAAGATAATGCTTCATGACTTACAACGAAGAAAGAAAGATTATAGTTGCATGAAATGGTTATAGTTCTTACATATCGCACCACAGGGCCCTATCAAGATTTGCGATGTCCAAGCCAATCTGAGGGTTCCAGCGAGTGGGACCGCAATAGCTGGGACCGCGGTTCCAGTTGCAGGTTAACTTCTTCTTCGAGCCAAACGGTTGCATCTATTTTTTTTTCAATCTATCTCGCCTGCTTGGTATACCCGCTGATTGATGTACGAGGCTCTGGCGTAAGCTTTCCTTGTAGGTAGTCTCATCAAAAAGACTTCCCACGTCCCAAAAAGAGTTGCCCATGTTCATAGGCCATGGTAGCCGCTTCCCATCAGTTGGGCCGTGTGCTTGTCTGCCACCTACGTAGTATAAAAAGAAAAAAGACTTCATTTCCGTCCTTTACTCATTCTGCTCTTTCTCCTCACTCTTCCCCGCTACAGACAACAATGCACATTTAAAGAGTCATGATAATCGCCTACCATTTGGTGAGTTTTATGCATAGGCCACACAGTAGGTTGTGTATCTTTTATATCTAGCAAATAGTTGTGAAAGTATGATATTCAACCATATAAGAAACTTTATTTCTTACTTACTCAATCAGTTAATCTATCGCTATGCACTGCTGGATATAAGCCTCTATCAAAGTGGGCCATAGCAACCGATTCTTCACCTTGATTTTCTCAATACCTATTTCATAAGTTGACCATAGATATATTATGTTTGATTTTCCATTCAGTAACGTAACACGATTTGTTAACAAAATCAAGATATTCACACTTGCAAAACGGCCGGTTGAACTAACGCAATACACTCTGCATGTAGCGAGACAAGCAGTCTGGCGAACTGGGTGAATGCTAATATAATTTACATGGAGATTCGTATCTGATTTGCCACATATGTTACCGTAAGCACTAATGTAGAAAACTTATTAAGTTGATCAAATTTAGGATGTCAGCAGAGTATTTGAACAATATCAAAATAGTCCCGTTTTATTTTCAAGATTCAGAAATCTAGAGTGACGGTTTGCACTAGTTGCAGGGATACTCTATTTCTCCGTACCTACTAAAGGAATCAAATATAACTGATTAATTTAAAATTGTTACTATTTATAAAATTACCATTGTGTAAGGAGCACATAGAAATATTGTAAGATTTCTTTTGATATCAGCGAGGAACTATTTACTTACTCTATGTTGGTACTTGTTTACGTGCGGAATTTCCACAAATACCACCCCCGCGGTCAGCGGAGCGGTTATGTTGGAATCGAACTGACTAAAAGCGCACGCCGTCTCGGGTCTTCTATCGCCGGGGTGCAAGGTGGCCGAAAAGGCATTCACTCTATGCTACTAAGAATGAAATATGATATTTTAACGCTTTAAATTAGTAGCATTTTTTTATAATTCGCCAGAACGTCCCTCATTTTTACTAAAAGCTCAAAGCAGAAGAAATGATTGTATGGAGTTCACCGCTGCTCCAAATATGATAACACAACTAACATAAAACTCAAAGACATTCAGTGTCTGCACACTCAATGGTACTATCGTTCAGCTTCGGTCCTCAATAAACAAACTGCTTTAACCGCTGGCTCTGATAGCCGTATGGGGCGAACAAGCATTTGCGTGTTCGCTGACAGATAGCAATCGGCAGGGCTAGCACGCGTACCTTCTAATTAATGGCGGCGTATCGCGTGAAAACGACCCATTTGTCTCACACAACGTCGGATGTTCACAGAAGAATTGTAAGCGATACAAATACCTTAAATGTCTTCAAACACTTAGCTCCCCTAACAAACACTACCCGTTGAAAATTCCACTACGATCTGCAATTATAATAAACGAAATCTAGATTGCAAATACACCGTTTAAATCCGTTGCTTGATTTATGGACCAGAACCGTATTTTAGTGAATTGTATTCGAGATTACACGGACGGCAACTTGATGACACAACAAACTTTCATTGTGTTATAGCTACATTGGTAGCAGTCGCCTAAACAATGTAATACCATTAATATACATAGGAAGGACTTTGTTATAAACCTCTTAAGATCGCAGACTGGACCAGTTCAACCACGCCATGACATCATCGACTAGTGTGTAGGTATAGAGACTGGTTGCACGGAAAAAAAAGTTAAGTAGTATAAAAAAAATTGTAATCGTCATTTTATATAACTGTCACGCAGAATTACGTTACAAAAAAGGCACGATATGTCTAAATATTCAGGTGTAAGGTGTTAAATCGGTGATAAACTCCAACTCACTGGTGATAAAATTAAAATTAAATGGGATTATCTTGACGCAAACCCAATGTTGAAACTGTGCAAAATCTGTTAATAAAACTCGAAATAACTAATTTAATTATTGGTCTCCTCATCTGCAATAAGTACTATCTTTGGGTATCTATAACTAGTCACTAGTTTATTTATTGCACTTAGTATTACCACAGTGTACTAAAACATACTAAGTTACAATACTGTATAGATACACATATACTTACTATGGTATTACACCGTGATTAATACCTAGAGGCAGCCAACTGCAACAGTACCTAACAATACTGCTATTGTGTTAGTCATTTATTTGCTGCCTTTATCAGCCACGATAATCGTTTCATTCACAGATAGTTATCTAAATTAGAAATCAGTTGTTAGAAACTAGATGTGCCCTGCGATTTCACCTGCCATACTTGGCTGTTCTACTTACTTCGGTTGTCCAAGAATTTTAAATATTATAATGGAAATACAAGGCTTGAAGACCAAGTTGAAGTCCACAAAGCTGAGTAATAAAACCTTAGTGTAATTTATTCTATGATAACATGAGAATCTAAAAAATTGACCTCTTAATAGAATAGGAACAGTTATTTAATTGTTTCAATCAGAACCAAAATGGACCAACAATGCTACCGTACCGTACTGTTTTAGGTCCGGAGGTAAGACCTCTATGCGTGAAAATTGTAAATGAATACACATAAAGTACCTACGAAGTCCTAAGCTAGAAATTAATTTCACTTGCTACACGCTGCATGCTGCACAATTTGCTTACTTACCAATACAATATATGCCTAGCATATATACGTACCAATAGATATGAAGGTAACAAACAAATATAAGTATCGAATCTTACATAAACAAATAAACCAAAAATAACATCGTTAAGTATACACGCTTGGGCACTTTAACAATATAAAATAATTTGCTTTCCCCTAACAACATAATAAAGCTATATAAAAGCTATAAAAGTTTCTTTATGTTCATATAAACATAGATAGGCACTTCTCATTCGGCTAGTAATAAAGTTCTTATTTTACAACATGTTAAGTTGATGTTTTGAATTTATTTCAACAATTTTGTATAATAAATTCGGGTAATTTAATAAAGTTTTATACCTTCAATATGAGTTAATAATGTAGGTAAGTAGTTCTATGACACTGTTAAAAACTTTGTTTTAAATTATTTTTACTGTTTTGGAGATCACGTATTTCATTTTGTGTGAGGCCTGTGCGAACGGTGATTATGTAAATTCGACGGCGCTTGTGCGATTCGCATAAATCGTTTCATATTTTATCACTTTTTTGCATAATATATTTTGTGTAAGCCGACGATCAGTCAGCGCCCTTCACCGCTGAAAGGTAGGTACCTCCTCATTTGACAGATGATTTATTATTTTTTCTTCGACCGCAATTACAGAATAAATTTCTGAGTGACACTTTATTGATTAAATTCATCTCATTAATATTTAATCAAATTGAAAATTCAACGACAACATTAACTCAAAAATCACATCTTTATTTATGAAATCAAAATTAATGCTTTTTCGAGTCGATATTTTGTGGGCGAATATATTTTCATTTTTGTTTTTGCAACTAATAAAAAATGACAGTCTTCAGTACATAAGCAGAATTTGTCATGCAATTGAAGCAGGTGTAGGTGTTATGAAAGAAGTTTAGACGGAACATGAACATATCGTTAAATAGCAATTATTCTACTCAACTGATGAGGATATCTAGCTATCTTACCTAATGTTAAACTGTCAAAACTTTTACTCTTGAAACTATCCCGAACACGGATGTTCCCACGGCAGCTGCCATCCACCGAATACCGTAACCACTCTTCGAATCTTTATGCAAGTACACGGAGCTGTTACTAACTAGCTTATGTATTCTAAAAAAATTACTTATATAGGTAGTCGTAAAATAACGAAATTTGGTAAAAAACAGACTTTATGGCTTAAGTGAAGGGAAATTAAGAATTTGTTTATTTTGTAATAGGGATGTCGAATATTTTTTTTATTGTTAAAAATGTAAAGAAAATCACATTAATTTCAGTCTACGTTGCGTTTACATGTGAAACACTACACACAGTTGTACGAACAGTAGTAGCCTACAGTTCGTACAACTGTGTGTAGTGTACTATTACACAATAGAACTCGTTTAAAATTTAATAAGGAATCTAATAATTTATATATTTTGACTTAATTTGATTGTTTATTTTTCGACCTATTTTGTGAACTAAAACAATGAAAAGTCATATTTACGGTATAGATAGGCAGTATCTAATTTTACAATGCATATTTATTCAGAAAAAAACTGAGACGTTAAGCAGTATTGGTTAAAATCTGACGACCAAGTCGTCATCCCAATTATCATTGTAGTGATAAAATTAATACTCGATATAATTAGGTATAAATAAACTCGTAGATTGAAATTAAACGAGTATATTCAACTACAAAGTCGAGTTTAACTAAAGTTGAGGATTTTAATTGTTCTGTGGTTGAAACTGAACTTTCCAAATTGAAAAAAATTCCAACTTCTTCGTCACTTTTTTTTAGGCATTATTTAGGCAACAAAAATGTCATTCATCAGAGCGAAATTCCAATTTATGAACTCTAGACTTGATGCCCGTGATGGCATTGTAACAAAAAGTGACGAAATATCGCCGAGGTGATGGCTAAAGAAGAAAAATATATCGCATAGTAACTTACTATACTTAGGTACTATTAGTAAATAGATATCTGTCACAACGTACATTGTTACCCGACCCGATACATTGTTTTTCTATCGTACTGCTTCAGCCAGATGGAGCTACACAATTCTTTGCTTGTTAATTAGATTTTTGCGCTTTCGTTACTGACTAGTTATTTGAAACTACATATCTGCTCTAAATGTTTTAGTAAAATTTTGGTACTTCAAATTTCTCAGTATGTCTAACTAAACCGAAACTAGGTCATCACGCTACACCGAAGGGTCTAACGCCAATGCTGTAGTATTTGCGGTTTGATAACCGCCACTGTAAAATGCTCATTGACCGAATACGTAAATGAGGTCTGTAGGTAACTTACACAATTCAATACAGAAATAATCACTGTTTCGTTTATTTTTGGTGTTAGTTGGTGACCAACCAACACCAAAAATCACACCCAAATGTCATGGTCAAAAACAATGTCACCGAACTGATAGAATGCAAAATATTGCAGCACTTTTTAGCGCTCCAATTTTAGTCCATCTTCGATAGTCAATATACAAAACTGCCAAGACGTACCGACTGAAGCGTAAATTGATGTTGGCGAGCACTGATCTGTATAGTGTTGGCGAGTCAAGTGACGTCATCGCATCAGTGGTGATAAAAAAACTGACACGTTCGGTTTTCATGCTACTTAATGCACACGCCAAATCTACTTCTATACCTGTTTGTTTCTTGGCTTTCTATGGTCACCTTATGTAAGATCTCATTGTCGCTCAATTTCGTAGTTATTATGATCACTAAGATGTCCTCGATTAAACTAGTCAATTCCCTCTCTGATAGTATTGAAGATTCGATTCTAAATATGCAAAATCCCACTATTTAATAGAGGTTTTCTTCTTTGTAGCTCCGTCCTGTCCATTTGCCAGTCAAGGTCACTGCTTGACCGCATGAAAGTGTCAGATTATGAAGCTCCATAAGAAAGGTACAGCTAAAAAGGGTAAAACCCACTTTTAATATAAATCAGAGAGACATATATAGAATCTCTATATCCCAAAACATGATCTTAATCCCTCCTCTGCAGAACAGTGCCAGAAGCAGCACTGTCATGCAATAATAAAAGAAAAAGAACTATACGACCTCCACGCGGTGCACTCGGGCAACGAAGATATCAGCGCCTGATTTCCAGGGAACACGCTGCCACCTGCGGCAAATATCGGCACTCTAGAAGGCTGTTCGGTGGTTCACCACGTGTGCCTCTAACTAGCAAAGGGCACAGTAGAGACCAGGTGAAGGGCAGGCTGGTTCTCCGAGCGCAGGGGGGGTGACAGGACGATCACCTGTAACGGCTGTAACCCTTAGTACAAACCCGAAGAAGCGGCGTGATACTGACCCCCTCCCCTCTCTATTTCCGGGGGTAAAATAAGGACAACGTGGCTCCCAAACCATCTGGGAAATCTAGAAATCGGAGATTGGTTTTGGGTCAGCCGAAGTGCACGGGAATTCCTCTTGAGTCACCTTACACCCGGCGTCTGAAGACCCAAGCCGGCGCATGGTCACGCCAAAGTGCCTATCTATTTCAAAAATTCAAATTGCAGTGCCTTTGAAAATAAATACGAGCAGTAATTCTCTGAAATTTTCGTTTTAATACCAACTAATTTGCTTGGAAATCTTCTTTGTGCTTTTACTCGAGAATTATGAATATCAAGAAACCTCTTTCAAAACACAATTATACGTAGTTAAGACAGCGGTGCCTTTTCTTATAGCGGTAATTACATTGCTGTTGTAATTATTATAATTACCTTTGTCGACATATTAAATTAACTCTTTTTAAGGGGCGTGCATATCACTGTTTATTTTCGAATAATATACTTGATAGCGTTGACTTTTAACCCCTCTTCAAAATGCTTCCTCGCCTCATTACAAAGCAAACAAAGGAGCAATTACGCTTAACTTATAGCCAATTGTATAGTCTCAGAATGAATTCCAAATTTTGAAAAGAGACAGTAGTAGCATTTACATATTATATAAACGTATTATTGCTATTTTCTTCGCACCATTTGCTACGTTTGTTATAAGCTATCGCAGGCAAAATATTAGTGATAGAATGAAAGAGCTCTGTATCTAATACAATAGAAACATATATACTCGTAGTTGGCAGCAGCGGCGCAACTCGTAATGACCAATAAAGTGAATATACTCTGGTATCCAAAAACATTTGTTATTGCTACGAAAATAATTATAAATATATTTAAATTTTTGATAAAAACAAGAGCAGGGAGACCAAAGTCACCTGTGTTGTCAGCACAAGAACTGTCTCAACCCCAGGAATCCCCCCACCCCAATCCCACTCCAGGGTCCGCAGCGCGAGTATGATGCCCCTGGGAAGCGGTCACCGTCGTTCTAAGGACATGTGCAAGTCCTTAGACCATGGTAACCGCTTCTCATCAGGTGGACCATGTGCTTGTCTGCCACTTAAGTTGACCAAGGATGACCATGGATTTGATATGGCTTTGGTAAAATCCAAAAAAACAAGGACCACCAATCTTGATCCTGTGAATTCTAAAATTGTGTATATAAATGTGTGTGGATTATTGGGAGATACGAAGTACGTCTGTGGGTAAAACATTGTAGTTCCTTATCATCCACCAAAGAAATGGTTTATCATTACAATTGACCTTTTCTTTAGGTGGTATAAAGACTTGTCTCAACACGATGGCTTAGACCTGGTAATCATTGATCTCTCACTATCATATACGTTGAATACGCAGTATCTACTTTACTTTCTTATTTCTCCCTGTCCGCATTTCTCTGTCTGCACTCTGGAACTAAAAATGCACGAATAAAATTTTAAAGGGTAAGATAACCGTTCGCCAAAACTATTTTAATATCTTGTTAGTAATCAAAATTTGGTTTATTTTACTTAGTATAGGCAATGATACATTTGATAAAAAATACACTGAATAACTTAACAAAATTATTAATCATCAATTTTATTAATATCATAGCACACGACATCGTTAGAAGGGTCCTTAGTCCACTTATTCATGCATTAACTCAGAACATAAGAATAAATGTAATTTTCAAAGCACTCCCACTTAACATTATCACAATATATTATAATGTACGATACCCACTTAACAACCCTCCTCATTCTGTTTTTGTACAAAGGAGTATAATGTGATGAAACACAAGGAGCATACTCAAATTGCACGTTGAAGACATCACTCCATTTTAACATAAGAAGAAAAATGATTATTTTAAGTGATAATATGAAAGAAAAGTTAAAATTTTTGAAACCTATTTTACCTTTCGGGGTTATTGAGCCGTGGGACGACCTGAACCCCCGGCTGTACCTCGCCGTACACATTTATTGGCTGAAGTTTTACGGCATGTGGTTCAACACTTTTTCACCAAAATGCTTCAAATATTGGCTCCGAATGATATACACATTGGTCGTGTTATGGCTAGTGTGTTTTTTGCCGGGCATTGGGGAAGTTGTTTATCTGCTAAGGCGAAGAGAAAATATTGGAGATGTTGCCGAAGGGTAGCTAGATATTTTCTCGTATACTTACATTTTGTTTGTTTAAGTTGTTCCGCCAAATGTGCTTTATTATACGGCGATGGGTTATAGTTTACCTAATATG
Source organism: Lithosia quadra (assembly GCA_963576445.1). Classification (NCBI taxonomy): domain Eukaryota; kingdom Metazoa; phylum Arthropoda; class Insecta; order Lepidoptera; family Erebidae; genus Lithosia; species Lithosia quadra. The sequence continues at coordinate 6,617,688 of OY754891.1, forward strand.
TGAGTGAAGTACATTATTTCTTTTTTTAGGTTGTATTTATTCTTGAGTGAAATGTATACATACTTCAAGGTGGCAGTATTTTGGCTGAATAAAAACCAAGTGGAGGACCTTTTAAAGTATTTAAATAGGGATGAATTTAAACCGAAAGAAGCGGAGCATCGCGATATAATACGGAAAAGTATTAAAACCGCTCGGTTTGTCATGACTTCCTATGCCACCATGTGCGTCGGAGCAGTATCGGGTGAGCTTTTGAGAGTACATCAATCTTTGTTTCACATTGACTCCTATATGAATGGAAATAATGCATCAAAGCTTTTTGAAGAACACGCGTTTCATTTGAATGCGTTCTGCCATTTTTAGCCCGAAGCCAAGGGAGTCATTTGGAATGATGTAGTCGAGAAAACGTGCACAACCAATTTTGAACAATGAAAAGTAGACAGATATAAATTCTAAAAGTGTTGCTCTTATAAATTCTAAAAATCTCTAGTTGGTTTTCTAAAAAAATATCCATCTTGCCGTTTATAAAATATAATGTTTTTATCTACTCTGACTGGGATTGCCATCCATTTTGTAACAAGTTCTCCATCGTGTCCACATTAAACTACATTTGATAGTAACACACTACACTTTAATCGCGTGCCCTCACAAAATGCCCCTTAGGGAATCTATTAGAATATTATGCATCACGTAATACCCTTCACCCAAAGTCTGTCTATGCCTTCTAAAAAATAATCACGTACGTAGTAAAATATGCTTCAAGTTCAAATAAGTGTTTATTTAGATAGGCAAATACAAAATGGTTCAGTAACTTTTTCTGTTATGTTCTCTATCCGAATTTTTTGGTTTTTCATGTTTAGTAGTTTTTAATATATATATAGCTGCTCGTGCTGATTCACTCACTCATTGGTCACCTCTCCTGAACAATTTTGTATGAAATTTTTTTTTTTCACCGATGGTTACGTATAGAGGATGGAAATTCATTCGGAGGAAAAATATGGAGAGAGCTGATGATGGAGGATTTCGGAGACGGGTGAAGAGCACGCTTAAGGTATTGAAGATAGGTTGGTGGTGCTTGAGCAAATGTCACTCGAAACGTCATTCAATTGCCAGTGACCTGAAAAAAAATTCAAAATGGCGAAAAAAAAATGGCCGCCATAGAAATTTCCTCGGTGTCCATCTCGGAGAGTATAAAAGATGGAAGAGTAGTTTCTTCGCAAAAGATGATCAGGATCCAAAGGTCTACTCGATGAATAGAAAAAAAATTCAAGATGGTGGAATTTATTTTTCTATAGAAAATGTATGGCGAACATTGAATAGACTACAAGTATTGACTTTGATTTATACATAGTTTCTTTTTAAAATGTTTTTGTGGAAGAACTCTTAGTCAGAAATATGTAGATAGATGATGATCGAGGGTTTGGAAGATGGGTGAGAAGCACGGCCAAGGTATTAGACATAGGTGAGGACTGCTTAAACAAAAAATACTTGGAACCTCATCCAATTGGCAGGGAGATGGAAATAAATCCGAAATGGCGGATTCAAGATGGCGTCAACACAAATGTCATGGGTGTCGCTCTCAGAAAGTATTAAAGATGGATGAATTGTGTTTCGGTTCACCTCTGCTGTATTTTTTTTCCCTGATGCTTTCGTATAAAGGACGAAAATTCATTCGGAGGAACAATATGGAGATTTTGGAGACGGGTGAAAAGCACGGCCAAGGTATTGAAGTGGTTTTTATTTGAGCACTCCCTACCTCTCGTAGGGAGTGCTCAAATAAAAACCACTCGGAATCTCATCCAACTGTCAGTGAGCTAAAAATATAACCAAAATGGCAGATTCAAGATGGCGCCCATACAATTTTCGACAGCGTCTATCTCACAAAGTATAATAGAAGATAGAAGAGAGGTTTTTTGGCAAAAGATGATAAGGACCTAGCCTAGAGGTCTACTCGATGAATAGAGAAAAAATTAAAAAGGGCGAAATTTATTTTCCATACAAAATATAAGGCGAATAATGAAGAGACAAATGTGCAAGACTTTGATATGCTTTTAACCGACTTCCAAAACGGCCCGTTTATTTTCATTTTTTTGCAAAGATTTTTTTAAATAAACCGTAGAAGTTTTCGTCTTGGTCCCATAAAAAAATCTGGATCCAACTCCTTAATCCTGATGCTGAAAGATTACTGCCCGCCTAGGCCCTAGGTTATCAAGATTCAGAAAGTGTTCATTGTGAATTAATATTATAGGTACCAAGCAACGACTTCATGGTTAGATTTCAAGTCCCAACCCCTCAACCCTGATAATGCAGGGTACAGCTGCGCTCACAAACTATAGTGATTCAGAAACTGCGGATGGTGCAATGCAATAATATTTTAAGTACCAAGCATAGACTACATAATTGAACTTCGGATCCCGACTCCGCAATCTTGATGCTGCAAGGTGCTGAACTCTTAAACCATGGGGATTCGAGAATTTCTTATATTTTTATTTATTTATAAAAAGTTCATGCACATATGCAACAGGCATTCTCTACCAGTCAACCTTATAGGTGGTGTAGAGAATAACATAGCATAGCATAGCATAGAGAATAACATAACAGCATTTTAGGCATTAAGCAACAGCTTCATGACTACACTTCAAGTCTGAATTCCACAAACCTGATGATGCAGGGTACAACACTCCTAAACCATAGAGAATAAGGAACTGTTCCTGGTGAAATAATAGGTACCTATTGTAAATGCCGAGCATAGACTTTTGTTAGGTATTGAATTCCAAGTCCCAACTTTTCAATCTAACCACAAATTCACGGTTTTCAGATTTTTCCCCCTATGCTTCTGCTATAAGGCATACCGATAGGTAGATATGCCAAAGTGATTTAATTCAACGGGATTTCTTGACACGACACGACAGACAGACAGACAGACAACGATGTGATCCCATAAAGGTTCCTTTTTAGGGTTCCATACCTCAAACCCTAAAACGGAACCCTTATAGGATCACTTTGTTGTCTGTCTGTCTGTCGGTCTGTCAAGAAACCTACAGGGTACTTCCCGTAGACCTGGAATCATGAAATTTGGCAGGTAGGTAGGTTAGGGGGGAAATCTGAAAACCGTGAATTTGTGGCTACATTACACAAAAAAAAAAAAAAATTGTTTTGAATGTCTGACAATGGGAAAACCACGTAAAAAAAAACGAGTTGGGGCTATACCTTCTGGGTGGCTTGGAAACTGGCCCACCACTTTTTTTTATATTATAATAAAGACGTATGAAGTACACGACAAAGTTTATATACGTAATAGGTATAAAGAATTGTAGACGGCCAGTTTTCAAGCCACCAAAGCTAATATTTTACTGTTTCTGATATTCATTTTGTAAGAGTTCACTGTTCAGTAACTTATGAGTTTCTTTAGTGTTATAACTCCCCGGGGTCACGTGACCTGAGGAATATAACTACATTCTTAATATAATATTGAAAAATCGGTCAAGTGCGAGTTGGACTCGCAAAGAAGGGTGCCGTACCACCGTACAAGAAATAACACTTTATTTTTTAAATTTTCATGCTATAGCGGCAATAGAAATACACATTCTGTGAAAATTTCAACTTTCTACCTATTGCGGTTCAAGAGATACAGCCCGCTGACAGACAGAAGGATGGACGGATAGCGGAGGCTTAGTAATGGGGCCCGGTTGGAACCTTTCTGATACAGAACCAAGAAAAACTGTTACATAATTACTTACACACCAAAACTTTAAATCCAAACGGACCCCTGTTCCAGGTTCCTGTTGTCCACTCATCTACGTGGTCCGCTTTAGCGGGCCGCGCACCCACGCGCCGTACTAGTTTGTTATAAAGTTATTAATCAAAAGTCTTAAGAACTTCTGTTTTCCTAACTTTTGACTAGTTTTCCTGAGATTTCTTTTTCTTTTTCATTTTATGTCAAAAGAACTTTAATATATTTTACAACATTCAATCATTTTTTTCCAGTTGGAATAATATTGCCTTTAACTGAACACTTCGACATTTTGCCTACGAACGTGGAATACCCAAACTTTGATGTATATAAAACACCAGCATACGTGGCCGCATACATCCATCACGTGAGTTGAATTGCTTACATAAAACTCGATCATTCATATTTTAATTGAATTTTTATATTCAGGTAATATCGCTAAGCAAAATAGAGGCCTTCGACGTACGTATTGAAAAATTATCCATGAAAAGTTGTTTCACGTTGATTAAGAGTTTATTTAGTTTTATTTTCAAAACGATCCCTTCGTTTTGAAAATAAAACTTACGTACTTAACGTATGGAAGTCAGTATTTCTGAGCAAGCAACGATTCTGTTGTCACGGGAACTACAGGCAGAATAATTCATGAAACACAGAAATAGTTATCTCACAAAGTCACTCATCTGGTGCAAGAATGTCATGATTGTACATAGTTGTTATATTTTTAATAGAATTATGAGTTGAGTGTGCCACTACCAACTAAAAATATAAATTATCCAACCAAAGAACGCCAAAACTCAACTTCGAATTTTCGCCTCTAGAATGCAAATCGCCTTTGATTACTATCAGAGAGTTCAAGGAATCGCGACTGCTAATGACAACAATGCTTGATCAATTTGTCGTATTAAGTATATACATAAAATTATAATCTATGATAAGTCGTGAGCGCAAAGTCCAACAGCGACGCGTAAGTCACTAAAGTCTTGATCAAGGCTCCACTCACTTCCGTTTGCAAATATTTTGTTATTTTCATAGCTCAAGAACAACGCAATTTTTTTAAACTAAGATGGTTATCATTTTTGCGAACAATAACTGTGGTTTCTAATTTACTAGTTTATGACATTAGAATTTTGTATTGTTGTTATTGTTTATAGGAGAGAAACATACTACCAATGTTATTATAGTTCTTCATTCTATAAGACGGGAAAGTGCAAGTGATTTCCGTGCCCTTTACACCACTTTGGCTTATCCTGGATTAACACATGAACAACTTTTCAAAAAGTGGACAGTGTCGCCCAATTTATTTACTAGTACATAAAGTAATATTTGCACATTAAACGATATTTGTCAAACGTGTAAAATACCTTACATTGATTTAATTATTATATTTTGAATTAACATCATCCAGAAATCACATCACTTTTCACACATCATTTAATGAAGTGTTGAACAGCAAACCAAAGGCAATAAATTAGTTTCATAGCGCAAACAATGGCCAACAATAGATCGTAGATTAATTGAACCCTGCTCTAATGAGAATAATGTATTGAATAATCAAGTAATCTTTGGTTCCACAGATTTATTACAAACCAGCGACGTGCATTATAGATGGTGTTATGGACACAATATTAGCAGCCTTTGTTGCTTCTGCAAGTAAGATAATCACTTTTCCATTATACTAACGTAATTTTTGATAGTAATAATGGTGATTATTATTATATTCTTTTGTTCACAAACATGCGAACTGCTTTATAGTAAATGTAGTATGTAGTAAAAAGTTAGAATATATTTTGACATTGTTATTTCTGATGCTGTCTAATGTTGTAGAATATATAAATTGTTTTTTTTATGTCGGACACGTCAACATGACTTCACCTCGCCTGATGGTAAGCTAAAGGCAAAGTCTCTGGAATGGGAGTCACCATTGCACACACCGATAGTGCCACTTATCTGAATCAATACCTGAACTTGAACCCGCGATCGAGTTCGACGTTAGGAAAATACTATACATACTAACTGAGCTGCACAACACCTTATGTTCACATTCTTAGTACAGGATTGCGGTAGAATCAAGTCCCGTTCGGAATGTTAACTTTCCAATTTAAATTTACAAGAAAAGTTTTGCATTGTACTCTCACATTATTTAAAATCCATTCAAAGTTTGCAGAAGTGTCCTTTCACACCTAGAAGTAGTTATGAAGTCATTTGTATTTGGTTACAACATGAAAAAATTATTTGCATTTTTCAAATCAGGTAAAATTGGTAAATCTGTAGTGTGCCAACAGCTAGAAAATTATTATTAGAAAGTAATGATGTAGGACTTTATTCATTAGGGACGTCCTTATAAATTCATTCCTTACAAATAATATAACGTTCAACGAAATAAATGTTACAGTAATATTCTAAATGTTCAGCATCAATAAACACAACAGCTGTAAAAAGGCATTCTAAGATCAAAGCAGTTACCGTGTGCACAACTTGCGACAATTCGCACAATTGCAACCCTCGAGAATTATAAAGTGGCATAAATGGAGCTCAGAAAGAGTAAAACAAAAATTGAGTCCTCGTACGCACACAATATAACTTCATGCAAATGTCTCACATAATTCTCATCCAAAATACGAGTACTTCTAAAATCTTTAAAAATAACAGCAGCCTTTTTTATTTATATCATTAGATGGCATACGTTTACGATAAGTTCCGTAACCATCTGCTACGAGAAATCTTGTTCTACGAGTATGTCTGCTACAATGTGTTTGTAGCTCATCAGCTACAAAGTATCTGTAGCGATTTGCTACAACAACAATGTTACATAAATGAAACATAAACATAAGTTGTAGTAATAGGAATGAACCTATAAAACCTACGGATGGAACCCCTTGAATATAAGGCTGTGACACAAAAATGGCGGCGATTAACTATGTGTGAGTGAATGAGTAATTTTTTGATTAAAACGTGATTCATCCAGGAATCACTTTTTTTCTTGCTGTCACTGCAGTTTTTACACTAGTTCACTACACTTTGTGTTTATTTTGGCTATTAAAACTGGCTAAATCGAATGAGGTTTGCGCATAGTGACTGACTAGTGTATGTGTTTGTGTGCCGACTTGTACGTATAAGCAAGTAGGGCGACTTTAGTGTCGTCAATTGTCGCATTCCGTCCATAGACTTTATAGGTTCATGGTAATAGGTATGAAATTTGAAACAGAACATTTATTTGACAGCTTGTTACTGAGATAGTGATTGTAGGTGGCCTGAACAATAAGTACAGGGTTTGTATAATAGACATCAGACAGAACATGACAGTACTTACAATATGTGTCGCTCCTACACAATGAATGAACATTTCATTTATCTTACTAATATTATTATTTTTTGTTTGACGTTGTTTTGTTTTATTTGATGTTGATGAGTTTAATAACAGTTTTTAGTTCTATTGTTACTAACACATTGTTTATTATTTTATGTATACTTATCGGTTTATAACAGTGTCTATATATTATGTATGTTTGTACCTATGTGTGATAGTTAATAAAACATGTTTTCAACAAAAGTTACACAATATGTAACTTTTATCCGAAATTGCATACTTTATTTCGGCGAGGTATTTTCTTCATCGTAGACGACTTTTTGAAGTCTAGCTGTTCACAGTTTCTTATATTCATTTATTTTACTCTTCATTATGAAGGAATATAGGTTTTCTTCTTGCAGTTGGACAAATAGAAATACTGGCGTTCAATCTCCGCAACTTTGAACTACTTGCCGAACGTCGACGTTACAGAGATATAACTGAAAACAACTATGTCTACGCCAAAGAGCAATATGTACGTTCAGTACTGAAGGAATGCATTATTCACCACAACAGCATAATCCGGTAATGACATTTCTTTTGGGTTCACCAAGATCGCCGGTACCCAGCGCCACCTGCTGATTGACGGACGAGACTCTGGTGCAGGCTTTCCTCTCAGGGTTGGGGGTCAGCCGGCAGTTGCTCTCAGAAATGCTATTTATCTGTAGGCTTTAACAGTACGTTCATAAAGTCTAAAATTAAATGGCATTTTTGAGGGGTATGGGAATGAAAGTGGCTTGCCTTAACACAAAATAGAGGCCTCGTTCAATTGAGGTACTTTATGAGTAAATTTACTAAGTATGTTTATTTATGAATGTGTACCTCTATTTAAGATGGGTCGGTTACGTACATAGAGCAGTGTTGCATCAGGTCGCACGCGGAATGTTCCGGCAAACTATTTTTGTAATGAACTAGTGGCGAAATTAATTTGTTAATTTCAGACTTGAAACTCTTACATCACGGGCATACTTTTCTAGCATAGTATGACAGTTTATACGATAACGATACGGTACAAATTGAATCAATTTAGGAAGTGGGCCTTATATGCATGATGTATAATCTTAAAAAAACATTCCAATATTCTTCACCCATTAGATCATAGTAGACTTTAATATCCAGTATAAGCCAACTTTACTTTAAATGGTCAAGAGCCGAACTAGTGGGTCCATGGAGCCTACAGAGAAAAATATTAATTGTTCATACTACCAATCATTTCAAACATATTATGATGTGTAGGTAATTTTACAGCCGACATAACATACAAAACAAATTAAAATAAAATGCATTAGGATTTACCTTTTATATAAGAACCTCAATTTCATTGATACTCCTCCTCACGGGCCACTTATTCTCTTAAAATAATAAAATAACACGACATTGTTACGACCGGACTTTCCTAGAATAATCGAGAATATTTTGGAAGTAGACGAGACAGCGGTAGTTAATGCCACGAAGTAATATTACCAGCCTCGGTATAAGGTGACAAGGAAATTTAAGCGTTAGCATAATTACATTAGATGAAACCCATTCTGACATAAAACAATATTGCTTTGATTTTACAGCCTTCTGGTGTAATGTAAAGGTTAGTAGATCTTTAATTTAAGGTGCTGACAGACTTCAGTACTTGTCGCGTTTTATTTATCGACTAAATTCTAAATTCTTTATTTTTCAAAATAGTGTAACGTAATTACATCTTTTTGACGTCAAAAACTACTTAATACTAAGTTTACCACCGCTTCCTAGGCGCTAGTGGAGAAGAAACGGCGCAACAAACTCCACTGCTGCATTTTAAGACGTCAGGTTATACATAGATATCTTAAGACTAAATATGGACGAATGTACATTTTGTCTCGTGTCAATATAAATAAAGGTATATAAAAAAAAAAAAAAAAAAAATAATAATATATAATAAATTTTAACCGAAGTTAAACAATAAAATAATTGAAAATGTCAAAAATATACTAATGTCAAAAAAATAGTAAAAAAGGTCGCGTGCCTACCACAATATCAATATATTGTAGTAGGCAAATGCCACAACTACAGCATTATGTAGTTGTAGCACTTTAGCACTCTAGGAGGGGCCTGCACCATGCTCAAGCCAGACATTTTTGTCTTCAAGGTAATCAGTAGTCCTATAGTATGCTTTTTTGCATAAGGTGGCCTTAACAAATGTTTTAAATTTATTGTCAGGCATACCAAGGACCGATTCAGGCAATTTATTATAAAAACGTATACCTTCCCCCCTAAAAGAACCACTAACTTTGCTACTGACTGAACAACGAACAGAACGAAGCAGAATATTTTGTAGGTATGTTTGGCTCTATCCAATCATACCTACAAATATTATCACGATTATTTAACGAGCTCAATGACATTTTGATGATTTAAATCGGATAAAGAAATCATCATCTACCAATCCTTGTGCTAATTATTTGGGATCTGCGCAACATGTTTGTCATTCTCTTCCATACTTTCCTATCAGATGCCATCTCCTCAGTCTCTCCCTTTCTTTCCTTATCCTCTTTCAACCTTTGCACCTAAAGCCCTCATTTCATACTTTGAACCTTTTTAACCCCCGACGGAAACCCGAACGGGGTGTTATAAGTTTGACGTGTGTGTGTGTGTGTGTGTGTGTGTGTAAGTCTGTCTGAGGCATCGTAGCTCCCAAACGGATGAACCGATTTTGATTCTGTTTCTTTTGTTTGAAAGATGGGTTGGGGGAGAGTGTTCTTAGCTATGTTTCATGAAAATCGATTAAGCCATTTCAAAGATATAAGGGGTGAAAGTGGTGATGAAAAATTGAAAGTGTTCAAATATATCCGTGTTGGGTATCAAATGAAAGTTCATAACTAACACATCACGATACCACAAGTTTTATGAAAATCGGTTAAGCCATTCGAAAGATATCTGGAGTCGAATGTATTTATAATTCTGTAACCACACTCCGCGCAATTCGCATTAGCTCTGAATAATTGTTGATAGACTATACATAGGTGAAATTAAATAATGAATTACCTATTATACTTAAGTTACCCCTATAAAAAGCATGAAATAAAAATTAAATTAAAAATTTAAAAAACCCCCGACTCATAAAAAAGCACAATAAAAAAACCTTTAAAAAGTAAAAAAATAACTGTTAATTATGACCTATCTACCCTAAGTATTAAACCTTTATTATTATTATAGGTAGCTATATTATTTACGTATTCATATTTATCATTTTAACTAACAGTTTGTCTCGTCGGGGACCGCTCACCTAATCATAACTTAATCGTCTGTCTCGCAAGATCTAGAGCGGTCCCCTGACGAGACAAACTGGGCCTCGATTCTGCTAAAGACAAACCACTGATATACCACTGACACTCTAAAAAATGCCATTTAATTTTAGACTTTATTGTTATCAGGTTAAAGTCTAAAGTCAAATAATATTGTGTAGAGAGAATGAAAAAGTGAAATGAATTCTTTTTATTGGATTTTAGACTTTAATTGTATAACTGTGAAGTCTACAATTAAATAGCATTTTTAGAGTGTCAGTGGTATTACAGTGGTTTGCCTTTAGCAGAATTGAGGCCCTGTTAGTTAAAAATATGAATACGTAAATAATATAGCTACCTATAATAATAATCAAGGTTTAATACTTAGGGTAGATAGGTCATAATTAACTGTTATTTTTTTAACTTTTTAAAGGTTTTTTTATTGTGCTTTTTTATGAGTCGGGGGATTTTTAAATTTTTAATTTAATTAATAAATATCACTTTCATCTCTTCTCGTAACATGTCCATACCACGATAATCGCTTGCTCCTCAATTTTTATTCACTGGTGTAACTTTCAAATATATGTATTTCCTCTAACATACTCATTCCTAATTCTATCCATTCTTGCCACTGGCACAGTAATATAATATAGTCTGGAGGCCCCTTTTTATGTACACATAGGTATATTATATATTTATATAAGTACCTAGGAAATTGGTTCCTGCGGCTGGCTGAAACTGGATCAGTATTTCACACAATGTTTCATTAAATCATTTAGGTTCATCAAAAGCAGTACCTAACAGGAATATTAAAACAAGTCGCATTTATATGCATGTTTTGTAATTATGTTTCATTCATACTCAGTGATTTAGTTCAGTGAAATTCATTTCACATAAGTTATATGACAGGTCATTCATCAAGTAAACATTTTAATAGTGTGTTTCATGTTTTCATTTAATTTATTTAATAACAATATAATCACGAGGGACATGATACTGGTATATTATTTTGTATTATTTATACTGTTACAAAATGGTAAACTGTGTATGTACATAGAGATGTTAAAAAATGGTTATGTTGAATGAACGATTCCGAACACAAATTTCAGTCTAGTCTCAGATTATTTTTGGAATCCTATTTTTTGTTGTCTGTTTTTTCACGATGTACCAAACTATAGATTTCGTTGCGTTTTTCTATTATAGATCATGGTCAGACTTAAGATTTGGCATGTTTGATTGCAAACGGTTAATTAGAGCCGGATATAACCAAAATAGCCGCGAGCAACAGCTACTTTACAAAATAATAGAAATAGAGAATAAATTTTATACCTAACTAATTTTAATATACGAAATCAGGTGTGTTCATAATAATGCGAATATCTGAAATTATTTTACTTATTCCAGTGAAATTTTGTAAATACATGTATAGTACCTACCTAATAACCCTAATTGCACCTAATGGGACTTTACATCCAAATTTAGAGTTACCCGAGTACAAATAAACCAAACTTCCTATAGAAAACAGCAGCTAAATTATTAACTCCCATAATTTTGCGTCACTACTGCTAAAAAGGGTTGCTAGATCTCCTTTGGGAGTAGAAAAGGGCTGGAACAAATACGTGCTTCTGCCTCTAGTGTCGTGAGTATCTACAGAGAACATAGACACTGTCATCATGAGGGCCGTGTGCCTATTTACCATTTTAAGAGTAGGTACCTATATAAAATTTGATGAAGTATTGTTTTCTCAGTACTAAAACTAAAACCCATAAAGAAGATTGGCATAATATATTTGGTCACATTTTGAATCGAGTGGCAAGTAAAATACAAATTGAAAAACTATAGGTACTTTAGCTGTATATCTATATTGTAGTAAACATGCGCTTTGTAAGACGTTCGTTAGCAGAAAGTCTTACAATATGTTTGGAGGCAGACACTGTATGTAACACAAGTAATTTATACCTTGCAATTATTTTTGGCAATAGGTAAGTTGCTTGTTGTAGGTAAGTTGTTTAAGGAGCATATTTTCTATTTTCTGGTACAGTTGTTTTATACCGGTACAATCTAAAATAAGCACTCGGTTTGTTAACAGCTAAAGGTTTATGATGAACTGCGTTTATACGTTCGCAGCCCAGCCAGAATCAGTCCCAAAAACCAAGACGAAAATGTAACCAAATCGACTCATTTATTGGCAGATTACTATTCCTGAAATCGAAATCTGAAACTTTGTGCACAACAGTCGCATGATAATTGTTATTGCTTTGCTTTTAGTCACCTGTCCAAAGCTGTGTCCAATATAATAGTCATAAACTAAAAGATAAAATTCATACGATTCCAAATATTGTAATATATTTAAAAATAATTTAATTTCATCACCTCGCTTTTAAAGTTCTTTAGGTACAAAGAGGTACTTATGAAAGTCAGAAGTTACATTACATTTAGTGTCAAGTTTGCAAGGTACCCTGTTACATTACGAAACTTGAATGCAAATGGTAATTTTATTTTATCAATTCTATGTAAAAGTTAGGCTGTTTGGAGTACAATAATTCTTCTCCAATCATCCCTATATATTTGAATTGACTAATAAAATATTTAAGTGCTTATATCAACAAGAGGTTACCGCATTAATGTCTCCATCTTTCTTAAGCGTATACGAGTATTTAAACGTATAAGATGGAGGCATTAAAGCTATTGCCGTAGGTTACATGTACCTACAAGCGTTTAGCAGCCAAATTGTGTTGTAAAATCTGAAGCGACATATTAACCAACAAATTTCAGCCTCTGATATACGGTTTTGCCTCCAAAAGTCGCTAAAACGCTACTGTAAATACCCTGATACGCTCCTTGACTGCAATGCAGTGCGTAAATAAATATACGATATAAGCCCGGCTAATCTAATCACATTAACTAATGAAATTTAGAGTCAGACTAACCAGACAAAATCATTCCGACTTTCTGTTTAATTTATTCCTGGAATATAGCTAGATATATACCGCGTATAGCTCCATCTCTCTCCCTTAAGTGAACTCGACTATAAGAGTGTCGTGGTTAGGCCCCAGTTCTAGGAAAATGGAATACCAAAAATGTCAGTATCAAATAGTACCTAGGTATTTCAACCGGTATCAATTGTATCAAAGCTTGTTAAGCTTGAACACATTTCAATGTTCGGCAAAGGAATGCAGTCATACTGACGCATACAGGCATAAGTAATCTCTATTATTACCTAGTAGGTAAATACCTAACCTACATTCAGAGCAGAATTATTAATGTGTGCAGTTCTCTTGTTGAAATGTGAACCTCCTTGCGCTTTTTTACTTTTGTATAATCCGCACAACGCTAACTAGAACCAAATTAATCATTGCTTGTACTGTGGGTTCTAGAATATGGATTTACCTAATCAAATTTTTTTTTGTTAAATTATATAAATTATACATAGAAGCGGAAATAGACCTATTATTGCACTCTGATATATTTGCACTGAACGAATCTTGTTGGATAAATACATATTATTTAACATGAATACGTGAAACACCTGATTTTCAGTTACGTGTCTATGATCAAGAGCGCTTTCAGCTTGGCATCAGTTCTGCAGTTTATGTTGAGCGTCATGGTACTATGTCTAATCGGCGTACAATTTCTATCGGTACGTATGAAATATTCGATTATCCTACTTTGGCATACCTATGACCCGAGAGTGAGTGTATGGGGCCCAAGTCAACTTCACCTGCCGAACGACATCTGCCTAACAACATGGCGTGACATGGACATGGCGTAGACTTTCCCTAATAGGTTGAGGGGTTAAACTGCAATCGATTTTGTAATAACTCAAACGCAAAATCTATGGTTGGAAAAAGAGGAAAAGCCGACTCCAAGCACCAAAATGGAAACTTTTGAGGCAACTGTGACAACGCTAAAATGAAGAAGTCCCAAGGTCCGAGAATGCTGTGAAAACAAAAAATACACTTCTTATCAGAAAAATCGAAACACTTTAGTTTTCATGATAATCTGTCCTAATTTAATTTTATGTAAGTACAACTAATTTAATTTGAATTTAGAACATTAACATTCACTATTAAACGACATTTTTGACATTTATATTCCTAAATATAGGTACACATGTTTCTGATAATAGTGATAATCCAAAAACACAAACTTGCTAGGTTAAGGCTAGGTTATTCGATTTTTCTGATTAGAAGTCTTGTATATTTCTTTGCCTAAAGTTGCACGCGTGTTCCAATTAAAAAAAAAAACAACGTGAAGGTTTTTGAAATCGGGGAATTTAAATGCAATGGAACTTCATAGTTGAATAAACTTGAATGTGGAATATAAATATTGAATGCAAGTGAAAAGTTATTTTGTTATAGATTGAAAACCCAGCCAGCCATCCGATGCAGATGGCGTGGATGCTAATTTATCTAACTTGCATGTTGGTCGAAGTGTTCATACTATGCTGGTTCGGCAATGAACTGATATGGAAGGTTAGTCCAATTTTATTATACCCTTTTTTGAATAAATATAATATTAGGTAAATTAAATATAAACATACATACAAATAACAAATATACTACACAACGCTTTCTGGATCCAAAGTAAGCATAGTTTAATCAATTATGTTTGTATTATGTGTTCTAGAATGCGGATATAGATTTTTTCATTTCGAACCAGAAGACCCTGAAATTAGCGCGTTTAACCGAAAAAAAAACAAATAAATTCCACAGTTTTATAATAAAGCACCCATAGTATAAAGCAGTATAATTATAGTACGAGTCTATTATAAAAGTATAGATATTGAAATAGGTAGGTACGTTTCATGCTCATGCATGGAAAAGGTTGAAATACACTTCAATATCTATCAAGTATTTAATGTTCTGTTATAGAGTATGGACCTCCGCCAGGCAGCTTTCGACGGTCCCTGGACAAGTAGCGACCGTAAGGTCAACATGTACATCATCATATTTATGGAGAGGTGCAAACGTCCCCTGAGTGTCACGGCTGGAAAAATATTCACTCTATCTCTGGAAACTTATACAATTGTAAGAACATTATGGTATTGGAAAAACTTTTCAAACTAATTGGTCTTGACGGGAGTGAACCGCTGTACGAGACGATGTTCTAAGTGTGCAATGAAAAGTAATCTACAATTTTTTTTCCTCACTTGCACAGCGCGGTTTAATGTCAAATCTGATATTATTATTGAGGGCATTCATTGTCCCAAATCGTCTTAATTATCACTTCTATTTTCATCTGCATAATATATGCTTGATGCCTCGCTTTTTATAAGTAGATTCTTCTAATAACAACCTTCTAAATCTACGATATTCAAGTGCATCTTTTTAACCCCCTGCATTTATTGAAGGTGATATATCTGAGCTATAGAGGATACATAGGTTTCAAAATTCCTTGCGCCCTTGGGTAGGTACCTAATAATGGCATCGAGACGTTGCGAGTTAGATAATTGCAGGTTGAATGCAGTAGATATACTTTTAGAGATATAGGTAAAAGTACGGCCGCCGTCACTGGCACAATCCTAAAAAATGCAGCATACTGTAACTTAAGTTGAAATTAAGTAAAATAATGGTTGAGCCAGTCCATTAGAACCAACCTATAATTATCCCATCTCGTCTGTATTGGTATTGTAGGTATAGGTACCTTCTAACTAAAATCCGTACCCCTAACTGTTCATATTAAATCAATGAACATGTAATTGATCCTTGCTAAGTCACTGAACAGTTCAGTATTTCCTCTCATTAAAACATCAAACTAATGATCACTATAGGTATTATTGAGCGAGCAGTAGGTATGTAATTACTGGAATTTATAATTGCACATAATACTAAATGTGTGTATTAGTAGATACCTGTTAATAATTTGAGATAATCTCATAATTTAAGATTAAATTTTATTGTTGTATTTACATTTTATTAATTAAGTACATATTACTTTTTTATTAACCCAATTTTACATCCAAATTTAGGTATTTACAAAACTTTAACTAATACTTTCGTTTTATTACAGCTTATCAACTGGGCATACAAAGCGTTTGCAGTTATGAGCAACATGAAGAAGTAAACATGTCTAATTACACCCCGAATAAATTTTGAGCATGTACCTAATTAAGTTCCGTTGCTTTTTTGCACCTTGCACCATATTAAGTACCTATTCATTTCTGAACAATCTTAAATAAAGTGGCTTCAAAAGACGGCGTTAATGTTTTACCTTTTCATTCCTCTTTACGGTATACCCAATTTAAATTTAAACTGAACTTCTGCGATTGAATAAATTCGATTATATTTATGAGAGAACCCACAGTTCTTCCACTCCGTGCTGTCGGGGTGACTTCCAAAACAGATGTTCCTAGTTTTATCAGTAAATATTAGTTATTGGCTTGTTGATTTGATGTTATAATTAACAACCACAATGAAATGTAGGTTCTAAATCAGACGGCATCATAAATAAAAAAATATATCTTGCAGGATCACTTCATTGTCCGTCGAGCCTTTTGTCTCTCAAGACCCTTTTGCTTGCCTGATTTCATCATTTAAATATAAGAACATAATTATTATCTGTAGACAACACAGAACGGAGAAAAATCCTGAGAGACAACATTTAGTTATATATCGTCTTGTAATAAAAGAGTTTATTGAATCTAATAACAACGATAAGTACAAGCAGATCTCTTTACCCAGCAACACAATCAAAAAACAGAAACTAGATATGTAAGAAATTTTCAGCAAGCCTTAAGATAAGTCAGCATTCTTGATAGAAGGTAATCACATTTTGCAAGACCTTTCCGAAAAGGAAATATGCAAGTTCCGGAAAAACAGACATTGTAGTGACGTAGCTACCAATGAAACTTTGTACACGTCGCAATGTGCCAAACAGGCAGTAGTAATCCTCGCGAGCCACCGCTCCCCTCAACTTTTCCAATTCCATTCGCCCATTTCTCAGTTGCTGCCACGCTAATCCCGAATTGTTCCAACTTTTAAGGCTACTTTACTATATTCAAAAATTGGAAATACTATGATAAATTATAATCTTATACTATATAATTCAAAGTCCTGACTGACCTAGAGACAACGCACAGCCTAAACCGCTGGTCGTAGAGACTTGAAATTTGCAGAATATGTGTGTTTTGATGCGTAGAGGTGTACTAAGAAAGGATTTTTTAAAATTCGAACCCTAAAGCCCTAAAAAGGGCTAAAAACGTGCTTTTGCCAGAACTCAAGAATGGCTGAACAGATTTTCATGATCTATGATTTTTTAAATTTGTCTCCGCCTCAAATAGCATATAACATAATTAAAAATATATGATTCATTCAGGAAAATTAGTAATAAAAAGAAAATTAGATGTTGCAAACGTTTTTATCGCCATCTATAATAGTTGTCATAGCAACAGGAACTAAAATTGACTTTGTCTAAATTTTCATAGAGTAATATCCTTTACTTCTTTTTCCTCAAAAGTAAATAGAATGTATTAATTTTTAGGGTTCTGTGCCTGATTAGGAAAAAAACCCTCTTCGTTATCCTTACCTCTTCGTTACCCTCTTCGTTATCCGTCTGTCTGCCTGTCAAGACCTCTTTCTTAAGAACACGTAGAGGCATCAAGTTGAATTAGATAAAAGGAATGTTGCGGATAATGCTTGGCATTAAACGAAGCGTAATATCCAAACTGTGGTCTCACTATCGACTAATAAGTGGCTTGATCTACCATCTCCTGGCCTGCACTCATGGAGGACGGAGGTTGTTAAGTTACCTTCGGCAACGTTAGTGAGTCACCTGCAATCGGAGAGTTTTAGGAAGCCGTACCTTATTTTTCGTGCTGAAATCCCCACGAATCTCTCCCCTCCTCTGGCCAGTAGGAACGTAATATCGGACTTGACCGACTAAAGTCGAACTCCATCTTGGGTCTACAGACGCCGAAGTTTAAGGTAACCCTAGACCCTGAGCTATCCAAGGCTTACTGATGGGCATGGCTGTTTTGGTGAGTTCCTGCATTGCGTAGGCAGGGTGCTGACGTTTGAATGCCACCATTGCCAGGGCTGATCCGTGGGCACACCACCTCTTCATACACTGGTAGAGTCTCCAGAGTGGATAGAGTGGCGCCATGTCCTAGAAGCAGACGCCGGTGGGGTAAGCCTCACGGTGAGGTCCCTGGTGCCGACCATGGTCACCATAGAGAGTATGTGGAACGCCACCGCTTTTTTTGCGAAGCAGTAATGCGCGCAGAAGTGGTGGTGGAAAAGCTACGGGACAGATCTAGCACTCCCCCGTGCCGATGAAGGCGCACCGGGCGGCGTAGTTCGCAGAACCATCTACGTCCTCCGTGAGTGCGGGCCTAGGGTGACGGTCGAGGCTAACTGTCACCCTAGCAGAAGCAGACCCAGGGTGGCAGGGTGTTATATTTCCACGCGCGCTTTTTTATAGAGATGGGGGATTTAGATTCCTAATAACACGTCGAGGTCGCCAGTGCCGGTGGTCGGAACCGATTGGGGTTTCTGGGACATCCTTTCTAGGACACACCAGATTCCTCGATCACACAGGCATTGGTAGGACTCCAACATACCAACCTCTCCGTTGGCTCCGTTGAGGAGAAGCCCGACAGGGTTTTTGCGCACGAAAAAAAAGGGGTATTTCCCTTTGGCCTAGAATCCAGATATTTTGCAGAAGGCAAAACCTTATAGCATAAGTACAGGGAAAAGTCTGGAAAGCATAAATATTACCTACTTCACCAAAAAAAAAAATGTATGTCTGTCATTCAAGACAAGAAGCCCCCTTTTTTGTCGTGCGGAAATCCCCCTCAACCCAATTTTGTACGGAACCCTGCGTGCACGAGCCCAATTTGCACTTGACCGGTATTTATTAGTATATCCTCTTTCTTTACTTTCATGAACTTCTTGAATGTTAAATCAGGTTGTCAAATGTCAATGTCTGTAGCAAGATTTTAATAATAAAAAAATCAGATTTTCGGAAATAAATAATGTATTGTGAACTTATTTGAAATAGTGCATCGAATGTGAAAGTGCAATGCAACTATGATGAAAGGGTTTTTCAAAGGGCCTCTTCCGAGTCACACATACTTTGGCCAGAGCAGCTATCTAATCCCCATAAAATCTAGAAGACAATGAAAAAGGATAATTATGGTAAATAAACGGGCTTTGGCCGCGATGCATGGCACTGTACTTTGAAGGGTTTGATAGAACTTGAGATGAAATGAATACGTTTAGCTGCAACCACTGATTGCGAAGGAATAGACATTAAAAGTTAGTACGGGCAGTCCCTCGGCAGCCCTCAGCTTAAAAAAGACTTGGTGGCGATAGCCAACATTCACGCGGGCGGAGCCGCGCGCGGGTACGCTAGTTGAATAGAAATGTCTACAAATATTATGAATTGCGTGACTAAAGTCGTTTGATACGTCATTTAGCAACATTGCTTTTTGTCATTAAAATACGATCGGTGACATTATATAAAATTACAGTTTTAATAACTTCCTTCATTACATGAAAATGATTAAATTGGCAAAATAAAGTATATAGGTACAACGGTGGGAATATGTTTAATTTACCATTTGTTACATAAACCGATTTCTATTTTGTACAAATGTTCATCACCTATATTGGCCGGTACGACACCATTACCGTAAATATAATGTTATTATACACTTAAAGGGGTGTCAATGATCAGATAAACACAACCGCAGCACGGGTGTATCATATCTTACAGCCTAATAATTACGATTATTGTACTAAATATGGTTGGTAACACAGAGAGAAGATAGGTAATAGGTATCTATGAAGTGTACTAACACCGGCTCAAATTAGACGCGGAAGCGATGTTGCATGTTAGAATTCAGATAATCGTAGCCTGTTACGTAACCTTTACGTAACCCTTACGTAATCTACAGTTACATTACAGTTACGGAGAGTCCATACTACATTCCTATACAAATTTATAGTCTATAGTATAATGGGATATGAGGCATTCCTTTTTAAATCCTATTTTCCCTAAACATACAATTATGAGTCCCGTTAACATTAGTCATCAAACTAGTCAGCTCAGTTAGACAGATTCATAAGTTATTCCAGAATTACGTTAGCATCCCTATCCAAAGTGTTCCACTCACTATCACTACTGCTACGTACAATATCAAATTGTTCACTGAAAAGTTTTCAAATGCTAGCCATAAAAAGGCAATCTGAGGATGATGACTTTCCCGTAGTTCGTAGATGTAACTTTTCCTTAGAGTAACTTTCTCCTACAACAAAAAGTCCAATATCATCTATCACATCACATTAAACAGCAGAGTGAATTGAGATTTCTCTTTGAATCGAAAACGTAGACAGTTTGTATTCCGACGTCTCACTCGACTCGGCCTCTATTATCGCCTCTTCGGTAACTTTTGTAATCTGTTGAAAAGCTCTCGCGTACCTGTGCTTATATTGTTTTGTAAACATTTCTGAAACGCACCGTGTAAATTCAGCTATCATTCTACATTTACTATAATTAAGGAGAGTGCACATTTGTGTTGTAGTTGTTGTTCAGCTGAGGCCCTCTTAACATGATATTCTAATCACAGTGATGTGGCCATAACAGAAGATGGAATGTCACAACGTAAGCTGGGTTTTGACATTCCGTCCCGTATTGTGGCGACAGCACTTATTAGAAATTCATGTGCCCTAGGTCCAACCACGAAAGCTTGTAAGGCTGTTAGTTATATCATAATGACCCACTTTGGTACCACTGTGAGGACATTGGCAAAACTAAATTACAACTGAAATAACGGAACGTAATGGTACTTAAATGGGTTATAAATATACATAATAGATGAATCAGAACATTACAATACCTACTGTTATAGTACCCTAAGTAAGATAGTTTTCATGTAACCAATAACAATGTAGGTAAGTAATTGATGACGTTTACCTAATTAATAACATTGAGGGATATATTTAATCTTTGAATTTAATAAAAAGTGTATGTACATAATTATATATCGTGATAGACGCGTAAAGACTTATCGTAAAGATTTTGCGTAGATCGTATACGACCAGATAAATATATGAATATCTATTCAAAAAATCAAAGATATCCACCACGCGTTATATATTTTTACTAGTACCCACATAATTTACCCCCAATTTGAAGCTCAACTAATGAAATACAAATCAATGTACCAATTCATAAAAAGAAAAGAACTCCCTCGAGGAAAATCTCTCAACAGATATACCAAAATATACAATAGAACTCATGAAATAGTCCTGTGTTCAAACGTAGTTCAATATACAACTGTCAAGTCGATTGTGCTAAAATATGCCAGCGCGAGGCAGCGGGTAAAGTTTGTTCTAAACACTATTAAAAGGCTCAATCGATTCTGTTCTATTGAATAGAGTCTATAGCTACAGTATTGTTTAACTGTGAACTGTGATGATAGTCTACAGACTGTCGCAATACAATTGTAGCTATAAAAGTATCCGTACAACCCAGACACAGTTTTACACAAACAAAAACAAACAAGCAATTCATTTTTATCTTTATTGCTACCTATTGCTACGTTATTCACCTCGCTTTTTTGTTACCATAAGCAGACGTTATCTCACTGTCTTAAAAACCAAACAAATAATTAGATAGCTTAGGTACTTTGAATTTAAGCATCTAACATGGTATACAAGTGACCAGGGCCTCAATTCTGCTAAAGACAAACCACTGTAATACCACTGACACTCTAAAAATGCTGTTTAATTGTAGACTTTACCGTTATACAGTTAAAGGCTAAAATCAAATGAAAATAATTCATTTAACTTTTTCATTCGCTCTACGAAATATCATTTGACTTTAGACTTTAACCTGATAACAATAAAGTCTACAATTAAATGGCAGTTTTTGGAGTGTCAGTGGTAAATCAGTGGTTTGTCTTTAGCAGAATCGAGGCCCAGAAAAGTTAACATAGAGAGATGAACTAGTCTGAAATACTATAGGTACCTACCTATTTTTTTTTGTAAGTGTGCAAAAGTAAGATAAAGAGAAGAAACAAAAGTCACTATAACATAAGCAGATGTGGATATTGAGATGCAGGGAGGAGAGAGAAGGTAGTGGATTCGCAACAAAAGTACTTTATGTTGTAGACTACCTACTTATCCCTAAAATGTTCAAATCTTTATCAGGATATTTCCCACAAAATTAGAACGTTTCGACAGGAAAGCCTTGATTTGATTGCAAGTTCATGATGGTCAGATGGTCCGGAGGGAGTAAATCCATAGTCCTTATGGTCATCAATAAGACGACGTCTTATAGATGGCCAAGACGACGTCTTATTGATGACCATAAGGACTATGGATTTACTCCCTATACATATTCTACAACCAACTAACCAGAATTCTGCCTTCAAACCGAAGAGTACCTAGGAGTACCGAGACATAAACGTAAAATAACTATAAAACACATGCTTTGTAAGTTACTCCTTACTTCGGCAGTATGCAAATTAACGTAAAATAGTACTAAAGTATAGGTCTATAATTCTATTGAAATAAGACAAGGAGGATTCACCCTCAATATGTGTTCAAGGTGTCGGTACTCACTGAAGCGAAGTAAAAGGAGCAAAGTTTGCGAATTTGCCCCCGGGGCCGATCCAACTTCTCTGTTGCAATAAATAAGGATTTTAGCGACAAATTACCACACGAAAACGTTTCACCCTTTCTTTGGAAACTTGGGCTAGTGCCCAAGTTTCCAAAGAAAGGGTGAAACGTTTATATAATAAAGTCTACAATTAAATGGCAGTTTTTGGAGTGTCAGTGGTAAATCAGTGGTTTGTCTTTAGCAGAATCGAGGCCCAGAAAAGTTAACATAGAGAGATGAACTAGTCTGAAATACTATAGGTACCTACCTATTTTTTTTTGTAAGTGTGCAAAAGTAAGATAAAGAGAAGAAACAAAAGTCACTATAACATAAGCAGATGTGGATATTGAGATGCAGGGAGGAGAGAGAAGGTAGTGGATTCGCAACAAAAGTACTTTATGTTGTAGACTACCTACTTATCCCTAAAATGTTCAAATCTTTATCAGGATATTTCCCACAAAATTAGAACGTTTCGACAGGAAAGCCTTGATTTGATTGCAAGTTCATGATGGTCAGATGGTCCGGAGGGAGTAAATCCATAGTCCTTATGGTCATCAATAAGACGACGTCTTATAGATGGCCAAGACGACGTCTTATTGATGACCATAAGGACTATGGATTTACTCCCTATACATATTCTACAACCAACTAACCAGAATTCTGCCTTCAAACCGAAGAGTACCTAGGAGTACCGAGACATAAACGTAAAATAACTATAAAACACATGCTTTGTAAGTTACTCCTTACTTCGGCAGTATGCAAATTAACGTAAAATAGTACTAAAGTATAGGTCTATAATTCTATTGAAATAAGACAAGGAGGATTCACCCTCAATATGTGTTCAAGGTGTCGGTACTCACTGAAGCGAAGTAAAAGGAGCAAAGTTTGCGAATTTGCCCCCGGGGCCGATCCAACTTCTCTGTTGCAATAAATAAGGATTTTAGCGACAAATTACCACACGAAAACGTTTCACCCTTTCTTTGGAAACTTGGGCACTAGCGGAAATGGGACCATCGCTGAAAGAAAAGCCACTTTGTGGGAGTTAAACGTCTTCGTACAGGGTTCTGCACAGTGGTGAATATCATAAGTTAGCACTAGTGCGTTAACTCGTAATTTTAGTTTAATGTTGAATAGAATTTAATTCAATCTGCTGTACCTATACTTAGACAGAGGTGACAGAATAGATATTTGAGCTAATAACTCTCTACGATTTAAACAACTGTAGGTAATTAAGTACATATTAATTAGTTTATGCCGTTAAGCAATGCCGGGCTAAAGCGTAGTAGGTATCTACATAATTAGATTTTACGAATTATGACTACTAGTTGCACTACTTCTGGCTTTTGGCCGCGGCCCTATGTTTACGGGATAAAAAGTACCTACCTACATACTGCGTATGAATCCATGAGTATGAGTATCCATATGAGTTGTGCGAGTACCTGCTAAAACAGTAGATATTTGCTAAAGTTTTCGACAAATTGTGAAATCTATATCTATACTAATATTATAAAGAGCTAAAGTTTGTGTTTGTTAAATTGTAAGGGGTAATCTCGGGATCTACTGAACCGATTTTAAAAATTCTTTCACCAATAGAAAGCCATGTCATTCGTGAGTGTCATAGGCCATATATTTTATTGGAAAACTGGAATTTACACCCGTGTGAAGCCGGGTCTCGGGTCGCTAGTAGGTATATTATATTTGTACTAGCATTGAATATAAAAAGTGTCTCTTTGTTATCTAGTGAATTCTATTTGGATCCAAAGTTTTAACGTAAGTAAGTACATACTTTTAATCAATTCAATTCAATTTAAGTATTTTATTTTTATGACGAATGTGGATTTAATGCTCAATCGATCGATGAGGTTAAACGATGTTACGTTTTTAAATGTTACATGTCGAGTTCATAAATGGATGAACAGGCCTACCTATAGTACAGAATACCCCTATAGGCACTCAATACCAAAATATTGTAGAGTATTTTATAAACTGAGAAGGCTGTAGCGGTAACGCGAACTACTGCGCTCAAGGATTTGTGGAAAATATTATAGGTAAGTTTTTATCTCACCAATTTGTCTGTTGTGCAGCACGGAGTCAGTAAAAATGCCTCCTAACTGCTAATACACTTCTGCTTCCCGCGATCGTCTAAGTTGACATAAACTATGATTTTTATCTAATTGGAGAAATATATCCTGTTTCGTACTTAAAGTTCAACAATTGTGGTGAAAGTTTTCCAAACAACCAACGTAGGTAGGTACCTAACTATGTATTTAGGTATCCACGCTCGGGGCTACATGTGGTTTAATAATGCCACTAAGACATCAGACATAATAATATATTGTCAGAATCATGGACCTAGGAATAACTATGGACGGAGCCATGGGAACAAAAAAGTGACGCTGCATAGTCAGCCAACTTTCGTATACGTATACAGTCGCCACGCACACTCTCACATCATAGTCAGCCACTTCGCGGCAAACGTCGGCCGAATCGGTCGATTTGTCAGTTTAAGCGGGAAGAAAAAAAAATCAAATACAACATGTCTTGTGCAGTGAAATGGTGTAAAAACCGTAGTGACAGGAAGAAAATAAATCCAGGGATCACATTTCACAGGTTAATCAATATTTCAATCACTTATTGTTTATCTAATAATTATACATAAATGTTCATTCAATATTTCAAAACAAAATTCAATTGTTCGGTACAAAACCAGTGATCCCAACATAAAAGTGTGCAAATTTCCCCATATTTTGAGGAAATCTGTAAATTGTGTGACTTTATGATGAAATAGCATAAACTATTTATTAGTAGTGATAACTGTAGTGATTTAACTTCTTTTTTATAAATACATGGGATTAGGAATCGCAAAAATACAAATTGTAACTAATATGAATTTTTCAACTTTTTTTGTTAATTAGGTACCTAGTTTAATCGTGTGAATATTCCCCACGGTTATCATCCATGTAAGTTTTTTTTTTATATAGGTATAATGAAAAAAATAATGTAAAAAATAACTAAAATATTATTTTCATTAATTTATGATAAAATAATATTTTTAATAATAATGCACGAATCACCTTTAATGATTGTTCATTTATATATTTTAAAATTTACCAAATAATTCTCCCTATTCCTCAACTAAAATAATAAAAAATGGGGAAATTTAGGTAAAACCTCGCATCCCTACAATTTACTCACACAATGATTGATGCCCGCCATTTTTTGACACAGACTAGTTACTCTAGGCACTCCGTCCATACTTTTCCTAAGTCTATGGTCAGAATAGCCTCGAGGAAATAGAATAAATACATTTTGAACAATGAAATCAATAGACATAAGTTGAAATTTTGATGATCTGGGTAGCACACAGAACATTAAAAAACCATAGAAGTAGTAATTAAGTAAAAATACAAAGGAATAGCTGTCGCCAAAAAATACACTCACACAGACTTATAGGACGTCTTATTGGTTGCATACATTTTACCTTAAAATATAAGAAGAGCAGAACTACACACCTTATTTTACTAAAAATGAATTTAAAGTACGTTTTGACAAGGTATAAACTTCAATGATGCTTACAGAGTACCATCAAATCTGCCCCCATTTTAAAGTAATATACAACAAAATTATGTTTAAGCCACGTTGGAATAGAAGTACACATTTATTTATCCCAATAATACCCCAATCTAGCGGTCAATAGCAAAATCAATGTACATTATAGTTTTGCTTTTCACCAATAGATGTCTAAAATTGTATTGTATTGCAAATCAGTCCTTAAATATAACAATGGTAAGGATGAAATTAACTTAACTCAAAATACGGACACCACATTCTGTCGTACATTTTTCACAAACTTACCTAAAATGATAATTTTGACAGCTCTAAGTAGTGTACCCCATATAGTATAATCGAAAATGAATCTAATCGATTATCGTTCCCGTAGAATATGGAATCGATAGTTATAAAAACACAAAAGCATTTATTTTTTTATTATTTTAGGTAACTTATTTCAGAATTATAAAAGAGAAGTTTTATGGTACCTACCGTAATTATGTCTTGCATTATACTTAGCCACTTTTATTATTATATTATATTATTATTAGCTATATTACAAAAAATTGTAGTAGATAAGTACTTAAAAATTTCAATAAATTAATTTAAGTTCGATTCATTCGATTCCTGTGTGTCATAGTCAATTGTGCTGAATTCTTGCAAGACGCTTCACTATGAAAAGTGGGCGGTACTTGTCAATGTGCTACGATAATTTTAGAGGTATTATTTTGTATATAAAAATACGATACTTCATAGACGTGAACTGTCAAAATTATCATTTAGCATCCTGAATTGGACAGGTATAGAAACTTCTAGAATATTGAAGTAAATATTTCGTGAAAACTTATAGGAAAATAAACCTTAAAATCAATCGCATAAACTTGTTTTTTGATTATTTTAGCCTGCGTTGTGCACATACACAAGACAAGTGTATATGTGTGAGGTAAATGCAATTACACTTAGGTTTTTGGCGACACAAACACGCCCCCATACGATTTCTAGTCCTAAGGATTTTTCTTTGTTCTGTGGGGTAGCATAACGATAAGAGCGTTCGAAATTGCTAAGTAGATACCTACCTACATACCTAGGCGCTATTTAAACGCTACAGGTGCAATTCCCGCTTAGTGCAATAAAAGATAATGATAAATAATGTATCAATATCGGTGTTTCACATCTGCAGGGCGTGACGGTCACAATTTCACACACACCAAACACACTAAATGTAATTTTATTCTATTATATTTTAGTCATTTTAGGGTCGGCAGCGCGAAAGTGACGCCCCTTTTTTTCCGTGCGGAAATCCTCATGGATACCCACCCCGCGGCCAGCGGGGCAGGTTATGTCGGACTCTTACCAACTAAAACCGCACGCCGTCTAGGGTCTTCTGACGCCAGGGTGTAAGGTGGCCTAAAGAACATTTCCTTCGCACCCCGACTTGACCCGGGCTATCTCCGGTTTCTAGATGGCCCCCTCGGGATTGGTAACCACGGGGTTCGGGTCATGCCCCCGGAATAGGGGGGAGCGCGCTTTCGCGCGCCGCCGCCTCGGCCTGCTTCTGCTAGGGTGACAGGCGGCTCCACCCGTCACCCCCAGGCCAGCGCTCATGGAGGACGGAGGTCGTTAGACCTCCGACGCCTTCGGCGTCCGCGCCCGCCGCCGCCCGGGAGAGCTCTGTGCAGCCTGTCCTGAACCTTTTCCGTCGCCTCCTTCTCGAGCATCACTTGCTCGCAGAAGGAGGCGGCGGCCGACCACGCGTCCGCACTCTGCACCATCGCTGCGATGAACATCGGCAGTGTGAGGACTCCCACCCCGAGGGCTGCCCGGAAGGCCCGTCTCGGCACGTCCCACGCCGGACACACGGCCGGCATGTGCAGCCCTGAGTCGGTACGAGAGGTCCCCGTGAGGCCTCTCCAGCCAATCCTCCATGGCGGGTCTTACCGCCGCTATAACAGCGTGCCCCGCGCTTGGTTGCCCGAGTCGGTCCTTCCACTCCACCACGGTATCCCAGCGCCTGCCAGGTCCAGTCCTTGCTCCTGCGCCTGTTTTCGCCACCAATATAGGCGCCAAAGGGCTCTCGCTTCCAGGTCCCACGGTGGAGTCCCGGCAAGGAGACTCGCCGCCTCGAATGAGATCGTGCGGTACCCCCTGATGACCCTGATAGCCATAACGCGCTGCGGCGCTCGCAGCGTAAGAGTGACCCTGGTGTTGCGCACGTCCATAGGCCACCAAGCGGTTACGGTGGCCTATGGACGTGCGCCATCAGGTGGGCCGTGTGCTTTACTGCCACCTAAGTGGTATAAAAAAATTTATAAAAAATTGTAACCACGTAAGCCAGCCTTATTAGAATTACCCACAATAAGTATAATTATTGAGCAATTAGCTCCTCATATTTCACGAGTCTTCAAGTAGGTACCTATCTTTGTTTCGGCAACTATAATAAAAACATTTTGCCAAGCATCCGATACCTATCTTATTACAATAAATTATTACAGCGAGCTTGTAAACTAAAGAAATTATTCTCGAATCACTGATTTTAAGACCGGTGGGGCGAGTACGAATTTTCTTTAGTATCGAGTTCGTAACGTGTGCGACAAAAATGTATGAAATTTGTACAGCGCGGCAGCGCCCCTATCGTGCGTAAAAGGAACTGTACAAATCTCATATAATTTTTATTGCACACGTTACGAGCTCGATGCGAAAGAAAATTCGTGCTCGCCCCACCGATCCCTATCTATAATCTCAGCTTCCACTACGATTTTGAAAAATAGACAAGGTGAGCAAAATTATTTTATTAGGTAGGTAGGTATACAACGTGCGGGTGCGGGCCGGAACCTCCACGCGGTGCACCCAGGAAATTCAGTCTACAACTTCGGATGTAGATATTATCTACGTTTGTAAATTAGGATACCTACTTAAACAGAAGTTATAATAGTAGATTTAATGTATTATGAATAAAACTGATTAAAGCGCGCTGACAAAAATAACACTTGATTCAAATCTCCGTTACACTGATTTAGAAACTCTTCTTTTGTTCGTAAAGGTCTCAGCTCAGACCTTCAAAAAAATTCAAAGCAATCAATTCCTGAAATTAACTCCTTTCTCGATGAGTGCGGGTTTTTTACAGATCCGTGCTCATCGAGAAAGGAGTTGATTTCACGAATAAGTGCTCTTTAGAATAAGTTAGCACACTATAGTATTAATATTAATTTAAATATATTTACCTAAAATTGTCTCTAGGTTGTAGGTAAAACAATAACGTAGTCAGTAAAAGTTAAAGTCACCCACTGCAACCCAACAGCCCTCCGCTCCGCAGCCGGCAACAAAACGTATAGATTTTTATAGTGTAGTAACACAGGTTGATGCGTCATCTGGCTGGTACATCAGAGTTGTCACTTTTTCAGCTGCTGCGCTTCCAATTTGCGGCTGATATTCTAAGTGAAAAAGTTATTATTGATTCTAATTAGAAAATATTGGGATCTTCCCATAACAACATGGGTGATTCCCTAGATGGGAGCGAAAATGCCGCCGAGGCTCAAAATCTCGTCGTCGTTGACTTTCAAGACTTTGCAAATTACCTGCGCAGAGCTGCAACGGTACTTTTACCTGAGGATGATATCGTTCCACCGGCATTAAATACTGCACTCGACGATAAAGTGAACCAAGACTGTATTAGAAAGTTCATTTCCGACCCTCAAGTGTGTTCCTTGTACGTTCAAAGATTTTCTTCCAAAGGTCAGTGACAGCATTTTAAATTTTATTATAATTTACCATCTCTCTACCTGCAATGCCGTTGTATTATGTCATGCAGCAGTGCACATTTATTATTAGAGTGTGTCATCACTTTATTATTGTAAAGTTAAACTTTTATTAGTCTTTAAACTAACAAAAATCTTGATATGAATATTTTTTCTTTTAATATTAATATAATATTTTCTATATAGAAGATGACAATGAACAACCCACTGAAGGTGAGGAGGAGAAAGAAGCAGTCACATATCAAGTCAGCACTGAGGTAATTTACTTGTTACACTTCATATAATAAGTATTCTTATTTTTGTAGAAATGCAGAGAGAAAAAGGCATGAGCATATGTATGTATGATAATTACAAAGAGAAGAAAACTTTATATAAGGAACTTAACTTTGTTTTGGCAGCCTCCTTTGATTTTTAATATTATCATATTAATTAGCATTGCCACACCTACTCAATACAATTTATTTCATTCTTGCATAGGTTGTTTTTGATTTCTAGGAAATAAGTATAATATAATATATACACTAGCTAATATAATTAGACATGGCCTAGTAACATGCAGGTAGCTGTATTCAAATTTTATATTTACTCCAATGAAGAAACATTTAAAAAAAAAATTTATATCACTAGGTTCACTTCACATCTCCACGAGTGGCAGCTTTTGTCTGCATTAAACGTGGAGCTGTCATTGAAGCTGACAAATCCATTCACAGCCAGCTACGACTCATCAATTTATCAGATGGTTCTCCATATGAAACTCTTCATGCCTTCATTAGCAAGACCATGGCTCCCTTCTTCAAGAGTTATGTAAAAGAAAGTGGAAGGGCTGATAGGTAAGGAATTTAAATGCCGTTTCACGAATAAAATTGTTACTGCAGTGATTTTAGATATAGAATTTAATTATTATAAAATAGGATGTTTATTAACAAGGCATATCTTGTTAATAAACAATAAAAAGTAATACCTTGAAGTATGGTGTTTCCCTACTTCAAGGTATTACTTTTTTTAACTTCCAAGGTGGCAGAAAATAAAAAAGATACCAGTGCTACAGTAACGGTAATCTAAATACCAGATTTTCATTTCCAACGGGGACACCAGTAACTCGGCAGGTAATCAAGCTTACCTTTTCCCCTGGTCCTCCCTTCTGCAGAGGATGTGGGGTATCTGGCGATCACGATTGACTAATACTAGATGCTATTTCAGAGATGGAGACAAAATGGCACCATCTGTAGAGAAGAAGATAGCAGAACTGGAAATGGGTCTGCTTCACCTCCAACAGAACATTGATATCCCTGAGATCACTCTTCCAGTTCACCCACTTGTTGCTGCAGTCATTAAAAGGTGAGTGATTTTATTTATTTATTTATTTATTTTATTTGGGATAAAAAACAGCAGTACATTATTTTACTTAATAAATATCTAGAAAATAAATTACTAATCATACTACTAACAACATTATCCACTTATTACTAATAATAATATAATGTAATTTAAGTAAGTAGATCCCGCTTAGACGGGCTTTTTATTAAGTTAAGCACAGAAGAAAAAAAAATCAAATTGAGTCATGCACGAAACAAAAGGTACACGAGCGCGAACTAAACACAGGTGCTTAAGAAATTGACAATACATTTTCTAAAATTGATGTTGTTTAAATAAAAAATATCTATGTTTTCAAATTTAGAATTATATGCATCTACAAGTTGGCGCAGAGGAGCACGCAAACCAGCATTGGTTTTACTGACGTGGCTGGTTTTAACAGATAATAAGCGGTACGGGCGTGATTGTCTACGCATTACTGTTCTCGGTACAATGTAGCACAGCTGATTAGTAACCTCAGGACAATCATACTTGTTATGAACAATACTATGCAAAAACA
Organism: Lithosia quadra; assembly: GCA_963576445.1. Taxonomy (NCBI): domain Eukaryota; kingdom Metazoa; phylum Arthropoda; class Insecta; order Lepidoptera; family Erebidae; genus Lithosia; species Lithosia quadra. The sequence continues at coordinate 6,649,801 of OY754891.1, forward strand.
TCGCACCAAGAAGCAATCTTCTATTTTGCAATGACAATAAATTATAATTTGTGAGTAAATAATCATAAGGGCGGTAACTGCGGCAACATCTGTAATGTAGGGCACGAAGAAATTTCCGTTGAACGCCCTCAATAAGGTCACTATATTTGTTATAGTAGGGGTCCCAGATTAATGTGGCAAACTCGAGACACGGTCTAACGAGCGATGTGTATAGGTACCTGTAAGTCGACGGACGTTTAAAATCTTTGCTGTTACGCATTACGAAACCATATAGACGATAAGCCTTGTTAATAATATTGTCTACGTGGAAGTTAAAGTGAAGCTTGGAGTCCAACATAACGCCAAGGTCACGAATTGACAATACTCGCTTCAACACTATGTTATTTAGACTGTAGTTGTAGTTATAGACTTTTATGTTCTTAGTGAAGGTGATTGAGTTACATTTAGGCAGGCTGAGTGACAGTTTATTAATGGTGCAGTAATTAGAAAGTCGATCTAAGTCACTTTGAAGTAGAACACAGTCATTTATATTATTTATAGTCTTGTAAATTTTCAAGTCATCAGCGTAAAGTAAAAAGTTAGAGTGAGAGAAACAAGTGCTTATATCGTTAATGAATATATTGAATAATAATGGGCCCAAAATGGAACCTTGTGGAACTCCAGAAGTTACAGTAATTTTGTCAGACCGATAACCATTAACTACAACTACCTGGGTACGGTTAGTTATGTATGAAATAAACCATCGTAAGAGATTACCACGTATACCGTTGAATGCAATTTTGTTTAAAAGTATTTCATGATCCACCCTGTCGAAAGCTTTCTGAAAGTCCGTATATACTGCGTCTGTTTGAACACGGTTATCCAAATTATCAAATACTTGATTCAAGAAAATGAACAAGTTTGTGTAAGTGGACCTTTGTCGTACAAATCCGTGCTGTTGGTTAATGATAATTCTATGCAAGATAGGATAGACTTCATTATGAACCAATCTCTCAAACAGCTTCGACAATGCAGACAGAATAGAGATAGGTCTGTAATTCTCCACGTCGTGCTTAGATCCTTTTTTGAAGACGGGAGTTAGATTAGCCAATTTCCAAACGTCAGGGAACACCCCTTCCTTCATACATTTACTGTAAATCAAATGTAATGGCATATATATCTCATTAGCAACACGTTTCAGAAATGATGGTGGTATCCCATCCGGACCAGGACCTTTATCAGTATCGAGATATTTTAGTTCTTTTAAAACTTTAGAAGGACTAATATCGATATGATTTATGATTTCACTATAATTATTATTGAACTCTCTAGGCGGTTGCCAGTTGTGAATATTAAGGGTGGAAGGTTCATAGACAGACTGAAAATAATTCGCGAAAAATTGGCAGATTTCGTAAGGGTCATTACTAGTGTTATCGTTATATTGGACATTACTTGGTACTCCAGAGTTACTCTGTTTGCTAGCTACATAACCCCAAAAATGTTTAACGTTATTGTGAATACTATTTTCGACGGTTTTAAGATAACTCTGATAACATTGGGAACATTCTGTATTAAATCTGCGTCGGTACAGGGAAAACTGCTCATAATCCGATACATTGTTATATACCTTCCACTTAATCCAGGCACTCTTTTTATTTTTTAATAATCTGATCAACGATCGTGTAAACCAGATGGGATAATTTGTAGATTTACAAGCTTTTTGGGGAACATGCTCTTTTATAATGACGAATAAGCGACTATAAAAGGCGTCCAACGCCTCTTGAACTGGTAAGTTACCAAGCAAATCACTCCAGTCCACCTCGCTCAAAGCAGTTTTAATCGCATCGTAATCACCATTATTGTACGCAAATTTGATGATGGGGCAAACTTTTAAACGAGAATATTTAATATGTGGACTAGTCATAGTACAGAAGGGAGGGTGTATAGGGTCCACTAGCACGAGTGCATCAGTCGGTTGATACACATGACAGTTCTCGTTAGAGATCAACAGGTCCAGCGTTCTGCCCATATTATTTGTAAAGTTATGATATTGTGTGGCATTAAATTCAGATATAAAATTAAGCAAGCTGGCACTACCAAGTGCTTTATTGCCGCCAGTAAATAAGGGGCGATCACAAGGGGACCATGTAATGTTCGGCAGATTAAAATCCCCCACTATATAAAAACAGTGAGTCATAGAATTACTCAAAATTCCTGAGAGCATATCTAAATACGAAACATAGACATCGTCCGATGTATCCGGAGGCATATACACAGCGCTGATAACGTGTCGCTTAGCACGGTCATAGCTTGGCAATTGTATTGTCAGATACTCAAGTTGCTTACATAGGAAGTTGTAATCAGTGCAATTTAGGCATGTAGGATGCAAACCACGTAGGATAGCAATGAGTATCCCACCACCATCCTTTTTGCCAGTAGCCAATCGATTACGGTCACAACGAAACACACTATAACGATTATCTATGAATTCATTATCAGCTATGTCCGGTATGAGCCATGTCTCCGTGAGTACAATAACATCGTACGCATTACTTAAAATATTAATATGCAAGGTCTGAAGTTTGCTCCGGGTACCCCTACAATTCTGGTAATATATACTAAGGGCGACAGCCATTAAGAAAACTATACTCAAAAATCCAAAAATAGTTACTAATACTCGTTAAACTTACGGTTATTACAATTACAGATAATATTGCCAAAGTCAACCGCTTTATTACATCAAAATATCCAATTATGTTATATAAACTAAAAACTAAAAAACATGTGCAGCCGATCAATATTATACATTCCTCGATGAGAACAGCCAGAAAATTACACTGTAGATATAGTATTTCAAATGAGGTATTATTGTTGTTGGGGGGGCTTCTCCACGCTGATACTAAATTTATGAAAATCATTTTTACTTCGAATAGAAAATATTGCTGATACATCGGTCCGACGCGCGAGAATTGTAGCATGCTTAACCCAGCAATGCTTAACGTTATGCTTTTTAGCCTCCAGGCGGCATTCTCGAAACAACAGCTTCTTCTTCAACGTTAAATGCTCATTTAAATATATTGTATGCACAGTACCGACTATACCAAGCTGATCAGTTTTTAAACCCTTCGCCATACGAAAAGCGCTAATTATATTATCACGAAACTGGACTGAGGTGAATCTGGCCACTATACTTTTAGGTCGTGCCTTATTAATGGTATTTTGGGGTACACGGTGAACAGAGATGATGTCTTTATGTGCGATCGGAAACTTAATCTTTTCCCCAATAGACTCAATAAGAGTAATGAGATTCTCCCCCCTCCTCTCCGGAACATTACAGATCTCAATGTTACAAGCCCTAGCCTGTTGCTCCATAACGTCAATTCTGGTCTCCAACTCAAGAATGGTACTTCCAAGACGATCCTCCGAGGAATCTCGACTTTCAAGTAAAGCCATCTTCCTGGTAAGGCCTTCGCACTGATCAGAAGTGTACTGAAGTGAGGTTTCCAGTGAGTGGACAGTCTGAGTCAAGTCTTTATTTTTGTCTTCCAAGGTGATGATTTTCTGCTCGAAAGCCCCCTGTTCCAAGCGCAAAGTGTTTATATCATTGCGAATTTCTATTGTATTTGCAGTAAGAAGTTCCAAGTCACATTTCATTGCACTAATATTGTTGTTGATTGTGGTCAAACTCGAGTCGACATCACTTCGAAATGATTTCAAGGTATTCCTAAGCTCGGCAGCAATTGAATTCAAGCCATCAGTTATTGAGCATTCTACGTATTTACGTTTTCTACCAGGTTCGACTTCCGTGGTCGATCTCAGATCAGGACTCGAATTTGTCTTCTCAGGTGAATGAAACATTTTATCAAATTCTAAAACCCTACAAATGGGTGAACAATAATAAAAGAAAAAGTACCACTGCAACAATACTGCGACAATTATAATGAATAAAACTGCAATAATATGTTGTTATTTCGTGGTACCGGCCGACCAATGTTATTATATCGAACAATGCTATACCAAGCAAACTGTCGCTTAGTTATCGTTCCGTCGCGCAGTACCGGGCGTACGCCGAGTCACCGATGTAGCCAATGAAAGTACAATTTCTACTAAGGCGGACCCAGGCCGGCAGGTGGTGGGTATGCCTCAATGAAGAAACAACGCATGCAGTCCGAATCAGTGCCGCCGTCGTCGCTTACTGCGGGTTGCCGTAGGTCAGTTCTCGGTAACAGATTGTCGGGTAGATAGTGTTAAGTGTAAGGAATGCGGCGCAAACACTATCCTGTTTTACACTTTTTTGCACTATTGCGCAGTTCCTTTTTTTTCACTGAGATTATTTATTCACTAAAACAGTATAACAGTGCAGCAAAATGATATATTATTAAGTTTATGATTATATAACTGATTCCGATTTTCGGTAACAGATTGCCGGGTAGGTGTTATAAGTGTAAAGAATGCGGCGCAAACACTATTTTGTCTTACACTTTTTAGTGCTACTTTGGAGTTTTTCACTGAAGTTAATTACTTATTAATATAGTACAATAGTGTAGCAAGATGATATGTACACGTTATATCACTGATTCTGAGTTTAATCACTGTTTATTAATTTTATATTGATTGTAAATATATCGAGACCCATCCATGTCTCGGTGTCGTTGACATGAATGTTAACGACACCGAGAAATTTGTTAGTTTAATTTCCTTTGACCCAGTTGCATCCATAGCTAGTACTTTAGAGCCTGGTTTGCCTACTCCTGATTTGCCAGGATCTTCCCAACCATAAAATGAGAACCTGCACCAGAGCCTTGTCTGTCAATCAATAAGTATACTGACTTACAAATGAAGTTGACTTGAATTCTGATACGACCCATACATATAAAATTTTGTTGCATTGAATTTGAATTTAAAATTGGTCTACAATTTGTTGATATATTTGTATTTTGTTAATTCGTAGAGCGGCAGATGAAGGTCGCAAGCCGCGAGTGGCAGATTTTGGCGACAAAGTGGAAGATTCAACCTTCCTGAATCAACTGCAAAATGGTGTCAATCGCTGGATAAAAGAAATTCAAAAGGTTTGTCAAAGACTAAGATTTTCATTTTATATCAGAAGTCAGAACTAACTGAAATAATTGAATTCTAGACACTTTAATCTAATATTGATTTATGAATTAATTAACAAAGCTTGAAAAAGCTTCTGATCTTGAAATTGATTTACTGATAAATCAATTTCAAGATCAGAAAATCATGAATGAAATTTTAAATCAATTGCATGCTAACTATTCCCAATGATTTTCTGATAGGAAAAGTGATAGATTTATTATTTATTTATTCAATATTATTTGCCTAAAATAGTAAAATCAGATGGCCCTTAAAATCAAAATTTATTTTTGTTTTATCACCAGTTGTGACATGCAAATATTAGTTTGATTGTAGATTTAAGGATGTTTTTTGTTTTAGGTCACCAAATTGGATCGGGACCCTTCAAATGGCACAGCCTTGCAAGAAATTTCCTTTTGGCTCAACTTGGAAAGAGCACTTCATCGCATTCAGGAAAAGAGGGAGAGTGTAGAGGTTAGTTAATTTAGGTTTTTGTGTGCTTACTAGTTTAATTAACTATTAAACACCCTTACCCTTTTTTTTTTTTTTTTTTCGTGCGGAAATCCTCATGGATACCCACCCCGCGGCCAGCGGCCAGCGGGGCAGGTTATGTCGGACTCTTACCGACTAAAACCGCACGCCGTCTAGGGTCTTCTGACGCCAGGGTGTAAGGTGGCCCAAAGAGCATTTCCCTCGCACCCCGGCTTAAACACCCTTACCCTTACCCATACTTATTAAACTGTACTTGCGAAAGGGTAAGATTTATCCTACTAGGCAAATCATACTCGCGCCATCTACGCTATAATAACCAGTAGATGAAGATTTAATGATCAAAATTTTATCATTTCAAAAGTCATTTAAAAGTTGCTAGGTGTGGCACTCAGGTGGCCTCTCTCGGAAATTTCTTAGTCCAAATGATTTTGAACAATCTCAAGAAATTCTTTGATTTTAGGTCGCGTTAACGCTGGAGATCCTGAAATATGGCAAGCGGTTTCACGCAACCGTGTCGTTCGACACCGACACTGGTCTGAAGCAAGCCCTTGCTACGGTCTCTGATTATAACCCTTTAATGAAAGATTTTCCCATCAATGATTTGTTAAGCGCTACCGAACTTGAGAGAATCAGGTAAATATTATTTTTTTACTTATTATATACAAAAGCAATTTATTATGTAATGTATAACTTCTACAGAAAATTACGATATTTAACATAGTACTATTTATTCACTTCACTTTTGCTTTAATTTTTACTATAGACTGGCAGTTCAACAAATTTTCTCACATCTCCGAAAAATCCGTTCAACAAAATACCCCATCCAACGTGGATTAAGGCTTGTCGAGGCTATTTCACGGGATTTGGGACAGCAACTTTTAAAGGTATATCTTCAATTCTTTTTAATTACAGGAATTAGGAGTAGTGGCATGACATTGCATGAACAGAATCAATGCTTTATACATGATTGGAAAAAATATTGTACTCATAAAATTTTATCATACTTATGATTTCAACCTACTTTACCTATAAAAAAACAGAAAGGATTAATATTTCCGAACTGAGCATTTGTCATAGAAGTATTTAAAAACTTATGTATGTAAGACTTAGGAATATACAGCTTATACCTTGGTTATTGTACTATTGAGTGCTTCCGAAGCGAAAAATAGTCTCATGTCAATTTCTTAATCCAGGTGCTAGGCACTCGTCGTTTGATGCACATTCCATTCGAAGACTTTGAGCGCGTGATGACCCAATGCTTCGAAGTGTTCTCCTGCTGGGATGACGAATACGAAAAGCTGCAGGGATTGTTGCGGTAAGCTTATTATTCAAGTGCCTATTTAATATATTTATTAATATTTTTTTTCACAGAATTCTAAACCATGAAATATGAAACTGAAATTTCTCTTTGAATCCCTGAATCTAATGTCTAAAATCCAGTACCTACCATTGAGAATGCCGTGAGGCGAAACCGCTCAGATTAATTTAATAACTTGTGGTAAAGTAGAAGTGATTTAATTTAATATGTGTAGCAAGTTCCATCATTCAACTGAATAAAATAATTTCCACAATGAATTTTCGTGTCGCTAACAGGGACATCGTGAAGAAGAAGCGCGACGAGCACATCAAGATGGTGTGGCGCGTGTCGCCGTCGCACAAGCGGCTGCAGGCGCGTATGGAGCACATGCGGCGCTTCCGTCGCCACCACGAGCAACTGCGGACCGTCATGCTCAGGGTACCTATACTTACACTCAATCCTTCCTACTATATATATATATATATTATATTATATTATATTATATTATATTATATTATTATATTATATTATATTATATTATATTATATTATATTATTTATATATATATATATATATATATTTTTTATATTTATTATTATAATATTATAAACGCGAAAGTTTGTAAGAATGTATGTCTGGATGTATGTTTGTTACTCTGCCACACAAAAACGGCTTGATGGATCTGGCTAAAATTTGGTACAGAGATAGAATATAGTCTGGAATAACATATAGGCTACTTTTTATACAAGTTAATACCGCGGCTCCGCTCGCAAAGTAGATCGGTCGGGATTTTCTAGATATATGTTTGTTACTCTTTCACGTAGAAACGGCTGAATAGATCTGACTGAAATTTGGTAACGAGATAGATTAAAGTGTGGAATAACATATAGGCTACTTTTTATACAAGCTGATACCCGCGACTCCGCTCACGGAGTCGATCAGTCGACCCACGGAGTAGATCAGTCGGGATGTCTGTATGTATGTTTGTTACTCTTTCACGCAAAAACGGCTGAATAGATCGGGTTGAAATTTGGTATAGAGATAGATTATAGTCTGAAATACCATATAGGCTACTTTTTATACAAGCTAATACTCGCGGCTCCGCTCGCGAAGTAGATCGATCGGGACGTCCAAATATTATGTTTGTTGCTATTTCACGTAAAAACGGCTGAATGGATCTGGCTGAAATTTGGTACCGAGATAGAGTGTAGTGTGAAATAACATATAGGCTACTTTTTATACAAGCTAATACCCGCGGCTTCGCCCATGGAGTCGATCAGTCGGGATATCTGGATGTATGTTTGTTACTCTTTCACGTAATAACGGCTGAATAGATCAGGTTGAAATTTGATACAGAGATAGATTATAGTCTGGAGTAATATATAGGCTACTTTTTATACAAGCTAATACCCGCGGCTCTGCCCGTGGGAGTCGATTGGTTGGTAATCGTTTTTTGGCCATATCCCCGGTTCTACTTAACCAAATGCAATCAAACATACGGCAGATTTTATGTAAAACCAAGACCTTTCTAATGAAAAGGGGCATCAAAATTTGTTTAGCAGTTTGTGGTCAAGATAACCAAGTCTTTTTTTTTTCAAATATCGATTATTACAACTAAAAGTACTGTTATAAAGGGATATGATGTCCACACTGTCGCCTTAAGTGGAGAGTGGAATGTAGGGTGGAGTCGGGAGAGGAGATTGGACAGTGGAGTGGAGGTGGAGAGTGGAGTGGAGTGTGCAGTGGAGAGTGAAGTGAACAGTGGAGTGGAGTCTGGAGTGGAGAGTGGAGTGAACAGCGGAGTGGAAAGTCGAGTGGAGAGTCGTTTCATTCAAATAGACTTGGTGGCAATACCGAATTCTACGCGGGCGAAGCCGCGGGCGGAAGCTAGTATTACATACATATACAATCTCGTCTTTAGAGGGTCATGCAAAGGCGAATTATCCCAAAGTCAAAGTCAATCTTTGTATTCCAAGATCTTTAAGGATCTTCTACTTCTACCAATATAGCAGCTACCAGTAGCATACAGCTGTTTTAGCTCTCAGTGTTCCTCAAATAAATAAATGAACAATGAATTTCTAGTAAATAACAGTTTTTCTTAAAGTATTGAATTAATTGATTTTCAGTTTTTTTAATGCATATTAAATTGAGTTTGCTTCATACAAAAACACTTAATAAGATATCATTTTTGGTTTATAAATTCTCATTAATATTGTTCTAACTGATGTATGTTGATTGTAAAGGTCCTTCGTCCTCGTGCGACTGTGGCAGCCGAAGCCGGCGCAGGCGGTGAGCCTACACAACCTCACTCCTTGCCGATGGATGCTGCAGATGCCAACGCGATTGCTGAGGTAATACAAGTAATATAGAAAGACATTTTGTGCGATAGCTACACCAAAAAATTACAAGGTTCTCTTAGATGAAATACTCTTCAAGGAATTCAAATGTACTTCGCCATTGTCTACAGGTTAATCTCGCGTATGAAAATGTAAAGGAAGTAGACTGTTTGGACATTTCTCGCGAAGGCTGCGACGCATGGGAGGCCGCCGTCCGCCGTTATGAAGATAGGATCGGTAAGCTATCAAAAGTGTCCGCAATGCCCAAAGAAATACTTACGAACCAATCCAATGAACCCAAAAACTGATGGACGGAACCCGTTGAACAATACAAAACTAATGACACTAGAGTACACTTTCATATAGGTACGTAATAAGTACAAGTTGGGACGCATACACGCACACACTATAGTCAGCCACTACGCGGCAAACGTTATTCGATTCAGTCACTTTAAGTAGCGAACAGAACCAAAAATACAGCATATCTTGTGAAATGATGTAAAAACCGTAGTGGCAGCAAGAAAAAATATCCAGGAATCACAAAATTCACTCACACACGGTTAGTCACCGCCATTTTTGTGACACAGCCTTCTTTTCAACGCTTTTCGTCTGTAGTTTTTTAGGTTCATATCTAATATAAAATTATGTCCGTCCAGACCGCGTAGAGACCCGTATCACGGCGCACCTGCGTGACCAGCTGGGCACAGCCAAAAATGCAAATGAAATGTTCCGGATCTTTTCACGCTTCAACGCTCTGTTCGTGCGTCCGCACATCCGCGGCGCCATCCGCGAGTACCAGACGCAACTCATACAACGCGTCAAGGATGACATTGAAGCGTTACATGAAAAGTTCAAGGTAATGAATCCCACTCTTAACATCCTACTACCCTACATCGTACAGTCAGAGGCAAAACTTGATGATAATTGCGCAAAATTCAAACGTAAAAATCCGAATGAAAATTGTTCATTATATTGTACTAAAAGTTTAAAAATAGTTCGATAGAGCCTACTGAGTAATTAACAGCATTTTTGTTAAGAAACATAAATTACTTTGCACTAAAAATAATTTATTATACCTGAAATAAAATTGATCATCCACTTTTGATGCTGAATATATTACCTTATTGCCTGCTTTTCACATCCTACTATCCTACTTCCTACTATCCTACTTCCTACTATCCTACTTCCTACTATCCTACTATCCGACTTCTTACTGTTCTGCTAATATACTAATTTTTATATAGGTACAATATCCTCAATCGAAGTGCAGCCGACTGTCCCTGGTGCGCGATCTGCCTCCGGTGGCTGGTTCCATCATCTGGGCTAAACAGATCGATCACCAACTGACAGCTTACTTGAAGAGAGTTGAGGATGTACTTGGTAAGACATGCATTTTCCAGAAAACTCGCAAGTCGCGAGTGAATAGGTTACTTCTAGGCGACTATAATATCACTGAGCTGATGATATAGTGCTCAAATATTGACTTATCAAATATAAAAAGTTTCTTAGACAACTGACTTATCGGTTTATTTCAATTTATTAAAGTTGTTTTTTTTCTGTATTTTCATTTCATTAAACGTAGGGGCAACTGATTATAAGAATAGATACAAATAAAAACTGTTTTTGTAATTAAAACTCGCCATAGTGACTTCAACGACTAGACTACCTCAGAATCAGGCTACAACCGCACACTCCGCATGATCTCTTCCTAAACTATACTATGTATTTAATATTGTTAATTTAACAGGTAAAGGATGGGAGAACCACATTGAAGGGCAAAAACTAAAAGCTGATGGAGACAGTTTCCGTTTAAAGTTAGATACGCAAGAAGTCTTCGATGAATGGGCTCGAAAGGTAATGTATACTTCAACATTTATCTAAATTACCATGTACTAAGGGCATACAGCCTCAAATATGTTTTTGTACTTTTAGGTCCAACAGCGTAACTTGGGTGTATCCGGACGTATCTTCGCTATAGAATCTGTGCGCGCTCGTTCCAGCAAAACCAGCACAATATTGAAACTGAAAGTGAACTTCTTACCAGAGATCATCACCCTTTACAAAGAAGTTCGCAATTTGAAGAATCTCGGATTCAGGTATGTAATAATAGCTTCTATTCTACTTTCAATTTTAAGTGCGTGTTCTTAGAGTTCATTTTAATTTGTTCAATCTTTTTGTTTTAGGGTTCCTTTGGCTATAGTGAATAAGGCGCATCAAGCGAACCAACTTTATCCATTCGCTATATCTCTTATTGAAAGCGTACGCACTTACGAACGTACTCTCGAGAAGGTAATGTTCTAATTTGAAATATTTTCTAACATGTGTGAACTTATAATTCAAGCACTAGACATCAGCACATACCTACACTCAATTTTGAATTCAAACGAAATATTTTTGATGTGTAATAAAAAATACGGATCTAATAATATTCACCAAGAGCTCCGATTTCATCATCAAATTGTGACTGTAATTGTATACGGTTACGAAATGATTATGTAAATTTGATTAATTTTAGCAATTTAATTTTATATTTCATATTCCGCGATTCAGTGATTTAAATTTTGGCGGGCTTATCAACGCTCATATAAATATTTTTGTTCAAAATGAGTGATTAAAACAATTTGAGGTATCATGTTCTTTATTATACATCAATACGACGTACACAACGATTTATGTGTTCGTATAACACTAACACGTGTGCCTTTTCATTTGTGCAGCTAAATAATAGGAATCATACAAAGGTAGTGTCAACTTTATAGGCTGCATGGTTATATTGGTGTTTAGAAACACTCCTCACTTTATGTTGTACTTTTATTTGTCAATATATTGTATAGATTAAGCTTTTTCTCACATGAGGCATTTGTTAGTTCCAAAAAGCCAATATAACGTAACCTGTAAAAATTAAAACTACACTGTCCATCCATTGAATCCTCACCCAATTCAACTACCTAAGACCAGTTCTGGCTTATTGTGTGTTGGTTGTCCAGGTGAAGCAATGGTAGGGACTGCCCTGGGCTAAACTCACATCCTGTTGACTTCAATAGAATATACAGAATAAGCCTAGTTAATAAATTAAGGTAGTTGAAATTGTATGAAAAGATGGTGCTATGCTATGTTATTATAGCATCTAAGCACAGCCCAGTCTAACAGCTTTGTATGGCCAGGGACAATTTCCTATCACATCAGCATGCATCACAGATACATGAGCAAATGCTGATGGTTCAGACATCTGAATCAGTTTTTATCATCCCATGTGAGTATGGCTTTAGACAAAATATAGATGTAGGTATATATAAAACAGGTAGTGATAATAGTAGTCCATAGTTTGAATCAGCTTTTTTGTTTTTTATACTATAGATTTTGCTTTAGGTTATCCCATGTGTTTTAGATTTATTTACTGTATTTAACAAGTTAATATATTTACAGGACAATGATAAAAGCGCCATGTTACTTACTTCAACTGATAAATGATGCTATTCCTTTCTACTTCGCGAGTTACTAGTTAGAAGTTAAAAACAGACAAACTAAAAGAAAATCGTTGCTTAAATAACTGTTTTGTATTGAGTCTTATCTGAGATATCACCTGCTTGAAATACATGTCAAATTAACTTAATACACCGCCATACCTTCACCTCGCAGTAACCTACAGGGAGAAGGCATGACGTGTCAGGATTTCGCATTGAAATTATTGAGAACTGCCCGACCGATGGGTGAAACTCACAAAACTTGCTTAGTTAGTGTGGCTTGCCTAATGATGTTTATGGTCGCTACAGCGCTTAACGCAGGGGTAACTTACAACGTCTCTGATAGCCTCTTATTATATTATCAAGCGGATATATGTTTGTCTGTCACCAGTATTCTATAAAACTTGACTCATGAATTCAGTCAGTTAGAATAGAATAATAGATATATATTTATATTCTGAATATTTTTACTTGGTGTGCTAATGAGTCTTATTTAAGTCAATTGGTTATACTAGAACATTACATGTATCTCTAGATCCGCGACAAAGCTTCCATCATTCCCCTGGTGGCCGGCTTGCGCCGTGACGTACTGAACCAAGTGTCCGAAGGCATGGCGCTTGTGTGGGAGTCATACAAACTGGATCCATACGTGCAGAAGCTCAGTGAAGTCGTACTGCTGTTCCAAGAAAAGGTTAGTTTTATACATCTTAAGTATTCTGTAGTCTTATTAGTAAGTAGTTTTTAATCTGGAGGATTTGTTTATAAAATGCAGATCAAATTCCTTGATATTATCATAAAAACTTCACAAGGAAAAGGGTCTAAAAAAGTCCTATTGCAAACGGATGATCAGTATGATAGCGTTTAAAATACGAACAAACAAACAATTTATAAACATTCGTGTGTGAACATGGTTCTCTAACGTAAAATCTATGTCAATCACTAACAGGTGGAAGATCTTTTGGCAGTTGAAGAACAGATATCTGTAGACGCTCGCTCGCTGGAAACCTGTCCTTACTCGGCTCAGAGTCTCGCTGAAATCCTCAGTCGCCTACAGAGAGCGATTGATGATCTGTCGCTTCGCCAGTACAGCAACCTACACTTGTGGGTGCAACGCCTTGATGAAGAGGTAAGTTGCACATATTCTCTACACAGTCAAAGGTATTATGAGCGACAAGTATCACTTAACACAAAAATAATACCTACCCTCTAAAAGATATAACAAACCACGACATCACTGATCCTTTTCAAGGCCTACATATTACATTTTTTTCATTAGGTTGAGAAGAGCCTTGCTGCTCGTCTGCAGGCCGGTATTGAAGCTTGGACTGCAGCTCTACTTGGAAAGGCTAATGAACTCGATCTATCAATGGATACTTACTCGCCCACTGAACCAACCCACAAACCAGGTGGTGAGCCACAGGTAAAGAACATTATTTCTTATTTTTTGCTGACTTTTTAGTGACTGTTTCAACGCGAATATCTTAATGGAATGACTCTCAATTACTTAACAGTTAATTTTACTCGGAAGTATAAACCTACAATTTCGTTGACGTATATTTATATGAATATTTATGATAATGCGTCGTATTATATCATCTTAATAAATCAAACTATGTATTAAATAAATCTTGTATTATTTAAACCCATTACAAATAAGTTTTATCTACTTTACATACTGTGTCCAAAAGACTTTATCTAGTATACATACAATAGTAGAAAAAATGTGGTCCTTCTTTTTTTGCATTTTGTTAACATGTATACACTACAAACAGATCGCTTGCGTTGTACACGAAGTCCGCATCACGAACCAGCAGATGTACTTGTTCCCGTCTCTAGAAGAGGCTCGCTTCCAACTTATGCGGCAGATGTTCGCGTGGCAAGCGATTGTCACCAGCCAACACCGCTTGCAGAGCACCAGGTGAGATACGGAAATGACTTATTTCTGCTTTTATTACTTAGGCCGATTTCGCCAATAATAGAAACTGCGATCAATTAGTACTAAACTGTGTTATCGCGTTTTACTCCCTTAGTTTAGTTGAAAGGATCTTCACGAGTGAAATCCAACCTTAAAAATGTATGCAGGTAGACGTTTAAAACTTGCTCTGAAAAAACTCATGCAATTAACTGATGATGAAGTTGACATAGAACCGGCTCGAAGGACCATCATTATTTTATCGGTAGATAAGTTCCAAACCACAATCTATATACTACTAGCTGTTGCCCGCGGCTCCGCCCGCGTGGATGTCGAAATCCGTTTAAAACTATCCTATCTCTCAAGTTGGATCGAACTGCACATGGTGTGCGAATTTTATTATAATCGGTTAAGTGGTTTAGGAGTCCATTGAGGACAAACATTGTGACACGAGATTTATATATATTAAGATGTCAATGAATAAAAAATACACAATATATCGTTTAGGCAGTTCATTAACAGCTAGAGTTAAAGCTATCAAGCATAGGTTTATATTAAGCATTGAATCCAACATAGGGTACACTGAATACATTATTTATATTTTTTTTAATAGATATCAAGTGGGTGTAGCCCGCGCCCAGACCGCAACATATAGGAACTTGCTAACCAAGCTGCCAGGTGCATCGTTTCCCGTAGAGAATGCTTATGACGCAATCGAACAAAAGATATCTCAAGTGCGCGAATACGTTGACGAATGGCTACGCTACCAGGCTCTGTGGGATCTTCAGCCTGAAAGCTTGTATGGACGTCTTGGAGAGGACATCACGCTTTGGATCAAGTGCTTGAATGACATCAAGTAAGTAAATGTACTATTTAACTGAATGTGGTGATGAGAATATTTGATTGTGATAGGCATATCACAAATTCTTCATCTAAGTTACAGTGGTATATTTTTTATGCGACTAAGGGGGAAACAGGTAGACGGCACATCTGATAAAAATTGATCACCTACCCCATAGATCTTTACAACACTACTTTATCACACTCGTGATAATATATCAAACCTGTATAAATGTTTTTAGATATTTGAATAGAGTCATATCAGAATTTAAATACGCTTTTTACTTTTACTTTAGCATTACTATGATTCTAAATTGAACTTCAAACAGATGTGATATTCGAGTTATATATTTGTAGTTGAAAAATATTTTAAAAAGCTATCTGTAATCATCAGGAAATCCCGCACAACATTCGACACTTCAGACACGCGCCGCGAGTACGGGCCAGTTGTCATCGATTTCGCTCGCGTACAGAGCAAGGTTGCATTGAAATACGACGCTTGGCACAAGGAGGTGCTTGGAAAGTTTGGTGCATTGCTCGGTGGAGAGATGGTGCAGTTCCACGGACAACTAGCCAAGTCGCGTAGTCAGCTTGAACAGCAAACCATTGGTGAGTGACTATCGGGTTAATACATGTGCAAGCTCGGAGAAGAGCTCTCCTCTTCTCTTTTCCTTGAAACCCTGAGAACGTCACATGTGTGTTCTTTTTAAATCATATTAGGTAACCAGCTGTCCCGCGCGGCTTCACCTGTAACATACTTCCTACCCGAGACACCCATACATTCGGAATTCGGAATTCGTTCTCTTGAGCAGTAGCGTGTTGATAGCCTTCCACGATAAACAGGCTACTCAATACACAAAATGATGCCGGGCTGATTGCTTTATTGCCAAAACTAACATATTGTTACAGAGGCAGCATCAACTAGTGACGCAGTTTCCCTGATCACATACGTACAACAATTAAAGAGAGAAGTGCTTGCTTGGGAGAAACAAGTGGACATCTACAGAGAGGCCCAGCGCATTCTAGAACGCCAGAGGTATGTAACTTTTTTACCATTTTGTATTACTTTATACAGCCACAGCCGAAATAAATATTTTATAATAGCTTTCTTTTATTAATTATGTCCATCATTTTGTAGATTCCAGTTCCCAGCACAATGGTTGCATGTCGATAATATTGAGGGCGAATGGAGTGCGTTCAATGAGATTATGCGTAGAAAGGACTCTTCTATTCAGACTCAGGTATGTGTATAAAATTATTCCTGGTTCACAGCAAAAGGCTCTCATTACGTGAGTCACACATTTTGAGGAAGGTTCACCTCTGAATAACCCGGTTCCCTACTTGAATGCACAAAAGAACTCAAACCAAATTCTCTATATTGTATAGGTGGCATCACTCCAACAAAAGATCGTAGCTGAAGACAAAGCAGTCGAAGCCCGAACTCTTGAGTTCCTCACCGAGTGGGAGCGTAGCAAGCCCACTGATGGCTCCACTAGACCCGAAGATGCTTTGTCTAGGCTTCAGGCCATGGAGACCAGATACACCCGGCTCAAGGACGAAAGGGACAACGTCGCTAAAGCTAAGGAGGCTTTGGAGCTACATGACACAGGTATTTCACATTCTTTACTCTATTTCGTCCTGTGGACGAAATGATTAAATGAGAAGAGTTTTCTGCATCTGTCCATAAAATGAAGTCTTTTTTTTATTCGTAAAAGATAATGTTGTGAATAAGATGATAAGACATTTCCCGGTATGTGATGTATTTGTATGGATTTAAAGCTATATTTATTTATGTTTAGGGAGCTCCATTAACAACGAGCGTATGACAGTGGCTCTAGAAGAGTTACAAGACTTGCGCGGTGTATGGTCTTCGCTTAGTAAAATCTGGACTCAGATTGATGATATCAGGGAGAAACCTTGGCTTTCGGTTCAGCCTAGAAAACTCAGGTATGTTAACAAACCCTAACTAACTCAGAAATTAATCTAAATCAATTATTTGGATTCGGTGATTGTTCAAAATTCAATATAAAGCAATATACCATACTTGTTCCGCTTCCATTACTGGTTCTGATTAGTCTTAACCTGACCCTTCTTTAAGAATACCTTGATCTGATTAACATGCGAATGTAATATTGCAGGCAACAACTGGAGGCAATGTTGAACGAACTGAAGGAATTGCCAGCTCGTCTGCGCATGTACGACAGCTACGAATATGTTCGCAAGCTCTTGCAGTCATACACTAAGGTACGAGTTATTTTGTCGAGTACTTTCATAAATGTCTATTTCAAATGAAAAGTTTTTTTTTTCTATTTAAAAGTTTTTGTTAACTTCCGCCACTACTAGACCATACATACCTACATGAAAATAAAAAAATGGTGATGATGCAGAGTGTCTCACGGCGATGCCATATGGGGGGGGGGAAGAATTTTAAACAATGGAGATGGATATTGATTGATCAGTAAAACATTGTTATGAATATTGCTGTTCTATTATTTTGGACCTAAGGGACTTCGACTTAAAGCATAAATCTAAGTCTTTTAAGTCGATTTTTTACAAATAATCTAGTCTGTATCTATTAATTTTATCTAAACATTTCAATCACCAGGTGAACATGTTGATCGTGGAACTGAAATCCGACGCACTAAAAGAAAGGCATTGGCGCCAACTGTGCCGCGCACTCAAAGTGGATTGGGCGCTGTCGGAACTGACTCTGGGCCAAGTGTGGGACGCCGACCTGCTGCACAATGAACACACCGTGAAGGATGTAGTGTCTGTCGCCCAGGGAGAAATGGCGCTAGAGGAGTTCTTGAAACAGGTAACATACCTTTACTGTTACGATTCACAATAAATATTTATAATACTAACTTGTTAGGCGGTTTCGAAGCTATACTGAAGGCCGACCCCGACGTTGAGGAAAAGGTTCGGCGGTTCTTCACACAATTGTTTGTTTATAACATATGTAAAATCGTCTCAAAAGTCGAACATATGAACGAAAACCATAATAAATGCAGTAAAAAATCATACAAAATTTCAGACACTTACACTAAGTGATTGTGTTGATTTGCGACTGATATACTTAATTAAACTTAATTTTAGACTTCTGATCAATAACAAACACCTATTTACTTACTTAGATGTCAGCTATATATAAACACATACTACTTATAGGTTCGTGAGTCATGGCAGAGCTACGAACTAGACCTGATCAACTATCAAAACAAATGCAAGATTATCCGCGGTTGGGACGATCTCTTTAACAAAGTGAAAGAACACATCAACAGCGTAGCTGCGATGAAACTTTCTCCTTACTACAAGGTAAATATTGTTTTCTATACTCATATTTTCAATGCGAAAGACTGTGAAGATGTTTGGATGTTTGTTATTTTAATCATGCTTAATGAATCAGGCTGAAATTTGGTACAAGGATAGATTATAGTCGGGAAAGCCTGGAACGTCTGGAACATCTGCAACAGCTAGTGACTAATATTTAATTTGACCATCACTAAAAATTAGATTTGTATCGATTGGGTCTTTCCTATAGGTATTTGAAGAAGAAGCACTGACGTGGGAAGAGAAACTGAACCGTATCAATGCGTTGTTTGATGTATGGATAGACGTACAGCGCCGATGGGTATACTTAGAAGGCATCTTCAGTGGTTCAGCTGATATCAAGACTCTGTTGCCAGTTGAAACTAGCCGGTTCCAAAGTATCAGGTAATCATTGTTACTCATTTAATTATCACCAACTTTTGTTTGAAATTTGTCTGATTTCTCTGAAATACATTACATTGCCTTGTTATGCAGCTCTGAATTCCTGGGGCTGATGAAGAAAGTAAGCAAATCGCCGATGGTAATGGATGTTCTGAACATTCCTGGTGTTCAGCGCTCCTTGGAGCGTCTCGCCGACTTACTGGGCAAGATCCAGAAGGCTCTCGGAGAATACTTAGAGAGGGAGAGAAGCAGCTTCCCTCGGTAAGTTGTTACTAATTAGATTAGAAAAATAACAGGTACGAATAACACTGTGTTAAATACGCTGGCGTAATAAGAGAGATTTGAGTTAGACTTGCCTTTTTGAACAGAACAACTTAATTCTGTCTGTCTGTTTTGAACAGAACAACTTAGTTTTTATTATATAAAAATATCTCAAAATAATTTGTTCCAAATGAGCGATCTGATACCTCTCTTAGAGTAAAGGGAAAATCTATGACGGTTTACATAATGAATCAATAGTTAGCTTAAAGTTGCTGATTACTGTTACGCTATTTTTTATTACTTAGATTCTACTTCGTGGGTGACGAAGATCTGCTAGAAATCATCGGTAACAGCAAGAATATCGCTCGTCTACAGAAACACTTCAAGAAAATGTTCGCTGGTGTCGCGGCTATCATTCTCAGTGAAGATAACACCATTATTAACGGTATCGCGTCGCGTGAAGGCGAAGAGGTAAGACTACTTTTGCACATCAAGTAGCCAGAATTTATGTTGACACATACATACGTACTGATGGACTGATGATGATGCTCCGGCGTAGGCTTTACTTTTTAGGCTGGGAGGTCAGATGGCTCCCGCAAAAGCCAAGAAAATCAAATTATAGAAGTAGAGTTTCGAACCCCGAGCTCCAAAGGCAGCTTTGGGTGCAACCGGGGTTGGCGCGAGGATAAAGTAGAAAGTAGAATAATATGCCAAAATACGTATGGCCATCATAAAAGTACTTACTATAATTTTTTTTATAAAATGCTCATGGCTAACAAATAACATCACTTGCAGGTGTACTTCACATCACCAGTATCGACGGTCGAGAACCCCAAGATCAACTCGTGGCTGTCAATGGTTGAACGTGAAATGCGTGTGACTCTGGCTTGTCGGCTAAAAGACGCTGTTTTTGACGTCAAACAGTTCAAGGACGGCAATGTAGACCCGCAGAAGTTTATTGATTGGTGTGATAAATTCCAAGTAAGTAGAACATATCTAATGTGATTAAAAAAGCGTATCAACTGGGGTGTGGGCAGGAAAATGATCAGCTGTGAAACATATCCTTACAGTTAAATTTACTTTACAAATGAATTCAAATAAAATTATATTTATGATTCACAGCAACTTACCTGTATCCTTACCTATCTGTTAACTTGTCAATTGTATAGAAAAGTAATGGACATAATGTATAGGTAACCAAAGAGTTACCTAAACAGGGTAAACTTCAAATAAACATGTAAACCTGGATCCTTTTTTATAATCTATTTTTTTTTTTAGTTTTTGGGGTTTTTATCAATAAAGACATGTCAACCCCATCATGCCTTTTAACAATATTCCTTAACAGCTAACTTAAGATCTAACAAGCTAACTCCCGAAACCTGCATCCTAATTCTCACCTTAACTGTTTTATTGTTTAGGCCCAAATCGTAGTACTGGCAGCTCAAATTCTATGGTCAGAAGATGTAGAAGCCGCTCTAGCAGCCGGCGGAGGTGACGGCTTGAAGAGAGTGCTGGCGCATGTAGAAAATATGCTCAACATTCTTGCCGACTCGGTGTTGCAAGAACAACCGCCGCTGAGGAGGAAGAAACTCGAACATCTCGTGAGTGACTTTGACTTTAAATAAACCCAACCTCAATTTTAATCTGACAAGTTTTGTTGAAGAATTCTAGTAGTAAAAAAGTAGTATCTTTCTTAATTCTTTCTTGAGTGAACAAGTCATTACTAGGCAAGCTTATTACACCATCGACCACATCAACTTACCAACAGGTGAAATTGTGGTCAAACGCGAGCCTACTACCGGTTAAAAAAACTTGAGAAATTTTCAAAGTGTATGACTTAATCCAAAATGTCGTATAGTAAAGATCTACATAACTAAGATATTATTAATTTGCTTTCTAAAATTTTGATTGCTTGTTAAATGTATGGGTTTTATCATCAGATCAACGAGTTTGTGCACAAGCGTACCGTGACGCGGCGGCTGATAGCTTCTGGCGTGAACAGTCCTCGCTCATTCGAGTGGCTTTGTGAAATGAGATTCTACTTCGATCCCAGGAATAATGATGTAAGTAAATATTGAATAAGTCTTCAATATAAAGCGCGAAATGCGTAATATCTTATGTGGTTTCAATTTTTTTAATTTCTAATAGTTTTTAATTGAAATTTGATCTTAGAGAATGGTCCAACCTAACTCCTCATATCATCAAACCTTTCTCAGTGCATGACCATAACAAAGGCCCGAAATAGTCAAATTATTGTTATACATTTAAACAAGCACTAATACCTATTGGTTGAGATATAAAATAACATATTTTTTTATACTAGGTACTGCAACAGCTGACTATTCATATGGCCAACGCGAAATTCTTATACGGATTCGAGTATCTAGGTGTGCAAGATCGTCTAGTACAGACTCCGCTTACCGACCGATGCTACCTTACTATGACGCAAGCTTTGGAAGCTAGACTCGGAGGATCGCCTTTCGGTACGTATAACCCTAGGCGTATACTTGCGACAGGTGACAGCGACAGCTCGGCGTCTAGACGCGACGACAGGCTGCGGCCGACAATTTCATAGCGCCACGAGACGTGGCGACTCGCTAGCTTGTCGTCGCGACTCGGCGAGTGCGGAGCTAAGAACAAAATATATGAAATTCTCGGCCGCAGCCTGCCGTCGCGTCTAGACGCCGAGCTGTTGCTGTCGCCTGTCGCCCAGTGTGCGTACCATGTAAACAATCAAAAGTGTCCAGGATAGCATCTTCAGATTACATTTGCGTGTCTTATTTCCAAACACATTTGTTATAATGCGATGCATTTGTGGCAAAATGCGTCGCATATAAACAAGCATAGTGTATCTAACTATCTCGCATCTAACTTGGCAAGGTTTTGGAGTAGTGGGGCCTACACTACTCCAAAATCTTGCCAAGTTAGATGCCGTGAACTATAGCGTAGGATTTTTGTTTAGGATTGAGAAATCAGACGGCAATCCCAAATCAAAAGTCTCACATGCAACCAAAATATCGAACAACTACAATTTTTTTTTTCTTTTAGGTCCTGCCGGTACTGGAAAAACGGAATCAGTGAAAGCTCTGGGAAATCAACTCGGTCGATTCGTGTTGGTGTTCAACTGCGATGAAACATTCGACTTCCAAGCTATGGGCCGTATCTTCGTTGGTCTGTGTCAGGTAAGGTTTTAATTATCTGTATTTTGTCTTTTTTTTATCCTATACCTGGTAGGGTCAGAAAGGAAGAAATTTATGTTCAAAGTGCGGATAACAACGTAAATATATTTTTAGGTGGGTGCCTGGGGTTGCTTCGATGAGTTCAATCGTTTAGAGGAAAGAATGCTCTCAGCTGTCTCTCAACAAGTACAGACCATTCAAGAAGCTCTCAAGAGTCACCAAGAAGGAGATAACACGGGTATATAAATGTTAAACCTATTACACATCTTGAAAAAATTATGAATTAATAATTCGATATTGCGTGTTCGATTTCTGCTCACTGCTAATATTTGTACTCATGCAAGAATATATCTACTTGTATAAACACGTATTTATATAGAATGTACATATTTACAAAAATAAATCGAATTTGGTTTACCCGCATTCTAAAACCCATATTACAAGCTACTTAAGTTTTACTTCCTTTGGGTCTAAATAGCGCTATTGTCTATCGCGATCAATATGTCATAGAATATTATTAATATATTTACTATTTCTTTTTTAGCAAAATCCATAACAGTTGAGCTAGTCGGCAAACAAGTTCGCGTAAGTCAAGATATGGCCATCTTCATCACCATGAACCCTGGATACGCTGGCCGTTCCAATCTGCCCGACAACTTGAAGAAACTGTTCCGTTCTCTAGCTATGACGACCCCTGACAGACAGCTCATTGCCGAAGTGATGTTATTCAGCCAAGGTTTTAGGACTGCTGAGAAATTGGCCTGCAAAATTGTACCTTTCTTCAAGTGAGTTCGACAAAATCAGCTATATTTTCTATTAATTACATTGTATTCACACTTCGATATATTGTGGACTGGAATCTTATGAAAAAAGATCAATTAGATCGATCGATTCGAAAGAAAATCGATTAAGTTAAATGAAAAAAAAAACAATAAAACATGCACAATATTTACTCAATTATGATACTAGAACACTATACATTTTGAATATTAATTTTATTCTTTTCTAATAGACTCTGCGACGAACAATTATCGAACCAATCTCACTACGACTTTGGTCTGCGAGCTCTCAAATCTGTGCTCGTGTCCGCTGGTAACGTCAAGCGTGACCGCATTCAGAAAATAAAGGTAACGCATTTCATCTTACGTAGGTATTACAACATCTTTTTTTATTTACTCCATCTTAACATTTCCTGCGCGGACGCCGGCAGCCGGACGGACTATCTACCTTCGGTACTTGCGAGCCACTTCATCCAAAATATCCCGATCTCTATCTTATATTAATCGTTTAAAATTAATCGAATTAAGTTTGTCTGTGTATCTGATACAAAGGCTCTCCGACGTTCTTGAATATTGTTTTATATCTACTGGTATAAAAAACTATCCACGAATCGATTTGTAATTATTGTAGTTATAAAGATTATTCCATTATCTCCGTAGGAGAACCTCATTGAACGCGGTAACGAAGCTCCAGATGAAGCATCGATAGCTGAGTCTCTGCCCGAGCAAGACATCCTCATACAGTCTGTGTGCGAAACTATGGTGCCCAAGTTGGTGGCTGAAGATATACCTCTACTGTTCTCACTCCTCAACGATGTGTTCCCCAATGTTGGCTATACTAGAGCTGAGATGACTGGTGAGTGAAATCACAATCCTACCATTCTTTTTACACCCACTTCACTACAAAAACTTCGACTTAGACTTAACTGAGCTACCTGAGGTCAGTCTTTTGGGAAGTTATCACTGAATGAGTAGTGGTCCTCAGCGTATTTTTGGATCAAAATATTACAAACCATTTTGAATCTTATCTACGTAAGCAAAAAGTTCAAAGTCATTTTAAGGTAAAGGATGCAGCATGGCGCCGTGGTATTGCAGAAACCTTCTAACAATTCGTCATAAGAGGTGTTTTGCAGCTCTTCTGGCCGCTGCTCTTTATGTGGAAACTAACCCTTATCCGCTACCTACTAAACATCAGCGAGTAACAAGTCTTTTGAATAGTACTGAAACATATTTCATTAAACAGGATTGAAGAACGAAATACGAGCAGTATGCGCTGAAGAATTTTTGGTTTGTGGCGAAGGCGACGAGCAAGGTTCCACTTGGATGGAGAAGGTAAGGTTTTATATATTTCTCTTAATATACACTAGATATTTAAGGGACTAACTAAGATTTTGGTCCAGGACTAATATAATTCATATTGTCTATGAGTGCACAGTCAGTTCCGACACAGGGTCCATTGTATAATGCACATCGTAATCAAATTATCTGTTTCAACATTCATGTTGATCACCCTAAATGGAAAGGTGATGGTATCGTCATTATTAAATATATAAAAGTTATATTTATATTATAATAAAAAGTAGAATACATGCGAATAATCATAACAAGTTAACATCTTGCTTCATTCATTTTATTTACATAAAAAACTGCTTTTTATATCTATAGCTATCCATCAAAATATTACGTGATGTCTAGTAGTAGGTATGTTAAAAGGTCTCATATATATATTAACTTCAAGTAAGTTTTTATACCCCAAAGCGATTATGTGGATAGTTTTGATATGAAAAGCAGACTGAATATGTTCATATAATGATACCATATACGGTAGTCCGTGAGTGTGAATGCGTATGCGTTTTCATGCTAACCCGCTAACGGCACGTAGAGGCGCAGTGCTTCGTCGCGCGCCCAATACAGCACGTGGATCGACAAGGTCAGTGACCGGTGTGGGGCTCTGTGTCTGTGTCACACTACCCTGTGCCTGTGTGTGTTCTCTCTGGAGATGGATAGGTCCGGGTCTACGTCCATACGTCCAATGCCAATCAACCATTGACGCGAGCCCTTTGAGTCCGTGTTAGTTTAATATAATCTATGATTGGTTGATTGGTGCGCCCGCGGCTCACTATCAAAAATTTTATAGAAAAAGCTGGGCCAGATGTAAGTTATGTCAATAAAACTAATAAAGTTACAAAAGCCATGAACTAGATAATCTGAATTCTAAAGTGAAAGAAAATTTACTCAAATAATACTGAAGCTGAAAGAAAATATTGCAAGCAATCAGAATGAAGTTGGAACGAATAGTAATGAAATCGGTATAAAGAATAATGAAAATGGAATAAAGAAGATTAATCAAAAATGAAAAAGTTAGATCTAGAACACGATTCTGTAAAGATGGAATAAACTGGAAACTTCAATGGGATTTGTATATCGTCACGATTATTTATCAGAGTACAGGACGAAAGACCCATAGGATAATCTCAGGCCTATCCATCTCTGCTTTCTCCCCCTGACACACTCACGTATACTACTCAGCCCTTCATTCTACGCTTACACAACCATTACACTGGGGCTTTTTCACTGTTTGTGTTTTGTTATATTACGACTTGCAGTTTTTTATAGTTGTCTACTATTTTTCAATACAAATGTAATGGCGTACGCATGTTTCAATAAGAAAAAAAAACTATACAATGTATAATGTTCTTCTAAAATTTATTTACTACATAGACATTAGTACTTGCTATAATCTCCAAGCCTAGTTCTCCTTGAACGAGACTTATGCCATATCTCTCGCTGTACTCGTTTGCCTTGCTTTTGTTTATAATCAAATACGCTCTCTTTTAACGTAGATTTTAATTTACCTTCTTATTATTACGGAATTATTTAACGGCGGATCCAAAGAGTAGGAGGGCTATGTAGTTATACCTACCCCTTTTAACCACCCCGTTTTTTCGTGCGGAAATCCCCACGTATACCATCCCTGCTACTAGGCGGATTATATCGCACTGGGACCGACTAAAACCGCACGCCGAATCAGATTTTCAAATATCGGGGTGTAAAGTAACCCAAAAGACATCTAGCACCCGGTTAGTTACTATACAAAGTAAATTTCCGAAGTATTACAATATTGAACCCATTATCCTCCTTCCATACATAGAATACGCCTTTCCTACTGTTCCCTGATTGCACAAAATTAATACCCTTATAATGTGTTTAGGTTCTTCAATTGTATCAAATCTGCAAGTTGAACCATGGACTGATGATGGTCGGTCCTTCTGGCAGTGGCAAAACTGCTGCTTGGCGCGTTCTACTTAAAGCGCTGGAGAGGTAAGATTGATATTTTTTTTAGTGTAAAGGACATCTCGTTGAGCTATACCCAATTTTCTAATCGCGTATAGTGATTACTTATATAATTAAGTATTGGAGAATATAAAAATACTATAGGAAATTAGTATCACGTAAAATAACTACAGAATAGGTACATTAAAATTCGTATAATTTAGAAAAAAAAATTGTATTGTATATTTGTCGTAATACAGGTACGAAGGTGTAGAAGGAGTAGCACATGTCATCGACCCGAAGGCAATGTCTAAGGAAACACTTTACGGTGTACTTGATCCCAATACACGCGAATGGACTGATGGTCTCTTTACGCATATCCTTAGGTAAGTAATATATGTACCGTTATGTAAGTACATGCGTTATGAAAGCATTTGTTGTTTGTACGGATCTATTCCTATTCAACTGACATAATAGTACGAGATCCCACAGCAAAATCATGCATGAATCGAATATTTGGTAAGAACCAAATTTTACGCATATTTATGATTAGGAGAACATTTATTTACTAGGTTGCCTATCAAAATGTGGCCGCTATATGTTTAATTCAATTTTTGCTAATTCATTTTTCGGAAAAAAAATCCATCACATGGTTTATAAATAAAATATCATCCACGTCACGGCAATACACAAAAGGACTCTGAAAAATCACGGTTGCCGTTGCGCACTTCGCCGTACCTCTTCGCAGCCAGGTGTAAACAGGTATGATTTTGATACATTTATGCAATCATAACGGACATTTATTATTTTTACATCAAATTAAAGCTATTTTTTTTCTGTTTACTATAATATACGGTTGCCTAATTAAATCTGGCCGCAAATAAGGGTTGCTGGCTGTTAAAGATGGTAAATATTTAAGATGGAGTGAACGAGAGCTAGCGCGTAGCATCACTAGTCAGACGAGGATAGCGACTAAATAACGTCAGTATAGCGTTATCTCACTGGAGCTAGAATTGTGTGAGTGAGACAACGCCAAACGCGTGACAGTTGACAGCGGCAAACTTAGGGCGAGCGGGTAGTATATTGTTGTTTTATTTCTAAGAACTAAAAAATAATTATTATAAAGATGAAGGCGTGTTTTCTGTGTGAGAAAAAATCCAATGTACTTGATTTCAATAATGCATCATTCAAAAAGTGTTCACTAATGTTATTATTTCGTCGTAAGAAAAAATATAAATATCATGACATTTTATTGACAATTGAATCTACTGATGATTTTGGATATCATACCAAGTGTCTAAAAAAAATACAGTTCTAAAACAAAAAGATGAAGAAGAATACAAAAAATTAAGAACATTTTTTAATTTTTATTTGCTTCAATGTTTAATTTTTTCAAACAGCACTTGTTCAATAAAATTTTCTTTTATATAAGTAACCTTGGTTTTATTTTTCACCGATATTATTTTTTTTTGTAATTTTCTTTGTCATTTTGAAAAAGAAGACATTTCTTTTGGAGTATTTATTCAGTAGTCCCTATTACTGTTTGAACCGGTGGTTGAGAACCCTAGCATTCGACGCATGCGCAATGGTTTCAAAGCGTCATACAGCTGGCAATCGCTATCCTCGTCTGACTAGTGAGGCTACGCGCTAGCTCTCTTTCACTCTATCTTAAATATTTACCATCTTTAACAGCCAGCAACCATTATTTGCGGCCAGATTTAATTAGGCAGCCGTATATTATAGTAGTCAGAAAAAAAATAGCTTTAATGTATCAAAATCATACCTGTTTACACCTGGCTGCGAAGAGGTACGGCGAAGTGCGCAACGGCAACCGTGATTTTTCAGAGTCCTTTTGTGTATTGCCGTGACGTGGATGATATTTTATTTAAAAACCATGTGATGGATTTTTTTTCCGAAAAATGAATTAGCAAAAATTGAATTAAACATATAGCGGCCACATTTTGATAGGCAACCTAGTAAATAAATGTTCTCCTAATCATAAATATGCGTAAAATTTGGTTTTTACCAAATATTCGATTCATGCATGATTTTGCAGTGGGATCTTAGTCTATAACATAACTTTTGGTCATACTACACCGAAACATATCAATCAATCGATCTGTTAGTTTCATCAAAATCGACATCGAGACTCCTTTGAGTATCTTTCGCTATTCCTCGAGGTTTCGGATGTTTCACGCTCAGTTGAAAAAAAATATCCTGTATACATTTACCTACACTGTATATAATATGTAATAATTACACTAAACAGAAAAATCATCGACAACGTTCGCGGTGAGATCAACAAGCGTCAATGGATCATATTCGATGGAGATGTAGATCCCGAATGGGTTGAGAATTTGAACTCCGTACTGGATGACAACAAGCTGCTCACTTTACCCAATGGCGAGCGTTTGTCGCTACCACCTAATGTTCGAGTTATGTTTGAGGTACCTAACCAAATATTGAAAATTGTATCAAATATTTTCTAATTTTCATAAGGCTTAAAATAAAAATATTGTTACGTTTTTATTACTTGTCTAAGTTAATAATTCAAATGAAATTCGGTGGAGTTGGAAAACGAGTTGACGGGAATTTCGGCTACTAGTACTCTTTAAAAATATCCTTATTTTGTTTATAGGTACAAGACCTCAAATACGCAACCCTAGCTACTGTCTCTCGCTGTGGCATGGTGTGGTTCTCACAAGATGTGCTTACGACAGAAATGATCTTCGAGAACTATCTTATGCGGTACGTTTTTGTTCGTGACGTGTTTTAAATTGAATAAATGCGTACTACTACACTTATACTATACTTACTTTTAATATTTTAGACTGAGAAATATCCCACTCGAAGATGGAGAAGAAGACTCCTTTAGTATTGTTATGGCTGCTCCAACTGCCGGTGGCGATCAAAATGTTACCGAAAACATACTTTCACCCGCCTTACAAGTGAGTACATTATCTTACTAAAATATTATTAGTATTCATTGTATCAGAAAGGAGCTCACTATCATTTATCTGCCTTTTTTTGTTTTAAAAACGTCACCGATTTCATCGGTTTATATTCTGCGTGGTACTTGCTTTATTTATTGCCATTCCAGCGCTCATTCGTTCTAATTTGAAACCCAAAACGGGTCCACACCTAGTGTTGCGGCTATTTGGCAGCCCTGATTACCTATTACCGTCATGTCAATTTACTAGCTAGATTTATTTATACAATTTATTCACAGACGCAACGCGACGTAGCCTCAATCCTCCAACCACTGTTCTTTGGTGATGGTTTGGTTGTCAAATGCCTCGAGCATGCAGCCAGCCTCGATCATATTATGGATTTCACACGACACAGGGCACTGTCGTCACTGCATTCCATGCTTAACCGCGGTGTGAGGTAAGATGATTTGTGCTCAAAAATTTAGTGAAATAATTGAGATTTGTGATTTTTAACAGAACATACCAAATTCATAAAAGTCTTAAATGTAATCGTAATTTTTGTTCCCCCTTTTCATATATCTTTATTTTAGGAACATTTTGGGATATAACCGTCAACATCCCGACTTCCCTATCACCAATGAACAATTAGAAGCTTATGTACCGAAGTGGCTTGTATATTCTCTACTATGGTCATTCGCTGGTGACGCTAAACTCAAGGTAAAGTTAAGAACTTTATTGTTTTTATATTTTTCTTAACTTGAATTGGGTAGGTACCAATTAATGTTAATGTTTATTATCATTTCAGGATCGTAATGAACTAGGAGACTTTATTAGATCCGCCAGCACTATGCAACTGCCGAACTGTGGAGCAAACCAACACATTATCGATTTTGAGGTAATTTAATAAATGTCTTGATTTGTTTTTTCTATGATAGCAATGAATTAATAGTTGCTTTTTTTTCTGCGTTTCATAATATAATTTTCGAGTCTCTATGTGCCTAGGTGTGCATAACGGGAGAATGGGTGCCTTGGTCAGCGAAGGTACCTCAGATAGAAGTAGAAACTCACAAGGTAGCCGCACCTGACATAGTTGTACCCACCCTCGACACAGTCCGTCACGAAGCCCTGCTGTACACTTGGCTGGCAGAACATAAGCCTCTCGGTAAGTGATATGTTGCGAACTAACTTTTTACTAAAGATTACACAGAAGTAGGTTCTGCGGGCTGCTCAATCAATGTAGAAGTCGTTAAGTTTTTGAAACGAACACAAACCAACTTAATATTTTTATATGTAAAGACTAAACTCCCGTGCTATGAATGAGCGCGGTAACTCCCTTGCGTGGAACGTGGCTCGTATTTCATGTGTTGTGAAAAGTAATCCACTCCTCATGTATAACTATTTTATTATATAGTACTCTGTGGACCGCCTGGATCTGGTAAGACGATGACGCTGTTCTCGGCGCTCCGTGCTCTGCCCGATATGGAGGTAGTCGGCCTGAACTTTTCCTCTGCTACTACTCCCGAACTACTGTTGAAGACATTCGACCATTACTGCGAGTATAGGAAGACGCCGAATGGAGTTGTGCTTGCTCCTGTGCAGGTAAAAGGAATTTATATCATAACGTTAAATGTATAGGAAGCTTTGGGGCCAACACAAGTTCACCTACTAGTCTGTACAACTGCTGATTGACAGACGAAGCTCTGACGCGGGCTTATCTCATAGGGTTGGGCCAGACCAGACGGCAGTTGGTCTCATAAAGCCCATGTTAGCCTAGCTAAATCTAAAAGAAGTAAGCCCGAGAAGAGACCGTCTCTCTGCCACGAGGTGAAAACCTCGGATGCAATCGGGAATAACGCTAACATGCCGTCAAACGGAATGTTTAAGATTATTGATCGATCTTAAAAATCGAATTAATTTTGTAAATGAAATTTGATTACCTCGTTCAACAATGTATGATAACATTTATTTTATTATAGCTTGGCAAGTGGCTGGTACTGTTCTGCGATGAAATCAATTTGCCAGATATGGATCAATATGGAACACAGAGAGTCATCTCTTTCCTGAGACAATTGCTTGAACACAAAGGCTTCTATAGGGCCAGCGGTAAGTCATTGAATACTTTCAAGTGATCTTTTCTTTGCTGCACTATAAATACTTGAAATTATTTATCAGCACAAGTGTTTCCTTCTTGAATAATGAAAGCATGTAATGAGGTCGTCAAACTGATAGCTACCATTGTAGCATTATGTGCATCTACAATGGTTACTCTCATTTTTGAAACTTTCCCTTTAGCTTACCTTCAACCGAGGTCAAGACATATTGACCCGCCTTAAATTAAAAACACATCGACAGGTAGGTTTAAACTAGAAGTTTAGTCCTGATATGATCCTAATGTCATTTAGCATGATGACATAAAAATGAATTTTTAATACCCTCTAGTAACAGATGTAACTTTCTGTAGGTGAGCCAGAGTATCCGATATCCTATAACATAGTAAATCTTCGCCTACCTTTGCATGAGTTACTCATTCAAATAGATTCTGAACATTTGCTGCTTTAAAAACAACGAGGATATACTGAATTTATTGAAATTGTACAGATCATTCATGGGTACATTTGGAGCGCATCCAGTTTGTAGGAGCGTGTAACCCGCCTACTGACCCTGGCCGTAAGCCTCTATCTCACCGTTTACTGAGACACGTTCCTGTCATATATGTCGACTACCCTGGAGAGACGTCTCTTGAACAAGTAAGTGCTATTTTCACTTAGACCTATTAAGTGTTTATCTTTAAGGCAGAAGCAGCTAGCTCAACTCTTGTACTTGTACAGATCTACGGCACGTTCACCCGCGCGATGCTCCGCATGCAGCCCGCACTGCGCGGGTACGCCGAGCCGCTAACACTGGCCATGGTCAAGCTGTACCTCGCCTCACAAGAACGCTTCACACAAGACATGCAACCGCACTACGTCTACTCGCCCAGAGAGATGACCAGATGGGTGCGCGGCATTTGTGAAGCTATTAGGTAAGTCCTCACTATTATTGTTACAGTCAAATTGGATAACTTCGAACAATTTTCAAACCTTTTTAAATTACCAGACAAAAATATTAAAAGGATGCTACGTAACGAGTGGATCTTATTCCCTGCTTCTATTTACATGATGCTATTAGCATGATAATAACTCAGACTTCAGGACATAGAACTTAAACAGTTCAGATTAAAATTTATAGGGCTTTCTAGCACCGTGTATTTGTGCTAGGCATTTTTGTTATATAAATGATTAAAAATAAAATAGATTTTGAAGCTACCAACGTGAGCTGTACCTACTTTGATTAGATCATATCAAAACTGATTACCTCGACCTCATTGTAGAAAGAAACAAACCGCAAACTACGTACATGCGTTACCAACGAATACGTGTAGCGTGGATGTACGCTACACGAACACGTATAATGACATTTAAATTTTGTTGACAGGCCACTAGATAACCTAAACGTCGAAGGTCTCGTCAGACTGTGGGCGCACGAAGCTCTTCGTCTGTTCCAGGATCGATTAGTTGATGACACAGAAAGACAGTGGACCGACGAGAATATTGACAATGTTGCTATGATGTTCTTCCCAGGTAACACAAAATCTAATATACGTATTTCAATTCTATTAAATTTTACATTCAATAATCGGGTATTTATAATAAATCTTTGAATTTTTTTTCCACAGGTATCAACAGGGAACAGGCGTTAGCTCGTCCTATTTTGTACAGTAACTGGCTCAGTAAGGATTACGTGCCTGTACAGAGAGACCAATTGCGAGAATACGTGAAGGCTAGACTCAAGGTGAGCCCATTATTTTTCTACATAATGTTTCAGTCGATTGCTTTTAGCGGGTTACTTTGTAAGTTTCCAATAGTGCATATATGTTCGGAAACTGCACCCAAAAACTCTTTAACTTAAAGAAATAATAAACAACAAGTGATTATTTTTAAGTCGCTTCTACAAATCAACTAATAAAAGATATATACACGTTGTTTGATTTTTCGACTATTAAAATAAACATTAATCATGATATTCGGAACACATTTTATGTTTACGTCACAAACTGTGTTTATTCAAGTTTTGGTGAGCATTTTATCTAAATTCCTTTTTCAGGTGTTCTACGAAGAAGAACTTGACGTACCCTTGGTACTGTTTGATGAGGTGCTCGACCACGTTTTGCGTATCGACCGAATCTTCCGACAGCCTCAAGGACATTTACTGCTTATCGGAGTATCCGGAGCCGGCAAGACTACGCTGAGTCGTTTTGTTGCCTGGATGAATGGGCTTAGCATCTTCCAGATTAAGGTATGTTCTCTAAAGTAAGCATATATGAGGTGATTTAAGCTGTAATGTGCTGTACACGGGTTAGACCCTTACATAATTTGATTCTCCTGTACAGATTCAAATACCTCTAAAACTGACGGCATGTTTCCTAAAACATATTTCTTTATCTCTTACGGCCATACGGAACCATCTCAACTTGAATCTCCGAATTAAGTCCTGATGAGAACAGTATGTTTATACTTGTCGAAATTCATAGTGCCGATAATCTATTATAGAATAAAGGTGTAAATCTAATGCATTCTAACACCAATAAAAACCAAAATTTATTCTTGAAACGAACTACAATTATGTAACAACGTGACTATATAAGGTTACTTATGTCTCTAGGTGCACAACAAATACACGGGTGCTGATTTCGATGAGGACTTACGGTCAGTACTGAGGCGCGCCGGCTGTCGCGACGAGAAGGTCGCGTTCATTCTCGACGAGTCCAACGTGCTCGACAGCGGTTTCCTCGAGAGAATGAATACTCTCTTAGCTAACGGAGAGGTAAGCTCATTGTCTTCAAACTAAGAACTATCTCAGTAAATTAAACATGTTTTAACGAATACGTAAGAAAACCCTCGATCTGTAATTGTGGTTAATTATTTACGAAACAATTAATCCAAAAATAAGAATCACATACTCAATATCGCAAATAATGACTCATTGTAACTTTGAAAAAATAAATTATGTAGCGAATGCACTAGCGGCAAATTAATGAAGGTAGATTAACAAAATTGTAGAGTTCTATATCTGTAAATTTTCTTGAGGAGGGTAGTTTTGAAAATTTCAGGTGTTACTATTGCTGAGAAAGATGAATAAAACGTCTATTTCTTTTTAGGTGCCTGGGTTGTTTGAAGGAGACGAATTTGCCGCGCTTATGACTCAATGTAAGGAAGGAGCTCAAAGAGAAGGACTGATGTTAGACTCAAACGATGAATTGTACAAATGGTAAGCTATTCTTAATTCTTCTTAATTTGAATAAGTTCGTGCATTTATTTACTTCACCAGATTAATAATTGCTGAAGGGCGTATATAATGAAGCCCCACCGACCAGTATCTCGGAGTCCAAATCAACCTCATCCGTAAGTTGGTGTATACCTGTTGATTGATACTCTGACGCAATCTTTTCTCTCGGGATTGGGTATCAAATGGCGGTCGCTTTCGTAATAATTACCCAAATTTATGATGGAAAGGAGGAATAGTAGAGCGGACCTCAGGCTTCAAGATGCAAACTGTACATGCAGCCGAGACTGATACTGCTTATGATGATCGTAGGATCAATCATTGGCATGTATTCATATCTATTATTGTTTGAAGGTTCACTGGCCAAGTAATGCGCAACTTGCACGTGGTATTCACCATGAACCCCTCGTCTGAAGGGTTGAAAGACCGTGCGGCGACTTCACCCGCCCTGTTCAATCGTTGCGTGCTCAACTGGTTCGGCGACTGGAGTGATGGCGCCCTATTCCAAGTAAGAATACCGTCAACTTTAACTTTATTGCTATTCAACTATGTCTTAATTATCGCGAAAGTTTGTGAGTATGAATCTATGTTACTATTTCACGCAAAACAGGCTGAACGGATCTGGTTGAAATATGATACAGCGATAAATTACAGTCTGGAATAACACATGGGCTACTTTTTATCTCTAGTATGCGTTCCCATGGGAAGCGGGAACGGGAACAGAAGTCCACTTCAATGTTATACAATCATAAAGATATTTCTTTGTCTGTTTCTTCATTTTACTTTCCTATGCCATTCATCCGATTGCAATGTAGATTCCTAGCACATATTATGAAAAAGAGGTATTACAACCGAGTTTTACTATATTTTTGATATTTAACACAATATGTAAATTTCGTAGGTGGGCAAAGAATTCACCCAACGTATGGACCTGGATTCAGCTGATTACTCGCCACCGGACGATTTCCCCTCCGCGTGCCACGAGATTAGCGCCCGTCCCGCCCACCGCGAGGCCGTAGTGAACGCTTGCGTGTACGTACACCAGACGCTACACCGAGCTAACGCGAGCCTTGCCAAGAGAGCGAACAGGACTATGGCCATTACACCCAGGTAAGTTTCGCTTTGAAAGTCGTTTTACTGAGATTTTTTTAAGGAATATCAGTAGGTAACCGAATTACTACTGTTCCCCTAACTCCTCGAGCTAAGTTAAATTGCTTGTGTTAGCAGTGGTTTTACATCGGGACTAAAGTGGGCAGGATTCGAACTTGGGACTTCCCGAACAGAAGGCCAGCTCCTTAATTACTAAGTTACCGACGACGATTCTTTATTCGATTTGACCATGTAATTATGTTCTTTGTTTCAACCATTGTGAATGGGTTTCAGGTAGTTCAGTTGGTACAATATTCTGAGGGTATGTATTGTCGCAACTTAGAGCCCTACTCAAATGGTTGACTTTTTATGTAACTAGATCGCCATACTATGTTGTTTTCTTTAACTAAGACAGTGTGAGGAAATTCGAATCATAATGGATGCAAATCAATGGGTGTTTTTTTACCAATTTCGTCCTTTTTTGTCAAGTCGCAGTATTGTCTTTATTTTGGAATAAAGAAGTGTTTGAAGTGAATCTTTTATTGATGTATATTAATAGTCGATCTGTACTATTAAAATAAATCATCTACGTTTTATAGGCATTACCTGGACTTTATCCAGCAAATGGTGAAACTATACGCTGAAAAGCGCGCAGACCTCGAAGAGCAACAATTACATTTGAACGTCGGTTTGGGCAAGATCGCCGAAACTGTGGAACAAGTCGAGGAGATGCAGAAAAGCCTTGCTGTCAAATCACAAGTCAGTATTCCGTCAAAAGAGCGCTTAGTGTATAATATGTTATGGTTAGATATATACCTATCATTTCATTTTTCTTTTGTAGGAACTTCAAGCTAAAAACGAGGCAGCTAACGCGAAGTTGCGTCAAATGGTCAAAGACCAACAAGAAGCCGAAAAGAAGAAGGTTGAAAGTCAAGAAATTCAGGTAAAATGAACATATTATAAGCGTTTACTTATTATTTCTTAGTAATTAAAATTACTAAGAAATAATAATAATTACTAATAATAAATAACCCACATCTTTTGTGAACAAAGAAAAAATTACAATTAACATAAACGCCAAACAATATCGACTATGTGGCGATTCAATATAATATATCATAACTAGTTGATCTCACTACTGTGGTTTTATTCACCGAATATGGGGTTCTTCAAGAACGGTATAGGTACTCCACACTTTCTTCTTTATTTTGGAGTATTTGCTAAATGTATCTTACATACCTAATGCAAATACCGTATTCTTAGAAAGATTTTGATCCTAAACCATAGCAATATACTTAATACATATATTTGTGTTATGTGAAAATAGGTCGCTCTAGAGAAACAGACTAAGGAGATTGAAGCTAAACGCAGAGACGTAATGGCTGACTTAGCGCAAGTAGAGCCGGCTGTCATCGAAGCGCAGAATGGTTTGACTCTTTCTTATACATGCATGATACTGTTTTACTATCTTCTATACCGGTTTCAGTTCAATTTTTATTGTATTACTCCATCACTATCACTACTAGATAATGCAATAATAGAAGTATATATTCGTTTTTACAAATAATATCAAAGCACGCGATACATGTGTAAAACAATTGCTAGTTTGTCTCAAGACTGCTTAATGAGGTTCTACTTAGTTCTACGAACGCATAAGATGTTTTTATAAGAGTAACAAATCAATGACAATTTTTTTGTCTTCAATAAATAATTAAAATGACTCCTATTCA
Source organism: Lithosia quadra (assembly GCA_963576445.1). Lineage (NCBI taxonomy): Eukaryota > Metazoa > Arthropoda > Insecta > Lepidoptera > Erebidae > Lithosia > Lithosia quadra. Next base: position 6,687,489 of record OY754891.1, read on the forward strand.
CCAACTATTCACCACCGGTCATTGGTGGATTATTCCTTTGGATTTGCCAAAAATCTCGTTCATATAAACCTTGTCCTGTTACAAAATAAATTATCCAAATCGGTCAAGCCATTCTCAAAATTTAGTGATTCGTTTTAATTTATATACGTAGTTAAACTCAAGCAATTGCTTTACTTAGTAAGTGGTGCTGTGTTACTTGCATAATTAAAAAAAACTACTATTGACTGAAGCCGGTTCATTTTTAATCTATGTTTATAATTATTCGAAAACAATTTTCTCTGTAAATCGTTTTCGCATAATACTTTAAGTAGTGTAGAGTAGTTAGTTCATGTTATCAAGTTGATTAACATTATTAAGAATTGGTTTTAGATTTTACAGACAGTCACAAAAAAATGATGCCAAATTTTTCAACAATTAGTACTGTATTTAATTTTGAACTATTATTTTCACGATTTGCTTATTGAATGTTATAACACCAACAAGCAATTTCAAAAATCTTACATAACAGTTTAGTTATAGTCAGATATTCATATTTTATTATTATATTAATAGTAATATTATTAGGTTCAGTTAATCCTAGACAGAGACAACTTTCAATATAAAAGAAATTATTAAACATGTCACCAAATATCTGACTATAACAACTTAGTATTAAACATCAAGCGAATCCTATACAACAGCGGTGCGATCTATCAAGAAGCAACAACTAGTCGAAGTGCGTTCCATGGCCAACCCTCCATCGGTCGTGAAGATGGCGCTTGAGTCTATCTGTAACCTGCTCGGAGAGAAAGGCGACACTTGGAAGGGCATCCGATCCGTCGTCATGAAAGACAACTTCATATCAACAATTGTTAACTTCGAGACTGAGAACATCACGTTAGTTGTACTGTTTATTGCCATTTTGAGGTAGCATGTCGTAGATTTTTATGTTTTTACTGTTCAACGTTAAACGTTAACACACAGCTGTGGTTTGCTATGACCATGAATTTGTACAGTTACTAAGGAAACTGAATTAGTTACAATAACAAAATACGTTCTGATGCCACAATTAACTATTTAAAGTAAAATTATGCTTTTGTCGCGGCAGATCTTTGGCAAAAGATGAAGGGCCACAAAATACGAGTAAGTGTAAATGGCACAATAATGATTGCCCCATATGGAGGTCAAATCCACAAGCAGTTAGCGAAGTACCACCTGGAACCGGTGTGCAGCTGTTCAAGGTGCTTACATCGCTAACTGGACCCATGCAGTCAAGACTAAAGTTCAAAAGATGATGAAATTTCGTAGAAGGAAAAATTCAACCAAACAGTATGTTGGTTAACATTTTCGGGCACAAAGTCCATCTACAATGAAGCTGGTACATTTTCCTGGTCAGAGCGAATACACCTTATAATATTGCACTTATCTAGTTAGTCAATATTATGTATTAGGATGTGACTATGTCCTAGTTTCACATGTTAGACTCTTAGTACGACATACTATCTCAGCATACAAATGTTGATTAATTCTTTATACGACTTTACTATTCTAGAGATGAACATTCTAGATAGCAATTAGTGTTCCTTAGTCTTGATTCCTAGTCGTATTTATTGGCAAAAACATTACTACTGTACTTTGATTGTTATACTATGCATTTTAAATAATTTAAATATTATAAGTTTGACACTTTCAGAACATTTTTGATGTATTAAAAATTTCTTTATACATTTTTCTTTATTGTTATGAATGAATTTTATAGACCAGTTTGTTGTTGTAAATAAGCTAAGCTCGCTTGCATCATGTGACTGTTGTTATTAATATAGAGACAAAACGTAACGCTGTAATCACTGTACGTAATATAAACTGGCATCTATGTATTGTAAGGCACTAATATACAGTGAATACTCGTGACTAACCCCGCTAAGCATCGTCATGAACGACTAAACCAATTGTTTTAACATAAACATTAACAGTTTTCTTTTCAGAACATAGAACATTTAAATTAGTATTTATACTGTAGCAAAATGGACTTCAGAAAATTGTCGTTACTTATGTCCCTATAGCATCTATATTTCCGTAGTTACAAGGTAATATTAACGGTTTTCTGAGTCCCAGCGCTGGTCGCAGCGATACATTTACGTTAAGTAATAACGCCAGCCGCATGTGTCACAGAAAGCAGCTAAATGCCTTTTTTGTTTCTCTCTTTTTTGTACTCTGTCGCTCTCGCTTCGTGCTGGTGACGGATGCGTCGCGATGCCGCACCGACCTCGCGCAAACATCGGGAACCTTTGTACCGTACAGCGGTGAAATCTATTAAGAAGCAGCATTTGGTGGAAGTGAGATCCATGGGCAATCCGCCGGCGTTAGTGAAGGTGGCGCTCGAGTCGATCTGCCTGCTGCTCGGAGAGAATGCGACAGATTGGAAGGCGATACGAGCCGTCATCATGCGAGAGAATTTCATCAACAGCATCGTCTCCAATTTCTCCACCGAGGACATAACGTGAGCACCGCCGCTTGTTTTCCACACCTACCACGATTTCCCCTCTTTTGTGTTTGGTGGTGGTATGTCCATACTTTTGTAAATTTATCATAAATCTGTGTAAATGTTAACTGCGCACGGTATAACTATTATGTTTCAATGTTTGCTGAATAGTGTGCTAAAGTATATCTATCTCAAAGGGATAACAAATGCCTATAATATTGTCGTGATATAGTAGCTATCCTTCTGCATATTTCTTAAATGAAAAGGATGTGATCAGGGTAATCACATTTTTACTACCGAACATACATTTATCTCTATTCTCAAGTAATTATGAGTATTTTCTAAAATGAGGTAAAGAAAGGTGTTTGATGAAATATCGAGGACATGTAAACTCTAATCCTCGTTAGATACAATTCAAACATACTTGAATCAATCGTGTGCAGTTAGCATTCTGATGCTTGGAGCATGCTTTGCATGGTTTGTTCTGTTATTTGTATGGATTGTTTTGTCATGAGTTTGTGCACGCAAGCATATTACGGTAATTAGTACGTATGTGGTGTACGCATAAATCTAGACTTGATGTTAATTCACATATTTTTACAGATTTTTAACTTCACAGTAGTATATCTGTATGAAAGCCAAATTTGCAGCCTTTACCCTATAAACTAAATAAAATACCGAAAGTGGTTTTATACACATTTAACTACACAAACAAGGCAGGGTAGGAGGTAAAGAGAACCGACTCTTTGTTTAAAATTAAGAATAAGTTAATAATAAACTTTATTATTTTACACCAGTTAAAATATGCATACATTACACACAAAATTAACACGTGTATAAAGGCGGCACCGCTAAAAGCAATAATCTCAATCGTTGTAAAGAGATCAAAAATAAATTTTAACGACAAGCGTAGAATAAAACGAGGAAAGTTTTAAACCGACCGACCTAAGAAAGTGCTGTTATAAAGAAGTGTAAAATATTTTATATCATCTTTATTATACACAACACCGTATAGTTTTAAGTTCTTAGGTATCACTGCACCACCTCATCCAATCACATTCATTTATCATACTAAATACTTTTAAAATCCTCTTTCTATAGGCGTACTTCGTCCGTTATTAGTAGCAGAGCATACTGTTATTCTATTAATGTCTAGCCCGCGTTCTTTTATACATGATGGACGGTTTTACAGAAAAGAAAACCATGTGAGTCGCTCCTCCATGCCCTCTATCCTCCATGAAACAGACATACACCATACCCGTACTACCCACATGTTAAGGACGCATGAATGTATTTGCCAATAAATAATATCCGTCGCCGAATCATCGAAGAAGAAAGTCACAACCAACAGTGAAACTTTTGCTTGGTTTTTTTGTTTATATATTTTATTTTGTTTTCGTTTGTTTGCTATCTGATGTCTGATGAGGATAAGGCATACTGTGTTTATCTCTAGAATCTTTGGCGTGTGTTGGTAAGTGACGTCCATCTATATTAAGTTAAGGTTCATTGATGAAAATAATGCATGTTGAAACCTCCCACGGAATCAATCATACTGTCGGTCAAATAAGTGTAGATAAAAGTCATCAAATGTATTTTTTATTTTGTATCTGTTTTTCAATTGTATCATGTACCTATAGGTAATCTATAAATCATCAATAGTCTTATAATTTCCTATTCGCTACTTATCCAAAATATAGTGCGATTTGCTTCTAATTTAGTTTTTGAAGTGATTGGCTGTATATTAATTTAGTTACAAGGCAAATTTAACCTCAAATTTTTATAATTATATATCAATATTGGATCAAATTTCTTAAGCCTTTCCTTTCGATTATGAGAATTTGACTGATAGTATACGAAATGATTCAAACAAAATAGGTGTCCCGGGTACAAGGTCAAAATCGTTCATTGAGATGGTCCGGTTCATTGAAATTGCACGATATGCACGTAAAAGTAAGTTATAAAACTATGTTACTAATTATTAATGATGTGTCTGTACGCCAGTGACGATGTCCGCGAAAAGATGAAGACTCGATACCTCAGTAACCCTGATTATAACTTCGAGAAAGTTAACAGAGCCAGTATGGCCTGCGGTCCTATGGTCAAATGGGCTATCGCTCAGGTAAGAACCCCTTATGTATAATTTTGATATCTGTAGCCGCCTGAAATAATCACTGGAAGATATCACACTTGAGGCCGTTTACTAAATTGTCAAGAAAGCAGTCCCCTACTGGCGCATTATTAGTCAGAGAAAATTATCAAAATCTCCGCACTGCTGATCATTAAACTTCTTGTCTTTCGTGATAAGCACAAATAAAGGCCCAACTCACTTCATCAATTTATTTGCCACGATTTCTTATTCAGAGTTATGATAACTAAAAAATACCCAGGCACTCAGCTCTGATTTTGCAATATCGTTGCTACCTCTTTTTAGAAGTAATACATACTGACTATATCAAGTTATCATCTGACAGATCGAGTACGCAGACATGTTGAAACGGGTAGAACCTTTGCGCAACGAGCTCCAAGCTCTCGAAGACAGGGCTCAAAGCAATGTGACCGCCGGCAACGAAGTTAGCGAGTTGATCGCTCAATTGGAGAAGTCCATCGCTTCGTACAAGGAAGAGTACGCCCAACTCATTAGTCAAGCACAGGCTATTAAGACTGATCTCGAGAATGTACAGGCCAAGGTAATCTATTCTTCTTTGAAACCAATACATGCACTTATCTACAATATGCAACTCAGTTTATAGGCTAACCTTGTTTATCCAATCCGATAACTACCAACGAGATTCAAAAGTATAGATATCATTTATTGTGCATTCGAAACATTATTCTTATGATCGTTTTGGAAGAAAAAAGATGGACGTACACACTTCCATAGCAATAACTATATACCATCTTTTTCTAAATCAAAATTTAAATGCCTCTGCTTGATTTTTAACACTATTGTGTATATCACAGGTGGACAGGTCAATAGCTCTTCTGAAGAGTTTGGTGATCGAGCGCGAACGTTGGGAGGCGAGCTCAGAGACGTTCCGTTCACAAATGAGTACCATTGTCGGTGATGTCTTGCTATCGGCTGCTTTCATCGCGTATGGAGGATACTTTGATCAACACGTAAGTAAACTGCGCACTGGGCCTCGATTCTGCTAAAGACAAACCACTGTAATACCACTGACACTCTAAAAAATGCCATTTAATTGTAGACTTTATTGTTATCAGGTTATAGTCTAAAGTCAAATGATATTTTGTAAAGCGAATGAAAAAGTTGAATGAATTCTTTTCATTTGATTTTAGACTTTAACTGTATAACGGTAAAGTGTACAACTAAATAGCATTTTTAGAGTGTCAGTGGTATTACAGTGGTTTGCTTTTAGCAGAATCGAGGCCCTGGTCTCACACTAAGATATTTTTATACCGTCGATAAGCCTAAAATACTGAGAAATAAACTCATTGTATTAAATTGTAGTGGAATATAGTCTCCTTTGTGCATAATACACCTAAGGGTTAATGAGGGCCTACCAGGTTCTACGAAGCCCAAGTCAACCTCACCAGTAAATTACTGACTGACGAACAAGGTTATAGATATACGATACGTGCTTTATGATTGAAAGAATGAATAACTAAATAAAAATTTAACTCTCCAGTACCGTCAAAATCTATTCACAACATGGACGTCACATTTGGCGGCTGCTAACATCAAGTATCGTGCGGATATCGCCCGCACTGAGTACCTCAGTAACCCAGACGAGCGACTCCGCTGGCAAGCCAACGCGCTACCCACCGATGAATTGTGTGTCGAGAATGCTATTATGTTGAGGGTAAGATACTAATATTGTATAATATCATTTGAGTATTATTTCATTGAATACTATAGTCAGGTTATTCCTATGAAAGCCACAAACATGCCTTACATCATATCTACTAAAAAGCTGCTCTTTGTAGCGGCCAATATATCTGATGTTGCTCAATCTATAAAACTTTCAGCGCTTCAACCGTTACCCGCTGATTATTGACCCATCGGGTCAAGCGACGGAGTTCATAATGCGCGAATTCAAGGAACGCAAGATCACCAAGACTTCCTTCCTCGACGACTCGTTTAGAAAGAACCTGGAATCCGCCCTGCGTTTCGGCAATCCGTTGCTCGTTCAAGTAAGTACAGATATGTCAGAGTTCTGCTATCGATGATATTCAAAAAATAGATAACACCTAATTTTCTCTTTGATCTAGACATCAGGTGCATATTAACTTCCCTAGCAGACCAAAGAAGAGTTTGTAGGTTAACTGAATAACATTTTTTCTTACTATTTAACTTAAACTATTAATAATTACCTATCCTGAACTTGTTATGTTTTAGTTCTATAACAGATGTATTGATTATGTTATATAGGACGTGGAAAACTACGACCCAATCCTGAACCCGGTGCTGAACAGAGAATTACGCCGCACTGGCGGTCGCGTTCTCATCACTTTAGGCGACCAGGACATTGACCTTAGTCCTTCGTTCGTCATATTCCTAAGCACCAGGTATACTATAAAAATATACTTCACGTTATCTTATTGTATTTTTAAACAAATGTTTTCATATTTGTTGATTCTTAATGTGTATTTAGTTCATTTTCAATGAAATATACCCGGATTTTAATTTGACACATCATCGGATAGAAGAGTGATTCCGGCTAAAATAGGCTTGCTTTACTGAACTAACAGTTTGAGATCTTAGTAGAGCAGTTAGAACCGCTTGTAAAATATTAAAACTTAAACTTTGGTTTTAACTACTCCAAATAGGCATTATAATAGTAATTCGCTGAGCGATTAAGAGACCGCTTTACAAAACCGCTCGTGCCCGAACTGGTACTCTTCTTCCCGATTTGCCATATGCAGCCCGAAGTTTCTATACATCAGTAGAAAAGGAGAGTCATACGTGAGTTTTACATAATAGTGTTATATTCCAGGGATCCAACAGTGGAATTCCCTCCAGACATGTGCTCTCGTGTGACATTCGTCAACTTCACCGTAACTCGTTCGTCTCTTCAATCGCAATGTCTACATCGGGTTCTCAAGGCGGAGAGACCTGACATTGACACCAAACGATCAGATCTGCTCAAGCTGCAAGGTAAATCTTAGGGGAAATTTGAATACATTAGTGTCAATGAGCAGGGTAATTTTAGATTATTTGTAGTATCAGATACACCAGACTAAACATCAGGCAATCTCTTTCTTCTCTCCCTTTTCACCCCCACCTCTTTCTGTCTCCTTCTCCATCTTTACCGTTTTCTTCCTTTAGCCTCCATCGGAGCGTTATTGGGGAGGGGGGTAATGACCTTTCCTTCCACTTGGGATCTCAATCTAGGTACTTACTCTGTACCTATTCGCAAATAAATAAAAAAATATAATTTATATAACAATAGAATTTACGCTAAAATAAAATAATCCAAAATGATCAGATTACCATATTTGAACATCTAAATTATTTAGTATCGAGTTAACTCATGGCGAATATCTTTCTAACATTTAGGTGAATTCCACCTTCGTCTGCGTCAATTGGAGAAGTCTTTGCTACAAGCGCTCAACGATGCCAAAGGCAAGATCTTAGACGACGACTCCGTGATAGCCACGCTTGAAACCCTGAAGAAGGAAGCCGATGACATCGGGCAGAAGGTTGAAGAGACTGACAAAGTTATAGCCGAAATTGAAACTGTCAGCCAGCAGTACCTACCACTGTCTCAAGTATGTTAACTGAATCTATCCTACTAATATTTATAAATGTAAAAGTTTGTTACTTTACGGCTAAACTGATCTGGAAAGATCGACGTGTGCGGAAGGCGCATGTTGTCCTTGCTCACTCTAATGGGACAGAGGAATGACATATGTATATCTAGACCAAATCTATGTATAACCTGTATTATAAGTTCTCGAATAATATTCATACATTTTTGCGTTAATGCGTACTATGATATTTCCCTACAGGCTTGCAGCAGTATCTACTTCACCATGGAATCACTTCACCAAGTACACTTCTTGTATCAGTACTCTTTGAAGATGTTCCTCGATATATTCAGCTCAGTACTGGTCTGTCCGTTACTGAGTGGAATTACCGACTACACTGCTAGACTCAAAATTATCACGGAAGAACTATTTACGGTTTGTATATTGTACAATTATGTACTTTTTTTAAACGTTAGAAAATGGATGCTGTTTTGACATGTTTGTGTTTATATCAGTGCAGTCAGCAGTAAAAATTTCTTAATACATTCAAATAGGTGCTTGGTAAATTTAAGAACCTTTCAAATATAACAAACAAAATATGAAATAATATTAACCTAGTAAATTTTTTAATAGAATTTCAAACGTTTAAACTAATTATAAGTTGCGTAGTTAATGACAACGACTAACAAATAAATATTGGGCATTTCTAGGTAGTGTACGAGCGTGTAGCTCGAGGCATGCTACACACAGACCGGTTGACTTTCGCCTTGTTGCTCTGCCGAATCCACCTCAAAGGCACAGGTGCCGAGGATACACTGGAACGATCCTTCGCAGTGTTCCTCGGAGGAAAGGAAGGCTTCGTGTCACACTCCGCGCCTCTTGAACCACTCACACAACATCAGCATGATGCTGCTGCTAGGCTCAGTTCCAGGTAAGTCATATCAATGAAATCTGACATCATATTATAATACCCCTTGTCATATTTTGGGTTAGAGTGTGAATCGGGGCATGACTGGGACACCATGGTTTCCAAACCCAAGAGGGTCATTTCGAAGCCGGAGATGGGCCGGGTCAGCCGAAGTGCGAGGTAAATGCCTTTTGGACCACCTTACAGTCCGACATAACCGCCCCCCCGCTTCTTGCGAGGTGATATTTCCAATTGGTTTTTTATGTATTCTATCCTATTATTTCACAAATGATAATTTCGAGCACCTTTTGTAACACAAGTAATGGCCGCAATTGTGTACAGACTGCCAGCATTCCGTCGCCTGCTAGAGAAGGCGGGCGAGCTCCCCGAGCTGCCGGCTTGGCTTTCGCAGGCGGCACCGGAACAGTGCGTGCCGACACTGTGGGACTGCGAAGCGTCCGCACCGCCCGCGCCCCACACACTGGCCATGTACCGCCTGCTGCTGATACAGGTAAGGTCATTGAACTATCTGTTAGTGAAGATAGACCTATCATCTTCATTACGATTGCCCATTTGCATCTAAAGTTTGCAATTCGGAGCATTGAAATCAGCTTTTTGAATGATATACATGTTGACTTTTACTGGAGCCACTGCCGTCTGACCTCCCAACCCTGAGAGGAAAGCCTGAAAGAATTCATTCGTATAAGATTATTGCTGTTATTATAAATGAAATTTACATAAAATGATTTCTATGTTTTTTTACAACAGGCGTTCCGTCCAGACCGTGTAATCGCTGCTGCAACGCAGTTAGTGACATCTGTACTGAGTGCCGGTTTCATGGCTAAGGCCGAGACTGAGCTCGATCTGCAGTCCATTATTGAAAACCAGCTGAACGGGACGACGCCCGCTCTGTTATGCTCTGTACCCGGATATGACGCTAGTGGTAAGTTGGTTGTAAATTAAAAATTATCTCTTTCTGTAAATTCATAAAGTTCTCGTACAATTTATTGTCGCCAATTTATACACTATTTATTTTTCAAACTAATTGTTGGTTATTATTTCCAGGTCGCGTGGACGATATGGCCACTGAGTTGAACAAGCCCTTGTCGAGTATTGCCATTGGCTCCGCCGAAGGTTTCAACCAAGCCGAGCGTGCTATCAACACTGCCTGCAAAACTGGGCGGTAAGATTTTTTAATAAACTCTCTTTTAAAATACCACTTAGGTGGCAGACAAGCACACAGCCCACCTGATGAGAAGCGGTCACCACCGCTTTGGCGTAGGCAACACCTGCGTTACACTCGCGCTGCCGACCCTTTATTAATTAGTAATCAGTGGACCTGATTCAGTGGCTCAAGGCAAAATAGTTTAGGTATGCCTATGCCGCAGAATTCGCAACAAATCAAAATTCGTAGGCCTGCCATGCGCTTGCTTGGGCAGATTCCATGTGAACTTGTTTCGATTATGAATAATCGTATTTTGTTTTTTGTCATTGATTATAATAATATTAGCTGACGGCCAATTGTACAAGTTTTAATTATGTAGAATCGAAAGGTGTGTGCCACGATCGCCTCCACACTTAGAAATATGCGGCTATAATTTAATATGTCTTCTTTTTTCTAGATGGGTAATGCTCAAGAACGTCCACTTGGCGCCGGTATGGCTAGTACAGTTGGAGAAGAAGCTACATTCCCTTCAGCCACATCCCAACTTCCGACTGTTCTTGACCACCGAGATCAGCCCCAAACTACCCGTGAACCTGTTACGTGCGGGACAAGTGCTCGTGTTTGAACCTCCACCTGGTATCCGCGCCAACTTGCTGAGGACTTTTGCAACTGTAAGTCTAGTTTATATTTTAGTTCAAATAGAAGTAGTGGACATACATATAAATTTACTACTGTTTAATGTTAATAACTTACAAACTATACAGCGAGGCAATGTGGCTAGCATTATGGGCACCTTTGCACCGTGAATGATACGGGGCGGGTTATTCGACCTGATCTGACTAATTGTTTATTATTTATTTATTTGTGACAAGATTTATTATATTTTAATTAACTTTACTAAGTAAATATAAAGCACTTACAAACTTATGGCCCTGATAAATAGTATAAAAAATTTTTTTTTTTTCATTTATTTAACTTCATGCACAAAGTACATTGGCGGACTTAATGCCGTAGGCATTCTCTAGGAGTCAACCATAGGGCGGTGCAGATATCACTTGTTTAAGCAAACTGTTACAAGCGCTATTTTATTATCTATATCACAAAATATCTTCTCGTGGAAATATTTTGAGATTCAAGTTTTTAATGAAATCATCGATCCTGCATAATAGGGTGCAAGCACACATTCAAAAAAATACACACACAAATTAAATAACCTTATTAAATGTTTCAGGTTCCAGCTACTCGTATGATGAAACCGCCGTCGGAACGTGCGAGACTGTACTTCTTACTTGCCTGGTTCCATGGTAAATAAAATTATTAACTTCTTCACATAGCATGGGTCTATAGATAGACATGACATTTTTCAAGATATAATTATTGATCAGTTCTTAAGTCCAGACCGGATGAACCTTCTTGTTTCCAATGTGTATTAGAGCTAGTTATTAACATTTTGCTGCCCAATGTATTATATTCATTATTTTATTTTTCTAGGTATTGTTCAGGAGCGTCTCCGCTATGTGCCCTTGGGTTGGGCTAAGTACTACGAGTTCAATGAATCGGATCTTAGAGTCGCTTGCGATACCCTTGACACATGGATAGATTCTACAGCAATGGTCAGTATATCTACTAAATTGTCATTTAGCCTGTCCTATTAATGGAGGTTTCTATGGGAGGTAGGACACGACGGTATCTCCCGTCCAAGATGAGCAGTCCGTCTGTAGTAGTACCTCTGTCCTGCAGAAGACCGCGGCCATAATAACCTTCGTGTTGTATTCCCGTCGGTAATTAGGGCAGCCAGAGCTCACTGGAGGGATTCTGTGCTGTCAACGAGGAGACCAGAGGCTTGAGTTATCGTCGCTGACTTGTATGGGCGTGAATCCCGGTGAAACGGCTATCCGCTGGCCGCCCGCAGGCTAGTACGGTTCACGAACCGGGAGACTTCAGAATCTCCGCCCCTAGGATGCTGAAACTTCTTTAGTCAGAGTGTTACATTCTCTATTTCAGCGGGAATGGAGAATGGAACTGTTCCCGGGTTCTAATCACGACCTGAATTTTAACTTTTTCCGTTTTAATTTTATGATAATTGTAAATTTCTTTTTCAGGGTCGTACAAATCTACCACCAGAGAAAGTTCCTTGGGAAGCCCTCGTAACCCTTCTCTCTCAATGCATCTACGGAGGCAAGATCGACAACAGCTTCGACCAACGCTTACTACATTCCTTCTTGTGCAAGCTGTTCACACCCAAGTCGTTTGAAGCTGACTTTGCGCTTGTAGCTAATGTTGATGGGGTGAGTAAAATATCTTTTTTTTAATATCTATATCAAAGATTTTTGTAGAATCTATCTATAGAAATCTCGATCTTTACCCTATCCTACTAATATTATGAACGTGAAAGTATAAGAAGATGTTTGAATGTTTGTGACTGAATAACGCTCTAACGGCTGAATAGATCTGGCTGATATTTGGTACTGGTATAGGCTTTAATAACACATATGCTGCTTTTATCTCTGAAATAGGTTCCCATGGAAAGCGGATACGGGAACAGAATTCCACATAGACGACGCCACGGGCAAAAGCTAAATTAATCAAATTGTATTTGACAGGCAAGTGGTAACCAGCGCCACATCACGATGCCGGATGGCAACCGTCGTGACCACTTCCTCAAGTGGATTGAAGAGCTATCGGACAGGCAGACTCCTTCATGGCTCGGTCTTCCCAACAACGCTGAAAAGGTAACTGCTGTTTCAGCCAACGATTATAGGATATAGAACGTAACTGTTATAATTTTCTCATTAAATTTATATATATATTATAAGATTAAATTCATCCACCGAGTATTTTCCCAATTCAGTTGAGGTCGGCTTTTCAGTCTAACTACCAAGCGGCGTGCGTTGATATTTTCCGTAAAGCGATTGCTGTCTGAAATCTACAACCTATTAGTGATATCGTAGTTCTGTATTAAGAGCAGTTTTCGGACTTTTTAGGGTTCCAACTACCCGTTACGACTGCGCTAGATGTTCGTATGGCAACCGAGACAGAAGGCTTTTCGTGCTTTATGAGGCACGGAGGGATCCTGATGTATTAAAAATGGCCACCCATCCTAAGACTGACTTGCTAGTATTGCTTAACCTTGCAATGTGTTTACCTACTCGGTCATCTAAGGCACGAACCCCTGTAAGCTTTTAAGGACTTTTCTTACTAGCTCTTCTTTCCATCAGGTGCTCCTTACTACACAAGGTAGCGACTTAGTATCCAAGCTGCTCAAGATGCAGCAACTCGAAGACGAAGAGGAGTTAGCATACAATGCTGCATCACAGGATCACGACCAGGTTCCAGGTGAGGAAATCACCAGTACACCAGGCGTCACTTAGCATCCTACTATTAATTATAAATGTGAAAGTTTGTGAAGATGTTTATTACTCAATAACGGCTGAACGGATCTTGCTGTAATTTAGTAATGAGATCTGTCGAAAAAAAGGAGATTCTGGACATAACTAATTGTTACTCCTAAAGCAGATTCCCATGAGCAGCGGGAACAGGAATAGAATTCCACGCAGGCGAAACCGCGGGAAGCAGCTAAAGATAAATGTAGCGTGACGATAGGTTAAAAAATAGCCCAATGAAAATGGAAAATCAACGAAGCCAACATCTTGCCTTAAATACATTATACATTTCAGACAACATCGATGGCAGACCAGCATGGATGAAGACTCTGCATCAAACGGCCACTAATTGGTTGCAGCTGTTACCTCAACAGTTGCCGGTAAGTTGCAGGTTTGGTGCTGCTAACTAACCGGTAAAGCCCCAAATACAATAAAAATTGTTCAATGTTTTTGATATTTTGCAGACTCTAAGGCGTACTGTGGAGAATATCAAGGATCCATTGTACCGCTTCTTCGAGCGTGAGGTAGCCGCTGGCGCCTCGTTGTTGCAACAAGTGCTTCATGATCTGCGCAATGTCATCTCTATCTGTCAGGTGCGACACGTGCTTAAATTGTTTGATCCTTCAGCTCTGAAGTGGTGCCATTAGACTTTCTATGCAGTTGATTGTGTATCTGCATCAACAAACTGTATACTCCGAATTTTTTAGCATTATTTTCCCATTCACCAGACCTGTCAACCATTTTCCCAACTTGTTCTAATAGTTCTGTAGTCAGACTAGGTGGTTAGGCTTTTTAGGGTACCGTAGTAGATATTCGTATGACAATCAGGCCCGGTACCTTTGAAGAAGCAAAAGACGTATTTATATCAAAAACTGGTATCGTCTTATCTTTTTATTAATATTCCGTCAATTGACTTAACCCCGCTGGATGGTAAGAAGCTAGTGTAAAGTCCAGAGGGTTATCATGTCATATTTACTGTAATCGTGTGTGCAGGGCGAGATGAAGCAGACGAACGAGACCCGCGCCATGGTGGGGTCCCTGGTGCGCGGCATGCTGCCGTCCAACTGGCGGCGCTACGCCGTGGCGCGCGGCTGCACCGTGCAGCAGTGGGTGGGCGACTTCGCGCAGCGCGTCACGCAGCTCGCCAACGTGTCCGACACCGTGGCCGCGCAGGGGGCCAAGCGCCTGCAGGTACGGACCGCGTCACAACTGCAGCCTATTGGTCGCTGGCGCTAGATGGGCGGGGCGAGACGAGCCGCCGCGACGTTATCTGTTCACGCATTCTTAACGGCCCCCGTAGACAAGTGCCACAGCGTAAATCGCTAAGGAAACGAATAGATTAGGTCGACCAACCACATCCAAGTAGTGTTGTTGCGATAGCGATAGTCTATCGATAGTATCGTGATACTATCGTGGCCTTGAGAATCAGTCATACTATCGATTGTCCTATCGAAAATATCGACCCTGGACGATACTATCGATAGTATCGATAGTATCGATTGATAATAATAAATAATACTATTGCTTTAGATCAATAGTATCGATGCTATCGATAGTATCATTACAGACACAAACGATAGTATCGATAGTATCAATACTATCGAAAGAAAGCGTGTCGATAGTATCGATACTATCGATAGTATCGATACTATCGATAGTTTTGCCCTATCGATAGTCTAACATTTTACGATACTATTGCTTGCTCTAAAAAGTAATATAGCTGGTGATTACATAGTTCATCTATCACATTATTCATGTTATTTTATGTTCGCAGTTCATTATAAGTTCCTTTATTATATTGACAATACTTAGTTACGCGTTTTATTCTCAATCGATAGTATCGATAATACATCGATAGTTACTAAACCATAACTATCGATACTATCGAAGCGCGTAGATATATCATGATAGTATCGATAGTATTGACTAATTTGACGCGATACTATCGATAGAATCAATACTATCGATAGTATCGTATCTCGATAGTACCGATAGTATCGATAGTATCGACAAAATTCAATAGTATCCCCTAATTTTCACTATCGATACTATCGATATTATCGATAATATTGCAGCATTTCGATATTTTCGATGGGCTTATTCGCGCTATCGACTGTTTTTCAAGGTTAACTATCGATAGCTAAACTATCGCTATTGCAACAACACTACATCCAAGCTCGTCGCCGGCGTACGTGGCGGAATCACGAGCTTGAAATTTGATTGGTCGATCTAATCTTTTCTATTCCTTAGCGATTTATACTTGTGGCACTTGTCTACGGGCCCGGAACTGTCTTACCGCTAGGGATGTCCAAGACCGTGGGACGTGCAGAAGGCTGTTAGTCCGGGCTCCGAGGTGAAAGCCTCGGACGCGACCGAGACAAACGATTAGATGATATTTTTGCTGTTGTTTACGCTCGATACGTTTGTATCTGGACGGCCCCTATGGCGTAACGGTAGTGCATTCGTAGAATATCTTATTTTAATTCAATGTTGTACCTTTTATTGCAGAGCATTCCCGTATGGCTCGGCGGGTTGCTCAATCCGGAGGCTTACATCACCGCTACTCGTCAGTGTGTGGCGCAGGCGAACTCTTGGTCGCTTGAAGAACTACACCTACAGGTATGCTTCCGCTAAAGCTTCTACTCCATCCGTAATCACTCTGCGGCTATATAAGGCGACTTTAACTTTAGCCTAGATCGCCAGACCACGGCGAAACAGTGCGATTTATGCCCAAAAGAACTACAAATTGATCACACCAATTTATCAGTACCTACTTCAAATATTATTGTTATAAACTTAAAATTCTGTTCATTTACAAGCTTTTCTTTTGTATCTTTTACAAAGAAAGCCGCACACTAAATCCAGAATTCATTAATTAACCTTTACATGATATTATAATGTAGATAGATACTTTATTTATTGCTATATCCGAGATTGGAGGAATGGTCGCACATAATTTGTTTTTGTTTGTGGCCTGATTGCCATCTATAAATATGTTTCTTACTTTCTACAGGTGACAATCCCTGATCCTGGAACGCCGACTGAGAATGCACAAACCGAGTGGTCGTTCTCCGTGACCGGGCTGAAGCTGCAAGGCGCTACTGTTAAGGGCAACCGACTGCTACTCACCAACACTATCATGGTCGACTTGCCGCTTACCGTCCTCACTTGGATTCGGTAAGGGAACTTACATTAAGAGAAGTCATATATCCATCAGAGGAATGCAATTTATTGATTTTAAAATTGTTTCACAGTGGTCCAGAAACACCAACGGGCGGCCAAACCCTGACGCTGCCGGTGTATCTGAACAGCGCCCGTTCCGAGCTATTGTTCACAGTACGACTGCCCATCGCCCCGGGCCAGGAACCACACGCGTTCTACGAGAGAGGTGTCGCCCTGCTCACCTCCACCGCACTCAACTAAACAATCCCTCTATTAATTTATAACTAAATAAATTATTAAATTATCGCACATATTATTTATTTTATGCAATCAGTGCACGCACTGTTATATTCCATAAATATGTAGCATCAAAATGTAAATGCGTTTTAAACGTTTATTAATCGCAAATAAATGAATATTGCAATCGCATCTCTGAAATTATTTTATACTTTAAGGTTATTATTAAAAAAAATGCCAAAGCACCAGTCATATACATACACGATTACACGACTTTGTTGATCATGGAGAAATATAAAGCAACAATGAGATATTCTTAGTTTAATAAGGATCACAAAAAACTACATCTAGAGCTGACTCGACCCTTGGATATTGGCCTTCATTCCCGGCGGCTTCTGCTTTGGCAATCTGTAAAAAAATAAGTTTACAAGTAATATAAAAACGAGCAATGTATATTATATAACATACGCTTTATAATCTGAAAATAGTCTCCAAATATACCAGTTTCAGATTTTTCTTTTTCGTTTTAATTTATTATATATTAATTGTACCTGGTATGTATGATTTTGCGGGGCGAAGAGGGATGTACGAGGTCATGTTGTCTCTCCCACTCTAAGTACTTCTGATGTTGGCGCTGCCGACGGCGGTCCACGTAACTTATCTAACAACACAACACACACTCATAAGTGAACTAGTTTGTATCGTAAACTGTCAATGTTACTCTTATATTATTTATTAAAGTTTTGAAGTAGGTAGGTAATTAGTACTTATTGCAATTTTCCCAATAAATTTAAATCGGAAAAACAATATTCAGTACGAGACTTGAATCCGCGATCAGTCTCGGTGAAATACTCTGACCAATCGAGTTAACTGGACAAGAAATTCTCGTATACGTACGTCTTGGAGCGACGCTGGGGCCATCTACTGATATCAGTAATTCAGTTGGTCAGGATGTCCTGGATGTTGACTTTTGCCGATTTCAATTTATTTTAGAATATTAAGGTGCAATCAGGCACAGCGACAGGTTATATAATAAACATAACTTACAACGCAACTAGCGGGTATCCAAATGAAGGCTGTGACAAGAACAACCACGCCCACAATGTTGTCGCGTAGGAAACCCAACACATTGTTTATGTTTATATCTTCTATTATGTCCCAGAACCGCTCAACCACATCCTGAATAGTTTTTTCACAAACACCCTGCAATTGATTAAGTACTTTTAGCTTTTACTAGTCAGAGTACTAAGATTCCTCATACAGCTCAAGAGATTGCTTACCTTATTGCAAAAGCCTTGGATACAAGGTGTTCCATCTGGCAGTATATCATTTTGCGCTACTGGGAAGCAAGTCTTGTTTAGACTCTTACGACAGCATCGTTTGCACGCGTCCGCCACTATCAACAAATTATTTGTTTTTATTATGAAATACCTAGCATATTTCTAGCATGCGTGGCTATTCCTCTTATTAATTTTTTTAAGTTACCTTCACGAATTATACGAATAGTATAACTATTACCATTTAGTATTTGTTTGGCGTCAAGAGTGATAGTAAAATGGGGTGTTTATAATAGTAGGGGAGGCCGGCCCGCTAAATTTTCAGTTACTAAAGCGTCATGGGGACCGATTAGATTGTGAAGATTTAGGCCTAAAACGAAAAATAATTTGTTCATTTTGCCATTTTAGCGAGGAGGAGAGCGTGTGCTAATTTTCAAAAATGTTAAAAAAATCACTGACATAAAACTACTCGAGCGCGTCAGACATTCACGGTGTTTACCCGCTTTGTTTTTCTAACAACCGAGAGATATTATTCTGACGAGTATATAGGGGAGGATGGCTGTAGAAAAGGGTAGAAAAAAAAATAAGAAAAAAGTTATTCGAGCGTGTCAGATATTTGAAGGGAATATTTAGAAAACTCAAAAAAGTGTCTTATTAAAATATCTGACGATTTGGATGTGGTCAAAAGTTATGGTAGATTTTTGAATATGTAAAAAAATAAAGTGACCTTGAAATACTCGAGCGCGTCAGATTTTTACACAAACGGTTCAACTTGATGTTCTAGTCGTCCCAAATGATAATCTGACAAATATATGAAGGAATATTCTTAATCTGATAATTTGAAAGAAAAATTTTTTTTTTCCTGAATGGAATAAATTATTACGCATATTATGTAGGTGAAATTACACCTACAAATATAAATTTTTTTTTTTAATCTTCATCCTCACTGGATTGACCTTCAAAATTGATTCCTCCTTGGTCAATTTCTTCTTCATTTTCTGTTTCTAAATATAATATAATAAATATAATATATAATAATAATATAATAATATAATAATATAATAATATAATATAATTTTCTATTTCTTTTGTATTATAGTATTAAAATAAACGTACCTGAATCTACAGTATCTCCTGATATGTAAGGTCGATTTTTAGGTCCCCTTTGAGGTATGAGCATATGATTGGTCCGTCAAGTGAGGTCACTTGACGGACCAATCAGATGTCTCCGAGAGACGTCTTGTAGCGAATCAACGTTCCGTTCGTTCGTACTTTGAATCATTTGATTGGCTCAAAGTGCACGATGCGCGAACTACTCCAAAACCTGGCCAAGCTACGTGCGATGATTATGTGATGTGATGGTGCGAGAGAGTGAAATATAAAGAAAAAGTGAGAAGGAAACAGAAGCGCGGAGTTTCAATCCAGTTCTCAGCAGCTGTATAACACCACACTTTATTTATGGTTTAAGCTACATCGCCCCATGAAAATCGTCAGATTATTTTATTCTGTAATTCTCATAGGATTTCCTTCAAAATAAAAAAAAAATTAATCGCGCTCGAGTATTTCACAGCGACGTTTTTTTTTTACAATTTTGCCACTCACCCATTTCCTTATGCCACGCAAAAATCATCAGATTATTGAAATATAGTCTGTTCTGTATGTATTTAACTTACCTGGCCTTAATCTGACGCGCTCGAGTTTTTCTGAGGTTTGATTTTTTTTTACTAATCTGACGGGCTGTCCTCGGAGCACGCCCTTATATAAAGGGTTTATATTTGGTAGGAGTACATTACAAGTAATAAGGTTTCTCCTCATATAGTTTTCTGACGCGCTCGAGTAACTCTTCAAATCCCTTCATGGGCTCCCCTACCATAAAGCATGCGTCTCTTACAGTAAGTATTACTATAATAATATCAATTAAATAGAAAACATTTATCAATCTCACTCGCGATTTACTACGTGCTATGTTTAATGTGTAAACTATTTTTTCACTCCACTATTACATTATGGCTCAACTTCATTACTTGTCGGTGCTGCAATATGTAAGTAATGAATGTACGTTGTACGCTGGCCCCACTCACCGATATCGCACATACAGCTGTGCATGCCCTGCGTCTCGCAGTACGGCACGCATGTCCCGTTGCGGCAGCGCCCGCGCTCCGCGCACTCGTGCTCGTCCGCTATCGCCGGCGCCTGCGTCAGTGCCACATTCCAATATCAATCAAAGTGATATCGTCAACAAGTTTGCGCGAATATTACACATTGAAATAAAACTATTTTAACGGATTCTATCGGGAATTTTGCTATTAGATTATTCGGTTGTTATAGACACATAAAGATACCATGACAGCTGAAAAGCAATTGAAATGCCAGTATCAATGTATCACCAAATGAAACGTGATGGAAACTGTTAAAAATTGTATTTATTATAACATTTTTAACTGTTTCGGCTGGTAAAATGTAAATTATTTTATATAATTATTTATAATTTAAAAAATATATATATTTGGGCGGATTATCAAACAATATGTACCTTGGGGCAGTCAGCGGAAGCCCCGTTGCAGGTGGCTTCGCCCTCGCAGGCGGAGTGCGCCGCCTCGCGACACACCAAGCCGGGCGGTGCGAAGATGCACCCCGCGCAACACGGAGAGTTCTTGTCACTATTTGGATAAAGTAAAACCACTGTTACGATTAGTGATCCTATGTACAGTACATACCTACATACAGCCGTATCCGTTTAGCCGTTAAAGCGCAATTAGGTAATAAACATCCAAATATCTTCACAAACTTACACATTTATAAAATCAGTAGAAAGGATATACTTTACCTACACACAGCGCCTTGATTTTTTCTTAGTTTACAATTTTTGTCGCAACACATGTCGTTATCTTCGGTTCCTGAAATAGGAGATAGATATACCTACGTAATCTTACACTTCTTGAACAGAATTACTTAATGAATATTTTTCATGATATTTAAATGGAAAACTCAGATGTATCATGCCCTGTCTTGGCCTTTTATCCGAGGGACCTAAATAAAACATATGATGTGAAATATGGGTATCATAATCTCAACATGTACAATATTGTACATAGGTACATGCGTGACTATACCATATGAAATACACATACCCAGCAACCCAGCGTCACACTCTTCGCCGCCCTCGACGCGCAGGTTACCACAGAAACTCTCTTCTGGTTCGGAGAAGCAACGCCCCGATTTTGCCTGCAGTACCTTTCGGATGGACCGTAAGCTACACGGTGAAAACCTCTGCAAAATAAAAGATTCTTTATTATTACGTGTTATTGAGCTTGAAAATAATAAATAAATAAATAAATATTCTACAACATTCTACACAGCGCTTTCTAGACCCAAAGTAAGCTTAGTTTAACTAGCTTGTGTTATGGGTTCTGGAATGCTGATAAACATACTTGAATACTTTTTTTTTGTAAATACATATTTATTATACATAGATAAAGCTACTATGAGAATAGATGAGAGAGAATAGAGAATAGAGAAATAACTCCGGTTCTTTATTAATTATGATAAAAATACAATGACAATTAAATAATATTTACATTAAAATAAAAACTAAAAACTAAACTAAACAAAATAAATAAAATAAATATTTACATGGCGTCAAAAAATTCCTCCGCATCATCGCTGACTGGTAATGTGCCCAGAAGGCTGGCAGCATTGCCACGCTGAATGGCAATGCTGATTCTCTGTGCAAGATAGAGTCCAGCCTTCTGGTCACCTGTGGCGTCGATCAGCCGCTTCGCCAAGTCTTTGTAGACAAGGCGGGCACTTGGACCCCATGACTCCAGCGTCTCAACCCCAAACGGCTCAAAAATGTAATCACCAACTAAGTTGGAGTATTTACGCCGTTTGAGGTTTTCTGCAGATGCAGCAGCAGCGCCGGCACAGCTTGCTGTGCTTGGAAGATGTGAAGGCGCAAGGGTGTCGACGCACGTTGCGTCCCACACCAAGGGCCTACCCATCTTCCAAGGCAGCAACGACATACCATCCGGTCTCTTGCCATCGTCACGTACCAGTCCATTATAGAGAAATAAAGCTTTAAATTTCAGTAATGCGTATTGCAGAGCAAAGATGCAGTTATTTCCACATAATTTATTATTCTAAGCTTTACCTTATTATTGACGTCATATCCGCTGACACTATACGTGTACATAAGGTAAGAGCCTCCTTGGCTTGCGGCGGGCGAACATTCGGCTACGTCTGGGTCATGTTCGGACCCCCAATTGTGACCGAACTCATGAGCAGTCACAAGATCCGCCTCCCGAGTAATCACGCGCTGACCGTAGTGGTTGCGAGATGAACTCAGGCCCGAATTCAGGTAGAGGGTGTAACCGTTTTTGAAGTATTCTGGTGAAAATAAGGCGGTTAATCAAATGTAGTGTTTGGTACGATTAAGAACTAATGCCAATACAATAATAAATATTAAGAACGGTATTGCATTTCTCTGTAACGATGTTAGAATGATCTTTACGCTTCAGTGTTTCTCAGCTTTAGCAATATTTTAACATTGCCATCATACAAAGAAATATTTCACTTTTCTATACATTTGCTATTTAAACTTTTAGTACACTTTAGATTAGTTTAGATAGTAGTATTTATTAGTACACAAATAAAATATACAGTGTTATTGTATTTTCTTCCTATAGTATGCAATTAAAGCTTCCAAAATATTCAAATATATATGCCAGTGTTAAAAAGTTAGGAGACGTTTATGCAAAGCAACAAAAAAAAATGCAACATGCAAAACAAACAAATAAGGACACTCACACTATGCGCCATAATAGCTGAAAATAAAACAAACGAATAGTATAAATGCAACATAAAAACAAAAGAACAGAAAATCATCAGGAAGGAATTGGAATGAATTTAAATTACAACATAAATAAGTATATATTATGATCATTTATTTGACGTTACCCGGTGTGCATATTCCACCAACAGAATTTCGTCTCGGCGAACCAACGTACGCTAGTCCAAGGATACCGCCTTCAAACTTCAGATCAGTGAACAGGTGTGCGAGACAAAAGTCTTTGTGGGAATACTCTCGGCTAAACACCTGTTGTACAATAGCATCACTCTGATTTGAAATACAAGTACATACAACCTTCATTCATCATTGCCATAGGCAAGTAATTCATCCTCACAGGTTGCATCCGTCAACGGTGCGCACTGTGAGGTATGAATAGGAATTTCGCACTCAAAAAGTAGGTAATAGATAAAAACTGGATACATATAACATAAACTCACGCCTATATCCCCGAACGGGTAGGCAGAGGTGCTAGCACCCATATTTCGCCAGTTTATGTTTAGGTCCCCATGTAATAGGTAGCGAGACTATTGCCATTAACCGGGCACTTATAAACCTGCGATAAATACACACATAACTTCGAAAAGCATCGAAAAGTCATTCGTGTGTGCCATGGTGAACCTGGGATCGAACCCGAGACCTCGTCTCAGCAGTCCATTACCCAGACCACTAGGCTACCGCGGTATATAAAAACTGACCGAACCTTTTATATTTTCGTCATGGCACTGCATTATAGTACAGGGTTATTTTTAATTAACTGGCATCCTCCCAGGGATAGGTAGCAGAAATCATAAGTAGCAACGTTTGTTCTACGACTTTCAATAAAACTGAACACATGACTTAATAATGAGTTTTCAAGTTTTTATTGTAAGAACGCGACACTATTAAGTCTATGTTTCATTCATAAAATAAACATTGGTATGTATGTAAATATAATAATTCAATTCAATTCAATTTAACAAACATTGTTAGTTATGATGTCAGCTATCTACCCCTGCGAGGATGCTAGTTAATTACAAATAACCCTGTATAGACTACTTCAAATATTTAAAAAAATTGACTACCTCTAGGAGATTGCGTACGTCCCATTTTTCCCGAACCATGTTGTAATGAGCTTCACCTCCACGGACACGTGTCGGCTCTGAGTGCACTAGAATCTTCTTTATAACAAAACCCATGCCTTTAAAACCATCCATGTCCTAAAAATACAAAAATAAATATATAAGGCGAACTTGTTAAATTTCGAAAGGGATTGACAAGAAGGGCGTCTGCAGCCCCATGTGGGCGTCTGTTTTGTGCAAAATAGTATAGTATAGTATACCTACTGCGCGTGCCCGCATGCGTGAACATTTTTTTTATACGACGACGTAGGTGACAGACAAGCACACGGCCCACCTGATGGGATGGTCACCGTAGCCTATGGATGTGGGCAAAACTATGTATAAAGCAGTGGACGCCGTAAAAAGTGCAATGCATACTTGCATAAACCCAGGAATATTGTACGCTTTTGATCGACTTAACTAAACGCGATACCGCGAATCAACTCAACAAGAAAATGTTCTATTTCAAAATATAACAAATGATTTATTCTTAGTATTACTTGCCTGTCTGTCTTGCCATAGAGTATCATTGTATATTTTATGAACTCGATCAATGAGGCTTATCTGAAATTCATAAAATAATATGGAATAAATCATACACACAAGTACAATCCTTTATTGAATGATCCAAAAAAAAAATACTTTATATATTTTTATAACCTTCACAGAACTATGAAAAATACCCCTAGTACACCGTAGCATCGTCTCTTATAAACCTACTTAACGAAGTTGAAAGCAGCACATTGTCGTAGGTAGGTTACCAAAATAGAAATAGATTCAGTGCTAGATTTTTCCAAACTACGTTTCAAGTGTTCTTCAACCCACTAGTAGAGCAGACAGTGGCTCCTAAAACAGTAGCCAACATCATAGGATCTATTTGACAAACAATGCATCACAGTGAGCCCCAAAGTGCTGTGTGCTCTAATTGTGGTTTGTGGTGATGGATCCTAGTATCTTACCAAATAACTGATGGTAGTTTTAGTATTGCTGGCACCCATTTCTTGAAAAAACCTGTAATCTGCCACAAGGAGGAGAGGGCATCTTGTTTTAGTGGGGGTATACTCATAATCACTTTGTCTTTTTACCCTGTGGCGGTTACCAACATCACTGATGTTTTCTGAATGTATTTCTTGAAGGTATTTATCTTTTTCTGACTGCTCATGATCCGTTTCAATATCAATATGGACCTGTCCTTCTTCATCATCATTTTCTTCTAATTCTAAAATATGTAATACATTTTTTTTTATTTAGCCAATCTTGTCCCAATGTTGAGTAAAGATTGTGCCAAAAAAATTACAATTTAATACACAACTTAAAATCCAAAATAAATTTTAAATACAACAAAACTTGACAATTCAAAATTATTTGTGTAGTTAAATATCAAAAGCCAGATTTGAAACCGGGACCTTTTGTTCGTAAACCCAACTCCTTAACAATTAAGCTACAGATGCTTTTTAACTGAGTTCAAAAAAAGAGGAGGTTCTCAATTCAACTGATTTGTTTTATGTTTTGTTACCTCAGAACTTACGGCTAGGTGAACCAATATTTTTATTAGATAGGAATATGGTACATTGAAGTGGGTATTTTTTTGTAAGAATTATTACTTATTATTTGTAGATGTACACTAACCTTTCCCTTCCTTGACATAACCACAAACACGAGGTTTTGTACCATCGTCAGTTCCCTCCGAGTTCTTCCAGCTGAAGTGTATGTCAGATGCACGGTAAGTTATCATGGTCTTATCATCTAAGTGCGGTAAATGACGCCATGAAGGCTGAAAATAATACGAGTCAAACCATGTAATCAGTGACAAAATGTGGGCACTGCTTTAGTAGATCTTACTAATATTATAAATGTGAACATTTGTAAGTATTGATGGAAGGATGGATGTTTGTAACTCTTTCACACAAATTACTGTTGATCAATGTGAATATGGGGGAGGTATTAATTTATTATAGGCAACATTTATAAATACTACAATATTTCACCTCAATGTGGTAAGTTT
Source organism: Lithosia quadra (assembly GCA_963576445.1). Lineage (NCBI taxonomy): Eukaryota > Metazoa > Arthropoda > Insecta > Lepidoptera > Erebidae > Lithosia > Lithosia quadra. The sequence goes on from OY754891.1 coordinate 6,713,741, forward strand.
CCTCAGGTGTATGTATTATTCCTGTGATCAAACCATCCTCTAAATGCAGTTTCACATCTGAGGTTTTCTCACCAAACACTCTGCCAGTGTAGAAGTTGCCCTGATCTACAATAAATGTTCCAAATTATTCATGAAAATTTAATACTGGATTCACCAGTAAAAATTTTACTGAATTCTCACAACTTTTTAATGAAATTTATAGACACCTGATTTTGGTTCCTAATAATATTGGTGAAGTTTAATAACATTTTTTTTATGTTAGACACATCAACTTGACATTACCCCGCCTCATGGTAAGCTAAAGGTAAAGTCTCAGGATCAGGGGTCACCACTACATACACAGATAGTGCTGCAGTGGTGGCCCTCAGGACTTGGGACTGTAGGAGGAAGGAATCACATGCACTGGTTCAGAGTACAAGTCTTTATGGTACTGCAGAGAAAAGAGGCACTGAACCTCTTCATAAATATTATTGCACTTGAAAAATAATATAACTTAACCAAAAATATTAACTGAAAAATAATTATGTTGAATCTTACCAACATGAACAGTAGTTTCTTTGCCATCGCCATCCACAGCATATGCTTTGAAATTAGAATGCAGAACGGAACTGTGAGGATGTAAGATCAGTCTGAAATCCTTGCCTAATGTTTTAAAGTGTACTTCTTTGATTGTGTTGAAGGGATGGTTAGACAGCTTAGTGCCACGTTTCACAATGTTATGTGAAAGACTTGTGGCATGAATGGTTTCAAAATACTTTAAATTTTGATATAATGAACCTGCAAGGGAAAATTTATTTAAAATTGATCTGAAACAAAATAATACAAACTACATTCGATAAGTACTTACAGTGCCCGAACAGAATACAGTTGTACAATAATATTATAGAAAATGCAATATTATCTATAGCCTGCATAATTATTTAGAACTTTTTTTTGTTTACAAAATAAGACAAAATATTGTTAATATTTGCGCGAAAGGGCCACAATAAGAGTGTGCAAGATATTTCCTCTAATCACGTGACATATTACCACTTAAATATTTTTGTTATTGAAATCGAATTCGTAATTTCTTATTTTTTTATAGATTATTTATAATAAATATTTATATTAAAAGAAAGCGACAACAACAGCGGTAGCGAATCTGACAACTGACATGAAATCAATTTTTTAAATCTTACCACATCACACCACAGAATAAAAATACTACATAGTAACCTATAACGGCACGCTAACGGCTAACCTGTGTGCGCCGGTAGGAGGAACATGTTCCACATCCCATTCCGGGTATTATAAGTTGCATTCTTTCTTCTCCTTACCTCTTTTTTTCTTTAGTCTTTTAACCAGTCCATACGGCATTATAACCCATGAATCTATAGCTTCCGCCATGTCTTTAGTTGAGGAAGTGGAACAAAAAAACCCGAATGGTTTAAAGGCTCCAGTGGCTATGCTGTGTGTGTGTGTGTGTTAAATAAAAAAGATTGTAAATGGTATTTTTGACAGAATTGACATTGACATTTGACATACATAAATAACCTACAATTATCAATTATGGCTCTTGGATCTTTATTTTACACAATTTTACATAATTTGTGGCTATAAATAAAATATTTTATCACAAAATGGCAAAGAGCCTTGTCAAAGTCCCACTGGTATTGTCACGGGTAGGAAAAATAAAATTCCCCGAAAAATTTAAAGGAACTATAGTGGAAAAATGGGCAGACTATTGGAAAAACTTATTTATTGATTATCGCCAAATGTTACAAGATCTCAGAAGTGATATTCAAGACAACCCAACAAAGGCCATGAGATATACTGCTGGACTATTAGCAGTATTTACTTTATACAAAAACAACCCAAATGAAATTGATTTCAAAGATCATTTGAAGCGGATTAATAATGAAGTTGTTATGGTGAGCAGTGCTTGCTTGAATGAAAATGCAGCAGATCATCTACGGTATCTTGATTCCTGTTACAATCAAGGTATACTTCACTATAAAAGTTTGGGAATTGCATCTGTTATGTACACATCAGACATAAGTGAATCCTGCGACCTGTACAAAGCCCACTGTTCATATGTACAACCTACATATCTTAGTTTCTCTTCGAGAATTGTTGATGTGGGTATTATGGGCAGGTGGTGGAACCTTTTTAAGAAAACAACCAATTATGATGTAGTTGTAGATACAGTGACTTGAATATCAATGCTATTATTATTTATTTTGTGCATTAATAAATTTCAAGACCTTTTAGTTTATGTGTTAATAAATATATGTCAGACTATCCTTTTTGTCCTTTTATTTTCATACCTCAGACTAATAAAAAGTATGAAGATGGAGCCATTGTGAACAAGAGCGACGAAATGAAGCTTCTAGTATGTCTTCGGCCGACTACCCAAAGACTATCAAGCCAATGGTCCGTCATAAGATTAATAATCGTCTTATAAAAATAGTACTCAATACTCTGTCTATACACGGTCTATACTTTTTTAGAAAGAAGAAAGAAGATTATACAGGACAAGTTCAAGGATGAGCTTAATCTTTTAATTGACATTGTTAATCAGGGCTCAGGAACAACGAATGACGGGAATACTGCAAGACGCTTCTTTAAGTTTCCCGATAAAACTGCAGCCATTACTGGTTTAGACGAGGAACTTGTACGGAGATTTGCTGTAATTTTGCAAACTATAACTTCTGGGGAACAAATTGATGTCCCTAAATTTAAAGATTACGCCCGCAAGACAGCAGAGAAGTACGTGGAGTTGTATGACTGGTACTATATGTCGTCGACTGTCCATAAGTTGCTCATACATGGGGGAGATATCATCGCAAAAAATGACATTGTGCCAATCGGAAGCCTTTCAGAAGAAGCCTCAGAGTCCCGCAACAAAGATTTCAGGAGGTTCCGGGAACATCATTCAAGGAAAAAGAGCAGACTAGCTTCTAATGAAGACATTTTAAACATGCTTGTTCTATCTTCTGATCCCTTCATCTGTGCACAAAGACCCAAATTTGATGCTACGAAAACGCAGACATTTTTTAATGAAACATTAGATTTGCTTAAATTATCGGAAACTCCGTACGAATTTTTTGATATGGCCAATATGAACTTGGACTCTGAAAACGAATCTGACAATGATACTGATGGCGAACAGTGACTTGTTTTTTAGAAAAATAGCCATAATTATTTATTGTATAGTTGTATAGTATTTCATGTTTAATAGATTTTTCTGGTCAAATTGTTATACTCGTTCATCATGTTTTTGTAATAGGTCTTATATTTTTTTAGGCATTATATTGTCTTCAACTTACGTCTATATCATTTTTTTCCTATATAATAATAATACTAAACTAAAATCATAATGAACATCTGTATCTTTAGAACTAAACAGAGTCGATAAAAAAAAATTATTAATTTTAATTTTTAAATAAATGCTGCAGCTGATGCCGTTATACCGAGTATGTAAAAAAATCATAAATAATCACTTCTACAAACTACTCCGAGGATATTACGGTTTTCCTTGCAGGTCAAAAAATAATCGGATTTTTCATACTATCTTCATACAATTATTTTGCAAAATAATTATAACTGTGTTGTTTGCGTACCAAATCGACTTTAATGATACATGCTAGTATAGTAGAGGTAAACAACACCCATATCTATATAAAAAAACAACCCTCTAAATTTCAAGTTGCTAAGTCTATGAAGATCGATTTTCAGCCCACTGTGCGCCGCGGCCAGGCCGTTAATTCCATGCATTTCGGAGTTTTCCACTGGCGTTATAACCACCAATAGAATGCGATTTCGTCTAGGCTCCCAGATAGACCTTCTCAGAACATTTAAAATACACATCAATGTCTCTAATGAAGTTGACCCATAGTAGAAGTCGCATACAGTGTTTCCAATTATCCTTGGAATGTGTGGAATTACACCTCAGACTATTCCACCTAATAATGTGTGCTGCATGCACTGGAACTTACAAATGATCAAATATTTAAAAAAAATGCTTTTCTATGCTATTTCTAAAAATTACATTCTTGTGCATTATACCTACCTATAGTACCCACATAGAATTACTGGACATCTTAGTTCTTGAACAAAAATCGGTATTAAAGGAAAAGCCGCACAATGTGCACATCATCACTTACCATCAGGTGAGATTGTGGTCAAACGCAAGCCTATCGACTATAAAAAAATACTTCTTTTTATTTTAAAAATAATTTAAACAGCATTCAAAGAAAATTCGCTTGCAAGACTTGATAAAGTCCGAAAAAATAACACCTGTATTTTTTGGCATCAATCAATATGGTCAATTATAAGCTTTAAATCTCAATAACAAACATAGTAGGAAAAACTAAACTTTTAAATTTAATAAGACAAATAGGTATTTGTTCTATCGTCATTAGTACGTTCCACAAGAAGCGCATGTGGCGCGGGTTCCCAAGCGTGCCCGGTCATTTTAGTCCACTGCACTGGAATCCTATGTTAATTATTAGGATTGGCGTACATAAATCAGAGAATATTTTGGATGCCAAGATTGGGTTAGTGTAAGTTAAACCCAAGTTTGTGGGGTCGCATGGACCCTTGTCCCGCGGCCGCCAGTTTGACAGAACGGGTGCGAATATTTTTACGCTATATATCGCAAAATATGAGTATGCACAGTCGCACCATAAGTAAGGCATACAATACTAGTGCGCAAACCCAGCGATGAGATTGTTTAGAATGAATCCCCGCATCACACGGGTAGAGGTGTCCACTAGCGACCAATACGTTTATTGCGATCCATAGCAAAGACACGTCCGTAAACATAGAAAATCAGAATAAAATGGTTGCCCTATAGCCCACCAGTAGAACGCCCTTTTTCGCAACGCGACACGAGTTTGTGTTTCGGCTCTAAGAAAATGAAATACCAACAACATTGAAGAAAAATGTTTTGTATTTCAGTTCTTACTATATGTTAAAAGAATTAATGTATAAAACTATTTTCACAAATCATTGCATGCTTCAGGGTTTTATCAAAACACAACTCTAAAAACAAATCACCTCTACTTGCCAGTGAACCCAGCAAATACAAATAATAATATACTCTTCTATAAATGTTACAACATTGGACACATTCGCAAATAAATGGTGATAGTATAATATTGGGAACAAACATAACCGCGTTTCACATTCAAGTTATTGGGATTGGCTAAAGTCTACTCAAATGAAGACTGGTGATAACATATTACCAATGAAAACTATAACTCACATGTTTTTATGCAAAGAAAATATAAATTGAAAAAGAAAAACTAGTTTATTAAAAAATAACTGTAAGTATAAACAAGAAATACAGAAATGGTAATTCTGATATTGAATAAAAACATGTAAGCTTCAACAAAATAAATGAGTTACACAAAGCTTCTACTCTATTAACCAAATTGAGTGATTTTGTTTTGCTGTAATAATTGTAGGTATACATACTATATTCATCATAACCAAGTGTCCCAATTAACAAAAATCTTCCTCTAATACCCAGTAAATTAAATTGTAACCGGCTGGGCTTTCAATAGTCTCAAATATATAAATAATAATTGATTTTGCAACTGTGATTAAAACAAAAATCATTCTTTAATAAAAACAAATAAAAACCACAACTTTGATTGTATTGAGTTCTTATAAAGTGAAATCGTAATAAATTACAGTAGTGTAATAAAAACTTCTGAAAAAAGATTCTAAACTTAAAACTTCCTGTCTAAATAGCATAAAAATATCTGGCAACATTCATACAGGTAGTACGTTACTGTACGTAATAGCAACACTTAGCTGAAACTTGAACCAGCTTAATAAGTTTACATTTTAATTAAATCAACGAACTAAACAGAAACATACACACCTTATAATTCAATGGTTCTATAGAAAAATAATAGCTCTTATAAAATCACGTCCCTCTCACTTGTACGGTAAAACAAACATGGATGCCTAGTTAAAAGCATATTAAGCTGGTATACTAATTAATATGGGCACATTTTAACAAATAGAATAATATCACACTTATTAGTTGATTATCTACCGAATATACATCAATTTCAATGCGCATTTCTCGTTATATGAAGCAAAAATACTCAGAAACTAACACCATAGGGGAATGGGTAACAAAACAGGGAATTACTGCAAGTGAAATATTACTTTTTGATTGATCAAAAAAATTATAATATTCTTATGAAAAAGATCGAACTGTTTTTCAAAATCATCTGTACTAGCATTAATTTCCTAAACCACTAACATGAACTCAAATTTACTATGTATTTAAATGTTTGCCTGAGAAATTAAAATGGAGATTTGAAATCAGTTATCCTATCACATCGTTTCAGACTTTACTTATAGTTATAATACGATACATCAAGACGTTTTCTTTTATACATAAGTAAACAAATGGCTACACTATGAGGTGTGGGGCTTCCAGCCATGTCGCGAACATAATGATTCATCACAGATAATATAATTATAACAAATTTAAATCTAATAATAATAAAATTATTTGTTAACAAGAGAAGTACGAGTGATTTATCAATCTACATATCATTTTAATTTCAAGGGGTGCTCTGCAGGTAGTAGGTATTATATGACTATTAACGACTAATATTTTTAGTTTAGTTATTATACATAGACAATAAAATATTTTAAGTATACTATACACATTTAATATTTGTCATAATAATAATCATCATAATATTGTATATGTAGGCATTATATTGGTCATAAATGTGTTGTTAGTGTGTTTTATGTAAACATAAAATCCAATAATCATATATAATTTTTTAGGTATTTTTAACCTGTTCTAAATTAATGGTTGATAAGACTATAATATGTACATATTAACTATCACACCTCTTAAAATTATAATCATATTTTTGATATTATTAAACCAAATAAAGGTATTATAAACAAAAAGCTACTACCATTTGTATTCGAGACTTAACTGTTATGACAAGGTACATACAAACATGAGAAACAAACTAGAAATAAAACCGGTTTTATTGTTATAAAACCTTAATTTCTATTCCACAACAAATATAAATAAATTACTGTGAACAAAACTACTAATTCTAATGTCCATTTTGTATAATGCAGTTCATAAAGTTGCTTTGCCAATCTCGTCTCGCAACTAATTCTTCAAGCTGTAGTGGTGTGTTAACAGCGATTAAGACCAATGAAACGTTTGCTGTTTACAGCAGTATGATGTCTGGCGCGTGAAGGCCGTATTCATAAAATCCTTCGAAATTTTCCAGGTCGTCGTCCATAAAGGGTTCATCATCTAAAAGTAATAACATAGCGTCAATCAAACTTAAAGTATTACTAATTAAATATAGAATCAGAGACTGATTATCTGGAAGCAAGAGCACAATGATTGGCAGCAACTTCTTCAAGTACCTAAACAACTATACTTACTGCTTACTTACTAATGGGCGTGTGGGGTTTGGGGCCTTTGGGGCGATGCAAACTTTACATGCAAGTCGGTACACAAGCTGATTGACGGACGAGGCCCTGGCGCAGCCTATTTTCTTGGGATTGGCGTTCAGATGGCAGTTGCTACCATAAAAGTCGTACAAGCAAACCAAAGGAAGAGGGATAAGGCAGACACACGCAAATATACAGAGTTGAACAGTCAGCGTTAAAAGCACAAGATCATTTTCAGATTAAAAAAAATAAAAATCGACATTAAATAATTAATTACATTTTAATCAAGTTTTTTCAATATTTTGTAGATCCACTTAATTAATAAGCGCAGCATTCTCTCTAAGATTATATACATTACTAAATTTTGAAATTTGAAAATGATCACCCACTTTTTACGCTGAATATACGAGTGTTTTAGAAGGAGCCATCTTATTTACACGAGAAAACATCTTGAGTTTGTAGCAGGTATTTTTTTTATATACCACTTAAGTGGCAGACAAGCACAAGGGTATGTCAGTCAGTAGTGCTATAGGTAAGCTGCAATGTAATAGAGACAATAATTTATCGACAGCTGTCCGTGTCCTTTATCGCCACAGTACCAGTGGCCTTCTGAGCCATGATTTTGGAATAATTATCAAATTTTTGAGTATAATTGTTTTATTATTGTTAAATAGGGACTTAGTTTTTATTATTTTTATTTATTTAAAAAAATAATGCGTAGGTAACATGAAATAAATGATTAGAAATATAAAATTACAAAATCATTATTATTTTTTAAATATATTCCAGGTCAAAATCTAGTGGTTCTTCATCTTCTATAGACTAGCTTATAGAATCTGGTCCATCGGATTCCTCTTCAGAAGCTGTGAATATTAACATTATGTTTATTTATTGATGAAAAAATATTAATGTGGCAATTATAAAAGAAAAGTTATTTAAGCTTACATGCAGTAACATTTCGACATTCTTTTGCGTTTTTTCATGCATAACACCATCGAATACTAATTGTGGCCTACAGTCTCTTTGAAACCAATGAAAATGGCTTTGAAGAAGCGAGAAATCGCAAATATGCGTTTTTACAAACACTTGCTATATATTGCGTTTTTAAAAGATGTTGTTCTAACCATTTTACACGGATGCAAAGAAGTTAGGATTTACTATTAAACAAAAAATAGATTTTAAACCATGTTTTTTGTTCGAATCTCATGACTTCGTTCAAGGATTTTTCAACAAAAACAATCACTTGTCCGTCGTTTTTTCTTACAAATAACACAGTAACTTCCCACTAGAGATTATAAACAACAAAATTTTAGTTGTTAAACTTGACATATAGACGACTGAGAATATAGTCAAACTGAAAACTTGCCTGGGTCAACGGAGTCGTGGCGGTCGAAGACACAGACGGACTGGCAAATCAACTCTATTGTGGTAACATCCTCGATGGGCTCAATCAACCATTAAAATTTCCAATCTGAAATTTTTATACCTTTAAATGGAATATTTAAAAAATAAAAAAAAATATTCACCAAAATAAAAGGAAAAAATTTCGGAGACATTCTACCTGCTAGGTAGTCCAGAAAGTTGGGTGTGAATGAGCAGACAGAGAAAACGCTCCTCTCATACTCCAACTTACTTATTAAGCCCTTATGATTGGAAAAAAATCGTATCTTTGAAAATATAAGAGTTAATGCAGCCCATCGAGGAGATAACCACTAGAATTGAATTGCCAGTCCAACTGTCCTCAATTGCCTCAACACGGTTGATCCAGGCAAGAGACTTAGGTACTATATTCATGCGGTAGTAAGTCGGAAATTGGGAGTAGTTATATTCCCTTCAGGTACCTACATTACTTTTTTGGGACAATTAAATGATTGCACAGGCGCGTCAAGTGTATGTCACCCATGCGGTGACACACTTATGGCACCCCATATTCCCATGAAGCCTCATACTCCCGTGGGATATTATAATCCCATGAAGACCCAAACACAAACGTACCCATGGGATCCATACACCTATGGAGCACCATACACTCATGGAGGACCATACACCATTGGGCATACACACATGGGGACCCATCAAGATCTGTAGAGCCTGTCTCACATGTGGACCCCAATTACCCAAATGGCAAATGTGTCACAATGTGCCCAATGCACCCATGAGTCAATTGACTTAGAGGTCAAATGACAGTGGACGGATGTCGGAAAAACAAAAGAACTCGAAGTTTTCTTTTTTACTTTGCCAAAAAAGTTTTTTTGTTTGTTGTAAAACAACCCAACTAAACATTGTAAATGTTTAGTTGAGTTGTTTATATTTTATTTTCCTGGCAAAGTGATAACCCTTGCACTTGAGTTGGAGATAAAGGTATGGTCGGAACAAAAAGAGGGACCTATCTAATTATGAAGTCTATTAAAACGACGGTTTTCTTCATAATCCAAGGAGTGCAACTTCTGTACGAAGTACTATTAATTATTGTGTGCTAACATGCACAACTAAATGTACAGTCGGGAATACCAAGAAAACATATTTCCCTACTTGTACCGTAGGGAACTTTTGTGCAGTTTTCCGTTCTAATAAAAAACAAAATCTGAAAAAGTGGAGAGAAAAAATAAACAAATGAGCAAAACTGAAAAATAAATAAATAAATATTCTAGGACATGTCACAGCGCTATCGAAACCTGAGGTAAGCATAGCTTATCTAGCTTGCATTATAGGTTCTAGAATGCGGAGAAACATGCGTTTGTAAATACATTATTATGATCAACTTCAACACAGACCAATGAAAATATACGTATTCAATACTCGACGTGTAAAAATCGCGGTTCGGTCGTTTAATAGGTCGTCGTTGGTTTTCACAGACATTTAAATTCATTTATTATCTGAATCGTTATTCACCTTCATAAATCAGATGCAATTGAAAAGGGCTATATAATTTAATATGATTTGATTTTGGGATAATATTTTTATTAATTACCACGTCAAACAATTTATTTAAAATTTTATTCCGGATTGTCCCGTTTGTATTGTAATAATTATAGTGAAAGTATGTACTTTCGCTATATTTTTTTTGTTATCGCAAAATATGTCTCTGCCTACCCCGGAAGAAAAAGGCGTGAGCATAATATGTATGTATGAATACGCATACAATTGTCAAATTTACGCATGCCTTCCATCGCTATAACGTCGAGAAGTAAGGGTCTAATGGTTATCTGCTCAATGATTTAACCCTACTACTCCCCAATCAGGTCTACTTTCCCCATCCGAGGCTTTACCCAGGCTCCGCCTTCGACCTTTACTTCTCCCCTTCGCACAGTCCTGGTCATCCATGTTAGTCTATTAAAGGAGAGACTTAGAACAAGCTTTTAGTTTGCCTTAAATACCTGTTCATAAATGTCTATCAACTCTAGACTTCAACAAAAATGTCCATAGCGCCGCAAGACGTCACGGTACATGCGGTGCCCTAAGTCTCCCTAAATGAAATCTAAGCGGACCCTGGGCTCCAAATTCAAAGCCTCGAATGCTTAGATGAGTTGACAAAGATTTTAATAAATACGTACCTGGTCCAAAGAAGTCGTCGAAATCATCGTGATCGTAAAGATCACCAAGAGAATCGTCAGAGCTATCTTCAAAAATTCGGTCTACGAAGTCAGGGCGAAGATGTGGGTTACTACGATCGTCATACACATCGACAGTGAGAAGTTTATGCGCGGGGTCGGGCAATATCTGAAAAAGGAAAATATTAAAACAGCAGCTCTGTCGGACCCACTACGGCGAGACGGCATTTGGTGCTCTTTTCGTAATGCTATTGTATTTCAAAATATACAAAACCAACATTTATGTTATTCTGGTACAATCTTCTCACCTCTGGCGCAGCCGCGGTGCCTGCTACACGTAGTAAGACTGTGCGTGGCCTGTTTTCTAGGGCACGTACTGCCGCAGATACTATTTCATCAGATACTCCATCGCAACCACATACATCAACCTCCTGCAAAAGATACCACTGTATTTGTAAAGTCTGTCTTTGTTTATATCTAAACGAAGGTTTCGAAGGAGGTATGACACGAAGGTCCGTATCTCCCGTCCGTAATGAGCTGTCCGACTGCTGGGATAGTACCTCCGCCCTACAGAACCTTTCGGGGTGTGATATACCGCTGCTATAATAACCATCGTGTTGTGTTCCCGCCGGTAAGTAGGGTAGCCAGAGCTCACTGTACACCTCCTTCCCCCACCCATTCCTAGCCTCCTCGCCCCTTCCCAGCCCTCCCCCCTTCCCTTCAGGGTAGGCAGCGCGTGTGTGACACCCTTAGTGTAGCAAACGTCCATAGGCCACGCATTGTGACCGCTTTGCGCGTATATAATAGATAGGTTGATTAATTAAAAATATTACATTTAATAAAAGTACCCAGCAATCCGCGAAAATATACGTTCAGATACGTATATTTTCATTACGTAAATTTTGGGCGATATGGATCGGCTGTGGAATTGACAGTTACAAAATATGCACATTCAGCTGAATAACAACAAAGTAGTCATGTTTCTTAAAATCCGTAACCCAATTTGCCCCCAGAAAGTGTAAACCCTAAACTAGAACCTTACTACGCCCACACACATGGGCAAGCTGGTGTTTCAAGGAATCATCAACATTGTAGGGCACGGTCTTCTTCTCTCGTGTCGATTGCCATCGTGGTGTAGTAATCGATTTCACGGCAATGTCGCTACTTGCGGAGAGAGCCCGAGCATGGGTATCGTTCTTCCAAAAGACGGTGAAATGTAACGTACCTGCAGCAGCGGGCAAGCAGTGAGCGCAGCAGCGAAGGGCCCGGCGGAGAGCGCGGCGTTACCGCGGGACGTGAGGCGCGTGAGGCGGGGCAGCCCCGACACGCCGCGCAGCCCCGCGTCCGTCAGCGCGCCCAGGTACGACACGTCCAGCGCGGTCAGCGCGCGGCAGCCGCGGCACACCGCCGCCACGCCGTCGTCACCCACGCCTGCACATCACACCCGTGCTCTAAGGATACGGCCTCTAGACAAAGTCACATTCTACCAGCGGACCCGCGTCCAAATGTTTACGAGTGACATTATTTTGTGCACGTGATATGTCAACAAACAATGCCACTCCCATACGTTTCGGACTTTCGATAATTCGCTCCGAAGTGATTCCACTAATAGAATGTCTCTTTGTCTAGAGGACAAGGTCTGGCATTTGAGCAGTGACACAGCTTACATCACCATCAAATAACCACTTTATTGCAATAAAACACAAATCTGGAAAAAAAATCAGGTCTTTACATATGAACTTGTACACCTCATTGTTTTATTGACTTCACATAGGTTGGGGATCATAATTTTCTTTTACTGATAAAAATATTGGTGACGATGTAAGCTTGTGTCTCCCATGTGGAAGCTGGGTCTCGGGAATGCCATACCTTATATTATTATACAATATACATCTGTCGAGGCCGTCTAGGTAGAGATCACCATTCTAGGGGCATCCCCTTGAAATGGTAACCACTACTTTTTGGACTCTACCTCAGCTTACCATCAGGCGGAGTGCAGTCAATCCGGCGGACTAAATATAAAAAAAAATACCATGATCACACCAAATATAGCTGTCATTTTACAACGAATATTTATTTTATTTTAACTTCTCTTAGGTACATGCACTAACTGACCAACCAAAAAAACTAATAAAAGGACTGATCAACCATGACTCGAGTCCTTGAGCCCGTGATTGGTTTACTATAAACTATGATTGGTTGATTGGGCAGCCTCACCAAAGAAACCTGAAAAGGCGTTCTGCCTTTTAGGTCTGCAGTTAGAATATCGGCAGTAAATCGAGGAGTTCAACCGTTTTGTACATAATCATTAATATTGATTAAGGAAGCAAATATTTTTAGAGATTTAACTACCAAATCCTGTTAATAATACTAAAATGATAACCGAGCTAGTATCTTACCTGGGTGAGGGAAAACCCTGCGCGAGTTACAGCTGGAAATATTGAGTGACTCCAGGTTGGGACAGCACTGAGCGACGCGCCTCAAAACTGTATTCGTTATGTAGATGTTGCGACTCACATTCAATATCTTCAAACCAGATAATGTTGCGAGTGAGTCGCAGAAAGCGTCGTTGCACTGTGGTGAGAAGCACATTTCTACGGAGACATACTCGCTCAACGATAACTCTTCGAGTTTCGGCAGCTTGCTCAGAATCAAAGGTATAATCTTCCACATGGTATGAGGACACACGTCGAGTTTCAACGAAGTGAGCATCGGTATACTGTCCATGGCAGCACTGAGCACTGTACCCTGAAGACTGTAGCAATTATAAAATGAAAGTGAGCTCAATTTTTGTGGATTTGAGCCAGTGAGGAACAGCCCAGTCACGTGGGTATTGTTCGCGATCGCTAAGCTTTCAATGCACGACTCGCTCTTGACTAGATGCACTAAACTTGAATCAGTAAGCTGTAATCAAAACATGAAATTAATAAATATATAAATATTTGTATTCATTTTATTTTATTACTTTTGTCGCTAACTTCACCTACCTTATTGCATGATATAAATGATAAATTCTTCAGTTGTTTACATCCATAAATTAATGGATTCCAATTCCTGGTGTGCATGCCAACGATCTGCAAGTTGATACAAAAGCATTCAATGATGAATATATTGTGGAATTTTTGATAGAAGTATTGCAATTAACGACTTTAATAAATCTTCCATTTCTAACCTAACTATTATTATCTATTCTATCTAAAAACGCTGCAGCTGTGGCCAAGTTTTAGGTTCACAAAATTTAATAAGAGTGTAGATCTAGCCGTTGACTCGATTACTGAAACGCTTTATTATAATGAAAAATTATCTTCCAAAAAATAAACCACAAAGTATAGAGCGGTCATCAAGTTTAGTGTGACGTTTACCTTAAGCTCCTCGAGGTTGGGGCAGAACTTGCCGACGGTGTGAGCAGTGCGGTCGTTGAGTGCGGACCAATGGTGGTCGATGTGCAGGCGGGTCAGTGACCCCCCCACGCGCTGCAGCACTCGCCGAAGTACCGCCGTGGTCAGCATCACCGGCACGTGTTGCCACCACGAAGTCTTGAACACGCGGATACCTGGACAGGCACGTATTATGGTTGAGGTGCTGTTACACTTTTATATGAGTTTCACTCTACTAGACATCCTCCGTGGCGTCGCAGTAGAGCCGTCAACTGCTCGCAATCGAAGGTCGCAGGTTCGATTCCCGCTCAATGCAAATATTTCTGTGCATGAAAGTCTGTTTGCATTAGTCTGGGTGTTTCCGTATTTCAGAGAGCAGGTTAAGTCGTCGGCCTAGTTTGCCTTACGAACATCTATACATTACTAGCGAATAAAAATTTGACCGTGAAGCGATTGTCAAAAGATGACAATCGCTTCACGGAAAATATTCAAGTGCGCCGCTTCTGATAAAATACTCGAGGGATGACTCTATTAGATGGTAAGGAGTTCTAGAGTATACGAGGCCCAAGCCAACCTTACCGGCTTGCCGCTGCACCTGCTAAACTACAGATGAGGGCGCGCCGGCGTTCTTACTAAGAGGTTGAATGGTCAGACAGCGGCCACACCCGCAAACTCAAGACCAAATTAAAAGAAAAAGCAGGAGAGCGGGCTCCAAAGACATTAATTATTTCATCCTCAAACCATAATTATTACATCAGTGTAATGATATTTACTTTAGTGTTGTTGTAATTTCTTATCTTTAATGATTTGTTTTAGCAATGTAATATGACCTATTACGTAACTAAAAATGTTTTACTTTTTTCAAAAGGTAAAATGACCCTTTAGTCAGATATAAAGAAACTGTAAGTGAAGTCTACAGAATAAAGGCCACCATTATAAGTGCCCACAGTGAGCATTACCAAAATGGTGGGCCTTTTTGTTATTACACCATTAAATATAAAAACTTACCATCAAGATATTCACGAATCATGGCCTGCCATGTTCTACTGACTCTTTCTGAGCGTATGAGGTCCCTTATTGGAACATACATCAATATATTCGAAAGACAATCTGTATTCAAAATATCCAAAATGTTGACATCAGCTGGAAGACCGGTGGGGGTATCAGCTGAAGGTTGTTCAGTATGGGTTGCAGCAGAAGCTTCTGGATTAGTTTCCGTATGCGGCGCACCATTAGTTTCAGACACTACGAGCTCATCAGAAATCCGCTCAGCCAAAGCATCGCAATCATCATGTCCTGATAATAATGACCCTTGTGCTCCATTTCGTTTTGTTGGCATATTTCCCTAAAATAAAGTAAAGATAGATAAATTCAATAAATAATTTGTGAGAAAATAATAGAAAAAGAAGGACAGACTATAACTTATGTTCACTAAACTGATCACTGGTTCACAACATCAGGGCTGCGCGTTGTGTTGTAGTCAGTTTAGTGAACCTATTTTTTCGTTTTTGAGAAGACATCAGTAACATAGTCAGAGGCTATTTTTTGGAATCAACTACAGTTATTTTACTTGTTTAATGTTTTGTTTCCATAGCTAACAAAGCATATTACAGTTTATTTCCAAGAGTGTTGGTTTCCTAAAACATGTGAAACATCTATACATATAATAAATCTGTAACTGATCGGTGTCTGTACATGGAAGATATATGAGAAAAAAAATTATTAGGGGACTTTATGAATGTAATAGATGCCAAAACAATGATTTTTAGAATTTTCGTCTGTTTGTCGGTTTGTCTGTTTGTCCGCAAATCTTTGTGCGCGCTAAAATCAAAAACTACTGGAGGGATTTTGATCAAACTTGATACGATTATAGTTCATAGTGCTAGGCAACATATGGGCTACTTTTTATACAAGCTGATAGTTTTTAGGTCGTTTTTGGTCATATCTCCGGTTCTACTTAACCAACTACAACCAAACATACGGTAAATTTTTAGTCTAAGCAATACCTTTCTAATAAAAAAAACCGCAAAAAAAAGTACTGAACGGGGTTTGATGCCGTTTTTTTTATTAGAAAGGTCTTGGTTAGACTCAAAATCTTACGCATATTTGATCACAATCGGCTTATAAGAACATGCGATATAGTAAAAAAACGCGAAAATCGACGTCCACGCGGGCGGAGCCGGGAGCGGGCAACAGCTAGTGTCAAATAAAATTTGAATTGAAAGGACCATGCAAAATATTGTCTTATTCTTTAAGAACCCCATCGATTTTTATAGTACAAATTATTTATTATCTTTATGGGCCATCCTAATATTATTGAAACTATCACCATGTCTGTTAGTCAGTTGGGACAGCGTCCATACATTTTTTTGCATGGTCTTTGCATTTACGTAGCTAAAGTTATGATAACTCACCTTTTTCTTAAAAGACTTTATGAACATTAAATAAAATAATGATGTTATGTTCATAATAACATGCGTCATATTTCATTGCCATTTTGACTTTAAGATCTGTAATACCACCATTTAAGTATTGTTATTTGTACTCACCTGGGCCCCAGGCTCCATATTCGCCCGTGAATACCCACTACTAGTAGCAGGTAGTTCAGCACCTTGCAACCGTTGCCTCGCAACAGTGATAACTACAAAATTAAAATTACATTCACTCATTTTCATAATTGTTTTTATATGTTAGAGAAAAGTTACTGTATTTTAACACACTCATCATCATCAACTTAATGTGGTGTATTGACACTATGGATATAAAATTATAAACATTTGTTATATTATATTCCTGCAAGGGTAAACTGTGGTGTGTTATAAGCCAAGTGTAATGGCCAGGATTTGAACCTTATTCGGCCTAATGATCGAGAGATCCCGTCTCTCAATCATAAGATGCCTTAACCACCAAGCCACTGAACTTGTTTGCGATTTTTGGTCTCAAGTATAGTGAGTGCATATTGCCATTAACTAGACACTTTTAGATACAGAACGATTTGAGAGCAAGAAGTAATAGCTTTAGGTTATCCAGTCTGCCTCTAAATCTGAACTTCTAATCTAGTATTACAATAATTATATAATTTTACAAGGTTAGGTGTGTCAACATTGTCAAGGTAGGGTGGCAGAAATCTTATAGCTGCCTAGTACTTTTGATCTTTCAGAATTTTGTACTGACCTTTAGCGTACCATGAGGCTGAGGCATGAGGTAAAGTCATGTTGACTTGCCTAGTATTAAAAAAAAACAATATTTTAAAAGAGTAAAAACTTACGGTCACCAACACGAGTCCGAACTGTGTGGGACTGTGAAATTAACGGAGGGAGTGATGCATTTGCAGGCTTGTAGTTAGCATCAGACGGTTCAACAGGCTGGTGCCAGCTGTCAGCAGGAGATATGCGCAAATTACGCCCTCTGAGCGTCTTCTCGTGAATTGGTGCTTGAAGAGCCCTGTAGGTAAATATAAAGCAGTAAGGTACTGAATTTCAGTAGATCTCTCGCTCCAGTATCACTACAAATAAAAAAAAAATTACTTACTTATGTGCATCACCAGGATTGCTGAAAGTGACAAAAGCATATGTGGGAGTTGGTGTTCGGTTTGGGCCTTTGTCACCCATCCGCAGCCAACAGCTCTTGATAAACCCATACTGGGCAAATACTCCGTGTAGTTCTGCCCGGGTGGTCTAAATTAAAAAAACTTTTATTAGTAAATGTTAGGTTAAACTACTTAACAAATATTTTATTTTAAACTTTTTTTTTATTTTATTTTATTTGGGGAGCTTACAGCTACATTCACATATACACAATATTTAGGTTAGTATACCTACGCCAATTACAAGCTTCCACAATTATATCAACCAGTTATATAAAACAAAATTGTTAGCAGCTGAGCGCAATAGGACAGGAATGAGATTGAGCCAACCGAAATATCATAATTATGTAGTACATTAATTTAAAAGTCAATGACATTTAATTTATTTAATCATAATATTCTTTTATTGATCAATAAATAATAAATTAAATGTCATTACATTATATCAAATTATTATTATTATGTGATGTAAAGACATTATCTATATGATAAAAGTAAAATTATGTACAGTATTGTATCCAAAATACTTCTACTGCTCTTATTACAGTAGGTACTGCTGTGTTCAAAAGACAAAAATAACATTATAGAAATGATAATATTACCAGTAACATCTTACCTTTGGGGGTAAATTCGACACATACAACTTTCTGATGGGAATTCCATCTTCAGTGTGGGTGGGCACATATTTCAAGCCTAATGAAGTAACTTCAAAGGTCGAACCCGAATTTATGGTATCTATAACAAAACAAATTTGTTAAAAAGGCGTATCGATCATCTTCTTGTACACAATTTACGTTTCCGGCCAATTTACGTGCCTGTATCTGTAAATAACATACATTTTTGTTAGTACTTGTGTCCTCGGAGATTTTCCTATTATAATTAATATTATCTGCCGCGAATGCAGACTTCGTGGTGATTAATTTATCTTTGTAAAACCATTGTTTCCAATGCATACGTTATATTTATTTATATACATACACAATTCACGACGGACAACGTGAAGCAAATCCGGATTACGTTGAAGAGGTGGAAATCTATCATCTTCTTCGAAATTCATGACGTTACTTTATAGTTCTAGATAGCAGCTGGATCTTCCTAAGTTACAGCAGTTAATAATCAAACATGATATCACCGAAATATAACGAAACACTGAAAATTTGGAGTAAACACTCAAAATAAAACTGATAATTGCAAACGCAGTCAACATACAAAACCGCCGTGTTATTTTTTAGTTGTTAATGTTGCCATGTAATGTAATCCAAAGAGTATAAAGATGTAATCTGTGAACGAATGCCTGGCGTAAAAGGCAGGGTATTTTTAATTGAAATATAAAATTATTCCATAATATTTATACAACACATTTCTGTGTATTATAAATTTAAACAACTTATATAACAAAGATACAAGCAGAGGATACTTGAAATAAATAATTATATTTCTACAATTTTGTTTCCTAATAGTACTTTTTTTTACCGTAAAACCGTAACTCTTCAGGTGCCGCTCGGCGGCGCCCCATCCCGCCCCGTAGGCAGAGGCAGAGATCCTTCTCTGTCTACGAGCCAGCCAGTATATATGTCCCGCACTCCCGCCCCATCCGGTCATCCCTATGCTCTGTCTATGGGCAATCCCCATCGCTATGTCATTAATGTCATTCATAATCATTCATTGATTTTGTTTTGATTATTGTGTTTTGAATTTTGAGCTCTGTAATTTTCAAGGAATTGCCTGAATTTTTTGGATTGTCGGTCATGATAATAGATAATCACGATTGCTGCATTATCATTGTCACATTGTATCAACCACTAAAGCTACTCAGAGTAAAATTGCCCTACGCAGAAAAATCAACAATATTTTCATAGTGATTTTTCATTCTCGTCGTAAAAGGGACAACAGCCCAGCTAGTAGTAGTTGGAAAATAATAAAAACGTTATATTTCTCTAACTGATACCAATAGATTCATAAAAGATGCAAGATATCAAAAAAAGAACGAAAAGTGAACATATCACCCAAAATGAAAATAAAGAAGGAAATAAAGCCAACAATATAAATCCAAATAAGTAAGTTTATATTCATTGTTAAAGGGAAATGAAAGTATCCAATAACCGTAAATGGGCATGGACATAGGTGATTATGAGACTGTTATTTTAATATTTCCTTTATAACTGCATTTTCAGATTTAACAAAAATATATCACTCAAAGTGCTGTCTCGGGTTGTTATGATATTTTCGCTTTTGGTTATAGTTTATTTTTCATCAAAGGATGATAAATTCAAGACATTTGCTAAGCAATCTGAGCTTTTAGCTGGCAAAGGCCTAATTGTTGAATGTTCTCCTTCATACAGAAAAGAATTAGACAAGTATGAAGGATGTTTTCCTAAAGAATGTAAGAGATTTGTTACTGACAAAGTAATATCTATCAGGGAAGCTGATGAATTGTTAGCTATTGCTAAAAAAGGCCTTAAGTTAGGAGGTTCATCTGGTGGAGCATCAATTTTAGATTTGCATAGTGGTGCACTCTCAATGGGACAGCACTTTAGTAATATTTACAAACATGAAGCTGGGAAAAACTTATTTAATCAGAATGATTTCAATATATATAGGGTAAGTTAGTAAAAGACTTGATCAATGTGCATACTTGTGTTGTGTATAGATACCAACCATTGCCTCTAATACTTTACAGGTGATAAAAGAGAAAATTAAGATTGCTGTGGCCCATCACTTCGAAGTGGACCCAACCAAAATATATTTGACACACCCCACATTTTTTTCTGAGATAACTTCGAAAGCTGCAGTTACTATTCATGATGAATACTGGCACCCCCATGTTGACAAAGTATTTATTATTTATTCATAATTACTCAAAATATTTTAGAGCTTAGCAGTAGCAGTAGAATATTTTTCTATAGATGTTTCTTCATCCTAAAGGAGGATTCTTTGAACCAACACATGTTAATGTTGGGTTGTCATAAGGACAGATTAGTAAACAGAGAGTAGGAAATTTGCAAGTATAGATAGATGTTTGTTACTTTTTCACGGCAAATTGAGAGATGTTTAAGTTAGGTATTAAAAAAGGGACTTGTGTTATGTTAAATGAACGATCCTGAACACAAAAATATATTTTATTGGAATCCTTGTCTATTTGTCCGTGATTTAAGCAAAACCTACTGAATTAATTTACGGTTCCGGCCAGCATCCTGGTAATTGATACATTACATATTAGTTGGTGCTCGGTCGGTGGCCGACCTGTCATCCTCCGGCTGGACTTGGAGAACCAGCCCACCCCCCGCCTGTTTCTCACTGCGTCCTCTGCTTGTCAACAAGCAGCTGTCTAGAGGGAAACTCCCGCCTCAGCCGGCATTTGCTGCAGACAACAGCGGCGTCTCAACTGCGTGCGACCGGTGCGACTAAGAGATGCTGTCGTCTCTGTTGCCGAGTGAAGGCCCGCACCTAAAGTGCGTAGTGAAAAGTGATCCTATGGTAAAATAATATTTATTTTAGAATCATGTTTCAGGAGACATACCAATCGTTCCATTACACTACACTACTCTATCTAGGAGATTATAATATTGATTTCAAAGGCGGGAGATTCGTCTTTGTTGATGAGAAATTTAATAGAACTGTGGAACCAAGAAAATCCCGACTTAGCATGTTTACTAGTGGACATGAGAATTTGCATTATGTGGAAAAGGTGACTTCTGGCACTAGATATGCAATGACTATTTCGTTCACATGTGATGAGCAGCATGCTATTGAAGACCCTAGTACAAATAAATATAAAATATAACATTCCAATCATTACATGTAATCTTTTATTTCATTAGTTTTAAATTAAGGTCTGACGATGCCGCATAGTGGTGACAGTGATTGAGAACTGAAAAATAAATTGGTGACCAAAAAATACTTACTTATCTCTAGATTGGAAATTTTCCTTAAAAGAAAAAAGAGCATTTAGAGCATTCGATTGTTAAGTCAGAGGTCGTGGGTTCGATACTTGCTCAGTGCAAATATTTAGTAGGTATAGATGCATAATGCCATAATGCATAATTCGCAATCAAAAGTGTAGTGTGATAAACGACATGTTTGGTGAAAGCTCCATACCCTTTTTTTTTTTTTTATCGTGCGGAAATCCCCATGGATACCACCCCCGTTGGCCATCGGGGGTGGTTATGTCGGGATCGAACCGACTAAAACCGCACGCCGTCTCGGGCCTTAGTAACCGGGGTGTAAGGTTACCCAATGGGCATATCCCTCGCACCCCAGCTGACCCCGGGCCATCTAAGGTTTTAAGATGGCCCCCTCGACCCCCCGACAAGGGGGGTGGGGCAAGCATCGCGCCACTTCGCCGACGGTGGGGTGTAGGGTGACAGGAGGCCGTCCTGACACCCAACCGTCGGTGCGCAGACAATCAGCTCGCCCCCCGCTCGCTCCCCACTGTGCCATCTGCTAGTCAGAGGGACACGTGGAGAGCCTCGGAGCAGCCCTCTAGAGGGCCACTCCCACCCCGGCCGGATTGGCCGCAGGCAGCAGCGTCTCCCGTGGCGAGTGGGAGGCGCTGCTCGCCTCCGTTGCCCAGGTGCACCACGTGGAGGTTCCGGCCCGCACCCAAAGCTCCATACCCTCGCTGTAGCTTTCCTGTGTAAGCGTGGTAGGTATATGAAAGATGATGATACTCTTTATTATGGACCCTGAAGGTTGCTGAATCTAATCCGATTTGTTTGAATTGCAAATATATCTAATGCGAAATAGATTCAGAATAGTCAGTAGTGGCCTCGAAACAAATTTACTCAGAGAAGATTAAGATTAGGTACATCTCTGAGTTTAAATATATCTCTATTCTCAGACTAAAGAATTAGTCTGAGATCTCTATTATCGAATTACTCGGGCTATGGAACCCCCGAAAACCCTGAAAAATACCTACAATGTTTTTTTTTTGCTTGTAGTAGCTTCATAGTTATTGCCTTGGCAACATCAAACAACACTGTCACAAAAGACAACACTATTCTCTGTCTACGCAACTCAAAGATTTTCTGTTTGTTGCCAACTTCACCACTGTTTAGTCTTTAATTCAAAACAAAACATTGTCGCTTTTCTCTGACGTTGACGTTGTATTTTTATAAAAACAAAATATAAAACATGTCACGAAAATCCTAGTTTTCGGAAAAAAATAAATTTCAGTGTATCTGGTCCGTTCCAAGCAATATTGGTTCCACAAATTTCTTGTTTGGAGCGTGCACTGAGGTAAGGATTTTAATGCGTAAATCTATGTTACAACAATAATATAAGTGGACTGGCCATTTCCATGCCTCTATTTTATCGACCTTGATACATTCTAATATTAATTACTGATTTCGTTCTTGTGCTCTTCCCTATAGATATTTAAATGGACGGGTCTACTCTGGACCACAGCGATTCAGACTCTGGAGATAGTTGGACAATTCTAGAACACAGTCCTTCATATGGAGATGACGCGCCAGAAATTACCGAAAATAATGTCATACTCAAAAGGTAACTGAATTTTTCCACGAATGTACCGACTACAACCCTTGTGCTTAAATATAATTTACCTTATTACCGGTTTCGCTAAACTTAAAGTGTCGGTTACATGTAACTTTCAAAAGATTATCGCTTATTGAGTCAGAATCATTGACATTCCATTAGAGAAGTAAATGGGTAACTCAATAAAATTCCTTGTGACAACACAATCATAGTACCTACCTACCTATTAGTACCTATTATATACTATCTGGAAGGCACCAAGCTGTAAAGCACATGCAATGTGTCCCACAGATTTATGTGAGCGAGGAACAGTTGAATGTGATCTCGGGTAGTGTATATTGACTCTTCTAATGTAAACAGTTATATTTATGGTGCTACTATCCAACACCTTTCCAATATAATATCCACTAACTATACCCTTAAACAAGACATAAAGGATGCAATGATTGACAGAGCAAGTGAATCTAGAGGTCATATTTTTCAACTACTTATATTGAAATGAAGTGTACTTTACTTTATGGTTCTACAATGCGTTTAATTTTGTATTTGAAATTCTGCTTCGGTGCATGGCCATTTTTTTATTGATATATCAGGTGAAAGGGGGAAGTGTTTTACATTTGGCCTTTCCATGCGGAATGTTCTATCAAAATTCTTGCATGTGGTCATTATGTTTCCACAGTTAGACTGTGTGTGCTTAATGAAATATGAAACCAGTTGATGTCTTCAATCAAATATACATACCTACCTACCATACTCACTAAAAGTCCTGTCATATTTTAAACACCTGATACATAGGGTTAGTGTCTGCATAGTCAAAGTTTGAATGCGGCTGCCATTTAGCATACCTATTTTAAATAATTGTATTCATTCAAATTGAATAAATATATAGTATGGAATATTCTTTACAGTGATACTACAGATCCTAATATAGACAAAGATGAAGACACAGATGGGATATCTATCATCAGTGACAGTGAACCTGATTCCTCTACTCCATGTGAGATGATCCTTGATAAATACATTGCAGAAGAGAACCGTCCAGCAGATGTACCATCTCCACAGTTTGTAACATTTGACCCTCTTCCGCCCAGCAGTGTTAATAATCATGAAGAATGCATAAGAAGTGAGGACGATTTTCTTGGAGATAACACTGGCAAACACAAAACTTATGTCCATAGAAGAAACAAGAGATTAAGTACAGTGCTTAACATCATTATGTTGGGGAGTGTCATAACTGCTGCTGGTGTGGCCATAGGTCATATGTGGGGTGCCAGAAATGAGTGTTCTATGCATACTTCACCATCAATCAACAAAATACTATCAAATCTATATAAACTACAGGAAGAAAATACATATTTACGAAACAAATTAAAAGAACTCACACTTGTAAGCAGCACTTTACAACAAGTTCAACAGAAGAAAGCAGTGGACAAAATTCCATTTAGACAACAGAGATGTAAAAGGGTATATGAAGAGCCACTTCATAGTAAGAATACTGACAAAATTACAAAATGCATTGATAGTGATATTATTCATAATATTGAAAAAAAAATACATAGTCATTTAGTCCAGCCAGAGTATGAAAAAGAGTTTGTAAGGGATATTGATAAATTGACACAAATTTATCAACAAAATAGAAGCTGGCTAGATGACGAAATCGCAAAAAGAATGAAACATGAAGAAAAAACTGTTGAAAAAATGATTAAAAGCCCTTTAAGCAGTATCACTGAGGAACAAAGAGTATTGCAAGATGAAAATACCAAAACACAGACTGATACAGACTACAATCAATTTGTATTTCCAATGATTACACCTGAAGCAGAAGAAATTATTAAAATGGAATTAGATATTAATAGTGATGCTGACACATCAACAGCAAAGAAGAAAATCACATATGCAGACTCACTAAAATCAGACCAGCATTCCCATAAGGTACAGAAAAGAGATGTAAATTATGTACTTGACAAAGAGCATAAAGATAATGCTGGTAAAAAAAGGACTAAAAAACACAAAGATGTGGTGATTATTGATGTAAATTTTAGTGAAGAAGAATTAAAAAAAGATGACAGATATATTGGACAGAAGCACAAACAAGAAAGAAAAAAACGTGATAGACAAAAACTGCATAAGAAACAAAAAAGGAGAAATAAATATGAACAATGGGAAATGAAAGGCGGTTACATGAAAGATTATGAAGATTTTTCCATTACTTCATTTCAAGGTAATGATAATGCATTTATGAAGCCCGATGGCAATCATTTGAGCCAAGAAATTGAAAACTTACATTCTACCAATCAAATTTCTGAAACAGACAGTTTTCAAAACATAAATATAAGTAATAAGCCCAAAAAACTACTAAATAAAAAAAAATGTGAAAAAGTTGTTGGGAAAAATAGTAAGGGTCAAGATATTAAATGGTATGATAAAAGGGCTGCTCTTAGAACTGAGGCTCGGAAGAGACTTGAACATGAATTATTTGGTGAGACAAGCCCTAATAATGCAGGCTGGTATTTTAGACGCATGCAGAAACGCGAACAATGTCGCGCTAAGGGTGATAATAGCACTTACAAAAAGCTTTCCAAACGTAACATGAATTTTAAAACAAAGAAATGACTATTACAATACATCATAGATATGAATAGAACAGCAAGTGGGCCCTTGTAGACCTATTTTTCATCATTTATTATTCTGCTGTTGTGAATTGAAATTAATATTTATTTGATACGCGAAGATATTATAGCTGTAGATCTACTTAACATAAAGCACATAACAGTAGTAAATTGAGACAGTTAAGAAATTTAGAAATTTTAAATATAATTGCACATATTTTAAATATTGATGTAATAGAAACATTATAGCAGAAGCTCTATCAATTTCTATTTTGTAAAATTTACTTAGAGACATCATTTTCGTGCTACTGTTATATATATTTATAATGACTTTCCTAAGATTTAATAGCAGTGTATAATCTTCATAAATAATTTACCCATGGTCATTTGGGTTTAAAAACTCATGACATAATGCTTATCTTGCCATCAACCATATCAACACATCATGCATTTCTTTTCATTTATCTTCAACTTTTACTAAGCTTTAATGAAATTATTATAGTACACATTTCTTAGTCGCCTTTGTCAATTCATCCTTACCATTCACCCATAGCAGAATATTCTAAACTAGCAAATGTTGAAATTATATAATTAATAATAAATAAATACGAAACGAATACCATGGATTACTGTTTATTACCTTTAATACAATACCATATTATATTAATAACATACACTTTCGGACTATATAACCCGGCAGGAGGCGCTACCGGATAAAAAAAATACCACAGACATAAAATTGGCAACTTTTTGGTCATGTCCAAAGAATGCTTTCTTTTTTATTTGCTTGGCTAGTACATAATACGGAGTACGCTCCCCAAATACACTTCAACTGGCGTCACGTGTTTGGATGCTAAACGTATAAAAGTGAGAATAGGTATTTTATACACATTAGCGACTGTTCGTGTACTAATGGATTTTTTTTTATACCCAAGAGGCCCTAAGGTAACAAAAATGCTTTAAAATGAGGATAGCGAAGAAGATTTAGTCTCAGAAGTACAAGAATGGGAGTTCAGTGATTACGAAAGTGGCTCAGGGTGATATGGTGAAGATTTATTATTTTCACCTCCTGCACTTGCTGATGCACGGGATGTGCCAGAGTTTGATAGAGAGGATTCAGATAATGTTCCATTATCTAGCTTGAGAGTTGGCAAATACATAAAAAAGGGTAAAATGACGTGGATAGTCACAGAACTTTCACAAAGATGGCAGGTCATAACTTAATTCCACCAAGTAGGTAATGATTATTTTCATGATATACGGTCATTTTGGGTAACATTGAATCGCAGTGTAACTTTGAATAAAGTTGTGAAAAAGATTTAAAAATTTATTTGATGCAAATGTTTTATTGTTTCAATATTATAACTGCCTAAACGGATCGCCATAATGTTTTTTAACGAACGTAACGTAAAACATTAAGCTTTCAAAGTCCTAATTTTGTAATTTAACCGCCTTTTTCGAGTGAAGTTTTTAGCAGTGTTTGTTAGTTGAATTTAATATCGGAATTATTTGTACAAAACTTGCTGTAAACAGGTATGTTTGGTGTTTATCTTTCAAATCTACTAAAAAATTATTATTTTTAAATCGCTGTCCGTACATGGTGTTACATAAATTGTCTAAAACTGATAAAGTTGTAACGACGATTAAAATCGAAGTGATTTGGGTAACATTGAATGGTTCAAAGTTATTCGTGTCTTATAAAAAGTTTCAGTTCTAAGTATGAGGACCCCTAAAATTGATTGCTTTTTTTCTATTTTTGCGTGAAATTCTTAATGTGGTTCACAGAATACGTCTACTTACCAAGTTTCAACCGCATAGGCCTTATAGTTTCGGAGAAAAGTGGGTGTGTAACATACGGACGGACGGATGGACGGACGGACGGATAGACAGACAGACAGACATGACGAATCTATAAGGGTTCTGTTTTTTGCCATTTGGCCCTAAATAGGTGGAAAAATTCGTATTGACGATGACATTTTGTTCATGGAAAGGGGTGATTAGTTTTCTTTAAAAAATAAAATGTCCAGAAAAATTATTAGCAGTCATTACGATTTTGATCTCATCTGATAACCAAATAAACATATAATTTATTATGTTGTGCACTACGTTCCTACTAATCTTACTTTATTAGAAAATATAAAAATAACAATGTTTTTTTTTCCACCAAATTGGTCCGCCTTATTTCATATGGCAAGACCTCGCTATTTTTCACAGGTAGGTACGTCAAGTTAGTCATGATTTTCATAGATTGGACTTTTTTTACAAGAATACATCATTCAATTTTATCCAAATCTTTAAATGTTTGAATAATAAAGGTTTTAAAATCCAAAAAAATATATATTCAAAGTTACCCAAAACTCGTGCTAACTTTGAATGTGAGTTTTGGTGCAAATTTTGGGCAGTCTTTGTGTTTTTTCCATAAATTTGTGGGTTTAGAAACATAAACCAACTCAAAAGAACACTATTTATTCGATAAAATAAAGATGTAATAAATATAATCAGTGATTAAACATTAATAATCCGTTAAAAATGTTCAAAGTTACCCAAAATGACTGTAAGTGAGATAATATAATAATATCTATTCCTTTATACCTGACATCAATTTAGTATACTATGGTTATTTTGTCATTAATAATTATTATGAGAAAAAATACAAGCATTCATTAAGTAAGTTCTCATTTATTTTAAAAGACAGAAATAAATACATACCTAATTATCTATCACATTACACTTGTAATGATGATGTATATATTTAAATGTAAATTAATTTTTACTAATAGGTACATAAACCTAAATTGTAATGATCACATTGTTTATTGTGGTATTATTTTACCCGTGTGTCATAAATAGGGTCGCGCCTCCCGCCAGGTTAAAAAAGAAATGATTTTCTAGATTGATTTATGGGATGGTACAATACATAGAAAACTTGTTTATTATTTGATCATTGATATGATACAAGAGATAGATACATTATAAAATTGTGCTTTCTGAACACTTCAGTTATTCGTCGCCGATGGCTCCACTAAAAACTAAGTTAATTGCCGCATTTACATCACCTGCAAAAAAATAAAACTCAATAAACATCAGTAATACGCCCATTATCAATTTTATCAATCAGTTTAATCTTTTGTACCTATCCTCAACTCGGCGGATTCTCAATTTACAGATTTCTAAATTAATCTGAACACCGCATTCTAATGTTTTAATGGATTTTACCGCGATATTATACAAAGACTGACTAACAAAATATTGTTTTTTAAACACGGTAAACGGGTAGATGGATTCAGCTGACATTTTACACATTTTAGGACCGCAGAACAAACGCTATTTTTTTAGCTTGGGACCAGTATTTCATCCGGGTGAAGCCTGCGGTTATAGGCCATATTTTAGTGTAATTTAGATTTATTTAAAGGAGATGTTTCACAAATGTATGGACCTTGGGCCTGATAATTGTACATTACTTAGAAAAATAGCTAGGCAATGTAGTTTTCATTTTTCATTATTTAATTCTTATAATGTTGCCTTGATTATGGGCGGAATCTAACTAAATAAACACTTTCTTGCAACACAACAAACATGGCGGACTAAAACTATAAAAATGTACTCATAAATGCCCTTGAATTTCAGAGAAAAATACAATTGTATTTTTGCCGATAACCAGTATTATTTCTCTTTATTCCTGTATTGTTTACAATTAGGGGGCCCAAAATGGAACATCTCCTTTACGAAAAATATCTGAATGTTCAAAACATTTGATACAAAATAAATGACGATAACATCTGCCCACCTGCGCAAATAATGAGCGCGCGCACGTTAAGCGCGTCTTCCAACAATCCCATTTCGTGCATGAATTGTAGTTGCGTTGAGAAGTCTTCACTATTCTCTCTTGCTGCTGGATTTTGGGATGATGATGCTGTAAAAAATATTCCGAAAAATTAATTTACACTGCTTGCTAGGTTAAAAATATGTCTTACGGAGTAGATTTGATATTTAAGCCCTAGTGGCTGTAACATTGATAACGTATATACAAATAGCGGCACCCAAAAGACTTAAACAATACATCTAATTTGGTTTGGTCAGGTGTACGTGTAACCATGAAAACAAACAATTCTCAAAAGCCGGTCGGCGAGACAAGACAATACTGCGGAGCGAAATAAAATTTACAGCAAATAAAAATAATATTGGTATGTACACTTTAAAACAGGGAATCTCGATAGTCGATAACCTAGAAATAAACACGAAATCATGGGGAGGTGAAGAAAGAAATTAGTGTCGCCAAACTCTCGCTATGACTAGATGGTGAAGCTATCAGAATTCACGCTCGGTATTCTGGAAAGCAATTATTATAATCTGTGCCTAAAATAGTGACTTATACCAATACGACGATTATTATAATTGAAAACATAAAGGATTTATTACGACACGCAACAGAAACAACAATACCTACCTACTACAAAAGGTAACGACAATAAGCATTTAAAAAAGAAAATGAGTCGCTAGGAGTTATAAAAAATAAAATGTATATACACAATGTAGGTATATATTGTACAACATGCCCATGCTGCAAGAGTAGGCCCATGCAGAAGAAACATCGATTTTGGAGCAGGTTGCTTAATAAGTCCATAAGAGGACTTAACGACCTTCAGTCCTATTGATTTCTGGGTTCAAATTGGGCCGTGGTTGGTTCTCGGTGCTCCGTTGCTGTGCACGGCGACGTGCTATGGACTCTTCCGCTAACATTGTTAACCGTTCTCTCTCTGCGATGTCAGCGGCAATTCTGGCTAGTTCCTGAGTTGCTAGAGAAGGAACATGCTGAGTGAGACCTCAACTGAGTGATGAATATTGTACTATTATTAAGGATCGTTTCTGGTTCCGATCAACATAATGGCTTATACTTGCATTTGCCATTTGATGCGTACTTCAATGGACGCCCTACGTATTAATTAGATCTATAACCACCGTATAACTAGTAATATGCCAGGTGACATCTATATAAACAAAAATCAACTGCCGCAAATGTTTGTCAGTGCACTTCAAGGCCGCTGCACTGATTTAACTAAAAGGGTACCTATCTAAACTTTTATTACTTTAGTAATTTTAACTGTGGTTACTCCTCGCTCCTTTATATGACTGATGATTGTAGATTATTCTTTTGTTGCTGTAATTATTAGGACATGGAAGTGTGAAAATATTTGATTGAATATGTTCATAAATTACTATTTTTGGACCTTTTTGGGTACAGCTAGCCCTTTGCAAATTAAAAGTGATGCCTCAATTCACACGCATATTACGAGACTTTTCGTACGAAAAAATGTTAAAAAGTAAAGAAGTTGTCATGTTCGCGCACATAGTTCACGAATTTTCTAAACCAAAAGGAATATACCTGATGACGCAGAGGGAGATGAAAGGGAACAAGTATTTACCAGGATTGTTCGATTCTACTGCCACCTCCGGGTTTCTTCTGGCGGGTCCGAGAAAAGCTCCTGCTATCGCTTCCCTGAACATTTCAGGAGTTATCACGGTAGGATTACCTTACAAAAAAAGGAATATAGATTAATAGGTGATCTTAAAGCAGGTGGTCTTCCTATCAAACCCGCGCTCGGAGAACCAGCCCGCTCCTTACCGGCTCCCGACTTTGCCATCTGGACACACGCGAGAGCCTTCGAGCCACTTCCACTTCGGTCATAATTAACCGCGTAATTATGGTGGGCCCACGCACCCTCTTAATAATATGTGTTAATTACTGCATGATGCCAGAATTCGGAAATATTTTCAAAGAAACTTACCCGTATTTGCCGAAGGCGCTCCTCCGGAGGTGTCCGTGGTGGGTAGGGGAACAGCAGGAAGGGTTCTGCTGGACTCGCCGGATGACTGCAGGAGTCTCAGTAAACTGTCTTGACTGCCGGTGCTACCGCGACTATTCGACGAGATGGCGTCTGTAGCAGCCTGAAAGAAAATGAACAATTATTATAAACTAGATGTTGCGGCTCCGCCCGCTTGGATGTCGGTTATCACGCGGATATCGATACGAACTATTATTCCCTATTTTATCCCGCCATGGGCCAAAATAAAAAAAAGCGCTCTATAGTTTATTTATTATCAAGTGCCATGCCATGTCATGAAACTTTGTATAATATGGTACAAAGTTTTATATTATTTACAGTGATGGGCATATATCATGTTACTTTGGGTATTAATCGGGCATTTATGCAATCCGCCCGACTAATACCGTGCATAAGCCCATTTAAGCAATGGGTTTATGCCCAGGCATTTTGAGCAAAAATAAAGAATGCCCAAAGTGACAGGCCATAACCCCATCCATTTGTATGACTATGGCAACACAGAGTGGTAAGCTAGGTTCCACCATATTAGTTTTAAAAGATGCTAAGCTAATTGTTAAGGATTACATCTGTACGATATGTGAAATCAATGTTTCGTTATTTATCCACATTCCATATAATATAATTACGTATAAATATACTCACTACCGTAACTTTTGCAACGGTTAGGTATGGGGGCTGAAGCAAGCTCATAAAAAGAGTCAATTAAAGAAGGCTAAACACAACCTTAGTGCGCTTTGGCAAGTACCTAATTAAAAAAATTACCAGCACTAAAAAAACAAAGACTAGTTCACCTGACCTACTAAAATTAAGTCACAATTAAAAGGCGTCCATAAATAAAGTTTGTCATTACATATTTTAGTAATATTATATAGGCCAAAATATGGTACAACGACTAGGTAATATTGCAATCCAACACGCGTGACATCATTAAAACTACGACATCCTGATTAAAATATTTTATATTAGCTTTAACATCTTCATAGCTTATATGATAATCAAAATGGATTCAAGCCTGGTGTGTCCACAGAAGATGCAATTTTGGATTTGACACAATTTGTTGCCCAAAACTTGGACCGTAATATTAAAATGTCTAGAATGTTCTTGGCCCTCTCCAAGGCATCTGATACAATCTCTGTTCTCTTATAGATAATTTGGATTTGGAGGTACGGGGAATAGCGCTAAACGTCTTCAAGGACTATCTAAAAACGCTTTTTTTTTTTTTTTAAATTTGTACATACTTAATATTTTCTAAGATAGTTTAATAATAATTCTGTATAAATAAAATTGGATAGAAAAATAAAACGCAAACAAATCGTAAAGATCGACTCTTACTTTAGTGATGAAAATACAGTAACTTGCGGCGTTCCACAAGGGGTTATAATCTCTCCTAGCCAATTTCAAATCTATCTCAACGACCTTTGCAAGCTGGTAGACAGCTGGATCAATATAAAAAAAATCCGTTAAAAATAGTTATATTTCACAAAAAAATACAAACTTGAAAGTTTATACTTATGTCTCTTTAATTAATAATTGCTTTTATCTGCCTTTTCTTCCTTAAAGTATTTTTTATGTAAATATTGGTTTTAATATTGTATGTGTATTCTAGAATCGTACTGCATCAGTAAAATGATATACTTACAATTTTTTAAAAGAAAAATATTTTGTAAATAAATTCTGAAATCTATACAAATCAATTGAAGTTTCTGTTTGTAATTTTAAAATACTTAAAAGATTTTAAATACATGCATATAATAGTGTATCTATTCAAAATATACGATACTTATGACAAAAAGCAGTTTTTTTCTGGCTGTTTCAATTGGTTTCAATAAAGAAATCTTTGGAACAGCTGGGCTGATTTGGATGAAACTTTCGCTGGCAGATAGGTAATATTATAAGGCCAGATAGGCTACTATAATTTTAGAAAACATAATAATGGTTCTACGCCAAACCTTAAAATACTACTACTACATACTACAGCTAGCATAAACTACGAGATAATAAATAACCTGCAAAGCAGCAGTAAACTGTTCTTGAGTAATGGGATTCCTTTCCGTCTCTTCAGTCTCTTCTTCATCAGCATCCTCATCTTCCGACAACGCCTCTAATGAATAAGCAAAACCCGAAGTCGGAACTGCAAAAAATTATGATTATTTCAGTTAATAGCTGAAGAGCTGAGGCCTTACCATGACCACTTATAAATAGTTCAGTTTTGGAGCAATCAAATTCAACTGAGCTGACAGTGGTCAAATCTCACCTGTTGGTAAGTGATGATAAGGCACGCTTGCCTAGCACCTCAAATACCTAAGTTATTTTCTAGATTTCAAGACTGCTAAAAAGTCTTTTTTTGACGATCATTATTTAAAAATAAGGATACATTTCCACAAAAAAGTTCTTTCATCCCATACATACTGAAAGGAGGGTAGAATAGTGGCATACACCTATTTTTTGATAAGTTGGAATAAGGCTATAGAGACTATTATAACTTCTCCACCACCTCCGTGATCCTGTCCTGTTGTGAAGCCACACACAACTAAATATAATTATTATTTTCCACACGACATCGGCCGAACGGACGATCCACCCGCGATACTTGGGGACTATGGTGGATCCAGCTCTCTCACTCAATTGATCTGATTATCTGTTCCACCTTTAAATTGCTGAGGTCTTCTTCAATTAGTCTGTCCGACCCCAGGACCTTCCATCTGATCAGTTACCTAGTACATGAGACATTCAGCTAAAGCAACTAAATATATGA
The DNA here is from genome assembly GCA_963576445.1 of Lithosia quadra. Lineage (NCBI taxonomy): Eukaryota > Metazoa > Arthropoda > Insecta > Lepidoptera > Erebidae > Lithosia > Lithosia quadra. Next base: position 6,748,395 of record OY754891.1, read on the forward strand.
ATGTAATGAAATCTTACCACTATCAGTAGACGATGTACTGTTGCGAGATCTTACAAGTCGCGTCAGGTGCCTCAAAGCCGCTGGCAACTCTGGATGAGCATTGGCACCTCGTCTCATTGTGTGTATGTTAGCACCCAAAGCAGCTAATAACTCAACTTCATGTAGAATTGATAAAGCCACACAATCCTCTCCAATGGAAGGTGCTTGTTCTATAATCTCAGACATTGCAGAGTCGTCATTTAAAAGCTGTGAATTGACATTAAATTACTAATACAAGTGGTATTAAACATTCTCTGGCAACGAGACTGGAAGATGATGACACAAAGAACCATGCAAAAAAATCGTCCCAACCCACCAACAGACTTCAAAATTATCTTATTTAAAACACCTTGCCACAACGATGATTTTATACTATGACGATATCATCGTAGGTCATGGGGTTATCGTACAAAAAAAAGTATATACAGGGTGTATTTTTGAAAGTAAGGGGAAATTTTGAAAATTGGGGGTGCAGTAAGGGCAGTACCTTAACGTTCTTAGGAGACCTTCCATTACTTTTTGAGATATTTTGAACTGCATTCACAGATTTTGCAAAAATCTTACAGTTAGCAAAAAATGCAAAAAGTCCAAAAAAATTTTTTTTGTGCCAATCGATTCTATTTCATGTGGGGATCAAAAGACTCTATGGGACCATTTGAGCTTTGAGTACTAGGAAAGACAGCAATCGCCAAAAACTTTTCCCATACGTTTCGAACGGAACTACGATAAATCAACTCGAAACGGTTTTTATGTAAAACATTGTCTTATTTTTTAAGAAACCCATCGATATTTAGACTAAAAATTATTATTTGTCTTTTTATGGGCCGTCATAATAATATTGAAACTATCACCATGTCTGTTGGTCAGTTGGGACAGTGTCCATAAATTTTTTTGCATGGTCCTTTCCAGGTCATTTGTACCAGTATGGTAATGCTTGAGGAATCTAATTACCTAATGATGAAAAGGAAAACACATAGTAATAGCAGCTCATTCGCAAAAGAAAAAAAAGAATACAATGGCAGTATGAATCAACTGAAAAGTATGACATTTTTGATTGATTGGCTGGATCGATTTTGACGGGACTTTCACTGGCAGATAGCCTGCTGATGTAAGAAAATTCTTGGTTATTTTAATTTTAAAAAGAATAAGGGTTCCGCGTAAAAAAACCTTAAGAATCTAAAACTTATACATTATTAAATGTACGTTTGCATAATAACAATTCTCCATCTCAATACCTGCATAGCTCTAGTCCATCCTGGAGCATTTGGTGTACAACCTAATGTCCTTAAAGAAGTATTGAGCAATTGCAGATCATTATCGGTAAATGTTGGTGGAGGAGCAGGAGGAGTTGGGACTTTCTTGACAACCACATGAACCGTCTCTCCATTTTTCACACCACTATCATGCAAAGTGTGGTCATCTTTCAAGATTTTTCCATGATGTATCAATTCTGGAATAAATTTCACATTTGGATTATACAATCCAGAGTAGTCATTATCATACGATAATGACTACTCTGCCATGGTAATCAAGATAGTAGCAAATCTATGAACTCTGATTATAAATAATAATAGGTAGGTAATTTATCTGTGACATTCTTCATTGAGTTATTGCAATTACCACAGGTATGTACTACACATGCGCTATAAGTTGAGATCTGACCGGTAGACGTCACCAGCGCGTGTTTGTACAGCGCACAAAAAATATTGTAAACATGAGTATAAAAATAGTGTTTTCGGGTTGTTTGCGACCTAAAACAATAGTGAAAGTGTTGTCTTGCGGAACTTTTGCGAGCTTAGCAGTGACGAACTGTCGTAAAATTCTATAACCTCTAACCAGTAAATTTCAAATAATTTTTTATCAAAATGCCGGTTTGCCTAAAATGTATCAAGGATATACCTAAAATTGATGAAAAAAACCCTAAAATACAGTGTTACGGTTGCGAAAGGCGTATTTGTGTGAAGTGTAGTGGGTTGCTTGCCACGGAGTTGAGAGTTATTGTGCTGCAGTCACCTACCCTTAAGTATTTGTGCCCTGATTGCGAGCTCGGAGTGCGTCAATTGCCTGCACTAAGAAACACCGTTTCTCAGCTGAAAATAGAAATCGAAGCCTTAAAAGCGCAACAAAATCAAGGTACAAGTATGGAATGCATTCTCGGTGAGTTGGCGGAGAGGGAGAAACGCAGCGCGAATGTCATCATGTTTGGCATTGATGAGTGTCAGCGGCAGAGCGGCAATGCTGATCGGGACAAAGAGGTACGTGTTGAACACGATAAAAAGCAGGTGCAGCAAGCCCTGACTGATATATCGGTCTCAGACTCACCAGTGGCTGTGATTCGTCTTGGCAAACCTAACCAAGGCTCTTCACCTCGTCCCCTGAAGGTAATATTTGCTAGCAAAAAATCTGCAATTAACGTGCTAAAAAACAACAAGAACCTACCGTCTGGGATATCAGCTAAGAATGATCATACGCCCTATCAACGCGAATACCTTAAGAACCTGAGAGAAGAGCTAAAGCAGCGGACTGACAATGGTGAAGCTGACTTGACCATAAAATATGTCAATAACACCCCCAAGATTGTTAGTACAAAAAAGTTATAAACACATGCAATAGTATTGTGCAAATTACATTTTTCTATACGAACCTGGCATCCATTATGGCCAAACGAGATTTGCTTATTGTTGAGGTTAATAGGCTAAAACCTACATTTATTGTTATAACTGAGACACATTTAAAACCGTCTATACCTAACAGTCTGGTTGACATCAAGGGCTATATACTTTTTCGTCACGATAGAATCAAAGGTACTGGATGGGGTGGAGTTGCTATTTACGTGTCAACAGAATTTCAAGGCAGGCCTATTCAGGCTACCCCACACCCCACATACAACAATAACACACAAGTGGAAGCTTTATGGTTGAACTTAAAGTGTGATGATTTCAAAATGGTACTTGCTGGTGTCTATCGTCCCACCCATTACACGTTTGAAGAGACCGACAAATTGTTATTTGAAACTATCAAACAGGCTTCTGATGGAAATGACCCCTTGCTAATAATGGGCGATTTTAATCTCCCAGAACTAAAATGGCCATTAAACAATGTAGACACAGATAAATACAATACGCTCCATGAACGATTTATTGACATGTACGAAAACAGTAACCTCAATCAACTTGTGAATAAAGTTACGAGACAGCGAAATCACGAGGAATCGCTGCTTGATCTCATTCTCTGTAATGAGGATAATCTCTGTACCAGCGTCGAACACCTTCCGAATATAGGCAAGAGCGACCATCAGGTGTTGTTAGCTACACTACAATTCAGACGTAAACTAACTGGAAAATCGCTTACCCAAACACCTAGAAGGAACTTCTTTAATGTGAATTACTCTGAAATGATGACACACACACTAAACGAAGAAATTATACTTGATATAGATATAACTGACGTAAATGAAGCTTGGAAGAATTTCGCACAGAGAACACACAATGCTATTGAAAAACATATACCACTTAAAACCAATTATAAAAAACCTAACCTCAACAAGCCCTGGATAAACCAACAAGTTTTGGACAAAGTCGAATGCAAAATGATTTTGTGGAAACAGTATACATTAAGTGGTTCTAAAACAGCATATAAGAAATACAGGCAAGCTAACAATAAACTTGTAACCATGGTTAGAAATCTCAGAATTGAATTTGAGAGAGGAATTGTAAGAAGTGGACCAAAGTCATTTTATTCTTACGTACGCCAACAACTTTCCTCAACGGTATCCGTACCACCATCATTAAAAGACGACATTGGGAACATTACAAATGATCAAATGAAAGTTGCTAACCTGTTCGCCCAACAATTTGAGAAATCCTTTGTAGTGGAACCAAAATATATGACTATCCCTCAAGTGCAAATGCCGAGAGTAGAAAATTCTATCCACTCACTGATAATTACACCAGATAAAGTTTCCAAAGCCTTAAATACTTTCAACGACTCTACTTCGATGGGGCCAGATGCCTTGCCGTCAATATTGTTAAAACAATGCAGTAAGGTCCTCAGCGCACAGTTGGCTCACATCATGAACTTTTCGCTTGAAAATGGAAAATTACCACAGGATTGGAAAGTAGCCCATGTCACTCCTATATATAAAAAAGGCGATAAATATGCTGCTGGGAATTATCGACCGATTAGTCTCACGAGCATAGTCTGTAAAACTATGGAGAAAATAATTGCGGCCGAACTAAGAACCTTTATGGATAAAGAAAACATAATTACCGACGAACAGCATGGCTTTGTACCAAAGAGATCCACGGTCACAAATCTTCTCATGTGTTTAGACAAATGGACAGATAACTGGGATAGACGGCAACCAACAGATGTCATATACCTGGACTATGAGAAGGCATTTGATAGAGTTCCTATTCAAAGACTAATAGTCAAACTAGAACACTTTGGTGTTCGCGGGCAGCTTCTCCAATGGATAGAAGATTTCTTAACTGACAGAAAGTTTCGAGTGAGGGTAGGGGAAACCCTGTCAGATGCTTATGACGTTCACAGTGGCGTGCCGCAAGGGTCTGTCCTTGGGCCAATACTGTTTGGAATCTTCATCACCGACCTCAAGAGTGCTATTCAGTCTGACCTGTCGATGTTTGCAGATGACACAAAAATCATAGGTAATCCACTCATCACCCACAATGTCATTCAACAAGACTTGGACCGTATCGTGCAATGGACAAAAGATTGGCTGATCTCACTCAATGCTACAAAATGTACTGTGTTGCACATAGGAAACACCAATCCTAAACTTAAATATCACGTGGACAATGTGCCCCTTCAGGCCGTGAATACACAAAGAGATCTTGGAGTTACGATAACACAAAATTTAAAATGGGACGTACACATCACAAATATTACGAAACGGGCAAATTCCATGCTGTACATAATCAGAAAGGCATTCTATACTATCACTAAAGAATTATTCATCAAAATGTACAAAACATACATTCGCCCATTGCTGGAATATGCATTTCAAATTTGGTCTCCTCATTTTAAAAAAGACATCGAAATGTTGGAGAAGGTCCAAAGAAGAGCAACAAAAATGGTTACATCCCTTAAAAAGAAGTCCTACGAAGAACGCCTCCTAGAACTCAACTTGACAACACTGGAGCAAAGGCGAAATAGAGGAGACCTCATAGAAACGTACAAAATACTCAGCGATCACTACAACGTCAGAAACATAAAAGATCTGTACATGATGAACCAGAACACACGTCTTAGAGGCCATTCCTTGAAGTTAACTAAACCTCTGTGTGCTAGCAACCCCAGAACACACTTCTTGCCATATCGAGTGATGAAATTGTGGAACTCTCTCCCGGAAACTGTAATAAGTGCTCCAACAGTAAACTGTTTCAAAAATAGACTTGACAGACATTTAAATAATTAAGAACACAAGTGCAGTGATATACACGTATCAGCTCGTAGAGCTGCTAGTGTATCAAATAATAATAATAATAATAATAATAATAGCCCCCTAACACAACCATACGTCCGAGTCGAACACCTGACTCACGTGGGGGGCGGACACGCGATTATACAATTACTGGCGCGGCTAACATGGCTCTGGAAACCCATACAATATGGAGACAAGGAGTAAAAGTAAAATTAAAGGACCGCTACCCGAGGGCGATCGTCGGGGCACACCTGGAGCTGACGCTGGGTGTCTCAGCATGCGAACCGTCAGCGGTGAGGAGCTGAACAGGCGGGCTCCCACCGACAAGGATGCTACAGCCGAAAATACTGACGATGGAGCCAGTCTAACCGACAGGACAACCACCCCCATAGAACCATTTAGCCCTAGCACAATTTCATATACCCCTTCTTGTATGTCATCACCATCGTCAGTACCGTCATCACCCCCGAGTAATTTTTTAAATACAGGCCACTACAATTTAGTCCCAGAAAATACCATCCAATCAGTTGAATCGTTACCTGGGAGCCGCCAGGGCACGTCTGGAGCTGGCGCTGGACGTGGCAGCATGCGGACCGTCAGTGGCCGTAGATTGAACAGGCGGGTCACGATCAGTCAAGATACTACAGCCGAAACAAGCAACACATCCACAACAGACACTCCACATGAATCAGCTAGAAGTGTTTTACAGGACATGCTTCCTGCAACCACCCTAGCTGGCAGAACTAGGCAGCGAATGAGATGGACAGATGAAGTTAATCGACAATTACTTCGTTGCTACTACACTGTAACAAATTGCGAAACAGACCTCACAGGATACAGATCGACATTACACACCAAATTCATTGAAATTTGCCCAGATCTTCACACTATTACAGAACAAAGACTAGCAGACCAAATCCGAGTTATACACCGTAATAATAGAATACCATTACTAGATAGAGAGGAAATTAAGAAAGAAATAGAACTATACCTGAGCGCAATCCCATCAACCAACAACCACCAACCAATAACACAAAACACAAATGATTCACAAAATACACACACAAATATACAGAACGCAATTGAACAAATCTCATTATCTCAATCTACAGATACACAAATAACACATCCCTCACTCACATCAATGCATACACTATCACCAACACCAACACTTACACAAAATACACTAACAGACACACATAATTCAGACATATCACCACCCGAAGCCACATTAATATTAGAACAAATTAAACACATATTCGACGAGAATTTAACCAAATACAGAGGAACAGAACCTACATCACGCCCGAATGTACCAAAATTAAAAATATCAAATCGATCCAAAGCCACAGTGAACACACTAAACCAGTTAATTAGCAATCATCTCGCCTACAATATTCAACCAACCCTAGAAGAAATACATGATCTAATATACTGCGCAGCAATAACAACAACAACCATTCTCAATCATAACAATAAAAACTACGAAGCAGGTAGAAGAAAAAGTAGTGATAATAAACCAGCATGGGAGAGGCGTTTAGAAAATAATATAGAAAAATTAAGAAAAGAAATAGGCAGGCTCAGTCAATTTATAAAAGGAAATCTATCTAGAAAAAATCAGATTAAATTTAACTACATACATAAGAGTAAACAGGAAGCAATAGAAGACATGGATCATAAAACACAAAAATTGCAGGCATTATCAAAAAGGTTGCATAGATATAAAAAATCAAATCAAAGACACAATGACAATAAAACTTTTAATTCGAATCAGAAATTATTTTATAGAAATTTTAATAAAGAATCTAATATCACAAATCCACCTAACATTACAGAAGTGCAAACATTTTGGGAAAATATCTGGTCCAAGCCGGTAGAACATAACCCTGAAACCGAATGGATTCAGGAAGAAATAGAAGAAACCGAGCATTTAGAACCAATGACCGAAATCAAAGTAGATAAGGCAGATATAGAAATAGCAATAGGTAAAACACTAAATTGGAAAACACCTGGACCTGATAAGATACAAAACTACTGGCTAAAATACTTTACATCGACACATGAGCACATTGCCAACGCATTCACCATGATCATTCAAGAACCACATTCTATGCCCACATTCCTATCACAAGGTAATACGTATCTGAAGCCAAAGGATTCAGATACAACAAACCCAGCAAAATACCGACCGATCACATGTTTAGCTACACTATACAAACTACTTACATCAGTTATCTCACACAAAATAAATACACATTTAATACATAATAACATAATAGCAGAAGAACAAAAAGGGTGCAGGAAAGGATCAAGGGGATGTAAAGAACAATTAGCGATAGATACAGAAATACATACTCAGGTTAAACAACTACATAGAAATCTTTATTTTACATACATAGATTATCAAAAAGCATATGATAGTGTTCCTCACTCATGGTTATTACATGTTTTAAAAATTTACAAAATAGATAGTAAGCTTATAGAATTCTTGCAACATGCCATGCACACATGGACCACAGTTCTTAATATTAACACAGAATCAGGACCCGTCATGTCACATCCGATTAAAATAAGCAGGGGTATATTTCAAGGGGATTCACTAAGTCCACTTTGGTTCTGCATGGCTTTAAATCCGTTATCTCGACTTTTAAATAGAACTGGTCAGGGGTATACAATTCATAGGGAAAGCAATACCAAAATAACACACCTTCTGTATATGGACGACATTAAATTATACTCTAGCAATAGACAACAAATGAACCATCTCCTGAAAACCACTGAGAATTTTAGCATAGATATTAAAATGAGCTTTGGCTTAGATAAGTGTAAAATAAATAGTATCATTAAAGGAAAACATCATACAACAGACCCATATATACTACACACACAACAAAATTCACTCATAGATAAAATGGAAATAACAGATACTTACAAATATTTAGGCTATTCGCAAGGTATTGGTTTAGATCACAATAAAATAAAGGAGGACCTTATAAGAAAATATACAGATAGAATGAAGAGAATATTAAAAACAGAGTTATCAGGTAGAAATACAGTTAAAGCAATAAATACATACGCAGTCCCAGTGCTGACATATTCTTTCGGGATCATCAGATGGACGACTACAGACTTAGATAAGCTTAATAGACTTACTCGAATCACATGCAACAAATATCACATACATCACATTCACTCAGCAACAGAAAGGTTTAATCTTAAGAGGAAGATAGGAGGTAGAGGATTTATAGACATTAAGAATTTACACGACAAACAGATACATAACATACGCTCATACATGCTTAGTAAAGTAACCAATAGCCCTATTCACAAAGCTCTCACTCACATAACCACCTCAGGTACACCCTTAAAATTAAACGATAGAAACATTAACACTACACTCGAAAACATTACAGACGAACAGAAAATCACCAGATGGAAACAAAAAGTGCTTCATGGGAAATACCCCAACCAAGCCCAGCAAGAACATGTAGACAGGGAGGCTTCAAACGCATGGTTATTTACAGGAAATATTTACAAAGAAACAGAAGGGTTTATGGTCGCGATTCAAGATCAAGTAATAAAAACTAAAAACTACCAGAAATATATAATTAAAGATCCAGCAATAATATCAGACAGGTGTAGATTATGCAATACCCACCAAGAGACTATAGATCACATTACGGGAGGTTGCCCATTTCTTGCAAATAAACAGTACACCGATCGACATAATAATGTAGCCAAACAAATACACTCACTTTTAGCCCAAAAATATAAATTAATAGATAAAACAGAACCATATTACAAGTATAAACCAAAAAATGTCTTGAATAGCGAAACCACCAAACTATACTGGGACCGAGATATCATAACAGATAAAACAACTGCAAACAATAGACCAGATATTACACTAACACTAAAAGCTGAAAAAATCACATACTTAATAGCCGGATCCACACCAAATGATCCATCTTGGATCGGCGATCCCGCGATCCGCGATCCAGAATCACGGAGCGGGATCGTGGATCGTGTTAGACCGATCCAATTTTGGAAACGTGCGATCCTAAAGATACGCTCCAAGCGATCCAGACTGATCCGCCTATAGCACAGTTAAACTTTCGGTCGCTATGGAGTCACACGTGCAGCAACGATGTCGAATTGCTTTGGCAGCAACAACCTACAACCTACTTGGATTCATAAGCATAAGCATTTAAGTATGTTCCTTGTAAAGGGATATTAGACGACGACTTTCAAAATTTTCCATTATGTGTGATCGCGCGCTCCACACACAAACGTCTACACCGAGCGCGCCGAGAGGCTGAGGCGCCTGTGTGCTACTCACAAAAACCGACAACTGACGGATCGCTCGCGGCAAGGAGCGAGCGCTCCTGCCGCGCAGTTTGAATCGCGCGAGGCAAGTCCACATCAAACGCTCCTGTGGAGCGCGCTCCTGCCGCCCGCGATCGGAGCGCACTGGATCGTTTGGTATGGATCCGGCTATTAGATATTGCGATCCCTAACTCCGAAAATCTAAAGATAAAATACACGGATAAAATACAAAAATACATACCACTAGCCGACGAAATCCGGCAAATGTGGCATCAACACACAGTTAAAATCATACCCATCATTATATCATCCACAGGACTCATCCCAAAATCACTACACACATCACTTAAAGAATTAGGCCTACATAAGAAGTCATACATATCATTACAGAGATCCGTTATCATAGACACATGTTCAATAGTTAGACGATTTATCACATCCACCACCCAAACACCCACCACCATCATAAATGAACCAACCCACTTGGCGTAAGCCCGTGATAGGTTCACAAATACCAGCCTAAAAAGCTGAGAAGTGTAATACACTGTAAACCAACATAATAATAATAATTGTTGCAATTATGGACGAAGTTGTGATGACGAATAACTACCGGAAGTATATCCTAAGGGATGGTACGGTTGACATTTGTCGGGCGTGCCACCGTCCCGGGGAATCCCTTAGACATATAATATCCGGTTGTTCTCGTCTAGCCAACGGCGAGTATCTGCATCGACATAACCAAGTAGCCAGGATCGTCCATCAACAACTTGCTCTAAAGTACAAACTTGTGGAATCAGAGATACCGTACTACAGGTATGTGCCCGACCCAGTTCTCGAAAATGGGCATATCACGTTGTACTGGGATCGATCCATTATCACTGACAGGACTATTGTTGCCAATAAGCCCGATATAGTGATAGTGGATCGATTAGAACGCCGTGCAATAATAGTTGATATCACTATCCCCCATGACGAAAATCTCGTGAAGGCAGAAAAAGAAAAACAAATAAAGTATTTGGACCTGGCCCATGAGATTGTCGACATGTGGGATGTTGACTCAGCTATTATTGTACCGATAGTCGTTTCAGTGCACGGACTCATCGCCAAGAGCCTCGATCAACACCTTAAGAGGCTCTCACTAGGCAGCTGGCTCAAGGGCGTGATGCAAAAGGCAGTTTTGCTAGGCACGGCACGCATTGTGAGGAAGTTCCTCTCCCTGGAGCCCTAACCACCGGTGGCTTGGTCCCTGTACCTGACGCCGGTGGAGCACTATTTTTATATTTTTAAATGTATTGTTTTTTTCTTTTTTTTTTTATGTCATATAATATATTTAAAAATGTAATAATATGTTTAAGAATTAAATAAAGGAAATAATAATAATAATGCTTCTGCCCGAGACGTTACCTACCTGTCTACCAATTTTTTTGCAAACAGTATATCACGGGTGACTGAGGGGCAGTGCAGGGAGAAGTAGGCAGAGAGCCCAAGTCTCAACTTATAGCGCATGCGTTATAGAGAACATAAATCTATTATAAGTAGTGACATGTTGATATTATTTCTTTATCACATATTAGTTGGCCCTCCCCGGCTTGGGCTATAGTGTATTTCAAACCCCTATTGGACCTCTTCAACTTTAGCATGACTTTCTAATTGGTAAAATAATTTGTACAAATTATTTCATCAGGCCCCTCACAACCTCACAAACTTTACTTCTTTATAATACAGTATAGAAAAATAGATAAAAAGTTGTTTTTTGAAATAAAAAAGATAAATATAGAATGAAGGTTTCGCAAAAATTATTCAAATAGTGGTATTATACTCTGTCTAATTTAGGATGATAAAAATGACAGTTCATGTCTATGAAGTTTCGTATTTTTTTATACAAAATTATACCCCTAAAATTATGGTAAATCATAGACAAGCCCCGCCCACTTGTCATAGTGAAGCGTCTTGCAAGAATGACTCTTCACAAATGAATCGAATGAATCGAATTTAAAATAATTTATTGAAATTATTAAGTACTTATACTACTAAAATTTTTGTGATATAATTAGCTAAATATGTTACGAAACATAAATACTATACCATAAAACTTCTTCTTTGTCATCCTGAAGTAAGTTAACTAAAATAATAAAAAATAAAAAGTTTTTGTGTTTTTGTAAATATCGATTCCATATTCTACGGGAACGATAATCGAAAATCGAAAGATTCATTTTCGATTATACTATATGGACTACCCTGTTTGGAGCTGTCAAAATTATCATCCTAAATTAGACAAGGTATAGATTATTACTTCACATATGGAAATTATTATAAGATAATTTTCATACATAAAGCTGTGCATAAAGTCCACTCTTTTGAAGTTTTGTAGAAATATTTATGAACAAAACAAGACTATACCTAAGGATGTTGAGGGTAGATTTGCCTTCTTTTCCGCTTCTGTTTTAAGGCTATCCACAGTGTTGTCCAAAGCATAGTTTTCGAGCTTATGACGCTCTATCGGTCCAGGTTTTACTTTAATCCCAAGAAAAATACAGGTTTGATTATCCATTTTATTAATTATGTTTGAGGAAAACTACCGTCTCTTGACCTGTAAATAGAGAATAAGGTACACTATAAATATTTTCATTCTTTAGTTCACAATTTATTATGTGATTTATGCTGTCGAAATTAAAAGTAGGTATGCATACAGTTTTGAACATATTGTTCGTTTCTTCTAACTGCATAATTTTAAAGTACATTATGTGATAATGAAAACACAAGGTATAAAAATGAGAAAGTTGTTTAAACTTTGATAAGAAATGTTTACTTACGCTATTGGCAAAATAGTATTTGTATTTAATATATTAATAATAAAATTTCAGTTCGCTATTATTACGAGAAGTATAAAAATGTAATATTATTTGTTTTAATACAAATATTTTCGCCCGTCATTGCAATGCCACAGATAATAGCATCAATTTGAATCAGCTCAAAATCAGCTGAGCTCATCATTGCGCTCAACCAATAACCAAACGCGGCTCAAGTACTGGTGACATTTTGATTCGGATATCGGGTAACTTTGTTATACTATATTATTATACATGGATTAAAATAAAACATTGGAAAACTGGTGAATCTGGTGATATAGATTGTGATGCCTCAGGGCACGCATTGCTGCTGCATGACTGGCACTGCGTTGGACATGTCTTACGATACGATGGTTCGAGATGTAGACCCCCGCGGGTGCCCGTGGCGTACGTCTGCGTTGTCATTATTATATTATATTATAACACACTCTATTGAAACTCTTGAGACTTATTTACCACCTTAGTGGTGCTAAAAATTGGGTGTGGGTTGGATCGGCCGAACTTCCATGGAGTGCACACGGGCGGCATACTGGAGACGGTAGCGCCCATGAAGTTATAGATAAGCTTCATGGTAGCGTCTCCCACTCGCAGGCGAGACGTTGCCGCCCTGTGGTAAATGTCTAACCGAGGTGGAGACCATGAAGCTATAGATAAACATGGAGGCCAAACCGGGAAGAACAGCTTGATCCAAATACCTACATGTCTGTATCTCACTCTCTGTGGGCTGACTTCTCTTTCGTGTATTTGTACAATGTTGCTATCTTCTTATTAGTATCTCCTAGTAAATTATAGAAATAGACCATACTAACCAAAAATGCAAGTAAAATGATTTATAAATAACTCTATAGTTCGACTACGATTATTAATGTGAAAATTGAAAAATTATATGCCATTTATTATGCATGATTGGGTTGTTGAATCAGGAAATCAGTGAATTAAATTCCCATTGTCTATGGATTCAGTACGTAATGTGGCAACATTAGTACTACATGTCAACTATAAATAAACAATATGGCGGTTGTTTATTATTGTTTTGGTTTTTAACATATTTAAAGTTAATTATAAGTATAAACTCAAAAAATGGTGCAAAATTGTATAGTGCGTGGTTGCGGTAGTACGTGGCGTCAAGGATGTGATATAAAATTCCACGCGTAAGTGTTTAAACTTGTTTAAATGGTGATTTCTTGCTTAGAAGGTTATCATACTTAGAAAGAGAAGTCGGCCCACAGAGAGCAAGATAGTAAATACAGACTGAGCTTCAAGTAGGTATTGGAAGTGAGGCCTCCATGTTTATCTATATTCGCTTCATGGATATAACCACTGCCGATGGTCAACGGGGTTGGTATCGGTGGGGAATTCCGATATTTCTTATTGAAGTAGTTTCGGGCAAGGGTAAGAACAAGTTAGATAGGTATAGTGTATGGAAAAGTAAAATTGAAAACCCAACAAAACCATATCATATAGTGCACGGCATTTATCTTGGCCATATATTGGCAAGGTTTTGGAGTAGCGGGGCCAAGGTAATACAGATCTGTTAGTGAGGCCCACACTGGTAATAATACAGATCAGAGGGCCCGACACCACATACTCCAAAATCTTGCCAAGTTAGATGCCGTGCCAGCCTGCCGTGCCGTGCACTTATAAATATTGTACGGTCATTTTGGGTAACATTGAATCGCAGTGTAACTTTGAATAAAGTTGTGAAAAAGATTTAAAAATTTCTTTGATGCAAATGTATCATTGTTTCAATATTATAACTGCCTAAAAGGATCGCCATAATGTTTTTTAACAAACGTAACGTAAAACATTAAGCTTTCAAAGTCAGAATTTTGTAATTTAACCGCCTTTTTCGAGTGAAGTTTTTAGCAGTGTTTGTTAGTTGAATTTAATATCGGAATTATTTGTACAAAACTTGCTGTAAACAGGTATTTTTGGTGTTTATCTTTAAAATCTACTAAAAAACTTATTATTTTTAAATCGCTGTCCGTACATGGTGTTACATAAATTGTCTAAAACTGATAAAGTTGTAACGACGATCAAAATCGAAGTGATTTGGGTAACATTGAATGGTTCAAAGTTATTCGTGTCTTATAAAAAGTTTCAATTCTAAGTATGAGGACCCCTAAAATTGATTGCTTTTTTTCTATTTTTGTGTGAAATTCTTAATGTGGTTCACAGAATACGTCAACTTACCAAGTTTCAACCGCATAGGCCTTATAGTTTCGGATAATAGTGGGTGTGTAACATACGAACGGACAGACGGACGGACGGATGGACGGACGGACGGACAGACAGACAGACAGACATGACAAATCTATAAGGGTTTTGTTTTTTGCCATTTGGCCCTAAAAAGGTGGAAAAATGTCATATTTTGTTCATGGAAAGGGGTGATTAGTTTTCTTTAAAAAATAAAATATCCAGAAAAATTATTAGCAGTCATTACGATTTTGATCTCATCTGATAACCAAATAAACCTATAATTTATTATGTTGTGCACTACGTTCCTACTTATCTTACTTTATTAGAAAATATAAAAATAACAATGTTTTTTTTCCACCAAATTGGTCCGCCTTGTTTCATATGGCAAGACCTCGCTATTTTTCACAGGTAGTTACGTCAAATTAGTCATGATTTTCATTGATTGGACTTTTTTTACAAGAATACATCATTCAATTTTATCCAAATCTTAAAATGTTTGGATAATAAAGGTTTTAAATCCAAAAAAATATATATTCAAAATTACCCAAAACTCGTGCTAACTTTGAATGTGTGTTTTGGGGCAAATTTTGGGCAGTCTTTGTGTTTTTTCCATAAATTAGTGGGTTTAGAAACATAAACCAACTCAAAAGAACACTATTTATTCTATAAAATAAAGATGTAATAAGTATAATCAGAGAGTATACATTAATAATCCGTTAAAAATGTTCAAAGTTACCCAAAATGACTGTACCTATTGTATTATTGTTTCTGGTAACTTTGTTCACCCCCCCCCCCCCAACCACATTCCTCATTTTCAACAACCGCAACCCTATATTTCCGACAAAAAGGAAGTTCAGTCTGCCTGCCTGTTTATTTATATAATAAAAAAGTATTTCAATAATATTTCATTGATTTCACGATTACAATCAGTACGGTATGTTTATTTATTCGAGTATTAAACCAATTTTACAGGAACAAGATGTGTAAACAAGTCGCATTCTCTACACTATACACTTAAATTTATTTTTATTATATTTTGCGGCGATTCAGCCTTCAAAATATTGCTTCTTTCTCTAATAACTATAATTTATGATATTGCTGACTCCTATTTATTTGATAATGATATGGTTTTCCTTATTGTAAATACAAATAATATCAAATTAACAGAATATATTCAAAAAATGGCTGCAATAGTAGTACCGTCTCGATTTGCCGCTCTCAAGATAGAAGATGATGATATATCACCGTCCAACGACAGTCAGAAATCGAAAAAACCTGCTAAAGTTAGCTCCGCCAAAAAGTCGGAGCCTTCAAAGAAACCGAAGAATAACACTAATATAAAACCACAGGTGATTTTTGTTATAATATATTCTGAAGGGTAGGTATTGTCAGAAAGTTAGTATAAACTAAGACAAAAAAATGCTATTTAGTTTCCAAAAATATGCTAGAACAACCAAGAATTATCTTAGTTTGAATAGTCTAACAATTATTATGCTATTATGGGTATATGAAGAATAGTAACTGATCACAAGAGATGCTGAACTAATCATAAAACAGTTGTATTCTGGTCATAGATGACTCGAGGCTCTGAATTGCCTAATAATTATTATGAACTTTCCTAACTAGAAATCATTGTAAATGTCCTCAAGATGAGGAAAAACAAAAAGCTGTTTAGAACATTGAAAAATATATTGAGTAAATATATTACAATTTAACAGAAAAATGAATGAACTGAAAGGTAATAAAAGTTATCTACATCAATATAAAAGCTGGGTGTGCACATACACACTCTGCTAGCATTAAACATACTATGGAGTCTACCACACATTGTTAATTTGTTTTAAAAAAAATAAAGATTCTTTCAGTTTTATGTTTGTGTTCACTATTTGGTAGCAATTCAACTAAAAGCATTATTGAATTTTTAAGAAAAATGAAATTCATAGCTGGAAAAATAAACGAAACTTGTTGCTTTTAGATTTGCAGAATTAACCCCAAGTAACTTGACAAAAATGGCTCCAAAATGTCTAACTGGCCAACCATGAAGCAATAAATTACATGAGCCCTTTGGGATATATCTATAATTTGTTGATAGGTCAAGCTGTTTGTCTATACCTGTAACTATAATTATTATGGTCTCACACAGTCTACTATTTTACTCTTTAGGTGGGGTAGGTGGTGCCGGAGTGTGAGGGAAATGTCTTTTGGGTCTCCTTACTGCCCAGCTTTTGAAGACCCGAGATGGCGTTCGGTTTTAGTCGGTTCAAGTCTGACATAACCATATCTGGGGATTTCCGCACGAAAAAAGATGGTGGGGTAGGTGGTTTCACAGTTTGGCAGTTCTTCGATTCCATCAATGGTACCCAATCTTGGTACTGAGATATAGGTATGCTATCTAGTTTGTTTGGGTTTAGGAAACAGTTTGCTGCACGTGGTTTTAGGGGTTTAATTCTAATATATCTAGCTGCTTTATTGCACCTTCAGTGAGGTAATGTATTCATTTGGCAGTATATTTTAAAGTTAAAGTTACCTTGTAAAAAGGCTGTTATTCTTTTAGACCCAATCCGCACCTAAGAAGAAGAAATCTAAGCAGAACAATACCTCTGCAGCACAGTGGGAGATTTGGAAGCAGAAAGATGAAGAATTAAATAATGGCCACTTTGAAACGGAACTCCAACAGGTTAGGGTGCCTTTATATTTATTTGATTCATATCATAATTGGCTGACTCCTAAACCAACTCCAATATGAAAATACATAATATATTTTCCTTTTTTGAATTTGGCATTGGAATAATTACCAAAAGTCCTCATCCGAGCACCAATCCCAGTTGCATCCAGAACTTTCACCTTTAAACCTGATTCCCCTCTTTTACTCCTCCTTCCCATGATTCAGTCTGTTCTGTCACCACCTTATTATTTTCAATAAAGAAGGAAATAAATTCTAGTCCATTTAAAAAATGCAGTGGTCGATTACGCGCCAAGAGATTCAGAACATTCTCCAAAAATAATACAGTTTATCACACAGTTAAACGGTCACTGAAGATTCAAACGTGTTGCTCTTTTGTTGTTAAGAAGACATTATACCAATTTAAATTATAGACGTCAGGGGAGATACTGGATATATCCATTTAGTAAGGCTATGAGTCCTGATGGCGAGTAGGTATTTTGGCGAAAATACGAAGCATAAAAGATAGATGAGAACAATTTTTTTACCTTCTTTAGAATGAGTGTGTTATCAAAAAGTGTGTTTTTGTAAGTGTCGTGAGTCGTCACTTGTATCCGACAAGCAAGGGCGTCGGCTTCGCCCGCGTGGATGTCGATTATCGGGACCAAACATAGCCTATTTCTCGAGGTCTAATCTAATCTACCCCTTTAGCAAATTTCATCAAAATCAGTTCAGCAACAGACAGACAGAGTTTATTAGTATGGATTAATAAGTCAATATCAACGTCAGCCATTTTAACTTTTAAATTCGTCGTGACACGTATTGTTTGAAAGTGTCTCATAAATGATGTATAGGTAGTAGTACGGAAAGCAACAAGTGTGACGTCATAACGCTGAAATGTGTGACGCGGTGTACAACGCAAAATTCTGTGTTGCGGCACGGCGCATTTTGAAGGTGCGACGCCGACGCCGCAACGCGAGTTTGTGTTTTGGCCATAGAGATGCGCGAGAGTAGACAGTAAACTATCGATCGATAGATGAGTTTGTTACTACAGACCACAATTTAATAATATATTATACTTTAGGAATATTCAGATGTGAATAATTGTTATTAAAAAAATAATTATCGAAGTATTTATGTTATTATTATTTATTATTTACTTTGGGGACGCCGTTTGCCGGACGGCTGATCAGCCTCACCTTTGTTGGCCATTTCACCCATTTCCCTTGGGATGAGGGACTATCCGGCAATCACGGAATTCCCCCGAACCTACCTGTTTCCTTGCACATTCTTACTACCTGATCCACCTTTAGATCTTCCAGGTCCTCTTCGGTCAGTACGTCTGTCCCCATAGTCTCCCATCGTGTCATCGAGTACATGGGGCACTCGGCAAGCAGGTGGAAGCTCGTCTCTTCTTTTTCCGTGCACTCCGGGCATTTGGGGTCGTTCTTCACTCCTATCAGTGTCAGGTGCCTGTTTAAACGGCAGTGCCCTGTTAACACTTCTATGACGAGCCTCATGCTACCTCTTGAGAGTTTCATCAATTGGCTCGTTCTTCTTTTGTCTATTCCTTTAATAAAGATCTTCGACTGTCTCATCCCTGCTGAAGATCTCCATCTCTGATTTGTTTCTTCTGTTATACTTCGGCTGATTACTCCCTTGGTTATTTTATGGGCAATTGGTAGCCTTGGCTCCGGCCCTACCTGGTTTTGGTCAGCTCCTTTCCTGGCCAGTTCGTCCGCCGTTTCGTTGCCCTGAAAAAGTATTTATGTTACTTTTAATACAAAATTTCATAAATTTAAAATATAATTTACCTTACTTACCCATCACTAGCTGTCGTGTCTTGCCGACTGTGGCGTGGGGAAGGACCTCTTTATATGGATTTAGTACTTTTTGATGTTTGTTTTGTCTAGTAAAATGTAAGTAATGAAAATATTTTCGTGCCTTTTTACAATATTAAATTAATATAGTTTTAAATAATAGCAAAAAGAAACCCAGCAAACGTAATTTAGTATATTTATTTTGTACTTAAATATGGTGTTTTCTTGTCGGCATTAGCCAACGGTGGCATGTTAAACACGTTTTCATTTGTCGGCTATACCCGATCCTGGCGGTCAAAGGTTAAATATTTTCACGCAATTTTGGACGTCCGTCAGATTTTTGAAACTCTTGCAATATTTCCTTACGTTTGACGCACTGCAGCATCACCAACTTCCGGTCAAAGAAATTAACATGAACAAGTTGATTTCTCAAGGCAACATTTATTTTCTCTTTATTACATAGGTACATGTATTGTGCTTACTTACTGCTTAAGAACTAGCTTATCTGCATTCCATACCCGTTCTAATATATGCTATTTCGACTACATTACTTAAGTTTGTTAGGCTGGAATTTATTACGTGGCTCCCATTTCTTGGCGTAATCTCGCATGTACCTACCTAAACTTACATTATGAGGCATATTGGAGATCTCAGCCATACCCTTTAACATGAAGTTGTGCCATTGTGGCTTTTTTTCTATGGGAGTCCGAACAAGACCATCATCAGCATCTTGGCGTTAGTCTCGGTGGCATTCGAGGCTCTTCTGGATCTAGAAATCTGGAGTACGCTGCCCTTATCGTGTGCAAACATATCTTGTGGAAGTCCCCACAAGACATATTTTGTGAATAAGGTACGCGTGAAAAATGTCTCGGGCAATGTTTATTGCGCAGGCCCTTGAACCCTCTGAAGCGAACCTCTGAGCTGCTGAGTCCCAGTGCCATGTATGCCGCCGTACGGGTGGCCAAGACATGCGAATGGTGCTGTACTTGTCGCATGCATGAATATATATTGTAGCATGGCAATCATCCGAATGCGTGATTATCATCATGTGCAATGCTTTTACGAGTTTCGACAGCATTCTATTACAATTGTGTGTGGTTTTAATAAAAGATAATTACAGGCCATTCTTTTATCCAAGCTGGACTTTGAGGAGAAGAAGGATGTGTACAAGCAGTCGAAGAAGGATGCTGATGTAGAGAAGAAGGTACAAGAACAAAATAGTCGTACTAACAGCAAGAAACAGAAAAAGAAAAATGTCATGAGCCTTGATCAGTTCAATGACATGGTGAATCATGGTGAAGATGTGAAGTGTAAGTTTGCAAATAACGACTATTATAATATTATAATATTATATTATATTATATATTTTGGTCAATAGTAGAATGTTGTTACCTATCGTAAATCATCAGTTTAATTTTAAAACTTTGTAGATTGAAGCTTTGGATGCGACTCGGAATTAACGCTAGGATGAAGAAGATGAAGAAGTAGATTGAAGTTAAAAGTAGCTTATAGACTAAATCTATCAGCCATAGAATAGCTTAATGATTATTTCCGTTGACTACTGCGACTTTCGAATAGTGTAATGATTATTTCTGTTGACTACTGCGACTTAGTAACAACGATGAAAACTATGTCAGATGTTAGGACATGTAGAATTTCAGAAACGTAAAATGCTGTATTCGCAGAATGCCAACTCAATTTGGAAAATTCGCAAAATGCCAAATTCCCAAAATGGCAAACTTAAAAAGGGACTTTACATAAGTAGAAGTGTCAATTTTTTATTCATTTCTCATGACAACCTCAGCTTCTAAACTATGCTTTAAATAAACTGTTTTTAATTCATGGAGAAAAAAGTCGTCGTCTGTATACGACGAAAAACGTCATCCTTCAAACACATACTGACTCATCCCCCTTTCAATAGTTTGAACTGTATCCCTCGAACTGTGTGCTTTTAAACAAACTGGATGAACTCTTTTTAGAAGGCATTTCAGTTTTAAAGGGAAACCCTCTGAATTTTTGTCAATTTGTCAGTGTATAAATCTGTATTTCTACGAACTTGTCATTCAGCGCATATCTATTAATCTGTAAAACTGCGAATTTGTTATTATATGAATTTAACTAAATGCGAATCTAACATGCATTTTTTTTACTATTTGCGATAAGTTTTTGTCATTTTGTGAATGTGTGATTTTGCGTTTCTGATAGAATAGGTACCTACCCCTAAAGCCTCTGCCTTGAATCCTGCGGTCAGCGGAGCGGCAGTGGCGGCAGCGGCGTGGGAGCGGGCAAGGAGCGGTGCTCTCCAGTCAAGCGGTGACCGCCCACGCGTCTGCTTTGCTGTGTTGTGTGTGCACATGCTAGAGGAAATTATTTCAGCAATTTTTAAGCGGAAACCGCTATGGAACAGCAAAGTAGAATTTTCCGGACATTGTCTCTGTTCTTCATAATTTGGATAAAACTCGTCTTGCCCTTATAGTAGGGATTCACTTTTTCCTTTGCCCACAATAAATCGGGCGTTAGGAATAAATTTGAATCAAAAAGATATCGCCGTTGTTCAGATATTTCGTTCGCGAATAAAAATAATATCTCGACGACACAAACATAAACACAACACTACGCCGCTATAATGCCGCGCGATCTGCCCGCTGCTTTCGAGAACGGGCCTGCGTTGCCCACCCCGCTCCCGCGCCGCCGCCGCGCTGCAGCAGCCGCCCCGCTGCCCGCAAGATTCGAGTCAGAGGCCTAATACGCGTAAACCCAAATCGCGGTTACTACTCGGAAAATAGAAGTCTTTGTTATCTTGTAAGGAATGAAATTTATATTATTTTGTGCATATTCAGAAATTATAGGTTGTTTTGTATGGTTATAAGTTATAGCTATATTAAGTTTTACAATGTCAAAGTACCTACATACTTTTTTATATTCAGGGTTAAGTTCTGAAAATAAATTACATATGACATATTCAATTATGATTTTCAGATAATCATAATGACGAGAAAAATTCAATCGAAGTTATCAAGACACCAGATAAAGATACAGAATTTTTCGAAAGAGTTAAAAATGATACAAAGAATGAGATTTTAAAGGAAAAAATCATTGATCGAGTAAAAAATCGTCAAACAGCATCTGAGGAGATAGTTACTCGCGTGCAATTCGCTGACGCTCTTGAGAAAAAAGATCAAGAAATAGCAGCTTTAAAGCAAGAGGTTGTAAGCCTGAAGGAGGAACTTTTTACAGTGAAGTCCAGAAATAGGAAATTGTGCAATATACTTGGCCAGGGAGAAAGTGAGTACCTACACACAATATCTAATAACAAACTGTATAAAAGGAATTCTAGTAAAATATCACTAATATTATAATGTGAAAGTTTGGATCGGTGGATGGAGAGATGTATGGATGGATGTTTGTTCCTCAACCATACCACAAGCCAGCACTACGCAGTCTTACGCCTGCTGGCATACGGATGAGCCACTGGCGCAGGCTTCCTCTCAGCATACGGTGTTGAAGATAAGAAGTGGCACTAAAATGTTAACATTATTTCTAGTGAAAGACAAAGCTGAGGTACTTGTAGAGGTAGAGCAGCTGCGGGCGATGCAGACTGAACTGACGGCGGAGCTGGCGTCACTGCACACAGACCTGGAGAAGGAACGGTCGAAACACATGGATCCTAGATCTAAAGACAAGGTAAGATATCGGTCTTGCAAATGTAAATGGGCCGGCAGGCCGGGGTCGACATTGGGCGACCCCGGCCTAATCGACTGGTCTAATTGATGATGTATTGGGAAAAGGGCGGTTTTAATGACAGTATAGGAAGCTCCTGAAGTGTGTAAGAGTAGAAACAAATTGGCTACCTATTAGCTCTACCCCGGCCGGAAAAAATGGCAGTACTTATATGTATGTATGTACTATCATATTACGATTAATAGGAGCCAAGCAAGACTAAATGACAGTGCAGAAGGACATGGGCAAACAATGAAGAAAAGATGTTGTATTGTCTATTTTACAACATTGTTGTCATAACATAAACTCATAAACTCATTCAGATCAGCGGATATTTAAATTCTAAAAATAAAATTTTTTTGCAGAAGTATGGTACCACAAGAAAGAAAAACATTCGCTTCGACGTGTCATCGGAAGCTATTGGGTCTAAAGAATCTAGTTCTGGGACGGGTTAGAAGACGATTTATAGTTAAATTTAAACAATAAATACAATATGTCATAAAAACAGAAATAAATGTGAAGCCATCATTAAGATTTTTATTGTGTGTATTTTGATGGACTTATGAATATTTTGAGATTATTTACGTCTTATAGTTATAGAAAATATTAAATAATAAGTACTGATAATATGAATCTCAGATCATCTCAATTTCAATTATGTTAGATAATGTCAATTTTAAGTGATAAATCTTTTTGTGTAGGTGATTTTATAAGCTTTATTTTTATTAAGGAAAGACATGCAGATTCTTGTTAGTTAACGTATACCATTCCATTTCCATCTATCTATGTCTATTATCTATCTATCGGTTCGGACGTCTACAGCAACCTATACCTCGAGTTTGCGCAAACGTATCGAAAAACCAGCTTAGGTTGCTGAACACGTTCGTACACTAGCTTGGTCTCATAAAAATCTCATCTTTTGTTTCAACTGCATGCGGATAGTGTTATGCTACACTGTAATTAGTGTTTAATTTTATCATGTTAGTGTGTAGTGCTCACTTATTCTATATACAATGACATTGATAATGACTTCTATGTATACTCCTAGACTAGCAGTTCTCAAAGAAAAGTGCCACAGTTCGGGAGTGCACAGGGTGTGAGGATGTGGGCGTAGTATCCGTGGGGATTTCCGCACGATAAAAAGTGACTAATTAGTTTGATGTTTTGTTTTATTGTTGGCGTGGTATTAGTTATACAGTGTTTGTTTGTTTATTTAGGCCCGGCGCTGATTGTAACTTTTTGTCACCGTGACTATTGTTACTGTCAACTGCTGTCACCCACAATGCGCTCACCTAATCTGTCCTTGGGTAACAAATCGCGTTCATTTTGTATGGATAACGTACATCGAGGTTGACATGATTTGACAGACTCCGGTGTTGTCTGCCACTGCAACTATTTGTCACAGTATTGTCACGTCACCATAATGAGCGCACTCAGTATAGTTTAAGTTGAAGACAGTGACAAAAAGTCACGGTGACAAAAAGCTAATAATAGCTTCATGACAAAAAGTCACAATCGGCGCCGGACCTTATACATAGTATTGGTTTCAGTACCTAT
Source organism: Lithosia quadra (assembly GCA_963576445.1). Lineage (NCBI taxonomy): Eukaryota > Metazoa > Arthropoda > Insecta > Lepidoptera > Erebidae > Lithosia > Lithosia quadra. The sequence goes on from OY754891.1 coordinate 6,773,010, forward strand.
ATAAATGTCAACAACGACTTACCACAACAAATAGAATTGTCAAAAACTTAAAATTTCCCCTTTTCGCTTAATGCAAGCCATAAAGACTCAAATCTCCATCACATGTCTGACATTGGCAGAATTGTCGACATGGGCAAACCTTGACATGAATAAAATTCCCTCTGGCCACGTGGTTCGACCGTATGGTTCGATCAATCGCACTACGTTGAATTGAATCTGCTAGATTTTTCGATGAAATTTAATGATCCTTCTAGTTTAGTTGTGAATATTTATGTTCAATAAACTAGTCGTGGAGAATCTATAACGTAGTGGACATTTTCAATTCCATTAGCCTAGAAGTATACATGACGTCTTAATTTTTCTGTATTTGTTTAGGTACATGACACTCAGATTTTCGGATTCGAAAATAATTTATAATAGATATACAAGCATGCTTATATTTAGTTACTGCTTTGACAATAAGGCGCTTTCAACCTTGATGTGTAGCCTAAGTATGTGTTTTGCTGTTGTTCTTAGGCTATTAAATGGATATGTGTTAGCCGAATAGTATTTAGTAGAAAATTTGATGTATCATAGGTGATAAACAGTAGAATGTAGCCAGCAAATGTTTCATTGTGCTTAACTGTCTGAAGTGTCATGCACAAGCTGTTTTTTCTTTTCGCAGTTCAATTTGTTTATGTGGCATCATACCATCATACTCACAAATTTCTTACCCACCGACGAAAGTAAAAATTAACCTTATTATGTACCTATGTCTTAGCTTTTAATATATATAAATGATTTAATTAGGGTCAACACACCGGCTGCGTTTGCATTTAAAATAAATTTGTAATTAATTGGCACATATATATGCGGCATCAGCGACTTAGGAAGTTCATATAGAGATGCCTACCACACAGACTAGCTAAGCTAGTACTAAAAATTTTAATAATTGTAAGCTAAAAACTTTCGTAAAATTGTCACAAATTTGATATACGAGTAAGAGATTACAGAGTAATACTCCTTTTAAAAATATTTATTTAATGTTTGTTATGGAGCAAAGAGTTGCATAAGTTGCAGTTCGCTCAGAAGTGAGTTGCCAAAAAAGTGTTCCGGTTACAAAGTAATATACGTGTTCTAGTGGCAGAAATGAAGATGGAATCTTCGTTTTTACGCAGTTGGTATAATTGACCCTTCAATATTCAATATTACACCTGCAATATTTTAATTTATCATTGTATAGTATCACGGTATAGAGAGTTACTCTCTAGTATCTGGCTACAATAGCTATGCTTTCTTTATTTTGTATCGTCGTAGGTTATTTTACTTATTTTTATGATTGTGGTGCGTTTTAAAGGAAGATGACGTGGTTCACTGTGATTTCTACCCACATATGTGGTAATTTAGGGCTATATAATTTTATAAGAACAAATAAAACATTATTAAACCAATGCAAGATTTTATTGCCATATCTAATTACATACACAATTATAATCGATAACAGAATGACATTTTACTAAAAACAATAATTTAATGCTAATCACTTTAGTATAATCTGTGCACAATTAATGGTTAGTTCCTAAACTAATATTTCAAAATTAAAATTGTGTATCAATTGATCGACGCTTCCCATGATGCATCTTAGAACTGAAACATCAGAAACTCATACATAACTGTTATTGTTCTTAGAAATAGATACGTGATAAATAAGGGTACTACTAATTTTAAAACTAAAATTATGCAAAGTCACTTGAAAGAGTACACAAAAGATTCTTCTTAAATAATATAAATATTATTGGCATTTTTATTCCAGATGAGGCACAATTGTAAAAATTCCATATTTTTATACATATCAATTATTCACTGCAAGTAGGCATGTTCACTGTTTAAATTTACCTAGATTACTGGATACAACACAAGTCAGTTACGAAATTCGCCTCACACATTCAAATTCAAAACCCATCGCATTCAAATCCAAAAAATAAAAAAGAATTATAATGAAATGTGTTGTGAGACTTAGGGTGCTGACTGTAATTTAATTAAAACTAGTAAGAAATACAAACATGGAGTTGTTAGAGGATACAACTGTGCAATGCCTGGTGGTACAAATGCCTAAGTTTTTGACTAGCTGTTTTACTATTGTCGACAGTACAGGTATGCAATGTAAGCGATCAAACAGATTTCAGTTCTAACATAATGGATACCCAGTGTGACAACATACAACATTAAACTACTTATTGTTACTAAATACTCGATAATTCATTTTGTACAAAAATATGAATGATTAATCAATACAAAATGGAGACTTAATTAAGTAAACACCTACTTATATTATACAAATGTCATATTGGCAGTTATAGTGATTATGGCAACGTGAATTTGATTTCTAAAATATTTTTGGTCCAAAAGAATTCATATCATACTTAAACTCGTCAACAATACGTTAATTTGTATTATTCTATAGAAATACATACACCACTTTAATACTGATGTTACAGAATATAAAAAAATATTAATTAGTAGTTATTAACTAAGCGAAGACTATGTTATACCTAGTTACTTATAATATGGCAGTAAGTGGTAATTGCAGAGCATTGTTTCACGTACTTGCGAGATTCGCACATCATCACGCAGTGATTATATTCGAGTACTTACACGCAATTGATTAATGTCTATTCGATGGGTTATATTTTATTGCAAATATACGTAACAAATACAAAACACTAGCTCTCACTGTCAATTTACTCACGGTCCAACCGACACCAAGTGTAGCTCGTATAGAGTCCGACACTTCACTTCACTCCAAGCCTTTAAAGTGATTTGTTCTTTTATTTCTGCTCCATCTCGAATTGTCGACTCCGCAACAGATACGTATTATCTACTGACCTATATAACTGTCATCTTGTCGCCTCGTAGGTCTCGATTGAAATTGTTATCAATGGTGCTTAACACACATTTTTAAACAAATAATTGTTCTATTCGCTCATTTGCGATTTCAGTTTTTAAATCAATATGATTGATGTATTCTTTATCCTTGTGGTTCTTTTCCATTCGTATGTTACATCGTTTGGTCGTTAACATGCTGGCACGTCGGCACATTTGATAATGCTGATCGGTTTAGTTAGCATGCATTCGGAGTCATTTATAACTTTGTTCGATGCTTTGTCTACGCAGTACACGCTGCGCTGTTTCGTCGCCTCCTCGCCCTGAAAAAAAAGCCGCTTTAAAAAAGTCATTGAATATTGCCAGGTCCACTTTCAGTTGGTTTGTCTACTGAGGTGAACGGGCTTTTCTTATTCAGTCCATTAGAGCATCTAAATCTGCTAGAGTTAGAAAAATCTGACAAGTACCCACCGGCATATGGCAAGACTTGTCGCAGGGGTTCCAACTTCCGACCCACCAGTGGTTGTGTATCTTGCGAGTAGGACACGGAGGTTGTCGACACCGCTGCATCAACGCCTCATGACGTGGCGGCTCGATATGGTAACATTGAGATTGTTCCACCGCTCCTGCGTCAAAAAGTCAAAAATATAATTATTTATTTTAAGTTGCTTGCACTAAAATATTCCTCATGGTTTTTAGGTTCTATAACTAGATGGGAATGTAATATTTAATTATCTGACATATGGTTATGCATATTTACTGTACATGTACATTCATCCTCGCATGTTGGTGACCACGTCAGAGAAAATAGAAAAATTTGAAAGCATCTTGAGATTAAAATAAATTCTAAGGGTGACTGTACCTACGTAGTGCTCGCAAGTTGAATACAAAATTACTCGTAAGTAGTTATAGCACAGAATATTTAATATTATGTAGTAACGTTAGTTACTAAAGTTATAGCTACCAAAGTTGATAGTTATCATTCCGCATTGTAGCATTATTGAAAATTTGATTGTAAAATATATACATACGGTTATGTTTATCGACGCATTCGTAATGCCGCTTTATGTAGCCGATGCCGCAGGACACGGAACACGCCGACCATTCGGACAGACGGTACCTGAACCGTTTGCGCATACGTTGGCGATCCACTGTGTACTGATACGTGACGCCAGGGTTGCGGTGTAGTCCACTATGAATGCGTTGCTGGAATTATTGAACATTTTTATAGATTTGTCATAAACAGGAATGGAATAGCAAATATACAGAATAAAATAAATGTAAGTAGTTGAGCGTTAAAATCTCACTGTACTTCATACTCGTATGACAACTACGATCATGAATTTACATAATATCGTACAGGCACAAAAAGTTGGGCCTCTCATCCATCTTTCCACCATCTTCACCTTCACTTCACTATTCATCTAGCAAGCCATCATCACCTGGCAAGTGGCAAGCAAAACTACCGTTTGACCTCCCATCACCAAGAGGAAAGCCTGCACCAGAGCCTCGTTCATTAATCAACATATGAGGTCGGCTTGAAGATCACGGTGGGTTGATGGAGGCAACCAGTACTAACACTAGGATGAAGAAGAATGGAGACCTACGTAAACTTTGATGTCTTCTGCGAGTGGACCCATTATTCGTACTTTCTCCCAGTCGCGATCTCGTTCGTAGATGGCCTGTGTACCCGCCAGAAAATATTCGGTCACTGTTGCATTCCTGTAATAAGGCGTTGGTTTATGGTTTACTGAGTAAATGAGTATTTTTTCAAAATGACACTAAAAGTTGTCAAGCAACTTACCGAGCTCCGCTTAGGTATATTTTATTTGATTTTGCGCTTCCAATAGATATGTAGTTGCCTGGATTGACTTTCTCTTGAATTTTCACATTCCTTGACCCGGCAGGTATCACCGCCACCTAGTGAACAATGTTAACGCATACATTGTGTAGGTCTCTTCGTCCTAGCGCTACGAGTATTACATGCAAAGCTAACCATTTCTCATAACATTATTTTATATTGAGGTTAATAGGAGCAACTGCCGTGTGAATGCTGAGAGGAAAGCCTGCGCCAGTAGTTCGTTCCTCAATCCGCAGGTGTACCGTCAGGAAGATTTTTATTTAAATAATTATAAAAATACATTCGGGTTTTTAAGCGACTTCGCTATTAGGTATACTAACTTACCTCGCTATAGCCCGTTTGTCTAGAGGTATCCTTATTGTAGATGCCCTGCACAGTCTTGCAAGCTGATCCGTTTCCTCCACACACACCGCATTGGTCTTCCTCCACCTCTGACCCCACAATCCAGTCACAACCGACTTTGTAACACACACCTGTAATATTTATAGGTAGGTATATTCTGTTTATAAAATCCTCTCTACTTTCAACATTACAACACAATATTAATTAGGTATACCTAATTAATTTATTTAGTCGTTTCTGACAGAGAAATTGCATCTAAGTACTTTAATAATGGTAAAATCTATAGGTACGCAATCAACACAAACTTAATCTACATTTACCTATACATATTTAAATATACCTACCTAATGGATATTTCATGAAAAGATCCATTATTTTCGATACGACAGATCAGACAGCTTTGAGATGTCGAATGACCTGCATAGGAATATCTAGGAACCTACCGACCTAACAGATAAGTGAATATAACAAGTATTGGTATAATGCAATATGCTTACCAGCGATGCACATGTCTCTAGCGCCTACGCTCTGGCGACAAGGCGTACCATCAGCGACGAAGCCGCCCAACATTTCGATCTCGTTGCCATGTCGCGCCAGGCATTGTAGTTCGCACGGCTTATCTATATAAAGTTAACGCACACATTATATTTTATCATTTACAATTATTAATTTATGGGACTAAACTTTACCATCAATTGAAACCATAAATGCTATAAAATGTGTAAGTACCTACCTAGGTATGTATAAAAATTCTTAATACTTAGGTCGTTCATATCTTAGTGCAATTGTAAAAGTCTGGATAGGAACAATAAGTAGAAAGAGCATAGGACAATGGTTCTTCACTCATACTTATTTCATACTATGGCTTCTCAAATTATGATGATGTTAAAAAGACCTTTGGAAAAGACATACACTCAAAAAAGTTTCTGTCTCATATAAAGAAAAGAATCCTTTGGCGAAGCCGCCGCCGGCCGCGGTTTCAGTTCAGTAAACGTCATGCATGATATGGTGTGACGTGATTTGGTATGGATTGTTACCTGCAGTGTGAGGGCATTCGTTACGGTAGTTTGAGTGAAGCCCAAAAAGTCTGACAAGCTGATTTAACTACAGAACTTCGAAATCGCCAGATGGTCAGATGGCAGTCGCTTCAGTTCTGAATTAGGTACTGAATATTCTGAATCTGAAACTACGAAGAGTCAAGAGGAAGAGGAAGATTCTGAGTGGGAAATATAAGCATGTGGTCCCGATGCCTGACAGATTATAAGTGGTGTCGCCCACTGCCCACTCATTGTCTGCAGGCCATAACTAGGAGGTGCAAATTTTGTAGCAATCACATAGAATCTTCTAGACTTACCTTGGTCGAAGTATGGTATCCATTCAGATACAGTTTCGTTCTTAAAAGTCCTGTTATTATGTCTCGAACACTGTACTTCTCGGAATGTTGGCTCGTTGATGGGACACGCATCAGTATTGCAGATCTTGTAGCTAGAAAACGATTTGTGGGTTTATGTATGACCTTTGTCAAAGATGACTTATTATAAGTCCGTCCTAATTGTACGTTTTGTTTAGTATTTTACGAACTGTAACTACTTTTGTCTCTACATTCTTCGTCATAATTTTTATGATGATCGTAGCTTTACATGACAAGAGGTCTTATGCCAAAATGTGTTGTCTACACGCCTTGACACCATTCCAATACTCACCGACTCCTATCGCCTATGCAGTACGCGCCATTATTGTATGGCTCAGGGTTGTTGCACTCGCGTGACTGCGTGGACACTCCGGCGCCACATGTACGGGAGCATTCACTCCATTCCGACCACGGGCCCCAACCACCGTCTCTTGGCGCAGGGGACGGCGTCCGTGGTACACAGGTTTGATTTTGGCACCACTGGACAAAAAAACAAAATGTTACAATTTCAAACAGACAATAACAGTAAGTACCTACCGTAAGTAGGTCCTGATTGCGGCCATAAAAGTGTTCACCAAAATGATACATGTGCAAGGTAGATAATAATAGTAATCATCATAATCTTAGCCGTGTTATCGGTTTCATCCGAAGTTTCTAGTTCGGAGCCCAGAGTCCGCTTCCTCGTTCTCCTCTTTTTGGTTTAGATTAAAAGTATGGCTCTTACGAGAGCGACTGCCATCGGACCCCGAGAGGAAAAGCTGCACCAGAGCCTTGTACGTCAATTAGAAGGTATTTCTGGTCTTAGTAGACCCGATTCATCCATGAGGCTATTAATAAAATATAAAAATGCGAGCAGAAAATTATTTTACCATATCCAGGCCACATGTAGTACCGGGAGCAGCTGGTCGCAACATAGTTTTGCAAGAGTTGTTCACCATACACCAAAGAATGTCACACAGTTCCGGTGGGTTTGCGCACACCTCGGCTTCCGCTCCAAACTGCATGTGACATTGACTGGCTGCATCGAACGTTACACCTATCAGAAAAGATTAGGAAATGATAAATATGCATACCTTAAATTTGTTTATAGGTATCCAAACCTGTGATTCCAAGACACTAAAGCCCATACATTATTAATTTATGAATGTGAAATATGAAAAGGGCAAGCGGTAGCGGTAATGCATGCAGCAACCACTCGGACTATACAAAATTCAGCATGGGACTTGAAAGTCAATATTAAGTGATAATACGTACCAGCAGGATCCTCAGGGTAAACGTAGTCTTCTTGTGAAGGGCGGTCGCTCAAACATTCACCCAAACCCGCACTGTGAAACAATTTAAACATTAATATCGTCATCAAATGTAACCCACCGCTAAATCAATCCAGTTGTATTAGGAAATGACTGTCCATAAAATAGTAGCGCACAATAAGTTTTGTACGTAGCTGAGCAAATAACAGCTGATGCAGAAAAGGAGCCGCGCCCATTGGATTCATTACAGTACATTTCTCACAATTACGACCGCGTTTACACACTTCACAATGATTTGTGTGTACGAATAAGCCTATACCTACCTACTATAAACGTAGCTACACGTTTCATTTTACAACAGTTTAACTCAACTCCTCTGTAGACATCAAATATAATTTTTGTACCTACCTACTGCAGGCGTACCTATACATATCTATTAATTAGCTAAGATGCCTCGGTAGGGAGTTAGAATTTTCTGCCTGAGGTCTCGGGTTCAATTCCTCAGGCTGGGTAAAATGTTATTGGGTCTTAGCAGCAGGAGTTACTAGACTAGACACTGGAGTATGGCAACAGGCTCACTCCACACTTACCTAACTCTTTGGAGATATAATTAGATATATACTACCTAGGTATACGAGTATAAGTGTTATACAAAAAATGCATTATAGAAACGACGTTACTACTTAATTCCGATTGAAGATAAATCAGCTCAAAATGGCGTGTAAGTATATTCTATTCTAAGTATTTGAATCCTGTAACTGCTACCGCAGTAAGGAAATGTGGAATAAGGATAGAAGACATTCAGATAATATGAATGGAGCCGATTTGCATAATGATTACCTACACCAAGTTAGGCACCAGTGCAATAAAGGATGTAAACATAGGCCATGTTTGAGTGTAGGTACTAAGTGAAATCAAGTGAAGAGCTAAAAGCTTTCGGCAATTTATACAAAAGAGCTTTCATAAATGAGAGTTTAAACGCTTTAAAGGAAAAGTATGTAAAACGAAACAAACTCGTTAGCTTTCAAATTTAAAAAGTTGTATGCCTAATTGCAACAGATTTGGAAGTAATTAACTAACTTGTTGCTCCGGTTATAATTATTTTTATAGTTCTATCATGAATATTTAGATAATATGCATCACTTGCTGTAATAGTGGCAGAAATCATCTTTCGTTTACTTCTACCTACATATTTTGTTTCAGTAGGTACCTAGGTACCTACATGTATGAGAGATTTCTATAATATTCTTGATGGTTTGTATGGTCAGGAAATCCCTAAGTTCTCTAGCTCCCGTAACGTGGTTTATGATTAATCGCTGGTTAGTTCAGAGTTGTTAGATCTAGGTATGATTAGACTTTACAAAAATAACGATGCACCAAGTTCATTGGGGCACAAGCTAATCTCAGTAACAAGCTGGTATACCTGCTCTAGTGCAGCCTTTCGTCTTGGGTTCGTCCCGGGCTTCAAAGTAGGTACAAGCTATGAATAGATTGTGCTGTGATATAAATAGGTAGGTACATAATTTTAGTAGACTTACTCTAAGAAATTGGTAACATCACGTTTGCTGCACCTCGACCAGGCGACTTGGACGGTATCCGCTTCGAAGATTGGTGTCATGATGTGTAAAGTAGACCCCGTGCGACGATTGCAACCTATCTTTTCTGTGTCGTGGTATAACCCGAAACTGGAACCAAAAATGTTAGGATGAAGTATTGCAAGTATGGCTACTCATCGGCACCTAGATAACAATCCCAAAGAGCGTGCTCTCAAACTTAAATAGGACAAAAGCCTTTGAACATATCCGACACGTTACTCACCTTAGCGCTATAGTAAGATATATACGGGTAAACAGTAGATAATGTACTTCAGTGAATTTTAAAACATCGCTCAATAAATTAAAAAAAATATTTTTGTATAATGCACCCATTAGACAAAAATTTAGAATGCAATTCACACACGCTAAGAGATCGAATCGCTTAAAAGAGCATCGATAAATGCAGTGTGTATGATAAAAACTGTATCCACCAACAGTCTTTAGATATTTTCAAGTAAGTACACACTCATCTATTTCGATGCAGTTTGAATAGGGCAAACAAAAAAATATATGGATACAAACATTTTGGTGATTATGGAGGTTCAACTGGGTTCAACACATTCAAATCTCCCATGGCTACGCCCATGTATCTGAGTATTTTAACGTTGGAACTGTTATAGCTTAGAAGCTAATTTGTGTATTTGTCTGTGCCATGGCGCCATGGCGGTCACTTTATCCTGTTTATTTTCCACTAGCTACTAGTTTTGTGAATACCCAGTTCCTGTTCCAAAACTATTTATGTATAATAAATATCAATTTAATCTTATACGAAAGATAACACCTAATGAGTTAGGTACTCGTAGATGTTTTTTAGCAATACATTTTGTGTGTTGACATTAATCAGAACCAGAGAATATACCTAATTAAATATATATGTTAATGCGTATGTTATTGATAAGATCGCTTTGGTACATGTTTTTTAGTGTTTCATTTATCTTTATTTCTATTACGAAATAAGATAGGCAGCCTGGAGCCAGCGAGAATCGCTATTTAAATTCATGAATTGCGGGAGATGCGAGATTTTTTGTTTCAAGTTTACAACTGACTAGTTGGACGCATCAAATAATTTTATTACAACTTTGCCCCTTCATCGTTCTCCACATCACCTCAAGTGAGTAGTGTAGAGTACCCCACTCTACTTCCCGAAGCGGAATTGGAGTGAGAGTTCGGCCAAGATAGAGTTACTATAGTTTGGTAGAGCGTTCTCTCAACCATGTATTGGACGACTACATGGATGACCCAATTCATTCTTATAGCGATTGGCCAGTTGAGTTGTGTTTGCTTGGTGTTTTCTTTGGCAGGTATGTCCGCTTTTCCAGCAGCGGCTGCCATCTGACCTCCCAACCCTGAGAGGAAACCTGTACCAGAGCCTCGTCCATTCATCAGCAGGCATACCGCCTAGCACATGAGGTTGGTCCCAAAGATCTCAGTGGCGCCTTCATACACCTTAGTTTAACACTTCATATGAGTAGTTGAAACTGTGTTAATCAGATATTAAAACGATAGTAAACTATACCAAAAGGTTTACTATACGCCAAAAACAAAACATAATTCACTAGGATACACGGGTATTCACAATTGTCATACAAAGATAATTCAAGCTATTAAAGTACCATACTGTCCATTATTTCTCATAATGTTATATATAACACCATTATTATTAGTAATAATAATAATGGTGTTTATCGCTTGTATGGCAACCCGGTTAATCTTAATGGCTCTATTAGCATCGTTGGTAATCGTTATCTTATTGCAAAACTCGAACGGTAGCGCTCTTTCAGAATACACGCCAGGCTGATCATCACGTTTTGTAATTAAGTACCTAGTATAATAATATTGCGAGTGCATCTCAATATATATTACAGATAATGATATCCTGTTTGTAGCTTTGAGAAACACTAGTAAAGAAATAAATACTTTGATTACATGTTATGCATGCAACCGATGCACTCTTGCGTAACATGTAGGTAATGTATTTATTTGTTTAATCACGGTCTTCGGGGCAAAATTTTACCTCACCTGTAAATCGATACACCTGATATATACGTTCAGGGCTCTGGCGTAGAATTTACTTTAGTGGTTGGGCAGTCAGGTGACAGTTGTACCCGCAAAAACCAACAAAGCTAAAACAAGTAAAAAAGCAGGGGAGCGAACTTCTGGTTCCAAACGCTGTGATGATGGTGACGAGTTAAAGAGATAAGTAGGTATAGATTGCCTGATTAATGTCTGCAGTTCTATAATATATTTTGTGTGTGCGTGTTTGTTTCTCTCTATTTTATGCGCTGCATATTATATTATGTCATACCATTTACCTGATTGCGATAAAACTTGTCAATTAATTGTTTACACTTGTGTGTAGTTTAAAAGCATACACTATTTATAAATTATTGGATCTCCCGGGTGCAATAAATTGTATTTTGAGGATTTTTTTAAGAAATTTGATCGTGCGTAGTAGTTACACCAAACTTAGAGAGTATCTTCTATACAACATAACCCACTTGAAAGAGTGGAAATTTCGTTGTAATTTACACGCTAGCTAAAAAAAATAGTATACCTACCTACTGCACACACTTCTAATCAACGTAGGAAAGCGAACCGCGGGCTCCAAAATGCTAGCTTTGGCTGTAACCTATAATGACACTTGAATGAAAAAAATGGTAGACAGATACTTTAGGAATCGATTCATTAAATCGGGACTTCAAGCTTTGGTTCGAAATACTATCTAAAGAATATTATAGAATCGTAAAAGGTTAGATATGATATGGAAGCTAAAGATAGCTATAGTATGTACCTATACTTTTAATACGTTAGGTACAGGTCGTATAGGTATCCGTGGTAATTATGCATTAATTACAATTTAATTACCAACTAAGGGTTATCTGTTCGAAGGAATCAGCTAGCAGATTATGTACCTGATCATTAATATAGGCACTATGATTAGGATTACAGACATAAATTTATTCTTCTTATTATCTTCTGGAAATAAATATAATTGAATTGTCTGTAAAAATAACGTACTTTTAATAAATGCATGTTTACATAGTACTAACAAAAAAAGGTTTTTTAAACTTTAACCTGTCTGTCTGCAAAAAAAAGACCGCAGTAGCCTAGTGGTCTGGGTAATGGACTGCTGAGACGAGGTCTCGGGTTCGATCCCAGGTTCACCATGGCACACACCAATGACTTTTCGATGCTTTTCGAAGTTATGTGTGTATTTATCGCAGGTTTATAAGTGCCCGGTTAATGGCAATAGGCTCGCCACCTATTACATTGGGACCTAAACATAAACTGGCGAAATGTGGGTGCTAGCACCTCTGCCTACCTTCGGGGATATAGGCGTGAGTTTATGTTATGTTATGTTATGTCTGTTTGTTCGAACCGAACGTTTGTACGAAGTGGCTAGGTCAATTTTGTACAAGATTTTTACTGGTAGATAAAGTCCAAGTTAAACCTTGTTATATATACTGATGTATAAGGCTTAACTTAGACTACTTTTATTTTAGAAAAATAATTATAACCTTGTGAGACCTGAAGAAATTGTGGACAAAATAAGATTTACTTACGCAGCGAGCAACAGCTAGTCGTAAATAAATATTATTCTATTATAAAACAACTAATAGCATATTATTTATGTGCAAACTAACAAAAATAAAACGAAGAGAAAGAGATTAAACTGTGTTAACGCTCGCAATAAAATCCCGGAGTATACCGAGTGTTTGTTGCGTTTGCGTACGACATTAACGCAAATGTCACAAGTCGCGACTCGCGACCCGCATTCATGTCTGTCGCCTGCGAACGGTTCCGTTTATTATTAAACCTATCCCTTATTCTTTATTCAAGATAAGACTGAAAAAATATGCACTTGTGTGGGCCGATAGTGCGGCGTCAATGCACCGGGAGCAATGTACTCGCGAATGATGCATTCATATGTCTACAGAAGGTCAATGCCTGTGTCGCGCTGTTTGCACAACTTACATAACATGTGCTTGTATTATGATTGTGGCGCTTGTCTAATACGTAATATACGGTAACAACAACTTCCAATTTAAAGCTGGAACTACATTGGATATACTGTTGAGTCATCTATACGCGGAGTGATTAAATAGCAGATGTTTCATAAAAGAATATTAAAAAACAAATAGTAATTGAATATTCAAGAAGCATTTTAGACCAGTAACCCTCTATGCACTGTAAGAACAATATATTCAGAACTAGCTGTGCTTGCAACTTCGTCTACGTTGGGTTAGATTTTTAGGTTTTAATTTTATTGCGTGGTACCTTAATTCTTTTTCTAAAATTGAAGCAGCCTACGTTACACCTTGTCATATATCCCATCTTGTCAAAATCGACCCAGCCATTACCATTGTAGAGATTACCACATTGAAGCCGACAGAAAGCGAGTCACTCTGGGCGCCGACTTTCTTGTCGAGGTTGGGTTTTTAGACGGTAGTCGCTACCGTAAAAGTTAAAATAAATCAAATAATGGAGATGTAGGTGTGGAAGAGAAGCACTTAGATAACTATAACGGTTTGCTTAAGCATGTGGCATTATGTGTCTCGATTTCATCTAGTGTGAGACGCTCCTAATAGTATAAATCGCAACAGAACACGCAAATATTAACTGTGTGATGTAGCAGTGTTTCATTATTTTCTGTCTTAAAATCTACGTCCTTGCGATAATCTTGGCGTGGAAACATGACTCAGTATCGATAACTGAAGCACTCGGCAACGGTTGCCAAATAAAACTAGCACTTATTTCCAAAATAATGCTAACAATAATACGCATAGTTGCTCGGCTTGTAATACACGTTACAAATATATGTTTATACTTTGTGATGAAAACTAGATAAACTGAGAGAGATTTGTTCTGTTGACCCATTGTTTTATTACTCTTGCAGTTAAAAATGACACTATTTATCTAAGATTTCTAGAAAAAATTGTATTTAGTTCATCTGTAATATATTTTTAGTTAGCCTCTGTGGCGTAGCGCATTCGACTGCTACGAAAGGTGGCACAGGTTCGATGTCCGTAACATAATTATGTCTATTTGCATTAGGCTGGGTGTTTCCATGTATAATGTAAATGTATGTATTTATAAAAGAAAAGTATTTGTTTATCAGCATTCTAGAGCCGAGGTCGAGAGAGCGCTGTGTAGAATTTCATAGAATATTTATTTAAATTTAAATTTCTAAATAGCTACTGGAATCGAAATAATGAAGTTGTGTAGTTACGTTTAATTGTTTTATTAAATTTTTTACCATTCCTGCTACTTTTAAGTACGAAAGACCTATCCCAATAAGCATAACTGAAATTGGGCAACTTTAATTTTGACCGGAGATAACATGAAGATATAGATTTCAATTTTAACTAACTTTTAGTATCTTAATTTGTTTATCGGTTTTTCTTTAGTCAATACTTGCTGCCGCGGTGTTTGACAATGCACTCAGGATTAATTACCGACATTATTCTTTAATTTTGTCACGAATAAATACCTATATTTAAAGTTTCTATTTCCAATAACTTTGTCCAATTGTTCTGAGTAATCTCCAAAACGGCTGGGCTGATTTGCACAAGATTATTACTGGCAGATAGCCGATATTCTAAGGCGTAACTTATGCTATTTTTATTCCATAAATAGGTATAGGGGTCTGCGCAAGAAAATTGAAGCCCAGATCGAAGTGTACGCAGACGTAGTTGCGGGTACAGTTATATAGTTATGCATATATTTATATTATTATAGCATGCGGCGCCACGGATCGTATTATAGCGATAGATACAATTGGCGAATGATGGTAGGTATATTTTAGAAACAAGTCGTTCGTTCGTTTGATGTGGTATTGTGAAATGGCACTCCGCAATGTATATTACGTACCTACCTACCTATATAACGTATGCACGTGCGTATGTCTGCTGTTGCGGAAACTTTTTATGGGATCTACATTTAGGTTCGTTTTTTTTATGATACAGTGAGGTGAACATGAAATTCAAAATAAACATTATAGGCTGCAAACTTATTTTACCCTTATGTTTACTTATTTGAATATAAGTTATTGGAATTAAAAGTGAATACCTATTTTATTCTCCTTGGAGTCCGGGGTCCACTTACTCCTTATCCCGCTTTTGGTTTGGATAATACAACTTTTATGAGAGCGACTGCTGTTTGACCTCATAACATACGCAAGACCTTCGGGCCCAAAACAAACTTACTTTCGAGCTGATACTCCTGCTGATTAACGAACAAGGAGCAAGCCTTCCTCTGCAGGTCAGGGTGTTGCTCTCGTAAAAGTCAAGACAAGCCACAGACAAGACACACAAAGAAAGCGTAAAAAAGAGCCTTGGATGCAATCAGGATAGCCGATGGTCTATCACAAAATTTACAAGTATGAGTGAAGCAACTATGCATCTGTTTGGCTGAATACGTTCGTGGCGATTATTACTGAGTAATGACTGTTGCAATGTTTCTGTAACCTATTTATCTAAAACCGATGTGAAACTATCGCAACATTATCACGTCGTTTGTGGTATGAATTGCCGATGGTGTTTGGCTTCCTAAATCTATATACATATTGATGGAGAAAAAGTAATATTTCTTTAAAATATTTTTGACATACTTTACGTTAAAGTACCAATAAATCAATTTAAAATGTTTTCGTACTGCATAAATTTGAAATTTATGAGATTTTTTAACACCATCGTTGTTTTATGACTCCTGACGATCTACTGTATATATTGCTAGGTTTCTACAAAATACGTTACGATACTATATTGTAAAATAATGGAATTGGGTATCTAAGGGGGTTTAAGCACGTGGGCAATTTCTATGGTACGCCTAGGTGATATACTAGGTTCTTCCTAGCTACGGACCCTGAATACGGCTTGAGTGAACAATTAGGCAAATTTAAGTGAGCAGTAATCAAAATGGATGATGTTACACAGTCTACAATATGGGGATGGGGATCTTCAAGAAAGGTATCATAAGGTTTTTATAGGGTTGGCAGTGCGAGTGTGACGCACCTGGTGTTGTACACGTCCATAGACCACGGTGACCGCTTCCCATCAGGTGGACCTTGCGCATGTCTGCCACCTAAGTAGTATAAAAAAATTCATTCTTACTTGTGTCCCAGCTCATGAGTGATGGTGTGTGCAAGCGCGATGCCGTTGTCCTCATTAACGGAACAGCTGCGATCTGGCTTGCACATCCCGGCCACATGCGCCACTCCCAGCGTACTGAAAAAATAAATCAAATAAAACAACACGTTCCAAGTTGTATTAATCGTTACTACCTAATTATTTTATTCCTAAACGTTATCGTCACAGAGTAAATATAGTGCACCAAGAATTTTGCAGTCTGTAGATATATTTCAGACATATTTGGAAAGAGCAGACACATTTTTTTTCATAAGCATTAGGTATATTGACACTAGCTGATCCGCCCCGGTCTCGTAAGGGAAGCTTTTGAGCTTGAATTTATGTTCTAGCGATAGCCCAGTTGCGTCCAAAGTTTTCACTTTGGAGTCCGAGGTCCGCTTATTGTTTTTTATTGGTTTGTTGCCTTTATGACAGCTATCGCCGTCTGACCTCTCAACCCCGAGGGAAAAACATGCACCAAATCCTCGTCCGTTGTTTACCAGGTGTACCAACTTAGAGGTGAGGTTGACCTAGGCTCTAAGATGTTGATAGGGCCCTGTAGGTACAGTACACCCTTGCAATTCATTAGGTAAACTCAGTTTAAATTGAACCAAAATGAACTAAATAATGAAGTAGAAGAGCAGATCCTGATTCCAAACGACAAGTTTTGTACCTATGCAACGGGGATAGGCGCTCCAATGAAGAAGAAGATACCTTTTCTTTACCGGACGTCTCGGCCGATTGATCGTTATTAGCTTTCTTGAAAAGAATGTGTCAATAGCAATAATATAGTACTTATTTAGAACTAGTACTTGCTGGAATACTGATCCCATTTCCTTTTGTTTTAGTGTTAAATTTATCTATATTTTCTTCGAGTCAATGGCTAAATCTTTTCTAAATTTTGGCGGCCCAAAATTAGACCCCTACCACAGTATTATCCCTTCTACTACACAGGTCCTCTGTAGTACAGGAGAAGCAGCAGTCTAGGGTAACCAATTTCTCACCACAGTGGCTCGATCTATACTTGTGGTTTCGTAATATCATTTATGACTTTTATGTTTGATGTAATTTTCGGTACCACTCCATTGTTTGGAAAAATTCTTTCACCATTTCAAAAGTACCTACATCATCCCGATGGATCTTGACTATAATATATGTGTATTACGTGTAAAAACGATGGCTTGAGTTAAAAAATACTCTTGAACCGAAATGAAACGAGGGTGGGTTGCTAGTTTTGCAATGAATGTGAAAGAGAACTATATATAATACGTACTTTTATCCGCATTCTACAAGGCATAGTATAAGTTAGTGAACCTATACGGAAAGTCTAAGCGCTGTGTATGTCGTAGAACATTATTATCTATTAGTTCAAAACTGTTTGATAAATTGTACATAAGTACCTACATACATACAGTGAATGTATGCTTACTTAATTATAAACGGATTAACTTATCACACGGGAAACGAGACAATTATCGGCTTGTTTTGCTAATTAATTAGCGGCTTACAAGAGAGCTGCAGTAATTGCGCGATAACTATGGCCGTACACAATGGGTGTGGTCAGGTGTGGCCGGAATAATTAAGGCTTTCGATAGACGGCCGTAGACCCGTCAAACTCGTGATTCCAATTCTCATTCATCCAACACCGCTCATTCATAAAAAAGTAAAAGTGAAGACAGACATTATTATACTTTTTCATTGGTTGTGTTTAATACTAGTTGTGACTTTGTCAAAAGTGAACTTCGAATATTTTTCAAAGAGACTGGCATAAAAAGTATAATATGTCCTTAATCTCTAAATGAGATCTATTTGTGGCGTACTTTTCTAGACTATAATCTGTCTATATGTCAAATTTCCCCTCGGCCATGTACGAAACCAAGTTTCGAAACCAGTTTCGAAAGAAGAATTCATTCCGATCTGTTCAGTTGTTTTGGCGTGAAAGAGTAATAAACAACTATCTAACCATCCACACTTTCGCATTTCAGTAGAATAGTAATAGTAGCGCGATTAAAAAGACTTAAATTATTTTTTTAACATTACAAAGAAAAGCATTTATGTAACTTATCTATCTATACTATATAATTCAAAGTCCTGACTGACCTAGAGACAACGCACAGCCTAAACCGCTGGTTGTAGAGACTTGAAATTTGCAGAATATGTGTGTTTTGATGCGTAGAGGTGTACTAAGAAAGGATTTTTTAAAATTCGAACCCTAAAGCCCTAAAAAGGGCTAAAAACGTGCTTTTGCCAGAACTCAAGAACGGCTGAACAGATTTTCATGATCTATGATTTTTTGAATTTGTCTCCGCTTCGAATAGCATATAACATAATTAAAAATATATGATTCATTCAGGAAAATTAGTAATAAAAAGAAAATTAGATGTTGCAAACGTTTTTATCGCCATCTATAATAGTTGTCATAGCAACAGGAACTAAAATTGACTTTGTCTAAATTTTCATAGAGTAATATCCTTTACTTCTTTTTCCTCAAAAGTAAATAGAATGTATTAATTTTTAGGGTTCTGTGCCTGATTAGGAAAAAAAACCTTATCTCTTCGTTATTCGTCTGTCTGCCTGTCAAGACCTCTTTCTTAAGAACACGTAGAGGCATCAAGTTGAAATAGATAAAAGGAATGTTGCGGATAATGCTTGGCATTAAACGAAGCGTAATATCCAAACTGTGGTCTCACTATCGACTAATAGGTGGCTTGACCTACCATCTCCTGGCCTTCCCTTCCTCTGGCCAGTAGGGAAGTAATATCGGACTTGACCGACTAAAGTCGAACTACATCTTGGGTCTACAGACGCCGAAGTTTCAGTTAACCCTTGACCCTGAGCTATCCAAGGCTTTCTGATGGGCATGGCAGTTTCGGTGAGTTCCTGCATTGCGTAGGCAGGGTGCTGACGTTTGAATGCCACCATTGCCGGGGCTGATCCGTGGGCACACCACCTCTTCATACACTGGTAGAGTGGATAGGGTGGGGCCATGTCCTAGAAGCAGACATCGGTGGGGTAAGCCTCATGGTGAGGTCCCTGGTGCCGACCATGGTCACCATACAGAGTATGTGGAACGCCACCGCTTTTTGTGTGGTAGTGGAAAAGCTACGGGAGAGATCTAGCACTCCCCCGTGCCGATGAAGGCGCACCGGGCGGCGTAGTTCGCAGAACCATCTCCGTCCTCCATGAGTGCGGGCCTAGGGTGACGGTCGAAGCTAATCGTCACCCTAGCAGAAGCAGACCCAGGGTGTCGGGGTTTTATATTTCCACGCGCGCTTTTTTATAGAGATGGGGGATTTAGATTCCTAATAACACGTCGAGGTCGCCAGTGCTGGTAGCCGGAACCGGTTGGGGTTACTGGGATATCCATTCTAGGACACACCAGATTCCTCGATCATACAGGCATTGGTAGGACTCCGATATACCAACCTCTCCGTTGGCTCCGTTGAGGTGAAGCCTGACGGGGTTTTTGCGCACGAAAAAAACATAAGTACAGGGAAAAGTCCGGAAAGCGTAAATATTACCTACTTCACCAAAAAAAAATGTATGTCTGTCATTCAAGACAAGAAGCACTGCAGCAAAGTTAAGTTCGCCCCCTTTTTTTTGTCGTGCGGAAATCCCCCTCAACCCAATTTTGTACGGAACCGTGCTGACCGGTATTTATTAGTATATCCTCTTTCTTTACTTTCATGAACTTCTTGAATGTTAAATCAGGTTGTCAAATGTCAAGTCTGTAGCAAGAATTTAATAATAAAAAAATCTGATTTTCGCGTGATTTTCGGAAATAAATAATGTTCACTAATTTGAAATAGTGCATCGAGTGTGAAAGTGCAATGCAACTATGATCAAAGGGTTTTTCAAAGGGCCTCTTCCGAGTCACACATACTTTGGCCAGAGCAGCTATCTAATCCCCATAAAATCTAGAAGACAATGAAAAAGTATAATGATGGTAGATATACGGGCTTTGGCCGAGATGCATGGCACTGTACTTTGAAGGGTTTGATAGAACTTGAGATGAAATGAATACGTTTAGCTGCAACCACTGATTGCGAAGGAATAGACATTGAAAGTTAGTACGGGCAGTCCCTCAGCTTATAAAAGACTTGGTGGCGATAGCCAACATTCACGCGGGCGGAGCCGCGCGCGGGTACGCTAGTAAACTATAAATAAAGGGAATATCGTGACAAATAGATAACAACTAACTTTTTCTACTGTACTTTCAGTATGAATACAATTGACTTTCGACTATTTGAATGTCTGTTGTCGTGTCTATGAAACTTTTATTTATTCTTTGATGTCGGCGCGAACGGGAATAGCTGGCTAATAATACGCTCGCGTTCGCTGACTCATAGCCACACGGAAGCCGACGAAAAGCTCTATAAATTCCACCTAATAATTTCTATATCATCGTATACACTTTACGTGCGTACGTATTGGTATACGCGACATCACGCCCTACTTATAATGAGTTTAACGATCTTTGGCGTGGCAGTGGAGCGTTTAAATGCTACGTTGGTCGCAAGTTCGATTCGTACATAGTGCAAATATTTGTATGCATGTCTATTTGAAATGGTCGGGGTGTCTACAGGGATAATATAGCTTTTAAAGAAAGAAAACGTGTTTAATTAGGTATGATTATCCGATCCATTACCTAGTGCAGTAAATAAGTTTTCAACATTTTTGGAATGCAGATTAATTTTTTTTAGACAAGGAATGTTTCCTTTGAGTAAAAGTTGCCAGTTATTTATTTAGAGTTCTTTGCCTGCGAGCGCGGAATTAAAATTCCACTCCATATATTTTTTTATACAACTTAGGTGGCAGATAAGCAAGGAAGGGGGGGGGGGGGGGGGGGCTTTTTGGAGGGAAATAGAAAAAAGGTGGGTTGGAGGGTGGTTGAGCGAGTTTCTGTGCTGACAATGCAGGAGGCTTTGATCTCCCCACTGACAGCATAGGATTCCTCCAGGAGCTACGATAATATTCTCCCTCCTGCCTACAGAGAAGACAACCGCCATTTGCTCATGCAATAGTCGCAGAATATTTTCATACTAAGCCGTCAAACTGAGGACCACCATTTTAAAATTATTGGCATTAATAATGGTGGTTATCATTCAGGAGACTTACCTAATAGCTACTTACCATCTAGCAAATCAAATCAAATAGGGAATAAAGGTGAAATTGACGGGCCTATAAAGAAGTCGGTCAAGTACGAGTCGGACGCGTGCACTAAGAGTTCCGTACATAACTGAGTTGAGGGTCACACTTGTCGATGGTTTTGGAAAAATGAAGTTACCAAGGCAACAAATTGAATGACAATGGGCTGGCACATAAACGCAAACGAGTTCCCGGGTGGCGACCGCTACTTGGTAAATGAATGGGGGGACGCCCTCAGCCACCTCAGCCAGATGAAATTAGAGAAAACTGATGACCTGGGAAAAGTAGATGGGATAGACTAGATGCGGTAGGCAATTTGTGATCAAAAGAATATTGGCATAAATATTGCTATTATTGGAAGACTTGGCAGTGTAAAAGCAATAAAAAGTATAAAAATACATGATATCATGCTTGACCAGTTATTGCACCAGTTATTCCCGAGAAGGGTAATTTCAAACTAAATCTCTTTTATACCTGGTCAACTTTATTGTATAAAAATAAACAATATTTCATAACGATATAATTTCGTGACGCGTTGATGTCTTTTGTATAGCGCAAGTGTTAAATTTAACCATCACAAAAGACAATAATAAAAATACTAGATTTTATATTATTTATTAGAGGCCTAACTATCAATCTTATTGCATTTTCTTTTTTAATCTTCTTCTTCTACTCTGCAAGTAACATATTAATAGCATATTGCAAGCACTATTATATAAATGTAATCGTCTAATGGTAGGTCTAAAGCTCTTGAAACCATTCGGGTTTGTATGAATCCATCGATGTAATATATAGTAACTATCAGATTAGCTTATTAGTTACCTTAGTAGTATATAAATAGGTTGATAACTAGGCACGTGATGAATATTCGTATAGGTTTAACTTGATCTTTAACCTGCGTCATTCATTGCCAAGCGTGACTACGAATCTCACAAGAACTATACAGTTTTATGGCGTTTGTGTAACCACAACGATATAAGAATAGATGCTAATGACACTTACGACTATTATAACTCGAATCGGAGGATTTCTCAATCGATATATTGATAGTTCGAATGCCATCTGTGGCAAGTGGCAAAAGGTGAATATTGTGAATACATTAAAACGATAAGTCTATAACTGCCCACAACTGACTACTTCTAGCTAGCAAGTGCAATTACACAGATTCTGTTCTTCGGTTGGGCAAAGTACGTGGTTTTTTCTATTAGGATTTTCTATAGAATATCAGTTACCAAAATTACTACTTAGTTAGGAGTGGGTTGTGTAATGGCCAGCATTCTAACCCGAGATCTTACTCACGTGATGTCAATTCTTAAACTACTAAGCTTCGTAATTAAAAAAAAGAAATTATTGCTTTTATTGTTATAAACATAAAAGTTTTTAAGTTTGTTTTATTCTTTAGTTCTATTCATACTAATTTAGTGCAGACGCACTAGGACCCAGAGGACATATTACTTTTTATTCTGGCAATACGTTTTTGATGAAAAAAAAAATTAAACTTGAAGTTCAGCCGAACAAAGTTGCGGTTACCAGTTCTGTTGTTAGTCTAAAATAAAAAAAAAGTGCAGCGTAGATTAATTGATTTTAAAGCTGTGAATAATGATGATTGGCATTCTTTTGAGCCTATTCACAAAATGTACCGACAGCGTCAAAAGTTGTTATACACTAATAAACTTCAAACGATCTTTACATTGAAATATATCAATAAATAATTGAAGCGTTAGGAATTTCGTAATCTTCAATCTCTTTTATAATTTATGAAGGCTAGTTAAGGTGTTCTGTGAATTTGGAATACAAAGGCTAATCCATCTCTTTTTGAGAAAACCGCTAAGGGCTGTTCTACACCAGACAGCACTTACGGATTTGTAAAGCCTCAACTCTGACTCAACAAAAATTGCCTGGTAAATTGCAATTGATTCACGTGACACGTCTTATTAAGTGGAACCGAATACAGAGATTGGTAAAATATCGGTGTCTGGTAGAGGTGAGTAGTTCCGGAAAGATATAGCTCCAGGAACTATGTCCTTTCCCGGAGCTATACAGTTCCGATCCGACCGCTCCGCCTAAACAGTTCCACCATGTCCGGAACGAGTAAGCGAAACGGAGTATAGAATTGGATTGAAGTGAACGAGATAACGAATAGAGCGCGCGGAGTATACTCCAATATCATGTGCAGGTGCATGTGCAGGTTCGGGCGGAGCGGGTTTGCGAACTGCAGTCGACAACAGCCGAATTCATCCGAACTGAACCGAGTCGAATTTTGTGTTACGTATGTAGGTACTTGCGCTCGCGGCGGCGTGCGGTGCGGCGTTTGTTTATTTTGGCGGTTTAGTTGCATTTATTTTGTTGCGAATAATGTGAATGCGTAGGTACGTGTTCCGAATAGTTCACACCACACTCCCCACTTATTTTTTTATAAATTAGTGATAAGTTTATACTAATTTTAAATTACGTGTTAAGTACTAATATTTTAATTTAGATTACTAATAGGTACTTACTTATCAAAGACAGCATAGTTAAATTATTTGATTTAAAATTCGAAATCTAAGATTCAGGAGTTGAAATAGCCACTCACCTACCTACCTACAAATTACAATGTTATTAAAAACTCAAATTACGTTTTACAGTAAACTACCTGTACCTATCTTGGTTGTCAGTTCTAAAGTTGCCAAGTATGAAGGTAAATCAACTGATGAAATATCAGGTTATCAGCCTGGATTGCATGAACTATGTCCGGGAAACGTGTCCGCGGACTGATATAGTTTCACAAACGTAGGTGCATTTGCGGTAAAGGATCGGTCCGCGGACATGGTTCCTGGACATGGCTCCGACTGTATAAAGAACCGTTCCATGTTCAATCCGCTCCCGGACATGTTTCGCACATGCCTGGTGTCTGGACACCTCATTGGTAAAAAATGTGGGTTAGGCAACCTTTCTAGCATAACAGGCGTCACTATGACAAGGTATGGAATGTGTTTAGCTACTTTTTTCGTTGACTATACATGTGTGTTTGATACCTTCACACACAGTCGGTTATAAAGACTGAGAGGTAATAAATGTGTAATGACCTTTTAATAACGTTAAAGTATTCATTAATACGTCTGTCCTTTTATGTCGAATGAAATAAATCACACAGCCTCATTAACAGTACACTTGTTTTATAACAAGTCATTAAACGTGAATTGAAATATTAATTTATGTCAGTCAAAATTAAACGGTATTTGGCGCTTCTCAGTCTCTTTAATGACAACAGATATTATTAACGTTAATGACAGTATAATTTTAATGTCGAAAGTGTGTTCGAATATTATAAGAAAGAAGTCCAATTTTAGTCTTAAAAAGTAAAGTTAAGGAGTTAACATGCTACTGACTGTAATAAACGTCTATAAATAAAGGTGATAACAATAGGTATGCGTTATTTTTGTACCTAGATACAATTATCATCACCCTCCAAGTCTTTTCTCAACTCGGTTGGGGTCGACTTTTCAATATAACTACGAAGACGCGTACTTCAATATTTTCTGTGAAGTTACTGCCATCTGAACTCCACAACTCATCAGCAATATCGAAGTACTCTACCTCGATATATTTATAAACTTTAAAATTTTGAATCAACAATTTCATTAGTTTTATTATGCTTGTAAATAATTATTCTGAACTAGTTCAGATCGCTTTTCGACTGCCTCTGTGGCGTAGCGGTAGTGCATTCGACTGCTACGACAGGGGGCGTGGGTTCGAGTCCCGCTCAGTGCAAAAATTTGTATGTATGAATATGTCTATTTGCATTGGTCTGGGAGTTTCTATGTATAATTATGTATTTACAAATAGGGTATATAAGTATGTTTATCCGCATTCCAGAATCCATAAGACAAGCTAGTTAAACTATGCCTAGTTTGCGTCTAGAGAGCACTTTGTAGAATGTCGTAGAATATGTATTCATTTATTTATAAAGTAACCTTCAAGTGCGAAGGAATACAACAAAGTATTGCAGCGTTTGGAGGTAAGTCCCGGGTGTCGCTTCCGTAATAGCCAAATATTAAATGGAAAATGGACTCCATGCTCTGAGGTGAGTCTCTAATGCAACCGGGACTATCACTAAGATGGTGATTAATGCTACCGGTATAATGGACATGGGCATTATGTCAAGGAGACCTTGTTTCATAAAAAATAAGTTATTTCAGTTTAAAATTTATTAGTATTCATTAGGTTACACGAAGTAATATTCTTGAAATAATAAGTGAAAGTAAATAGACTACACTGAACATACGAGTATATTATGTAGATTTAATATCCTATAGCCAGTCGAACAGGTTACGAGTACCTACATACATATATTATATACAAACCACATACGAAATTAAAAAACCTTAAATGTAGGTATGTTATATTAGTCTGCGGTTTTGCCAGCGTAAATATGGTTTCGGTTCCTATGGCTCCCAGGAACCTGGTCCCAGCACAAAAATCCAACTCATAATTTATTTCTGCGCCTTATTTTATTCAGATCCATGAAAGCCTTTCTTGCGTGATTACGTAACAAACATTAATCCATCCTGATGTTCGCAATAAAAATATTTAGTACTTACTCATATAAATAAATCTATCTGTACCTAAGATAATTTAATACCGTTGATGATTATGAATTATGTAATAAATTTATTCCGTACAGAGTATAATTAAAATAAACTTCTTATAACATTTGCATAGTAAATATACTTGTCATAAAATATTATTACAGGTTAGTAAATAAAATAAATAAGTACGTTGCCTGTGTGGTTCACTTATAACTGAAATGGGTAAATTGATTTTGATGAGAATTTGCTGTATGGTGTATATCATAGTCGTTCGACCGTCCGGATCCATATTACTTATGAAGTAAGAGATCCGTGATGGATGTACGCTAATAAAAAATTTTGCTTATAAATTAAAGTCATTTTAAGCCTGTCAGCTAGTGTCAAAATATTTATTACACAATCTACAGATAACTTTATAATAAGATGATAATAATATTAATTAATTATTCATTATTAATTAGAACTGTCAGTTGTATCAGCTGGAGAACCATTGACCTCCGAGCATATCAAGAATTTGTTAACATCACAACACACCAAAATGGTTATCTTCGGAATGAATTCTTGCATAATTCCATGAGGCCGACTTTCGCATTAAATATAAAAACTTTGATTTTAGTCGCATTATAGATAGTGGACTATTCCATTTTTTTTCTGATTAGATTGTTCTTTTTTTGTGACTAAGATTATATGTATTATATACATATTTGGTATATTATTATCTACCATCATTGCATTTGAATTTTGTTCTATTAGGTCACCTGCGAGCGTGCGCAAAAATGTTATTAAGTGTGTATTATGTATCATTAGACTTATTAGCAGTCAAAACATAAACAATTTAATGTACATTTGTTATTATCTCAGCGATGTGTCCCTATTGTATCCGAGGCTTACACCTGAGAGTCCGAGGTCTGCAATATACTTACATATTCGTGACATAATCATTGATGAATATTGTATTTCAATTTCTGCACTTTTCTATAATACATAAACTTTAAATATGCTATGCGTGTCAAAATCCTTAATGAAATATAAAAAGATTTTATTTTATGCACACGTGTGTTCTAATATTTGTATTCATATTACTTGTAGCTGAAGATAACGTTTCGGTCACACAATAATCGTAAAAAATGATAATTGAGCGCGAACATGACTTCGCCCGGTCAAAAGTTTCGATGCACGCTCCAGGCGGTTCATTCAAACGGCTGGAGAAAGTTGCACTGTGAATACAGATACAATTTTTGAATACAATACCATTTTCGGTAAATAATTGCATTAAATGGGGTCAGAAAGGTATTCTTTTATTTTTTATAGGCAGTAAGTT
Organism: Lithosia quadra; assembly: GCA_963576445.1. Taxonomy (NCBI): domain Eukaryota; kingdom Metazoa; phylum Arthropoda; class Insecta; order Lepidoptera; family Erebidae; genus Lithosia; species Lithosia quadra. Next base: position 6,800,498 of record OY754891.1, read on the forward strand.
CGCTTTTATATGCCGCCGCACCGTAACCGTAAGGTACAGGAGGTACAATTTTCAGATTGCGAATTCAAGATAAATGATCAACTCATATTCACCATATTTCTCATCCTGTCCTGCTGCTAAAGCTTAGACTTTAGATGCAACCCACAGGGTTCGTTCGTCTACTCTGTCTCTTGATTCGGCTTTTCATGGCTTTACCTGAACGATTGCCGTCACAACTCCCCGTGCCCAAAAGAGCCAGATCCTGGTCCATTAATCAGCAGGTGTACGTACAGGTTAGCAGGTAAGGTGGTTTGGGTCTTGAAGATCTTACTTACTTACACCCATATTTACTATAAGTACTTATTTCTATTAAAATGAATCTCTTTTATCTAATGTGAATAGCATATGTGACATGATGTAGTAATACCAGTAACATAAGTGGCTGTCAATCAATACCGTGTTCAGTCTAAAGTATGTATATTATAAGATTAGCGATCGTGTAGCGGAAGAGATAAGAGGTGCGCGAACGCATTGGGCTGGACCGCGCGTCGCCGCCGGACACCCGAGACGGCGTGGCGTCGCCGCACAGCGCAACTACGAATTAAAATTAACCAACATCATTATTTTTAACGAGTACCCTTTGTCCACTCAGCCGCTACTAAGAACTGCTTCCTTCAATAATGCAGGAGATTAATACCTCCTTGCACGTCGTGGGATTAGAGGTGGTGTTATCTGGAATCTTTTAATGGCTAATGACGAGCCTCGACGTTTATCAAGTCCAATTAAATGCACATTGCATACTATTTTAAGTATATATATATCTAATGTTGTTTGAATAATAAATTAATGATGTTATGTACCATCGGTAATGTTAATTAACTTTCCAATTCATTAGTTAACGCCACGGAGCAACGATAAAATAATTTACACATTTCCTTGAATTTTTATCCTAACCAGGATACTCAGTATTCCGAGTGTACGAGCTTTTTATCATAAAACCTGTGTAGAATCGGTGTCGGTTTGTGTCGGCTAGTATTATGTAAGTTTTTCACTGTTATTGATGTTTGCATATTGATGATTGCAATTTTTATATGGTTGAATACATAATGTATGGTGGCAGGGTGGGACCGCCCGCGGCTTGCATCGACACCGTTACGGCGATTGTGTTTTGATTGCCGTTTTCTGAGAACATTCGACTACTCGTTTGTACCGTTTACCGAACGCACCGAGCTTCCTCATTGCATTCATTACACTCTGGTTTTCGGACATGCGTGCTCTGGTTACGAATTAATTGCGGTAACAAGTCGATGCGCCGCTTGTCGACAGTTTTCAACACTGTGTAAATCGATTGCTTCATTGTAAGTTAACTTCTGAGAGACATTTGCCTACATTTTTGTTTAAAAAAAATAGTTTATAGTGTAAACTGTCAGAATTCAAGTTACCTGGTTAAATTGGGGTGCTTTTCCAGAATGCTTGTGCTAGTAGCAACTAATATTGTACCGAGCCAGGAGCTGTGTACCTACTTTTCGGTCACTCTTTTTATACATAAGAACTAAATTATTTGTATTAAATGCAAGCTACACATCCAACAATGCAATAAATTTCTTTCATAAGCGTTCAATCCCCTTCATGTATTCAAAATTGCATGAATTTCTAATAGTATCTATTTACCCTATAATCATAGTAAAAAATTCCAGTCATAAATAATTTTTAGATTGAAACTTTGAAAAGTGCACTGTCTTCGTACGTCAAGGTTATATTTAGGTAAACTATCATAAATAATGAAGATAGAATAGGTATGATGGTTCCTATCTCTTTGGTAACAGTGTGCCTGTCGGTAGGAAGTTACGCAACAACTCGCGTCTGCTTATCTTCACAGAACCAGGTCTGTGGGATACGGGCGCATGTTATGTCTTGTTGAAACTAAAATATTTGTTAACTTCATTCACTTTTCTATTGCTGCTGATTGAAATATTTTAAATAAAGCTTCTAAAAGTTTATGCAGAAGTACCTAAATATTTGTGGTATTATTTTCACTGTATTTAAAAATAGGTACTTGTTGTATATTGAAACTTCATAAAGCTAGGGAAATAGATTTTTCTTCTTCTTTTTTTGGATTCATAAAGCATAAATCAATATGTGTTTGCAAATCCATGAAATCTTTTAAAGAAAATTTGAGGTAATAAGAATATGTAACGTTAGAATACATTAGGTACAGTCAGCATCAAAAGCACTAAAAAATTATAAAAATGATTAATTAGTTCCATTAAATAGGTACCTATTATTAGCTAAATATGTATTGAAAGTCTAGTATAACAATGTCCGTTTGCTACACAGAGATTTCATCATCTCAAGGCTTTTGAAGATATTCGTATTATACCTTACGATTGAAGGCAATAAATAGTGTAGAAACCATTTATTAGCTTGTCAGTTCTACACAACGTTCTACATACAATAAATGCAAAATGTATAAATTTGAATTTGCGTCGCGATGTAAATTAAAGACACAAATCGATTGGTTTTCAAAACACTGCATCCGACAGAAGAGTTTATATTAGGTATACCTATAACCTTATTATACATTTCTATGTGTTGTGGTGGTACTCACTTTTTTCTAGAAAAAGAGTATCAGATACATACTGAACTATAGGTAAAAAATGATAATTTATCTATATATATATTAGGTATACTATTTTGTGCTTTCCACGTTTCAATTAATGTGGCTGCCACGGTACTGCGGTGGTAGATTGATAGTAAGTACCAGTAAGTAGGTACTACTCCAATGCATGAACACCCGGGTTTGGTTCCAGGGACAGGCAAAGTGTTACTGGGGGTTTCTTTTAGTACTTGAATAGAAATGGGTATATCGATCAATTTGTCGTGGGACTAAGGTGGCGCAAGATCACTGATTGTGGATATATCTGTGCAACAATATAGGTCCTGTATCAGGGATGATGACGATGATGATTATTAATAAATTGCTACCGTCCCGATATAGATGGAAGCACTACCATATAGAAGTGGTTTTTTAAAGTTGTGTAACGAACAAAATTCGCATGCCCAAAAATTGTACTTGTAATAATATAACGCTATATGGTTATAGGCTTTTGTTAATATAATGAATGCCCAATTTATACTCACCCAACAGCCTTGGCCTTAATGTCGGCACTTTTGATGTGACCGCTTGGGTCGTGTCCATCGCCGTTAGCGATTCGCAAATAAACACAAAAAAGTGATAATGATGTAAACAGCAATTTGTCGGGGTCCTGGATTCTTGCAACGGTTTTTGCAATTTTTTAAGCGCCCCGCTTTGGTGAGAATAATACGAAACTTGAAGAAGATTTAGTTTGACAGTAGCGTCGGGTTAGGGGGTCCTATCAAGATCTTCGGGGTGAAGCTTTAGGTACGTGCTAGTCATCCACGTAAAAGATAAAGTAGACCAAATCGAAATGAAGAGTAAGAGAGTGGATCTCGGGCTCCAAAGTGTAATTTTGGCTTTCAGATGAAGAAATCTATTGGATAGCTTGCATATACTCTCTTGCTTATACCTTTCATGATTTGGTTTGGTTACTTTTAGGGGAGCAGTTGTCATCTGGCCCTTCAACCTCGAAAACAACTCGTGCATCTTCTGCATCGTGCAGAATCTTGTTCGTAACCAGTAGGTGTACCGGCTTGCAAATCTTCAGAGATTTTGGTGAACCTCGTAAACAACTATTTATAATCTATTTAATAATCTATTCGTTCTATTATTATGTTGCTAAACAAAGTTATTAATAACGTCAGCACACCCTTAGTTGCACAGTTGCCCTCGGTAAACTTATTAATCTTAACTCATTTCAAGGTACCGACCCTCCTAGCTCTAACACTGACAAAATGGAAAATGTAAAATTTATGCTCTGAAGATTACAAAACTTGTATTAACTTATTATTCATTTATTTCAATGTCATGATCGTTTTTAAATTTGTTAATTTTCTAATTTATAGTTTCTTGTTGTTAATTTGTTACTTCAATGGGCGACTGTACTTAAAGGTGACATTATTGGGCAGGAGATGCCAATATCCTGAAAGTTACGGTAAAAGGTATCATCAGGTAGGCGACACGCGTGCTCGTTATCTCAGTTTCGTAAAAAATATCTCAATGACGGCTTGTAATCCCGTTACGTGTTTTTTATATCATGCAATGCGAAGTGTAAGAGTTAGCACCTCTTTGCATGTGTAATATTTGTTTGAACACTTTACGGTGTTACAACAGCTACCGAGTTGTCTTTTGTCATCGTGAATATTAATACATTATATTGACACGTTTATTGATTGATCTTTCGTTTCTTATGTTTTCGGCCTAGAAAAAGAAAAAGAGTAGAAAAAGAAAAATGTGTCTGTGTTTATAGAAAGAGGTATCCTAAGTAATAGTAGTATTTATCTTAGTATTATATTAATAGTAGTACTTAAAACTGACAAAATTTTCATATTTCCTCACTATAATTTTAAGACAGTTTCTTTTGGACATTTATGAATTTAGTTATTCAATTTTTACAATAGGTATACCGAACTGATGAACTTGAAACCTAGTTCTGGTTAAACCGCCGACGCCCCTGATATTAAAATAATAGCAGCCGCAATTGTTTTCTTAAATACAAATCCTGAATTTCATAACATCAAGGAGAGCGGTAGGTACTTCACACCATAGTAACCAAGTTAATTAAAATTTTAACGAAAGTACTAACGAAATAATAAAATATTAACTAGAATATTTTTTTATTATTGGTATCAGACTAAGTTTGATGCAACTTTATCTCATAGTGTCTAAGTTGTTGAAGTGTTCTACTAAATAAAAAGTAATGTTTCTAAATAAGCCTACAACCTACAGACTAAACATGGCTAACGTTAAGTGCGAACGACACGACGACGACACCACAACGATATCCGGACGAGAACCAAATGCTACATAATAATTTGATTTATTACAATAGGAACATTATAACAGTACTTACAGATTTGTTTATTGTTGTGGAAGTAGGTGAACTTACTTGAGCACCTGTCAAAACGTATAAACAAGAACCAAACACAAGACAGACAATGTTTGGATATTTCAATTACTAACACTATTATAATTGTAGGTAGATAATACATAATATATTTATTTGTATAGATATTGCGTCGTCGGCCTGTTAGCACATCAACAAAAACGGCCTGGATTTGACAGATTTATATACTTTAGGTTAATGAAGTTAGTTCATTTACACCATTATTGTTGTCCTTTGATACCTTAGTAAGGTATATGAAAGAAGGCTATGCCTATGTCACCGAAGGTAATAAAATATATTATATTGCGTGTTCGATCTTCAATTGATATTACTTTATTGGGAATAGATGGGAATTCACTAATAGGTAATTGTTTTGAATGTAAAGTATAGATGATGTTGATAAAGAATGTGAGAAATAAATTAATAATAATCAAAAATGGGAGTGTTGCGAATACATTGTCTGCAATATCTGCAAATTCAAACATGGGTATAGGTAGTCTACACTTACATGAAAATAACGCAACCTTGTTTGACCCATATGCATTTCTACCCCGGTCAACCAGACTACAATTAAACCTCGTGCATTCTAAGATTATAAAATACTTAGTATAAAATAAAAGGCTCCTGCCTATGCGATGGTGTTTTATAAAAAGAAGACTGCAACGGAAGCTGTAAATTCTTTGAAAGAAAACGTTCGAAACCGTTTGCTGAATTTTTTTTTTCATAATAATCGTTCCAACGAGTGAAAATACCTGAACAACAATTAGACCCGCCAACACAAGTATTTCCAGGTGTCGACAATCAAGTATGAAAGTGTTTTATTCTATTTCGGCCGTCGGTTACTCATCGTGATTTTGTTTACTTTGCTAACAGACGCATGCTCCTGCCATTGACCTTCTTTCGGCACGATTGCTCGAAAAAAAAGAAAAAGAAATGCTAACATGCTGTTTCGACGCCTGTGGTTCTCAGACGATTTGTATCGAATTGCTTTCACGCGTTTCACTGAGTTTCAATTGCGTTTCGGTCATAATTTTTGCAAAGTTATTTACATTTATTTGACAAGCAGAATTTTTAAACGAAAATCGATGCTATAAATACAAGTGTTGTAACTTAAACAATTACCCTGAATAACGGTTATTTAAATAATTAAATTCGAAAAAAGTGAAACGTAGGTACCTACTTCAAATGTAATCCAAAATCAAAAGAGATGTCCACTTTATATTTTTAAGTGACAAATATTTTATTTATTGTAGGTAATTGATAATAAGAACCAGATAGGAATAGATAAATACTAACTCGTATGCATTTCAAGGTCTCTGGTAATTTATCACTTTATTTTATACCTATAAATCTAGAGTTGATGCGACTATAAACATTGTGTTCGGTGATTTTGAAATAGTAATTAACCAATAGAAGTCATAAATGAATTTATATCCTTACCTACAAGGGGCGTCGTGCTGGCTGCAGATATCTTGCCTGGTAACAAGAATAGCAACGTCGTGGTGATGTGGATGTGTATCATCTGCCGGATTCAGCTGATGTTGCCACCGGCAGAACGACGCCAGAGTTACATCCGCGTTCGTCGTCACGTTCAGTTGGGGAGCCGTGTCGATTTCTTCTACGAGGATGATTTTCACAACCACCACTTTTATGTAGTTACCAATTGAAGGGTCCATGTAGAGAGAAGATACCTGATCGCAAAAGTGAGGCTAATTAATGCATTTTATTATATATTATTTTAGTAATCACCTCAGGATGTAAAAATATCGCTACGTATAAAGGTTCTTATTCAAAGTATAAAAAAAGAAAAAGCAGGCACTAGTGCATAGAACATTTCAAGAACTACTGAATGCTACCCACCAATACCCAGTGAATGAAAAAGTACGTCATTCTAAAAAGGATTACAATCAATAATAACCATTTGTTGTATTCAGTTCGTCACAGGGCAGACACCTCATTTAGCGGTTCAATCTACATCTCTCTTTAAGCGTCAGTGTCGATTACGAAGTTCAGAAAATATGTCAATAACTTACCATATTCATAATTGTTAGAAGATAGGTTTGCAAATTGTGGCGATCATGAAAGTCTGACATTGACTTGTCAGCAACTAGCAAGACTTCGACGTGACGGGGCTTACTGACGGACCGGGTCAAACGTTTTGCGCCTCCAACGTTGTCGTAGTATGACTGGTTGCGGTTTGGGTAGCGATGGTGATACTGGAAATTATAGTTACATTAATATCTTTAAAGAAGTATTTTGAATTATGATACAGATGGTATATGTATGGCTATAAAAAAATATCAAAGATGAGCAAAATAGTAATCTCCAATTGACTATTAAATATAAGATTTCAGATTGTGATTATATATGTCAATTTTGCATAATATATTTATTTAAAATAACTAACCCTGTTCTCTCTATTTTGTCGATGTAATTCTTGTCTTTCTAAGTTTTGTTGTCTCCATAGATAGTTGCGTGGCTCTTTTGTTGCGCAATTTTTTGATCTCTTTCTACGACGTCTTCGATCCTTGACACGCCGTAGTCTTTCCTCGTCACTGGAATTCAGCCTTACTCGTTTTCTAAGTTTAATTTCTGATGACGCTGATTTGTCCCTCGATGCACTATTTTCTACCGAATTGCTTCTGGAGTTTGAGCTTGAATGATACCTTCTCTTTTCTAGTCTGAGTCTGGCTTGGTGCCTTCTATATTCAGTAGGGTTCTGTCTCAATAGTTTCATTTTTCTTTCCCTTTGTTCCAAATATTCCCTTCGCTGTTTGTCTCTAGCTTCTTTGAGCTCGCGATATCGTTTAGAATTTAATCGTTGTCGTTTGTTGTATTGGTTTTCTCTTCTTTGATTATATCTGTTTGGTTGAGCATTGGTATTCCTTCTATTGTCAATTCCTCTTTTAGATCTATGGTATGCTTTAATTTTGTCAACTGCTGATCTCCTAAAAATGACGTGTGGTCTTAACTCTGACGTATTATTAGGTTTTTGAATGGATGGTTCGATCCAATATTCTCCTTGCTCGGTTCTCAAGAGACCCGCCTGTGGGCAAAAAGCACAATAAATAACACGAGACAAATTATAGTACGCTATAACTCAAAGTAGAATGGATACCTATAGTAATAAATTGCCTTAATTAACGTTAAAACGTGTACAACTCGCAAAGGTAATTTGGGATGACAGCTAGTTTATTGAACGTCATACCCACAACGTGATAATATAAAAAACATTATAACGCTTATTACCTATGTCAAAGAGCGTTAAACTTATGTTTGAAGGTCGCATAAAAGTCCAGTTGGAATGTTACACTTTGATGCAGCAAATACCCTACGTATATGTGATGACAATTCACTAAAAGTACGATCTGGAATATAATATATAATAAAATAATGAAATATGTGTTAGGTGGAAGAATTTATTATGCTTAATCAGTCTCTGGGCTTACATTGTTTAAATTGAATAATAGTTACTGTGCATCTTCAATTTTTTTTAGTACTCTCGGTACATTCACAGAATACCAGTCAAATATTCTGTGTCTTTGACGGTACAGTAGCGATAGAGCATTTGATTACTAAGTCAGAGGTCATGGGTTCGCCATCCAGTGCAAATATTCATATACCCATGATATGATTACTTTTAGACTAGTGCTGTATAGAATGTCCTTGAATATTAATCCTGTATTTATTTATATATCGAAATTCATTTGACAAAAAATTAAGGTTAAGTTGTATATAATATACGTACAAACGTACATTAAAGCAACACTGAATGGCGTACGGTCCATTGAGAGTCACAAACCGGTCAGGTGAGTGGGTCAACAAATCTGGCGTGTTTGCTGGCAAAGCTAGATAAATTGATTGATAACGAACTAAAGGCGGCTTCGCGCGAAATTTAATAGAAACTATTCCATCTGACTAGATATCTCGATCAACTTAGTTGCTCGCGTGATTGTGGAATTATTTATACCGGGTAGGCAGATAAACGGCTGAGTGCTTTTCGTTCTAATATTTTGTATAAAATCTAGACATCAAAGCTAGACAGTGTTGATTTTTTTGTTTGATCATTCAGCTAAGATGAAGGAACTGTTTAGGGGCAACAAATTGTATTCCAGATTTATTTAACAGTTTAAAGAGCGAAGAGTTCTTTACACCGTGCTAGGTACTCGTAACTCGTACTATTATTTTTAAATGCGAAAGTTTGAATAAATATCCATTTATCGATCCGGATGGATATATGCAAGTGTATGTATAGTTGAATCGATGTTTGTTACTAGATAAAGTCTGAACGAAATTTGGTACAGAGATAGATTATTATAATAGTCTGACAAAGCACAGACCTGATATAGGTCCCTATATGGTTTGCAGAACGGGTTCTTGGGTGGAATGGTAATAGCAATATACATATCACCTAGGTGTATGAATAAACATGTAATGCAATGAATAATGTAAATCAATTTGTCTGTCATCATTTTATTGATTATCTTAAATTTCAGGGTGTGTTCTTTCGTATATTTTGAATGCATAACGAATTTTTCAAAATTTGTTAACACTTGTGTGACAAAAAGTTTCTATTACCTTGTCATTTACACGCAGATCTATCTAACACTGTGTTGACGTGAATCTATCTTTCAATATAATTCAAAGGGCCTATAAGCATAGGCATATTTTTTTATTGGTTATTATAGTGTCTTCCGAGTCAACCTAACCTACAAACCAGTACACTTGCTGATTGACGGTCGCGGAACTGGGGCAGGCTTGATGTTCGGAGACAGATGGCAAACGTTCTCGTAAAGTGAGATAGGGCCAAAATGGAAAGGAGATGTTAGAGTAACAGAAGTGAGAGTAGGAGAGCAGAACCTGGGCTCCAAAGTGCAAGCTTTGGATCCAACCATGACTGGCGATGGAATGATAATGAATGATTACTACAGTTATTAGGAAAGGAAAGTAAATTGAATTTGAACTATTTATTCACGCTTTAGAGTACACTTTGGTGTTACTTAAATATATTTTCTAAGCAAACATTCAATGTGTGGTATATGAATAAGACATTAAGTACCTACCTCATCGTGTTGTCTGAGACGTTATAAGACCCAATGATGATGCAAAACTTCGTATCTAAAAAGTCTCTGTGCAACACCTTATAGTATTCATTATTACGTATAGTGGTAAGCTAGCCTGGGTGTCGCCGGCCTTGCGACGCAGAAGGCCGTTCGCGATACTCTTACTACGCAATTTAACTAACTCATTAAACTGATTGATGTTAAACATGTTTTATTTAGTAGCGTATAAATTGTGCGGCTTCTAATGAAGTATGAAATGTAAATTTGATTACTCATATTCTATATATAAAAACGAGGTGTATGGGGGCCCCACCTGGATCTCCGGGGCCCAAGCCTTGCTGATTAACGTACGAGGCTCTAGTGCAGTTTCCTCTCAGGGTAGGGAAGTTAGACGGCAGTCGCTCTTACAAAAGATACAAAAAATCAAGAAAAAGTGAAGGCCTTGGTCTCCAAAAAGCAAACTTTGAATGTCACCGGAACTAACACTGTGATGATGATCATGATATTATGTATACGGCTCCAGATCACATAAAATTACAAATATAACGAATCTTGGGTAATTTGAAGTTTTTATAGCAAATCCAATCAAATTTTGTGATTTGTTGAACACTGATAGAATAGTAAAATTAAATTGACGCTGTGGCCTGTGAAGTGAAAAAGTCATAAATTTTGTCGGATATTTATGTCGGTTTCTGACTTTTATGTTGATCTTCTCAACTTTGAACAACAGTTTGTTACAATTTTTATTTTACTTTGAATAATTTTTTTCTTGTCAATAAGCCTGATTCTTGTGTCTGACACAAATAATCCGCAACCGACAGTTAATATTCTAGGTTATAAGATTAGTGTAAATCACTGTGATGTGACTGGCGATCATAAAACTATTCGGAATCGTATAAAGTGCATCGGTCTGAAAATATTAGTTTCGTTTAAGGCGTGAATTATACAGAGAAGGCAAGAGGCATGAAGAGTAATCAAAGCAAAATCACATTTTATGATGCGATCTTGCTCCGCGATCGCGTCGATACGTACGATTTTGCTTTGATTATACCTTACACCGTATATCTCATACTTTTTCTGTATAAATCACGCTTAATAGTGTCGTAATCGGCTCACTTAAATTTTGTATTCTAATTGTATATTAAAGGTAGTAAGCCTTAAGCGACTGACAACTAGTGTCTACGTTTGCATAGCCCCTATAAATGTGCCCTCATAATTACAGAATCACAGATCTACTGAACTATTCATCATAATCTTCAAAATACTCAGAAGCAATGTTACCGACACTGTCGCAGTTAGCACTAGTACCTATACCTATGTATAAATATCTTGTAAGTTACTAGTTCATACACATTTGGCCTCTAGCAGTCACACTTTCAATTTTACCATCCTCGGAGTTCGATATCGATAGAAAGTGAACTTGTATTGCCAACGAATGTAAACATCAGTGATGCCATGTTGTGTGAGAAATGAGTAAGTACATAGACACACATTCAATAATTTTTTAGGCTTGTTTGGAGTTTGTTTGTCGGTTTTGCGAGATTGTGTAGAGAAGTTAAATGCTTTGGAATGAAATGACATTTACATACGATTATTTATTTTTTAAAATATTTGTTGAATGAACTATCGCATTTTTATACTATTTTTATATGCCCTGTCACTGCAGGCATTTATCGAAAATTCGTTATTTAATGCCCAATAAGTTCCTACATCCTGTCCTGTTCAAAATGCCAGGGCATACACCCATCTACATAAATGGGTTTTTGCTCGGTATTAATCGGGTGAATTGAATAAATACCTAAAGTGACAGGGCATAAGCCCATCACTGAGTGAAACGGATTGCCATGATGGGAAGTCTCACTTTTTGAAAATCTTACAATGGTGATCCCATTGTAAGATTTCGCTTCCCTAACATTGCGAAACAAGGATGGATTAATCTTTTTCGGCTTGCGATTGTACACGATTTGCATCCAACAAGGTTTTTTAAAAAACTCACGCTAACCCTACTCAAATTCTTATACCAATACCACAATCAACAAAAAAGGTACGATTTCTAAGAAGGTTCATACAGACGAAACTATTCCTAAATTAAATAAAAAATAAATTAATTTCAGACGTTTATTTTTAATGTCTGCCTTTTTCAATTACAAAGCATCCTAAACTTTAGTTGATAGTCTCAGTTTGCATTATCAAAATTGTGTTTGGAGATTTGATTAATGAGATGCTGTCTGAATTCCTTGAAAGGTCGCAGGGTCATAGCGTGTGTCTTATATTTAACTTGTAGTTTATAATATTAGGAGATTTTAATAATAACCCAAATTTAACTTTTTTAGGTAATAAGTAATTTTAGGGAGCTTTTACTGCAATTAATGATTAATGTAATAGCTAGAAATAATACTTAAGTATCTACCTAATAGTTAACTTGCGGTATTCTAGTAGGTATTCTTTGTGTGTGAAATAAAACGCATTCTAGACAAAAAATTAAACAGCTTTGAAACACTGCAAACGCAATGACTAGTATAAAGTCCTAAGTAGGTAATTATTTCTTAATATTTCACACCATCCAAGGTCTAACAGTACATGTACACTATAATTATTTAGGACTAGAGAAGAAAAAAAAATCATTTCATGGCTGTCGAATTAGTTTGTTCATTTATTGCGTGTTTTAATTTTTAAGTATCCTGATGTATTTAGAGATAGCCTAGACTAGACAATAATTGTTATCTATTGCCTATGTAATAAAAAATATATATACTTCAAAATACTTCAGAAATACTTCAATCTCAGGTTCTGAAAGAGAATAAGGCCTAATCTCTTTCAAAACCTGAAAATTAATTATTTTCGGTGAGGTTAATATACTTAATAATACTTTACCGTAGCTTTTTATCAAACTTTCATCAAACATCACTGTTCGCACTTAGTTAAAACATTTTGACAAAACTATTAAAATATCACCTTACTGAGGGTGAAGGAAAGAATACAAATTTGTATTGGGATTTCTAACCGGTATACCTATTATCACTATTTTAAAATGAGTGACTTCAATATATCATGTGTTTGACACGCCCTTAACTTGAGCGAGTATTCATTGGCCTGCCATAGTTCATTCATCCTAACGATTTTAAAGATTAATGTTTTGAAATACGCGAAACCCTCTAACTAACGCACACATAAGTACTTACAAGAAATACGCGCGCTCTATTTGACCCACATTATAATAAATGTGGTCAGCAATGAAATATCGTCTATTCCCACCTGTTCTTTCTATATAAAAAAAAAATTACATATGCAACCCAATATTATGCGTGGTTTTGTGCTAACACTCGCACATCAATAGACAAATTTAAGTAGTTTATAGGTGTTTTCATATAATATATTTTATACGATTATTATACTGTAGGTACCTACTCAGAAGGTATGGTTATAACAACAAAAATGGAAACTACTGATTTTGAAAGTACATAAGTAATTTCATTTCTTGATACAATTTGCGTAGAATTTATTGTTATTTAATTGAATACTGCGTTGTATAATTTCTCTTTGACCTAAGATTTCGACTCACTAGTGCTTAGATTAACCAGAAGAAGATCCGCCCAAGAATATCTAAGTTGTGACAGTAAGATACTTAGGACACGAAATCTGTTTGGAGCACCAGCTTTAATATTTTTTAAATAATAGTAGTAAGTAGTACCTAGGTACCTAATCTACCTCGATAGCAACCACAGAAATAATTTTATTACTATACATACATTTGTTTGCTATTTATTTATTTAAGGTATATCCTATATACACTAATTTCCTATAGTAACATTTTTTGATCATTCCTAAACAAAACATATTAAACTCACTTGCACCATGTTTTGATAGTACCTAAATTTATTCTTCGTTTATCTTGTATATTAAGCTTACGTATCTTTAACCAGTCCTTGGCCAGGAATACCTTGAGCAAACACAATCGCAGGTACGATCAAAGCATCTGTGATTGCAAATAGTAGATATTTATTAAATACTAGCAGTACATATTTGAAGAGATAACGTGTAATTGGGCATTACCTTTGCATAATAAACCGCAGTAGTCTGTACAGAATATTAACGACTTCCGTTGTAACCTAGCATGGCAGCTTATTCTTATTACAGCAAACAGAATTATTAGAACACGGAAAATATTGTTTTATTTAGTACTAGTTGTTGCCCGCGGCTCCGCCTGCCTGGATTTCGAATTCCGTTTCAAATTCCTTTTTTCGAGCGGAAGTTCCTTCGGATACCATCCCCGTCAGCCAATAAACATTTTTATTATGTCGTTGTGTAAATATTATATTTGTATTTATATTAATTTTAAAATGATAGATAAATTTTTAGTTGCAGTGAGATGTTTTTACGTGAAACATGCTTGTAGTTTGTATAAAAACTGTTTAGCAACTACTTGGGTATAATAAAGCACATCCGCCCTCGAGGCTATTAAGTCGTAAAACAAGAAAAATCTACTCCATTAGATACTTCTTATGTAGACGTAATTGTATAGTTACTGTTAATGGTTGTAAAAAACAAGCAGACAGACAAACGGAGATACCTACTGAGTATAGAGACACACCTATGGAATATTATGCTATGGATATTTGAGTTGATTATGGCTACTGCTGGGTATACCAACATAAACCGAACGAAATCAAACGAACACAAACGAGTGGGATTCGTCGAACAGAATGCTGCCGAGTGTACAGTAATGATGAATCCCACAGTCCGTTTGCTTGCTTTTAACACGATATTATTTATTCCTATACAATAATGTTAAAGGAAGTTAACGTGATCATGGTACTGGTGAATACCAGCACTGGCCGTCAGTCTACCTGTGACCAGGTTGAAGTGTCAGAGAGTTTACATAAAGTTAATATATATTATGTTATTCCTAGTTTAGTAGCGTTCGCTCATCTGCTGTCGTTTGCTATCAGTCGCTCAGTGTGTACGTATGCAATGCAAAAGAACCCAGTGACCGATATTACGTCACGTCTCGATATAATATGCATAACCGATTCGTGTTGAAAGCTTTTTAACGACTCCGAAGCAAAATACATTTATGTATAGATACATAAATGTATCTATACATAAATGTATCCCCGATTACCTTATATATTCCCGATTGTTCAAAGCTTGCACGTTGGGCTTTCTTACTTTTCTACTCTTTCTCTTCCATCCGTCCGATTCTATACTCCGTCCGATATTAATTATACATCCCATGAAAACTGCGTCCGTTGCGCTTATCTTTTATACTTTGAGGCTTATACCTAATTGACAAAATGAAGATTTTTATACACTCGTTGTTAATTTTCGTGAAAAGGGGTAGGCCCTAAAATAAACAACGTTCTGTATCTATCAGTTGAAATTCGTCCAATGGAACAGAAGTTGACAAGTAGGTACCTATTTCGCGTCATACTATTGAAAAAGTTAGCTGAGCATCACTTGTTAGGGTTAGAGTTCATGAAGGGAATGAGTTTCATTATCATTAGGTAAGTACTATTGGTCATTACTTAGTAATAATATTGTAATGTAATATGATTGAAAAGACTTGAATTTTATGGAGTCTTTGAAAAATCAACTCAAAATTTCATTACAATTTGCAATTAAGTTAATTAATTAATTATAATTACTTATTTGCGGAAGGCTGTGTGGTTCAGCGAACGATTCCTGGTTTAATATTATTTGGTTAGTCTGGAAGGGTTTTACCAGTCGCAGTAAGTTTGAAAAATATCTTTACTAAAATATGGATATATTGTACCTCCACCTACAACTACGCGTCTGTTGTAATTAATTTTCAATTGATTGAAGACGAACCCACAGAGTTAATTATAAAACGAAAGGTAAGTATATGTCCTATCACACTATCTTAATTTGATCACATTACACCCGCCAACCACATACCATAATTTTATATTTCTTATCTAGTGGATCGACTTTAAAGTTTTGTTTGGAAAATAAATAATAAGTACACTCACCCACGTATCTAGTCAGCCATTACTTTTTATTACAAGAACATGAACTGTGAAATTCTAGTAGCTCTAAATTATATATTTGGCCGGTATGAAGAGTCAATTTCGGTTATTATTTGTTACTAGACTGTGCCCGCGGCTCCTCCTGAGTGGAATAGAGAATACGTTCCCGCGACTCATAGGAAATCGGGATGAAAGTTGTTTGTATTCCACTACCTACTGCTAAATCCATCGACTGAGTATCAAACAAATACTTATAAGAAAAAAAGGCTTTACAAAAAGAAATTGACCGATTTTGACTGATGGCAGCTAATATTACCTAATGCTTTATTTAGACACTTTTTATTCTATAAATATTATTCTGTATATACACTTTTTATTCTATAATACTCTAATTTTAACAAAAATGATAGTGAAAATGTCAGTCTAAAAGCCTAAAACCTAATAAAAATGAATGATAGCTTGATTAACATTTTATTATGTACAAAATCATCTCATATGATTTTATATTATGATCGCGTGTTTTAATACTCAGGAATTCTGTGGATGTATACCTATATTTGCATAATTAATTCCGTATAATGTAATAAGCCTTCGGTGACCATGGCCACGTGGATTTAATTTATAATTTGAATACCTTAATCAAATAGGTAAAGAAGTGTAAATTGGTTTGCTTTTTATATAATATAACAGGTAATAGGTAAGTAGTCACTGTGTCCCGCAGTTTCATCTGCCGTATTCGCCTTAATTTAGGCGACTGCGCCAACGTCTATCTGAACTTTTTTCGAATAAAATTTATATTTAACAATCAAGGTGTGTTAATTGACCTATAGTTCTAACTACTAGACATCCTTACTAGATAAATACATTTCGATCAATCTCTGCCGTGCTTTAGAATGCTACTAATTAGCGTTAATTAAATGTCAAAATACAAAATTGAATGTTAGACGCACCTAAAATGACGCCCACTGTCAATCGGTAGTTCAGTTTTCATAAGCATGTCTAATTTATGCTAATTTTTGCAATCCTAGGCTGTTCAGATCAAGGCTAAAATGTTATTGCGATAAAATGACTTCAAAGAAGGTGTCTGTAGGTTCGAAATTTGACAGGTGTCTTTTTAAAATACAAGAAGTATTATAAAAATAGTACATATAAAGTTTTTTTTACTTCACTCCTTTCAAAATTCAGGACATCTCCTTAATATGGATGTATGGAACTATAATTTGCAAGTGACTGTAACCTTTATAGATCTTGAGTATACCTACAATATATTTGTAACATGCACATTTTTTGGACTTCGTTTCACTTAGATTTCAACAAATATGCTCATTTATTACCTTATTCATTATTATAGTAGGTATGGTATCGAGTAGATGCTTATCTGTACAGATTACCTGTGTATGTAGGTAGGTACGACTGGTTCTCGACTTTTGCTATACCACCTCAACATCGTGACAGCAACAGCTATACAATATCTAAATACTTATTTTGTGAGGATTCATCACCGCCTGTCCTACAGCCCTACTGCCGCCACTTTTGAGTTTGCTCATAAAGTTTTATAGTCGAGAACAAGTAAGGCTCACATTTAATAACCTCGGCTCTGAGCAGCAACGATTTTACATACTATTTCTGATGGTGATGCACATAAAAACAATATATCTCACAAAACTTTACATCTATAGTGAAAAGCTGTTTAACTTCAATAATAAAATCACATAAATTCATCTGAAAATGCCAGGTCTCGACAACGTTTTCAAATTAAAAGCTAACCTATAAACGTCAGACGCTAAGCACTTGACGAGATACTGGAATTCATATTTCATAAATAAATCATGTAAATATTTGTATCGTTTGTCAATATGATGCGTAGTGTTCGCGCACCTGGCTGGCTGCACGACGAAGAAGACGTGTCGATCACTTGCCCCTGGCACATATATATAACGGCAGTGTCGATGACCGAATTGTTAATAATATCAATAGTGCCTACGTCACATCGACAGTCTTTAAGCATTTTTACGATGCTCACAAATGCTGAGTAATTATGACCTCATTAAATTTGCGCCTTGAATGGTTGTGACATGTCTAATGTTCATAGGGAAGTTTCTGAGGATAAATATAGACTTGATATAGACTGCTCTCTTAAACGTTCAAAGTCTCTCTTTTGCTAATATGTTGAAACAAATATCTGTTAGTCTGTTTATTCTCGATGAACGCAAAAACTACTAAACGGATTTTGATGCGGCTTATTTGTTTGAAAGGTCTTAATCAGACTTAAAATCTTATGCATGTTGATCACAATTGGTTGAGTGAAACTGAAGATATAGTTAAAAAACGGACAATATAGTAGGTAGGTACCTAATACTAACAGCCAATAATATTGTTTCATAATTTCGTCAAGCATACACTTAGTTGCAAACAGAAAATTGCAATGTATACTCACAGATAAAACTGTTGAGATTAAATCGAATTGACATCAATAAGAAGATAAAGCAATTATGTATTTAGGTATACTTTATTATAACTTTATATCGGTGTAGTAAAGAAACCAATTAACTAAACACTGGTTTTCGAATTTCACTACTATCAACAGATGGTACTAAATCATCGTTTCACTTTCCATCATCGTCAAACTCGAAAGTAAATATACAACACGATTTTATGCCTGAGGAGAGGTATATCTGCTTGAAATTGATTTTGTTAATACCGAAAAATATAATTTTGCTGGAAATACGTATTTTGTCTAAGTTATGGAATTAGTAATTAAATGAACTGGAAAAAAAAGCATTTAAAAATTATAAAAATAACGAAGAAGTTTGGAGAAAATGAAATTAAGTTAGTTGTCGAAAAAAATATTGTCGCAAGAGTGGCAAGCAACTATTTTAGGACAGATTTCTATGACTACTAACTACCAGACATAGCACTTTCAGACAATAGGAACTTGAGAGGCCTATAGTATATAACTCGTTGTGCAGGGTTTCGCGCAATAAAAATAAATACTTACTTAAAATCTAAGTCCACGCGGGAGTAGTCGCGGGTACAGATAGTCTAATTATGTACAACTGTTTAAAATCTTGCTGAAGCCGCTACAATTTGCATTTAAAATCTTAGAAAAATGCATACACATCTTGCCTCGACCTTAGTTGATTTCATATTTTTTCGAGTAAATATATGCCTACCAATTAGGAGGATGTTATTAGTGATTCATAATTGAACATTATATATTATTTCGTAATAAAAAGCAAACAGCTATAAATTTACTCATAAATAAAATAATAAATCAATTAATAACATACAAGTCCGCATCTTCCGTATATAAAAAAGTGTGTGCGATGTTAGATTTCCGGATTGATTAATGTAAGTATTTATAGCATCTGTTGGGTGGTATTCTGTAGCTTGCACTTGTTCACTCAGACAACTTTTAGGTGATTTAGATAGCACAGCTGCTGAGCTCTTCGTGGTAAATGATTTCACCACATGCATTTACGACATAATAGGCTACGTCACGAAACTATCCCACTACTACCACATGTCAGCATTTTACGCGGGCACATATCCTAGACGAATTAAGAACTTCCTCCTTGACAGTTGGAGTTTGAAGTATTATTACGATCAAGTTTTCATTATTTAGTGCAGTTAGTTACTTCATTGATTCCCGGTTGATACCCAGTAACTAAGAGCTAGAAAGAACGTAATATCAAGACATTAAACTAAAATATAAGGAAAAAATAAAATTTATCTTGAACCCTTGTTAAAAATTAATAAAATGTAACTAGAACAGCAAATCTTCTTAATGCGTCCCAAAAGACCGTGTTACCTGATTGACTTCATTGGTTCCCAGTATCGATTTGTGTATATTAAATATGTTTTATTGCAAGTCTTGAGTCATGCTGTGATTTATTTTACATCCCGTTTATTTATATCTGACGATAAAATTCACGTTTTAGCAGTAGACATAAAAAGTTTGAACTTGTGGCTAGATGTATGTCTGGTTTTGGTGTCTTCTCTTTGCATCGTTTTCTGTAAGTATTTATAGTTAGGTTTAGGCTTTAAATGAGCACGTTTCCTGTTAAATCCACGTTTGTTTTGTTTGGAACACCTTAGATATTTTGGCATGATATCAAATTCGTATAACGAAGGTGTAGTAGTTTTATTGTTAAAAAAGTTCATGAATGTCTACGTTGCCGTGTTGGTTGTTTAATTTCAATATAAGAATATTCAAGATGAACATTGCAGAAAATATTATTGCCTTTATAAAAACATGTCTCGTTTTCCCGCCAGTCTACCCATAACTCCTAAGCATCTATTTTGATTCTGTGGTTAAATTAAATATTATTAAAATAAATAAAGATACATAATATTTTGTTCTAAATATAGTTGCTCAGCTCAGTCTTAGTATACTTTTCTAACTGTATCGTCAAATATTGTCTACTACTATCTACTCAATGTCTATTTATTCAATGAAGCCGAAAATTTCACATCGGCAATCAAATGTCCGTCATTGAAGTTTGATCTATTAAAGCACCCTGGAAGTTCTCCTGGATCAGTGGTAACAAAATTGTTATAGGAGACTGGCTTGGTGTCCGGGCAACTTAACAGAGAACCTATAGTTATATATATATATATATATAT
The DNA here is from genome assembly GCA_963576445.1 of Lithosia quadra. NCBI lineage: Eukaryota > Metazoa > Arthropoda > Insecta > Lepidoptera > Erebidae > Lithosia > Lithosia quadra. Next base: position 6,821,177 of record OY754891.1, read on the forward strand.
ATATATATATAGATATATATATATATATATATATATATATATATATATATATATATATATATCTATATATATATATCTATATTATATATATATATATATATATATATATATATGTATATATATATAGCAGCATTAGCAGCAGAATAAAGCTATACTCACAAGGCCGTCGCAAGCAGAGAGGGCTACGCTTGAGCCAGGCTGCCCTCGCACGGTGCCCGTATAATGACACGCAGTCGCGTCGGGATGCGGCCTGTCTCTTGTCCGGCCGCCAGCGTGATGTCGCTCCACTATCATGCCCGGTGTTATGAACGTCACAGATGGCCTGCGTAGAAAGAAATGATTTGAGTTATGTGTTACGCTCAGAAATATCACTATTTACTTAAAAAGAATGGGTTTTCCGAAGTTCCTATAGGTCACATGCTCTAGTTAATCCATGAAATCAAATTTAAATCGTACTAATAACTATTAGTAATGGCTGTGGTTGAAATTTTACTGGTTCAAAAGTCAGGCTCAGAGGACTGATACAATACTTCAGTTTATTTCTCTCATCATCATCGCGGCGTTAATTTTGATTGCATCCGAAGTTTGCTCTTTGGAGTTTGGGGTAAGCCCTCCTACACTTTCTCCGCCTGATGCCGCTTCTTTCCCTAATACATATATCGAAAACATGAAAGATACTGATAATGGAATATAGATAAAAACACATCTCTATCTACAAGTTTCGAGATATAATCTAAAGGTTCAAAGAAGTGTTTTAATAATGTTATTGACGAAGCGAAGGTTTCATACTCGATTAAATATTAACACGGTTCTTTTATTCTACTGAGTTGTTTATCCTCATGCTATATAAGTATATTTATGACATAATTGGGATTCTCGGCCGGAAGGCGTTCCATATACGACGAAGACTGAACAGATTACCGCAAGCTCTTAGTCCAACGTCTCGCGTGCCACGGATTCCTTCACGCGCCTCGACCACTACGTATATAAAATCCTTATATTATAGCTTAGCAAATACGTAATCAAAATATTATACGTGGCGCTCATTGAAACAAAAAAATAATAATTTGAACCGCAACTCTGGAGGAAACTCCTAAGTGCAGGAGTTTCCTTCTGAGTTGAGTTCCTATGAGAATTTGGTTTATCTAAGTTTTCAAGGGTGATTGTGAAGTTCTATTATCCATATCAGGATTATCATAGATGAGACCGGGTTTGGGGCTCGGAAGAAGGAGCATTAATAACGATCATAGTTCGTTGATGGCAATTCCTATCGTTGGTGAAATTTGGTCTTAGTCACCTTGAACGAGAGTTTGTGAGGGGATGGCCCTTATACATATATTATATTGCAGATATATTAGCTGGGAACTACGCATTCCAGTATACTTTTAAGTATAATCGAATTTAAGTGAGAAGATTTTACTTCCTCATTTCTGGGAAAACGCATGACTTCGTCTCTAAAAATTAAGATCCACTGGACAAAATAGCAAACCGAACTTAGCATATAATTTACAAAGGCAACCTTCCAGTATAGGTACGTGTTATACAGATGAGAAAGATTTTTTACGATGCCAAGTAATGTGATTAACATTCCAACAGATCACCAGCTTCAATGTTATTTTTATAAGGAATTATCGTCGACTTTGTTTATTTTGTACGGACAACTAACATTCGTACGTTGTTAAATACAGTCGATAACTATAAATTCATACAGATTTAATCGGCCAAGGAATCTGTCCACTATGGCGACGACCATAACCATAAAAAGTAGACTTTACACTAGCACACGGTCAAGATTTATCGGACAGTATGGACCGGCCTTAGCCACCGGAGAATGTTGCAATTGAGGAATGTGACGATATATTACTTGAAGCAGAAAAGGAAAAGGATAATCGCTACTTGGCTCATTGCATTTGTAACTAACTGACCTTTATCTCCTGTGGAACTGCAAGTCATGATAGGTACGTTATGAATGAGTAAGTTATCAACTCTTTGAAATCGGTATAACTATAGGTACATTTTCGGTCAATAACCTGTTAATTATGTAATTTTATACTATGGATGTCGATTGCTAATTTAAATTGATTTAAACTTTTGTATGTTTTATCTTATTTCTATGAAAACTAATCCGAACATATTGCCCACCACTATAACTCCTTTACGACGGAACCAATATAAATCTACCCCCGAAGCATGCACCGAGCATGATACCGGGTCATTCCCGCGGAAAGTTAGAATTTCGAGGAGTTCGGATAATGATAAATTCAATTTCTTACTTCGAAATAGAAAGACAGGAAAAGATGTGCCATTAGGAAGAATTGGAATCTGAATCTGGATTTTAAATAATTGTTTCATTGGTAGCAGAACTGGGGAAGTTACTACAGTTCTTAATCCCTGTGAGTAGCAAGCAGGCTTTCCTCTCAGAATTGCAGGTTCAGATGACAGTAGCTTCAGTAAAAACGAAAGTAAGCCAAGAAGAGTAAGTCAAGAGGAAGACAAGAAGAGTTGACCCTGTGATGTAACCGGGACTAACGCTGTGAAGATAATGATGGCGAGCGTGTTTATCTACGAAGAAAAAAATAAACATATAGGTATAAGCTCTGTTATGTTTTTCACTTAGTCGTTATGTCTTTTATCTTTAACAGGCTGTTCTTATATTTCAGGCACTTAAGAAAATATCCAATTAAACTGCAACCCGGGAAAATCTATTTATATTACGTAAAGGACTAACGCACTTGGGCTTATCAAGCCACTCGTTCATAATAGAATCAACATGAGCACGGCTGATAAACTTTCAATCGGAGACGGCTCGCTAACACCTGTCTATCGGGCGCCACTTAACCAACTTACGAGAAGCGTTGTTGTTTTTAGTCGCTGTGGACATTATCAGGCTGGGCGGGTTACCTGTCGATCGGCAAGCAAACAGTTTGCGTGGCGAGTAAGGCACTATTAAGTACACAGATAATGCTCATTACGGCAATTACTAGTGGTAAACACAGTCGCCCCAAATAGGAACGAGTTGAGCCGTGTTGACACAAATGTCTCCGTGTGTCCGTCTGTGCATACAAGCTTAACTGATATACTAGCCTGTCATAATCGACGATTGATTGTTTTAGTGCTAAAGGTCTGCGCCCATTACAATGTACTTACTTTGAAACATGGGAGTTCTTTGAAAGATTGATGTTGCAAGACTGTTAATTTATCCTGTCATCAATGCCTCGTTATTTAAGTAATTTTGATGAGTTCTTGTCCTTCGACTGACCCTCAATATGTTGCGTTATACCTACGACTAGAATTTATTTATAGGACTCATTTACATTCAAATGTATTAAATCATTTAGACAATTTGTCAGCATAAATGTCAATGGTCTAGTTTTTTTCATCCTAACACTAGAATCTTTTTTTACCTTAAAAGTATCAAATATCAATATTGTACGCGACGAACTCATTAACACAACCTGTTCGTTGCGCCACGCCATTCATAACTCTACAACCTGCCGACTTCTAATATTTTATTTTATTACAAGAATGGCATTATTATGGTAATAAATACAGAAATTAAGAACAGGTTATGTCTAGCGGCCTAATTTGCCAAAGGTAGTCTTACAAGAAAACACATAGGTATAATAATCGTGATTTACGAAAATTAATAATTGCCCTTGTGCATATGATCCAGTATACACTTAACCTTCACCTTTAAGAAGTCTTTCTTCCAGTCTACCATTGCGTGCTCAATATTATAATAAGTTCTAGTTGTCTAAGTTGCCCGCGGCACCACCCGTGCCCTATTATTCAATATACCAGTACTTTGTGCACCCGTGTGAATGTGGGTAGTCGCGCGTCGACGTTCATGCAAACTGTCATTTTATTCCTCTTATGCAGAAATTTCATCGCTCTATAGCATATTTTTTTACTATGTGTGAGTGCCTATAAAATACAAAGTTTCATAGAAATGGTCAAAGCTTTGTGGACGGCGAAATACCTATTTGATTGTTACGAATTGACATACCAGGAGTACAAATTATACATAAATAAAAACTATAGTATCTTATCGGAGAGTACAAATATTTTATTATTCAATGTGCATAATGTCAGTGCTAAACTATTACAAAGTGACACGGTTAAGTAAATGAAATTGAAGCTCGAACATTTCCTTCGCAATAAGTTAAGACTAAGGTTCAGACGCTACTGCGACGTGAAAAATAAAAGGTAAAACTAAAAGCTTATTGTTCTGACTCGTTGGAATTGTTGGTGCTTTCGTATAGTATCAAGTATCGCACAGAGATGTATACGGTACCTATACGTAGATATAAATCTACCAGTGGTCTGTGGTTTCGGCGCCCTGCCGTGCGAAACCTTTATTTTGTTACCGCCTGTTACAAGGTCCTTGCACTTGAACTTGTACTGTTACTGCAGGATGAATGCCAGTTCGTGTATTATTTCCTAATCACGTTGCACGTATATAGTGACTGATGGTCTGCCAGACGGGTTTTGGCTGTTAAGTATTGAATTTGAACAGCAGACGAGAGATGCTAATCGTTTTAGTCATGCACATATACTTACACCTATCTTCCTTCGGAGTAGGCATGGACGATTAGAATTTTTTTCATTTAAACAAGGCTAATTTAAACCTTATAGGTACGCGTATGAAGCACGGCTAAAAATCTGTATAAGTCATTATATATTATAACATAATATATATGAAGTACAGCAGCAAAATAGATATTCCTAATAAGGAGCCTTGTAAAAGTCTCTATATAGCCTGGGAGCAATTACACGAATACCTACAAATTGTTATGCAAATTATTTTCAACCTAACAACTTGGCGCGTAAAACTTGTTCGCTTAGCGTATCGATGTTACCAGCGCGAAAATTTATTATCGATATCCCCAATTTATGAACCACTGGTAAAATTTACTACAATCATTAGACCGCTTTGGTACGATCACGAGCCAATTTAACCCGATAAAAATAATAAGGGCAGATCGATATGTGATAACATGTAATTTTCAAAATTTCTTAAATAACCATCAGAGCTTGTGCAACCTTACACAAGGCCATAAAATATTCAAAAAAGTAATTTATTTTTACGTGATCGTATTACTCGCAAACTTTACGCCTTGGATCCGTAAAGTGGTAAGCATTTTTAACACAACGAAGCTTTGATTAAATTATGTGCGATTATACAGGTTGGGTTTAGAGTAGTGTTTAAGTTACCGCCAGTTTTATATATATAGGTATACAAATAGCACATGTATACGAGTACGTACCACAATGTTATAAATACGTTCCACCTATTGGTCATACCTAATGTAAATCTGCAACTTCTACCATCATGACAAGATCGTCTATATAGAGATAGATAATTACATCATAAGCTTACGAACAAAAAGTGTCATCAAAGGAGGTTCAGTCTCTAGCTGTCTAGTGTCTGCATTTTTAACTTTTTGCAGAATTGTAGATGCGCGAGAGCCATTGTTATAAGCGTCTATAGCCACTTATGGCCTGCGCAGACGAGATTCAATCCTCGGCGTATTTTTATATCCCTAAGAATAGTCCACATTAAATTGCATAGCGTGAAGTACGTGAGAGACGAGAAGTACCGCATACAATCAAGCTCCAAAAGAACTGCGAGCATTGACAGATTGTTTTTTTATTAAAGCTATCTATACTTATCTATACTTATAATAAAACCGTAGAGAGTAAATAGACTTACTATTGAGAAGTTTCAGGTTCGAATCCTGGACTGGACACTATCGACGGAAATTCACTCAAACTAGCTGGAGGAGCTAGGGGAATAGTAAAAGTTATAGGTATAAAAAATGTCGTATTTCGTTGTTCGTGAGTGTACCGTATGCTTTACCTCCAACTTTTCCTGTTCTCATTCTTCAAATAGTGCAACGTCAGGCGTTTGAGAATACGTTAGTCCCCGTGCTACACCCAGGTGGCGAACCAAGGCGAAGCACGAGTCCGGGCTCATTATGACTAACTGTCGTTTACCGAACTTAGTTCAAATAATGAAAGCAAATTGCTGCTACAGTCAGTGCATGCCTGTATAGAAATACAGACTTCGTTCAGATTCCAATTAGTCTAATTAATCTTCATAACGTTGAATCATTCTCAAGATGTGTTTAGATCCGTGCCCGTATCTGTGTAACTGTGTGTATTTCTATCATGTATACACTTGATCGCTGGATGTATAACCTTGGCCTTACACATTTATAATCCAGTTCAAGAGTATCAGTGTATTTTAAATCGGTAACGGGAAAATGCACAGACTTTTCCTAGAAATTTGTAACTGTTTTGAGGAAATAATGTAACATGAACAACTAACAAGCATCTCATTGATATTGTATGTATTCCAGATGTTCAAACTCTAGGCTTTGAACGATATATACTTATTATATATATAAATGTTTGTAACGATATTGCTAGGCGGTTATTTCTTGAAATTAAAAATCGAATGCATTCTACACACGTCACTTATAGAAAAGATTGAAGCAACTACGTCATTTACAATTCGATCAGTATATTTATGGAAGAAGATTTTTATCATTCTACGATTATCATTCAAGAAACTATTATAATTATTTATATTGCATACCTCAGAGACCTGTTTCAGTTCTTTAATTCACTGTCGGTCTCCATCCTGCAGTTGTCAATAACGCATTCCCTTCTCTATACAATAAAGTTTACATAGTGTTCTGTTCTATCTACAGAATAATAATAAAATATATATAGCCATGGAGTCCCATTTGGTGGCTATTAACATTTGTATAGATTAACGGATAGAGTGGTATTATTGTAATACCTAATAGTTATTGTTACGATTTACATGATTACATTACACATAACGGGTAAACACATACAACAAAATTGTGGTTTGACCTACTTAAGGATGAGCAGCTGTAGGTAAATATGTATTCTGAATGCTTAACTGACAGCTTTTTCTTATTCGGTATTTTTTTATTTATTTGGGCAGCACTATATTCGGTGCACGATCGGATCGGTCCCGCTACGTAGGGTCACGTTGCGCAATCCTTGCAATATTCATCGTTCATTGTATTACAATAATTGCCCCATAAATATGTATGAATTGAACTCAGAAGACATTACGGCAACTTTCAAACTGCCGAGTTTTTGTCCCATACACATTAAAGATGTATGAGCGTGGCGTCCCAGTTGACGCATCATAAGGAGATATTTGTCGAGGTCGAACAGTCTGCGTCCTAGTCTCATGTTTGGTGACGTCTCGGTGCAATAAGGTGATCGTCTATTTTTTTGCTTCTGGCATTCAGAAAATCTTGAAGAGGAAATCACAATGTCAACATCTGTTTATAAAAGTGCGTAAATAATTGTGGGCTTTAAAAAACATACCTAGGTATTAATGCAGTATCATACACTTACTAATAAAATACGTTCTTTTCGAGACAATAAACGCCATTTTGAGCTTTTTACGGAGTGAAAAGTGACAAGAACGTACCCAATATTATAAGACTATAAATATATAGGCATTAGATTAATAGCGAAATAAAAGTTAATATAAAATAAAATTAGCGAAGCATTGTCGTGGCTGCGTGAGCAGAAGATGTTTGAGTTAGAAGATTACTTACTAGCCTAGGTACTCGTTTAATAAATTTAATTAAACTTATTATGACAAAATTGGAAAGTGTCAACATGTTATAGGCTGCAGTGATACGCATGTATGTATAAAAAGTGCACTGACAGCTTCTAGCTAGTGTTGCGTTCACACGAGTGCTAGTGATAGCGATGCAACTTCCGCGAAACTATCGCGTACCTACCTAGCGAAAACGCGCCGCACTCTGGTATGCTCTATGCAAGTAAATTCGATGTAATATAATACCTACATATTATTGCGGCCGACTGTCTATAGTATAGTTAATTTGTTATTGGCTTGTTTTGTTTTTTCTTTAGAAATTGAAAGTACCTACCTACCTACTTAAATATCTTTTCAAATGTGCCTACCTACGACTATACATACCTCCCTGAAATGGTAGGGATAGATCTATTAACATCTACTTGTTTTGGATCCTACACAATGGAGAATAAAAATCATTTAATTAATTTGAGTTATTAGGAAAGCCATTATTTGTATAATATGGTCACATACGAAAATCTCCAGTGGTAAGTTCTCGGGCACTTTTATCCAAGATTCAGGAATATTACTTCAGGTGTCACAAAGAAAAGCGGGGGAAAAACGAAGGAGACTAATTAGGAAGCAGGAATAGAAGAAAGGCTTCGGCAGTCTCACTAACTCTTAAGTCGTTGTTAAGAAGTCGTTTCTCGGGTGACGTTAGCCCCTCATGTCGGGCAAAGTGAACTCTATTACCTAGAACACCTGACGGATGTCATAA